>CM051466.1:14382500-15785000 GCA_028015225.1 Carex myosuroides
TAAGTTTATCTTAACGCTTATCTTTAATGAAAATATTGATACTAAAAAAACATGTAATCTATGAAATCTAATATATTTTTTAAGAAAAAAAAACATTATTTCTAGCATTTTAGAACATCTCCATTTCACTTATAAAGAAATTATAAAATGTTGATGTGACAATTGTAAATTTAATTATAGAGATGTCAGGAATCTTGTTAAATTATTAATTTGTCTAAAAATGAGACATCAGTACCTGCTGCTGCTAATTTCAGTATTACAATGTTAGCAATTGTATAAAATTATCAATTCAGAAGATAATTATTTTTGTCATATTAGTGAAATTAAAATTGCATGGATGAAAACATTATGAAGAAAATTGTTAAATTATTGATGTATAAATAAATATTAATTTATTCAATTGTAGAAATTATGATGCTCTCATCATATCTTTCCTAATTAATATGTTTTCTCAGAAAGCTTATAAATCGTGCTGAGGCAGCCAATTTGCTCAAGTAACATGCTGCCACTTGCTTTTATCCAAAAACAAAATGAAAAATCATGCTTCTAGTATATATTTTATTTTATTTGCGTATCTTATAAAATTGCGAACGAGGAGTCACTTAGAATCCACTAATCAGGTGCATTATCTTGTTTGAATAATCATTATTAATTTTTGCTTTGAAGAGAAACAAAGAATGTCAAACTGAAACCCTAGTACAGCCGCCATCAGCCCAAAAGGTTGCTTGAGAGGTTACACTATTATTAGAGAAGGATAATTTCATTGAATAATATTTGACACCTCTTAGTTAGATCTCCATTATCGTATCATATGAGAACATTAGTTTGAAGCTGATTTGTAAAGAACCTGAATGTCATTGTGAACATAATAGCATATTAAAATAAATGACTATTTCTTTTAAGGTTAGATGATATTGTTCTACTAACATTTGTATTAATGAAAAAAAATATTTAACTACATGGTTCTATCTCATTCTATTATATTACATCACATAAATTAAAAGTAGTTCCCAATAAGAATAGGAAAACTATCTCTAAATTATCCAGTACGTCCTTCTTCTTGTCATGCAAACAATTCCTAATTGTGCATATTTATTGTCATTTCATTCAGCAGTATGCGCCCTGTCTTTCTCAAACCGGAGAAGACACTAAATTGTGGCCGGTACCAGTTCAGTATGTCGAAGAAGGAGGGTATCAGGTTTTTGAAATAGTCGATGCTAAGAGGGAGATAAGTAGAGGAGAAGAAGGGGAAGGAGAGGGAGTGGACGGTAGGAAGGAGGTGAGCGGAGGAGGAGGAAGGCAGAAGGGTGGTGAGCAGAAGAGGAAGAGTAAGGAGGAGAGTAGGAGAGTAGCAGGTTTTTAGACTTGTTGATGGTAGAAGGGAGAAGGTCGGAAGAAGAATGGAGGTGAGCGGTAGAGGATGGTAGAGGAAACAAACGGTCTTTTTGCAAATTTATCCCGATAAGTTAAAATTTTACCACGTGATGTAAGTATACGTGGCCTGGAGAAACTTAGCAACCATGACATATAGTTGCAATAACAGTTATATTCGTCGCAATAATTTTTTTCGGACAACAACTACATTTCATTGCAACAATAATAATTTGGTTGCAATAAATACATTCTATTACAACTAATTAATTTAGTAGCAATATTATTAATTTAATACAACTAAGAAACTAATTAGTTGCAATATGTTATTGCAAAAGACTAAATTTGATGTAGTGACTGTTATGCTCCTTCCAAAGAGCCCAAATGCCCGCAACCCATGCCATGTCGCAAGTCAAACGTTGATCATGGTTGATGCGGTCACATTGTTTCCACCAGAAATTCACTATCGAGTGTGCCTGATGCTCTCTGAGATTTAGGTATTAAATGATTCCTCTCCAGAGATTCCTCGCAAATTGACAGTTCCATATCAAATAGTATATCGTTCCTAACATGATGTTGCCACAATAGGCGTAACCCGATGTAATATTACAACCCATTACATTCCGTACCTCAATAGTTAATCTTTCAAAGGACTCAACTAAAAGAGCATCTTAGTATGGTATCATGCGTAACCCTATAGGCTGATGAGCATGTAAACCTCCCACTAGATTCCCAGCGCCACATTGTTGTTGTGGTGGTGGCGCCTTATTGCACCGAGCATGTGTAAAATGGCACTAGCTCAACGAAATTCTTAGCAAAGAAAGAAAGATTTGTACCTTATTGTAGTTGTGAGGCTGTCGTTATTTCATACAATACCCTCATGACAGTAGCTCAATATCAATCCCTGGTCATCATCATGTCCTAGTCGTCATAGTTATTTCCGCAGGAGGGTCTCATTCTACCTCTCAAGATTCAAAATACTTATTCCCCCATTGATCTTCAAAGTACATACCTTGTCTCAATTGACGAGGCAATTGATGTTCTTGTATGGGTCATTCCCTTTCCAAAGGAAACTTCTCCTCATCCTATCTATGTGCCTAATGCCTCTTTCGGCACTTGCATGGCTTGCATGTAATCCAATGGCAAAACCGACGAAAGTGACTATACCAAAGTCACTTTTTCACCAAAGGACAACGTGTTTGACTTCATTCCAACCCTGTATTTTGTTATGTACGCTATCAATCTTCTGTTGAAAGCCTATCTTTCTTGATTTATACAGTATTAGTGGGAGAAATTTTAATTCAAATAATTATTAATTTGAATCACGAGTTTACAAATTTAAAACAACAAATGTTTATTTTGATTTTAATAATTGCTTATTTCGTTTGAGACAAGTTTTAATTTAATACAACCTTTTAAATATATATAACTAGTCAAAACTTAAACAACTATTAATAATTATTTTAAACTAAAATGAAGAATTTTTTATTCTCAAGAAGAGTATTTGGTAGAAACTTTATCTTAAGAAGAGTATTTGGTAGAAATAAATTTGTTGTTATTCTCAAGGAATAATAGAAACTGTTATTCTGATTCCAACCGTTAGTCTTCGTTGAGCTTTGTTTTTAAACTTGAATATTTCAGATAATGATTTCATAAATTCAAATTTGAACTAGTATTCCAATTGACTTTCAGATTGGCGGGGTAAACCAGATTGAACCTATTTTAATGTAAAACATGAAATCAAACAAACCCAATCGATTGGAGAGGATTCTGGACTTCAACGCTTCTAATTATCATATAGTCCTGTTCTTATATTAATTAAATACATAAATAATAGTATCCGAGAGTTTAAACAAGTATTAGGAAGCTTCGGATGCAGAGTATATGCCATATATTTATAATTTATGTCAGAGCAAATCGAATCCAAATTGAAGGGGACCACAAAGCATATATATTAGCATACTATATATCATCATATGACTATGACCCTGTTTCAAGAGGTGATAAAATTTTATAAAATTTTAAACACAAATCTTGACTTGGAGAAACACATCGCCACATGTCTATCTGTTCTTATTTTGATAAATTTCCAAAGAAAAATTCTAGTATTAAGAAGTATTAATGAAATTAATTAATTAATTAATTCACTGACTATTCTCAGTCAATATGTCATCAGTTCAAGACTTAAATGCCCATTATTTGTGCACACCAATAAAAAAAATAAAAAAAGTGTAAAGACAAATTTACAATTATATCATCAGTTCAAGACTTAATTTACTTGTCGTTTTTGACTGGGTGCATGCACCGTGACCATATATCATAAATTGTGGATTCTTTTTTTTTTTAGGATTTGGATATTGGGAAAAAAAATAATGCTCATATAAATAACAATGACGCTAATTTCTCTGGTTGGGTATAAAATAATTAATTTCAAATTTTATAGTTTTACACTTATATTTGCTGATGGTGCTATAATACCAGATTAATATTTTTAAATGGGAGGTTGCTGGTTTGAAACTTGACTAGAATTTTTTTTATGAATATTTCAAATAAAATAAAATGTTCCTATTTTATCTCAAAAAATTATCAATATTTTTAGATTTTTCCTTTCATTGATTTTTTTTTCTAGAAAGACAGACAAGCTAGTCTTTAGTTTCTATTAATTGAAACTAAGAGTCATGCACAAAATTTAGTTGGTCTCATGCATATCCCAGTACCATGAGATCAAAATATAGATTCAAAAAACTTAAATAATCAACCAGTAAAATAAAGTGTAAAGTTTATACATCATAAGCTCAAACATCACCAGTATTAATTATCTTATAGTAATAATTGTAAAATAAAAGTTAATATTACTTTTTGTTACACCAATAAAAACCTAAAGGAATAATTGTTTTTTTGTAATGCATTGAAGATAAGTTCATCATGGCCAAACTTTGTAAATAAATCACTATTGTTAGTACTTACAAAATTATAATCCTACTATACATAAGAATTTTAAACAAATTACAGATCCAACTCTAATAATGATTAAATTTAGAAGTATGAATGCATTATACTGTTTAGATTGAAATGTACTTGAACTGCTAATTCAAAAAGGAAAACAAAATGAATAAAGGTACTTTTGCAAAATCAGATTACTACCAAGTGGAGGATTCTGGATTCTAAGGGGTATTTATTTTACAATTTTTTATCTGTTTTTAGGAATCAGATCACCTGCTGTTTGTGAATAGGAAATTTCTGTTCCTAAAGTCACTGACACGTGAGTCTGGAGCAGATTTTGACATATAAATATTGGATATAGTTTTGTCTTAAAACCCACCTCGAACTCACGAGGCAAGAGATTCGGTTTATCGGTTCCCTGTTTTTAATAAAAAAAATTAATGACTTGGGTTGGATAAGCGCTACCCGAAATTTTTATTAATAGAAAATAAATTAAAAAATATCGGGATTGAAGAACGTTTTCACTGGAATTCGAGATATAGCAAAAACGTGATGGTCCATAACATCCAGGACACTGTAGTTGGACGTTATAAACCATTATGTCCAGTTAATCTAATCGCTAATGATCTTTAATTAACAAAAAACACTGTAGCTGGACATTATGGACCATAACGTCCAGCTACAGTGCCCTGGACGTTATGTACCATCACGTTTTTACTACATCTCGAATTCTAGCAAAAACGTTGTTCAATGTTGATATTTTTTTTATTTTATTTTCTATTAATAAAAATTTCGGAAGCGCTACAGCTAGCTAAGTAAAGACAATAGTTAATGGACTTAATGAGGCTCCATTAGTGGGCACAACTCTGCACGTAGCACAGTCTTTTGTCTCTGTCACGTGCAGCCAATATTTATATTTCTTCTTACGAGAAATATAATATGTTTTATGTTTTGGTTGATTTTTCTCTTTTGTTTTGTTCCGCTACTGTAATGAATTTAGCATGGTTATCATAATTATCATAGTTATTTTTATTGTCAAATGATTTAAACTAGTAAAAGGATATGGGATAAAATTTTGTACAATAACAATGTACTTAGTTACAAGGGTTATAATTATGAGGAGGGTTCAAATGCCTCCAGTATCTTTATTTTTAATTTCAAAGTTCAAACAGACAGTCTGAATCACTGAACATGATATCCACGTTAAAATATGATTGGAGACCAAATTTTATATTTTTTGGAAATTTTTTACTATTTTTTAAAATAGGTACAAAATTATTGTTTTTATATGGTCCACAATTTTCTGAAAAACAGTGATTTTGCACCTATCTTAAAAAATAGTAAAAAAATTTCAAAAAATATAAAATTTGGTCTCCAATCATATTTTAATGTGGATATCATGTTGAGCAGTTCGGATTGTCTGTTTGAACTTTGAAATTAAAGATAAAGATATTGGGGTACGATTGGAGTATGAAGCAATGGAGCATTTGAGCCCTCCTCTATAATTATTTCAAATTATAATTTCCAAAAAATCTCCGACTTTATATACAGTTGATAGTTTTCAATTATCATAAACACCAATTTATAAATATTTCAAATTAAGTGTGTGCATTTACCCTCAGATTTTTAAAAACATCAGTGGTCAAAATTGTGAAACTTCTTTTTTGGGTAGAAAAAATTGTAATTTCAAACATAGTTGTACAAATCAAATTCAAAATTTTGAAAGAAATTAATGACAATTATTTAATTAATATACCTAAACATGCGATATTTCCTTCACACGTTGCCATCCATCCACAAAGAATCGTTATTATTGAATAATTTTACTTTGCAGGGAGAACATAAAATTGAATAATTGTAAAGAGGAAAAATCCAAGCGAATGCCGTGAGCTTTGAACCTTTTTAAGGATGAAAATGAATAAAACAAAGTTGTGAGCTTTTGTTTTGCTTTTTTCCCTTCTTTGTTAGTTACACTTGGGACCGTTGGGACCGTTGGAGTGACCCATTATTGATCTCCTCCTCTCTTTTTATCACTTTTCTCCTTTTCCTTCTTCTCTTTTGAAAAAGTGTACATATTATAAACCAGTCAACTATGCTGCTTTCTAAATACTATAGTGTATTGTGCATAGGCAAAGCCGAATACACGTGAGCCACATATGTGGGGCTCAATTAGAACGGGAAAAATGGCACAGCGGCTCTGTTACAGAACGGTACGGTACACGTGTCGATTACGTATCGTGACTCATATGTTTCGTGTTGTTATTATTTTTTGAAAATTTGATACGTCATGCGAATGATCTTGTCATGACACGGGATGGCACGGGATGGCATGTGGTCACGCGAGTCACGTGTAATTATAACTATTATATTTTGATCAAATGATGAATCTTAGATAAACTAACTTAAATTATAAAACAAATTGTTAATACACGTGCAAGAGCTTCATTTGTGGGCGCTATATTTGAATTTATGCAAGAGAGATGCTGCTTGAATTTCGATTTTAAAGGGTGCTCAAAATTAATTTTGTTTCGGTTGAAAAGAAATGCGAGCAATTGGACATGTTAAAGTTTACTGGGTTTTATTGGCAGCAGCCAGCTGAACTAGCTGTTGCCGGATATAGTTTATTCATTCATTATGAATCCCAACAATCCAACATTGATGAATAAAATTAATTTATTTTGAGTCATATAAATATATGAGTGAGTCTATGGTACTATGCATAGCACGGATTAGTCCGTACTACGGAGTCATATTTTCATTTTGAAAATTTTAATAGTCGATCCGATCCAGTCGACGTGATCTCCACATGAATATGTACTTGCAGACTAAATTTTATATTTTTTCGAATTTTTTTACTATATTTTAAAATAGGTAGAAAATCATTTGATCTGAAAATTCTGGACCATTTAAAAACAATGATTTTCTATTTATGATTTTCTATTTATCTAAAAAAATAGTAAACAAATTCTAAAAAATAAAAAAATTATCTCATAAGTATATTCTTATATGAAAATCATGTTGAACGGTTCGAATCGACCGTTAAAATAAAAAATAAAAATATTAATTCATAGTACGGACCAATCCGTACTATGCATAGTTCGATAGACTCACTCTAAATATATAATTGAAGCCATTGCCCTTTCAAAGTTGAGGAGGGTTCCAATGCCTCATGTTTTTTATACCTCATCTACATCATATGTTATATCTTTGTTTTCAAAGTTCAAATTTTCGATCCGACCGTTCAACATGATATTCATACTAAAATATGCTTGGGGATGAAATTTTATATTTTTTGGAAATTTTTTACTATTTTTTAAGATGGGTACAAAATCACTGTTTTTGGACCGTTTAAAAAACAGTGATTTTCTACCCATCTTAAAAAATAGCAAAAAATTTCCAAAAATTATAAAATTTCATCCCCAACCATATTTTAGTATGGATATCATGGTGAACGGTTTGGAACAACAATTTAGACTATGAAAATGAAGATATAGAACATGAGGTATGATGAGGTATGAAAGGCACGAGGCATTGGAACCCTCCTCTTCAAAGTTTTAATGAATATTTTTTTTACAAGTAAATAAGCTGTCGCGCACCATTTTGTAGACACGTGGGGGGCAATTTCAACTAATACCCGACAAAATGTCAAATCAGTACATCTACCCTTAAAAAAAATAGACATTAACCGAGATCAAGGCATCTCTCCCAAATCAGATCCAGTGGTGCTGCATGCACAGCAAGAATTTTTCTGACAAAATAGGTCTACTTAGAGCTGCAGCACTGTGAATATTTTTTTTTTAAATATTAATATCAATTTCATAATTTAAAATTATGAATTTGTAACAATGCTCAAAATTTGTAAAATTATCAATTTAATATTAATATCTTGTATGTTTTACCTTTGTTGCCGAAAAATGCACACAACATGATCAACAAGTTTTTCGTTAATTATTTTTCACTACAAACATGGAGAAGAAAAGTAATAAAGAACAATATATTCTTTTTTTTTTTCAATTTAATAGAAAACGAGAGGAATAGGTAACATTGAACTTTTCATATTATGTTTGGCTTGGCGTTTTACCCAATATATATATATATATATATATATATATATATATATATATATATATAGTTGGGTTATGGTATTAAAGTAAAACGAGTATTTTACTTTACGTCTATATCTTCAATTTCAAAGTTCAAAACGTTGATTTGAACCGTTCAAGTTGATCTCCATACTAAATTGTGCTTGGAGACCAAATTTTACAATTTTTAAAAACTTTTTTACTATTTTTTTGAAATTTTTTAAAATAAGTGATTTTTTATGGTTCACGATTTTCTGAAAAACAGTGATTTTAGAAAATTCCAAAAAAAATTCTAAAATTTCTAAAAATTGTAAAGTTTGGTCTTCAAGCACAATTTAATATGGAGATCAACTTGAACGGTTCAGATCGACATTTTGAACTATGAAATTGAAAATATTTTTTTAGACGTGAAGTAAAACACTCGCTTTACTTCGCGAAGTACCGTAGCCCAACTCTATATATATATATATATATATATATATATATATAGTGAGTGGCTAATATCAAAACGTTTGTTCCTAAACCGTGGAACAAACGCTTCGGTTTTTACATTTTCGAAGTTCAAACCGTTCAACATTCAATCTATATTAAGATGTGCTTGGAGAACAAATTTTTCATTTTTTTCATTTTTTTACTATTTATTAAGCCAGTTTTGAAATACTATTTTTAATGATCCAGAAAATTTTCACTGTTTATTAAAATCAGCGATTTTAAAACTGACTTAATAAATAATAATAAAATTTCAAAAAAATGTAAAATTTGGTCTCCAAGCACATTTTAATATAGAGATCACATCTAACGGTTCGGATCGACCGTTTGAACTTTTAAAATTAGAAAACCAATTGGTTCCATCCACGGCTCCGGAATAAACGTTTTGATATTAGCCAACCCCTCTCTCTCTATATATATATATATTCAAGGGTTGCATTACGACATTTTGGGGCGCCTTTAAAATTGTAAATATAATTACTTCTGTCAAAAAATCTTTACAACAACAATAATTAAGTTTTCAGTTCCAAACAAGTTGAAATAGACTATAAATAAAACCCAATCGTCTGTTAAAAAATCTTTATTCTTATAATTTGTCTTCGTATGAGACTCATTTAACATGTTAATATGTTTTAATTTATTCTTTTTAAATATATAGGATAAGTTCTTCAAATCAGCTGCAACTTCAGCAAAAGAATCAACAGTATTTATAAAGGTGAAATCTTTATTTTAATCACATGAAAAACACTAGTCTTTGATAATAATAATAATTAGCATGATAAAAATTAGAGACTGAACTAGAAAATTGAGATTGAAGGGTTAAATAAGTGGGTGTAATTTTGTTTTATGAGAGAGACAAATAATATTATTTTTTGTAAAAATAAGATTTTTGGAAGGATAAAATGAAAAAATTTCAACCCATGTGAGGTGCTTTCAGATTTTTTTTTTTAAATTAGAATTAAACAAAAAAAGTTCAAATAAAATGGGCACCGTTTGGATGTTTTTTACAAAAGCAGCTCCACCCAACCGTAAGTGGAGGTAGAAAATGGCGGTGGCCATCTTCATCTTCGTAGAGCTGTTTTTGTGGGATTCAAATATGATGAAATTCAAAATTATAAACAGTAACGCTGAAATTTTTGAAATTTCGAATTCAACCGTTTAACTGTTTCGAGATACGTGTACAGAAAAACTAGCTGTTTCGAGATGCGTGCACAGAAAAAGTTGAACGGCTAGATTCGGAATTTCAGAAATTTCAGAAATACTGTTCATGTATTTCGAATTTCAGCTGATTTGAATCCGTTTTTGTGAGCTTTTTTTATTAAAAAAAAATACCCTTTCATCTGCTTTCCTCCTTATGGTAAAATTTTCACTTTAATTTCTAAATTTTATCATCTCTCCTCTTCATTTTCTCAAACTTTAATTGGATTTTATCATCTCTCCTTCTCATTTTCTCAAACTTTAATTGGGGTTTTCAATGCTAAGGTAAATAAATCAAGATATGTTTTTGAACAACTTTTATTTCTTATATTCAATTCTACTCAGTTTCATGGATATTACGGTGAAAAAATAAAGATCAAATTTTAATGAACTCACAATCAACAATCTCTCTTCAATTGAAATGAACGTTGATAAATTTTCGTTCAATCATAGAATAAATAAACAAACTAGCTAATTGACAATTTGTCTTACACACAAACGATGAATTTTGCAATTTTGCATACAATAAATAGAATAAAATTGCCGACTAGGTTATGGTAAGTATTTTAACAGAGTAATTTTGACTTTATACAGCGCACTTGACTATATAGTTAAAATAACAATGCATTCGGACTGTAAATATTTTAAGAGAGCATTTTTTACTTCATGCAATGCACATATTACAAAATCAAAACAACATTGCATATAATTTATGCGCTGCACGAAACAAAAACCACTCTGTTATAATCTTTACCCATACCTCAAGGGAAAAAAAAGTATACTGAATGCATTCGTAGCTAAATAGTTTGATTCACATCAAACACTCACAATTCTTTGATAGGTCATTGATTGAACCAAGAAGCTAGATTCAATAATTCTCAAAACATTCAAAAAAGAACGAAATCGAATCATGAACCATGAATGATTGATCCATCGACCTAATGAAAAGTTGGTAAAAGCATCATACCATCATCCAGTCTCAGCTCTATCCTTGTTTGCACGAAATTAAAGAGATGAAAAAGATATGGGACCCACGTAACAGAATAAGCAAGTGTTAGTGATGCACCAAGAGAAGGGGACTTGTCTCAATACAAACCCACGGTCTCAAAATATTGTCCGTGTGTGTTCTTCAAAAATAATTCAAAATATTATGATTATTTCTTGTTGCTAATGCGGTAATTATGAGAATCAGATTTTAATCTAGTGGTAAACAAACAGTGCTTTGTCTAAGAGATCGCACTAGTGATAAACAAACAATATTTTGTCTAAGAGATCGCACTAGTGGTAAACAAACAGTGCTTTGTCTAAGAGATTGTAGATTCAAAATTTGACTGAAAAATTGCTTGTGAATATTAGAGTGTAAGATGACTTGACCTAGGGGTGTAAACAGATCGGATACTATCCGATTTCATCTGTATCCGAATCCAAAAAATTACTTAAATTATCCGATTTGTATCCGTATCTGAAACTATCTGTATCTGTATCTGTATCTGTATCTGTATCCAAAAAATTATAACGGATAAGAATACGGTTTAATTACTAACTATCTGTAACTATCCATATCCGATCCGTTTATATCCCGCTCCACTACAAAGTGTTCTTAAATTAATTTATTAAACTAAATATACATACTAATTATTTATTACTTGTATTTTTTAGTTATACTAATGTTTATTACTTATATTTTTTAGTCGCATAATATTGATATATGATTTTGTTCTCTATATTTTTAATCTTTCGCTCGGATAATTGATTTGCTCTCGTCAAACTCTCTAGATAATTTTTCAGTTACTTCTCTTAATTTTACAAAGGATTGATATTTGTTTCTAGATTTCATTATAAAACTTTAGTTTCATTCAATCCGACATTTTACTTTGCATAATGTCGGATTATGCAACATCAAGCCAACCTATTCAGCTCCAAATTATATTTAGAATGTACATTTGTATTCATATCCATATTCATCTAATATCCGATCTTAAAGCAGATCAAACGGTCATCAAACCCATCGAGCTCACTTTGAGTCCAATGGACATCGGACCCAAATTGATTCCCTATAGTAGGTGACTATGTTCAAATACTAATTGTTATCATTTTAGCTATAAAATTATGGCAGGCAATTTTAAAATATCGAAATAAATCATCAAATGTTACTTATGTTACTTTTTTATATACTTACAAGAATTACGACATGCCAGTAAACTGAGAAACGAAAAATCAGAAACAGAAACAGCAAAACAAAATATGAATCAGAGCGGCTAAAGCGCCAAACTATCTAGGCTTGTTGCTGTATATAAACATGTCTTTCGGTGGGACGGAATTAATAATTTCGTTCCATCGAAAACGATAATTTTTTTTTAAACTTCTAAAAATATAAAAAAAAAAGTTGCTCCCAAGAGGCGCATTGGTTGTCACGGCACCCAAGGATTTTATTTGAAGAGCTGCTTGGGTCCGATGTCCATCCTACTCAAATTTAGGTCCGATGGGCTTCGGGACCGTCCGATTCATTTTAGAATTCATGCGCACGAATTTTAAAGTATATGCGAAAGTTGTGGACGCGAATATTAAAGCAGATCGGACGGTCATCAAACCCATCGAACTCACTTTGAGTCCGATGGGCACGGACCCAAATTGACCTCATTTATTTGAGTCTCACTGTCTCAGTCAGAAGATTGACCCTGAGCCTTGTCGTAATTGTGTGAGGGTCCACTGGTCCCTGGTTGTGAGCAAATTATACACGGCAGAAACCATGCTTTAATTTGCTGCATCATCATTTGGGTGCTATTATAATCGTCAGCTTTTTTCCTTGATCGTTTTTGCTGTATTTAATTAAAATTGTCTACCATTTTGTCAAAGTAGATTCATTCGCTTCTTGCGAAAAGAGCACTTTAATATTTGTAACAAAATGTATTCTGAATTTCTGATAGCATAGCTGCTTTACTTTTTTTTTTTTTTACAATGAATTGTCAACTGCTTATTTGCTATTCTTGCAGGGGCTTATGAAGGACATTACATTAATAAAAATATAAGGATAATGTAGTTGCTAACAGCACGTTTGATTTTCACGAGATTATGTAGAATGTGATTTCACGAGCACGAGAACTAATGAATTAATTTATGAGAATTCATATTCGCGAATATGCATCGGAATAATTATGAAAATACGCTAAAATGAGAATTTAGTTGTATCATGGAGATAATTGTAACAAATTATGATTTGAAAAAGATACTTTTGAGAAAGAGAGACGTGAACGAATATTATTTAATAAGTAAATTAAAAAATACTTTATCAACTAATGTTATTAATTTAATGGTAAATATGTTGTAATGGTAAATTACTTTATGTTGAAATGATATTTTGATTGGTTTGTGCGGTAAATATGTTGTAATAGTTTCTTGTTGGATTATGATAAATATGTGAAAATGAGATTTTTCTAGTAATTGAATGTATTTTGATTCTCTACACATAGAGTGTATGATCGATACGGTTCCTGAACACGTCAAATTGGACCAAAAATAAATAAGAAGTGACTCTAAAACGAATCACAAAAGCATAACAGAGGACCTTGAGTGTACTTCCGGGTTGTACCGGATTCGCACGCCAACCTCATTTTCGAGCTGACAGGTTGGAGAATGTGGGCGAAATGGGTCGCCTTTTGGATCCCATACATATGTGGAAGTGTGGTATTATGGTCCTAACTACTTCTTGAGCAGTTTTCTGCCAGTATGTTTGTTTTATTTATAAATTGGACCGTTTGAATCTCGGAAAGATGCATATTTAGATTTTATGTTATTAGAGAGTTTTTTTGTCTGCTAGAAATTTAATATTGTACTTTTACATATTAAATCTATTTTTTTTTTTACTTCAGAGAAATTAAGTCCACTTAATCCAGAAACTTGTGATCAGGCCCAACAAATCGTAATCTATCTCCATACAACGATCTAGGGGAGGTGCACTTCGAATTGGTTGTGTATACTGAACAAATATAATATCGACCATTTTGATTCAAAAAACATCCGGTACAAGATATAATGTTACCTTCTATTGATGATTCAAACAAGTGAACAACCAACATATTTGTATATTGATTTTGTGTAAGATGCTACCACTTTGATTTTCTTTGAAATATAACTATGGCTATATCAAATTATTAGAACTTTTGAAAAGTAGAAAACAGATGACCTGACTTGGGTTGTGTTCTGATAGAAATAAATTTTAATGAGAATTTAGTTCAATTTAATAGAATGGGTATAATGAAGTTAATATGGAATTGAAATATTTTCTTATCATAATGATTCATCTAGTAAAAATAATTCAGCAAATATCTATTAAAGATAATTCATACACTTCTTTTTTTTCATTTTAATAAGTCAGATTTGAATTTTTGCAAATTCTGTTTACCTTTTGACTGAAATTTCTATTGTTCTCTTTGGAATTTTAGAGTGTGCTCCAGAATCGGAGAAGAAATCCCGCATTAAACAGAAGGAAGGGACAGCGACGGAGGAGGCGAACTCTCATAACAGTAAAACCTACATTTTTCCAATTTGAGGTGACAGATTTCACCAAAATCTACGTGACGCTTTCTTCCGAATAATACTCACTCCCTTCCGTTCCTCTCCGCTCCCTCTCTGATTCTCCTCTTCTGGAGCAAGTGAGGTTGTCTGGTCAGCTTTAATTTCGCGAGCTCTCACATCCGTACAGTGAATTTGTCGTTCCCTCCCTCCGCGTCCTCCCGTCTGGAGCACAACCTTACTATCTAAAAAAATAAAAACAAACGATTGAGAATTACAAAACAAGAAAGATGTTGAAACGTGCACTTACCTTATTGCATGGACTTGAGAGTAGCATCGGACCTACCTCGGTTCGATGAGTTTAATCACCATCAATTTACTTTTAAATTCGTACGCACAAATCTTATACTACATGCGACGGTCAGCGTGGCGTTGAACCTAAAAGTAGGTCCGATGGGCATCGGACCTACTAAGTTCTCTATTGCATGTTATAGATGGCTAATTGACAATTGTGCGTCCACACAGTGATTACTTCTTTTAATACAGCCGTCGCTATCGCCGCTTCACAATAAATACCTTCTCCTAACAAGCACTAAATATTGTTTTAACGGGCAAAAATATTATATCAGTTACTAATTAACGGGTAAAATTAGGTTATGAATTGGATATTGAAAATTTAGGTCCAAATTATTTTTTTGTTAGGAAGTGGTAAAAATGTCGGAATGTTTTGAATTTGGGCTTGTATCTATGTATCATTAGCATGTAACAAAATGCGGTTCATGTGGCCGCATATGCTGCTGCATATGTGTATGCAGTTGACAACCGTATAAAAAATCAATATACGGTCTAATATGCGGTTCTGCATATCGGGCCTCATATTCGGAATGTTATCCTCTGCGGAGCTTAAAAACTCCGCAGACTGCGGTTCTTTTAATCTGGTCCGTTAGTTTTAACTTTGCACGAATCTAAAAGCATAATAATACTGCCCCCTCCGTTAACCCGATCACAAAGCGGCTGAGAGTTAATCTGGTCCGTTCATTTGCTCCGCACCTGCGGAGTTTTAATGAACTCCGCAGAGGATAACTTCCCCTCATATTCAACTGCATATTCGGCCGCATATTTTTACTGTATATTTGGCCATATATTTGGCTGCATATTATCGCATATTACCGCATACTTATTTGTATGATACCGCATATTACTGCATATTACCGCATATTTGTTTGTATATATTAATTTTTATTTTAAAATATGCATATCCGGTCGCATACTGCATACTGTAATGGTTTTCTGCATACCGTATAGAAACCGTATTTTAAAACATTGATCATTAGCGTAAAAAAAAAAAAAAAAGTGTATTGTACTGTACTGTGTGAATACTCTGTAAATATCCGATCAATTATCCGGAAAAGGATGGAGAAAGAAAGAGAAACACGAAAAGCATGAAATTCTTGAAAAAGTCGCAGCATTAATAAGTTGCAGCGATAACTTCACCCTGTCACCAAAATCATAATTAATTACTCACACCGACTCAAAACCCAACCCGTTACAACGCCTCGGTGTCCGTTACTCCGGCCAACGGACTCATTTCGTCTTTATCATTGTTTCCGATCATAGCGTTAACTTATCCTCCAGTCTTTTCCTTTTCCTGTGAATTGAATTGACGCCCGTCAAGGCGTCGTCAACTTCTTTTGTGTGGCTTCTTCACCCGTCCCATCATTCACCCCCCCCCAGTGCCTCTTCTCTATTTTTAATTCCCACATCCCCACGTCCACCCCAAATTTTCAAATAAACTACTCCGCAAAGCATTAAAAGAGAAGATTCCACACCCCCACTCCTGCTCTCTTCTCTATTTTACCTAGATCTCTTTCTCTTTCTGTCTCCCTTACCGCCATGGGATGCAAAGGGTCAAAGCTCGATGACCAAAAAGCAGTAGCTCTCTGTCGTGGCCGGAGCGACCTTCTCGCTGCCGCAGTGCGCCATCGTTACGCCCTTGCTGACTCTCACGCCGCCGTGTCCAACTCCCTTCTCTCCTTTTCTGATTCGCTTCACCAGCTTCTCTTCCATGTGGGCCCTCCAGTCAGTGACTCCCCCACTCTTCCTCTCCCGCCTCACCGTAAACCCAACCCATCCCCACCTCCCAACCACCATATAGAAAACCCCGGCTCGCACTCGCACTCGCGGTCCCGGTCTCACTCCGGGTCACATTTGCATTTCCACCCGTCGGATTCTGACCCCGAATCTGACCACGAGTCGGGTCGCTCTTCTGTCTCCTTGCCTCTTCATAACCATCATGAACCCGTCTCTTATCCCTACCCGTATCCCGCACCGATGTATACCGAGAATTATGGCAATTTCCAACCTAATTTTGGGAACGCCAATGACAGCAACACCTTTTTTCATATGCACTATGCTAAGAGCCGGCCGCCACCGGCATCTGTTACTGTACAACAACAGGCGCCTAGTTCAGAAACAGTGTACCCTACATACGGGTACAACAACCCGTATTCATTCGGGTATGATGACACTGGTGGTGGGTTCTTTGCGGGTGGTAGTTATCCAACATACGCAATGGGTTCATCCGGCAATGCAGGACCTGTCACCAGGCCTGGGTCGTCAGCACGGACCCTGCAACCTCCTCCTTCTCCTCCGAAGGTGAGTACATGGGATTTTCTAAACCCTTTCGAGATCAACTATGACAATTATAATGCTTACGGGAGTAATTACCACGTACCGCCTTATACACCGAGCCGGAGCTCAAGGGAGGTGAGAGAGGAAGAAGGTATACCCGACTTGGAAGAAGAAAGTTGCCATGAAGTGTTGAAAGAAGCATATGGGGATGAAAAATCAGCCACGTCAAGCTCGACGCAAGAGATAGGTCGTGCTAGTACCAGCGAAAGATCAAATTTGATTTACCAACAAAGGTTTGAACCTAGGAGAAGTGATGTAGAACAATTGGTGCAAGAGATGGTGGATAAGGAGGTAGTGAGTAATGCTGCGAGAAGGTCAAGTGTAGCTCCGCCTCGGAGAAGTGCCGTCGGTGAGGTCCCGGATTTAATGGATGAAATTAAAATCCAGTTCCAAAGGGCGTCGGAAGCAGCCGGAGAGCTCGGGGTATTGCTAGAGGTCGGTCAGAGGCGGTTCCAGCCGAGAAGTTCAGTGTACCAAGGTGCAGTTCATTTTTTATGTTTTATGAGTTGATTGATCTTTTGGTTTCTTTAAGTTAAATATTAGAAATTTGATTTCTTTCCCATGGTTCAAATATAGTTTCTTCTAGGATGGCATCAGCAATGGCGCCTCTGTCTCTATCTAATGCGGATGAGTTGTTTAATTTGGAAGAGAAAAAGACGGGTAGTTCCAGTGGCGGTCTCTGCTTGACATTGCAAAAGCTTTATATTTGGGAGAAGAAACTATACAATGAAGTCAAGGTATGTATTATCTGTTTGAAATTTGATCATATAAATTTAGTGGCGGCTTGTCCCTTTGCAATTTATGCCTTGAATTTTGTTTGCTGACATATTTTGGGAGACTAGGTGACAGTTTCTTACATTTATAAATTTAATGAAAATGTTCATTTCTCTTGTTGTTACTTGTTGATCACCTCTAGATTAGAAGCAGTTATAATTAATTGAGTTGTTAAGTTGTGATGGAACATTTGTTTGGAGTTAGTACAGCCGTACAGGTGACAATCACAGAGTAGTTCAAGTGTCATTTGCTAATTAATACTTGCAATGACAAGACTGAATATAGACAATTTTTTTAAATGTGCTAATTTAGTTTAACATTATTTTAAGGCTGAAGAGAAGATGCGCCTCTAGATTAGAAGCAGTTATAATTAATTGAGTTGTTAAGTTGTGATGGAACATTTGTTTGGAGTTAGTACAGGTGACAATTACAGAGTAGTTCAAGTGTCATTTGCTAATTAATACTTGCAATGAAAATACAAGACTGAATATAGACAAATTTTTGAAATGTGCTAATTTAGTTTAACATTATTTTAAGGCTGAAGAGAAGATGCGTCTACTGCTAGCGAAGAACACAAAGAGATTGAGACTCTTGGATGAAAGGGGTGCGGAAGCACACAAAATTGACGCCACACGAAAGTTAGTACGAAAATTATCAACGAAAATCCGAATAGCCATCCAGGTGGTCAATTCGATTTCTCATAAGATAAATAAAGTGCGTGATGAGGAATTATGTCCACAACTAAATGCCTTAATTCAAGGGTATGTCTTTGTCAAATACTACATTTTTTTTTCTTGTTTTTGTAACATCTTTATTTCAAATTGTAATATAGATGTATCTAATTAATTTACCTCTATTACCAGATTTGCCAGAATGTGGCGAGAAATACTGGATTGTCATGAAATCCAGTGCCAAATAATATCTGATGCAAAAAACCTCGACTCTCTGATTTCTAATAGAAGACTAAGTAGTGATGCGACTATGCAACTTGAACTTGAACTAATGAAATGGTCGGTCAACTTCTCGTCTTGGGTCAACACCCAAAAGAGCTACGTCAAGGCACTTAACGGGTGGCTCTCGATGTGTCTGAACCCGGAGACAGAATTGACTGACGACGGACCCGCTCCGTATTCACCAACCCGAATTGGTGCTCCTCCAATTTTTGTAATTTGCAACATCTGGTCTCAGGCTGTGGATAAACTGTCAGATTATGAAGTGGTTGAATCTATGAGGTCACTAGCAGGAGATGTGAAGCAGTTGTCAGAGGGCCAGATAATGGATCAGGCGGAGCATATAATTTTGGTTAGAGAGAGAGAGAGGTGGGCCCGAGAAATGGAAAGGAAAATGCATGAAATAAACAAGGAGGTTGATTTGTTGAACAAGAAGCTAGTGTCGGTACCGGGCCAGAATGGGCTGGTTTCAGGTAGGCCAGTTCATGGGACCCACCACGGGACAGTGGCCGGGAGTTTGCACACGGGGCTCAAGCACCTTCTGGAGTCGTTGAAGAATTTTGCCTCGGATTCCCTTGAAGTTTACGAGGAGTTGCACATGCATGCCGAAAGGGAAGCACGCGCCGGTGGAGAAAATGCAAAAGTGTCGTAAAATTTGGGGGGTGCCAGGTGCTGGGTAGGTTTTTTTGTAGTCTTTGTATAGCAATTTTGGTAGATAGTGAGAGAGGTACTTTAGTCTTCTTTTGGTTGTTTTTCTTTTCCTTGAGCTAGTGTTTTTTTTTTTTAATCTTGATTAACATATGTATGATAGTAAACTTCCAATGGATACGGCACTCGTTATTATTGGTGTGAATTTTAAATATAGAAAGAAAACTATAGTATATTCTGGGTTTATTTGTTACTGTAACTATAGCCAGATGCGGCACTCGTTATTTTGTGCGTACTATTTGCTATGGCTTATTCAAGTCTTTATTCGATCATTCGCCTTCGTTATTTTCGCTGATGTGAATGAAAATTCGTGGATGATAATTGAGAGCGATATGATAGGACGCACAAAATATTACACTTTACATTTGCAGCTTTGTGGTATACCCCTATAAATTAGAAACTGTATAACGCTACAGTTTTTTTTTTTTCAGATTTCTAAAAAAGGAACTTGCATTTTGGATCAACTCGACGGTTTATTGTGTTTTCTGGCCCAAATTTCCGGTTCAAACTCCCAGGCATTGAACAAGCACATGAATTTTGGGCTTTCTCTAAATATTTTTTAGGTTTTTTTTTTTTTTAAGGGAAAGGGTTTTCTTTCTTTGTTGCCGGGTTGGGGATAAATAAAACATTCAAAGGGGTTTTCTTTTTTATCTGCAACCATTCAATATATGGGTTATAAGCCCAACAGAATCAGACGGCTCACTAAGGAATTAAGCCCATCAGAATCAGGTATCTGGCCCTCATGAAAGCATGGGGAGAGATCAACTTACAACATCTTATTCGGTTTTGTGATTTTTACCAAATAGTCTATCTAAACTGTTCAACATGATATCTATATTAAAATGTGATTGGAGATAAAATTTTATATTTTTTTGAATTTTTTTACTATTTATTGAGTATTTTATAAAACCGTTGTTTTTCAGAGGTCCAGAATTGTTTAAAAACAACAGTTTTGTAAAATACTCAATAAATAGTAAAAAAATTCAAAAAATGTAAAATTTTATCTCCAAGCACATTTTAATATAGATATCATGTTGAACCGTTGAATCGATTGTTTGGACTTTTAAATTACAAAACTGAATTGTTACAAGATGTTGTAACTTGCAAATGATGTAAGTGGATACCTCCTCTCTCTCTCTCTATATATATAAACACCATTAAGAAACTGATTTGATATTCTTAAGAGTTAAAATAAGCTAGGTACTGGTCTGGTACAGTGACTCCTTAAACAAAGCGATTCTCAAACTATTGTTGCAAAGAGTAAGGTACTATAATCAGAAATAACTCAGAGTTTGAAATGAAATGGTCGATTTAATCAGATGGTCAACATATGAAACTATTTATTTAGAAAAGCTGGACTATTGATATTATAGGCGAATAAAAATTGCCCCATCTCTATATTTAACTATAAAAAGCTAAAAGGCAAAATAAATTATTCCATGATTTACATCAAAATATTAAAACCTTCATAAAAAAAAAATAAACAAAAGTTTCATTTGCCTCTGGCCCTTCAAAATGCATTCATGTTCTGAAAGAAACGCTGTACAGTTATAACACCTACGCTGCTCAAAAAAGAAAGGTAAAGTTAGAACAGAGAAATCATAAAAATTATAATCATTCAGTATAAGCATGTTTTATTTTATGTTGAGATGTTATTAGGTGGTACACTTACCTATTTTCATTCTGTAAATAGCCCCAATCTCTTGTGCCTGGTTTCATAAAAAATGTTCACCAAAGCATGATCACTAACTAAAAGTTGCCTCGATCACTCGATGCTACTGACCAAAGTCAAATTCATCTGACTCAGCCTCGTCAAGTTGGGTCAATAAATTATCTCCATCCAGACCCGACGACCCGTCAGACCTGCTTCTTCCCAGAGGTTCGTTTTCCCCGTAATCCAAATCTCTATAATCCAACCCGTCATCATTTTCCTGAAACTCACTTGCACTTTTGTTAGATTTCCTGTTTTTGTCACAAATGCAAGCAACCGGGTTTTCATGAAACTCGCCACGACCTGCTTTGATCTCGCCCGGTTCACCCATAAAGCCTTTCTGAAATGCACGCACTTTCGATTGAAATGCATCCCATGTCAAGCTGTTTTGGTTTTGAAATAAAGACGAGAGCTTTTTTGCATTTGGCCTGATTGTTCTTTTGTGCCCAAAATACCTCCTGTAAAAGCAAGTTTTTATTCTTAAATTTAACTCAAATGATTTACAGGAAACATATAGTCTGTAGCATGTAAAATTATTATCAGAGTTGGGTCTCTTTATACACTAGCACAGTTTTATATTTTCTTTATTTGCAGTTATGTCCACAATTTTACTTTGATGAACCCTGCATGAGAAATACCTCACATTTCCCTGAAGAATATGAAAATTACTATTTATACCCCCTCCTTACAGTTCCAATTCAAAAGATGCTCAATAAACCAAAATTTTCTTCTAATTTCTCTTTAGATTAATGAGCACGCTATATCTGAAACCAAGAAATAAGGTCTCAGAGGGTACCATGATATTTCCTTCAATAGAGTATGCCATGTTGCCGTTATATAGCTAATACACTAAACCCTCAAATAAAGGGTAAAAAAGGGAAAATAAAATGAGAAGAAATGAACATACCTCCTTCCAGCTAATATCCGTGCCATGTTGCCATTATTATTAGTGACAAACACATCGCTCTCATCACAAACAATAAAATCGAGGGCGGCCATGCGGGATGAGAAAGACTCGAATTGTGACAGCTCATCCCTACTGAGGAGAGTTTCTTTTGAGTGTATGTTTGGAAAGAGTGCCTTCAGTGGGGCCAAGGTCACATTACCGCCGTAAACCTCTCCTGATGCCACGTACAAATGTACTTCATCACCGAACCCAAGTCCTCTTAGCATCAGTGCAACCTCCTCTGGTGTGAGTGGGCACTTCCCGTGCCTACGCTCTTTGTCTGGGTCATTTACCTAAAGAACGAAATATCAAATACGCGTATTAGTTCATATATGTTGTTCTGTATATAAATATGCACCTTTTTCATTAATAGTTATATATGTGGAGAATTGGGTAAACAGTCAATAAATAAATCTAGAATATTCCTCATCTCAGACCGAAAAAGATTTGAACTTGTCAAACCTATTCTATTTTTATCAAATGTGGCCAGGGTTTTGATGGTTTTTGCAAATGTCTCTAAGAAAAATCAAGTTCAGACTTAAATATGATGTTTATTTTGAAAGTACGATAAAATCTTTATGTTAGCAGGTTCTGGAGAGTGGAGAGGTATAATGAACATAAAGAACAGATTTTGAAACTACATATACGATAAAATATTTTATGTCAATTTAAACTTACCGAAAAGGACTCAGTAGAGTTACATGGGAAATATCAGCATTTGCCTTTTTGGCTTTTTCATCACACCAACCAAAAGGTTTCGTATCATTGCACATTTAAAAGAATTTATTGCAAATTGGAAATCTGAGAAATGTTTAGTAAAGCATGCAAATATGATAAACTTTCAAGTGTTATTAGCAAAAGAAAAAGGGCATACATGTAAAGTTTTCCAGCGCTTGCGAATAGCACCTAGCTCAGTTCTTTCCTTCTCTCCTCCTCCGTAATAACATCCCGAAAAAGCCAGCATATCGGGTTCAAATCTGTTAATATGTTATGAATAATTTGAATCTTTTTCTTGATTTGGGTCAATATTTTTGTACACACTTCAACACCAAAAGCTATCTCCATAGTACGAAAAAACATACACCCCTGGATTATACAAGTATTTTTCCTCATGTATCTTTCTATATATGAGTGAGGTTATGATCCTATGCATAGTATTACAAAATATACACCCCTGGATTATACAAGTATTTTTCCTTGTGTATCTTTCTATACATGGAGTGAAATTGTGGTTCTATGCATAGTATGGTATATACCCCTGTATTATACAAGTATTTTGAATGGTCTAGAATCTTTAGATCAAGTGATTTCTATCTATCCAATAGTAAAAAAATTCTAAAAAATGTAAACTCTGATCTACAAGCACATCTTCCTATGCACTACAACACCAAAAGTTATCTCCATGGAATGTAAAAACATATACCCCTGGATTATACAAGTATTTTTCCTTATGTATCTTCTATATATGCTTCTAAGTTACCCTACAATAGCATTTTTCTCTTGGAGAATCCAATAATTTTAAAGGATTATACAAGTATTTCAACTAAGCTAATATTTACCTAAGATGAAGTGCTATAAAGCGGGTGCTTCTTGATCTCATTCTCTGGACAAGCATGTTGCCCATTTGGCGAATTGGATCTGTAAATTTTAAGGCATGGTAATTTACTCTGCACCTCAACTTTTGAAGATCTGGTTCCAAATTGTTTGACAGTCTATAGTCGTACTTCGTCAGCTGTACAACCTGCATTTACATTTAAAGTTTTTAATAATTAAGCAGAGGATTCGCTATAAGAAAGCGGCAATGTTTAAAAGTCATGAACATCCTATTTTGTGATAATTTTTAATTTAAATAACGTATACCTGTGAGAAAAACTGTATCAGCATCTTTTACTAATATTGCAATAATATTTTGTCCATTTAAAAATGAAGGCCAAAAATTTTCTGCTATCATATCAGGTGCAGCAGTACCTGCCATGCCCTCTACTGGTACATATGGTGTAGCTGGTACACAATTATGAGAAATTTCATCAAACAGTACTTACATGCTTTTTCATAAGAGCAGGTAGAACTCTGCTTTGGTAGCATTTTGGGGTGCATTTTCTGGGGACTCGCATCGTGTAAGGAGCAGCTACGGTTTTTCCACCTTTTTTGGGGATTTCTTTGACGATCTTCACGTCATATTTCAGCAAAGATATGAACCAGTCTACGTCAAAAATCTCGGAAAAAGTGCTGTTTACAAAAATTAAATTTAGTCTTAAATAAATATACATCACAGACTAATTAGTTCAAAATAAAATGTAAAAGAAGTTGATAAATCCTTTACAAGCAAGCAAGAGAAGTTTCGGTACAAACCTAGCATCCTTCCAAAAAGATTTTTCATCCAGCTTCGGGATAACAAGGGTTGCATTTAATATCCGTGCTGCCACAACTGCATCTATTATCTGAAATTATTATTCAATGTCAAAACTTTCTTGGTGCATATCATGCAATTAATTAATGAATATTTGTAACATGAATATTTATATAAATGAGCATATGATGTTTCTTCCATTAGCAGATCCTTACATTATAACCAAATTATGACCCCAAAAAAAAAAGACAAATAACCTCTCATTTAGAATCCAACTACATAATGAAAGAATAGACATCTTAACTACAATATAAATATTGAAAAAGTGGTTATACCATAAATGATTTGGAAATAATTAACTTACCCCTGTTCTCTGCTGATTTAATCCACCACTCGTTGCTATCATTATGTACCGATTTGGCTCGGCAACTGTACCAACTCCTGCTCGAACAGGTCATAATTTTTATAATTCGGTAAATAATGTATTTAGAATTTGAAATTTTAATTAAAATTACCACAAACAAACACATACTTGAAAATTCTTTACTTGCAGTGCTACACCCGTAAAATTGTTTTGATAAATTTGAGCTCCACAGGTCAATTCTTGGGTTAACACCTCCACTCTGGTATTAACAAATTGATATAGCAAATAATTGGTAACATAAATATGAAATTAAGAAGACAAGAAAAACAGGAAAATTATAAATAACGAACCGGGACATGGAATTCTTCACTGTCAGCAGCTAGAGCATTTATCTGAAACTCAGTTGGTTTCTCCAACTGCATAGCATTAAAAAAAAAATTAAAGAGTTAAATTTGCACAATTTCGAAATTGTAATTACAAATTTGTGAAATATTAGTGCTAAACTTGCACCTCTTCTGAAATAAACCCATGATTTCCTTTTATTGCTCGTACCCGTTTTACACATCCTCACAAGTTTATATGCTTCAAAAGTCGTGCAAAAGGGATTCGCTTGTTATCCAAATGCGGAACCTTTTCGCATGAAATATCAAATACAATATTTGCTATATCCTAACAGAGTTCCTTTTTCGAAAGAAATAAATTAAACTATTGCGGGGTACGCATGGAAATACTACATTTCTCCAATGTTTTTTTTTTTTTGCAGCTGTCTCCAGAAAAAATATCAAAAAGGATGACCAAGAAAAAACAAAAATCATACAAAAAAAAAAAGCGAAAAGAAAAAATCATCAAGCGTGGCGCCATACCAAAAGATGCGATCGCCCCTGGATGCGAGCACGTTGGAGAAACGAATGCTCCTCCTCTTCGAGCGGCGGTGAGAGCATGCAATGGAAAAGTACCACCAATAGCATCATCACGGAGGCCCCACAAGCAGCGGTGGTGACTGGCATGGTCGGTAACCGGCACCTCGTCACCCGGTTTCTTCCTCTCCGCCGGAGCCCCATTACCTCCACCTGTCCGTTATCAGTCTTTCTACGCTCAGAGAAGCGAAAGAAATGATTCCATTGGAGGAGATGAAACAAGAAGACCCAAGAAGAAACCGCGACCAGGTATGAATGTCCTTTGCAATTTAAAAAAAAAGGGGGCCTCTTTCTTTATTACTGTTAAATATTAATTAATTATTGTATTTGGTTTTGGTTTGGTTCTAGTTTGTTAGAGTTGGTAAGCGGTCGGTGCCTCGGTGGCAAAAGAAATTAAAGAAAACAAAGAGCGGGGCATCGGGGAGGAAATGGCAGAGCTTCAGAGAGAGCAAGGGGAGGGGAGAGCGAATGGGAGAGAGCCACGTGGACCAATTATTAGGGGATTGCTTGAGGAACGTATAAGCTGCTCTGCTCTTTTGTTGGCACTTGGCCATGTGCTGTTTGGCCAGTGGGGTTTATAAATTTGATTATTACTATTAATCAGTGTAAAACATGTAAAGCCAGCCGTTTCAACTTTCCCAGCTCGGAAGGATTTGCTTCCTCTCTCCAACAGAAATGCTTTAGTGGTCACATGTTCCTTTTGGTTCGGAGTTTTTTCAATATTATTTTTGCTGTTATAGTAAAATCATTTATAATAACTATTTTGTTAAAAGAATGAGACTAATATACTATGCATAACGCACACTGGTTCGTACTATGATTTCATATTTCTAATTTCAATGTTCAAATAGTCGATTGGAACTTTTTTTTACTATTTGTTAGATAGCTCAAAAATCACTACTTTCAAATAGTCCAAAATTTTTAGATCAAGTGATTTGTAAAATATCTTGAAAAATGTAAATTTTGATTTTCAAGTACATTTTCATAAAAATGTTAAGTTTGTGTCCTTCAAAATAAGAAACACAAATATTTCGAAGATATTGCCTTTTCTATTTTTCTCCTAGACAGTAATTTTTTGTTATTAACCTACCAAGAATCATTATTTATTTATGTGTAGTCAAAAGGAAGAAATTTTATGCATATTATATAGTACATAACCTACTATGTCAGATGTCCACTTGATTATTTTATTTTGAATATTAAAAAGAAAGAAAACCATCATGATTTAGTGAAGAAAATGTGTGTTGGCCTGTTTGGTGATACATAAGGGGTACTCAAAAGTTGCTACCTTTCATTTCACGAGGATTGAAGGCATTATACTTATTTAATTGAGAAGCCCGCACGTTTATTGAAGCAGGTATTTATGAGTTAATCGGTAAGAGGTTTTAATGGTTGACTGCTTTCTTATTTTACGATAATTAATTAACAGTGACGCCACGTCTGTCTGATCGTTCTTTTCAACAAAAAATAATTATTGATATTATGTCCTTGAAGTATTGGTTACCAGTATATACAGATCATAACAAGTTTTCTTTTTAGAAAAAAAAAAAAAAAAAAGGTAGGAAAGGTCTACGGAGAATATAAAGTCTGAAGTATTATCTTTTTATTTCTTCTCTGTCACGCTACGCCTCTATAATAGGTCAATTATTTATTCAATTAACTGATCGATTAAAAAGGTAAAGGTAATATGACCTATTGAGGAAGAATAATACCAAAGAGGTTATGGACAGGGGCAGCTGTCCTTTTTGGATTTTGAGTTGCAGTGGAGATCTATCGGTCTCGACTGATTTTGTTCTCTTTTGAAATTTTTTTTGTCCCCTTCTAGATGTTTGATTTGTAATTCGAATTAAATTTAGAGTTAAAATTGAAATAATTTTGTTGAATTTTGACTGGTAACTAAAATTATAAGTTAGAACATCAGAAATTGCAAGTCAAACTATTGAAAAGTATAAGTTAAAATATTATTTTTTATCGAGTACTCAATTAGTTAATGGATTTAAACCTGATTTGATATTTTTTTTCCCTGACGAAAATCATAAATCCACCTTGATTATGGAATCACTTTGAGTTTAAGAAATCATGATATCAACTTGTAACCGTTTCAATCATGGAAATGGAGGTGTCTAATGGACATCAATCAAATTCGGTCTTATATTTGATTGAAATTTTTTTATCTGTTTTAAAATTTATGTGAGTACCTAATAGAATCTTTTGAACTGGATTCATTTTTTTTTTTTTTATTCTTTTGAACGGTTTGGGTTGGGCATTGAAATTTACATGGATTGGATAGATCTTTTGTTGAAAAGAACAAAATCAATAATTTGATGTAAATTATAATTGAAATTTTAAACTAAATATAAAAAGAGGTTGTGAAATTTTATAACAGTAAAATTTTGTGTAATAAAAATGCTTCTTAAAATATTTAAGTAAAGACAAAAAATATTTAAGAGGTTGGAGTCTTGGAGGTGACATGTAATTAAGAGGCAGAAGAAAAAGAGGACCAAAATTCTAGAAAGGACTGAATCCTTCTGTTTTCATCTTCTAATAATATTGGGTTGCTACAATTAATTATAATTTTATAGATTTTTATAATTTTCAATTTTTTAACCTGGTGTGGTATTGCGGTTGGTGCTTTCATTTGTAATAAAATCTCCCTCTAATATAAAGAATAATTAAATTTATTATAGAGAAGGTGAATTTTAATGTGAAATATGGATTTCATTTCATGAGATAATGGTTGTTTTTCGATCATTAGTCTATTGTTGGCTCGCCACACCTACCACAAACCTTCTCTTTTATTCCACTTGAGAGTAAGTCCAATGGGCATCGGACCTACTCTGGTTCGATGGGTTTAATCACCGTCGATTGCTTTAAGATTCGTGCGTATTTGTTTCAATTTTTGTGCGCACAAATCTTAAATTAGATCGGACGGTCATCATGCTCGTTGAACCTAAAAGTAAGTTCGATGGGCATCGGACCTACTCCGTTCTCCTTTTATTTTGGCTTGAGACAGACTGTGCAAAAACTACACAGACTGTTTTTTGTTTTAACCATCATTCCTAAAAAAACAGTGGCCATTTTTTTTTGGAAAAAAACCCATAATTACCATGTCCACATATATAATATGCGCAACAACAAAAAATTGAAATCCAGTCTGATTTTTTTCCAAAAAAAAGTGATTCTTGTTTTTTTTTTGGAAGATGGTAAAAAAATCAGCTAATAGACTGCCTTAATAAACCGCTCGGTTAATATATGCACAAATTTTTACAGTAATCGAACGGTTCGGATTAAATATCAGGCTGAATCGTTTGATGCTCATCGAACCCCATTCGCTCTCTTAGATTTTTTGAGTCCCGTGTGCTTGCTTTTGAAAGAAAGTATAATCTTGCACTTGAACTACTTCGTATATATTAAAACTAACTTTTGTGTGTCTGTCACTATCGCATTCTTTTTGCGTTAGCTTTTAGGTACGAAATTAAAGTGAGTTGGTTGTTTTTCTATTATTGGCAGTGTCCTCCAAATAATTAATAATTTAGGTTAGCCGAGATTTTTATTAATACCCTCACAAAAATAAAAAATAGCAATTCTGTTCTCGTTTTTTTTTTTAAATAACAAATCTGTCCGCTCTCTCAACCAATAAAAGAACCATGAGAGTGTATGGTTCTGGTTATGTTGTATAATTTGGCGCAACTGAATTTTAATCAGAACTTCCAATCCCTTGACTCTATCGGAACTCTTTTGACGTAGATTTCTATTACAAAATTTTCAGTGGCCTTTAACCGCCCGTACAGGCCTCTCCATGCAGCATCACTTAGTATCGTCACTCTGGTATAGGTCGGGGGTGTTCCATCGTTCACTCGGGTTGCCAATTCTAAGTTCCGTCTTTCTGGGTTATAACCGGTGCATTCGTAAATCATGGTTTTCAAGTCACTTTGAAGTGAGATATTATCGGGAACATGAATGAATTAACTGGCTCTTTGAAGTAATAAACTCCATATGTATTTGTAAGAAACTTCCCACCATAGTGTAATGAAATCATGGCCATGAGTTCATGACCAACAAACTACATTTTGGTAAATGGTAAATAATTGTCAGGTTACTAATTTAAATGTATAGGTTGATGAAAAAAAATTAAAATAAAATAAAATAATTATAAAAAAAATTTAATTAAAAAAAATTACTTGATAATCACCTCCGAAATTGCCTCAAATCACCTCAGATTTCGCTTTCTCTCTTTCTCTTCTGTGAGTTGAGTGAGTTGTGAGAGGGAGGAGAAAGAAAAATAAATATTTATAGGGTCTGAAACAACAACAAAAAAATTCTCAACCGGCCTTTTAATGACCGGTTCTCATTTTTATTCTCAACCGGCCATTAAATGGCCGGTTTGGACATTTAAAAAAAATCCAGCTAAAGGTGGATATTATTATTATTTTATAATTAATAAAAATGACGGTGTGGAAAATATCATAATATACAATTTCAAAAACTACGAGTAGTAATATGGACAAAAACATTGAAAGGTACTTAGAAAATCAGAAAAGAAAGGAAGATGGATACCTAATAAAAGTCTAAAACCATGCAAGCGGTATTTGTCGTATTGAATATGAAGTTGATTGGAAAAGGAAAGGATAACAACTCCTGTCACTTCATTCCAAGCTCCTATAGTTCCTCGTCTTTTACTTTTAGTCATCTCAATTTAGTTTGTCACAATTAGGGCGAGTTTGAGCGAGTTACCTCCAACTCGAACTCAGCTCATTAAATAAATGAGCGAGTCAACTCGAGTTGGGATGGTAATAACGAGCTGTAGAGCCAACTCGAACTCAGCTCGTTATCAACTCGAGTTGGCTCACAACTCGTTTATAAACTCGTTTAACCAGTTAAATCAATACAACACAAGTTATAAACGAGTTTGAGCTGAGTTTGGGTTTGGTTTTGGTTATTCTGGAATTTTTTGTGTCCAAACTGTGTAGTTTTATGTAACTCGAGTTATAAATGAGCGAGTTGGGGTCAGCTCAAACTCAGCTCATTTATTAAACGAGTCAGCCAACTCGAGTTGGAACTAACTCGAGTTGTAAATGAGCGAGTTAGAGCGAGCTGTAAATGAGCGAGTTACGAGCGAGTTGCGAGTTCGAGCAATTTTGCCCAGCCCTAGTCACAATAAACCTTTCAAATAATCTTGACAACTCATGTATCCATATCCAAATTTTCAACCCGAATAAACGACTCCCCTCCCCCTCCTTGCCTCCAAAATTTTTATTTATATCATAATAAAAAAAATAAAAATAAGCCAAAACACTCTGATTGTGAGAATTCCACATCTATCCGGGCTGCCAAGCCAATATGCTGCCCCATTCTTGAAAAGCCACAGATTGTCGTGACGGCTTCCCAAAAGCCAGAAATACACTGTAATATTAAATATATTTAGGTTTTTGAGGGGCCTCCAAACCAATCTGCGACCCTCCAAAAATGGAGCCGCAGATTGGTTTGGAGGCCCTGGTAGACGTAGAATTCTCTATAATTTGGAGTGGTTTGATTTATTTTTTATTTTTGAAATGATATAAATAAAAATTTCGGCCTTTACCTTCAATCGATCTAAGTTGCTTATTGTGATTTGTATATCAAAAATCTTGTTAAAAACTAAACTTTTCATTTTTAAATTTATTTTTATGTTTTTAATACAAAGAAGATGGTTGTTGTTTGAAAAAAAAAATGATAAGATCAGATTGAGCAATGTTGATCGGCTGTTTGAATAACATTATAAAGTAAAATATGAACAAGTTACATGATAATTTTTGTATAACATGGTCTACTACAAATAAAACTATTTTAACAGATATTTTATGTGTAAAGGACAATAATTATGTAGTTATTAATTCGTTGTAAGAACTTGAAGAGCATTTATAATGCAATCTGCAGTGAGAACTATTTTGCACAAACAAAAACAATTGAAAGATTCCAATTTGAGATCTGACACGTGATGGTGATTTAATCTAATTGATCAATTAGCTAATCGAGGGAAGTAATAGTACATATTAGATTTGCAAATAATTGTCCTTTGCTTGTTAGCTAAACAATCAAATGTTATTTAATGGTCACATATGTACATAACTTTTTGTTTTTTAATAGCAAGTACACACATTTGTTTGTCTTTTGCTTCAAATATAGTTCAACAAACTTTAATAACGATGTATAATAACATTAAAATTTTGAAGATTCCATATGAGATCTAACATGGGATGGTAATTAGTAAAACTGTTTGTGTCAATTGGCTAACTATGCTGTCTTTTGCTTGCGAGTCAAACAATCAAATGCTATTTAATGTAAGGTTAAATACAAACTTTTTTTTAAGTAAAAAAAGGGGATTAGTCTCCCAAATTCACACAGAGATATACTGTCCTTTTGCTTCAGATATAATTCAATAAACTTCATGTACCAATAGAATAATAACAATGTACCATCACATAAATACTAGAAGGAAAGCATACTTTCAAGTTATGAAGGTCAAACTTCAAAATTTATATATGAATTTGATCATATAAAATTTTCATAAAGAAAAATATGAGAATCAATTTTAGTGTTCATTGCATTTAGTCTAAATTATAAAGTAAAATCGTGTTTAAGTATCAAAATTTTGAAATGAATGAAGTCAATTGATTTCATTTATTGTTGCTGCCAAAACAAACTTAAAGTTCATATTTGTATATATGCATTTCATATGGCTAGTTTCAATTCTGAAAATACTAGTACATTACTATAAATATGTTTTCAGTCAAAAATTATATCATCATAAATGAATTTGACTACTGTGCTATAGATGATGTTTCAATCTAAATGTCACCGGCTCTAATATATATTAGATAGATTTCAAATGATAAATTTAAATTGTTTAAACCGAACTATTTTACGAGTGATATTTTTACATATAAAATTTATAAATTTTTAGATTCATTTAGTACGAAGTATGTCTGATAAGTTTTGGACAGTTTAAAATTATCGTCTACATGCAAAATTTATTTCACAACTTCCATACTCATGAAGTAAATTGATTTGAACAATTTAAAATTATCATTTAAATTAAATCTATCCGATAAATTTTGAAGACCAATAACACTTAAGCTAAAATGTCACCAATGACATAGTTGCCGAACTCATCCTAAATATATTTCTTCAAGGCCAACAATTTACTATTCCTAGTTTATTTCTGTCAATACACATTGGTATTTGTACCTTTAGGGCCTGTTCGGCCAACTCCTGTTGTCGTGCGAAAAAAAAAATTCACTCAGAGTGAATTTTTTTTTCCCCACGCGCACAGTAAAATTTGGTTCAAAAATTTTCCGATCCTACGTCCACGCCCATTCCTGAGTTGGCACCGAACATGCCCTTACAAAATTGAGATTCACTGGTATTTGCTCATGGTCATGGGAAATATGTTCCCTCGTAGCCTGGGGTTTCTTTGCTCATGGTAATTGTAGCTTAAATTTCGGTAAATTTAATTCTTGTGCTACATATATTTGAGAAATATTCTTTAAATTAAAAAATTAAAATTATAGATTTGTTTTTAATTATTTGTTAAATTTAAAAAATGCAGCTTTAATCAAATAATTTTAAAATTTTAATGAATTTTTATTGAATTTCAAATTGACTCATATTCAATTATGGCTGCACAAAAAAATTCGTAGTTCGTAATTCGATTCGAGTTTGATTCGAAAAAGTTCGTAAAAAATTCGATTCGAAATTGAGTTCGTTCGAAATTAATTCAAACCAAACTCAAACTGGACCTAGTTCGTTCGAAATAGGTTCGCAAACCAAACTTAGTTCGAAATTAACTCAAACGCGAACCGTTAATTTCCGCTGATAATGAACTTTAATGTTTTATTTAGGATAATATTTGGGTTTGTAATAATTCTAAGACTTTAGTGATTGTTCTGTACTTCTATTGATATTTAAATTGTACTTTGAATACTTTGGATATTTGAAAACTTTGGTGATGTTGCTCCTGTTGGCTATTTGAAAAACTTTGGATTATGTGATTGTACTAAACTTTGGTATTTGTAATGAACTTTGATATAAACTTTGGTGTACTGTGTAATTAGAATTCAGAATGCCTGAGTTTTTATTGAAGTGCTGTAATTTCGAACTATGGCCCAGCCATAAGTCATAACTCTTAAGTCGTAACAAAGTTCATAAAAGTTCGAAATTGAGTTTGTAAAAAATTCGATTCGAAATTAATTCAAACCAAACTCAAACTGGAGGTAAGTTCGATTCGGTTCGGTTCGTTTGCAGCCCTAGATTCAATACACGTGATATCTAAATACCTGAAAACATGTATTTTTTAATTTAAATAATATATTTTTTTAATTTATGCACCGTAAAAATTGGATATATAATAATCGGATGTACGTTAGAATTATCCTAATTATTATGCATTATGTGAAATTTGAAGAGCAATTACAAAATTTAAAATTTAAAATTTATTTATTATAAAGTCAAGTTCACAAAATAAAGATTTTTTAGTTAATTTTGATACATTTTTTTAAATCTTCATTTTAAAAAATTCTAGAAAAATAGTAAAAATTTCCAAAAAAAAATGTAAAATTTGATCATCAAGCACATTTTAATATGGAGATCATGTTGAACGATTCTGATCAACCGTTTGAATTTTGAAAAATGAATATATGACTTATAAGTATATGTCATGATATGCTATATAAGTAGCGTAGCCAGATTCAATTTTTACCACATAAAAATTTAATGGCTAGGGGATATTATATGTGATTCGAACTTTTACTTTTGAATAATGAGCTTACTTAAAATTAAGAATAGTTGCTAATCTAATTTTCGATTGAGTTAGTAAAATAGCATGCTAATCCACAAAAGACAAACAAAGAATAGTAATTCAGAATAGTTCTTATTTGCTAATTCAAACACATTCAAATATAAAATAGTAATTCAGAATAGTTGCTAGTCCGAATTATTAGCACTGTTATTTCACAAACTGTAGTCTGAAGCATAAGTAACCCAAATAATTGGATATATAGAACGCAAAATGGGGCTATTCAAATTAATGGCAGAGGTAATGTCCATCTGGCACTGGTTCTGTAACAACGTGTGATAGGTTGATAGATAGGTGTGATTGTCGATTATAAAGATATAAAGATCTAATTATCGATTAACGGCATGAAAAGCTCCTGATTTAATTATTATTTCAGCCAAACTATATTATATTTTGCTGGTAATTTCATGGGAATTTATATTACCTAATGTACCTCAAATTTTGAATTTGGACCCGGACCGTCCGATCTACTTTGACACAAATATTGAAGGGTTCCGTGCATTTCCCTTCGAATCGAACTGATCCGAATTCCGAATTCTGATCAAACGGTCCAAATTCAAACTAAAAATTGAGCAATTTCAGAGGATCCGGACTCGTTTCATGACAGGTCACTGAGTTATAATTTATATATTTTAATTTTCATATCGCTCAATTTTGAGGGTTTCTGTGATCAATTCAATTTGAATGACTATTCTCGTTTCAGTTCAGATTATACTTTCTTTTTTTTTTCAAATAAATTGGTTCTATTACACATAGGGATGTATATGAAACGAATTCAGAGCGGATAATGCTGATATTAAATATGAGTGGATATGAATACTGATACGGATAGTAAACGGATATCGAAATTCAAAACTAAATCCGTCTTAAACAGATACGGATATGTACGAAGCGGATTGATTATCCACGAATACGAATTCGAATATGGTTACGGAGCAGATAATTATCGGATAAGTGAGTTATATGAACTTTAAGATAAAAATACAAATTAACAAAATTTAAATATGAAAATTCATATATGTACAATTTGACAGCTATTAAAACCAACTCAGTAGTTGTCAAAATAAAATTTTAAATTTTAGACATGTTCTTGATAATTTAAATAAAATGTGTATAAAATGTAACTTAGAGATAAAAAATTTAGATACGACGTAAAATTTGTGACATAATTATCCGATAATAAATTCAGAGCTCAGATAATGAGTTCCGGATATATCCGAATATCCGCTCTGTTTATGGATTCGTGAAAATATCCATATCCATATTCAATTCTAAAATTGACCTCTTTGCAAATTATTTTTCAGATGTACCAAAAAATGTTTCCAAGATTAGTTGAGGAGACCGAATTTGAAGCAAGAATCCCGTAAAGTAACTCAAATTTTGAGTTCAGATTTGAACCGTTCGATCAAATTCACACGAATATTAGAAAAGGTCCTGTAAATTTGAATATGAACCGAATTAGTCTGAACTAATTCGAATTCTAATTCGGACGGTCCGGAACCGAATTATTATGATTTATGGCAAATTTTTACATAATCTACGCTTTGAAAAATATGATGAATGTAAATTGAAATTGTGGCGCGTTCTTATTGGCGGTCAAACTCGAAATAAAAGAAAAATAGTGGATAAATATATCAAGTTTATTAAGAAACTAAAAAATTAATTTAATAGAGTAAAAGTAATGACTAGTGTTTGAGTACCCATAACTCTAGCAGATAAATATAATGATAATTTAAATGTACATTAAAAAATCACGAGGAGGATAAGAACGTATAATTACTTTTGTAAAAGTGTAAAGTACCTTTGTATCTTTTTTAATTGGTTACATAGCCTGTCTCAAGCTAGAAAAAAAAGGAAGGTTCCTGATAAGTTTGACGAGTCAGCACTAAAAAAACAGCATCTTTATGAAAATAGAATCTTCACGAATTGAACAAAAGTAGTACTAGGATGGGTGACCTCCTACGAAGTCTCTGTGTTTCTGATTATGGTTGGGTTTCATTTATAGCCTACTCCAACTTGTTGTATAATTTGTATTTTATGTTCGGACAAATTATCTTCTATTCCGATCATTTGAAAATAAAAATAATTATGCAAAATATTTAATATACAAGTAGGGTTAAAATGCATCTTTGTGCTCCAATCATGCTTCACAATTTTATCTCTGTTTTTAAATATGAATAGTCGATCAAAACCTCTTAACATGATCTTCAGATTAAAATGTAATTGGAAGCCAAATTTTTTATTTTTTTTATATTTTTTATTTTTTTAGATAGAGATAAAATCACACTTTTCAGAAAATTTTGGACCAGTCGATCAAAACCTCTTTGTACTTGTTTAAAACAATAGTAAAAAAGTTTCAAAAAATATAAAATTTTATCTCCGAGTGATATGTCTATATTTCATCTATTATTTCGTCTTATTTCCAGACCAGACCTTATGATTTTGACCAATAAATTGCATAGTTTATATTGAAAATCAATAGAATATGGTACTGCTGCGGTTTTGTGGTTGATTCGCAGGAAATAGGCGAAAAACAGGCAAAAAGGCAGAGTTCTGACTTCCCCCACGCGACCCGCGTCCCACCTGACGCGGGTCGCCTCACAGCCGGACGCGACCTCAGACGCCGGCCCTCATTGCGCGTAGCATTTCCACCTGACGCGGGTCGCATGCAAACTCATGCGGGTCGCGTCGAGTTAACTGAGCCAGGCCCAATTGAGGCCCACGAAGGAAACTATTTATACAGAAGGCCTGGCAACAGAAGAGGGAAACTATTCATTCGGATCGACCGTTAGGATTTTGAAAACTCAAAAATGAGCCGTAGCACGGAGAGGCTCTATGCTACGCGTAGCATATTAGCAAAATCCATATATATATATATATATATATATATATATATATATATATATATATATATATATATATATATATATATAGAGAGAGAGAGAGAGAGAGAGAGATTGGCTAATGTGCTAACGTTATAACTTCGGCCGAAGTTATAACGAGTCATTTTTGCAATTTCAAAATCCAAACAACCGATCCGAACCGTTCAACATGTTCTCTATATTGAAATGTGCTTGGAGACCAAATTTTACATTTTTTGGAATTTGTTTACTATTTATTAAGCCACTTTGAAAATCGCAGATCTGCTGTGAATAGTAAAAAACAGCAAAATTTTCTGGACCACCAGATCAGTATTTTCAAAGTGGCTTAATAAATAGTAAAAAAATTCCAAAAAATGTAAAATTTGGTCTCCAAGCACATTTCAATATAGAGAACATGTTGAACGGTTCGGATCGGTTGTTTGGATTTTGAAATTGCAAAAATGACTCGTTATAACTTCGGCTGAAGTTATAACGTTAGCACATTAGCCAATCTCTCTCTCTCTCTCTCTCTCTCTATATATATATATATATATATAGTGCTTGGCTATTATGCTTATATAAGCATATGCCCACATATGCTTAAATGTTCATTTTTGCGTTTTCAATGTTCAAATGGTCGATCCGACCGTTCATCTTGTTCTCCATATTAATATGTGTTTGGAGACCAAATTTTACATTTTTCTGAATTCTTTTACTATTTATTAAGCCACTTTGAAAATTGCTGATCATATGGTCCAGAATTTTGTTGCACTGTTTTTACTGTTCACCCGGATCAGCAATTTTCAAAGTGGCATAATAAATAGTAAAAAAATTCAGAAAAATGTAAATTTTGGTCTCCAAGCACATATTAATATGGAGAACAAGATGAACGGTCGGATCGACCATTTGAACATTGGAAACGCAAAAATGAGTTATAAGCATATGTGGGCATATGCTTATACAAGCATAGTAGCCAGCCCCTATATATATATATATATATATATATATATATATATATATACACACACACACACACATATATACATACATACATATATCTAGGACAGTGCTACGGTGCTACGCGTATATAACGACCCTCCGTGCTACGACTCACTTTTTTAGTTTTCAAAATCCTAACGGTCAATCCGAACCGTTCAACATGATCTCCATATGAATATGTACTTGCAAACCAAATTTTACATTTTTTAGAATTTTTTTACTATTTATTAAGCCACTTTGAAAAAACACTCATTTGTACACAACAGTAAACTTTTCTAGACCATTGGATCAGCAATTTTCAAAGTGGCTTAATAAATAGTAAAAAAATTCTAAAAAAATGTAAAATTTGGTTTGCAAGTACATATTCATATGGAGATCATGTTGAACGGTTCGGATCGACCGTTAGAATTTTGAAAACTCAAAAAGTGAGCCGTAGCACGTTGGGGCCCTTATATACGCGTAGCATATTAGCCAGATTCCATATATTTATACATATATGGGACAATGCTACGGTGCTACGCGTATATAAGTCCCCTCCGTGCTACGGCTCACTTTTTGAGTTTTCAAAATCCTAACGGTCGATCCGAACCGTTCAACATGATCTCCATATGAATATGTACTTGCAAACCAAATTTTACATTTTTTTAGAATTTTTTTACTATTTATTAAGCCACTTTGAAAAAACACTAATTTGTACACAACAGTAAACTTTTCTGGACCATTGGATCAGCGATTTTCAAAGTGGCTTAATAAATAGTAAAAAAATTCTAAAAAATGTAAAATTTGGTTTACGAGTACATATTAATATGGAGATCATGTTGAACGGTTCGGATCAATCGTTAGGATTTTGAAAACTCAAAAAGTGAGCCGTAGCATGGAGGGGCCCTTATATACGTGTAGCATATTAGCCAGATTCTACATATATGTGTATATATATACATATATGGAGTATGGCTAATGTGCTTCCTCTAGAACTTCGGCCTCGTGCTTCCGGGGGCATATCTTAGTGTTTGATGTTCAAACAACAAATTCAAACCGTTAGATGTTCAATCTATATTAAAATGTACTTGGAGACCAAATTTTATATTTTTTGGAATTTTTTGACTATTTATTAAGCCACTTTGAAAATTCCAGATCCGGGTGAACAGTAAAAACAGTCTGGACCATATGATCTGGAATTTTCAAAGTGTCTTAATAAATAGTAAAAAAATTCCAAAAAATATAAAATTTGATCTCCAAGTACATTTTAATATAGATTGAACATCTAACGGTTTGAATTTGTTGTTTGAACATCAAACACTAAGATATGCCCCCGGAAGCACGAGGTTGAAGTTCTAGAGGAAGCACATTAGCCATACTCTACATATATGTATAGATATATGTATGTATGTTTGTATATATAGTATGGCTAAGTTGCTGCCGGCAGCATTTCGGCGAGGTGCTGCCGGGGGCATTTCGGCCATTGTGGTGTTCAAACAACAAATTTTTTTATATAGATGTGATCTCTATATTAAAATCTACTTGGAGACCAAATTTTACATTTTTTGAATTTTTTTACTATTTATTAAGCCACTTTGAAAATTGCTGATCCGGGTGAACAGTAAAAACAGTCTGGACCATATGATCTGGAATTTTCAAAGTGGCTTAATAAATAGTAAAAAAATTCCAAAAAATGTAAAATTTGGTCTCCAAGTAGATTTTAATATTTAGAACACGTTGAACAGTTTGGATTTTCTATTTGAACACCAGAATAGCCGAAATGCCCCCGGCAGCACCTCGCCGAAATGTTGCCGGCAGCAACTTAGCCATACTATATATATATATATATATAGAGAGAGAGAGAGAGGGGGGGTTGGCTAATATCAAAACGTTTGTTTCGGAGCCGTGGTGCAACCAATTGGTTTTCTGATTTTCAAAGTTTAAATGATCGATCCAAACCGTTAGATGCGATCTCTATATTAAAATGTGTTTGGAGATCAAATTTTAGATTTTTTGGAACTTTTTTACTATTTATTAAGTCAGTTTTAAAATTGCTGATTTTAATAAAAAGTGAAAAATTTCTGGATCATTGAAAACAACGATTTTAAACTGACTTAATAAATAGTAAAAAATTCAAAATAATCTAAAATTTGGTCTCCAAGCACATTTAATATAGATTGAATATTGAACGGTTTGGATCGACTGTTGCAACTTTGAAAAATATAAAAACCAAAGTGTTTGTTCCACGGTCTAGGAACAAACGTTTTGATATTAGCCAACCCCCCCTCTCTCTCTCTCTATATATATATATATATATATATATATATATATATATATATATATATATATATATATATAGAGAGAGAGAGAGAGAGAGAGGGGTTGGCTACTCTACTTACATAAGCATATGAATGCATATGTTTATAAGTCATTTTTATGTTTTGAAAGTCCAAATAGTCGATTTGAAACGCTCAATATGTTCTTCATATTATAATGTGCTTGGAGAGCAAATTTTACATTTTTCTGAAATTTTTCTACTATTTTTTTAGAATTTTTCAAAACAATGTTTTTCAGATTTTTGTTTTATTTTTTTAGATTTGTTTGTCATATTAGAACACTGTTTTGAAAAATTCCAAAAAAAATTTAAAAATATCCAAAAAATGTAAAATTTGGTCTCCAAGCATATTCTAATATGGAGAACATGTTGAGCTCTTCAGATCGACTTTTTGAACTTCGAAAAATGTAAGTAGAGTAGCCAACCTCTCTCTCTCGCTCTATATATATATAGAGAGTGATGCTACGGTGCTTTGGGAAGTAAAGAAGATGTTTTACTTCCCGCTCATATCTCCATTGTTAAAGTTTAAATAGTCGATCCGAATTTCTCAACATGATCTTCATATTAATATGTGCTTGGAGGCCAAATTTTACATTTTTTGGAAAAATTTTACTATTTGTTTAGAATTTTTGAAAATCAGTGTGTTTGAAGTTTTTTATTATGTTTTATTTAATGAAAAGCTGTGATTTTCAAAAATTCTAAACAAATAGTAAAAAATTTCCAAAAATGTAAAATTTGGTCTCCAAGCATATATCAATAGGTAGATTATGTTGAGAAGTTCGGATCGACTATTTGAACTTTGAAAATAGAAATATAAGCGGTTCTATATAAGTGGGAAGTAAAACACCCTCTTTACTTCCCAAAGCACCGTAGCATCACTCTATATATATATATATATAGAGAGAGAGAGAGGTTGGCTATTCTACTTATATAAGCATATGATGACATATGCCTATAAGTCATTTTTATATTTTTAAAGTTCAAATAGTCGATATGAAGCGCTCAACATGTTCTCCATATTAAAATGTACTTGGAGACCAAATTTTACATTTTTTTTAATTTTTTACTATTTTTTTAGAATTTTTTAAAACAGTATTTCAATATACTATAAAAATTCAGAAAAATAATAAAAAATTCTCAAAAATAGTGATTTTGAAAAATTCTAAAAAATTAGTAAAAAATTTTCAAAAAATGTAAAATTTGGTCTCCAAGCACATTTTAATATGGAGAATATGTTGAGCGCTTCAGATCGACTATTTGAACTTTAAAAACACAAAAATGACTTATAAGCATATGTCATCATATGCTTATATAAGTAGAATAGCCAACCTCTATGTACATATATATATGGATTTTGCTAATATGCTACGCGTATATAAGGGCCCTCCGTGCTACGGCTCACTTTTTGAGTTTTCAAAATCCTAACGGTCGATCCGAACCATTCAACATGATCTCCATATGAATATGTACTTGCAAACCAAATTTTACATTTTTTAGAATTTTTTTACTATTTATTAAGCCACTTTGAAAAAACACTAATTTGTACACAACAGTAAACTTTTCTGGACCATTGGATCAGCGATTTTCAAAGTGGCTTAATAAATAGTAAAAAATCTAAAAAATGTAAAATTTGGTTTGCAAGTACATATTCATATGGAGATCATGTTGAACGGTTCGGATCGACCGTTAGAATTTTGAAAACTCAAAAAGTGAGCCGTAGCATGAAGGGGCCCTTATATACGCGTAGCACCGTAGCACTGTCCTATATATATATATATATATATATATATATATATATATATATATATATATATATATATATATATGAGTAAGGCTACGGTGCTTTGCAAAGTAAACCACCCCGTTTACTTCGGGTCATTTTTTGGATTTTGAAAATCCAAACAACCGATCCGAACCGTTCAACATGTTCTAAATATTGAAATGTGCTTGGAGACCAAATTTTACATTTTTTGGAATTTGTTTACTATTTATTAAGCCACTTTGAAAGTCGCTGATCCGATGGTAAACAGTAAAATTTTCTCGACCACCGGATCAGAAACTTTCAAAGTGGCTTAATAAATAGTAAAAAAATTCCAAAAAATGTAAAATTTGGTCTCCAAGCACATTTCAATATTTAGAACATGTTGAACGGTTCGGATCGATTGTTTGGATTTTCAAAATCCAAAAAATGGCCCGAAGTAAACGGGGTGGTTTACTTTGCAAAGCATCGTAGCCTTACTCTATATATATATATATATATATATATATTCTAATTAGTATGGATAAACTTATACACATGAAAATTAATCTATGTCAGAATTTTTTTTGAATCATTAACATGATTCTAATTAACGTAACTACTCGATATTCAAAAATATTACTAGGCAATTCCACCTATGTTTGATTTTAGGATCATTAACGTATCCGAACTGACTAAACATTAACATATTTCTAATTAAAGTAATTCCTCATTATTAAAAAATATTACTAGGCAATTCCACCTTTGTTTGATTTTAGAATCATTAATGTAAACCGAACTGACTAAAATATTAACATGATTCTCAAAGCAAAAAAATGTTATTAACATAGCGCGCGCGTACCATATATAAAAACATTTATATTCCTGCAATAAAACTTTTACAAATATTATTAAACATTGTTATATATTTATTCCAGTAATTTATTTTTAAGTATCAGTTTGTAACCATTTGATTTTTTTAATTCAGAATACAAAGGAGGAATTATAATTGGCTGTACGTTTCTCTTCCTTTATAATTTTCTTTTTTCTGAAATAGATTTTTCATCGTTTTCTGAAAAAATAATACAATATCAGAAGCCTGAATTTTTGTATATCTAATTGTTTTATGTGCAGATTTTTTTGTCACATTTTGATATTTTTAGCAGAATGTTGGCAATTGCGATTGTACATAGATTGAATTTGATAAAAAAGAAAAAAGAAAAAAACTAAGCAAAAGAAAGGAACGCTGAAACGATACAGAACGCGTCCAATTTAAACAAACTGCGATGAAATATTCTTAAATTTCCAGTTCTTATTTCTTTTCCTAAGATAAAAAGTGTGTTTTAATTGATTGTGAAATTTTGAGAGTTCTCTTGTAAGAAAAAAGTTTCATCTCTAGTAAAAAACAAAAGTTGAATAGTTTTTTTTGAGAGTTCTCTTGCTAAAAAAGAAATGTTGAATAGTTTTTTGAGAGTTCTCTTGCTAAAAATGAAATGTTGAATAGTCTCCTTCTCTTATTTCTTATGGATGCCGCTGAGAACACCTGCAAGTTTGACTGGGCTCCGCCTAAGCAGGGTCAAAAGACAGTCCAGGCCTCCAATTCTTGGGCCCAATCACAGACGGGCTGTTCGGTAACACCTCTTAATCCGCATTAGAATTAAATCTTAAAGAGGCTTAAGGAATTGATGTTCGATTGTCTTAATCCGTAAATAATAGCTAAGAAAATTAAAGAAATGGGTAGAGGTGCTTTAAGACTCGAGCAGAGAATTAAGATCCGGATAAAAGGAAACTAAAAGAGGTGATCTTAATCCGTACTAAGTAACCCATATTTAGCAGGATTAAACAGCAAAGAAAGCTCATTTAGTCTCACGGAGACTTTAGGAAGTTTTGTCGAACAGCACCAGAGAGTTTGCATTCTGATGCTGTCCATGATAGCCCTACGTCGTATATTATAGTAAATTATTTAGAGACATGATATATAATATTGAAATATTTATTATTATTATTATTATTATTGTCGATATCATCATTAGATTCCAGTTTAATAGAATTATGTTCAACTTAATGACTCAAGTATCCATAGATTTTAATTAGTTCTTGACCAAAAGGTCAACTTAAAATATAATAAACAAAATGGTCTAAAGTAGAAAATTTTAGTAATAATCTTGAACCGACTCCAACCAATCAAACAATGTACATACTTTTAAAATCCCACCAGATAAAATTATAGCTCGAATATATAACTTGAGTATTCAAATAATGTAAATAATATATTATGAGTCGATTCTATTTAATAATAAGGATGTTAGTATCATGAAGATAATATATGAACAATTTTCATGTACTTAATTGCTTTCTTAATCGATTGAATCTAGTGCTCGCATCTTGCGTTTATTCAAATAAAGATATAAACATGCACGGAAACAAATTGAATTTTAAATTGATTCAGACACAATTAACACAGTAATGTACCAAAATTACCACCAAAAGACACTTTTCTCCATTGATCCCAGTATAAGTATAGAAGCAACGTGGTAGAGTAAAAACCTGTACAATCAAAAACCGCTGGAAATAAAACCCAGCTGGAGGCGCAACACAGGATTAATATATCAAAGACAGGACTCACCGGGACAGAACCCGACTGACAGTTATCGCTAACAGATGCACCACAAATACAACATAAAAGACGACCCCCCCCCCCCCCCCCCCCCCCGTCCCCTTTTTACAAAAATAAAAAATGTAACTAATTTCTCCTGGTGGTCCATCTTGAACCGTGGATCTGGAACCCATCCTCAGACCACTCGGTTCGTGATTCAGCAGACTGATTTGGTTCGGACGAGCTGGCAAAGCGGCGATGGCGCTTCCCACGGGGAAAACCACTGTCGCTGGTGCTACCGCCGAGGAGGGGGTCGTCGATGCCGCGGATTGGCGGGAGCTCAGGTGGAATTGCAGGCATGTCACTGTCATCCTTGCTCCGCCACCGAACTATCTTTTCGTTGAACTTGTAAATCCCTTTCTCCATTGGCTCTACTGCCTGATTTACTGTGAACTTCAAATCCTTTATCACCTGCAATTACAATTAAAACCCCCCACCACAAAAATGAATAATCAGAATGCATGACCAATTTACAAACAATATCGATTTTACCAAACTATGATGATGAATCACCAGTGAGGATTATGGAATAATAAGGGTATTTAAACAAGAGTGAGGCTATGGTAATATGCATATTACACAACGGCCAGCGCTATGGATTCATATCTCTATTTTTAAAATCCAAACAGTTAATTTGAACCGTTCAACGTGACCTTCATATGAAAATGTACTTGCAGACCAAGCTTTACATTTTTTAGAATTTTTTACTACTTTTTTAGGTAGGTACAAAATCACTTGATCTAAAACTTCTGAACCATCCAAAAGTAGTGATTTTTTACATATATAAAAAAATAGTAAAAAAATATTCTAAAAAATGTAAAATTTGGTCTCCAGGTACATTTTCATATGGAGATCATGTTTAACTGTTCGGATCGACTGTTTGAACTTTAAATATAGTGATATGAATCCAGAGCACAGGTCAATATTTAGTATGCATAGTGGTCGAATTATCATAGTTTGAAACAAGTAAAAAAAATACAACGGCACCTGACGGTGCATAGATCTAGTCTGCGCACCACTAAGGGTTTAGGGTTTAACTAGATCAGAGCAACAATTAAGAGGTGCACAGATTAGGTCTGCGCAGCGCCCCTTAGGGGTGCGCAGACTAGATCTGCATTCCTGCTAAGTTCCGAGATTTTCAAGATGTCATGCTAACTTTGAATTTTTATTTTTTTTAAATGCTAACTAAAAAAAATCGCGAGTAAAGAAAGCTCACATATTGGCCCCCGCCAAAAAGGAAATCCCAGATACTGGATTTGACACTGGTAGCATATCTCTCTTCAAGTTCTGGCTGTGGGTGCTTCGGCTTAGCGGGTCGGGTGCTGTCCCTCACCTCCTCTGGATCCACGGGACAGTCAACAGAGGCATAGTCTCCAAGCACAGAGACATTTCTCAACTTGAGATTTGCAACCTGCTCATATGTCTTTGCCGGGAAAACATAGAGGTGGGCCACTGATGCGAGGCCCATCTGTACTGGAGCAAAACACATCATCTTGTTAAAATCTTTGGTTATTATTATTTTCAGTGCTGCTACAACATTAATTCAGCTAGTTCAAACTTTTGGATTATTACACTCATTGTGGTTACTTGCAAGTATGCTAAATGTATTTATTTAAACTTTGAAGTAATAAAAACTTGCAAACTGCGCATTTACAAGATAGGGAAAAAACATTGAGACTGGTAAATAAAAACACTAACGAGTATTAAACCAGAAAAACTGTAATGGGAAGTACCTCTATGCAAATAATGAAGTCCTGAATTGTTGTTTTGAATTCAAATTCTTGAGCAATGGGGCTCCTTAATAGCCCCAAAGCATACATGATAGCAATTATCACGCCTTGCCACCAAGTCAGAAACACGATTGACTTGAACATTAGAAATTTGTACAACGGCTTCATCTGTGCTAGCTCATCTTTTGTGGCCGTGTAGAAATGTACTAAACAGTATAGCGCCCAGTATTGGCTAAAGTTAAGTATAACCGTCATATATGGATATCTGTCCAAATTTAATACAACAAATTAACTTCAGTTGACTGATAAGCCATACACACATTGTAATTTAAAAATAAGAAAATACAAATTTAATACCCGCAGTTCCATTTGAACTGACCGTCACAATACGAATTAAAAGCTTCTAGAATAACAGATGAAGTAGCTGTCAGAGTTTTTATTATCACCTGCAAATTATAGCAAACGAACAATAAATATTAGCGACAACTTTACCTATACTAGAAAATGTCAACACATAATAAGGGCTTATACGTAGTTCTTGCTATTTTTCAAGGAATACTTTTGTTAGGGGCATACATAAAATAAGACCAAATGATTAGTACACTTACATATTGATAAATGCCGATTTTAATCTGAAGATAAAACCATTCACCTAATTTCCAGGGCTTCAAAATATAATTGACCGGGAAGTGGTGGTGTATGATTCCCCTTTGATGTTCTGACGGTTCCAAGAGAGGTGCTCTGTCAGCATAGGCACCTTCCCTCTTTAGAAACTCAATTGTTTGCTCCTCTCCACCTGTATCAATATTAAACAACCATCACGATGGAACACAAAAAAAGGGTTCTTTTTGAAAGAAATTCTTATGGTACGTACCTAAGCAAGCAGTGAGGTACCGGCCGAAGCAATACATAGCAAAGGCTTCATAACCTTCTCGTAGAATCCCACAGTCAACACTAGCATTAGGGTTCACCAATGATATAAACTTGAACAAACAAGAACAGATATAAAGTTAAAACACATCAACATAATAACCAATAAAACGTGGTATTTGTTTGTATTCTGTCTTCCCCCTAGTTTATATCAAATTGTTATGTATCAAATATAACAGTAAGAGCTTCAAATGAGGAATTCAAAAGGTTGATCTTGATCTACTTCACGAGCTAAGTCTTATGTTCCAACTTTTTCTTTTTCTTTTTAAATTGTTGATAAATGAATGCACTAAAAATAATGTTTTCTAACTCTTATCTTGTAACGAAATAAAGGAAAATTAAAATTGAACTCAATTGTTGATAAATGATTCAAATATGGCATTTGAAGCCAATCTGATGGCTCTTACGATTAAGCTTATGTAATCTTTTGGTAATCTTAAGCTCATGTCAGCTTTATCATATATTCATATGTATTAAATAACAAGAGACCAAAATTATGTATTGAATACTAACTTTACAAATATAAAAAATCAGAAAAATTATAAACCTTACCGACTCAATAGCATAGCATGGGACCATCAAGATAACGCCAAGAAGGAATTTTTGCTCCTGAAAATGACCCACAAAAGGAAAAATAAATAAAAACAGTATGAAAGCTTAAGCTGATTGCAAGGATTGCAGCAGAGAGACACAATACTGTACTAGCCATGACAGATAACATCAAGTACAGGTAGGGATGTAGAAAAGTCACGCCGTGGCCGGATATGGCACGGCACAGCACGGTACATGTGCTGTGACTTGTGTGTCCCATGCCGTGATCATTCGCGTGACATGACCATCCTTCGGAAAATTGGCACAGCACGGAAAGACACGCGATCTGGTCTGGTCACGTCACGGCACACGGTCACGCGAGTCACACGTGATTTAAACATGATCAAACGTGACCATTGCACAGGGCACGTGCGGTCACAACCTGCCTTGGTCACAGCGTGACTAACATGCCGTGACCATCCATCCCAATTTAGTCGCAGTCACGGCACGGCACGGCACGGTGTGACTTACATCCCTAACTGTACAGGATATAACTGCCTCTTTCACGACTTTCCAATGAGTTACCAGGTTTTATTGGTACAGTTCCAGAGTTTAATATTGAAATACTTTACTTAAAAACTGGACAAATCAACCGGTACGATAATCAATCATTAATGTAAGTATTAATATTGGAAAGGACAAGGAAAAAAGAAAAACAAACCTCAGGATTGTTGTAAGCAGAGAGGTGCTCAAAAATCAGATACGTGGAAAGACACAGTGATATGGCCACAAAGAATCCGGAAACCAGGGTTGCCCATACAGGCGTTGCATAGGAGCTGAGATGCTGATAGAGAAACCCTAATTCTAACATTTTCATAGTGTCTAAATGTAGAAGAACCCAGAGACGAAGCGAGAGGGTGGCCACGGGGCCCAATCCCCCCTATTGTTTATTTGTGAAGTACCTTACCTCAAATTACGATCGTATACCATAGCAAAGCAAGCAATGGCTCATTGTTGCTACCATGGCTTGGAAAATCTATCAATACCCCACGATTCGATCATTGGGCGAATTCTAAACCAACTGGGGCGAGTTTTGGGCGAATAACGCTTGAATCGGAAGAGACACGCCGTATGGTTTGTTTGTGAGTGATTTGAGATGTGATATTTTACGGATTCTTTAAAAAGGTGGAGAAGAGAGATTTGGGTAGCGTGAAGTATGTTTCGTCAATTTGGAGGAGAAGAGAACGAAGCCGGGTCTCCCTGCCTTTTCCAATTGACCAATTAATGTGTCTGGATCCTTCTCGCCAAGCGTGCACTGGGCGGGGTAAAGCTTTTAACAGAGCATATTTGGCTTTCTACGGCGCACGGTCGATAGAATCGAAACAGAATTTCATATTATTTGTGCGCTGTATAAAGTTAAAACTGATTTGTTAAAATATCGTTCTTATGTCAATCAGCCTGTCTCTTCTCAAATAAAGTATTCTCAAATAAAGTAGCGATCCCCTAACTTAAAAATTGTTGCCGCACGAGCGGATCGGCTCTGCTGCTCTTCCGATCTCAACTTATTTAAAATTGCTTTTCCGATCTCAACTATTTAAAATTGTCGAAATCTGTGCATGAAAAAATTCTTTTATCGAGATACGTAAATGAAATTTTTTGAATGATTGAGATCGGAAGAGCAGGATCCTGCTCTTCTCTCGGAAGAGCAGCAGAGGCGGATCCACAGGAGGGTTATCAGGGTTCGAATTAGAGTGAGAAAAATGGCACAACCGAGTCGGTTCTGTTACGAAATAGTACGATTACGGTATGAAACGGATATGGGTGTTAGTTACGTATTGTGACTCGCGTGTCTCGTGCCGTGATTATTTGCGTGCTGTGATCATTTTTAGAAAATTTGACACGACACGGTATATCACGCGAAAGATCTCGTTACGGCATGGTACATAGACACGCGAGTCACATGTAATTATGATCGTTAAATCTTGTTCAAATAGTGAATCTTGAATAAATTAATCTAAATTATGATCAAATTGTCACGTTGTGGTGTGAGTATTCACGTGCCGTGACCACCCCTTGACATTTTGGTCACGGCACGTGAAAAATTAATTTGATCACGACACGGCACAGCATGAGACCAAAGTCACAGTATGTTAGTCACGGCACGGTACGGTACGACACGGTACGGCACGGTACGGCATGTTTTTTCCACTCTAGTCCGGATCCCCTAAGAAAAGTAACCCATATTTTGAGTTTAGATCCGGATCGTTAGAATTCTTATTAATTCGGTTCGAGATGAAATGTCTGCAGCTTCTTTAATATTTGTATCAAAATAGATCGAACGGTCCGGATTCAAACTCAAAAATTTTTTTTTTTTCGGGATCCGAATTCCCTAAAGTAACTCAAATTTTGAATTGGAATCGGACAGTCTGATCATAATCCGATCCATAATAGAATACACATGGTTCATTTAATATTCGTGTCAGAATAAATCGGACGGTCCGGATGCAAACTCAAAATTTGAGTTACTTTGAGAGATCCGAGTTCGGATTAGAATGCCCATGGACTTCGGGGTTAGAATTCTTTTATAAGAATAATTTGATTTTTTTTAGCATCGAGGTGTGGGCAGTGGCGTAGCCAGGATTTGAGCCGGGGGTAGGCGGATATCGATCGGATTCAGATTTTTTTTTTCTATACGGATTCGGATTCGGATTCGAATCGCCTCCATAAAAATATAAATATCTATTGTCCAGACGGCCGAATCTGATATGATGATCTTAAATGAACAAAGATTTAAAAATACCCTTCTTCTCTAATTATATTAAACGACTCACACATCCATATCTGAATTATGAACTGACAATTGTTACTCTGAATTGAATCCAGGGGTAGGCAGAATCAAATTTAGAGGTAGGCAAGACCCATTAAAGAACGTAGTCCAAATAAAAAAAAAAATTTCCAGGGTAGGCAGTTGCCTACCCCTGTAGTATTGTAGCTCCGCTACTGGGTGTGGGTCCGGTTATAAATTGGGATCTTTAATAAATTCATTTGCAGTTCTTTCTTATATAAAAGAAAAAAAAAAGTGAATTTCAAAGTAAAGGTGTTTGCGTACAAATTTTTTTTTTCCTAAAAGAATTATTCGAAACATCTCAAGGAAAGACAATGACAATAAAAATTGTTTCATGGATAACGTGCAGTGAAGGGTTTGTCTATTGTGATCGGTTAATAAATACTGTTGAGGAAAATCATATTTTTTAATTCGGCCGTATATTTGAATTTTTTAATTTATTTTTTTTAATTGGTTTATGAGCCATTATTTTTTATTTTTTTTGTGAAATGAAAAGTTAGCACGTATTAGTTGCAAAGACGATTAAAACATGTTTGTGTTTTTAAGAAGTAAAAAAAGAAATGCATTATGTCTCTTTCATCTTTTTATCTTCCTCTATTTCATGTTTTTAGTTATTTAGGTTCGAAGAAATTATATAAATTACTTGGGATCAGTAACTTGCATGATCTGACATGAAAAACTAAATAAAATTAATCAAATACCGTAATTAATAGTGAATATTGGAGAGCTTTACCAATCTTATCAACATTTATTTTGTTTCTTTTTAATTTTTATCCTTAAATTTACAATTAATCCTATCAATTTTATTATTTTATTTTTTATGCTTACTTTTTTATATATATATTTTTTAGCACTAAATTTTTATGCTTACCAAATTTCTATCAATTATATGGGCAACATGTTGATTATGACTTTAGAAGTTTCACAATCATGTCATTGACTGTGTTTGTTATTTTTTAGGTGCACATGGAGTGTCGTCAAATATATATATATATATATATATATATATATAGTGTGGCTAAATTGCTGCTGACAGTATTTTGGCTGAAATGCTGCCGGGGCTATATTTGATTATGTGATGTTCAAACAATAAATTCAAACCGTTAGATGTTCAATCTATATTAAAATCTACTTGGAGACCAAATTTTACATTTTTTTGAATTTTTTTACTATTTATTAAGCTGGTTTGAAAACCGCTGTTTTCAATGCTGCAGAAATTTACTGAAAACAGCGGTTTTCAAACCAGCTTAATAAATAGTAAACAATTCAAAAAATGTAAAATTTGGTCTCCAAGTAGATTTTAATATAGATTGAACATCTAACTGTTTGAATTTGTTGTTTGAACATCACATAATCAAATATAACCCCGACAACACTTGGCTGAAATGTTGCCAGCAGCAATTTAGCCACACTACATATATGTATATATATATATATATATATATATATATATATATATATATATATATATATATATATATATATATATATGAGTAGAACTAGGGTGCTCTCGAGTTCACCAAGCCCTTGGTGAACTCTCAAGTCCAAAACTCATCGGATCGGCTTCAAACGACGAATCCGACCGTTGAAACCCGTCTACCTTACGAGTGATGCGTCTACATGAAAAAAATTTAAATTTTGAAATTAATTTTGCATAGAGTCAAGTGGTCAAAATCTAATTTTTTGCCTCCCCCTCAGCAAATCCTTGACCCCAAGGATGGAAGTTGGGGAATTGATGTTTGAGGAAGTTGACATCCTCCCAAGTGGCATCTAACTCAGGTAGGTTGGACCAGAGAATCTTGACTTGGTCAATGGAACGGTTTCTGAGTTTGAGAGTTCGTTGGTCGAAGATTGCGACAGGTTCCACCTTGAATGTTCCATCTGAGCCTACGGGTGGCAGCACGGTATCCACTGGATTGACTCCCTGACTCTTCTTCAACTGTGATACTTGGAAACTGGGTGCGGTTGACTGTCTCGAGGAAGTTTGGCTCGTGGAATAGATCTTGGCATTGGTGAATTAAATTTTCAAGAGGTTTTGTTAAAATAACTGTTTTGGGCTCCTCAGATATTGGGTAAAGTTGGGTCACCCAGTACAATTCTCCTTTCTCCATTACTGGGTCAAATTCTTCCCCATTCACCAAATTAATTTTGATTTTATTTTGGACCCCTTGTAACTTAACTTGTTTTCCTTCCTTTATAACCGTCAGTGTTAATTCATTAAAATCCAAGGTAACTGGTCCCACACTTCTCATCCAATCTCCTCCTAAAAGCAATTCATGGGCCCCAATTTCCATAACCCTCAAGTCAAATTTGAATTCATGCCCACACATTTTTCACATTAAACCATTGATGTGTGAGTCACACTTCATCCTTTCCCCGTTGGCTACTGTTATAGACATTGGGGTTGTAAATTCGGGTTCTAGGCCTACTTTCTGAAGTATTCGTGGGCTTACAAAGCTATGGGTGCTGTCACTATCTACTAAAATCAACAATGGTTCTTTTTGGATTTCCCCCTTAAGCCTTATCAGATTTGTGGAATTAACATCTCTAATGGCATGCAATGAAATTTGTACCTCTTCCCCATTAGGTGCATCTTCCTCTTCAGGGCCAAGTTTGGTCTGCATTTCTGCATCTTCGTCATCACTCCAATATTCGGGCCAAGCTTCTTCCTCCCCTTGCAACACATGTAACGTCTTTGCTTGGCACTTGTGCCCCGGAAACCATCTATCCCAACACCGGAAACACTTGTCTCTATCGGGCTTTTGCTTTAGAACTGTCATCTGTTGGTTTGTTGGGTAATTGGGTCGGTTTTGATTTGGAGTTAGGGTGTTTGGACCGGTTGCAGTTTTGACAGAATTTCTTACCCTCCTCTGCTGATCTAGAAGCATTTCCTTATAGGAAGACACTTCATAGACTTCTCTCAAATTTTTGGGTCGGGTTGAGAGCACCATATACCTCAGTTCTTCTTTTAAACCAGTTAAGAATTTGGTTGTGAAAAATGACTCATCATATGTTGGATTTTCTCTTAATAACAATAACCGCAATTCTCAAACTTACTCATATATGCCTTTAATTCACCAACTTGCCTCAAGTTTTTTATCTCCCCCAAAACTCCAATACTCGATTTAGGTTCAAATCTTTCTAGCAATTCATTCTTGAACACTTCCCATGTCATTTGCCCACCTTCTAAACCCAATCCTTGACACCAAATTTCGGAAGCAATCTCGAATTTTTGCCAAGGTGGAATTTGATGTATCTCAAAATACCTCTCACTCTTGTACAACCAACTTCTAGGTCTTGTCCCATCAAATACTGGAAATTCGATTCTTGGTGTGGTTACATGTCTTGGGATTTGGTTTTGGTTATTTGGCACTATCGGGTTCGGGTTATACGGCACATTTGGTCCTATTACTGCATATGGCTGGTTGTATGGGTTTGGAAATGGCACAGAAAAGGTATTGTGGTTTTGGTTCATAGTGTGTTGGTGAGGAGTGTAAGAGTTTAGATTTCGATTGAGGTTAGGACCTGGTGGAGTTTGGTTTTGTGGAAGTGGTGGATTTTGTGGAGGTTGTGCACTAGAACTAGCACCATTGGGATTAGATTCATCACTAACTACTTGTCTTCCCAAGTATCGGGAGAATAATACTTCTAAATCATGTTTTTTAACCAATTGATCACTGTTGGCCATAAACTCATCAATCTTATTAATTTTTTCCTCAATGTCCCCACTTAATTGTACCTTTGTGTTATCATCCATCAAGTTCGTCATTCTTCTCTCCAATCTCTCTAGTTGATCTTGCAACCCTCGGACAGTATTGGCTTGCTCTTCCATGGTTTATTGTCGTGTTGCGGGCATTCCCTAGGCCTATGAACAAGGCTCTGATACCAATTGTTATGATTTGACTTGGTAATTCTAGGTAGCACTTGTGCGGTGGAATATATTTTTGGTGTTTTTGTATAAATTGAAGAAAGTAAAGTAGATAAAACTAGATAATGGTAAAGATAAATGTAAACAAAAGAAATTTCATTCATTCAAAAGCTTAGTTCCTAGGATACAAGGGTCACATCCTTAAATAGAAAAGCATAAAGTAAAAACACGCAAACAACATGCTAACAACACACAAACTAAATGTAAAGAAATGCAAATAGAATGAAAAGACACACAAACTACGTGACCCTATCACGCCATTGGCATGATTATGCAATTTTGGGCTCGTCATGGGCTAGAATTCTTTAATGGGCTGCAATTGGGTATTGGTGAGCTGTAACAGCAAATGTGACAATGGTTGTAAGAGGGGGTTATAGTCCCATACCAAAATATTTTCTTGTGGATTTATGCGGTGAGTTGGTTGTTGTTGCAAGAGGTCAGTGGAGGTCGATAAGAAAAACCTCAAGCGATTTCACTAGTGGGTTTGAGGTTTTCAAGTTGGTAGAGAATGAATCTGGGTATTTTGAGAAGTATGAGTCCGAAGCCGAAATGCAGTGCGCAGAGAATGTGAGGCACTCGTGTGTCCTACTGGAAAACCTTGGCCATCATATGGTGTTTATAGGATACAACCACTCCTTATCATTGGATTCAAGGGTTTATCCTAGATGCAAGGGGAATTGTATTTACTTTGCAGACTGCAGGCATAATGACGATGATGATATTTATAAGATGAGGGGTAAACGCAAAGATTTATATCATGATGTTGGCGTATATCGTATGAAAGACCGGAAAGTGAGATATTTTAAGAAATGCGGTGCATCATCACCCATGAACATGGTGTGGCTTTCTCCTAATTTCTCTACTGAACTTGAGATGCAAATGATCCCACGATAGATAACATTTCTCCTAAACGCACATGTAACTTGTGTTGTTGTTATATGTTTCTTTTGTAGTGGTGATGCAGATTGTTGTCTTGTCATTGTCGTTGTTTGTATTTGGTGGGTGAGATTGTCCTTAATTTATTCTACTTGTAACTAATTTAGTTCTTGTTGTATTATTATTATTGTTATATGATGGCAAATTATAATTTATAATGGTATTGATAATGCTTGATAAATGTGATATTGTTTTAATTTCTGTTGCTTGAAAATGAAATTGTTCTATAATGCTTCATCCCTTAGTTGTTGTTTGAAAATGAAATTGTTCTGTAATGCTTCATCCCTTAGTTGCTGGCGTGGCATTTTTATGAACATTTTGGGTGTTTTAATATGTTACGACAAATAAAAATTTCCACAGCTTTTTGTTATGAGATGATGTATTCTACAAAGAGAGAAATGTTATGAGATGAAACCAAGACTCTATTTGTCAACGTAATCAAAGCCATATTTGATGCTCAGTTCAGTAACAAATTTCATGGAGACAATGTAACTTATTTGTTAAATGCAACGCCTAAGGGCTTCTACTTAAAAAAAAAGTTTGAACAGTTTCATGGAGCACTTGTAATCTCCGATCCTCTCAGTCTTAATTTTGCTGCTCCTCTGACTTCCCTTTTTCATTATGTGAATAAAAAAAGAAAAGAGGGTTCAGTTTAAGGTTTGGTAATTGAATGTTCAAATTTTTTAATTGTGCATACAATTAAAAACATGATTGGTAATTGATATACTTCTGTTAGGACTTAGGAGTTTGAGATTGCACATCCGTTCCCTTCTCTTCTTTATTCTCTTTTGAAGCCCTTGATTAATAGATTAGAAACACAATTTGAATCTGTTGGAGTGAATAAAAAAAAGAGGGTTCAGTTTAAGGTTTGGTAATTGAATGTTCAAAATTTTTAATTGTGCATACAATTAAAAACATGATTTGAGATTGCATACAATTAAGGTTTGGTAATTGATATACTTCTGTTAGGACCTAGGAGTTTTGAGATTGCACATCCGTTCCCTTCTCTTCTTTATTTTCTTTTGAAGCCCTTGATTAATAGAATAGAAAAAAGAGGTGCCCTTACTGCTACAATCGGTTTAGCACCGCCTCGACATTGTCTCAGCACATCGATGAGGACCACATCGGCCATGTGCCGCACCCTCAACGCATTTGGATTAGACCAGCTTTCGCAGATGGAATTAGGACAGACTGAGATGCGATACTTTCGCAAAATTGGTCGGAGTCTCAGAGGTATCGCATTTCGGTCTGTCCTAATTCCATCTGCGAAAGCTGGTCTAATCCAAATGCATTGAGGGTGCGGCACATGGCCGATGTGGTCCTCATCGATGTGCTAGGCGTTGCTAAACCGATTGTAGCAGTAAGAGCACCTCTTTTTTAGTTTTCGGCCATGTTTCCCCTCTTTATAGTGCTGAGTGAGATGTTCTTTGCTCTTCCAACTGCGGATACATCGTCTGAAACAACAAGTTTTCCCCTCTTTATACATCGGCCGTGTTTCCCCTCTTTATACCCGCTGACCTCTACCCCTCACACGGTCGATCAACCATCCGTGGCCGCCAGCAGTCCTCTTGCCATTTTTATACTCTTATCTCTTTTTCTCTGTGAAAGGAAGAACGAAGAAGAAGAGAAATAGCGATGGGGAACAGTAATTTAGTAGGACTAGCCGACTAGAGAGAACCTACACTTGGAATTCATATCCTCTGCACTAACACAAACTTTGGGTTTAGATAGAAACCGTCAGGTCAGCATTTGAACGAATATTACAGATCAGAAATTTGATCGGACGGTCATAACTTAAAAGCAAGTTTTGAGTTACTGCAGAGAATGATATCTCGGACACATGCCCATAGTTATGAAAAAAATGAGCCCGAGTTACAGGTACAAGAATCCGACCCCGTCTGATCATAAATTCAGATCAATCCGAACCATTATAAAATCCTTTAATATTCGTGCTGATTCTAATTTCACGGTCCGGATCTAAACAGGTGATATGAATTCGGTGTTCGGCAAAAAAAATTATTAAGAAAGAGAAGTTTTGTATAACGAATTTACGTCCTCTCGAGTACCTAAAAAGGGAATCTTTTACATTTAGTGGATCCGGTCCGTTCTATTAGACTTGGCACGAATTTCAAAGCCGAAGAGTAAATCTTAAACCGTAAAGTGAGGATTATCTTCAACAGTACCTGAGTGCATATTGTATAACTCCACCTTGTGCAGGCATCTTCTATGATGTATCTGTTAAGTTTTGACTGTTCAAACCCGGGTTTTGACTGTTCAAACCCGTTGATTAACTTTTAGGCTCAAGCTGCGGAAAGACCGTAGAACAAAAATTTCTACGTCTAACTCAAGCCAAGGATTAAAAGATGGTATCGTTCTTTTATTCCTTTAAGAATCTATTCTCGTAATTGAACAAAACAAGACAAACACCAAAAAGGTAATGAAGACAGAAAGAATATCAGCCTTTGCACAATTAAAAATTTTGAGCATTCAATTACCAAACCTTAAACTGAACCCTCCTTTTTTTTTATTCACTCCAACAGATCCAAATCATGTTTCTAATCTATTAATCAAAGGCTTCAAAAGAAAATAAAGAAGAGAAGGGAACGGATGTGCAACTCAAAACTCCTAAGTCCTAACAGAAGTATATCAATTACCAAACCTTAATTGTATGCAATCTCAAATCATGTTTTTAATTGTATACACAATTAAAAATTTTGAACATTCAATTACCAAACCTTAAACTGAACCCTCTTTTTTTTTTATTCACTTCAACAGATCCAAATCATGTTTCTAATCTATTAATCAAGGGCTTCAAAAGAAAATAAAGAAGGGAACAGATGTGCAATCTCAAAACTCCCAAGTCCTAACAGAAGTATATCAAGAATGCATTTAACATTTGCTCAATAAAGACTTATTAACATGTTGTAATTATAAAAATAAAATCTGACCAGCAGATAAAAGAAGAAATATGTATATTAACAAGACACTTATAAGCTAAAAGTGCCTTCCGATCAGCAGTGAATATAACTAGAAGGAGAAATCATTAAACGTGTCTTTCAATCGTAAATCGTTGAGAGAAAAAAAGACATCGCTTTTGATTTTTTAAATCGTAAATCGTAAATCGTAAATCGTAAATCGTAAATCGTAAATCGTAAATCGTAAATCGTAAATCGTAAATCTTAAATCGTAAATGTGCCCCCTACCCGCTGACCTCTACCCCTCACACGGTCGATCAACCATCCGCGGCCGCCCAACAGTCCTCTTGCCATTTTTGTACTCTTCTCTCTTTTTCTCTGTGAAAGGAAGAACGAAGAAGAAGAGAAATAGCAATGGGGACCAGTAATTTAGTAGGACTAGCCGACTAGGGAGAACCTACACTTGGAATTCATATCCTCTGCACTAACACAAACTTTGGGTTTAGATAGAAAGCATCAGGTCAGCATCTGAACAAATATTACTGATTGGAAATTTGATCGGACGGTCATAACTTAAAAACAAGTTTTGAGTTACTGCGGAGAATGATATTTCGGACACAGGCCCATAAAAACCCATTATGAAAAAAATGAGCCCGAGTTACAGGTACAAGAATCTGATCCGTCTGATCATAAATTCAGATCAATCCGAACCGTTATAAAATCCTTTAATATTCGTGCTGATTGTAATTTCACGGTCCGGATCTAAACAGGTGTTAAGAATTCGGTGTTCGGCAAAAAAAATTATTAAGAAAGAGAAGTTTTGTATAACGGATTTACATCCTCTCGAGTACCTAAAAAGGGAATCTTTTACATTTAGTGGATCCGGTCCGTTCTATTTGACTCGGCACGAATTTCAAAGTCGAAGAGTAAATCTTAAACCGTAAAGTGAGGATTATCTTCAACAGTACCTGGGTGCATATTGTATAACTCCACCTTGTGCAGGCGTCTTTTATGATGTATCTGTTAAGTTTTGACTGTTCAAACCCGTTGATTAACTTTTAGGCTCAAGCTGCAGAAAGACCGTAGAAAAAAAATTTCTACGTCTAACTCAAGCCAAGAATTAAAAGATGGTATCGTTCTTTTATTCCTTTAAGGATCTATTCCCGTAATTGATTTCTAAAACTTAAATCTATTTACCAACTAAATAAATTTATATAACATTTATACCTTGTATCCAAATTCCAATTGGATTGTAGTCGCGTCTCGTAGCACCAGACGTCTGATGCATCTATCGGTTGTCCACCAGGAATAACCAGAGATCGGTTATTTCTTTTGCCATAAATACTATAACCGCGTTATTTGCAAAAATACTATTCACGAAAAAGGCGAAAAAATTATTCACAATTTCGCGAAAGATGATTCACGATCTACGGCAAAAATACCACGTACTTCGCAAAAAGGACTATTCACGAATCCCGAGAACACAATTCACCACAAACACTATTCATGACTCGCAAGATATACGTAATCAAATTACGTATTCTTTCTTTTCTCACGAAAACACTATTTCGGAGAGAAAATTTTATAACCGGATCGAATCGAGTCGAATCTGAGTTCTATATTTTTTTCTAACCCTACCCCTATTTATAGCCTTTGAAATGTTGTGAAAAGACCAAAATACCCTATGAATAGTAAGGAGGTTCGTTGAGGGTGCTTGTAAGCAGGGTGCTTTTAAGCAGCGTGCTTGTTGTGATAAATTTATACAATGTGTCGTACACGCTTATAAATTTAATGTGTTTAAGCTTGTCATCTAAATGACATTTATAATTTAATTATATCACGTATAATTAATTATAACCTTCTTATTATTAATATAATTATTCTGAATAATTCTGAACAATTATATCGCATCTCGGTCTGTCCTAATTCCATTTGCGAAAGCTGGTATAATCCAAATGCGTTGAGGGTGGGGCACATGGCCGATGTGGTCCTCATCGATGTGCTGAGACAATGTCGAGGCGGTGCTAAACCGATTGTAGTAGTATGGGCACCTCATTTTTCTATTCTATTAATCAAGGGCTTCAAAAGAAAATAAAGAAGAGAAGGGAACAGATGTGCAATCTCAAAACTCCTAAGTCCTAACAGAAGTATATCAATTACCAAACCTTAATTGTATGCAATCTCAAATCATGTTTTTAATTGTATACACAATTAAAAATTTTGAACATTCAATTACCAAACCTTAAACTAAAACCTCTTTTTTTTTATTCACTTCAACAGATCCAAATCATGTTTCTAATCTATTAATCAAGGGCTTCAAAAGAAAATAAAGAAGGGAACAGATGTGCAATCTCAAAACTCCCAAGTCCTAACAGAAGTATATCAAGAATGCATTTAACATTTGCTCAATTAAGACTTATTAACATGTTGTAATTATAAAAATAAAATCTGACCAGCAGATAAAAGAAGAAATATGTATATTAACAAGACTCTTATAAGCTAAAAGTGCCTTCCGATCAGCAGTGAATATAACTAGAAGGAGAAATCATTAAACGTGTCTTTCAATCGTAAATCGTTGAGAGAAAAAAAGACATCGCTTTTGATTTTTTAAATCGTAAATCGTAAATCGTAAATCGTAAATGTGCCCCCTACCCGCTGACCTCTACCCCTCACACGGTCGATCAACCATCCGCGGCCGCCCAACAGTCCTCTTGCCATTTTTATACTCTTCTCTCTTTTTCTCTATGAAAGGAAGAAGGAAGAAGAAGAGAAATAGCGATGGGGACCAGTAATTTAGTAGGACTAGCCGACTAGGGAGAACCTCCACTTGGAATTCATATCCTCTGCACTAACACAAACTTTGGGTTTAGATAGAAAGCATCAGGTCAGCATCTGAACAAATATTACAGATTGGAAATTTGATCGGACGGTCATAACTTAAAAGCAAGTTTTGAGTTACTGCGGAGAATGATATTTCGGACACAGGCCCATAAAAACCCATTATGAAAAAAATGAGCCCGAGTTACAGGTACAAGAATCTGATCCGTCTGATCATAAATTCAGATCAATCCGAACCGTTATAAAATCCTTTAATATTCGTGCTGATTGTAATTTCACGGTCCGGATCTAAACAGGTGTTAAGAATTCGGCGTTCAGCAAAAAAAATTATTAAGAAAGAGAAGTTTTGTATAACGGATTTACATCCTCTCGAGTACCTAAAAAGGGAATCTTTTACATTTAGTGGATCCGGTCCGTTCTATTTGACTCGGCACGAATTTCAAAGCCGAAGAGTAAATCTTAAACCGTAAAGTGAGGATTATCTTCAACAGTACCTGGGTGCATATTGTATAACTCCACCTTGTGCAGGCGTCTTCTATGATGTATCTGTTGAGTTTTGACTGTTCAAACCCGGGTTTTGACTGTTCAAACCCGTTCATTAACTTTTATGCTCAAGCTGCAGAAAGACCGTAGAACAAAAATTTCTACGTCTAACTCAAGCCAAGGATTAAAAGATGGTATCGTTCTTTTATTCCTTTAAGGATCTATTCCCGTAATTGATTTCTAAAACTTAAATCTATTTACCAACTAAATAAATTTATATAACATTATACCTTGTATCCAAATTCCAATTGGATTGTAGTCGCGTCTCGTAGCACCAGACGTCTGATGCCTCTATCGGTTGTCCACCAGGAATAACCAGAGATCGGTTATTTCTTTTGCCATAAATACTATAACCGCGTTATTCGCAAAAACACTATTCACGAAAAAGGCGAAAACACTATTCACAATTTCGCGAAAGATGATTCACGATCTACGGCAAAAATACCGCGTACTTTGCAAAAAGGACTATTCACAAATCCCGAGAACACTATTCACCACAAACACTATTCACAACTCGCAAGATATACGTAATCAAATTACGTATTCTTTCTTTTCTCACGAAAACACTATTTCGGAGAGAAAATTTTATAACCGGATCGAATCGAGTCGAATCTGAGTTCTATATTTTTTTCTACCCCTACCCCTCTATTTATAGCCTTTGAAATGTTGTGAAAAGACCAAAATACCCTATGAATAGTAAGGAGGTTGTGAATAGTAAGGAGGTTCGTTGAGGGTGCTTTTAAGCAGCGTGCTTGTTGTGATAAATTTATACAACGTGTCGTACACGCTTATAAATTTAATGTGTTTAAGCTTGTCATCTAAATGACATTTATAATTTAATTATATAACGTATAATTAATTATAACCTTCTTATTATTAATATAATTATTCTGAATAATTATGAACAATTATATCGCATCTCGGTCTGTCCTAATTCCATCTGCGAAAGCTGGTATAATCCAAATGCGTTGAGGGTGGGGCACATGGCCGATGTGGTCCCCATCGATGTGCTGAGACAATGTCGAGGCGGTGCTAAACCGATTGTAGTAGTAAGGGCACCTCTTTTATCTATTCTATTAATCAAGGGCTTCAAAAGAAAATAAAGAAGAGAAGGGAACGGATGTACAATCTCAAAACTCCTAAGTCCTGACAGAAGTATATCAATTACCAAACCTTAATTGTATGCAATCTCAAATCATGTTTTTAATTGTATACACAATTAAAAATTTTGAACATTCAATTACCAAACCTTAAACTAAACCCTCTTTTTTTTTTATTCACTTCAACAGATCCAAATCATGTTTCTAATCTATTAATCAAGGGCTTCAAAAGAAAATAAAGAAGGGAACAGATGTGCAATCTCAAAACTCCCAAGTCCTAACAGAAGTATATCAAGAATGCTTTTAACATTTGCTCAATTAAGACTTATTAACATGTTGTAATTATAAAAATAAAATCTGACCAGCAGATAAAAGAAGAAATATGTATATTAACAAGACTCTTATAAGCTAAAAGTGCCTTCCGATCAGCAGTGAATATAACTAGAAGGAGAAATCATTAAACGTGTCTTTCAATCGTAAATCGTTGAGAGAAAAAAAGACATCGCTTTTGATTTTTTAAATCGTAAATCGTAAATGTACCCCCTACCCGCTGACCTCTACCCCTCACACGGTCGATCAACCATCCGCGGTCGCCCAACAGTCCTCTTGCCATTTTTATACTCTTCTCTCTTTTTCTCTGTGAAAGGAAGAACGAAGAAGAAGAGAAATAGCGATGGGGACCAGTAATTTAGTAGGACTAGCCGACTAGGGAGAACCTACACTTGGAATTCATATCCTCTGCACTAACACAAACTTTGGGTTTAGATAGAAAGCATCAGGTCAGCATCTGAACAAATATTACAGATTGGAAATTTGATCGGACGGTCATAACTTAAAAGCAAGTTTTGAGTTACTGCGGAGAATGATATTTCAGACACAGGCCCATAAAAACCCATTATGAAAAAAATGAGCCCGAGTTACAGGTACAAGAATCTGATCCGTCTGATCATAAATTCAGATCTATCCGAACCGTTATAAAATCCTTTAATATTCGTGCTGATTGTAATTTCACGGTCCGGATCTAAACAGGTGTTAAGAATTCGGTGTTCGGCAAAAAAAATTATTAAAAAAGAGAAGTTTTGTATAACGGATTTACATATTCTCGAGTACCTAAAAAGGGAATCTTTTACATTTAGTGGATCCGGTCCGTTCTATTTGACTCGGCACGAATTTCAAAGCCGAAGAGTAAATCTTAAATCGTAAAGTGAGGATTATCTTCAACAGTACCTGGGTGCATATTGTATAACTCCACCTTGTGCAGGCGTCTTCTATGATGTATCTGTTGGGTTTTGACTGTTCAAACTCGGGTTTTGACTGTTCAAACCCGTTGATTAACTTTTATGCTCAAGCTGCAGAAAGACCGTAGAACAAAAATTTCTACGTCTAACTCAAGCCAAGGATTAAAAGATGGTATCGTTCTTTTATTCCTTTAAGGATCTATTCCCGTAATTGATTTCTAAAACTTAAATCTATTTACCAACTAAATAAATTTATATAACATTTATACCTTGTATCCAAATTCCAATTGGATTGTAGTCGCGTCTCGTAGCACCAGACGTCTGATGCCTCTATCGGTTGTCCACCAGGAATAACCAGAGATCGGTTATTTCTTTTGCCATAAATACTATAACCGCGTTATTCGCAAAAACACTATTCACGAAAAAGGCGAAAACACTATTCACAATTTCGCGAAAGATGATTCACGATCTACGGCAAAATACCGCGTACTTCGCAAAAAGGACTATTCACGAATCCCGAGAACACTATTCACCACAAACACTATTCACGACTCGCAAGATATACGTAATCAAATTACGTATTCTTTCTTTTCTCACGAAAACACTATTTCGGAGAGAAAATTTTATAACCGGATCGAATCGAGTCGAATCTGAGTTCTATATTTTTTTCTACCCCTACCCCTCTATTTATAGCCTTTGAAATGTTGTGAAAAGGCCAAAATACGCTATGAATAGTAAGGAGGTTCGTTGAGGGTGCTTGTAAGCAGGGTGCTTTTTAGCAGCGTGCTTGGTGTGATAAATTTATACAACGTGTCGTACACGCTTATAAATTTAATGTGTTTAAGCTTGTCATCTAAATGACATTTATAATTTAATTATATCACGTATAATTAATTATAACCTTCTTATTATTAATATAATTATTCTGAATGATTCTGAACAATTATATCGCATCTCGGTCTGTCCTAATTCCATCTGCGAAAGCTGGTCTAATCCAAATGCGTTGAGGGTGGGGCACATGGCCGATGTGGTCCTCATCGATGTGCTGAGACAATGTCGAGGCGGTGCTAAACCGATTGTAGTAGTAAGGGCACCTCTTTTTTCTATTCTATTAATCAAGGGCTTCAAAAGAAAATAAAGAAGAGAAGGGAACGGATGTGCAATCTCAAAACTCCTAAGTCCTAACAGAAGTATATCAATTACCAAACCTTAATTGTATGCAATCTCAAATCATGTTTTTAATTGTATGCACAATTAAAAATTTTGAATATTCAATTACCAAACCTTAAACTGAACCCGCTTTTTTTTTTATTCACTTCAACAGATCCAAATCATGTTTCTAATCTATTAATCAAGGGCTTCAAAAGAAAATAAAGAAGGGAACAGATGTGCAATCTCAAAACTCCCAAGTCCTAACAGAAGTATATCAAGAATGCATTTAACATTTGCTCAATTAAGACTTATTAACAAGTTGTAATTATAAAAATAAAATCTGACCAGCAGATAAAAGAAGAAATATGTAAAATATTAAAAGACCCTTATAAGCTAAAAGTGCCTTCCGATCAGCAGTGAATATAATTAGAAGGAGAAATCATTAAACGTGTCTTTCAATCGTAAATCGTTGAGAGAAAAAAAGACATCGCTTTTGATTTTTAAAATCGTAAATTGTAAATCGTAAATCGTAAATGTGCCCCCTACCCACTGACCTCTACCCCTCACACGGTCGATCAACCATCCGCGGCCGCCCAACAGTCCTCTTGCCATTTTTATACTCTTCTCTCTTTTTCTCTGTGAAAGGAAGAACGAAGAAGAAGAGAAATAGCGATGGGGACCAGTAATTTAGTAGGACTAGCCGACTAGGGAGAACCTACACTTGGAATTCATATCCTCTGCACTAACACAAACTTTGGGTTTAGATAGAAAGCATCAGGTCAGCATCTGAACAAATATTACAGATTGGAAATTTGATCGGACGGTCATAACTTAAAAGCAAGTTTTGAGTTACTGCGGAGAATGATATTTCGGACACAGGCCCATAAAAACCCATTATGAAAAAAATGAGCCCGAGTTACAGGTACAAGAATCTGATCCGTCTGATCATAAATTCAGATCAATTCGAACCGTTATAAAATTCTTTAATATTCGTGCTGATTGTAATTTGACGGTCCGGATCTAAACATGTGTTAAGAATTCGATGTTCGGCAAAAAAAATTATTAAGAAAGAGAAGTTTTGTATAACGGATTTACATCCTCTGGAGTACCTAAAAAGGGAATCTTTTACATTTAGTGGATCCGGTCCGTTCTATTTGACTCGGCACGAATTTCAAAGCCGAAGAGTAAATCTTAAACTGTAAAGTGAGGATTATATTCAACAGTACCTGGGTTCATATTGTATAACTCCACCTTGTGCAGGCGTCTTCCATGATGTATCTGTTGTGTTTTGACTGTTCAAACCCGGGTTTTGACTGTTCAAACCCGTTGATTAACTTTTATGCTCAAGCTGCAGAAAGACCGTAGATCAAAAATTTCTACGTCTAACTCAAGCCAAGGATTAAAAGATGGTATCGTTCTTTTATTCCTTTAAGGATCTATTCCCGTAATTGATTTCTAAAACTTAAATCTATTTACCAACTAAATAAATTTATATAACATTTATACCTTGTATCCAAATTCCAATTGGATTGTAGTCGCGTCTCGTAGCACCAGACGTCTGATGCCTCTATCGGTTGTCCACCAGGAATAACCAGAGATCGGTTATTTCTTTTGCCATAAATACTATAACCGCGTTATTCGCAAAAACACTATTCACGAAAAAGGCGAAAACACTATTCACAATTTCGCGAAAGATGATTCACGATCTACGGCAAAAATACCGCGTACTTCGTAAAAAGGACTATTCACGAATCCCGAGAACACTATTCACCACAAACACTATTCATGACTCGCAAGATATACGTAATCAAATTACGTATTCTTTGTTTTCTCACGAAAACACTATTTCGGAGAGAAAATTTTATAACCGGATCGAATCGAGTCGAATCTGAGTTCTATATTTTTTTCTACCCCTACCCCTCTATTTATAGCCTTTGAAATGTTGTGAAAAGACCAAAATACCCTATGAATAGTAAGGAGGTTCGTTGAGGGTTCTTGTAAGCAGGGTGCTTTTAAGCAGCGTGCTTGTTGTGATAAATTTATACAACGTGTCGTACACGCTTATAAATTTAATGTGTTTAAGCTTGTCATCTAAATGACATTTATAATTTAATTATATCACGTATAATTAATTATAACCTTCTTATTATTAATATAATTATTCTGAATGATTCTGAACAATTATATCGCATCTCGGTCTGTCCTAATTCCATCTGCGAAAGCTGGTCTAATCCAAATGCGTTGAGGGTGGGGCACATGGCCGATGTGGTCCTCATCGATGTGCTGAGACAATGTCGAGGCGGTGCTAAACCGATTGTAGTAGTAAGGGCACCTCTTTTTTCTATTCTATTAATCAAGGGCTTCAAAAGAAAATAAAGAAGAGAAGGGAACGGATGTGCAATCTCAAAACTCCTAAGTCCTAACAGAAGTATATCTATTACCAAACATTAATTGTATGCAATCTCAAATCATGTTTTTAATTGTATGCACAATTAAAAATTTTGAATATTCAATTACCAAACCTTAATCTTAGCCCTCTTTTTTTTTATTCACTTCAACAGATCCAAATCATGTTTCTAATCTATTAATCAAGGGCTTCAAAAGAAAATAAAGAAGGGAACAGATGTGCAATCTCAAAACTCCCAAGTCCTAACAGAAGTGTATCAAGAATGTATTTAACATTTGCTCAATTAAGACTTATTAACAAGTTGTAATTATAAAAATAAAATTTGACCAGCAGATAAAAGAAGAAATATGTAAAATATTAACAAGACCCTTATAAGCTAAAAGTGCCTTCCGATCAACAGTGAATATAACTAGAAGGAGAAATCATTAAACGTGTCTTTCAATCGTAAATCGTTGAGAGAAAAAAAGACATATCGCTTTAGATTTTTTAACTTGAAGAAGAAAATTGCAGCTATGGAGCACGCCCAAACTAGAGGCCCAACTAGAGGAGAGAGATCAAGAAAGTAAAGAAGATGAAATACTAACCATTTGCCAGCTGTAAGGGCTTCCCTGATGCCGTCGCCACTTAGCGGACCAGCGATCTGGTCTCTACCCCTCACACCAGCGTCGGAGCCGCCGATCTACCATCTGCACCCGCCCTTAACCCGACCACCCCTACACCTCAGACGGCTGTCGGAGTGGCCGATCCACCGTCCGCGCCTGCCCCCTACCCGAACAGCGGTCGGGCCTCTCACACGGCCGTCGGAGCGGCCGATCCACCGTCCACGCCCGCCCCCTACCCGCTGACCTCTACCGCTTACACGGCCGATCAACCATCCGCGGCCGCCCAGCAGTCCTCTTGCCATTTTTATACTCTTCTCTCTTTTTCTCTGTGAAAGGAAGAACGAAGAAGAAGTGAAATAGCGATGGGGAACAGTAATTTAGTAGGACTAGCCGACTAGGGAGAACCTACACTTGGAATTCATATCCTCTGCACTAACACAAACTTTGGGTTTAGATAGAAACCGTCAGGTCAACATCTGAACGAATATTACATATCGGAAATTTGATAAGACGGTCATAACTTAAAAGCAAGTTTTGAGTTACTGCAGAGAATGATATCTCGGACACGGGCCCATAAAAACCCATTATGAAAAAATGAGCCAGAGTTACAGGTACAAGAATATGATCCATCTGATCATAAATTCGGATCAATCCGAACCGTTATAAAATCCTTTAATATTTGTGCTGATTGTAATTTCACGGTCCGGATCTAAACAGGTGATAGGAATTCAGTGTTCGGAAAAAAAATTATTAAGAAAGAGAAGTTTTGTATAATGAATTTACATCCTCTCGAGTACCTAAAAAAGGAATCTATTACATTTAGTGGATCCGGTCCGTTCTATTTGACTCGGCACGAATTTCAAAGCCGAAGAGTAAATCTTAAACCGTAAAGTGAGGATTATCTTCAACAGTACCTGGGTGCAAATTGTATAAATCCACCTTGTGCAGGCGTCTTCTATGATGTGTCTGTTGAGTTTTGACTGTTCAAACTCGGGTTTTGACTGTTCAAACCCGTTGATTAACTTTTAGGCTCAAGCTGCGGAAAGACCGAAGAATAAAAATTTCTACGTCTAACTCAAGCCAAGGATTAAAAGTTGGTTTCGCTCTTTTAATTTAAGGATCTATTCCCGTAATTGATTTCTAAAACTTAAATCTATTTACGAACTAAATAAATTTATATAACATTTATACCTTGTATCCAAATTCCAATTGGATTGTAGTCGCGTCTCGTAGCACCAGACATCTGATGCCTCTATCGGTTGTCCACCAGGAATAACCAGAGAGTGGTTATTTCTTTTGCCAGAAATACTATAACTGCGTTATTCACAAAAAAGGCGAAAACATTCACGGTTTCGCAAAAGATTATTCACGATGGACGACAAAAATACCGTGTACTTCGCAAAAACACTATTCACCGCAAACACTATTCACGACTCGCAAGATATACGTATTCTTTCTTTTCTCACGGAAACACTATTTGGGAGAGAAAATATTATAACCGAATCGAATCGTGTCAAATCTGATTTCCATATTTTTCTCTACCCCTACCCCTCTATTTATAGCCTTTGAAATATTGTGAAAAGACCAAAATATCCCATGAATAGTAAGGAGGTTGTGAATAGTAACCTTTATTGTTGAGGGTGCTTGTAAGCAGCGTGCTTGTTGTGATAAATTTATACAACGTGTGATACACGCTTATAAATTTAATGTGTTTAAGCTTGTCATCTAAATGACATTTATAATTTAATTATATCACGTATAATTAATTATAACCTTCTTATTATTAATATAATTATTCTGAACAATTATGAACAATTATATTTTCTTGTGATTCGTTGTTGCGATAAATTTATACAACGTGTCGAACACGCTTATAAATTTAATGTGTTTATGCTTGTCATCTCTATGACATTTATTTATTAATTATAACATTTATAATTAATCAAATAAATTAAATCTCTAATTACTTTCCTATTGGTGTGACCCGATAGGATCTGTGTTATGTTGGTAAATAGAATTAAAAATGTTTTTAACTTCTATAATCATGAGAGGCATCTGGCAAAACGCATCATGACCATCCAATTACATAGATGATGATGTACTGTACAATATCACGATCCAGTAAACTATTTTATTTGTGTTTAATTCTTTCGTCTCATAGCTGTCAGATTAATTTCAAGGTAGGTTTGTGTCATTCTTGCAAATTAATCTTTTCTTGATCTTGAACAGATTATCAAATATGATTAACTCTTGTTAATCATACCACATGCAGATAATCTTATTCTATCAAGGGGCCCAGTGACACTATAACTCGTATAATAAATACGAGGGATAATAGTACTTTTGGTAGACCATCACTTTCTCAGCATAAGTTATGTATACCGAAGAGCTTCCGTTATAGCTACTTTTTACGGATAGCGTTAGGTAACAGTCACACATACACATCTCTTAGTTAGGAAAGATGAATACCTCCTACTGTAGAACTTAACACTGAATGAAAGCATTAATGACAAGAACACAGTTCCGTATAATGTTTCATTCGGGGTCTGTCAAATACCATGTTCCTGGAACATGTATCTATGTGATTAAAATGACAACTCTGTGTCTATAGTCTGTAAAACTTGACCATCTTTTAATCCACATACTAACCTTGTAGCGATAATTAGTGTTCCTGCTAATTACCTCGGTCAGTGACCTTTTAGAGTATTATCATCTATATTATGAAGTTTCACAATTCCAGTCATTAACTCGAAATGATTCATAAATTCAATAATACTCAAGGAAACAAAATGACATTTTATTAATCATTCAATTCATGAACAAAGCTTTATATAATTAAATTATCGTATTATTGACTTCTAGATTATTACTTACTAACAATCTCCCACTTAAGCTAGAAGCCAATCATCGTAGGCTCTACTTTATACAAAGCTCTATATTCTAAAAGATCTCGTAGATCTAAAGAAAATCTCACAGCCAATCTTCTATGTGTTCCAGTCCCATAGAAGCTGTATGCATCCGGTGCATGGCTTGAGTTAGAGTTTTGTGAGTGGATCAGCTGTGTTGCTGACTGTGTCAATTTTACAAATCTTTACTTTACCTTTATATTAATTATATCTTTTATAATTAACATCTTATTATGTTTACGATCTCTCGTATTAGGTGATAACGTTGTAGAACACGTTTGGATCTCGAGTGCGATCTCGGTTCCTTGACCTGAGCTATAGCTCTATTGTTGTCTCAAACCACTCATAGTTCGCTAAGGAACTACTTGATCCAGAAACTCTCTATAGGTGCTTCGAAAGCAGCTATATACTTAGCTTCGGTGTAAACTTTTACAACGAGACTAAGATTAGCGTCACACTCAAAGCGTACGATTCATCAGGGCGAGTGCATAACATGGCGTACATGATAGAGCCAATAGCCGAAGCGTATGGCACTCTATTCATTTTTCTTTGCTCATCAGTTATCGAAAGATACTGAGTCTTGCTAAGCTGTACATCATGACTCATTGGCAGGAATCCTTTCTTAGAATCCTGCATGCTGAACCGATTTCAGCATTTTGTCAATGTGTGTACTTTGACTCAATCCTATGAGTCAAATCAATCTATCTCGGTAGATCTGTATGTCTAGTATATAGACATTCTCGCCCAAGTCCTTTTATTGAAGACTTGACTAATTGTTTTAGCGGAATATCGTTACTGATTTGGAGTATGTCATCTACATATAAGTTTTTAGAAAAGCAATTTCACTCCCACTAGCCTTACTGTACACTTATGGTTCTTATTTGTATTTGATGAAGTCAAACGTTTTTGACTACTTCGTCAAACCGAGGAATCCAACTCCGTGATGCTAGCTTCATTCCATAAATGGATTCAAGAAGCTTGCACACCTTCCCAGCATTCCTTGCATCTTCAAAACCTGAAGGCTGTATCATGTACATGTCTTCTTCTAATTTTCATTTAAGAAAGTGGTTTTGACATCCATTTGCCATATTTCATAATCATGAAATGCGGCAATTGCTAGGAGTATCCGAATTGACTTAAACATAGCCACGGGCAGAAAAAATTTCATCATAATCAATTCCCGAGAATTGGTTTGAAATCTTTCGCTACCAGCTGTGCTTTGTATATAGTCATATTACTATCCATGTCTGTTTTCCTTTTGAAAACCCACTTGTTAGCTATCGGTTATATCCCATCAAGTGAAACAACTAGGTTCCAGACCGTATTGTCATACATGGATTGTATTTCGGATCTCATGGCCTCCAGCCATTTATCGAAGTCGGGCCTATCCATTGCTTCCGCATAGGTCAGAGGATATTTAGTGTCAAACACTGAGACCTCGTGCAGTCCCATGTACCTCTTGGGTGCATGGACTGTCCTTACTGACCTCCGTAGCAATTGTTCTTCTGGATGTTTGAACTGATCCGCAACAATGTGCGGGTTCAGTTCTATTTCGACTTGCGTCAAAGTATCTGAGCTCGGGACTAGAACCTCTTCCACAACTACTTGTGGATTTGGTTCTTCCAGATGCTCATCAGCCGAAGTATCAAGTGGTGGGTTTATCTGATCTGTATCAGATATTATATTGTGTGATGTATCTTGAATTTCTTCAAGTATTACATTACTCCCACTACTTCCTTTTGCGAGAAACTCGTTCTCCAAAAGTATACCATGACGAGCAACAACTATAGTGTTCTCGGATTGGTATAGAAGTAATATCCTTTCGTTTCCTTAGGATATTCTACGAAAAAACTGTTGTCATATTTGGACCAAGTTTGTCAGACGTCAGGCGTGTGACAAATACTTCGCAACCCCAGATTTTAAGATAAGACATATTTGGGAGTTTCCCAAACCATAACTCGTATGGAGTCTTTTCAACTGACTTGGATGGAACCATATTTATTGTTAGTGCAACAGTTTCTAGTGCGTGTCCCTAAAATAATTTGGGAAGGGTGGCGTTACTCATCATGGAACGAACCTTGTCCAGTAGGGTTCGACTCCTTCTCTCAGACAACATCGTTCTATTACGGTGTGAGTTATGGGACTATCCCATATTCTTTTAAGTACGTTTTAAACTCAAAACTTAAGTACTCGCATCTATGGTCAGACCGTAAGGCCTTAATATGACCAAGACGACAATGTCACATGTAAGTCGTACTTTCATGAGACTTTTGAGTTGTCTGTTATTGATGTTAATCACAGATTTATTTGTTTTTCTAGTTCTCAGGACACATAAAGGGGTTCGTTGGAAAGACCACCGAAAGTTTCTTTTCTAGTCTTTCCTTGTTAGAACCTTTTTCTATGTCCTGATCACTAGCCCGCTAGGCAAATACATTTCTATACTACCGACTGTAACGGCTGCAACGTGTGCTCCGTTTCCAACTCGGAGCTGTATTTCCTTATTGCGTAATTTTCTCTTATTTCTTAGTGCGTGCATATTTGAATGAATATGAGCACATGATCCAGTATCCCGTACTGAATCATTTAAGAGAAGTCGCAATATTAACTTCAACAACATTGATCCCAGAGACTGAAACTTCTGGTACATTCTCAGATTTCAAATCTGCTAGATTCTTCGGGCAGTTTCTCTTACAGTGACTTTTGTTATTTGCAATAATAGCAGTCAAAGTTAGCAGAAACATTTATCTTGGAGTGTTTGTTACTGGAACAAAACATCCCTTTGCCTTTGTACTTAATAGCCGTTTCCTTCTTTGCTTTATTAATTTTCCTCCCACCTTCTTGGATCATGAGGACACGAGATCTATTCTCGATGTTACCTTCATTAATCCTCAACATCCCTTTTAGCTCCTGCAAACTCTTATCCATCCCTTGCATTTGGCAGTTCACGATGAACTCCGAATTGCTAGGAGAAAGAGAGTTCAGGATAACGTCCGTGACCAACTCGTGGCTCAACGAATAGCTAAGCTTCTCCAGTTGCTCAGTATCGCTTGTCAAACGAAGCGTGTGAGTACTGACAGAGCTGCTCTCAGCCTTTTTAGGACTGTCAGGGACCGGTGTATTCAGAACATATTCTATTTTTCTCATTATTGTCTTTGAACTGTAGTCAAAATACGGAACGTAATAAGAAAGACGTTTCTTTAATCATGTTCTACCTTTGTAAAGATTTTTAGCTTTGTTCATGTAATGTTCTATTCAATAATAAAACCTCCCACTGCAAATTTGTTCTATACCCATTTTGCAGTAGCACCAAGATCCATATTTTCTCCAAGAACCACGGCAGTGTATGCATATCATGGTCATCAGTTATCTTAGGTAAGCAACTCAGGTGCTAATCACATACTCTTCTTGTGACTCTTGGTTTCGTTAAACAACGTCTGTATTAACGAATACTTTGCCCCGAGCCTAAAACTCTTTTAGAAATCATCGGTAAGTAACCTCACTCTATTTTGTTTTGTTATGTCTCACATAACCCTCGACCAGCAAAGGTAAAAGGCGATGCCTACTGAGTAGGATTAACATCAACCAATGAACAATGGTGTGAGGAGGATAGAGTAGGAAGGGCATACTACTTAATTCGATGGGTTTGTGATTTATGCTTAAGGTTCGTGTCTGCCTTTCTTTGACAGAACCTTCTTTCACATGCTTAGCCTTATAAGCAGTAAGTTTGTAAAGCTGACTTTAGCTACTGTCTATCTTGTAGAGGTAGTTTTTTTTTGTGTGGTTTCTTTATAAAGCGATAAATCTAATCTACTCGTTTTATATGAAAGTAGTAAATCTAATTTACTTATATACGTGACCTAGTTACGTATATTATTATCAGTTCGTAATATTGACCTTGGTCAGCATTACGGACATGTGAAAGTAGTTTTTGTTAGGAAAAATACCGAATGTGATCCCATTCCTATCTTTCTCAAAGACCTCTTCCATGTGCTTCAGTAAGCAGTCGTGGGAATGAAGTCAGAAAGAAACAATACCGAATGTGGTCCTACATTCCTATTTTTCTAAATACATCTTTTGTCAGAAAAATTACCGAATGTGATCCCATTCCTATCTTCCTCATAGACCTCTTCCATATGCTTCAGTAAGCAGTCGTGGGAAGGAAGTCAGAGAGAAAGAATACCGAATGTGATCCTACATTTCTATTTTTCTAAAGACATCTTTTATGGAAATGGAAATGAATTTTGCCAAAAAGTATACCGAATGTGACTTTATTGGTATTTTCCTCAAAGACCTATTCCATATGCTTCAGTAAGCAGTCGTGGGAAGGAAGTCAGAGAGAAAGCATACCGAATGTAATCCCATTCCTATCTTTCTTTTAAAAACCTTTTTCATTTGCTTATCTTGGTAAGCAGTCAGTTCTTGAAACTTGCTTACCAGAAAAAATACCGTCTTACGGACACGTGAAAGTTGCTTACCAGAAAAAATACCGGATGTGATCCCATTCTTATTTTCCTCAAAGATCTCTTCCATATGCTTCAATAAGCAGTCGTGGGAAGGAAGTCAGAGATAAATAATAACGAATGTGATCCCACATTCTTATTTTCTTAAACACCGCTTTCTTTCACGTTCTTTGAAAGTGATAAATCTAATTTATGCATTTCTTATCAAAATAGTAAATCTAATTTACTTATATACGTGACCGAGTCAGGTATATTTCTATCAGTTCCAATTCTTTATTTTGTAGCTATGCTTTCGTCTTTATTTATACCGTTATAAGCATATAAACAGTTTATATGTTTAAAACACAGTTTATTCTTTTCAGTACGTAAAGCAATTTGGTAACGTGACAAAGTTCCTTTTGGGCCAGCCATTAGGACATGTAAAAGTGGCTCCCAGGAAAGATAGAGAGTCACAAGGACTGCTTAAATACTTTCTTTCCTAGACAGAACCATCTCTTTCACGGTGTGGAAATGACAGCTCTTGCTCAGGTACTTTATTGCTTCATCACATTCTTAGATATACTTTACATAACCGAAGGTTTTTGAAAAGGCAAAAAAATAATATTTTGCCATACTTTGAAAACGTAAAGCAATTTAGTAATGTGACAAAGTTTCCTTTGGGCCAGTTGTCAGGACACGTAAAAGAGGTTAGTCGAAACAATCAATTAAGACTTTTCTTGACATTAACCTTTATCTTTTACGGGTGGAGATCAACAGTTCTTACTTGGATACTTTATTGCTTCATCACATTCTTCGATGAACTTTACCGTAGTCAAAAGTTTTCGAAAAGAAAGTATAAAATCCTATTTTACCTTTCTTGGTCGAAAAACCGATCCAAGAAATGTAAAAACTTACATTTCATAAGAACATGTAAAGAAATCTTTCAAATCTAATTTAAAACTTTCTCGGTCGGAAAACCGAACCAAGAAAATCCAGTTCTATTCGGTTTGGACCTAAGCTGCAAATCTAAGAATTAAATTGATATGCGGTATAAGTTATAACTTTTAGAAAATCAATTCAACGGGAAAGCATTGTGCTCTGACACCACTGTTGGGTTTTGACTGTTCAAACCCGTTGATTAACTTTTAGGCTCAAGCTGCGGAAAGACCGTAGAACAAAAATTTCTACGTCTAACTCAAGCCAAGGATTAAAAGATGGTATCGTTCTTTTAATCTTTTAAGGATCTATTCCCGTAATTGATTTCTAAAACTTAAATCTATTTACCAAGTAAATAAATTTATATAACATTTATACCTTGTATCCAAATTCCAATTGGATTGTAGTCGCGTCTCGTAGCACCAGACGTCTGATGCCTCTATCGGTTGTCCACCAGGAATAACTAGAGAGCGGTTATTTCTTTTGCCAGAAATACTATAACCGAGTTATTCGCAAAAACACTATTCACAAAAAGGCGAAAACACTATTCACAGTTTCGCAAAAGATGATTCACGATTGACGGCAAAAATACCGCGTACTTCGCAAAAACACTATTCACGAATCCCGAGAACACTATTCACCGCAAATACTATTCACGACTCACAAGATATACGTAATCAAATTACGTATTCTTTCTTTTCTCACGAAAACACTATTTGGGAGAGAAAATATTATAACCGAATCGAATCGAGTCGAATCTGATTTCTATATTTTTCTCTACCCTACTCCTCAATTTATAGCCTTTGAAATGTTGTGAAAAGACCAAAATACCCCATGAATAGTAAGGAGATTGTGAATAGTAAGGAGGTTCGTTGAGGGTGCTTGTAAGCAGCTGTTTGACCCTAAAAAGTCAGAAAAAAAAATATAATATAAAAAAAAAATATGTATAAAAAAATGGAAGAAATAGGGAATGCCATTTAAAGAATAAATGAAGAAAATTGAACATGCTTAAATCATGAAATTTGGGAAAGATGCTCATGATTGTGATTGAACTAAAGTAATTAGTTTAATTAATTGGGCTGAAGAAATGAATCAAGGTAGCTGGGTCGAAGAAAGAAAATTAACTTACTTGATATAATTGAGTTCGGGCCGAATTAAAACAAAGTGATATGATGAAGGCCCAAATTAAATTAAAAAGAAGAAGGGCATTGGACCGAAAGCCCAACAACTCAGCTGAATGAGATTTCTATATCTCTGGCGCAAAACGGACCCTTTATTCTCCTTAGACTCGGCTCACGCAAGGCCAATGCAAAATCAGATGTGTGCAGTAGCCCGGTTCACGGTACACCACATTTACCCGAATCTCGTGCAGCAAATTAAACCCAGTCGCCGAATACATATGACCCCTTCGTTTTCCCTAAACCCGGAGCATGACAATTCAATGCAGAATCTAAAGCTGTCGGTGATACGGTGTATTGTAGACCACGTCCACCGAAGTGTAATTATATGAAATGGAAATTCAAATTGCAGCGCCTATCCGTTTGATCCCTTCGTGCTCCATGCGCTTGGAGCATGGTGCGCCAAGTAAAACCGATTCCCATCTGGTGCTTGGTCTATGGCGTGCCAAGTGTATCTAAGGGAAGGATATTAACATATGCACAGTACCCTCTGCTGGAGCAGAGAATAAAACAAGAAAGGATACAGACCGAATATGCCTTCTCCAAAGCCAACCACAAGATCAAAATTCAAAGAATTGAAGGGTGAAGATCAGTGCCACATATCATGTGCCTAAAACCCTAAATTTCAGAGTGCCATGCCTATATAAAGAGCCCCTGTTGAAGAAGAAAGTAGACAATAGAAAAGGCCGAAAACCACCCAAAAATAGATAGTTAGCTAAAAAGATAAGCTTAGTTCTTCTTCTTCCTCAAAAGCAAGAAATTTTATAGGTAATAGGAGATTCAGAGATGTAAGCTTTGAGAGGATGATATCATGTACATAGTTTATGTTGGAATGAAGTTCTTTTTAAAAATTGAAATTCTTTTCTTTCTTTTACTGTTTTGACCTTTCTGTTATTGTTCTTTCTTTGATTAACTTTCTTTATTTGGAGCTTTTGAATTAATGAAAATGTGAAGGCTAAAGCTTATACATTAGCCTAATGATCAATAAAAAAAACATAGTTTCCTCTACTGCCTTTGATATAAACATAAAAATATAAAAAATAAATATATATAATATATTTCCCTCTTTAAAGAAATCTGTCAATTTTCATGAGTTAATAGGTTTCATCCTTGCTTGTTGCGATTTATTTCTATTTTCGCATATAACAAACAATATATAAATATAAAGTTGCAAGCTTTTGACATTTCCTTCCTTAATCTTTTGATGCTTTTGACATTTCCTCAAATGGCGCCTCCCACACCTGCGCGCTTGATCAAAGCCTTTCCTAATTGAGCGAATCGTGAAATCTTGGCAGTTCTTGAGAGAGGGCTGGTCTTTCGTGACACCTTTCGATATGGTATCTCATACATCCGAGCGCATTTAGGTCGTATCTTTCCAGAATACTCTCATTCCTGGAGCGCGAAAGCGTTGCCGGGTAATCTTTTTGTGATTGATCCACCTGATTCTGCTTGGAGAGAGATGATTCTTGCTAGAGGAGAAATTTGGCTGGGTGATGTATGCTTCCCAGTGGAACCGTATGATGCTTATAGGCATGATGGAGGTATCGATCCTCTGCCTGTGTGGATCACGATCTCCGGTTTACCAGCTCGTCTAAGGAATGAGTATGAACTGAAGAATATTGCAGATGAGTTGGGTGAGATTATCATAGATATCGATCCCAGAGAGGATGATCCTACTGTTCGTTTGTGCTTGGGAGTTCCAGATCGGCAACTTATTTCAGAACACCGCACAGTTTCATTTTTGGATGAACTCGGGCGCTCCAGGTTCTTTCCTATTGACATTGCTATTGAAGCTTTACCTCAGCCGATCGGTGTAGATAGTAAAGCAAAGCTGTACTGGCAGGAGGTTCAGAAAAGAAAAGCGGCAAGATCTAGATCGCCGTCTGTTACACAAACAGAGGGCAAGCTTCATTCTTCTTCCTCCCTTCAGGTGTCAGGTGCTAAGCGTAAAGAGAAGGAGCTAGAGGTTGGTGAGTCAAGCAACCGCTTTTCGTGTTTGACACCGCCTGATGAACATGATGAACAACCTTCTTCCAAAAAACAGTTGGAAGAAGGGCTGGACTCTGGAAAGGGGTCGATATCAGAGGTTGCGGTGGTGCTTCCTATGGTGTCCCTTGTTGAGGAACCAGCTAATCCGGAGTCCAATGCTCTGGTAGTGGATCCGGTACCGGTTTTACCACAAGCCAGGGAGGTGCGGCCTATGCCAGAGGTGACACGCCACAGCACAAGACAGAGGGCTCAGATGCTGCCTAATAGGGGTGGAAGAGGTGGTGGACGTGGCCGAGGCGGTCGTGGTCGTGGTGCTAGTCAGCGACCTTCAGGTACTTCTACTTTCATTAGTGATTTCCCTTTTGCTGAGTATACAGATTCTGAGTTGATCAACCTTTTCGAGACCTCGGGTTTTAAATTAGGAGAATGTCAGGATGCGAAATTGATTGTTATCAATTATCTTAGGGAACTAAATAAGGATCGTTTTGATAATGTCATGCAGGATGTGCTAGCACAGCAAAAGAGCAGCTCTGGTATGGTTGATATTAGTACCAGAGTGATGCTCGAGAATTCTTAGGGGTTTTTTTGTTTTTAATGTCACGAATTTTTTGTTGGAATGTTAGAGGATTAGGAAATCCGACTACTAAGCGTGTTTTGAAAGAACTATTGATAGATAATAAAATAGATATAGTTGGATTACAGGAAACGAAAATGGAGTCTTATCCACCTAGGTTTTTCCAAAATTTAAGTGTGTCTATATCTTTTTGGACATTCAAACCTTCTTGTGGTAATTCAGGAGGGATTTTAGTAGGTGTGAATGAGGATAAATATCAAGTCTTAACAACATGGATTAAGGATTTTTCAGTTTCAGTTTTGCTGAAGAATAAGTTTGATTCTTTTGTATGGATTTTTACAGTAGTTTACGGTCCTACTTTGTCTAGGTTACGTAGAGATTTCTTGCATGAACTTCATGATTTAAGTAACTTAGGTTGTGATGCTTTATTAATTTGTGGGGATTTTAACATGATAAGGAGAAGAAGTGAAAAAATAGGCGCCTCTTTTAATCATGTAGTTAGTAATAGATTTAATTCATGGATTTCTGACTTGCATTTAATTGAATTGGTTTTAAATGATAGACAGTTTACTTGGGCTAAATCTTGCTCTTCTCTATCTCATGCATTACTAGACAAATTTTTTTGTTCCACAACTTGGAACATTCATTTTCAAAATTCAGGGGCTGTTTCTTTACCTCGAGTTCAGTCGGATCATAATCCAATTATTTTAAATACAAATGCAGTTTCTTTTACTATTAGTAAGATTTTTAGATTTGAACAAGATTGGTTAAATCAAGAAGGTTTTTGTGAACTACTTATTAGATGGTGGGATTCTTTTGAAATTCAAACAGATTTGGGTAATAGCTGGAGATTAAAATTGCAATTTTTAAGACAAAAATTAAGAGGTTGGAATAATAATTTGAGAGCAGCTCAAAAAAGGGCAAAACAAATTTTATTACATAAGATAGATAATTTTGAAAAATTAGCAGAATCTGATGTCTTGGATGATGATGAGGTTTTACAATGGAGTGAGTGTCAACTTGAGTTAAAACATATTTTCAAAAATGAGGAACTTTATTGGCAACAGAGAGCTAAAACTAAGTGGCTTTTAGAAGGGGATGCAAATACAAAGTTCTTTCACTTACAAGCTTCAATTAGGAAAAAAAGAAACACTATTTTATCTATGGTTATTGATGGGACAATTACCTATGATCTTCAGGTTATAAAAAAGCATGTTCATCAATATTATATTGACTTGTTAGGTACTTCTAATGTTCGAATGGTGGATGTCCAAGATCAGATTTGGGATATATCTGATAGATTAACATGTGACCAAAGTTCTCAGTTAGAAAGTCCTTTTTCTTTTGAGGAAATCAGTAAAACAGTATTTGCATGCAACCCATCTAAGGCTCCAGGTCCAGATGGGTTTTCTTTTTTGTTTTACCAAAAGTTTTGGTCTGCTATTAGTGCTGATTTTATGAAATTAGTGCAAGCTTTTTATGATAATACTTTAGATTTGAATAAATTAAACATGGCTGTGATATGTCTTATACCTAAAAAGGAAAATGCAAATGAAATTAAAAACTACAGACCTATTAGCTTGATTAATTGTAGTATGAAAATCATAACTAAATGCCTTACTGATAGATTATCTTCTTGTATGAATGATTTGATAGATAGGTCGCAAACGGCTTTTATTAAAGGTAGATATATTATGGATAATATTGTTATAGCTAATGAAACTTTGCATTCAGTTAGGGTAAATAAAATAAAATGAGTTTTGTTTAAATTGGATTTTGAAAAGGCATACGATCGAGTCCATTGGGGATTTTTGTTGGATGTTTTAAAGCAACGAGGTTTTGGGGATAGATTTATTACATGGATTAGAAATTTGCTTTATAGTGGTAACACATGTGTGAATTTGAATGGTGATTATGGAAATTATTTTAAATGTCAAAGGGGTTTGAGACAGGGTGATCCATTGTCGCCCTTTTTGTTTAATTTAGTAGCTGATGTTCTCAATAAAATTTTAAAAAAAGCTCAGGATGCTGGCTTGATTCAAGGGTTAGGGAATTTTCCTAATTTTGGTAATGTGTTAAATCTGCACTTTGCGGATGACACATTACTATTTTTGAAAGCAGATAGGAAAATGATTAATTCTTTAAAGTGGATTCTGCTTTGTTTTGAAAATTTGTCAGGTTTGAAAATTAATTTCGATAAAAGTGAGATGGTACCTCTTAATTTAACTGTTGAGGAGGGTCAAATTTTAGCTAAACAATTAGGGTGTAAAGTAGTGGGATTTCCTATTACCTATTTGGGGGTTCCACTTCACTGGAAGAAATTACAGGCTACCTGCTGGGACAAGAAGATTACAAGGTTGGAAAGGAAAATTATTGTCTTTAGGAGGTAGAGTTACTTTGTTGAATGCAGTCTTGTCTTCTATTCCTATATATTGGTTATCCTTTTATAGGATGCCTCGACAGATTATGATTAAAATTGACAGGATAAGAAGAAGATTTTTATGGTCAGGTACTTCTAGGAAAAGGATACCTTTGATTGCGTGGAGTAAGGTATGTAGAGGAAAGGAACAAGGTGGTTTAGGATTGATTAATTTGCAAAATATTAATAGGTCCTTTCTTGCTAAATGGTTAATAAGATTTTATGATGATGAGGTTACATGTGTTTGGAAAGAAATTCTAATGGTTAAGTATAGTGTGACTGGTGCTGTAGGTACTTTTTCACATTTTTGGAAAGAGGTCATGAAAGAAAAATGTTTGATTGAAGTAGGTACCAGTTGGCAAGTTGGCAATGGATGTACTGTGAGATTTTGGAAAGATAGATGGATTGGGCATGTTTCCTTAAGTGCAATATATCCTAATTTATACCAAATAGCATATGATAAAAACATTTTAGTTTCTCAGGTTTTTCATAATAATAGTATTTCCATTGAATTTGCTAGACAACTGGTAGGGTGTATCAATCTGAATGGCATGAGCTAGTTAATCATTTCAGATATTTCCAATTATCGGATTCTAATGATAAAATTTTATGGAGATGGTCAACAAAAGGTCATTTTTCAGTACATTCTCTGTATACTTGGTTAGATTATGGGGGTATCCCTAATTTAGACTTCAAAAGTATTTGGTCCGCACATATGCCTTTGAAAATAAAGATTTTTGTTTGGTTACTCAAACAAAACAGGATTTTGACTAAAGATAACTTATGTAAAAAAGGATGGACCGGTGATAAGTCTTGTGTATTTTGTCAAGAAGAAGAAACTATTTGTCATTTGTTTTTGCATTGTCAGTTTGTTAGTCAACTTTGGAATTGGATTGCAAATTATAATGGATTTACATTTGAGTGTGATACTATAGTTGACTTATGGGACATAGATGGTTATATTCCAATGAAAGATTCAAATATAGTAGAAATTATTAGAGGTGCAGTGCTATGGTGTGTATGGCTAGAAAGGAATAGATTAATTTTTAAGAATGATAATGCTAAAAGTTTACAATTTATAGGGGCACAAATCATTTCTTTAGTTAAGTTTTGGTGTCAACATCAGACCTATGATGCCATTACTAAGTTACATTGCATTTTACCTTGTGATACAAAGGAGTTAGCAGGTTTACTTACCAGTTCAATGGATGAAGGACAGGTTATAATCCCTTTGCATGGGCAAGAGATGATTTCCTATGATGAACAGGTTACAAGTGATGAAGGCAGTTGATGGTCGTTGTTTAAGAAAGTTAATGGTAGTTTGTTAGGGTCTTTTTGTTTACAAATAAGTATGCATCAGTTGGTTTTGTATGAATTTGTTTTCCTTGGGATGTTATGATGCTTTACTTGGTTAGTTTGTAAAGTTTTGAGTAGGTAGGTTGATGAGGTATGTTCTTCATACCTTGATATTGTAAGTCCGATGTTAGTGGTACCAGATAGGTGGTACCTGGTATCAAAACAATGTAAGAGTTTTCATGTTGAATGGAAATCGGTGGGATTCCCCACTTCTTTTCAAAAAAAAAAAAATCTTTTGATGCTTTTTAATCAACTCTTTTTAATTCTTTTAAAGTAATTAAATAGTAAAAATATGAGAGTTGAGCTAGCTAGCTTCCTCTCATATTGGAGCTACTTGATTATTTTAATGAAGAATTAAGAAGAAATTAAAAGTGATAATAAAAAATACACACAAGGGGTTGAAAAGGTCAAGCTAGCTAGCTTCCTCTCAATCCTTCTTAAATGATCCAAGGGCCCATGATTCATGTATAAAAAGTTGGTCTTTCATGTATGCAAGTGTATTAGATTACACATTGTGAAAGATTAAATTAATATATGAATATGGTGAAAGATAGAGGTCTAAGATGCGAATAGACAGCAATTATTATTGCATCATGTCATTTGTATTCTTTCTCCCATGACATCTTAATGATTTTGCACTATAATCAAGTGAAAAGATCACATAATGCACAATTTTGATAAAACCAAGGGCTTCCCTGCAAATTCCCAAACTCTGACAATTTTTGATATTTTAAAATGTTGAAAGACAAATTTTTGAAGCTTTGATCTCCTTCTTTTTTTTCTTTACTGGTACAATACTCCAAGTACCCGAATCAATCAAAGATTCGATTCGATCGAAACTCTCCATTGGTAAATGAAATGCACAATGTTGACAAATATATTTGTTTTTTTGCGCATATTTTTTGTAAATGGATGTCTCACAATTTTCACAATAAGTCTGTAAATGAGCGTATGGCCCAAATACATCGTCTTGATTTTGATATTTAATGAAAGATTGATTTTTTCCGAAGACTTTTTCCTGTAACTACTGCATATTTGATTCCATCCATAAATCCATTTTCTTACCTATGAGTTTCAGTATCGATCAGAATCCTAGTTCTTACTCTTCCTATGTTATGGTATGACCCCAAGCCAACAAAAATGGTTCTGACCTCAACCAGTCAGTGTGACCTGTATTAAACACCTGTGTACCAGCCCTTGTTACAGTGCCAAACCCAAAACCCCAACCAAACATGAGTCAAGAGCTGCTGGTACACTAATGCACTTCAACAGGCCAAAATTGACCCCTGTCAGCAAACTGGACAGCACAAGTCACCTCAAAATTTAAAATGAAAAAAAAATTGCACCTTTAAATAAAGGACTCCAAGACACACAAAATTGACACAAATTTTACATTTTTCTGATTTTATTTCGAATTTATATGAATTTTTGAAGTTCAGTATTAAAAACAGAAAAATCAGCATTTTAATAAGAAAAAGACTCTGCTGGTAAATGAACAGTACAGATCGGTTAAAAATCCAAATCAAAGAACAAACATCATAATTAAATAAAAGACTTCAAAATACATAAAATGGACATAAATTTCATATTTTTCTGATTTTAATTCAATTTAATATGAATTTTTAAAGTTCAGACCTAAATACAAGCAAAATCAGCTAAATAAATTGGTAAAATACCCTTCATATTCCAGCTGCACGGATTTTAAATCAATACGAGCCCTTTGATAAATGGAAACACGAATCTCAATGCAGGGTTTTATCCAAAACCGAGATTTAAGAATTAGCAAGTCTCTGCCTTGTGGGACCCGCATGTCAGTACACCCAATTTAAAAGATAAAACGTCTTGGCCAAATCTCAAAGTTGAAATCTAAAGCTAGCACCAATCCCGATGCCCAATATTCAAATCTCAAAGTTCAACTTCTAAATCCAATGCTCATCACAGACTCTAAAGCCCAAAGCACACATTTTAAAGCTCAATACACAAATCTCAAAGTTGAAATAATAAAGAATAAAAGATCTTTTATACATAGACCCCTCTGACAAAAGGAAATTCTCAGCGAAATCCTTGGAATTTTGCAAATAGGTCCCTAATAGCCTAAAACATTGTCAAACAAGCCCTTAAAGGCCCAACTTTCATACAAAACCCCATCAAAACTCCAAATCACGAAGCCCAGTCCTCCAGAATTTATAAACAAACCCTTGAAAGATTAAAACTCTTACAAATAAGTCCTTTTTGGCCATAACTTCTTCATTTCAAGTCCAAATTGAGTCAAACCACCTCCAAATGAACCCAAATTAAATTTCCTATGTTTCTAAATCAAAATTAAACATGTTTAAACATCAGCCAAAATATAAAATGACCAAAATACCCTTTCTTCAAAATTAAATGATTTTATCTTTTAATAGAATGTAAATAATTAATAAAATAAATAAATATGTCATAAATCAAATATAAAGTAGTGTATATAGACTTCCCAAATAGTCCAATTCATATTTCAAAATATAATAAACATTATTTTTAATATGAAATCACATACATACACACATATCCAAGTATACAAAATCAACCAAATTAAAACCAAATCCAATAAGTGAGTCCCGTTTTAGCCCCATTATTCAATTCACATAAAATAGGCACAAATCCCGGAATGGACGAGGTGTTCAGTATGACTTGGAAGGGTCATCTGATGTAATTAACAGCGGGGGCTTGCGCCCGCTGGGAGTTAAACGTCCTCACAATTATTAAACTCTCTCGATAAGCTGATTATGAATAGTAGGCCTGTCGAGGGTGAACCAGAAGAATAGCAGGAAGAAATAGAATGTTTCAAGTTCAATGTTCTCTCCATGCCTTGAAAGCAGAGAGCGTTGAACCCTGAGACATTTAACATACACGCACACACCTTCCACCCGTTGTGCAACTTTCTGCGCCCTACAGCAGCGTGCTTGTTGTGATAAATTTATACAACGTGTCGTACACGCTTATAAATTTAATGTGTTTAAGCTTGTCATCTAAATGACATTTATAATTTAATTATATCACGTATAATTAATTATAACCTTCTTGTTATTAATATAATTGTTCTGAACAATTATATTTTCTTGCGATTCGTTGTTACGATAAATTTATACAACGTCTCGAACACGCTTATAAATTTAATGTGTTTATGCTTGTCATCTCTATGACAATTATTTATTAATTATAACATTTATAATTAATCAAATAAATTAATTCTCTGATTACTTTCCTATTAGTGTGACCCGATAGGATCTATGTTATGTTGGTAAATATAATTAAAACTGTTTTTAACTTCTATAATCATGAAAGGCATCTGGAAAAATGCATCATGACCATCCAATTACACAGATGATGCTGTACTGTACAATATCACGATCCAGTAAACTATTTTACTTGTGTTTAATTCTTTCGTCTCATAGCTGTCAGATTAATTTTAAGGTAGGTTTGTGTTATCCTTGCAAATTAATCTTTTCTTGATCTTGAACATATTATCAAATATAATTAACTCTTGTTAATCATACCGCAAGCAGATAATCTTATTCTATCAAGGGGCCCAGTGACACTATAACTCGTATAATAAATACGAGGGACAATAGTACTTTTGGTAGACCATCACTTTCTTAGCATAAGTTATGTATACCGAAGAGCTACCGTTATAGCTACTTTTTACGGATAACGTTAGGTAACAGTCACACATACACATCTCTTAGTTAGGAAAGACGAATACCTCATACTGTAGAACTTAACACTGAATGAAAGCATTAATGACACGAACACAGTTCCGTATAATGTTTCATTCGGGTTCTGTCAAATACCATGTTCCTGGAACATGTATCTATGTGATTAAAATGACAACTCTGTGTCTATGGTCTGTAAAACTTGACCATCTTTTAATTCACATACTAGCCTTGTAGCGATAATTAGTGTTCCTGCTAATTACCTCGGTCAGTGACCTTTTAGAGTATTATCATCTATATTATGAAGTTTTACAATTCCAGTCATTAACTCGAAATGATTCATAAATTCAATAATACTCAAGGAAACAAAATGACATTTTATTAATCATTCAATTCATGAACAAAGCTTTATATAATTAAATTATCGTATTATTGACTTCTAGATTATTACTTACTAACAGTATCACATTCCCTTTAATTGCTTCTCTTCTCTCCCCCTCGCCTCTCTCGGCTCCACCCTTCAAGACCACATCTCTCTCTCTCTCTCTCACACACACACACGAACGCGCGCAGATTTATTTTTCTATGTCCGTGTCAGTGTCTGTGGTGTGGGGGTGGGGGCATCTGATATTTCTTATTATCCAGTTGACACCTAGGGTTTTTAAGAGGCTTTCAAATAATATCTACCGTCATATTAGTGTACTATAAAAGTAGCATCTTGTTTAGTCTAGTGTTGACAAAAATTGCCTCTAGTGACCCTACTTTTTTACTTGAGGCTATGCATAAATGTTGGTTATTGTGTTTGTACATAATGATTGTGAGTCTATTTTGTTTGAGTCATTATTAAGACTTTTGGATTGGTCAACTTTTTGACAACTTGACCATGTTGTTTCCTTTTCACAATTGGGCATTCCTTGCAAATTTCTTTAAAAAAGAAAAAAAAATTGGGTCTGTTCGAGAAAGCTAGTTCAACTAGGCAGTTCCTGTTAAATATATGGCACAAAGCAAGATATAGTGGAGCTAAGTGCCTAAGTCGTTATAATATGTTAGTTATGTATCTTGTGTTGTTGGTTGCTGATCAGAGTCAAAATAATGATGATCTACTGTCACCCTTCTTTATGTTTTATTGCAGAAAACAGGTTTTGGGACTATTTTACATCAAATAGAGCTAGAATCGGGTCAATCGGATCAGCGACGCTCATGACTAAGTATTTGTTACGGTCCGTATTACCTAATACGGACTAGGCATAGCACAGACCAGAAGATAACGCTGGAAGCATTAAACCCTAACCGTCAAGGTCCTAATACAGACCGTATTGCCCAATACGGTCCGTAACCGAAGGTGCCTCTTGGGGAATAGCCGCCGACAGCTGTTTCCAGATCAGTTTCTTAGCCCGTACTCAACCTCCAGACGTCCCTCCAATCCTATATAAGGCCCCTGCACAGAAGAATAACTTATCTTTGTAATTAGGGTTAGATTTGATTAAAGTGAGAAGAGAGGAGTGCTTGTAACAATGCCGTTCCGCGGCTAAGTTCCTTTTCTTAGGGCTAGGCAGTAAACCTTGTTACTCTTGATGTTTTGATATATATATTTCTGTTGATTATGATTTCTTATTGTTGAAACAAAATGCTTTTGTGATTTACTATCTCTTCATCTAACTTCAATGATCTAGTTTGAGTCCGTTAGAGTAGTGACAATACTTTAATGGTAAGAGAAACTATTTGTATGAATTAGCCTCGTTGAGATCTGTTAGGTTTATATGAAGAAAACCTTAGCGGGGAAACCATAAACCAGACCAACAAAACGCGTACCAAATTCCATCACTTGCGTAAGGAAAATCGCAGTGATCTGTGTAGTAATTTGGGGTATTTAAGAGATCAGACATTTGCGTAAGGAAAATCGCAGTGTCCTATGTAGAATCTCAGTGAAAGATCTGTCATTCTTGCGTAACATAAATCGCAGTGACCTATGTGGTGTCTTTCATTAAACAACAACAGGAAATCAGACGCAACAAGAATATATTGTCAAGGCGGATTGAGTGGCAATGGTGTGCCGAAACCCTAGGAATTCTCATCTCTATCTTTATTTTAATTACTTTTAATTGCTTCCTAATTTACATTGATCAAAACAACATCTCTCAATTTTCAGATTTCGTCTAGCCTTTCGAAAGATTGTGATTCGATCGCTCAAAGCATTGAACCAATATTCCTTGTGGATTGACCTCGAATATACTACTCCATAGGATTGTGCGCTTGTAGTCTGAACCGATAGCATTTCTGAGTTTATAAATATTAAAAGAAACATTGCTCTCTTTTGAGTGATCAAGCTTTTTGGCGCCGTTACCGGGAAATAACGGTTCATTGTGCAAGGCCTCGCGAGACGCCCTTGCTTTGACCATTGAATCCAATTAATTAGAAACGCCTAGATTTCTTTTTATTTTCTGCATTTTTATTTTTCTTTTATTTTCAATTTCGTTTTTATTTTTTTGTTTTCTTTTTGTTGTTAGTTTTTAGTTTAATTTTCAGAATTTTCTTTTCTTTTTAGGACACTGCACGCTGGCCGAATCATCCGTACGAAGATCCGAGAGGATTGCAAGTAGGAGAGGACAATTCACTCCCACATCACCGATAAGAACCAATCATAGTTCTTCATCGAGTAATTCTGAAAGCGAAGAAGACTCAGATTCGATCAACATGAATATCCCACCGAACGAACCGATTAATAGAAGACAAAATAATGGTGATAATGAAGTTCACGATGCAGCAAGACCCAAACTTCTACGAGACTATTGCGTACCGCGCGCGAATGATCCTAATTCTAGTATAAACCCGCCAACTGTTACGAACCGTAATTTTGAGATCAAACCTGCTCTCATAAATATGGTTTCGCAACAGCAATTTGGAGGATTTCCACATGAAGATCCACATCTTCCTTTGTCAATTTTCCTAGGGATATGCGAGACGATAAAGATCAATGGAGTTACCGATGAAGCAATCAGGCTAAGGCTATTTCAATTCTCATTAAAAGATAAAGCAAGAGCATGGTTGTTTTCCTTACCGGCCAATTCCATTCAAACTTGGGACCAATTGTTTAACGTGTTTATTGCAAAATATTTTCCACCATCCAAAACTTTGAGGTTTAGAAATGCAATTATTAATTTTGAACAAAGGGATGGTGAAACATTGTGTGAGGCATGGGATAGATATAAGGACATGTTAAGGTGTTGTCCACATCATGGTCTAGAAAGATGGCTGATTGTCCAAACTTTTTATAATGGTCTAAACCCTACCGATAGGTTATCTATTTATGCTTCCGCAGGAAGAGCAATCATGAACAAGGAACCTGACGAGGCTTACAACCTAATTGAAGAGATCGCAATCAACCAACACTACTGGATCCCTGAGCGAAAGAAACCAACTCCAACACCTGGCATGCACCGAGTAGATGATATATCAATGCTGAGCACAAAGATCGATGCTTTGCAAATGGCACTCAACAAGCAAACCAAGCAGCGAACGGTAGCAGCAGTCAATGCTGCAACAGCATGTGGCTATTGTGGAGGAGCGCATGAGATGACCGAATGTATGAATGTGACGGTAACTGAGGAAGAAATGGAGCAAGCAAACGCAATCGATAACAGCTTTTGACCTCAGCCCGCCTACAATACATACCATCCGAACAACCGAAACCATCTAAATCTCTCATACACAAACAATCAAAGGCCCGCTGCACCCCAACAGAACTATCAACCACAGCCCAATTACCAACCGAGATACAACAATCCCCAACCGAATTACCAACCAAGGCAGAACTATCAACCACAGCAACCTGACATCACATCTTTAATGGAGAGATTCTAGAGAAGCAAGACAAGACCAACGCCGAAATCGCGCAAAAGATCGAATCCTTAACAAACCGCAACAAAGACTTAGAAGACAATGTCTCTAAGATGACAAAAGAACTCTCGAGTATTACACGCGGAAAAGGCAAATTTTCGGGCCAACCGGAAGAAAACCCGAGAGAGACTTGCAAGAGCATAACATTAAGGAGCGGTACAGCTTATTAGGGACCTCCCATGCCCGATCAAACTTCCGATGAGATGCATGCAGAGCCATCGCATTCTGAAGAATACAAGCCGCAATAACCGGAGCTGCCCGTATTTGAAACGCAGGCAGACCCTACTGAGGAGCAGAATGACACCGTAGGTGGAGACGAGCGACAACCCGAACCTGAATATATTGCACCACCACCCTACAAGCCACCTCTGCCATTCCCTCCAAGGCCAGCCAAGCATAAGATGGAGCCGCAATTCGCGAGATTCATGGAGACACTTAAGCAACTACAAGTCACAATCCCCTTCACTGAGGCAATTGCAAGCATACCCTCGTATGCTAAATTTCTGAAGGAGATTCTTTCAAATCGCAGTAAACTCCAAGAACTCTCAACAATTCCGCTCAATCTAGAATGTAGTGCGCTCGTGCAAAGCAAATTACTGACGAAGTTGAAAGATCCGGGAAGCTTCTCGATACCATGCACCATTGGCACAACCGATTTTAAGAGAGCTTTATGTGATCTGGGAGCAAGTGTAAGTTTGATGCCAAAGGCGGTATTTGATAAATTGAACTGTGGAGACCTATCACCAACTCGAATGGCATTACAACTGGCTGATCGGTCAATTTGATATCCTGAAAGAGTATTGCTAGATGTACCGATCAAAGTTGGAGACTTTTGGATGCCTGGAGATTTTGTTGTGGTTGACATGGAAGAAGATGAACACATTCCAATCATCCTTGGAAGGCCATTCCTCACCACATGTGGAGCAATGATTGATGTCAAGAATAGGAAAATTTCACTGAATGTCGGAAAGGACAAGGTTACTTACGACATAAACAGAGCTCTAAAATACCCTTCTGACATTGATCGTGTCTTCAATTTGGGCATCACTGATGAATTTGAAGAGGAAGAATATTCATTCGATGAATTTGGAGAGTTCATGGGTATAGAGGATCTGGATAGCCTTCTTGGAAGGGAAGATGACGAAGCGCAGCCTGAACAAGATTTCACCACTAAACCTGACGAGGTTTATAATGAAACATGCGCAAGTTGCACTACTGTCACAAAAAAAGGAGAAGAAATTCCCGCGTCCAAAATCCTACAACCTGTATTTCCCAATACGGTTAGTAGCGAAGAGAAGAAAAAGGAAAATGCAACCTCTCCTCCACAACTCGAACTTAAACCTCTTCCACCCAACCTACAATACAAATTTCTAGGTCCAAACTGAACCTATCCGGTAATTGTCGGCTCTCAGCTTGACAAGACCCAAATCAGCAAACTCGTCAATACACTCAGGAAGCACAAGAAAGTCATTGGCTACATTATCGATGACATCAAAGGCTTCAGTCCTACCATTTGCATGGACCGAATTCTGCTAGAGGAAGATCACAAACCTTCACGAGAACCGTAAAGAAGACTTAATCCAAATTTGAAGGAAGTGGTAAAGAAAGAAGTCCTGAAGCTGCTAGATGCAGGCATCATTTACCCCATCTCTGATAGCAACTGGGTGAGTCCCGTCCAGGTCGTTCCAAAGAAGGGAGGCACCACAGTTGTGAAAGGAGATAACGACAAAATGCTCCAAACAAGAGTCATTACAGGATGGCGAATGTGCATTGATTATCGGCGGCTAAATGTGGCGACAAGAAAGGATCACTACCCTCTTTCATTCATCAATCAACTGTTGGAGCGACTAGCAAAGCATTCATACTTCTGCTACCTCGATGGATACTCTGGCTTCTTCCAAATTCCAATTCATCCTCAAGATCAAGAAAAGACCACATTCACATGCTCCTATAGAACTTTCGCCTACCGACACATGCCCTTCGGGTTGTGCAGCGCTCCGGCGACTTTCCAAAGAGACATGCTGTCTATCTTTTCAGATTTTGTTGAAAAAATAATGGAAGTATTCATGAATGATTTTTCAGTTTATGGGGATACTTTTGACTCATGTTTGAAGAACTTGTCTAAAGTTCTAAAAAGATGTGAAGAAGTAAACCTCGTATTAAATTGGGAAAAATGTCATGTTATGGTACAAGAAGGAGTTGTGCTTGGTTACACCATTTCCTCTAAGGGATTGGAGGTTGACAAAGCAAAAGTCGAGGTAATTGAAAAACTAACTCAACCAACATGTGTTCGTGACATTCGCAGTTTTCTTGGACACGCAGGTTTTTATCGAAGATTCATCAAGGACTTCTCAAAAATCGCGAAGCCACTCTCAAACTTGACCATGAAGGATGCCGAGTTCATCTTCGATGGGAAATGTATTGAAGCATTCAATACTCTCAGGAATGCTTTGATTTCAGCCCCAATTCTCCAAAGTCAGAGATGACCCTCTTCCAAGATAGGGCATGGTCCTTAAAGAAACTCTTTTTCCATAAAGACACCATTTAGAGCAACAAACACTTTGTTCTCGGCCCTGTTGTCAAAGTAATGAAGAAAACCAAGCCAGTCAATAAGTTGAAGAAATAGATGAGGTGCTAGAAGAAGTGGAACAAGCAGTCATTTCAATGTATGCAGCTAATGAAAGTAAGAAAGTCAAATCAAAAACATCAGCGGAAGCAGGATGCCCTGAGGAAGAAGAAAGGAAGGAATTAGAACAACATTGGTTGATCGAAAGAACAACATCCAAAGTAAAGTACGATCTCGAGCTACTAAAGCAGGAACTAATCCAATCTCCCCAAGTAGGATTCGAACCTACGACCAATCAGTTAACAGCCGACCGCTCTACCAGTCATTTTATAGACGATGATGGAACAGTGAGTCTCTCTCTCTTACACTCTCGTGCAAACCCCCACCTCCCTAATAGTGCCACACAGACATGCGCACCAAATTCATTTTTGAGGTTATAATATCTGATATAATAAGTGCTTTGCAGGCAGTCTCTGGTCAAAATAAAAAAAGAAATTCCTAATTTTGAAGGAATGTTCCACCTGACTGGGACCATCCTTTTGAGGTCATGTGCGATGCAAGTGATTACGCGGTAGGAGCAGTCCTGGGACAGCAGAAGGATAAGAAGCCCTATGCAATCTATTACGCAAGCAAAGTTCTAAATGAAGCCCAATGCAATTATACGACAACTGAGAAAGAACTACTCGCAGTAATCTTTGCAATTAACAAATTTTGATCTTACCTTGTAGGTTCAAAAGTCATCATCTATACATATCATGCAGCAATCAAGTACCTCATCAACAAGAATGACGCAAAACCTAGAATCATCCGATGGGTACTTCTCCTACAAGAATTTGACATCGAAATTAGGGATAATAAGGGCATAGAGAATTCGGTAGCCGACCACCTGTCAAGACTGAGACAACCAAGCAAGAATGATCAACCGATCAATGACTCCTTTGCTGACGAACACCTCTACTCTGTAGAAATAAGCAAACGGCCATGGTACGCAGATCTGGCCAATTACATTGCATGCGGGGCCATCCCATCCGACATGACATTTCAGCAAAAGAAGAGATTCTTGGCAAATGCTAAACACTTCTACTGGGATGATCCTTGCCTCTTTCGCCTTTGTGTAGAGATGTGTCACACACGAAGAATCGAAAGGCATCATCCATGACTGCCACTCCTCGCCATATGGTGGCCATGCATCATTCCAAAAGACAGCATTGAAAATCCTTCAAGCAGGTTTTTATTGGCCTGACATCTTCAGAGACGTTAAGGATTATGTCTCCCGCTGTGACTTATGTCAACGGACGGGAAACATATCTAAACGCGATGAGATGCCACAAAATTCGATCCTAGAAGTAGAGATTTTTGATGTTTGGGGAATTGATTTTATTGGGCCATTCCTAAGCTCAGGTAACAACAAGTATATCCTCGTAGCAGTCGACTATGTCTCAAAATGGGTGGAAGCAATTCCAGCGTCCTCAGCAGATGCGAATGTAGTCAAGCGGCTGTTCTAGAAGATCATATTTCCAAGGTTTGGCATTCCTCGAGTAGTGATAAGTGATGGAGGATCGCATTTCATCAACAATCAATTCAACAATCTTCTGAAGAAATATGGCGTTACACACAATGTGGCAACTCCTTACCATCCACAAACTAGTGGACAAGTAGAAATTTCAAACAGAGAAATCAAGAACATCTTGCAAAAGACGGTGTCCTGGTCCAGGAAAAATTGGGCACTCAAACTAGACGAAGGGACCATTCGGAAAATTGAGATCCAGATGGAAGGGACCATACAAGGTCACTTACGTGTATCCTTATGGAGCAGTCCAAATCTGGAGTCAAGAAACCGGGCATTTCAAGGTGAATGGCCAGAGATTGAAGCACTACATTGCAGGAACAAATGAAGAGCATAAAGAGACATATTCCTTCGGGAATCAGCCAAACGATGGATAGAACAAAAAGTCGAGCTAATGACTCTAAACAAGCGCTTCTTGGGAGGCAACCCAAGGCCACTCTTTACTTTCTTTTTCATATAAAAACATAAAAAAATCAAAAATATATTTTATTTCATCCTAAACTATTATACTGATCACAAGGTTACTAATCTTACCTACAGGAAGAGATGCTGGAAGAATTTGGTCGAAAAATTCGAAGCCCGTCATGAAGTTTCACTCTCTGTTACGGCCTGTATCAGTCTAATACGGGGTAATACTCCAATACGAACCCTTCTCGGACTTGGCGCAGAAAACACAAAGTTTGACTCGAAACCGCACAGTGGTTACGGACCGTATTCACTAGGCAAAATAACCGACTTTCCATTTTCTGGCGCTCCAAAGAAAGAAATTTGAATTGTAACCGAATTTAACCTCCCATTATCACCACTTCCTGCACCTTCATCACATCCTTTCACTGCCATATAAACCCTTTATCCACTTCCCTTTTTCCTGCACCATTTCATAAAATTTTCAGATAAAAATTCGCATCATGTTCACAGAAATCCTCCAAGTCAGGCCCGTATCAACCCCGTATCAAGGTGATACGGCCCGTAATAGAGCCCGAAAACCCGAGAAAAATGGCGCATAACAGCCCTCGATCCTCCAATTCGCAATCCGACGATGAAAACACCTTCGCGATAGCCATGGACATCAAATTCTGCGACCAACATGAATTCGACTGTGCACAAACAATGCTTGATCGCACCATCGCGAATAACAAAGCGATGTGTATTACTACCATGAAGGTCCTTGGTTGCTATGATTATGTGCGAGTATCCCTTAATAATATTAATTTATGGGATTTAGCGGACCGCCTACGAGCCACAAGAGTCTATTTGAGGCCCTCCATTGAATTTCTATCAACACTACAATGGGATGGCGACATGATCAAATACCGATTATTCAACCGCCCATTTGCCGTAACAATGGAGGAATTTTGCAAGGCGCTGTCCATCCCCACAAATGGCGAAACCGAATTAGGCACAAGGGAGAAATGCATGAAGTACTGGGAAATGATCGCAATTGATGAGCGCAAAATATACCGCAAAGACTCACGCCTCATCTCATCGATAGAATTAAGGTATATTCATATTATTTTGACTAATTCTATTTTCCCAACAGGAGAAGACGCAACGGAAGTTAAAGAGAGGGACATTTACCTTATGCGATGCATGAGGAATCACAAGCATCAACCTCATCTTGGATACCACATCCTACACCACCTCAAATCGGTGGCCGCTGACAAGAAGAATAATCACGTGGTTTTCGTTGGTTGTTATGCGACCCTTCTTGCACACCACCATAACATAAAACTCGTCGGTGAAAATGAAGTATTCGGAAACAACCGCCTCAACATGAACTACCTAGTGAACAACGATCACGTGCAAGCCGTATTCAATGCACACACAGGAGACATCAAGTACACGTTGAAAATAGGCGAGGTAATGACCCTACATATTGGAACGGATAAAGGGTCATTCTAGTTTGGATACGAATCCGAACATGGAGATGATGCACAAAACAACGAGGAAGAACCAATCGAGGAAGAACCGACCGAGGAGGAACCAACCGAAGAGCCCATGGAGGAAACACATAGCGCATCACACCACTCACCCATCCACCATCATGACATGGCTTTCGTACGCCACCTCATCCCGCCGCGCGATAACACCAACGAAGCAAACTCCATGCCCACACCTACCTGATGGGATCAAGAGCCAACCATATCTCAACCTCGCGAGCCCGGTCCAACTGCACGTTACGCCAACAATACCCTCAAGAACTTGAAGAAACGTATCCGATACTTGGAGGAATATTTGGACAAGGTAAACAAAGCCCACGAGAATTTCTATGAATATTGCCTTTCCAAGGGAATACCATTCACACCACCGATTCCATTCACCCCACCACCACCCCTTCACCACGAGTAATCTGTGAGATCTTTCTTATCCCTCTCTTACTTGTTTATTTTCTTGCATTGAGGACAATACAAAATTTAAGCATGGGGGTAGGGGTAAGAAATTAGTTTAGGAATTGCATTGTATCTAGGATCATGGCATGTAGGACCCTTATTTTTATTTTTTTCGCTAGCAGTTTTACTCAATCGGGACCGCTTTTCAAGGCTTAACCAAGAGAAGTTGGGAGGAACGATCGAGGTTTTTATCTAGCGCGCATATATGCATTTGCATTAATAGGAGCATGTAATTTAGGAGTAGGTTAATCAAATAGGAATTGTTTTAAATTGAATTAGGCTAAGATTTAGACAATTGGCCATGATACCGAAAATTCAGAATTTTAAAATAATTAGTGATCTCGAAGTGAACAATGAATTGCTAACCATGAAAGTTGACCAAAATTGCAAAAGCCTAGAAATTTTTACTGTTGAGTAATTTATTTTTGCAAAGTCTTTTAGACTTGATAGTATTTTAGAATACTCATTTATTATAGATAGACCCCTAGCGAAACTATGCAATAATTCCTTGTATGAATGAATACTTGGAATTGTATGTAATCATGGTACTTGTAACACAAAAATATTTTATTTTTCAGAAAAATAGAAAAAAAAATCAGAAATGAGAAAAATACAAAAAAATAGAAAAAAATCAGAAAAAGAAAAAAAAATAGAATAAAAGATGGAGGATAAAAAGAGTACGGGTGCCTACGCAAGACTGGTTACCAATAGGCTCGAGAAAACCTCCCAAATTTTAATTCTTATATATATTTTTCAAAAAATAGTCACAAGTACCAACACACTTAGTTGTCATACTTTGCTCCAATCAATTGGGAAGGAAAATCAAAATTTATATCATTAGAATTTCTATTGATTGGAAGGGATCCATTTATAATCGAAGGGGAAATTAATACTCTCAAATTTAAGAATATTTGTGAAGTAAATTGTTCGATGATAATTTTTCTAAGGTAAGCATAATGAGGTCAATCATGGGGTGAATAAATTGTTCAAGGGAGAGGTCATGAATATTTTAAAGTTCCAAATTTTTATTGTCATACCAATTGTACCAAACCTAAGCCCTAATTTAATTTTTAAACAAGTCTTGAGATTGTATGGTTTAACCTAGACCGGACCTTTGACCAGCTGGGATGTCGTTGCTTGAGGACAAGCAACAATTCAAGTTGGGAGGCGTGATCAGAGTCAAAATAATGATGATTTACGTAGGGTTTTGGCTTAGGTTTTGCATATTTTCTCGCACTTATGTTTAATTAATTAGAGAAAAAGGCTACTGTCACCCTTCTTTATGTTTTATTGCAGAAAACAGGTTTGGGACTATTTTACATCAAATGGAGCTAGAATCGGGTCAATCGGATCAGCGACGCTCATCGACTAAGTCTCTGTTACGGTCCGTATTGCCTAATACGGACCAGGCCTGGCACAGACCAGAAGATAGCGCTGGAAGCATTAAACCCTAACAGTCAAGGTCCTAATACAGACCGTATTGCCCAATACGGTCCGTAACCGAAGGTGCCTCTTGGGGAATAACCGCCGACAGCTGTTTCCAGATCAGTTTCTTAGCCCCTACTCAACCTCTAGATGTCCCTCCACTCCTATATAAGGCCCCTGCGCAGAAGAATAACTTATTGTAGGGCGCAGAAAGTTGCACAGCTGTTGGTATGGGAAGGGTGTGTGCATGTGTATTTAAATGTCTCGTGGTTCAATGCTCTCTGTTTGATTAAAGAACATCGAACTCGAAACATTCGTTTCTTTCTTTCTGCTATTCCTTCTGGTTCACCCTCGACAGACCTACAATTCGTGATCGGTCCATCGAGAGAGTTTAATGATTGTGGGGACGTTTAACTCCCAGCGGGCGCAAGCCCCCGCTGTTAATTACATCAGATGGCCCTCCCAAGCCATGCTGAATACCTCGTTCATTCCAGGATTTATGCCTATTTGTTGTGAATTGAATAAAGGGGGCTCGTTCGTGAAGTTTTATGTTTTTTAGGGACTTGTTCGTGAAACTGAAAGGATAGAGATTTGTAATTTGAATTTGAGATGGAGTTTGGGCTGTAAGTGGGATTTCCAAGGACATTGTTTGAGGAGTTGGCAAGACGTCAAGGACTGATTTGTGAATGTCGAAGGACTGCACTTGTGACTTCTTTTGTTATAATGATCTGTTTGAAAGAGGTTTCGATTCTTTGTTATTTGGGGTTTTGCGATCTGTATTGATCCTTTGAGGTTTGTGTTGAGGGCCTCTTGCTATTGCTGCCTTCATGTTCTTCGTGGTTTCGGTTGATTCTTTCGCGAATTAGATTTGTGGAGGAGTAACCCTTGCCAGCTTTCGACATTGCTTTAAATGAATGTCAACGACTCCTTTTTCATGGGGTTTGATCATATGATGGCGTGATGTCAACCTGCAAGTATGAAACATTAGATCTGGAGGGCATATGAGAATTTTAGCACATTATTTCTTGGTTTTAAGATAGCACAAAGGCACGGGTGACATGGGAGCTGCTACTTTTACATGTGCAGTTTTACCGGTTTGGTCAGTTTTTGAGACTTCATATCTTTCAATTTACTTGATGGTTTTAAATGGAATTTTTCTGTCTTGTACTGTGATATCAGGACAATAAGTCGGCCAACTTTCAGGATTTTTCATGGTGTCTAGCTATGTCAAACGGAAATTCCAAGTAGTGACCAGCGGTTTTCTGTTTTTCTGAACTGCTGAACTTCGAAGGTCGATTCCTGCCAATTGGCTACACCAAATCTTGTATCCTGCATATGAAAATGTTTGTTTAGTCATGATCTATATGCATGTATAGCAGTTTTGCAAAACTCTATTCAGAGCTATGCCAAATGTGTGTTTTCGTGCGGAGGTGCCTGCTGATGAATGGAGCAGCAGTTTTTTCTGCTTTGCTGAACTTTGAAGGCCATTCCCGACAATTGGCTAAACCAAATTTTGTATTCTTTATGTGGTTTCACAGAGGGGAATTCAGTCTATAACCCTGTAAAATTTCATGGGATTTGGAGTTCTTTTTCCATGTTTAAAGGCCATGGAAAGGCAGGGTTATTTGTTGATGTTTTGTTTTCAGTTGCTGTTTTGCTGTTCTGACTACCAATCTTTAAAAATTTATTCTGGACAATCTACAAAGCCAAATTTTTGGTTCTTTTTATGAGAGTATAGAGAAGAGTCTACTCTATACGCATGCCAAATTTCAAGATCTTTGCACTTTCCTAACCATTTTTAACAATTGCTTGAATGCAGAGATGGACTGGTAAAAGATGCAGTTTTTCTTTCTACAGTTCTTGTGTTTTCACTTTGAGAAGCTGAACTTCAAAAATCCATATTAAATCGAAATAAAATCCGAATAACATGATCTTTGTGCCCAACTTGTGTGTTTTGAAGTTATTTACATTTTTGTGCAGTCCATTTTTCATTCTAGCCTTTATTCTGGTCCAGATTAATCATTTTACCAGAGATGGTCATTTCAGTCCAGCACCAGTTTCGTTTACTGACGATTATTTTTGTAGAATTTGTACAAGATAGACTACAACCCCGATTCGAGTGTTCTTAGTACCAAAATCTTCAGGAAAGCACAATCTATGTCCTCAAAAAGTTTCAAGAATTTAGAAGGCCGAAATCTATTTTTAATTTGTGACTTTGTAAGAGGCATATTCTGGGGCAGCAAGCTTATCTATCAGTTTTTGTGTATTTTGGAAAGCCAACTTTGAAAATAGCTAGTAAATCGTGTAAAAATGCTATAAATGTAAAGTTTGAGTCTAAATTGTGTGTTTTTGAGTCCTCTAGCTGACTGTATATTTGGATTTCTGGTTTGAGTTTCGTGATCAGTTCATATTGGCCGGTTTGTGACAGCATGTCATTTTGAGACAACACAAACGGGTCTAAAAGGGAAGGTCATCGAAATATCACAAGTTTAAAGAACAAATGACATATCATAGCTAAAGCTAATATCATTTAATACTTTAGACTTCAATTTCTCCCCATTTGCACATAGTTTTTAATTTTCGCCAATATTCATGCATGTAAATGCACTAATTATTGACTAAATCAATCCCTTTGCACAAATAGGCCCTTTGATCATTTAGGTTGAGAGAATAATAGGGGAGACCTCATGGCTCAACCCTACTACCTCTTGTGTTTAATTTTTTTTATTGTCACTTTATTATTCTTTTAACATCCCCACAAAATAATTAATATAGTTTTCATATGAAGGGAGACCTCATGGCTCAACCCTCATACTTCTACTACTTAATTATTTTTAGAAGAAGCTAAAGGAATTTAGAGAAGGAAAGAAATGGAAAAGAAAAGAAGAAAAGGGAAGAGTAAGATAGTCACAAATATTTACATGTGCATATATTTATTTAGAATCATAGGCTTGAAAGCTAGCTATAAGAGCTACTAATGCCTCCTCTATTTCATTTGTCACTTTTAAACCTTTTAATATAATATTTGATTATTATATAAAAGGAGTTTATTTCATTTATATGATTTCATGCTTCCAAACTCATTTATGTGAGTTAGAAGCATTCAATCTTCATCAACTTCGAACATAAGAGAAAGAAGAAGAAGGAGATTAAAAGAAAGAAATTAAGAAGCTCCAATTGCATAATAAAAAAAAAAGCAACAAAAGAAAATCATTGAACAAGAACATTCTTTTATTCATTCATGGCTAATTTACATGAACATCAAGCTTCTCAAGCTTCTACATTGCAAATCTCTACCTATTTCTATTTTTGGTTTTGGTGGAGGAGGAAGAAGAGGTTCGGCCTTGGAGGGTTTTTGTGTGTTTTTGTGTTGTGTGGTGTATATGTTGTGTATGGTGTGGTTTCTATATATATACTTTTCTCTTGTATATATATTCTCTTCTTGTGGTGTGTTGTATATATTTTGCCTCTCTTCTATATCTTCTTCTTCTTCTTCAAATGAGGGGTTTATATAGGCCATGGCAAGAGGTAGAGCCTAGGTTTAGAGGAGCCTTGTTGGCGTGATCCCCACCACTCATTTGCATCAACTCTCATCCAAAGGTTTAGATGCATCCAAGTGTCATGCTTATCCCTCAAGCTTGAAGGGAATATTCTTGGCATCTTAGCACCTTCATTGGTCATGTGACATGTGTCCATAGGAGCAAAATATCTAGAATATATTCTTCCCTCCTAATTTGGCATCTTCATTGGTAGAGTGACATGTGTCCATAGGAGCAAAATATCTAGAATATATTCTAGAATATATATTTCCCTCCTATTTTGACATCTTCATTGGTAGAGTGACATGTGTCCATGAGAATAAAATATCTAGAGCATATTCTATCCTCTCAAATTGGGCCATGCAACAATTGGGCTAGCCTCCAATTTAATTCGGCCAAAGCCTTTGCCCAATTTGGTTCGGCCATTTAGTAGCAGCCGCAATTTTTACCAATTAAATTCGGCCCAGCTCCAAATATTTTTGATTCGGCCATTTAATTAATTTTATCTTTTTCTCACTTTTTAGGGTCAAACAAATGCCCCCCACCTGGGTGAGGTGCGAAGACCTTAGGATTGAACAGCTTAGCCAGGTGCCCCCAGTGTTCCTCTTGAACTTTATGGAATTCTTTCTGAGTCGTTTTTCTTGTCTGAATCTCAGGTGTTGGAACTCCACATTAGGCATTGAGCTCGAAAGCGGGTCTGATCATCTTCTTCGATCACATCTACTTCAAAAGGTATGTTATCTTTATCTCATCTTGCTAGTACTTGCATGGTTGGGTGAGGGCTGAATGTGCGTTCTTCGGGGTTTGCCTGAGCAATTGGTCCCTTGCTTGTGCATTGGGGCTTCAGACAGTGACTGTACTCCAAACTCACATTCATTGGGGAAAACCTGTCTAACCGAGGAGGGATTACAGACAGGGAAACTTTATCTCTGATCTAGTACAGGAGCCATGCAGGTAGTTTGCAAAATTGAGGGTTCAGATAAAATGGCCTTCTGGTCGTAGGCATAACCTTGGGTTTTGATCCAGTTTGTCTCGTGCGCTTCTCTTTGGGGGGCCTTTGGCTAACCAGGGCTGGTTTTAGTTGTATTTCGGGGTCTCCTTGGCATATTAGGTTGGGATTTGGTTTTGGTTGTAGTTTAAAGTCTCCTCGGACTGTTGGGGTAGTTTAAAGTCGTTTCGGACCATTGGTGTAGTTTAAAGTCGTTTCAGACTGTGCTTGTGGCTTAAGGTCATTTCAGACCGTTGGTTTAGTTTAAGGTCATTTCGGACCACTCCCTCTTTACGGGCTTTAGTTTAGGGTCTTTTCGGACCATTGGTGTAGTTTAAGGTCGTTTCGGACCACTCCCTCTTTACAGGTTGTGGGATCCCTAGCAGGGTTCTCCAGCGTTCTGACCCTCCTCCCCAGAGGGTTTCTCGCGTGAGGAAGAAGCGTAAGGCTAGCTCTTCTGCCCCAGTCACAGAGGCAGATGTCCGGCCAGGTATTACTAGCCTTATTTCCTTTTATCCCATCACTTTTGTGTCTTTGCAGGGCCAGGTCAGGGTGCTACAGGTTCCTCTGACACTAGGGCAGGAGGGATCGTCGACTGCCCCCAGGGTGTCTCGGCGACTGTGGAGCCTTGTTTGGATGTGGTACCTTACGGCACCTTCCTTTAGGTTCCATCTTGTGGGTTCGTTGTGAGAGTGCGCGCCTTCGAGCCCACTCTTTGTATGTGTATTTTGGTTTTGGTTGAATATGCTTGGGTATACATATTCGTAGTAGGTGTTTGCTTTTGTAGCTTTCTCATTCTCCTTCTTGTTCCTTTTTTTGGTTGATTCATTCGAATTTTCTCTGACCGGGTTCTAAGCGATCAAATAGATTCGTCTAAATCGGTTTTCTCCCTTATTCTCCTTCTTTCTCTTTTTGTCTACGAGTTCTTCAAGTCTTCTCCGATCGGGTTCTAAGCGATCAGATAAACTTGCCTAACTCGGTTTTTCTCCTGAACCTTTCAAGTCTTCTCCAATCGGGCTCTAAGCGACCAGATGTACTTGTAGAGTCAGGGCTTAATCCTGAATCTTCTGAATCTCCCCTGTCGGGCTCTAAGCGACAAGGCATCTTCATTGAATTCAAGCTGCATCTCAGCCTTCTGCGTCTATTCGATCGGGCTCTAAGCGATCAAACGTCTTCAGCTGGCTTAGGTCAAGTCATGCGCCTACCTACCTGGAGGGTAAAAGCGGCGACATGTTTCGTACAACCGTCCCACTTAAGGGTAACATCGATCATACGGGACCCGTTAAGGTCGAATCTTCACGCGTGCGGCCTTCGTTTAAAGGAGAACATCGGCACGCATGACTACGTAAAAACCGTCCCACTTAAGGGTGACACCGGTCATACGGGACCCGTTAAGGTCTGATCCCCACACACAATATCCCCATAAAAGGATACCCCGGTATGTGTGACTATGTAAAACCGTTCCGCTCAGAGGCTTCATTGGTAATACGGAACCCGTTAAGGTCGAATCTTCAAGCGTGCGGCCTTCGTTTAAAGGAGAACATCGGCACGCATGACTACGTAAAAACCGTCCCACTTAAGGGTAACACCGGTCATACGGGACCCGTTAAGGTCGAATCTTCACGCGTGCGGCCTTCGTTTAAAGGAGAACATCGGCAAGCATGACTACGTAAAAACCGTCCCACTTAAGGGTAACACCGGTCATACGGGACCTGTTAAGGTCGAACCTTCACGCGTGTGGCCTTCGTTTAAAGGAGAACATCGGCACGCATGACTACGTAAAAACCGTCCCACTTAAGGGTAACACCGGTCATACGGGACCCGTTAAGGTCGAACCTTCACGCGTGCGGCCTTCGTTTAAAGGAGAACATCGGCACCCATGACTACGTAAAAACCGTCCCACTTAAGGGTAACACCGGTCATACGGGACCCGTTAAGGTCGAACCTTCACGCGTGCGGCCTTCGTTTAAAGGAGAACATCGGCACGCATGACTACGTAAAAACCGTCCCACTTAAGGGTAACATCGGTCATACGGGACCCGTTAAGGTCGAATTTTCATGCGCTGCCTTCGTTTTAAGGACACTTCAGCGCGCATGACTTACGTAAAATGCGTTCTGCTCAGAGGCTTCATTGGTCATACAGAACCCGTTAAGGTTGAATTTTCATGCGCTGCCTTCGTTTTAAGGACACTTCAGCGCGCATGACTTATGTGAAACCCATTCCGCTCAGAGGCTTCATTGGTCGTACGGAACCCGTTAAGGTTGAATTTTCATGCGCTGCCTTCGTTTAAGGACAACTGCAGCGCGCATGACTTATGTAAAACCCATTCTGCTCAGAGGCGTCATTGGTAATACGGAACCCGTTAAGGTTGAATTTTTCATACGCTGCCTTCGTTTAAGGACAACTTCAGCGCGCATGACTTACGTAAAACCCATTCCGCTTAGAGGCTTCATTGGTCGTACGGAACCCGTTAAGGTTGAATTTTCATGCGCTGCCTTCGTTTGAGGACAACTTCAGCGCGCATGACTTATGTAAAACCCATTCTGCTCAGAGGCTTCATTGGTAATACGGAACCCGTTAAGGTTGAATTTTCATGCGCTGCCTTCGTTTTAAGGACACTTCAGCGCGCATGACTTATGTAAAACCCGTTCTGCTCAGAGGCTTCATTGGTCGTACGGAACCCGTTAAGGTTGAATTTTCATGTGCTGCCTTCGTTTTAAGGACACTTCAGCGCGCATGACTTATGTAAAACTCGTTCTGCTCAGAGGCTTCATTGGTCGTACGGAACCCGTTAAGGTTGAATGTTTTACGCTTCTCCATGAGGTTGATGCGACATAGCGAAGCGACGCTTCTTTTGCGAGTGAAGTTTAGCTTGCTTGTCATCGGTTTCATTCTAGTGTTTGAAGGGTATCCTCTGGTTTCGGGTTCGGCTGTCACCCGTGGGAAGTTAATCAACAGGGTATGCTGAATTCATACTTGGGTCTTAGGATATTCGCTTGTCATTCATGGGATTTTGGGGGGTTTACTTGCCAAATCATGGGTTTTAGTCTTTGGAGTCAAAGGTTTCTTGTTCTTGAATTCTAGTTTGGGTTGCAGCCTGTGGAGCATTGGTCCATAGGCGTATCATTCATAGTTGTTGGTTTGGCGCGAGGCCTTTTTTTTGTAGAGATCAGTTTGGTGAGAACCCGATTAGGGTTGCTGCCTTTGGGCTCTCAGTTCTCTTATTTCGGGCCGTGATAATTGTTTTAGTGCTCACGTGGCCTAGGCACAACATCAAAGCCTTATTTTGTTCGGCACAAATATATAAAGCCTGCTCGTCTCTTTATATGACTGGATAGACGAGCGTACCAGTGACAATTATTTAAAGGGCACAATCTTGACAAAGCCCATTTTGTGCTTGAGGCTTTCTTAGTGGGCTTTCCATCTCTCCACTCTTTTTATGTTGTTGTGTGATTTAGGTGCATGCGTGCACTTTGTTTGAGGGTGGCGCCTTATTCACTCCTCTCGTGCCTTCTTGAATAGCCTATGTGGCATCAATCCTTAGGCAAGGGTATCGCGGGAAATGCGAACACCATTGTTTTGAAAACTTTGTTTTAAAAGGGATTTTGTGCCTTCAGAATTTAAATAGTCTAAGCGACCACTTCTTTAATCTTTTGATTTTATTTGAGATATCATTATTAGGCACTCCATTGTTTAAAGGACAATGAAGAAACCTTGTCTCTCCTTTTTTCGAACTGGGGGGAAAGACAAAACCAGTGATAGTTGTTTCAAATGGGCACAACACCAAAGCCCATATCTTGTTCAAAGTACAAAATATAAAACTTGTTTGTCCATATTCAGAACTGGCTGGACAAACATTGCCAGTGCTAATTGTTTAAGGGTACAAACTTAGCAAAACCCATTTTGTGGCGAGAGGCCTTTATGGATTTTGTGGGTAGTTGGGGGACCTCACTTTTCGCTCGAGACAATTTCACTCATGTAGCAGTTTTAGGTCCTTTTATTCGTAGAGGTTTTCGTTTAGGTATTCATCGGGATATTTTATTTGTGGATATTGGGATTTAGATTTTATTGGAACTTAGGATGTTTGTGGAATTTAGATCTTAAACCCTTGGGAGATCGTAAGGCAGGATTTGAAGAGAATACTTCGTTTGACTTATGGCTTTTCTTGGCTTTGTGTTTTCGAATTTGAGTATAAAGTCTAGCCATAGGTCTTGGTTTTTGATAGGAACCCATCTTAGGTGTTGGTTTGGTAAAAATGCTCGATCATGTGCTTTATTTTAATGGAAGTTCCTCTTTTGGGTCTTCGAGAAGCCTCCCTATGGGCTTCAATGTGATGGAAACTCGGTTGGCGGGTTTAGATTTGAAAAGTCTCTTATGGGCATAGGTTTCGAGACACCTAACCATGGGTTTCGGTCTGACGGGAGCCTAACATAGGCGTGAGTTTGAAGAAAACCCAATTCATAAGTTTGGATTTGAAGAAAGCCTCTCATGCGCATAAGCTTAGGAAGGCCCGTTCGTGGGATTTGAAACTTTCTCTCTTGCCGATACTGGTTTGAAGAGAACTCGTCTTGTGGGCATTGACTTGATGGAAACCCGATTAACGGGTTTGGTTTAAAGAAAGCCTAACCATCGGCTTCGGACTTAATGGACCTCCCATGGGCATGAGTCTTTGAAAAAGCCTGACAATGGACTTTGATTTTAACGAAAGCCTCCTTGTGGGCATCGATTTGATAGAAACCCGATTGATGGGTTTGGATTTGAAGAGAGCCTCTTATCGGTATGAGTCGTAGGTTTTGGTTTGAAGCCTCCTATGGGCGTGAATTTGAAGAAGGCCCGATTCATGGGTCTTGAAAATTTCTCTTTCACTGATATTGATTTGAAGAGAACCCGTCTTATGGGCATTGATTGATGGAAACCCAATTGATGGGTTTAATTCAAAGAAAGCCTAAACATTGGCTTTGAACTTAACGAAGACTTCCACGGGCTAACCCTTGGGAACTCTCAGCATGGGCTTCAATTTAAAGGAAACCCGACTCATGAGTTGGTTTGATCAAGACCCGATTAAAAGGTTTGTTTTGAAGAAAGCCTGACTATGGGCTTTGATGTGATGAGAGCCTCATGTGGGTATGAATTCGAAAAAAACCCGATTCAAGGGTTTAGATTTGAACCAAGCCTAGCTATGGGCTTTGATTGGGACGGAGCCTCTTATCGGCGTAAGGTTTGAGAAGTCTAACTAGGCTTTGATTTGGCAAAAGCCAATTGATGCATCATTATGCGACTTCCTTGAGGACTTCGATTTGTAACTCTCGCCCTTCTTCTTGTTGGACTTGAAGGCTTGTTTCTTCTTTTCTTTCTTCTTTGTATTTCCTTTTATTCTCTTCAGCTTCAGCATATCGCTTGCAAGGCGTATAATAACAACCGAATGATCTTTCATCATTTTCTAGGTTCTATTTTTTCTCGGTTGTGCACCGCGAAAGAATTTCTATGGCATCGATCGCCATTGAAGCCTTTGCTTGCTTTCTGTTGTTGCTTGGTTTGTTCCGGCTAAGTCAGAGCAGGTGTTTAGGGCTTTCTTTTGCTCGAACAAGCCTTGAATAGACTGTGTTTCATGTGTCTTCGGAGCATTGTCCAAAGGATGATTTGATTTGGTTTTGACCGTCTAGGCGGATGAGCACCTCCTTTACGGTTCATCTTATGGCCTTTTTCGTGATCACTTCACAAGGCCATTCCCAAGTTGGACTTTTCTTTGTATTACATTTAGGTCGCATGCAGGTGACCCCATGTTTCTACAATTTTATACGGGGATGAACTTGGCATTGTTGAACCCGAAATTGGATTCTTCGTACTCGAGACCTCGAGTATTCTTTTGATTTCCCCTCAGGACCTATGATCATGATGCCGCAATGAGTCAACATTTTCTCGAGTTGCTTCACCCTAAAATGGGTTATTAACATTGGGCTCATGGTTTCGAGGATTCCGATTAACCTTTCAGAACACCATGGTGGGAGAAAGCCATTTCATCTTGCGATGTAGGATTTTATCTTCCATAGGCTATTCATCATGGTTCATCAGAGGCCCGATAGAATACAATAGGGCCATATTTGATGGTTTTGGTTTCAGTGAATTCTTCTTCGAGCGACATTATGAATATTTTCAGTTCAATTTGTTTCACCTCTCTTCGTGTAAGGTCTTCGAAATGGTCTTCGGGTATTTGCTCGATCATCGAATATGACTGATCTTTGTGTAAGTTCAATTTGCATCCTCTCCCAAGGAATAGCTAGTATTTGTTATGTATAACACACGTTTCATAACTTGTTGACTCTTTGAACTTTCACCTTTCCTGGCGGGTTTATCCAAGAAGTATTTCACGTCTTTCAACCCGATTTCATGCGCTTCACATGGTTTCATTTCTCCATCAATTTGCTTGACTTCGCCATCCTTCACACATTTCAGGCATAAATGCAAGGTCGAGGGAACGGTATTGTTCTTATGTCGCTATGGTTGACCCATCAGGGCATTGTAGGTTGTTTTGGTGTCGATGACATAGAACTTGTATATCACCAATTTTGAGAGGCAGGCTGATCGCCCCAGCCGTTTGCTCTATTTTATGATTGAAGCCATGGGAGGTAACTTTGTCCTTGGTGTGGAACTTCGTGCTCAAGGTGAGACGGTCTAAAGTTTGCTTGAGCATAAGATTGATAGAGGAACCAGGATCAACCCTCATGCGAGTTACCCTTTGGCCTTCACACTCACCAGTGAGAAACAGTGGTCCATTGTGGTCAGACGTGCCTATGAGATCGTCATCATTGAACGTGATAGTTGGGCTCTTGTCGTCCGCCAGCATTATTCCTTGCATCTTCTTTTCAGCGAAATGCGCTTGGAATTCTCCTGGGAATTGAAGTGCATAGATAAGCACTTCTCTCACTTCAGCGGACACCATCAAGATATCAAACATGCTGATCGCAGTTGGTATTTTTCTAAGCTGTGCTAGGATATTGTAATCTTGCACCATGTATTTCTTAGGTGTTGGTTCATCTTGTACAGTGGGTTCTTTTCCTTTTGCCTTAGCTTTTGACCTCCCAACCTCATCTTCTTGGGGTGGCTGGCGCTCAGGAATATTCATACCCGAGCGAAGCACTGCTTGGCGATCAGGTTTCTTGGTTTTAACAAAGACAACTTCACTGTCATCTAAGTCATTTGAGAGGGCTTCCTCCATAGACAACCACGTTGCACGTCTCATGGTCATCATCATTGTTTTCTCCTTCTTGAGGGGCTTTACTCGTTTCCCCTTTCCTAGCTTTGAGGCCCAACATTAAGGCCAAAACATCTTCTGTTAAGAAGTCTAAGAGCGTCAGCCGTAGCGGAGTAACTCGCTTGTGATCCTCTAAGGCTTGTATGTGCTTTTGGATTTTAGAAGGTGTAGGTAGCTCTACTGGTTTGGGCGATTTCTTGCCCTTTTGGCTGCCGTTCTGGTTTGGCTTGCGATGGATGACCCGTCTTGGGGGCCTTGGCGCCGTGGGGTTTCAATTGTTATCCCATTTGACTTGAGACTCCTTCAGAAGTCGTCTCAGCAATTTTAGTTTTCGTGTAGAGGTGAAATCCCCACGTCTCGTTTGCGGGATCTTTAACCCTCTTTTCTTCAACTACCCCAACATGAGAGATAACATTAACTTGTTCATGAGGATATGGTTGATGCATGGCACTTGGCACTAGTTGCATACGACCTTCTCGCATCCTTCTTTCTATTAGATCTTTAAAGACCCAACAGTCTTCTATTTTGTGACTCACTACCCTATGATATGGGCAGTAGTTAGGGTGATCGGTCATATGCGCTTGGTTTGGGCGTTTGCTTGGAGGCAATTCCATACCGTCATCCAAGGCTTGCTTGAATATCTCAGCCGTCTTCTCCTTTTTAAAAGAGTACTTCTTATTCTTTCGTTCTTCTAACGATTTGAAGTAACGACCATTTTGGTTATCGCGAGGAGCTGGCTGAGTGGGTTGGTTATCAACTTGCCTTACCTCCTTGTCCGACGAGTCGGAATCCCTGTTTTCATTTTTGTTGGCTTTGTTGGTTTTGACAGCGTATACTGTCTTTGATTCTTTCTTCTTTGGAAAATCTCTTCTTTGTTTGAGAGAGGTCGATGACTTCTCTCCTATATCCATTTGCCCTAATCTGGATACGGTGTCTACCAGATCTTGATAGCTGTTGGGGTTGGCAACGATTAACATTTCTCCCATTCTGCCGGATGTACTTCTCATGAGCAAATCAACTGCCTCCCTTCCGGGTATAAAACGGCTCGGCTTGTTGCTCATATTTCTCCAGCGGTTGATATATGCCAGAAGAGTTTCGTTTGGCTTTGTTTGGCCCATGCTAAATCAGCAAGCCTTACAGGACTACTCGCGGTGGCGAACCTGTCTATAAAGGCCCGTGCCATTTGGTCCCAAGATTTCATACTTCCTGGTTCTAGAGAGCAATATCATTGAAATGCTGGTCTTGAAAGACTTCTAGCCAATTGGCGACAAAGGAATGCTTCGTCTCTTGATAAGTTTCCACATTGAATCCTGAAGTGGCTGGCATGTTGTTCAGGTCCCATTTCATCTGTCTCATTTCCTGAGGACTTGGAGAATAAGGGAACATTGTATGTTAGGGGATGTTTTGGTATTTCGAATTCGGGAGGGTATGGCTTCCCTATTCGTAGTGTTGTCTGTTTTGGGGCAATCCCCATTTTTTGTAACTGATGGCTAATCATTTCTTGAACATCAACCGCAGTAAAGATTGAGGAGGTTTCTCGCCTCTCATCTTCCCAATGTCCCATATGTTTTTCTTGAGGGTTTGGTCTTTCTATCCTTTCGAGCCCGTTCACGGGGCTGGACCGATTTGATGTTTCTCCTCTTTCGAGTTCGGAGTTAGCAAGGCCTTTCCCTTGGATTTCAACTATCCACCTTTGTTCCCTTTCGTGGGCTTGGTGTACCTCAGTCCTAAGATTTTGTATCTCGGCTTGCATTTGGTTGAAGGCATATAACATTTGCTCTTGCGCTTGTGCACCAATTTGACTTTCTCCAGCACACGGAGAAGTTACCACAACGGTATTCGAGGTTGCCTAGCGCGGGCCCATTCATGCGACCTAGATCTGAGCCCCTCGCGTTCTTAGGTTTGGCATTTATGGGAGGAGGGCATGCTGCATCAGACCCTTCCTCGTCATCACTTGGGTTTTCGATGATGGGGTCCTTCCCCTTTTTCACCATGTACACGTTGGGGTTGGAGGACTCGGCAGGATAGTCATCTTCCTCTTCGAGATCTTCATTAGTGGTTATCATGAAGACCGTTACCTCTTCTTTTTGTTTTGGGCATGTTTCAGTGACCCTTCGTTTCTTTTGAGTGGCATTCGGTGCCACTATTATTAAGCTTCCAGTGTTGGAGGGGCGCGGATACCTTCGTGCCCCCAGCCTATCATGTATGCTGGCTGGCTTTTTCAGAATCTGAAGGGTTTGACTTGATCCCTCGTTATTTGAGCTTTGAGAGGTGCTTGTGTGCATCTCTCGAAGAAGTTTTGGTTTTCATGAGGCACCAAAAGGTGCCCCCAGCTTCGGGGCCGAGAACATTGGTTTAGGTTTTGAGAGGAAGGCACTGTCACGTGCCTTAGGTTTCGAGGCTGGGAATGTCAACCTTGATTTGATCGAGGGTTGGGCATCATTAGATGCCCCCAGCTTTTGGGCTGGAAACGTCAACCTAGATTTGACGGAAAGGGATGCAGAGGTTTCTTGCACAGGATGTACATAGTATCGGTTCCTATGCTGCTTCAACATGCGAAGCTGCTTGTGGGCCCTATGAATGGCCATGGCAGTGTCATCAACCATTTTGCGGTTGGTGTTCATCCTTTTCGGTTCATGGATGAACGAGACGGTTTGAGGGACTTCTCCCGCTGCACGTATGTGTGCAGTAGAAGAATTCCTCCTCACTATCCTGAGTGGGGAGAATGAGTTGTAGACAGGGAGGGCTGGTTGAGCCACTAACTCATCCTGGTATGCTTGGAGATTTCTTTTCTTGGTGACCGACAGAGGGGTCACGGGAATTTGGTTGATTACAGTTATTTTCTTAGACGCGCGTCTTCTTGCGCGCCTAGTCTGGGAGAGGGGAATGAACGTCTTGCCGTCCATCCCTTTAGGGGTGAGAAAGTAGCATGGTTCTTCATCATCTTCAACTTCTTCCTCGGTGACAGACCCGAGGGACAGTTGATCATTCATTGGAGTAGGAGCAGGGACTTCGAATGCCCTGACTTCATCAACAGGGACTACGAAAGTCCCAAAATAAACGACTTCTTCGCCAGCTGGGAGGCTGGCAACTTGGGCAAAAGAGCGTGCGTTGATTGCGGTGTAAGCCATTCCTGCAAACAAGCAAAACTCAAAATTTCATTAGTCAATTTTCATATATAAACTTATACGTAAGTGTTAGCCCGATTATTCAATCCATAGGCGTCGATATCGAATATAAAAGGAAATGACACAACTCGAGCGGTCTAATGACTTGTTGCTTGAGTGTTTTTGAAGTCATTGGCTACTTGAGTATGTTCCTTTTATCTTCGTATCGGATCCCGAACCTGTGAGGAGGAGAAAGTCCCACCGGGCGTGCCAAAACCTGTAGGGCGCAGAAAGTTGCACAGCTGTTGGTATGGGAAGGGTGTGTGCATGTGTATTTAAATGTCTCGTGGTTCAATGCTCTCTGTTTGATTAAAGAACATCGAACTCGAAACATTCGTTTCTTTCTTTCTGCTATTCCTTCTGGTTCACCCTCGACAGACCTACAATTCGTGATCGGTCCATCGAGAGAGTTTAATGATTGTGGGGACGTTTAACTCCCAGCGGGCGCAAGCCCCCGCTGTTAATTACATCAGATGGCCCTCCCAAGCCATGCTGAATACCTCGTTCATTCCAGGATTTATGCCTATTTGTTGTGAATTGAATAAAGGGGGCTCGTTCGTGAAGTTTTATGTTTTTTAGGGACTTGTTCGTGAAACTGAAAGGATAGAGATTTGTAATTTGAATTTGAGATGGAGTTTGGGCTGTAAGTGGGATTTCCAAGGACATTGTTTGAGGAGTTGGCAAGACGTCAAGGACTGATTTGTGAATGTCGAAGGACTGCACTTGTGACTTCTTTTGTTATAATGATCTGTTTGAAAGAGGTTTCGATTCTTTGTTATTTGGGGTTTTGCGATCTGTATTGATCCTTTGAGGTTTGTGTTGAGGGCCTCTTGCTATTGCTGCCTTCATGTTCTTCGTGGTTTCGGTTGATTCTTTCGCGAATTAGATTTGTGGAGGAGTAACCCTTGCCAGCTTTCGACATTGCTTTAAATGAATGTCAACGACTCCTTTTTCATGGGGTTTGATCATATGATGGCGTGATGTCAACCTGCAAGTATGAAACATTAGATCTGGAGGGCATATGAGAATTTTAGCACATTATTTCTTGGTTTTAAGATAGCACAAAGGCACGGGTGACATGGGAGCTGCTACTTTTACATGTGCAGTTTTACCGGTTTGGTCAGTTTTTGAGACTTCATATCTTTCAATTTACTTGATGGTTTTAAATGGAATTTTTCTGTCTTGTACTGTGATATCCGGACAATAAGTCGGCCAACTTTCAGGATTTTTCATGGTGTCTAGCTATGTCAAACGGAAATTCCAAGTAGTGACCAGCGGTTTTCTGTTTTTCTGAACTGCTGAACTTCGAAGGTCGATTCCTGCCAATTGGCTACACCAAATCTTGTATCCTGCATATGAAAATGTTTGTTTAGTCATGATCTATATGCATGTATAGCAGTTTTGCAAAACTCTATTCAGAGCTATGCCAAATGTGTGTTTTCGTGCGGAGGTGCCTGCTGATGAATGGAGCAGCAGTTTTTTCTGCTTTGCTGAACTTTGAAGGCCATTCCCGACAATTGGCTAAACCAAATTTTGTATTCTTTATGTGGTTTCACAGAGGGGAATTCAGTCTATAACCCTGTAAAATTTCATGGGATTTGGAGTTCTTTTTCCATGTTTAAAGGCCATGGAAAGGCAGGGTTATTTGTTGATGTTTTGTTTTCAGTTGCTGTTTTGCTGTTCTGACTACCAATCTTTAAAAATTTATTCTGGACAATCTACAAAGCCAAATTTTTGGTTCTTTTTATGAGAGTATAGAGAAGAGTCTACTCTATACGCATGCCAAATTTCAAGATCTTTGCACTTTCCTAACCATTTTTAACAATTGCTTGAATGCAGAGATGGACTGGTAAAAGATGCAGTTTTTCTTTCTACAGTTCTTGTGTTTTCACTTTGAGAAGCTGAACTTCAAAAATCCATATTAAATCGAAATAAAATCCGAATAACATGATCTTTGTGCCCAACTTGTGTGTTTTGAAGTTATTTACATTTTTGTGCAGTCCATTTTTCATTCTAGCCTTTATTCTGGTCCAGATTAATCATTTTACCAGAGATGGTCATTTCAGTCCAGCACCAGTTTCGTTTACTGACGATTATTTTTGTAGAATTTGTACAAGATAGACTACAACCCCGATTCGAGTGTTCTTAGTACCAAAATCTTCAGGAAAGCACAATCTATGTCCTCAAAAAGTTTCAAGAATTTAGAAGGCCGAAATCTATTTTTAATTTGTGACTTTGTAAGAGGCATATTCTGGGGCAGCAAGCTTATCTATCAGTTTTTGTGTATTTTGGAAAGCCAACTTTGAAAATAGCTAGTAAATCGTGTAAAAATGCTATAAATGTAAAGTTTGAGTCTAAATTGTGTGTTTTTGAGTCCTCTAGCTGACTGTATATTTGGATTTCTGGTTTGAGTTTCGTGATCAGTTCATATTGGCCGGTTTGTGACAGCATGTCATTTTGAGACAACACAAACGGGTCTAAAAGGGAAGGTCATCGAAATATCACAAGTTTAAAGAACAAATGACATATCATAGCTAAAGCTAATATCATTTAATACTTTAGACTTCAATTTCTCCCCATTTGCACATAGTTTTTAATTTTCGCCAATATTCATGCATGTAAATGCACTAATTATTGACTAAATCAATCCCTTTGCACAAATAGGCCCTTTGATCATTTAGGTTGAGAGAATAATAGGGGAGACCTCATGGCTCAACCCTACTACCTCTTGTGTTTAATTTTTTTTATTGTCACTTTATTATTCTTTTAACATCCCCACAAAATAATTAATATAGTTTTCATATGAAGGGAGACCTCATGGCTCAACCCTCATACTTCTACTACTTAATTATTTTTAGAAGAAGCTAAAGGAATTTAGAGAAGGAAAGAAATGGAAAAGAAAAGAAGAAAAGGGAAGAGTAAGATAGTCACAAATATTTACATGTGCATATATTTATTTAGAATCATAGGCTTGAAAGCTAGCTATAAGAGCTACTAATGCCTCCTCTATTTCATTTGTCACTTTTAAACCTTTTAATATAATATTTGATTATTATATAAAAGGAGTTTATTTCATTTATATGATTTCATGCTTCCAAACTCATTTATGTGAGTTAGAAGCATTCAATCTTCATCAACTTCGAACATAAGAGAAAGAAGAAGAAGGAGATTAAAAGAAAGAAATTAAGAAGCTCCAATTGCATAATAAAAAAAAAAGCAACAAAAGAAAATCATTGAACAAGAACATTCTTTTATTCATTCATGGCTAATTTACATGAACATCAAGCTTCTCAAGCTTCTACATTGCAAATCTCTACCTATTTCTATTTTTGGTTTTGGTGGAGGAGGAAGAAGAGGTTCGGCCTTGGAGGGTTTTTGTGTGTTTTTGTGTTGTGTGGTGTATATGTTGTGTATGGTGTGGTTTCTATATATATACTTTTCTCTTGTATATATATTCTCTTCTTGTGGTGTGTTGTATATATTTTGCCTCTCTTCTATATCTTCTTCTTCTTCTTCAAATGAGGGGTTTATATAGGCCATGGCAAGAGGTAGAGCCTAGGTTTAGAGGAGCCTTGTTGGCGTGATCCCCACCACTCATTTGCATCAACTCTCATCCAAAGGTTTAGATGCATCCAAGTGTCATGCTTATCCCTCAAGCTTGAAGGGAATATTCTTGGCATCTTAGCACCTTCATTGGTCATGTGACATGTGTCCATAGGAGCAAAATATCTAGAATATATTCTTCCCTCCTAATTTGGCATCTTCATTGGTAGAGTGACATGTGTCCATAGGAGCAAAATATCTAGAATATATTCTAGAATATATATTTCCCTCCTATTTTGACATCTTCATTGGTAGAGTGACATGTGTCCATGAGAATAAAATATCTAGAGCATATTCTATCCTCTCAAATTGGGCCATGCAACAATTGGGCTAGCCTCCAATTTAATTCGGCCAAAGCCTTTGCCCAATTTGGTTCGGCCATTTAGTAGCAGCCGCAATTTTTACCAATTAAATTCGGCCCAGCTCCAAATATTTTTGATTCGGCCATTTAATTAATTTTATCTTTTTCTCACTTTTTAGGGTCAAACACTTATCTTTGTAATTAGGGTTAGATTTGATTAAAGTGAGAAGAGAGGAGTGCTTGTAACAATGCCGTTCCGCGGCTAAGTTCCTTTTCTTAGGGCTAGGCAGTAAACCTTGTTACTCTTGATGTTTTGATATATATATTTCTGTTGATTATGATTTCTTATTGTTGAAACAAAATGCTTTTGTGATTTACTATCTCTTCATCTAACTTCAATGATCTAGTTTGAGTCCGTTAGAGTAGTGACAATACTTTAATGGTAAGAGAAACTATTTGTATGAATTAGCCTCGTTGAGATCTGTTAGGTTTATATGAAGAAAACCTTAGCGGGGAAACCATAAACCAGACCAACAAAACGCGTACCAAATTCCATCACTTGCGTAAGAAAAATCGCAGTGATCTGTGTAGTAATTTAGGGTATTTAAGAGATCAGACATTTGCGTAAGGAAAATCGCAGTGTCCTATGTAGAATCTCGGTGAAAGATCTGTCATTCTTACGTAACATAAATCGCAGTGACCTATGTGGTGTCTTTCATTAAACAACAACAGGAAATCAGACGCAACAGGAATATATTGTCAAGGCGGATTGAGTGGCAATGGTGTGCCGAAACCCTAGGAATTCTCATCTCTATCTTTATTTTAATTACTTTTAATTGCTTCCTAATTTACATTGATCAAAACAACATCTCTCAATTTTCAGATTTCGTCTAGCCTTTCGAAAGATTGTGATTCGATCGCTCAAAGCATTGAACCAATATTTCCTGTGGATCGACCTCGAATATACTACTCGATAGGATTGTACGCTTGCAGTCCGAACCGATAGCATTTCTGAGTTTATAAATATTAAAAGAAACATTGCTCTCTTTTGAGTGACCAGTTGCCTAGTAGAGGGGCTTGTACCTCCTTCAAAGGTGGCTTACGTGGTAAAATAGCTTCATGAGATGGGTTGCTTTGAGATTTCTCTTGGTGGTACTATTGGCATCGGAACTCCTGGTATGCATATTGCTTGTTTACCTTCAGTTCCTTAATAGTTGACAATACCTCTAATTTTGTTAACAATACTTGGCCATGTGGATGCAATAAGACTGATTGAATCCTTATATCATAATTATCTTAGTCCGTTAATTTAATCTAATTGAATCACTGCTACAATAAGGAGTAGAAAGAGATCAAATAAGGAACTGACAAGAGAGATGTAAACTTACAAGCAATTCCCTCCAAAGTAAAAAAATTAAAGATTATCTTATAATCTGCAGCATTTCAATCACCATTTACCCTTAATATTTATTTATTTTCCTTGCAAATTTGAACAAAACAAGACAAACACCAAAAAGGTAATGAAGACAGAAAGAAGATCAGCCTTGTATGCACAATTAAAAATTTTGAGCATTCAATTACCAAACCTTAAACTGAACCCTCCTTTTTTTTATTCACTCCAACAGATCCAAATCATGTTTCTAATCTATTAATCAAGGGCTTCAAAAGAAAATAAAGAAGAGAAGGGAACGGATGTGCAACTCAAAACTCCTAAGTCCTAACAGAAGTGTATAAATTACCAAACCTTAAATGTACGCAATCTCAAATCATGTTTTTAATTGTATGCACAATTAAAAATTTTGAACATTCAATTACCAAACCTTAAACTGAACCCTCTTTTTTTTTATTCACTTCAACAGATCCAAATCATGTTTCTAATCTATTAATCACGGGCTTCAAAAGAAAATAAAGAAGAGAAGGGAACATATGTGCAATCTCAAAACTCCCAAGTCCTAACAGAAGTATATCAAGAATGCATTTAACATTTGCTCAATTAAGACTTATTAACATGTTGTAATTATAAAATAAAATCAGACCATCAAACAAAACAAGAAATATGTAAAATATTAACAAGACCCTTATAAGCTAAAAGTACCTTCCGATCGGCAGTGAATATAACTAGAAGGAGAAATCATTAAACGTGTCTTTCAATCGTAAATCGTTGAGAGAAAAAAAGACATATCGCTTTTGATTTTTTAACTTGAAGAAGAAAACTGTAGCTATGGAGCACGCCCTAACTAGAGCCCTAACTAGAGGAGAGAGATCAAGAAAGTAAAGAAGATGAAATACTAACCATTTGCCAGCTGTAAGGGCCTCCCTGATGCCGTCGCCACCTAGCGGACCAGCGATCTGGCCTCTATCCCTCACACCAGCGTCAGAGCTGCCGATCCACCGTCGGCGCCCGCCCTCTACCCGACCACCCCTACCCCTCACACGGCCGTCGGAGCGGCCGATCCAACGTCCGCGCCTGCCCCTACCCGAACAGCGGTCGGGCCTCTCACACGACCGTCGGAGCGGCCGATCCACTGTCCACGCCCGTCCCCTACCCGTTGACCTCTACCCCTCACACGGCCGATCAACCATCCGCAGCTGCCCAGCAGTCCTCTTGCCATTTTTATACTCTTCTCTCTTTTTCTCTGTGAAAGGAAGAACAAAGAAGAAGAGAAATAGCGATGGGGAACAGTAATTTGGTAGAACTAGCTAACTAGGGAGAACCTACACTTGGAATTCATATCCTCTGCACTAACACAAATTTTGGGTTTCGATAAAAACCGTCAGATCAGCATCTGAACGAATATTACAGATCGGAAATTTGATCGGACGGTCATAACTTAAAAGCAAGTTTTGAGTTACTGCAGAGAATGATATCTCGGACACAGGCCCATAAAAACCCATTATGAAAAAAAATGAGCCCGAGTTACAGGTACAAGAATCTGATCCGTCTGATCATAAATTCGGATCAATCCGAATCGTTATATCGTGCTGATTCTAATTTCACGGTCCGTATCTAAATAGGTGATATGAATTCGGTGTTCGGCAAAAAAAATTATTAAGAAAGAGAAGTTTTGTATAACGAATTTACATCCTCTCGAGTACCTAAAAAGGGAATCTTTTACATTTAGTGATACGGTCCGTTCTATTTAACTCGGCACGAATTTCAAAGCCGAAGAGTAAATGTTAAACCGTAAAGTGAGGATTTATTTTTCTATGTCTGTCGGCTCCACCCTTCAAGACCACATCTCTCTCTCTCTCACACACAGACACACACGCACGCGTGCAGATTTATTTTTCTATGTCTGTGTCAGTGTCTGTGGTGTGGGGGTGGGGGCATATGATATTTCTTATTATCCAGTTGACACCTAGAGTTTTTAAGAGGCTTTCAAATAATATCTACCGTCATATTAGTGTACTATAAAAGTAGCATCTTGTTTAGTCTAGTGTTGACAAAAATTGCCTCTAGTGACCCTACTTTAGCCTATGTATAAATGTTGGTTATTGTGTTTGTACATAATGATTGTGAGTCTATTTTGTTTGAGTCATTATTAAGACTTTTGGATTGGTCAACTTTTTGACAACTTGACCATGTTGTTTCCTTTTCACAATTGGGCATTCCTTGCAAATTTCTTTAAAAAAGAAAAAAAAATTGGGTCTGTTCGAGAAAGCTAGTTCAACTAGGCAGTTCCTGTTAAATATATGGCACAAAGCAAGAAATAGTGGAGCTAAGTGCCTAAGTCGTTATAATATGTTTGGTATGTATCTTGTGTTGTTGGTTGCCTGGTAGAGAGGGTTGTACCTCCTTCAAAAGTGGCTTATGTGGCAAAATAGCTTCATGAGATGGGGTGCTTTGAGATTTCTCTTGGTGGTACTATTGGCATCGGAACTCCTGGTATGCATATTGCTTGTTTACCTTCAGTTCCTTAATAGTTGACAATACCTCTAATTTTGTTAAGAATACTAGCTTGGCCATGTGGATGCAATAAGACTGAATCCATATCCTCTCAAGTACTTGATTTTTACGTGAAACAGGCACAGTGGTTCCCATGCTATAGGCTGTAGTACCCATTAGAGAAATTGGGAGTGCATTTCCACGACTCCTATGGCCAATCTCTCTCCAATATTCTCGTCTCTCTCAGTCTCAGGTGTTATATGATTAATGGTGTAATGCTGAGAGTTGTAAGCATCTCTCTTTTACATCAACCCATAGAGAAACTTTGTCATCTCATATTAAAAATAGCATAAATCTACAAATATAATTTTAGGTTCAGCGGCATTTATTGTTGTATTTACTTTTTATTAACCCTCACTAAGGTTATATTTATATTAAGTATCACAACTTCAAATCCATTTATATTAGATGTATCACAACTTCAAATTGATGGCTCCAATTTTTTCATATTAAACAAATTATCCTTTTAACATATATCCTATACGTTCCTTCACCACAAAAACCCTGATTAATTGAATGCCCTCTATGTACAGATAAACCCACTTAAATTTTGAAATTTCAAATGCATAATGGTGTATATATCAATATATGTACTAATCAGACCCTGCATCAAAAAAAAAAAAAAATTTACCCAAAGAAGGGCAAAACATATAAAGTACATTCTTAGATGTATACACATAATTTCGCAATTTTTAAATTTATAGTTATATACTTTTTTATTGACATCAATTTTATAATATGCACCATTATTGACTATTCAATTTTTTCAGTGTCTTGATGTTTAAAGAATAATTTCAATCGTATTCACCTCTATAATCTATAATTCAATAATAATTGATGTCTTAAAAAGCAACTAAAAACCCTCCAAACGGAAAAAAAAAAAAAAAAAAAAAACTGTTGTCCTGCAATGTATGCCCCAGATTAGCAGAGCAGTGGAATGAAGGGCCCAGATGGATCCCTCACAACAAACTCCACAGGAGCTACACCAATATCAAACCTTATAATATCACAATTTCAAGCATAAATTTTTCCAGCAATTGCAAAATTGTCTCTCATTGAAAGCATTTGATGTTTTATTCACCGAGTGAGCTATCCAAAATCATTAATATAAAATAGAATTTCTCAACTGCTGCCCTTCACTGATCCTCATTCTATTACCATAATTTTTTTAAAATAAAATCATTTTAAGTGCTTTTGTATATACTCCCATCTTTTCAGTCTCAATATGAGATATGTTTTAGTACCTTTTCCCTGTTCCATTGACATCTATCTCACTAATATTATTATTGTTTTAATTTTAGTATTAATTTTATTATATTGTCTTTATGATGTTGTATGCTTTGCAGTCTTTCTGACAGAGACATCTCACAGCAAAAATACAAGTTCCTTTCTTTTTTAGCGGTTTTTACCTCGCACAAAAACCCTCTAATGTAAGAACAAATGACTTAATTCTTCTGACAAAATAAATATAAGAAATAATTTTGCAACTAATTATGGTTCATGCAGCTAAAAAACTTCTTCAAAAGTTCATATCAATGACAACAGCTTGGTTGAACAAAAGTTCATTATTACATGAACAAAAGAGAATATAATAAGCTAAAACACTTAAAACGAAAAGAAACCTGATGTCAGTTCTCATTTCAAGCAACTTGGGTTGCATTTTCTTTTGCAACTTGAGTTGCACGAGAACTCACTGCGGCGGACTTCACATGATTTTTATAATATCTGCAGAGAACCTTCACTCCAACAAAAAGAGCGCCGGCTCAGATTTTGCAACACAGCCATATTTGTATGCGCTATACTTCCTGTGGACCCCCGTCAATTTTCCTGTACCAGCCTTCTGGTGCAGTTCCACCATCAGTCTTGAGCATTCACTATAAAATATAAAATATAAAAAAGAAGAAGATAAAATTAGACAGCAGACCTGAACTGCAACTGTATTCCAATTTGGTTTGGGTTTAGGGTTCAGGGATTAGGGTTTCCAGCATGATTCAACAGCATGTAGTATCAAAATAACACACTATATGCTTTAATAAAAGAAAATGACTTGAATCTATGTAATTTTTCTGTTCTGAGGTTTACATATAACTTAAAATTTGAATATGATTTCTAATTGAAAAAGATTCAACTCAAGTAATTGATACTAGTTCAAAATACTGGTATACACTTACATTAGCTGGTCTTGAGAATAGGTAGAATGAAACTGGCTTGTTTTGGTCCAGAGCTTGTACCCCTTGAGTGAGCACTGAGCAGTGTATACCGCTGCTGCGGCGAGTAGAGAAGGTCGGTACCGCAACATGTTGTAATCCACCAAGCACAACTCCATCAGAAAATTTGAAAGCAACTCCATCTATGATTACAAAACAACAATAAAAATAAATAAATTGTTGGGTAATTAAAACAATCATAGTTGATTGTAACAACGAGTATAGAAGTAAAATACCTGTTTATCGGACTGAGCAGCCTGAAGAAACCATTTCATGAAGACATATGGAGTTGGTACAGACATGTTGAATTGGAGAGTCTTTACCATCAGCCATTCCTGGTTTGCAAAATTGTAAAATAAGGCTAGATTTGCATATCATAAAAAAAAAAAGTTGAGAAAGGGAAGGTAGCACAGTTAGCTAGGAAAAAGTCCTAGGACTGTTGGTTACCCAAAGATCGAGAGTTCGATTCCCCCTCACGACTTCGTAGCCTCTACGAGGGTTTTCAAAAATAAAATAAAAAGAAAGTTACCTCAATGTTTCTGTAAGTCTCATATATTTCTTTGACGTAGTCAACGACCTTTAATGGGTTCTTGGCATCTGCACTATCTATATCAACCAAGGTAGTATCTTCTGAAACATCTTCCATTTCTATCTCTGACTCCCCTGACTTCTCCATTGATCACAATTTTCCAAAATAATTTAACAAACTTAATGAGATTTACTACTCTCTTTTTTTTCTTTGGTAGTACTACATTTCAACATTGACTGCTTTAACATTAAATTATGGGTACCGTCAGATCTTTACATGGGTATATGGACAAGAAAAGAGTATAAATAATTTAACAAAGTTAATGAGATTTTAGTACTTATTTTGTTCTTTGAGAGTACTACATTTAAACATTAACTGATTTAACATTAAATTGTGGGTACGGGGTACCATCAGATCTTTACGAGGGTATATACTGACAAGAATAAAATATGGACTAGACAAACCATGTATTCCAATTCTTTGACCATTGGAATTGGTGAGTCGCTAACAGATTTATGATCGGTCACTTGATAGACGGCCAAAGAGAGTTGTTCTTTTTTGGCTAGTGAAGCTGCAAAACTCCTGACAATAATAATAAATATTATCAAAATTTGGTTTCAAAGATGGTGAATTTTTATCGGGAAGGACTTGACAGTGATTTGAAGATTTTGACAATGACAACCAAATCAACTAAAAAGAAAAACCTAAAAAAACAACAACTCTGTAGCATGCATAATATATTTATTATACACATATGGAGCATGCCTAGTATATTGGATTTCCTATGTAAACATTACTTTTTGGTGATTGTCAAGATTGTCAAGTTAATAATTCTAATTTTTATCCTAATCCCATTCTATATATTTGGTTATTTTGTTTTGTTTAATTTTCTTAACTGTGTCATGGGTCGATAGTTTGCAACATTCTTTCTGCCAAGAACAGAAAATGATTAGAGTAATAATCATAAAATAACATGTAACATTTTATCACAAGACAAAGATAGAAGAAAGATATAAATTTCAAATTAATTACTCTGTCGATTGCTTCTTGGTGACTGGACAAGCATGAATCCATATCCTCCCAGGTACCGTAAAAGGGAATTTTTTACAATTATTAAATCTCAGCCATTCAAACTAGCGAACGGTTGGGATTAAATTAAATAAAATAACATGTGCTCCTCACGTGCAAAAGAGAATCACCCTCTCCATTCCTTCTCTCGACTCTGAATTCCGATCAGCGCCTTTTCCTCCGGCTCTCTTTTCCTCCGACGCGTCTCCACCTTCCCGTTCCCTTCAAGCAGCGCTTGTTCAAGCACCTCGTATCGCTCCTCTCCGCCTTCTCTGTCTTTCCCGCTGCATCTCGACTGAACCGGATTGCTTTCTCTCTCTCTCAATCGTTGTCACTAACTTGCTCCTCCACCTGAGCACTCCGCTTCCTCGCACTCTGCTTCAATAGGTGTGAAACATTTTTTAAAGAATTTGTGTCTAATTTCTCACGGCCTGTTACAATTGTAGTCATTTTTGCTTAATTTTCAGAAATTGCTAAGATCAAGCTATCAATTTTCATCTGGAGGAATTAGGCCTTAGACTATGTCATTTATCTTCTGTTTTCTTAGTGAATTATTTTACATATGCAGAATCTCTCTTCTTGTTTGACCCACAATTTGCAATTTGGTTGGTTCATGTCAGTACAGTTTCTCACCTAAAGGAACTTTTGAAATGAAGTTTTTTCCCCAATCTAGCAATTATTGGTTACGTTCGTCTATTTCTATTCCCATTTGTATATAAATTTCTTCCCATTATTATACATTTTAAATTCAACAAGTGAACCAGAAAATGACAGTCTCAAACCTAGTTAGTTGTTTGCCTGCTCCTATTTTGTAAATGCTACCTGTGGATAATTTTGTCAAGTTTTTATGAAGATCTAATATTTTTGTCTTGCTCCTACTTTAGGCTATGACTCAGCTGATAGATTAAATGGATACTACAATAGATTAAATGGATACTACTTTAGGCTATTTTTGTCTTGCTCCTAATTTTGTCCATTTTCTTAAAGAAATCATATATTTTTATCCCTTATGAATTTCTTTCTAAAATTTTCACAGCATATAAAGAATATTTAGATGCACATTTACTAATTTTTGTGGAATATTTGAGGTAACAAATTTGGAGAAATTAGCAAAATAAATCAGATCTGGAAAATAAAAGAAAAAAGTCAACTATAGAGTTGACTGAGCCTTAAAAATAGGATTTTAATTGAAATAAAACCTCGAATGCTTATAGATGCTTATAGATGCATAAGCTTCATACACTAAGAGATACCAGCATATAGATGCATAAGCTTCATGCACAAAAGATCAGAATACCAGCATATATCAAAAGATAGTATTTTAAAGTTGTATACAAAAAAAGAGAGCTCTATGTCTCTATCTATCAAAATACACAAAAGAGAGCTCTATGCCTAATCTATCAAAATACACAAAAGACCTATCAAGTTTCTACACCAAATTTAGTTCTAACAATTCAGCATCCATCCTTCTTCTGTTGATTTTTTCACAAAAGACCTATTTTTTCTGCATACTTTTTCCAAAACTCTCATCCTTCTTCTGTTGAATCAAATTCCATACCTACTCGAGGAATCCACTCTGATCCACTATTAGCTTCCATGCTTAAGAGCAGATAAGAGATTAGTTGAGTACAGTGGTGATGTTAAGGTTGTCTTGGGCTAGGGGACGAACTCAAGTGACAGTGGAGATTGATTGAGGCAGCGGTTGACGGAGAGGTTCTACCGGAGGAGAAAAAGAAACTGGATGTAGAATGAAATTAGCAGGAAAGTGAAAGGCGGGAAAGTGAAAGGCGCTGATCGGAATTTAGAGTCGAGAGAAGGAATGGAGAGGGGTGATTCTCTTTTGCACGTGAGGAGCACATGTTATTTTATTTAATTTAATGCCAACCGTTCGGTAGTTTGAATGGCTGAGATTTAGTAATTGTAAAAGATTCCCTTTTACGGTACCTGGGACTGGGAGGATATGGATTCGGACAAGCCTGTGATCGTGGGGCCCCCACTAGATTTTCAATATTTCTAAAGCTCTACGGTTTCCCATTTCTGCAAAAGGAAGGAAAGTAATAGGTTGAAAATCAAAGAAGAATGAATGTAACCTTTTGAATTAGTTAGAAAGAATAAACAAACATAAATTAAATAAATCTTGTATTTGCCTAATTCCTAAAGAGAAGGATGCAACTCTTATAAAAAAATTTAGACCAATTAGTCTAGTTAATTGTAGTTTTAAGATAATATCTAAGTTACTCACAATTAGAATGGAGATGGTCATACCTAGACTCATAGATTCTAGCCAATCAGCTTTTATTAAAAATAGATATATACTTGATAATATGATATTAAGCCAAGAAATTATACACTCATGTCAAGTCACCAAACAACCTGGAGTAGTGATTAAGGTTGATTTTGAAAAAGCATATGATAAAATTCATTGGGGATACCTTTTAGAGATTTTAGCTAGTAGGAATTTTGGGGCTAGATGGATCCAATTGACAAATTAGAAAGTAGACTTCCTTATTGACAAATTAGAAAGTAGACTTCCTTATTGACAAATTATAAAAAATTACAGGTTTCAGATTGGAACTTCCTTATTGACAAATTAGAAAGTAGACTTCCTGGATGGCAAAGTCAACTGCTCTCAATAGGAGGCAGAGCTACCTTGTTAAACTCTGTCCTTAGCTCTATCCCTTTATATGCTCTTTCAGTGTTTAGAATACCAGCTACAGTTTTGAAACAAATAGATAAAATTAGGAGAAGGTTTTTATGGCAGGGTTCTGATAAGAAATTTAAATATGCATTAATGAATTGGGAAACTATCTGTATTGCCAAACAATTTGGAGGCTTAGGTGTTTTAGATCTGAATCATATGAATATAGCTTTAATGCTCAAATGGTGGTGGAAATTTAAAAACTCAGAATTTCAAGGGTTATGGAAATCTATAATTCTCCATAAGTACTATGCTGGTACCCCCTTGCCACTGTCACCATTCTGGTCTCATGTTTTGCAATTAGATCATGTAGGAGCTCTTAGTATAACCTATGATCCAGGGGTTAATTCAGTAGTTAAATTTTGGACTGATATTTGGTATTTAGACTGCTCATTAGCTACTAGGTTTCCTGAACTCTATCAAATATGTAGAACAAAACAAATCCTATTAACTGATGTCATACACTCCCAAGGAAATAACCTGACATTTAGAAGGACTTTAGAAGGGACTAATCAACAGGATTGGGGGACAATACTTCATATCATCAGTATTACCTCTTTCACCCATTCACATGATAAAGTAAATTGGAGATGGGAAGCCTCAGGGAAGTTCACAACTCAGTCATTGTATCAATTTTTGAATTGTAGATGGGCATTTCCAGTTTTACCCCTGCTGTGGTGGACTCTACCTATACCCCCAAAAATTAGAATTTTCATGTGGTTGACCCAACATAACAAAATACTTACCAAGGACAATTTATCTGTTAAAGGGTGGACTGGTTCCTCATCTTGTGTTTTCTGTACCAGCAATGAATCAGTTACCCACTTGTTTCTGACCTGCCCATTATTACAACAAATCTGGTTCTGGTTAGGTAAAACACAGGATATTATGCATCAATGGCATTCTTTTACAGATGTACTTGAATATGCTATACAGCTGCCTCCAGTCAACAGAACTGGTTTTCTTATAGTACTAAGTGCCTTGTGTTGGGTAGTTTGGAAACATAGGAACTCCATTTGCTTTGATAATAGCCCTATCCAATCAGCTAGAACTTTAATACTTCTCATAAAATCTATGTCTTTATTCTGGGCAGGCAATGGTAAGAAGAAGACCAAACCAAATGTAGAGGAATGGCTCCCAGTGATTGAGGATGCAGTGCCCCTGGCACAGTACATGCCGCAGGAGATGGTGGTTTACCAGCCTCCAGAGGATATAGTAGCAGAATGAAGAAACACATTTATCCATTTTTGTACCTAATTAGATCCCCTAGCCCTTTAAAATGTGGCTTAGTTATTGCAACTTTAGATTTCTTTTGGAGATTGGATATCTCAACAGCTTGGTCTATCTGGTTGAAGTGTGGTTTAGACTGTTGTTGCTTGTTTCAGTTTCCCTCGTGTAGAGGATGGTGGACCAGCTTTGCTGGCTAAACAGTTACTTGTATTTAAATTTCAGCAATGGAATGGGCACTAGCCTCTTTTAAAAAAAAAGAAAGAATAAACAAATTGTACCCCAAAATTAGTAGACGGTTCGGAAATAGCATGCTTGTTCTCATTAACTGTCTCCATTTCAAGCAGTACCTTTCAGAAGAACAAAGAAACTCCAATTAATTTCAAATTTCCAAAAAGCTAATATCAACCCAAAATTTTGGACAAATGTTCCAATCTTCAATTTGAAGAAAAAAAGAGTCAAAACTTCATATTTGGAGATTTTGAACATTTTGATTTGAACAGGAATCAATAAAAAGAAAGGATATAGGACCCAGAGACTACTCTACTTCATAATCGGAATTGATAAATTCAAAATAAGATAAGGTGATTTCTTTTCTGAAATAAGATCAACCAAAAAGATCGACCAAACTTTTATCAAGAACTATTGGCATTGATAGAACAATTCGTTCATAGGAAAAAAAATCAAAGATTTTCAGAAAACCTAGATTGATCAATAATTGAAACCGAAACCCCAATAGATAAAACGAAATAGATTATAAAATCAAGAATAATTATTTTAGTACCCGCGCTACAGTACCCGCACTGTATCCGCACTTTCATAACTGTAAAGTTGCGGTCCCCACAACTACCGATCTAACTAACAATGTTATTGGACCTTCCATTTTGAATTTCAAATGTTCCTTTCTCTCCGTTTTTTTTTTCGAAGGCTTCGGCGATTTTGAGTCGATTTTAGGTCGATTTCGAGGCGATTTTTGAGGTGATTTCGAAACTTGAAGCGATTTTGTGTGGTTCTCACAAGTTTAATCGGTGATTTTGAACTGTGATCAGCTAGATTAATATTGTTTCTTTTTTATTTTGTTTTTGTTCTGGTGAATTAATAATGATATATCGTTTTGTTTCTATTTCATATACACAATCGTGTTTCAGTGTTGCTGGATTTTGAGATGTTTGTGACAATTTGATTTGCAAAGATGATGTAATTGTCTATGATGTGTTCAGATATAAATACTTGGTAGTTCAGATATAAATACTTGATGTGTTCAGATATAAATACTTGGTAGTTTAGATATAAATACTTGATGTGTTCAGAAATAAATACTTGATGTGTTGAGATATAAATACTTGGTAGTTCAGACATAAATACTTGATGTGTTCAAATATAAATACTTGATTTGTTCAGATACAAAATTCATTTTAATAAAGTGACAGTTACAATTTAAAGTTAAAAAAATTAATAACAACTAATTATTAAAAATAACGTTATATGGTTTAAATTATTTATATAAAAAAATATACAATAAACTTCCGTTGGGCCGATTATTATATATAAATTCATATAAAATCATAGAGAATACTAATAGATTACAATTAGTGCAACGTATATAGACATTATCTTTTGTACACATGCAATCCCATGTGATCCATATAACATATACTCCTCAAGATCCAATACAATGTTTGTATAAAAGTTATGTCCTTACCACTTAGTAACCATGTGATCAAGGTTTGGCCCAAGTTTCGTAAAGTTGGGCTCATGTTGCCAAAACTCTTGGTTATGATCTAGTTTGGACCACAATTTCATACAAACTAGTTGTATTAGATCCAACATATAAAAAAGAGAGTGCCCATGTGATCCATGACATGATGCCTCTTGGTTAAAGGTCTCCAACATTTCAACTCCAATACTTTTTTAAGATTCTTATTCATCCAATGTAATATAGATATAAATACTTTAGTTCGTAAGTATAAATACCACACCCTTATAGTTATAAATACTTTGTTTCGTAAGTATAAATACCACAATAATAGAGATATAAATATTACTCGCATATAAGCTAAGTCAACATTTTTTGTTGACAATTTTAGTGGTCTCCACATGTCGTTTATTACCCACACATAAGCTAAGTCAATATTTTTTGTTGACAATTTTAGTGGTCCCCACATGCCCTTTGAGTGGTCCCCAAATGCGGGTACGAAGCGAGGATTTTTGAAGAAAAGGTGCGGGTATAGTTATTTTAGGAAATCATATATCATATATGTAGTTCATTGTATAGATATAAATACTTGTCTTGTATAGATATAAATACTTCACAATGTTACTATTAATACTTGTAAAACAAAATTACAGTTTTGGAAACGGTTGCGGTCCCCACAAGCAGTTGTGGCAGTTTAGGTGCGGGTACAGTGCGGGTACTCATATCAGCTTCCTAAAAAAACATACCTTGGAGGCTTGGACCCCCTTTTATGGACAAATATCCTCCTAGGTACCTGACTCAACCAAATTACAACGGCCGGTCCAGATTAATTATATTTGGGTCAAACTCAATCCGGTGCCTATTGAGAACTGTAGAGGGTCTGTTTTGAGATTCGAGCCATGTTAAATCGGTAGTCCGATCGTAATTTGCTTGAGTCAGGTAACCTGAGGTGATTTGAATTCCCCCTTTTATAATCAGAGCAGGTTTTCTTTTCGTACAAACAAATTAAATGACACGGACGGTCTTAGCTAGTTCGGAGAAACCATGGAAGGATAAGTAAAAATATAGGGATCGAATAACAGTCCCCCCACCCCCCATTCTGTCCCCTAAACGTCCCCCTGATTAACTGATGTGTAAAGTACGATGGGGACCACTAACTACATTAACTACTTGAGGGACCGCTTATGATTGAAAAAAATTACAACTGGCGCGCGCATGTATGGATACTTATGCGTGCAAGTATTATCATATAATATATTAAGTATTCATACCTAAGACATCAAGTATTAAAAAAAAAAAATTGGACATCAACTTTCTTTTCTCTCTAATTACACACTCATCTTTTACACGTTTTTAGAAGTGGATTTTTTTTCTTCGTTTAATCTCATTAATATTTCTGACGATCTGTGAGAAATTTTGCGAATCTAAAACTACGGACATCTTCTACGTAATTTTCTCTTTCAAATGAGATCCATGATGAAGTACTTTCGGATTTTTCATCGTTCAAGTATTCATAACTCGTCATGTAAGTATTCATATCTCGTCATATCTCGTCGAGAAAGTATTTCATACATCGTCGTGTAAGTATTCATACCTCGTCGAACAAATATTCATACCTAAGATACCAAATTCAAAGTAATTAGCGAAGTTATTGTTATTTAGCGTAATTTAAAGTAATTAGTGTAACTCAACGTAATTTAATATAATTCAAAGTAATTTAGCGTATTTTAGTATAAATATGCTTAAAAGAAGTAATCTAACTAATATTTAAAAAAAAATCCGAATTTTTGGCGTTAAGAATTCAGCATCTTGATATTCATATTCTCTAAAAAAAAAAAAATTTCACTAGCGGACCGCCCAGCTGCTGGGCGGTGCTATGGAAACTGGACTGCCCAGTGGCTGGCGGTTAGGGCAGATTTAAAAATAATTTTGGAGTGAGTGCAGATTTGATAATTTGTTTTTTTTTAGGGTATTAATAAAAATCCCGGGAAAAACACTGAACACGTTCTAATATTATGCTCCATGCGTAGCTTGTAATCTTGTATAAGTCGAATTTAATAAAAATATACATTCTGATTTCCAGTTGCACAGATTCCTTTGGGTCCATATATATAGCCTAATAGTGACCACTTCTGTGGGCCCAAATTGGATTCTTGTAATGGGCCTTTTTGGATGAAACATTAAATGTAATAGTCACAAGGAGATACAACTTTTAGAATAAAAAAAAATATTATTCCTCTAAAATTCTTAACAAATCTACCCTTCTGAATTTGAAAAACTCACAAATTTATCCAATTTATTGTCTTTTCTATTGAATCTCATTTAAATTTATAAAATGTCCATTTATCCTTTATAAAAAATAAAAATGTCAAAAACTCACAAAATTTACCCAATTTAGTAGCTTTTCTATTAAAACTCATTTTAAATTTATAAAGTGCCCATTTATCCTTTATTAAAAATAAAAATAGGTAGTATGTGTAAGAAAATTATTTTGTCTTCTAACTGATTGGTTTTCGAGAACACATTGTTCATTTTTCTACTTTGTGACGCATACACAGTGACATTTAGGCATATACTTGTGTGTATGTCACAAGTAAGAAAAAAAATCATTTTGCTCTCGCAACTGACAAATAGGAAGATTTAATATTTCTCTTAATCATGTTGCATAATTTTTAATTTTTAATAAATGGTAAAACTGGTACTTTATATTATAAATGTAAAAATGAGTTTTTAATAAAAAGGACAATAAATTGGGTAAAATTGTGAGTTTTTTCAATTTAAAAAAAAGTATATGAATTTTAGAGAGAAAAATATGTAATTTCAAAACTTCTAAGAGATATACATGAAATTTCTCCAATAAAAAAATATAGCGGAAAATGTTACCAATACTACAAAGGAGGGTTATATTGATTTTACTTGTTAAGAAAAACTAGTCTAAATTTTTCTGCCAAAAACAGGTCGAATTTGTATATTTGAAGAGCGAACTATGCATATTTCTTTTATTTCTTTTTTTCAGGATTCTTGATTTCATTTCGACTTCTCTTATTCTATTCCATAGAAATAGAATCAAAAGAGAACCTATAAATCTATATTATGACATTTCAATCACATACTTTAAAGTTAAAAGACTGGATGAATATTGTATTGGATAGAGAGAGGCAAAATTTCATAAGCGATAATACCCTCAATGGTTGGCCATACAATTGGTATTCATAATGAAGTAATTTATTTTTTTAATGGTTGGTGAGAATGCCAATAAATATATTAATAAAAATTATTTACACAAAGATCCTAAACAGGACTTATAATGGGATTTTGTCCCGTCTGTTTTATGAAAAAAAGTTCAGAGTTCGGAGTAGAGTAACCTATGCTACATTTTCAAGAGTCGAAATTGGTAAAATTAGATTCCTCATTATGTTAATATTTAGCATTAAAATTCAAACTTGAAGGTATATTGTAATTTTGTTTTCTTTGTTGTTAGGTTACTGATGAATTGAACGCGTTAGCAATTAATCTCCTTCCAACGTCTTGCAAATTGAATTGCAAATGCTGAAATCAATCGAGCTAAAATACTTCTTCCCCCTTCCGTGAGAGAGATTTCATGCCCACCAAATTCCGACCAAAGGATTGATTTCTTTACTAGCGTCGATGTTTCTTCTTCTCTTCAGTTCCCCATGAATCCGGCGACTCAAGAGGGTACGAATGATCGCTCCTCCACCAAACCCCAATCTACGTAAGCCCCTATTTTTTCCAATTTTTCCTTCTCCAATCGAATTGGGTTCGTCTTGATTTTTATCTCATGCTTTCTTTTTTGTTCTTTTTGGCTGAATGCAGACAGAAGAACGCGTACAAAGACCCAGACGATGGAAAGCAGAGATTTCTGCTAGAGCTGGAGTTCATTCAATGCTTGGCTAACTACCTACATACACTGTACTCTTTTTCTTTTTCTCTTGATTTTTTTTAATTTGTTTTAGAATTCGATTCTTGGCCATGAGCAGTAACCAATTAATTATCTTTAGACTTTCTCATAACATCACATCCAATATGGTGTACATTGAAATAACACTCAAAAAGTTTTTAACATTTCTATTTAATTCAATTGATGGATCCCTAAGTTACTATGTTGCCCCAGATGCTTTAATTTAGAAGTGTAGGTAAATTTTGTAGTTAAACAATGAGCAATTAAGTTTATAACAGAACATCTAAACCTTGTTGGTTTGGTTATAAGTCTGTTCAAGGATAACTTCACTAGTTTAAGAATCATCTATTTAGCTAGAAAGCATGTGAATTAGTTAACTAATGGACCTTGTTAAATTAGAAACATGTATATGAAGAAAAGCAAAATCATAGCAACTATATCTGATATAATTAACTTATGATTTACTTGCTCATAAATAAAAAGAAATTAGTATTTGACATATATTGTCTTAATGAACAGAAATTGTGCAAAATCGTTACTTTGAAGTCGAGGCATTTATAGGATATTTAAAGTATCTCAAATACCGGCAAAAACCAGAGTATCTTAAGTACATCATGTCAGTACTAGTCAACCCCTTAAGTTACAGGAAGGTGAGTTACGATACTCATCCCCTTTAATCTTTCTTCATTTCATTTCCTTTTTCAAACAATACACAATTTTCAATGGTAATTTGTATCAGTACTGGTACTGTATGTTGGTACCATACTGACTAGGCGATGTGGCACTGATGTACGAGTATTGGTGTATTAAGGTAATGATATTAATAGTTGTTTTATTATTTTATCCAGGCATGAATCTTATCAAGCATAGACTGGAATTGCTGAGATCAGTGACGGAAATTTCAAATTGAAAGTTGAGCAAATTTATCTCATTTTGCAATTGTTACCACAAAGTATTGGCTTGTATTGTAAAATTACAATTCAGGTAAATGCTTCATATTAGGGATAAATTTCCAAGGATTTTGTGATATCGATAGGCCATGGTTTTGTTGACTGCTGGTATTGTTTCAGTAACACGTGATGCTTGCTAGTATGATGCGTGTATAAAACACGATAGCTGATGTATCTTGTTTTTAGTACATCATGCTTGATTGTAAAAACTACTTCCTCAAGAAAATTTTCCTTTTATTTTATTTTTGGTAAAGCTAAGCCTATTTTTTTTAAATGCAGGCTTTGCTTGACATAGAATTGCCTAGATGCCTTACTTTCTTCAACCTGACAACTTTGTTCCTTCGCTATTTTCGTATGATTTGTCATTCTAATGAGGTTGGTGACATCTTAAAGCACACACATAATTTGAAGAAGCTTACATTATGTGACAGTGATAATAAGGTGCTTAGTTTTCTTACATAATTTTTTCTTACCTAATTTGAGAAATCTTACAAATTCTTTTCTCTGGCATGGAATATACAACACGAGTTAATAAACGCCATCAAGGGTGAGGATCCCCGAATAAGCAATGTAGTGAAAAAAATACATGAGAAGTTCGACAAGTACTGAAGACTTTGTTCTGTGCCAAGGATTAGCTCCAGTATCAACCTACCTTGGTGGAGGCACCCGCCACATCTACTCCTCTTGTCAAGAAGTGTAGGTGAATCGTAGTAGTGGTTCTCTCCATCTCACTCGTGTATCTTTCTCATGGGTTGTGCTTACTTAACATCTGTACTGTAGTATTCGTGGTTACTAGTATCTGGCTGCTATTTACTGTTTAATTATGTTACGAGTGATGTTGTAAACTGATTAGTGTCTTGTATGTGTGCCTATTGTGGGTTTTGTCTTGTAGTTCTGTATGTGTTGATATTGACAGATTGGTCATTTATGTATTTATTGTTGTATGAGGTATGTGGTGAGTAGTTGTAGTGATTTGATATTGTGCCTTTGTTGTTTCTGAATTATGGGACTGTATTTAAAAAACTAAAAAAAAATTAAGTCTTAATTTGGTATCGCTAAAAAGAGAGAGAGAAGGCATCATGGAGAGAGAGGAGAGGGGTATTGCTAAAAAATGGATTTGGTATCGATCAACGGAAAGAAAAAATCGCTGGCCGTGGCATAAATGCAATTGAAATACAATTGATTAGAATGGATGTAGGGAATTTGAAATTAAGTTTGAAGGTAATTTCATTTTACACTTTAACAGCTATTCGCAATTGCATTTTAATTTGATCAATGGAGATGGTCTAATAGATAAGAGAGATACACCCATAAATTAAATTAAAATTAAATTATAGACCTACTATATTAATATTTATATGTTTTATGGGTTGGGTTTGGGCTTAGGCTGATTAAAATCTAAAACTGTCTGTCTGTGTCCTTCTGTGGATGGGCCTACATACAAGGCTATGGTAATTGGTAATGGCAGGGTTTTAACGCCGCTTTCCGATCGAACCCTTGCGTACAAGTACAAAGTACAAACCCCTTCTATTCCTCTCGAAGCCGCCGTCGCAACTCGCAAGTGGCAACAATTAATTCCGTCTTCCCTAGATATCGTCTCTCTCGTCGCTCTCTATGGCTCCTAAAAGAAAAAGGTCAGGACTTTCTTTCAATTCCTCTCTTAATCTCTCTCTCTGATAACAGAAAGAGGCTTAATTAATTTCACCTCCGATATCTTTCTCTATCAATTAAGAGATAGATAGATCTTGGATAAGCGATTAATTCTATCTCATCATGCTCTCTCTGTATCCATTCAATTAAGAGACTTTTTCCATCAATTTAGTTATATATAACCATACAGGTCTTTTAATTTGTTTTCATAATTGCATTGCATGCCTATATAACAGGCAAGGTTTAATTTTAATTGAATGATCTACTGATATATATTAAAACAACTATATATTATTGAATTATTAATCCATGATTCTCTTCAAAAATCTATAATTTCAATTTGGGTACCTTACTCTAGTAAGTAAAAGTTTTGCAATGAAATCGACTGGACAATTTGGGTACCTTATAATACAAACAAATCTCTTATTTGTTACTACCCTTTTGGCTAAAAGCTGAAATTAAGGATTTATCAGCCTTGCAGTTTATTTGTTTAATTAAGATGTAGGATCGATGCATCTCGATTGATCGTACTTTGTTAACTACGTACCTCATTAATTAATTAAATTAAATTAAATTAAATTAATTGTTTCTTTTTGTGGTTGGTTGTGTTTGGCAGAATTAATTTGACGGGGGGTTCGTGGTCTCAACTTCCGATTGATATTGTGGACAACATCATGAAAAAACTAGACTTACCAGTAGATGTGGTCTCCTTTAGTGCTGTGTGTAAGCCATGGCGCTATGTTGCATTGGGGTTTCACATGAGTCTCTACTGCAAACTTCCAATGCACCATTTCGTACCCAAGAGGATCCCTCTTCCAATGCTCCTACATCCTGGTTCTGATGGTCCTAATACACATCGATTCTACAGTCTCAACCAACGAAAGATATATGGTGGATCCCGATTCCATTTGCCAGAATTGAGTAATAAGTGGATAGTTGGGTCTGGAGCAGGTTGGCTAGTAACAGTTGACACCACTGACCCTGACCCACAAATTAACTTGCTAAATCCTCTTACAGGAAAGAAAATACCCTTACCACATTTATCTACTGTTCCATGTTATACAACTGCAAATTTTGAAGACGATCCCACTGCTTATTGGTTTATTAGGAAAGTAATTGTATGTTCTTATCAAGGTAGTTTTCTTATTGTTGCTCTAGTCTCAGATTCTAAAACAATTCGCTTTTGTAGAATTGGTGATTCAAAATGGACGAGACTTGAAATCTCTCCACTGGACCTTCATGATATCATCATGCACGATAGTAAGTTGTATGCAATCAATAACTTTGGTGCTCTTTTTGAGATTGATATTGCTGGCCCTGCAAAGGTGACAATGGTTGCAAGAGGGGGTTATAGTCCCATAGCAAAATATTTTCTTGTGGATTTATGCGGTGAGTTGGTTGTTGTTGCAAGAGGTCAGTGGAGGTCGATAAGAAAAACCTCAAGCGATTTCACTAGTGGGTTTGAGGTTTTCAAGTTGGTAGAGAATGAATCTGGGTATTTTGAGAAGTACGAGTCCGAAGCCGGAATGCAGTGTGCAGAGAATGTGAGGCACTCGTGTGTCCTACTGGAAAACCTTGGCCATCATATGGTGTTTATAGGATACAACCACTCCTTATCATTGGATTCAAGGGTTTATCCTAGATGCAAGGGGAATTGTATTTACTTTGCAGACTGCAGGCATAATGACTATGATGATATTTATAAGATGAGGGGTAAACGCAAAGATTTATATCATGATGTTGGCGTATATCGTATGAAAGACCGGAAAGTGAAATATTTTAAGAAATGCGGTGCATCATCACCCATGAACATGGTGTGGCTTTCTCCTAATTTATCTACTGAACTTGAGATGCAAATGATCCCACGATAGATAACATTTCTCCTAAACGCACATGGTACTTATGTTGTTGTTATATGTTTCTTTTGTAGTGGTGATGCAGATTGTTGTCTTGTCATTGTCGTTGTTTGTATTTGGTGGGTGAGATTGTCCTTAATTTATTCTACTTGGAACTAATTTAGTTCTGGTTGTATTATTATTATTATTGTTATATGATCGCAAATTGTAATTCATAATGGTATTGATAATGCTTGATAAATGTGATATTGTTTTAAATTCTGTTGCTTGAAAATGACATTGTTCTGTAATGCTTCATCCCTAGTAGTTGCTGGCGTGGCATTGTTATGAACTTCTTGGGTGTTTTAATATGTTATGACAAATAAAAATCTCCACAGGTTTTTGTTATGAGATAATGTATTTGACAAAGAGATAGATGTTATGAGATGAAACCAAGACTCTATTTGTCAACGTAATCAAAGCCATATCTGATGCTCGGTTCAGTAACAAATTCCATGGAGACAATGTAACTTATTTGTTAAATGCAACGCCTAAGGGCTTCTCCTAAAAAAAAAAGTTTGAACAGTTCCATGGAGCCCCTTGTAATCTCCGATCCTCTCAGCCTTAATTTTGCTGCTCCTTTGACTTCCCCTTTTCATTATGTTAATAAAGTATAGGGGGAATTTTATGTATACCCCTCAAAAATTTCAAAATTACCTATTTTCCCCTCTAAAATTCATAATATCATATTTATCCTTCTAAATTTTAAAAACTCACAAATTTACCCAACTTATTGACTTTTCTATTACAACTCATTTTAAATTTTTATAAATTACCTATTTTACCCTTATTAATAAATCCTCCCTCCCCTTCTCCTTCTCCCTCTCCCTCTCTTTCTCTCTCTGTTTTTTTTTTAAACTTAACAGTGACCATCAAGTACTATATTGAATTAAAAAACAATTTTCCATCATGGGAAATAAAACATCAAAATTACATGCACGGTCTTGATTGTTTCAAGCCCCTTCTAATCTTACGGACCCAGAACTACGGTACCGTACCAGCCTTGACCATCTAAGTACTGGTATCATCTCAGTACTGGTACCGTTGAAGCGCCATCTACCACCTGATTAAATTTTAGAATTTTTTTTTGATGAGGTCCAGTTTCTTTTCTTCGACAAGCTGTGCTTCTTCCTTCTCATGCCCGTTCATTACGAAACATATCTGATTGGAGAGGCGAAACTGGTCTCAGTAATTCGGTCTCTCTCCCCACACTATATCATTAGAATTACTTTTTTATTTGGCGCAGAAAAATAACAAGATGAAGTATAAGGTGTAACACTCTCTACTTTTTATAATCTTTCTGAAAAAATTGTTTTCTGGACCTATTCTTATAATTAAAAAAAATTAACTTTAAAAAAATGCACATGGCACTATCAGCCCCTTGTGCAGTTATAACTTACAACAAAGGAAATTCTAAAATTAATCATACGCAGTGATAGATGAAGTGAGAACACGGGACTACCGGTAGCTGTTTCAACCTGAGCAGCTTATTTCTGACAAGGAAGATGCCGCTAATAACTTTCACGCTGGCCCAGTAACTTTCCAGGATGCGAACACTTCTGTTGCGAGTATTAGAACCAAGAGGACCGTTCAGCATGCCTTGAGAAAATTAAGTTACTGGTTAGTAAACTGACTTGGGTTATGTTGAATAACTAAATTACTGATGAAGAATAGTTATAATTGGAATGTCTCCTTAGGCTTTATGAAAAAACTTTCACATATTAGTTTAATTATGTTGAAGGTTTTGTATGTTTCTCATTCATTTGAACGTGTATGGTTGCTTTTAAGCCATGCACTTTACCTTCTTTAACTTGTCATGCTCAGGCTATGAATTGGTAGGTAAGCGGATTCAAGTAATTTCAGGATTTGTAGCAACATAGTACTATGATACAAATAAGGTACCTGTTAATAGTCTTAACCAATATATTTTCTGCTCCTATTTGGGCTAAATCCTACAAAATTTCCAACATGTTGTTCTGAAACTTTCTAATTAGAAGGTGCCCCACCGGCTTCAAGTGCAGCATAAACTACCAAGCCCCAACCGTAGTGCCAGGTGGGGACCTAGCAGAGGTGAGGCGTGCGGTGTGCATGAATTTTCTGAAGTGGATTGGTATTTTGAGCATGGTTCTGGGTTCATTTCTATTTTGTTGTTTTACTGTTGTGAATTTTTATTGTATTTGGAGTGGCAGTTTCTATAATGTCGGTGGTGGTTGCAAGTGATAAAGTAGTTGGAGCATTCTAATTATTGTGTGTAAAGAAACAAGTTTGATATTTATGGACATATGTTTGTAAGTAGTTTTTATTTCATGAATTTAAACTATTTTGTATACGAATCCACCTGATACATGCAATTTTAATTTTGCTGTTATATCCTTTCCCGGCCGTTTCCACCCCTACACCCACCATATCAATCTCTTTATTTATGTGTTTTTATCTCACAATTGTGTGAGTGAATGATGCGGACACTTGTCGCAGAGAGAGGGAGAGAGAGATGGGGAGGGAGGATTTATTAATAAGGGTAAAATGGGTAGTTTCTAAATTTAAAAACTAGAATTGAAAAAGGAAGTAAAGCTGTCCTATCCTAAGAAATTTAGAAATTTGCTACAAGCTTAAAAAAGGAAAAAAAGTTGAGTCTAGTCTGTTTTGGATATTCATTTCTCCAATTTTCTGGTATGTCATTAAATCTTGTACCAGTAGATTCGTTACCCGAGCCCAGTTGGCGATCTTGTGTGGTTCCTGTAATGCCTCATGTCTCACATGCTCAATACCTACCACTCCATGTCTCTTTCTTAACTGTAAACATCTAATCACATCTTCTATGGCCTGCCATGAGGGTACATCTCGCCATTCTTCTGTCCGTACTGCTTGTACCAGTGATTTACAATCCGAGTATATAAAATTCTGGCTGAAGACCCGTACCTTTTATGAGCTTGTGTACCAATTTGTTAATAAGTACTATATTCAGTGTTGGCTGAAATAAATTCTGTTTCATTGGCTGGTGATTGTTCATTTGAGCAATTTTTTAAGCTGCGTTAAAGTAGGGAATATCAGTTTTAAATAGTAGATTGAATATCATGCAGGTAGCATGCTGCTTTCGCCAGAAGTACAAGTCAAAGAAGTCCAGCGTTTATATTCAGAATGGTGCAACCTCACTTTAATTGGAACATCTCAAATTGGGAGGGAATCGACACATTTACTAGCCCCGCTGGGTCAAATTACACATATTCAGTTCAAGCTTCAATAACTGCTGGTATCGACATAGTGAGTACCTCTCCGCTTCTATGAATGTTAAATGGATCAAGTTCTTATTTTCTCTAATTATTTATTGTCTGGGGGGTTCCATGGCTGGTGATGGTTCCGAACGATTATCATATGTTTATCAACAACCTGACAAATCTTGTAAAAATGAAAGTGATTCCCATGGCAATGATGCGGTGAGAAGAATTTTGAGGGTCAAGTTTGTCATTGGTTTGTTTGAGAACCCCTTGGCCAATCTCAGCATGTCAGATCAGATTGGAAAGAAGGTAATTCACAACTACAAGTCTAGCTACTGCTAATTATAATTTAGAATATTTTGATAAATTAACATCCAAATGGAAGGGAGAGAGAAAAAAATGTTGTCCTAATAGGAATCATAGAGAGATTAATTTTATATACAATGGAAAACTTTAATGGAATGCCATACGGGTCTTTAAAATTGTTGATGGGCATGGTGATGAGTTGTATGTGGCTTTTTCAGCATTACGTGAGAAGATGAGCGAAGATGGGTGTTTAGATTCAAATAAGATGACAATAGTTTGTGGAAATGGAACATGTATAATAATTAGTTATGTTGTGGTTGATTGTTTTGGAGGTAACAATTTTATGTTGTGTTGTGACAAGTTAATAATATTTAGTGGAAATGGAACATCTACTTGGTCTTTTTTCTGAGTTTTCTAATATTTTGACTAAACTTAATAAAACCAGCCTAGAATAACCAATCAAAACTCAAAACACAAACAAACTCATCGAAGAACAAAAGCAAATTGCTATATTATTTACTAACAAATGAGGTAAAAACCTCACCAGTTTCTATTGGAAACTATAGAGTTTTCAAACTGGTACCATACCTCTGGTACCAACTTGTAGAATTCCAATCTAAAGAACAAAAGCAAATTTTTACAGTTTCAACCCTAATATTTCTACATTATTACAGAACAAAATTTCCAACAAAAAGTAACAGCACAAGGATCAGTAAACTATCAGTTATAACTAGACAGTAAACTAAGAAACACTTTTTGGTTTCTTAGAACTCTTTGGTTTCTTAGAAGGTCTTTTCCTCTTGCCCTTGATGGAATTGGAGGCTGGAGGAGTGCCCTTACCTCCCTTGCCGGGCTTGGTCTCTTCGGGTGCCAACACAAGTGATGCCTCATCTTCCTGTTGAAATGAACAATAGTAATAAATATAAAATCTCATGCTGAACAAATTACAGAAACAACTTTTGTAATCTCCTCTCATTTTATCTAGGGGCATACTTAAGACAAATAGAATGACATTAGCAGCCGTGAAGTAATTATTTCTTTAAAAAACCTTTTCTGCTTTGTAAATGATATTAGCATGGCAACACAAATGGCAATCACAAAAGATCTCATACAGAAATAAGAAAGAAAGAGAAGAAAACCTCATCATGGTCATCAGACTCAAGGCCAGCAGCTTTTCCTAGAAGCTTCTTCAACTCCTTTCCAGATTTGTTTAGACCCCCATTTTCTTCTCCCTCCTCATCCTGTTATTTTTCAAATAGAAAATATGAACAACCCTCATCATGTGTTGTGCAATTTGATATGGCCATACCTGTTTAATTTCAGGTGGTGCAGGAATCTCAGAGGCCAAGAGATCCTCTCTCTCTTCAGGGTCATTCCCCACCGCCTCATCATCATCAGTGAATATTTCTTCATCCTCCCAATCATCACCTAACAAGGGAAATCACATTAACAAATATTAACTGTTACTTGTACCAACTGAATAAAGTAGTCTGCTGGGTTGCTGCCGAAGGCAAAATCAGACGTGCCTTTGTCATTCTCTTGGCTTCTTCTATTGTGTTTAAATTATTACCTAGTACGAATTGTTTCTGTGATTATGTTTTCAACAAAATGACTAAATGAGTCCTATACCCTAGCTGATGCAGAACTTGTAACTAAAAAAACAACATGGCAGTAACACAAAACAAGCTGTATTATTGAAACATGTGTAAACTTGCTTATGAAACTGACACAGCTGTTTATAACCTTAACTCTTAAAAACCTAGCAAGTAGTAACAACAACACCATGGTCCTAGTACCAAACAGTTTCAACAACACCATGGTCCTAATTTACCTTGTTTTATATCATCATCATCATCATCTAAAACTATGTCTCGCCTGACAGCCTCCTCATTGTCATCCTCTTCTTCCCTCATCTCCTGCTCATAATCCAGTCCATCTTCCTCGGTGGAGGTAGATGACGATGATGAAGATGACGAGGAATAAATGCCTCCGCGACTCCGACCTATTTTGCGGAGGTACCGCATCTCGGTATGTCCCAATTTCATCTCAAAAATCTGGTCTAATCCAAATACATTGAGGCTGCGGCACATCGGCACATGGCCGATGTGGCCCTCATCAATGTGCTCAGACAACTTCGAGGCGGTCCTAAACCTATTATAGCAGTAAGGGCACCTCTTGTTGAGTTTTCTGCCGTGGTGCCCCTCTTTATAGTGTTGAGTGAGACGTTCTTTGCTCTTCCAACTGCGGATACATCGTCCGAAACAACAAGGCCTGTAAAACCACAACAGAACTTGGTCAGCAAAACCACAGCATAGAAGGTCACGCATGCAAAATTTAAGGTCAATAAGACATTTAATCAGGTTTAATCAATAAGACATTGAAGGTCAATAAGACATTTAATCAGGTTTAATCATGTTTTTAATTGTATGCACAGTTAAAAATTTTGAACATTCAATTACCAAACCTGAAACTGAACCCTCTCTTTTTTTATTCACTCCAACAGATCCAAATCATGTTTCTAATATATTAATCAAGGGCTTCAAAAGAAAATAAAGAAGAGAAGGGAACAGATGTGCAATCTCAAAACTCCTTGAGTCCTAACAGAAGTATATCAAGATTGCATTTAACATTTGCTCAATTCAGACTTATTAACATGTTGTAATTGTAAAATAAAATCTGACCAGCAGATAAAAGAAGAAATATGTAATATTAACAAGACTCTTATAAGCTAAAAGTGCCTTCCGATCAGCAGTGAATATAACGAGAAATCATTAAACGTGTCTTTCAATCGTAAATCGTTGAGAGAAAAAAAGACATATCGCTTTTGATTTTTTAACTTGAAGAAGAAAACTGCAGCTGTGGAGCACGCCCTAACTAGAGGAGAGAGATCAAGAGAGATCAAGAAAGTAAACAAGATGAAATACTAACCATTTGCCAGCTGGAAGGGCCTCCCTGATGCCGTCGCCACCAAGCGGAGCAGCGATCTGGCCTCTACCCCTCACACCGGCGTCGGAGCCGCCGATCCACCGTCCGCGCCCGCCCTCTCCCCGACCACCCCTACCCCTCACACGGCCGTCGGAGCGGCCGATCCACCGCCCGCGCCTGCCCCCTACCCGAACAGCGGTCGGGCCTCTCACACGGCCGTCGGAGCGGCCGATCCACCGTCCACGCCCGCCCCCTACCCGCTGACCTCTACCCCTCACGCGGCCGATCAACCATCCGCGGCCGCCCAGCAGTCCTCTTGCCATTTTTCTACTCTTCTCTCTTTTTCTCTGTGGAAGGAAGAACGAAGAAATAGCGATGGGGAACAGTGATTAAGTAGGACTAGGGAGAACCTACACTTGGAATTCATATCCTCTGCACTAACACAAAGTTTGAGTTTAGATCAAAACCGTCAGATCAGCATCTGAACGAATATTACAGATCTGAAATTTGATGGGACGGTCATAGCCAAAAACCAAGGTTTGAGTTACTGCAGAGAATGATATCTCGGACACAGGCCCATAAAAACCCATTATGAAAAAAATGAGCCTGAGTAACCGGTACAAGAATCAGATCCGTCTGATCATAAATTCGATCAATCCGAACCGTTGTAAAACCCTTTAATATTCGTGCTGATTCTAATTTCACGGTCCGGATCTAAACAGGTGATATGAATTCGGTGTTCGGCAAAAAAAAGTTATTTTAAGAAAGAGAAGTTTTGTATATCGAATTTACATCGTCTCGACTCTCGAGTACCTAAAAAGGGAATCTTTTACATTTAGTGGATCCGGTCCGTTCTATTTAACTCGGCACGAATTTCAAAGCCGAAGAGTAAATTTTAAACCGTGAAGTGAGGATTATCTTCAACACTCAACAGTACTTGGGAGCATATTGTTGTGCGGGCGTCTTCTATGATCTTATCCCATTCCCTTTGCTTCTCTTCTCTCCCCCTCGCCTCTCTCGGCTCCACCCTTCAAGACCAATAGTTAATATTATGATTCAGGTAAAAACTTAATTAGTGGTCCATTGCTGCACTCAGTGTTTTTCTCTAATTTTTTGTCCTGTTAAAATTCAACAAATTTGAGGATGATATTGTTGTTGCATAATTAAAGTATTAGAGATACTGTATTTACATTTTATTGTAAATTTTTTACAATGATATCTGCAAAATTGATAAATCCAGTTTGTAATTGATGATTTTCTTTTTAATCACAGCTTGCTGATGCCAAGGATGTCTGACTCCTAACCTCAAAAGTAAATATTTGTTATAGTGATTTCCGTATTTTCTTCTAGCACACGCGATTTATTTGTTTCATTTGCTATTTTACAGACCGTGGCAGGGCGACATTCTGAGGTTTTGGGGTCAATTGACACCAATGAAAATTAGAAATTCTATGCTAAGGGAAACTCAAATATTTGAATTATTACTAAATTGACCCCGATAGATAACCTTTCTAGCTTTGCTACTGTTTACAATACTTGAGTTTCCCTTTCCCTAATTATTCTGTTTCTGTTTCTGTTTATTTGAATCAGTTTGCATACTGGCATGACCTGTACACAATACTGACATTCTGAACTGCCCTTTACGAAGTTTATATATATATATATATATATATAATTACAAGGTGTAAAGCACTTCAATAAATACAGAGAACACCGAAGCAAAATTTAACTCATCCGACTTCGTCTCTTAGATGACCGCAACATATTTGCTTTTTTTCATTGTATGATTTGTTTTGAGTATGACCAAACTGACATGATTTGATTTAGTTAGTGTAGTTTTTGAGACTTGGTAGCTATTTTTTTTTTTTTTAAATCTTGGTATTTTGACCCTCAACTTGACCATCGATCACGATATCTTGCAATTGCCAATATGTGTCAACTTTACACGAAATCAAATTTGTACATGATCAGTTGACAAATAAAATATAAACAAGGTTTGTGCTTATTAATGACAAATTATGTAAATTTTGTTTTGTCAAGAATAAACTCACACAAGGCTACACTTGTGAGAGTTCTGCAGGATGATGCAATATGCAGTTGTTGGTGGACGAGTCAAGGACGAAATGTTTTGGTGAGATCAATCATTTCCTTAATCTTTTATAAAAAAATAGTTTTTTTGCTTCCAAAAATTCATAAATAAATCAATTCAATCCAAAATGAATGTGATGATTTTAAACTCATAAACTATGTTAATAAATTTAGACTATGCTAGCTTTTCTCATGTATAAATGATTCCCTTTAATTTTTTTTTCTATTTCTCAATTAAATTGACCATGGTAAAAAAACAATTTGGCTTTTGACTTACAGTTTGAACCTGTCAAACAGAGTCAATTCAATAAGTAGTCTGAATTTTGGGATGCATATCAGCATATGCTTTACAAATAAAAACTTTTCATCTGTAATTTTGGAGGCAGAGAACAATTAAATTTTGATAAGCCAGTGAAGTAGTTATCCCAGATGAATAAATTTTAGAAAGACAAGAAAAGCATGACTTTGCATTTTTTAAATTGACGGTAACATCACACAGGCGTCCCAAGTTGAAAGATTGTGGGAAATTGATCCCTCTCTCCTAATAACACATCACATTATATTCATTTTTCTCTAACCTCTTTCAAATGATGAAAACAAAATGGAAGGTCTCTCAATATATACATGAAGGTTTATGCCAGTGCGAATCTTTTTTTTTCCGTAACTTAAATATATCATATATTCATATTGTCTCACATGATCAACTAAATCGGAGTAGTAAGCACTTATTTTGTTCAAGAAAAAACAAACCATTTAATTATAGAGTTCAATTTTTGTCTTACATGTCTAATAAAAGAAGACACTATACATCTAACTGTTTATTAGTACATGTCTGAGGCAAGATGAAGTTATATACTTCCGTGCGAATAATGCACGGGACATTAAGCTGGGTGCAACTTGGGTGTATGAAGCATCTCACCGTATTAAAATAGAGAAATTCTGTTTCATGAACTTTGTATGAAAGCTTAATAATTGATGTTGTTACTAACTTCACTAGTCATGCTATTTCTTAATTATATTCTTTGCTTTTCCTAGCATAACTTGGATGAATTGTTAGTTGCAAGTTGTTGGATTTGCATGCAGGGATCTTCATTTGCGGGGCCCCCAATAATCCAATTTTACACAATGATCAACGGTTGTTTAAATATTGAATCTGACCAACCCTGCAGCATAATTTTTTTTTAACGATACCGTTAGAATAATTCAACCCAGCATATTGGAAAATAAATCTTTAGAGGACGCTCAAACAACATGGCCCAATGAATTATCAAAAGTGTTTATATAAAAAGGAAAATAGTTAATGACATTTTTTGATAGCGATGAGAAAATTTATTAGAAAAAAGTTAATGTCACATTTGCAATTTTTTTTCTCAAGGGCACATTTGCAATTGTATTAAAAAACAGGGTAGGTGTTTGAAAATTTCTGATTCCTTAATGTGGTTAAAGAGTACTAAGTTGATCCCAAAAGGGAATATTTATAGCTTGTTGGAGCTAGAGGCAGCAAAACTGTTTCTTATATATATATATATATATATATAGAGTGGCTAAGGTCAAAGTGGTATGACCAAGGTCTTGATGCTACCAATTAGTTTTTGCAATTTTAAAGTTCAAATAGTCGATTCAAACCGTTAGATGTTCAATCTATATTAAAATCTGCTTGGAGACCAAATTTTACATTTTTTGGAATTTTTTTACTATTTTTTAAGCCACTTTGAAAATAGCAGATCCGGGTGAACAGTAAAAACAGTGCAACCAAATTCTGGACCATGTGATCAGCAATTTTCAAAGTGGCTTAAAAAATAGTAAAAAAATTCCAAAAAATGTAAAATTTGGTCTCCAAGCAGATTTTAATATAGAGATCACATCTAACGGTTTAGATTAACCGTTTGGACTTTGAAAATCTAAAAACGACTTGGTAGCACCAAAGGCCTTGGTCATACCACTTTGATCTTAGCCACTCTCTCTCTCTCTCTCTCTATATATATATATATATATATAGAGAGAGAGAGAGAGAGATGGGCTATTGTGCTTTGCAAAGTAAAACACCCTCTTTACTTCGGGCAATATTTTGCATTTTGAAAATCCAAACAACCGATATGAACCGTTCAACATGTTCTAAATATTGAAATGTGCTTGCAGACTAAATTTTGTATTTTCTGGAATTTTTTTACTATTTATTAAGCCACTTTGAAAATCGCTGATCCACTGTGAACAGTAAAAAACAGTAAAATTTTCTGGACCAGCAGATCAACGATTTTCAAAGTGGCTTAATAAATAGTAAAAAAATTCCAAAAAATGTAAAATTTAGTCTGCAAGCACATTTTAATATTTGAGAACTTGTTGAACGGTTCGAATCCGTTGTTTGGATTTTCAAAATACAAAATATGGCCCAAGTAAAGAGGGTGTTTTACTTTGCAAAGCACAATAGCCCATCATCTATATATATATATATATATATATATATATATATATATATATATATATATATATATATATATATATATATATGAGGAGGGATCAACTTACAACAAATTTGAGTTACAACAAAGTTACAACATTCATTTTTTTCATTCTCAAAGTCCAAATCGTCGATCCAAACCGTTCAACATGATCTCCACAATAAAATGTGCTTGCAGATCAAATTTTACATTTTTTTGAATTTTTTACTATTTATTAAGTATTTTACAAAAAATAGCCATACTTAGACCATTGAATTTTGTACCCATCTTAATAAATAGTAAAAAAATTCAAAAAAAATATGAAATTTGATCTGCAAGTACATTTTATTTAGATAATCATGTTGAACGGTTTGGATCGACGATTTGGACTTTGAAAATGAAAAAAATGAATGTTGTAACTTTGTTGTAACTCAAATTTGTTGTAAGTGGATCCCTCCTCTCTATATATATATATATATATATAGTGCTTGGCTATTATGCTTATATAAGCATATGCCCACATATGCTTAAATTTTCATTTTTGCGTTTCCAATGTTCAAATGGTCGATCCGACCGTTCATCTTGTTCTGCATATTAATATGTGCTTGGAGACCAAATTTTACATTTTTCTGAATTTTTTTACTATTTATTAAGCCACTTTGAAAATTGCTGATCATATGGTCCAGAATTTTGGAAACACTGTTTTTACTGTTCACTAAGATCAGCAATTTTCAAAGTGGCTTAATAAATAGTAAAAAAATTCAAAAAAATGTAAAATTTGATCTCCAAGCACATATTAATATGGAGAACAAGATGAACGGTCGGATCGACCATTTGAACATTGGAAACGCAAAAATACTCATTTAAGCATATGTGGGCATATGCTTATATAAGCATAGTAGCCAGCCCCTATATATATATATATATATATAGTGCTTGGCTATTATGCTTATATAAGCATATGCCCACATATGCTTAAATGAGTATTTTTGCGTTTCCAATGTTCAAATGGTCGATCCGACCGTTCATCTTGTTCTCCATATTAATATGTGCTTGGAGACCAAATTTTATATTTTTCTGAATTTTTTTACTATTTATTAAGCCACTTTGAAAATTACTGATCATATGGTCCAGAATTTTGGAAACACTGTTTTTACTGTTCACCCAGATCAGCAATTTTCAAAGTGGCTTAATAAATAGTAAAAAAATTCAGAAAAATGTAAAATTTGGTCTCCAAGCACATATTAATATGGAGAACACGATGAACGGTCGGATCGACCATTTGAACATTGGAAACGCAAAAATGAGTTATAAGCATATGTAGGCATATGCTTATATAAGCATAATAGCCGGCCCCTATATAATATATATATATAACAGTTAATATTTGTTCCATTTGGGATTTGAGGCTGCATTGGCATCAGGTGCCAAAGAAGTTGCAGTCTTTGCTGCTACTTCCGAGTCATTTTCTTAGTCAAACATAAACTGTACCATTGAAGAGTCTTCAGTGGTACCAAGATGTCACACTTGCTGCCAACAGCATGCAATTCCTGTTCGTGGGTAGGCCACATCTCTCTCTCTCTATCTCTCTCTCACACACACACACGCACGCGCGCAGATTCCTTTTTCTGTGTCAGTGTCAGTGTCTGTGGTGTGGGGGTGGGGGCATCTAATATTTCTTATTATCCAGTTGACACCTAGGATTTTTAAGAAGCTTTCAAATGCCGTCATATTAGTGTACTGTCATATCAAAAAAAAAATATTAGTGTACTGTAAAAGTAGCATCTTGTCTAGTCTAGTGTTGACAAAAATTTTAAGTGCCTCTGGTGAGCCCTACTTTTTTACTTGAGCATTTGTATAAATGTTGGTTATTGTGTTTGTACATACTGATTGTGTTATAACCCGTAAATTCAAATGTAATTAATTAGTTTGATAAGTAAAATTAGCAACCAATTAAAATTTTAATTGATTGATCAAGGAAAATAAAGGTTAATAAATTAAATGAATAAATTAACTTATATAAATTTATTTATTTAACTAATTAGTAAATTTTCTAAATTGTAGAATTAATTTTACAAATAAGAATTTTTAAGTAAGAAATACAAATATTAATAACAATTGTAATTTTAATAATTAATGAAATGACGAATAAATTTGTAAGATTAATCAAGAAACAATCTAAAATTTCCCCGCCGTTTCCTTCCGGAGAAGGAAAGGCGCGTGCGCCCTCCCTCTTCTCCTTCTCTCTTTTGTACTAGTCGCTGGAGCCTTCCCCTCTTCTCTCTTGCTGACCCCGAAACCCCACCCCTCTTCTCTTCGTGTCTCTTTTGTACAAGCTGCTGGAGAAGCCCTCTCTAGGCTGTGGTACCGTTCTCTCTCTCTCTATTAATCTTTCCTTTCCCTTCTCTATTTCATTCACTATGTTGAGAAAGTTTTCTCCCTCTCTCTAATTTCGGTTTTTCCCCAATTTCAAACCCGTTAGGGTTTCCTTGCGCTTTCAGTGACGAAATTGTGCGTTTCTTGGCTTGGTGGTGCTCGGAAGTAGGAGGAAGGCCGGACCCGAGGTCTTAGTGCATCACAACATTGGTACCGACCACCTCTCGTCAAACATTTGGAGAAAACAAAGTTCGGTAATTCACAAATCCTCATTTAGTTGTCTATTTTTCTGTGTTGCCTTGTGATGACCTGAGGGCATCGACCCTTTTTCAACTTGATGGTGAATTGCTTCGTATATTTTGTTTGTTGTCGGGGTCTCAAATCTGACTTCGTTTGGTGTTATTGTTAATTGTTTGGTTGCGCTTTTGATTGTGAAAATCGAGTATTGAATTGAGCCCTTGAACCCTTTTTGCTTTTCATGTTCTTGGGAATCAGTAACTATCAAAGTACTTGATTTAAACCGGCCCTACAATTTTATATTTTCCGCCAAGGCTAAGCGTTTTGATCGGTTTAAACTCTTGTGTTAAATTAAGGTTTGCTTATTGAAATTTTGAATGGTTCGACTTGTGTACGTCATTGATCAATTAATTCCTCTCGTAATGACTGTCGATCCGCATAATGTATTGGTACTGCTCGGTTCCAGTCTTACACCTCTGTTTGGATTTTGGGAAAGAAAAGAGTGCTGGTGCACTCTTTTAAAATCTGCCCAGGGACCAGTTTGTAATTCTTGATAAGTTAAAGGGAGTAGTTGTTAATATTTGTGAATGTGAAAATTTTCCTTGTCAGAGGGAATTGGATGTAAAAATTGGAATTTAAAAACTGACGGTCTAAAAATAGTTTTCTTGGTACTCGAATGGAATTAATTTAAAACAAAATTTAATTTAACGATTTGCTTAGTTTTCGTGCTTAATAGAGAATTTAAAATGAGCCTTGAATTGGGGCTGAGACCTTAATTGATAGTTAATTAATGTGATTTGGGTTCACACCGAGTAAAACTTATATATGGCTAGTTAGTTATTTAAGTTGCTGACTTAATAGTAATTAATAAGGAATATCATAAGGTAAACGGGGTTGGCAATTTCTTTGCTGGCTAAGTCTCAAAATTAAAATAATTTAGTTACAACTCATTGTAGATTAATTAAGATTTTAATTAATTAATAAATTAAGTAGTTAGGATTTTAAAAGATTAGTTAAGTAATTAAATATTTAGATCAAGTAAAATGTAGTTTTTAAATAAGGTAAATAATTTATAAATAAAATATGTTGTTAATTAATAAAGGACAATTAATTAACAACATATTAACGCTTTCGAATCATTACGATTACAAAATTTTACTAAATAGAATAATTAGATAATCATGTATTAATTTATATTTAAATTAATCGACTCGCACAAATTAGTAAAAATAATACGTACGATTTTAGAAACGCTATAATAATTAAGTACTTAACATTTATAAACTACGTACTTAGGATTTAAAATTTATTGTAGCTTAATTAGTTAGGAAAAACATGTTATCTTACAAGTGATTAAATAGAAAATTAATAATAGCAAATTAAATTACGTAGGTTATACCTTACTTATTTTATTGTAAAAATATGTAATATCCTTTAGTTAAAAGTTATGACTTATATAATTAGTTAAACAGTTTATCTTCAAATTAAAATATAATGAATATTTAAATTGCATTAGATTAAATTAAACCAACCTTGACCTAATTTTTTTTACGCTCAATCGGAATCGAATAAAATCGATCGAACCGATTGAGAAGATTCGAACACTTAGTGAAAATAATCAAACGAGGTAATAAAGGTTACGAATACTTAGTGTAGACTCTAATTAAGTTACGACTGAATTACAGGTCAGCCGACCTACACCGAGTTTGATCCGTGGTACGATCCCGCTGACGATTACACCGGAGCAGGTGAGGATCGTGCAGATTGCGGTGATTTCTAGCGCTAGCGCTTTCTACCCCTACAGCTATCAGGTGTGGGATATCTGTATTTTTCTTTCGTGGCGTACTCTCACCAGTCGACCACTTGACCTGACATTCGCACTTTAAATTTTGTAGTTGCATTAGAGCATGTTTAATCCTTTCTGAACTGTAATTTAGGATTTGCACAACCCCTTCTAAATTGAAAATTTAATGCTTTCTTAGGAGTAGCGTAACTTAATTAATAATATATTAGGATATTAGTTGTCCTCTTCTCGTAGAGGACAACATATTATTGTAGTTAAGCATGTGCATTGGTGAGTGTGAGATAGAAGACCGAATGACTGCTTTCCGTCTCGTAGGCATGGGATGCGAGGCGGCTCGTGGGTCATTGGGCTGAGGGATCACTTGATCCCTTAGAGGTCTTATTAGGATTATTATTATTATATGCATGGGATTGGTATTATATCATTTTCGTTCATTTTACATTTTGTGCGGACCGATCTCGAGTCCGGAGACGATTCGGGAGCTATCCCCCCTACATTAGGAGCTACTTGCCTAGTACGGCTGCCGAGGATGCGGTGGCAGATTTTATTTTTGTTGTTATGGGCCGCTCACGAGCCCTTGTCCCATTGATCTGGCCGGATGGTGGAGTTTCGTCTCTGCTCATGAGGAGACGAATTGACTTATTCTTACGCATTGCTTGTAGTTTTCTCCTATTTTATATGTTTGGTGATGAATCGTCTTAGAGTAAGGAAAACACATGGAATTGGATGTAACCATCGGCTAGCGTGCCTTTCTTGTGTGGGCAAAGCTCGATATCATTAGGCATCGGGTACCTTTGCCCCTCTGATCGCAGTCCTTGGATTGTTACACAAAATTCGATATAACCATCGGCTAGCGTGCCTTTCTTGTGTGGGCAAAGCTCGATGTCATTAGGCATCGGGTATCTTTGCCCCTCTGATCGCAGTCCTTGTGTTATGTCAACTTTGAGATATAAATTCAATTTGATTGAACTTGGCACGGCACGGGGTGACAAAATTATTCGTACTATTATTATATCAATTTGTACACATGGTACCTATTGTACTGGACTTCGGTTGAGTATAATATTGATCCTCTTATTTTATTTTGGGAAACTTTGGCATTTTGGCATAATAGGAAAATCACATCATGTCATCTATTATATGTATATTTTTCTTTTGTAGTACTATGATAGGTTTAATTTTCGCAGCATATGCATTAAAAGTGAATTACCGACTTTACGTAGATTTCAAATTAAAATGTGCTTTGACTTAAGAGGATCCCTGAAGGGATAATACTGGGTCGCATACTGGGCGATCATTCGCTCATCCCCTCCTTTTTATGGATGTGGGCAGGTACAGAGTCTGACGGTCCGCAGCAGGAGGCGCCAGGAGCTGTCCCCGATGGCCACGCCGTTTGATATAGTGTTTAGGATACTTTGATTAGGGTTTTGCGAGTCCGATGTTTTTGTTATATACATTGGACTCGATAGATTATGTATCCCTTGACTAGTTATGTTTATTTTATCCCGAGGTGGATTGTATGGATGATCTGATGATGTGTATATTTATGTTTATTTGATATTTATGACTATTGCTTGTTTGTATTATATCGCTTCCGCTGTTGCTTGATTTTTATGTTGTTTAGCCTTGCGTGTTTATTGATTATTAGACACGAGGCGGGGATTGATCACATCCTAATCCGGAAATCCTGGTTTGGGGTGTGATAATTTTCATGGCTTGGAGGCATGGTATGTCAATTTGTGTGAGCCCGCTGGCCTCCTTGAGATGATCGATCGGCAGAGCGAGGTGATTGGCCAAGATTGTGTCCACAAATCCAATGGAAATCTTGCCTTTATCTTTCTTGGCAAGGGCAACCTCACGGATTTGTTTGCAAAGGAGATGGCCGAGGTGAGTGATAGGTTTAATTTATATATATGTTCGATCAGGTTTTCATCGCATAATAGCACCAAATATCATGTATTTTAGTATAATTTAGGATTAAATACCCCTAGAATCAAGTTACTGCATTTGTCTATGTGAAATTCGCAGGAAAACAAGAAAAAGGACCAAAGTGCGGACGCACTGAACTTTAGTGCGGCCGCACTAAGCACTTAAGAAGAAAATCCAAGGTCCAGCATGCTCAGAGGAAAAGTCCGAGGGGAATGCGGACGCACTAAACATTGGTGCGGACGCATTTCCTACTTAGCCGAATTTTGGTGAAGAAATCCAGCAACTCAGAAGGAAAATGCGACCAGAGTGCGACCGCAGGGGACCCGCATTTTCTACTTAGAGAAATTTCCACTCCTGAGCCAAAGAAGAACCGAAAAGTCCGAGAGTAATGCGGACGCACTCAGCACTTGGAGTCAAATCCAGAACTGAAACCAAAACCCGTGCGGCCGCAGTGTGGACGCACTTGGGCCGCATTCAGCCTAAAAACTGCCATTTTGAGGATTTCCTATTTTCGGCGCATCAGACCACGTCCCAAAAGGTGGAAAATAGAAGGTGGAAACGTGGGGACACGTTGTGACGGATTTAGAGTGATTCCCCACGTCCATATGCTCCAGATCTATTATAAAAGGAAAGTAATTTCTTCTCCATAGAGGACCATTCTAAGAGAGAAATTCACGAGATAGAGCGTCAACCACAGGAGCGAATCAAGAAGGAAGAAGGCGAATTCTCACAGCAATTGCAAGGAAGACTAAGGTTTTGATTAGGGAAAGGGTGTATTCTATTTCTCTAGTTAGTTTCTCTTTGTCTTTACTTATTTTGTACTTGAATTCATGATGAATACTTGCATCTCCATGAGAGAGTAGTTCTCTTTCTAGGGGTTTAGGTCATGTAACATGAACTTGTTTAATTCTATTTTACTCGGATTTTAGTTTTTATTATGATTGTTTGATTTGATGTTAATTTCTGTGATTTATCATTTGTGATGTTCCATGATTTACTACTTGAATTGTAGCGTCCCGCTTTGATCATTTAGACCCAAAGTAGATTAGGATCATATAGGATAGTGCAACTTGTTGTGCTTGACTTGTAGCGTCCCGCTTAAGTCTTCTTGATTAAAAGTAGATTAGGATCATATAGGATAGTATAAATTGTGATTGCAAATACCTTGGGGTTTGAATATTGAAGCGACCGAACTCTATTATTCAAATCTGGAAATATAGAGATTAAGATTAGGGTGTGGCGAAGGACTTAGCGGTGAAGCCAAAACTTGATTGGGACACCTTAGAACAAATATCGATATATACACTTGAAGCACGTGATTAAATATCCCTCTAGGTTAGTGACAGCCCTAGAATTCGAGGCACATTAATCCGTCCACCCAAGGTATTTGTATTAATATTTGTTCCAAAGGCTAACTTAGGTTAGAAACCCCGTCATAATCAAACATGAATTTAAACAAACCGAGTAGATAGAATTAGCAAGGGATTGTGGACCGAATACCCCTAGACTTCTCAAACTTGATTGTCACCCGATTTTATTGCTTTTTGTCACGAACTTTTAATTACTTTAATTTTCCTTCAAACAACGATTTTACACAAAACCCCCCCACTTTACTTTTATTGTTCTGTTTTAAAAGTAGTTTTCTTTATTAAAAATTAGTGTTTCCCTCTCTCCCTGCGGATCGACACCTAAATACTACAATCGATAGGTTGTGCGCTTGCAACTAACCTATTCATTGAGTACGAAGGTTTTATAAATTTAAAGGCAAAAAGAGTACAAAATCTCTATATCTAAAATACTCAACAAGCTTTTTGGCGCCGTTGCCGGGGAGAATAGGATAGATACTAGTTTTTATTTTAGGAAAGTACTTTTAATTCTTAGTTTCCTTATTTACTTTTCAGAAAATTAAAAATCCAAAAATAGTTTATTTCCTTTTTTTTACAATTTCTGAAATTTACTTTCCTTATTTAGAAAAAAATCCAAAAATATTTTACTTTCCTTATTTAATTTTCTGCACTTTAATATTCTCTATTTCTATTCTCTCTCTTTCACATCACATTTCTTCTCTCATAGGTTTAAGCGCTGGCACCGGTCACAAGAAGTCAAACCGCAAAGATCAAAGCCGGCGAATCCTCTCTTTCTCAACCAATGGCGGGTCTAGATCCCGAACTAGGCATGCCGCGCAACTTTAGAGAGGATGAATTTCCGGAAGGTCTCATCAACCCAAACTTTCACGATCTCAATAACAATCCACCACCTCTTCCTCCACACAACAACCAACCACCACCACATCCACACAACAACAATAATCCACCCATTCTCAATAATAATCCTCTCTTCGGTGTCAATCCAAACAATAACGGAAATGGCCGTAATCGCCAACAAGGCCACCGCTTCGGTTTCATTCCTCAAGGCCAAGATCCACGCGAAATCAAGCCATCTCTCATCCACTTGCTTGGCCAAAGTCAGTTTGGGGGAGCCCTAAACGAAGATCCACACGCCCACTTGGCGGTATTCGAAGAATCTTGCGGAACCTTCGCTAGAGAAGGAGAAGAGCTCGACAACCTCAAGCTCAAATGCTTCCATCTATCCCTCCGTGACAATGCAAGGACCTGGCTAAGGACCGTGAATCGGGATCACATAAGAAGATGGGACGACATGGAGAAGTTATTCTTAGGAAAATACTTCCCTCCATCCAAAACCCAGCACTTTCGAACGAAGATCACGACGTTCAAGCAAGCCGAGGGAGAGTCTTTGACCGAGGCATGGGATAGATGGGCCGAGCTCCAGCGCTTGTGCCCTAACCATGGCCTCGACATGTGGTTGCTCTTTCAATTTTTCTTTGCAGGTTGCACAATAGCCACTAAGACTCATTTGAATTCAGCCGCAGGGGGCAACATGTCAAAGATGGATCCTGAGCAAGCCATGCTAATGATTGAGGACATGGCGATCAACCAAAGGAAATGGACGGCCGAAAGAGGTGGACGAACCCAAACCACACCGGGGATCCTGAAAATCGATGAAGTTACCGCCTTGAGAGCCCAAATGGAAGCCTTGCAACATCAAATGGCACAAATGCAAAACGCCAAATCCGTGACGAACAAGGCTTCATGCGGCATTTGTGGAGAGTCGACTCATATCACCGCCGATTGCAAAGTCCTCTTAGAAGGAGAGGACGTCGAGCAAGTCAATGCAATGTTTTACAATCAAGGTGATAAGAGAAATGACCCGATCTACAATAAGGTTAGGCCAAATGATAATTTCAATTCGAATACATATAACCCTAACACAAGGTGGAACCATCCAAATTTCAAGTGGAGGACTGAAAATGAAAACTCAAACTCAAACCAATACCAAGGTAATCCCAATCAATACCAAAACCGGTCGAACCAAAACTCGTACCAAGGACCTTCTCAAAACAACAAATTAGAAAAATTGATAGATGGCCTTGTTATCTCTCAAAACGAGTTCATGAACCAACAAAGAAGCACCAATACCGATATTTCGGATTCCTTGAGAAACATGAATAATAGATTTGAGTTTTTAGAGACCAAAACAAAGATGCTAGAAACACAAATTGCACAACAAGCATCTTCATCCTCCCGTCAACAAGGGACGCTTCCGGGCAAACCCGACATCAACCCGAGAGAGCATGCGAATGCCGTGACCTTGAGGAGCGGCAAGGAGTACGAAGGACCTACCATGCCCAATGAAGAGGAGCAGCAACCTCCCAAGGAAACACACGACGTTGCAATTCCCCTTGATGCAACCGCAGCACCTACAAGAGTGGATGCACCGACATCGGAAAAGCATCAAACATTGGGTAATTCTAGCTCCACAAAGGTAACAAATGCTGAAACTCCTAAGTACATTCCCCCGCATAGGTTTGTACCTTTTCCTCAAAGGTTAGTGAAGCAAAAATTAGACCAACAATTTGCCAAATTTGTCGATCACCTCAAAAGGTTAAATATCACCATACCATTTACCGAAGCAATTACCCAAATGCCCACTTATGCAAAAATTTTAAAAGAGATTTTGTCCAACAAAAGAACACTTGAGGAAGTGGGTACGGTGTCCCTAAATGAGGAGTGTAGCGCCCTCTTCCTAAACAAGCTACCTCCAAAACTTAAGGACCCGGGAAGCTTTGCAATCCCATGTAAGATAGGTGATACCAAATTTGATAGGTGTTTATGTGATTTAGGGGCAAGTGTTAGTCTCATGCCAAAATCGGTATATCTAAGATTAGACTTAGGGGAATTAAAACCAACGAGAATGTCCTTGCAATTGGCCGATAAAACGGTAAGGTTCCCCGAAGGAATTGTGGAAGATGTAATTGTCAAAATAGGTGAATACTTTGTGCCTATTGATTTTGTGGTTGTAGAAATGGAAGAGGACACTCATACCCCTATCTTGTTAGGGCGTGATTTCCTCATAACTGCAGGTGCCAACATCGATGTTAAAGAAGGAAAAATTTCCTTTGACATTGGTGGAGAAAAGGTCGACTTCCACATGTTTAAATCTATTAAATTTCCTTCTAATGATAATGACTCAATATGTAGGGTTGATGTTTTAGACTCTATAATTGATGATCATCTAGATAGGATGATGAAAGGAAAACAACTGGACGAAATCCTGGGAGAAACCGACCTCGAAACAAGCAAAAACTGCAAAAACAACCCTCAGTGCGACCGCACCAGCCCACTGTGCGTCCGCACTTTCACAGAAGAGGAGTCAGATTCGCCAGACCGAGAGCAATGCGCCCGCACCAGCCCTGAGTGCGTCCGCACATTTGCCGATTTAACCTCTGTGCGTCCGCACCCCACCCGCACTGAGGCCGCAGATGCTCAAATTTCACTTATCCAGGCGCAGTGCGTCCGCACTGAATATGAGTGCGTCCGCACTAAGGCCCAAATAGCTCAAATCGAAGCCAATTCGACCAGTTCCACACCACCGAAGGTCGAGCTCAAACCATTGCCACCTACTCTTCGCTACGAGTACCTGGGGACAGATGAGACTTATCCGGTGATAGTCAATTCCGATCTCAACAAAGATCAAACCGAGAAGCTCCTTCATGAACTAAGATTACATAGGAAGGCTATCGGGTACACAATCGATGATCTAACCGGAATTAGCCCCTCCTTTTGCATGCACAGAATTCTAATGGAGGATGATCACAAGCCTTCAATCGAATCTCAAAGGCGACTCAATCCGAATCTCAAAGAAGTCGTGAAGAAGGAAATCATCAAACTCCTAGATGCCGGCATCATCTACCCAATCTCCGATTCAAAATGGGTAAGTCCGGTTCATGTTGTGCATAAGAAAGGAGGTACCACTGTGGTGAAAGGCGAAGGCGACAAGATGATATCAACAAGGGTGGTAACCGGGTGGCGAATGTGCATCGACTACCGCAAGCTAAACAATGCAACAAGGAAGGACCATTTCCCTCTACCATTTGTCGACCAAATGCTCGAAAGGCTCGCTTACCATTCACATTTTTGCTATTTAGATGGGTATAGTGGTTTCTTTCAAATTCCAATTCACCCCGATGACCAAGAGAAAACAACATTTACTTGCCCTTATGGTACGTTCGCGTATCGTAGGATGCCGTTTGGTTTATGTAATGCACCAGCTACATTCCAAAGAGCCATGATGGCTATATTTTCTGATTTGTTAGAAAATTTTGTGGAGGTTTTCATGGATGATTTTTCCGTATTTGGTACTTCGTTTGACAATTGCTTAACTAATTTAATCAAAGTTTTAGAACGTTGTGAGCAGGTCAATTTAGTACTCAATTGGGAGAAATGTCATTTCATGGTGCAACAAGGAGTTGTCCTAGGCCATGTGGTGTCATCCAAGGGATTGGAAGTCGACAAAGCCAAGGTGGAGGTGATAGAGAAATTGCCCTATCCAACATGCGTAAAAGATGTGCGAAGCTTTCTAGGACATGCGGGATTCTATAGGCGATTCATCAAAGATTTTTCGAAAATTTGCAAACCTCTTACTAATTTGACAATGCAAAATGTTGAATTTAAATTTGATGCACCTTGCATTGAAGCTTTTTGCAGGATTAAAGAAGCACTAATTTCAGCTCCAATTCTCCGACCTCCGAATTGGGATGCTCCTTTTGAAATTATGTGCGATGCAAGCGACTACACCGTGGGAGCCGTCCTAGGACAGCGAGCCGACAACAAGCCACATGTGATCTATTACGCAAGCAAGGTATTAGATGAGGCTCAAATGAATTACACCACAACCGAAAAGGAATTCCTAGCGGTAATCTTCGCCATCAACAAATTTCGACAATATTTGGTGGGATCTAAGGTGGTGGTGTACACCGATCATGCGGCAATCCGATACCTTCTCAACAAGAAAGATGCCAAACCACGCCTAATTAGGTGGATCCTCCTCCTCCAAGAGTTCGACCTAGAGATTAAAGACAAGAAAGGGACCGAAAACTCTGTGGCGGACCACCTTTCACGCATCAATAACACACCGAAAGAAGGAGACTTGCCGATAGACGATTCATTCATTGATGAGCAGCTATACGCAGTACAAAGTTTAGACGCCCCTTGGTATGCGGATTATGTTAATTATTTAGCATGTGGGTTGGTACCCCCGGAACTCTCTCACACACAAAGGAAGAAATTCTTTTCAGATGTTAAAAACTATTATTGGGATGAACCTTTGTTATTTCAATTGGGGGTAGACGGTATACATAGGCGTTGTGTACCACAAGAAGAGGTGAACCAAATTCTCCAATGTTGCCATTCATCCGCCTATGGAGGACATGCCTCAACCGACAAAACTGCAGCAAAAGTTCTTCAAGCCGGATTCTATTGGCCGACAATTTTCAAAGATACACGAGAATATGTGCTTAAGTGCGACAAGTGTCAACGAACCGGCAATATATCAAAAAGACATGAGATGCCTCTCCAAGGGATCCTAGAAGTTGAGATTTTCGATGTATGGGGAGTTGATTTCATGGGCCCTTTTCCATGTTCATGCAACAACAAGTACATCCTTGTAGCGGTCGATTATGTGTCAAAATGGGTAGAAGCCGTGGCAAGCCCAACCGCCGACTCCTCCGTGGTAAGAAAGCTTTTTCAAAGAATTATTTTTCCTAGGTTTGGAGTACCACGAGTGGTGATTAGCGATGGCGGCTCTCATTTCATCAACCGCCAATTCGACAATCTCCTACTCAAATACGGAGTCAAGCACAAGGTAGCCACACCTTACCACCCTCAAACAAACGGGCAAGTTGAAGTTACCAATCGTGAGATAAAAAGCATCTTGCAAAAGGTTGTCAACACATCGAGAAAAGATTGGTCGCTAAAACTTGATGAATCGCTTTGGGCATACCGCACCGCCTACAAGACACCAATAGGTATGACTCCCTTTAAATTGGTCTATGGCAAACCATGTCACTTACCGGTTGAACTCGAGCACAAGGCGTATTGGGCGATAAGAGCGCTAAATTTCGATCTAAAAGCCGCCGGTGCAAAACGAATTCTCAACCTACATGAGTTGGATGAACTGCGCCTCAATGCATACGAAAATGCCAAGCTATACAAGGAAAAGACAAAGAGGTGGCATGACAAACACATCATGAAGCGAGAATTTCACGAAGGAGAAATGGTCTTGCTATACAATTCGCGACTTCGCCTCTTTCCCGGAAAATTGAAGTCAAGATGGAATGGCCCATACCAAATCCGGAAGGTTTTTAACAATGGAGCGATCGAAATTTGGAGCAACAACACAGGTTCTTTTAAGGTAAATGGACAACGCCTTAAGCACTTCAACTATGAAGATCCAATAGAAAAGGTGGACGGCTCCTACCTAGCCAACCCCACTCGTCAATGAGCCCAAAGCCATGTCGAGCTCACGACGTAAAATTGAGCGCTTCTTGGGAGGCAACCCAAGGTTTTTACTGTTTTTATTTAATTTTTATTTTTTCGAAAATTACAATTTTTAATGATTCAGCCAATTTTTCAGGTCAAAAACTCATGATAATAACCTGAGTGCGTCCGCACTAAACTTCAGTGCGTCCGCACTACCTACTTAGAATATTTTTTAGACAGGTTAAACCATCAAAATTGACCAGACTGAACGCAATGCGTCCGCACAAAAATTTGGTGCGTCCGCATTTTCTACTTGGCCGCAAAATTGGGAGAACATTGAAGCAATGCGACCGCAGGAGACTCGCACAGGGGTCGCATCTGGCAGACCGAGAGGAATGCGCCCGCACAGGAGCCGCACAGAGGCCGCATTTAGGATTATGCCAATTTTTTCTATCTCCAAGGCCTTAATGCGTCCGCATCTCATCCCAGTGCGTCCGCACGCAGTAAAATTAGAAATTTTTTTGCCTTTTTAAACCTAGGCACCCCTTCACCTTCTCTCTCTCTCCGGATTTTTCTCTCAAAACCGTCGGTTTTCTCTAAAAATAACCGAATCTCTCTCTTTTTCTCTTCTCTCCCTCTCCCACTACAAATCCCTCTTCTCTCCTAGCCCTAAGTGCCGCCATTGCCGCTTTCCTCTCGTCTTCAAGCCACCTCGCCACCTTTTCGCCATTCAAGCACCACACCACGGGATTTTGCGATCTACAACCGGGTTTGATCTCTCTTACTCTTCAATTTCACTATTTCGTTGTTAGAACTTAGCGATCGGTACCAAATTTGGCCAATTTGACCAAAATTTCACCAAAACCCTCGGTTTACCATTGACAGAACCCCCGTGCGATCTCAGTGCGTCCGCACCAGACCCGCACTCAGCCATTAATTTCAAATTTTAACCAAATTCTATCTACTGGTTTATGCGACCGCAGTGCGTCCGCACTAGGGCCGCATTTTTCTCTGTTTAGGTTAAATTTCATATTTTTGAGTTGCGGTTTGGGAATTAGTGCTTAAATCTCTTTGTTAAGGATTTTTCTTGCAGGTTACCATGTTTAAAAAAAAGAAACTAGCTGGCAAGAAGCGAAAGGGTGAGGAAGGGCAATCTAGCCAATCGAACTATCCACCGGCACAGCCCTTGAATGACGAGCAACGAAGCCGCAAGAGTTTCAATGAGCGGCGCCGAACCGTTGAACCATCTCGCTGGATCGATGTCGAGGCCCTCGAAGTTCTAGGTCTCACCAACTCGGTCCAAATGCTAACTTCGAGACTAGATCTTTGGGACTTCCTATGCGACGAAGTTCCAACCTACAAGGGAATCACACTCGAGTTCCTCTCCTCCGTTGAGTTCGACCGAGCTAGGCGTGTCCTTGAATTCAACCTCGGAGGGTATGCCCATTCCATGACTTCCGCCGAACTCATGTCTCTCCTCCATATACCCAATCAAGATGTCAATGCAATGCGTACAACCACTGATTTCTTCCATGACATGTCCGTTGCACAATTCCGGCGTCTAACTTGTGAGGATGGCATTCTCGGCCATCAAAGAACAAAGAACATTCTCCACCCTACCTTGCGATACATCCAGCGAGTTCTTAGCTACTCCATCTTTGCTCGAGGAGAGACTGCCTCCGTCATCAACATCAATGAGCTATTCTACATGTGTTGCATGTTGCGAAGAAACAACGGGGAAATGAACTACATGCCTCACATTGGCTACAATTTGGCCAAGCATCTTCACACCGTGGCGACCAATAGACAGCAACATGGTAAAATTCGAGTGGGAGGTATTATCACCAAAATTGCAAGAGGTCTCCACTTACCATTTGGGGATGATATCGTGGATGGTCCGACCCTTGTCGACATCCCCGGCCTAGTCCGTGCCACGTTGATTGAGAGATCCATGTATGATGAATACTGGATCAACATTGGTCCAGGGACAATCCGACACCGGCTACCTCTTCAAGTTGATATCGATCCGTTGAATGATGCAACATGGTCTATAGCGGACGACCCTCTTCCAACCGAAGTACCACAACCAGCTCAAGCCGCACCTCCTCCTCAAGAAGGTCCAACCAATCAACAAATTATGGACTACATGATGGACTTCCGCCTTTACCTCGACGGGCGTCTCAATGACATTGAGACCACGGCCAACAATGCCATGTACTACTCACGTATGGCATGCCAACAAGCCAATGCCGATTTTGAAGATGAGCCGCCTACTCCACCATATGTTAGGCGTGCCGGTCGAGCAGCGGAGGAGCAACAACAAGCCGCGGCAGCCAACGCACCAAACAATGATGGTGAGGAGACCGAGGAGCAAGAGCAAGATGATGAGGATGAGGATATGGATGGGGGCGACGCCCCGTGAGGCCACTTTGCCTCGTACTACCACCGACTTCCGCCAATAAGTTAAGTCCATATTTCTTCTTATTTACTTTTGTTTATTTTCAGCATTGGGGACAATGCTTGATTTAAGCTTGGGGGATGGGAAGAAAATGTATCTTGCATGTGCATTTAGGATCATGTTTAAATTTCAGCAATTTTAAATTTTTTCGTAGGATGTGATAAATTTGGGTGATTGACGAAAATTAGGGATGTTCATGCAATTTTTGCGAATTTTAGGTAAAACCCTTGGAACAATTGGAAATGACCACATAATTGGGCGAAAAACTTTGTGGAAATAAAGGTTGATGAAATTAGGACATTTGGAATTTAAATGGATTAGAGAAGCTATTTAGATATGAGAATTTTAAGTTTGGAAAAATTGGGATATCCACAAGTATGAAAGAATACTTAAGGATGTGTGTATTCATGATATGTGCATAAATGTTGAGAAATTGGGTAAAATTGAAAATTTTGAAAATAAAAGGTGACTCCAATGACCTATGTTACGGCTTCATGACGTACTTATGGTTATGAGTCCTTAGCACTCTTGCTCCGCTAGTCTCCCGATAAAATTGACATTCGTGTTAATGGAAGGGTGGACTAAGAGCATGCAAAGCACCCTTGAATTAGAACGGTCGGGTACGGTTAACTACTTGTAACTAACCGGTGCTTAAATGAGGATGGGGAAAATAATGCTAAATCATGAAAGAAAAATCAAAGTGAAAAAAAAAAAAAAATCAAAAGCAACACCAAAGATGTGAATATGCATGTATCAACACACATAGTCCGCAAAATTTCTAAACCTAAGTTTTATTCAAGCTTGGGGGAATTTGAAAATTCCATGTTTAAGATAGCATTTCTTTTAATCAATTTGGGTAAACAAAGTTCATGAATTCTAGACCTTTAAGGAAATAAAAGTTAGAGTAATCGAATTGTGGGGTTGAGTCGAAATTATCCAAGGGTTAAACTTGAAAATTGGGAAATTTGCATGAGGGTTTTTAATTTTTGACAAGATCATACAAATTTTTCATTTAAATATACTTGATATAAGGTGTACCAATGAGATCGAATTGATAGCTCAAGTTAGGTTTTGCTTGGGGACAAGCAAAGTTCAAGCTTGGGGGAATTTGATAGGTTTAATTTATATATATGTTCGATCAGGTTTTCATCGCATAATAGCACCAAATATCATGTATTTTAGTATAATTTAGGATTAAATACCCCTAGAATCAAGTTACTGCATTTGTCTATGTGAAATTCGCAGGAAAACAAGAAAAAGGACCAAAGTGCAGACGCACTGAACTTTAGTGCGGCCGCACTAAGCACTTAAGAAGAAAATCCAAGGTCCAGCATGCTCAGAGGAAAAGTCCGAGGGGAATGCGGACGCACTAAACATTGGTGCGGACGCATTTCCTACTTAGCCGAATTTTGGTGAAGAAATCCAGCAACTCAGAAGGAAAATGCGACCAGAGTGCGACCGCAGGGGACCCGCATTTTCTACTTAGAGAAATTTCCACTCCTGAGCCAAAGAAGAACCGAAAAGTCCGAGAGTAATGCGGGCGCACTGGGAGGCAGTGCGGACGCACTCAGCACTTGGAGTCAAATCCAGAACTGAAACCAAAACCCGTGCGGCCGCAGTGTGGACGCACTTGGGCCGCATTCAGCCTAAAAACTGCCATTTTGAGGATTTCCTATTTTCGGCGCATCAGACCACGTCCCAAAAGGTGGAAAATAGAAGGTGGAAACGTGGGGACACGTTGTGACGGATTTAGAGTGATTCCCCACGTCCATATGTTCCAGATCTATTATAAAAGGAAAGTAATTTCTTCTCCATAGAGGACCATTCTAAGAGAGAAATTCACGAGATAGAGCGTCAACCACAGGAGCGAATCAAGAAGGAAGAAGGCGAATTCTCACAGCAATTGCAAGGAAGACTAAGGTTTTGATTAGGGAAAGGGTGTATTCTATTTCTCTAGTTAGTTTCTCTTTGTCTTTACTTATTTTGTACTTGAATTCATGATGAATACTTGCATCTCCATGAGAGAGTAGTTCTCTTTCTAGGGGTTTAGGTCATGTAACATGAACTTGTTTAATTCTATTTTACTCGGATTTTAGTTTTTATTATGATTGTTTGATTTGATGTTAATTTCTGTGATTTATCATTTGTGATGTTCCATGATTTACTACTTGAATTGTAGCGTCCCGCTTTGATTATTTAGACCCAAAGTAGATTAGGATCATATAGGATAGTGCAACTTGTTGTGCTTGACTTGTAGCGTCCCGCTTAAGTCTTCTTGATTAAAAGTAGATTAGGATCATATAGGATAGTATAAATTGTGATTGCAAATACCTTGGGGTTTGAATATTGAAGCGACCGAACTCTATTATTCAAATCTGGAAATATAGAGATTAAGATTAGGGTGTGGCGAAGGACTTAGCGGTGAAGCCAAAACTTGATTGGGACACCTTAGAACAAATATCGATATATACACTTGAAGCACGTGATTAAATATCCCTCTAGGTTAGTGACAGCCCTAGAATTCGAGGCACATTAATCCGTCCACCCAAGGTATTTGTATTAATATTTGTTCCAAAGGCTAACTTAGGTTAGAAACCCCGTCATAATCAAACATGAATTTAAACAAACCGAGTAGATAGAATTAGCAAGGGATTGTGGACCGAATACCCCTAGACTTCTCAAACTTGATTGTCACCCGATTTTATTGCTTTTTGTCACGAACTTTTAATTACTTTAATTTTCCTTCAAACAACGATTTTACACAAAACCCCCCCACTTTACTTTTATTGTTCTGTTTTAAAAGTAGTTTTCTTTATTAAAAATTAGTGTTTCCCTCTCTCCCTGCGGATCGACACCTAAATACTACAATCGATAGGTTGTGCGCTTGCAACTAACCTATTCATTGAGTACGAAGGTTTTATAAATTTAAAGGCAAAAAGAGTACAAAATCTCTATATCTAAAATACTCAACAGTGAGGTCGCACCGGTGTTGGCTCGATCATGCATTTGAGGAGATAGAGTTCGGTAGTGTTACCTTGGATGAACTCTCGCCTCTTGCGAAAATGGAATTGGCAAGGATGACTTGCAAGAGGCGGACTTGGGGGTGGATGATTGTGCTCGCCGGTCGAGTTGAATTTTGGTTGTCTTCTGTGATGCTGTACCATAACTCTCGGCTGTCAGGAGAATCACAAGTTCCATCATCGGTGAGGTCGAAGATGGCGCAGAAATCACTCATGGAGACTGTGTAATGCACGCCAAGCATCTGGAAAGTGATGAAGTCACCATTGTATCTGTAGGTCGCAAGGAACTCCCTCGTGAGTACCTTGTAAATTTTGACTCCTTTGATTAGGTTTAGGAATTGCCAGATGTGGATGCAGTTTGCGAATTGTTCGGTTTGTGCAAGGAGGCCTAGTCGCTGGAGTGTCTCCGTGTTGATCGACTTGTGGTAGATGACCTCCCTTGTTGTCGTCTTCTTGTAAGCTTGTTTGAATTGTGTGTGCGAGAAGACGGGTTGGTACTCGGTTGGCCGAACTTCCTCCATTGATTCATGGAGTCTTCTTCCTCGAGACCAAAATCCCGAGGGTTGAACTCCTCCGAGGCATACTCCTCATTGGAGACTGATGTGTCTCTGTTTGAGTGTTGAGTGTCGGATTGAGAGGATGAATGGTTGGAGGATTGTGGTTGTGAGCTGGAGGACCAGGAGGAACGGCTAGAGGATCCCTGTGGTGAATTACTCGGGCCGGCACCTCCGAGGGCTTTCTTAGCACTCCTCGTGACTATCCCTAAAATATTCTTCATTTTTGGGGTCATTTGTCAAAATAAAATGTCTCAGTTACGGATCGTATTGGGCAATACGGTCTGGTTGGTTGGTGAATTTGACAAAGTACCCGACTGGTTACGGACCGTATCAGGCCAATACGGACCGTATTACAGGGGTTGGAAAAACTGCTAAGTACTGGACTGGACTTTCTAGTAAACGATCACGAACCGTATTGGTTCAATACGGACCGTATTATACTGGTAAAAATTGAGATTTTGACAGAAACCTAATTTTTTTGTGATTTTTGTGATTTTGCGAAAATAAAACTTGATTATCTAAACTAATGTAACAGAGAAATTAAATTAAAAAAAATGCAAAAATGAATTTAAACTTTGAAATTAGAAAAGGGGTTTAGAAAAACCGAAATTGGAGAAGAGTAGTCGAGTGGCCGTCGGATACAGACCCAGTACGGTCCGTATTAGGGCAGAGACGCGGAGAAGGAGGCTGGCGGTGGCTTCAATGGTGAATGGAGACGAGTTTGGCGATGGAGATCGGCGGCAAGGAAGAGAGGCTCGGTTTTGGGCAAAAATGGAAGAGGGAGAAGGGGAAGAGATAGAGGGAAAGGGAGTAGAGAGGAAGAGGAAGAGAAGGGTTTAGGAATTAAAACGAAATAAGGGTTAATGGTTATGAGACGTGATTCGTGCGGGATTTCAAACGTCTCTTCTTAACGGGTTCGCATCTCCCTGATTAACTCTTATTACGGACCGTATCAGCCAATACGGTCCGTATTGAGTCCGTTATGCTTACCCAATACCCGTTAAGTTTTAACTCCTTTGAATACGGCCGTATCAGCCAATACGGGCCGTATTCACCACTTAATTCCTGTCTTCTTACTCTATTGCCCCTGTATCCATTGGTAAGATCCGTATCAGCCAATACATGTCATACCAGAGAGTATTTTCCATCTTCCGAGATGTCTTTTAATCGAGCCTTTCCTCCAGTATGCTTACCTGATCATAGGAAAAAGGTGGGTATGAGTTGTTTCTTTGTTTAAGTCCTAATTAAACTGAAAATAAATAATTATACGAAAATATAAATGTGGCCTTGGGTTGCCTCCCAAGAAGCGCTTGTTTTAAGTCGTTAGCTTGACTTTGTGTCGCATTAGTTTCTTCCAGATACCCTCCCGTCAATGCAAGCGGGTTGCTTGTCGGGTGGTTCGCCTTCAGCGTCTTCTGTGGTTTCATCATCACTGCCCTTCTCGAAGAAGTCGGTTGGTGTTTGAGGTCCGGGGTCGAATGCTAGACTCACACCGAGTACTACTTCAACCTCGTCCAGTCTTTGAGAAATTGCATCGAGTTCTTCGCGTAGGTTTTTGATTAATGCAAGGGCTAAGAGAGAATAATTCCTGTTGTTTGCGATATTAGGGCTCTTGTTCAGATCATCGGTTTGTGTTGTCACGGAGGTTGGATGGACCTGACCGTTATCTTGTACAATAAACAGTCTTTCCACTTCTTCTTCGTGCATCATTTCTTCGATGTCTTCAAATTCATCCATTCGCAATTCATCATTGCCATACTCATCCGTTGTTTCCAAATTGTAGACAAGATTTATGTCAGGAGGGACTTTAGTCTCATTCATGTTGAAAATCATCTTGTTCTCGCCAACATTGAGTGAGATTTTTCCATTCCTAACATCGATCATTGCCCCACATATGGCGAGGAATGACCTTCCAAGGATGATCGGAATCTGCTGATCAGAGTCAAAATAACGATGATTTACGTAGGGTTTTGGCTTAGATTTTACATATTTTCTCACACTTATGTTTAATTAATTAGAGAAAAAGGCTACTGTCACCCTTCTTTATGTTTTATTGCAGAAAACAGGTTTTGGGACTATTTTACATCAAATGGAGCTAGAATCAGGTCAATCGGATCAGCAACGCTTATCAACTAAGTCTCTATTACGGTCCTGTTTGACCCTAAAAAGTCAAGGATTTAATTATCCAGGATAAGGATGTCATTCAATTGCAAAACTGGTCGGTCAAAGGTCAAACATACTTTAATTTGACTCAACATCACAAAATAGGAAATGAAAATCATTAAATCAAGTTCATGATTAAAATCTACTCAAATAATCATGAATTTTAATGAGAAGCACACTTCCTAACTCAAAATGGTTGAGGATATATCAAAATTGCGAAATTGAAGGGTGCTGATTGGAGCCAGGTGGAGCTGGGTACCTATAGCAATTACCCTTGATTAATTTGGGTACAATTGGGGTACGCAAACATAGTCTAAGGGGGGCAGGGACCCACTTGTCAGCCTCTCAGAATTATTTTCGCTACTACTCAGAGATAAGTGAACCTGGCACACTGAGTTTAAACTTATACACCGGATTGTTAGTGCAGTGGCTTACATTGCACCGAGACCACACAGAGGCAACAGAACGCCACTGGATTTAAATCCAGCGCCTCTGACCCCTTCATTTCCCGTACTCTCGGCAGTTCATGCACCACACAGAGCTCAATAAGCGGGGTATTGAATACCAGGCGCAGCAAAGAAATGAAAAAGGATTAAATGGGTTATAAAGCCCAAAACTGGAGAGACTGACTAGTGGGCCCGTGCTTACAGTGCCATCTCCCTCCACTCTTCTCTTACTTTTCTTCCTTCTAGCAGCCGAGAGAGCAAAAAAAAGAGGAGGGGAATTGGCTGAGGAGGAGGTGAAACTAAACCAATTCCTCTTAAGAATAAGACATGGTCAACAAAGAAAGGATGACCAACTTGTTGATTCGGCCATTAAGGGAGCAAGAACAAGGAATTTGAGAAAAGAAGTTGAGAGAAGCGGAAAGGGAAACTCGTAGCCCATTAAAGCAAAATCCAAATTGAGAAGGCAAACATGCTTCTTACCTCTCTGCGATGCTCTTTAGGTATTTAATTTGAAGAAAGAAGACAATTAACAAGCTAAGTCCATTAAGCCCGTGTGTGCTTAAGGCGTCGTATGAGTTAGAGAAGGCAGCATGAATGCTTAGCTCTCGGGATGTTAAAGAAATGGCTGAATGGGATTTGTTGAGGCCATTCAATGATTCAATTAATGAGTCTGTGCCAAGATACCCGAAATAGGAACTGCTATCCCAATTAATGTGAAAATGAGGTGTAGCAGATCACCAGATCAAAATTGACAGCTGAGAAGAGGTGTAATATCACACAAACCATGATAAGGTTACAATGTACCTGCACTGTGGAAGTACCTCATTAGCTAGAGATATGTGAACAAATAAAAATTATGATAAACCGATTTTTGCAATGGGGCACCACATGCTTCTGTCAACTGGTACCCTTGTGCTCTTTTAACTTCATGCACAACTGGCTCCTGCATGCCAGTCAAGCTGCCAAAGGAGAAGCATCTTCTCCCATGCATGAGGAGATGCATAACTTGATGTCATTAAATCTCGGCCTTTAAAAAGGAATTAAATCAAAGGTTGAGATGAAGTTCAAATCTGGGCTGCCAAGGTGGCCTGAGCTCATTGGGCTATGCTTTTACGAAATAATCTGATACCTTGAAAAGAAATGGAGAGCATTGGATCAAAGAAAGAATGAATTAAAGGTTGAAGATGAGGCCAACTCAGCCTAGCCAAAACCCTAAAACCTCTTGCTCTAGCCTATATGAGAGCATCAAATTGAAGAAAGAAAGGCACCCATGATACACGGCTACAATATTCAATAGACTACTACATCCAACAGTGAGCAAGTGAAAATAGTTTAGAAACTTTCTCCTTCTCCTTCTCAATAGGAAATTAGAATTGAATAGGTAAAAAGAAAAGAAATGTAAGCCTTAAATAGGCTAGATTGTGTATATTTGAGTGTTGAAATGAAGAACTTTCTTTCCATGTTCTTGTTTCCCTCTTTCTCTCTTTTCGGTTTTCTTTGCAATTTTCCTTTCTTCTCTTTTTAGTCACTGTGTTCTTTGCTTAAACCTTCGTTTCAAATAAAAAAAAATATAGGCTTGATTGTTCTAGCTTGATTCATGATAAGCTAGCTATGATTGGCCTAATAATCAAGTAAAAAGAAAGAAAAATACTTTTTTCCTTTTATTTTCTGTTTTACAAACAACAAGCATTGAAAATGATGATAAATAGTTTATGTTATCTTCTTTGGAGCTCTTATCATTCTAATACAAAATAAAAAGAAATATACCAAAAAAAAAAAAAAAAGAAACAACAAAAAAAAAGGAGAAAAAAAGTTGAAGCTTTAATTTCTCTTCTTTCTTTTCTTTCTTTTGCTGCCTTTTAAACCAAGCCTTTAATTCTTTTCTAAACTAATTAATTAATGAAGATATAAGAGTTGAGCCAGTGTTGGTCTCCTTTTATATTGGAATTATACTAATTATTTTATGAAAAGGATTGATAGGAATAAAAGTGACAAATAAAAAATTATGACACAAGAGATGATGAAGTTGAGCTAGTGTGTCTCATTCATCATTCTCTCAACATAAAGGATCCAAAGGACCTACTTGCATAAGGGAGCTAGTTGATCAATGTCTGATGCATGTGTATATATGCGGAAATTTTGATAAAACTAGAAACTATATGTGAATAGTGAAAGAAAGAGGGCTAAGTTGCAAATAGACATTAGCTATGCCAAGAATCTGTCATTTGTACACTAACCCTACGACATCTTAATGATTTGTCCTTCAATCCAATGCAAGACACATCATAAACATGATTTTCAAAAAATTAGGGGCTTCCCTGCATAAATATAATTTCTGACAACTTTTGACGCTTAGATATAGTGATTAAATTTTCATTTGGAGCTTTGGTTTCTTCCTTTTCTTCTGTTTCTTTGCTGCTGGTACATTAAATGGTGCTACAAAATGTTTATAATCATGTTTCTTATTCAATTAAGCCCCTCTTTATGTTGTTAATACCCCTGACCAGTCTCTGGTACAATACCAAAAGAGCACATGACAAGCAAGTGCCTACTGGTACATGAAAAACATTTAAAACTGAGAACTGATCTCCTCTGGTAAATTTGGCCAATGCAAACCAATATAGGGACTGAACTGCAAAATGGACATCACAGTTAGATAAAGGACATAAAAATACACAAAATGGACACAAGTTTTATATTTTTCTGATTTTATTTCAAGTTTACATGAATTTCCAAAGTTCAGCATTTAAAAACAGAAAAATCAGCAATTAAAACAGAAAATTACCTTTCATACCCCTGCATAAACAAATGCTTTAAAAATAGAAATAAAGCTGTAAGAATCATAAAATTCATTCCAGATATAATATATATACTCCTCTATGAGTTAATGACAAGAAATTGCATAATCTCTGACAAGATAAAGAAGTTTTGAATTTGATTCAATTTTTATAAGAAAAAAAAGACAAAAGTTTCATGAAACCAATTTTCATTAGTGCTTAAATATGAAATTTTATCAAATGATAAATCCAAACACCTTGCTATGCCATCAAAACTCAAATCTACATCTTGAATGTCTCAATTCTGACTTTGGGAAATTTATCATCCAAGTTGATATTGAATCGGTACCAAATCGGTACTGAATCAAAAGACCAGAGCCTTTAATCTGATTAATACTCAAATAAATTCAAAATCAGTGTTTCCATTAGCTTTCACATGATAAGAAAACAATAAACAATCAATCAATTGAAGAAAAACATCGAGATAATGTGAAGAAATCAAATCAGAAATCAATTCGGACACTGAGCTTTGTCTCAGCTCAGAATCTCCGCCTATGACGGTCGACGATCGCCGACAACAGGCGGAATAGGCTCAAGAATGAAAGGCGATGCCAACCCCGTATCTACCTTACATTGCCGTGGTCGGAGCTTGGCCGGAGCCCAAACCCTTAGGGCCGGGAATAACCCCAGTTCATATCCTACTCACACGAATCTTAAAGCGACATAAATTGTGTGATTTCGGCGCCAGAATGAAGATTTAAATTAAAGTCCGACTCTTGACACAAAGGAGAAATCTAAGGGTTCTCAGTCAAAACCCAATGGAGCTGCAGTCTGGGGCCCATCTGTCAGATCAAATGAAATCCTTTGTGCACCAATCTCAAAGCTCGATGACTAAATCCCAAAGCCTATGATTGAATCAAGAAATGTTTAACACAAATCATAAAGCCTAAATCCACATCTCAAAGCCCAATGTGAATCTCAGAGCCCAGAATGCCAATCTCAAAGCCTAATTAACAAATAAAATCGTTAAAATAAAGCCTGTTTACAATGAGGCCCTCCTAATTTTTAATATTTATAAAATGGGCCCTACGAATTTACAACAAAGTCCCTGGCAGCTTAAAAACATTTCAAACAAGCCCTTGAAGGCCCAATTTTCACAAAAACCCTATAGAAAGCCCAAATTATAACTTCACATCCCCTCAACTTTGTAGATAAACCCTTGACAAAATATAAATGTTTATAAACAAGTCCTTCCCAGTCCTTTTCAAGCGTAACTTTTTCACCTTAAGCCCAAATTAACTCAAACCACCTCCAAACGAACCCAAATTGTTTCTTCATATTTCTAAATCAAAATTGAACATGTCCAAGCGTCATCCAAATCCCGAAATGACCAAAATGCCCCTTTTTAAAATTAAATGATTTTATGTCTCAATAAAATGTAAATAATTAACAAAAAAATGTTAATAAGCATGTCATAAATTAAATATAAATAAATAGTGTATACACACTTCTCAAATATTGAAATTCTTATTCTTGACATGAAATCACATATACACACTTATGTCCAAACAAAGAAGACCAAATCAAAATTAAAGTCAATACATAAGTCCCATTTAGCCCCTTTATTCAATTCACAACAAATAGGCACAAATCCTGGAATGAACGAGGTGTTCAGTATGGCTTGGGAGGGTCATCTGATGTAATTAACAGCGGGGGCTTGCGCCCGCTGGGAGTTAAACGTCCCCACAATCATTAAACTCTCTCGATGGACTGACTATAAACAATAGGTCTGTCGAGGGTGAACCGAAGGAATTGTAGAAAGAAAACGAATGTTTCGAGTTCGATGTTCTCTTCCATGACTTGAAAACCGAGAGCATTGAACCCTGAGACATTTCACATACATGCACACACCTTCCAAATTGCTGTGCAACTTTCTGCGCCCTACAGGTTTTGGCACGCCCGGTGGGACATTCTCCTCCTCACAGGTTCGGGATCCGATACGAAGATAAAATGAACATACTCAAGTAGCCAAGGACTTCAAAACACTCAAACAACGAGTCATTGGACCGCTTGAGTTATGTCATTTTCTTTTATATTCGATATCGACGCCTATGGGTTGAATAATTGGGCTAACACTCATGTATAAGTTACATATGAAAATTGACTAATGAAATTTTGAGTTTTGCTTGTTTGCAGGATGGCTTACACCGCAATCAACGCACGCTCTTTTGCCCAAGTTACCAGCCTCCCTGCTGGCGAAGAGGTGGTCTACTTTGGGACGTTTGTAGTCCCTATCGATGAAATCAGGGCATTCGAAGCCCCTGTTCCTGCTCCAATGAATGAACAGTTGTCCCTCGGGTCCATCATCGAGGAAGAAGTTGAAGATGAGGAGGAAGCATGCTACTTTCTCACTCCTAAGGGAATGGACGGCAAGACGTTCATTCCACTCTCCAAAACTAGGCGCGCAAGAAGACGCGCGTCTAAGAAAATAACCAAAGTCAACCAAACTCCCGTGACCCCTCTGTCGGTCACCAAGAAAAGGAATCTCCAAGCTTACCAGGATGAGCTGGTGGCTCAACTAGCCCTTCCCATCAGCAACTCATTCTCCACACTGAGGATAGTGAGGAGGAATTCTTCTACTGCACACATACGTGCAGCGGGAGAAGTTCCTCGAACTGTCTCATTCATCCATGAACCTAAAAGGATGAACACCAACCGCAAAATGGTTGATGACACTGCTATGGCCATTCATAGGGCCCATAAGCAGCTTCGCAGGTTGAAGCAGCGTAGGAATCGATACTACGTGCATCCTGCGCAAGAAACCTCTACACCCTCTTCCGTCAAATCAAGATTGACGTTTCCAACCCAAAAGCTGGGGGCATCTAATGATGCCCAACCGTCAATCAAATCGAGGCTGACATTCCCAGCCTCAAAACCTAAGGCACATGACAATGCCTTCCTCTCAAAACCAAAACCAATGTTCTCAGCCCCAAGGCTGGGGGCACCTCATGGTGCCTCGTTAAAACCAAAGCTCCGTCGAGAGATGCGTGCAAGCACCTCTCAAAGCTCAAACAACGAGGGATCAAATCAAACCCCTCAAGTTCTGAGAAGACCAGCCAGTGTACATGATAGGCTGGGGGCACGAATAAATCCACACCCCTCCAACACTGGAAGTTTAACAATAGTGGCGCCAAATGCCACTCACAAGAAGCGAAGGGTCACTAAAACACACCCAAAATAAGAAGGAGAAGCGACGGTCTTCATGATAACCACTAATGAAGACCTCGAAGAGGAAGATGACCATCCTGTCGAGCCCTCCAACCCCACCGTATGCATGGTGAGAAAAGGGAAAGACCCCATCGTCAAAAATCCGAGTGACGACGAGGAAGGGTCTGATGCAGCATGCCTTCCTCCTATAAATGCCAAACCCAAAACCGTGAGTGGCTCAGATGTAGGTCACATGGACGGACCCGCGTTAGGCAACTTCTATACCGTCTTAGCAACTTCTCCATGTGCTGGTGAAAGTCAAACCGGTGCACAAACGCAAGAGCAAATGTTATCCGCCTTCAACCAAATGCAAGCCGAGATACAAAATTTTAAGGCTGAGGTACATCAAGCCCATGAAAGGGAACAAAGGTTGATGGCTGAAATCCGAGGGAAAGGCCTCACTAACTCCGAACTCGAAAGAGGAGAAACATCAAATCGGTCCAGCCCTGTGAACGAGGTTGAAAGGATAGAAAAACTAAACCCTCAAGAAAGACGTAGGGTACATTGGGAAGATGAAAGGCGAGAAACCTCCCCAATCTTTACTGCGGTTGATGTTCAAGAAATGATCAGCCGTCAGTTACAAGAAATGGGGATTGCCCCATAACAGGAAACACTACGAATAGGGAAACCATACCCTCCCTAATTCGATATACCAAAATACCCCCCAACATACACTGTTCCCTTATTCTCCAAATTCTCAAGAAGTGGAACAGATGAGACGGGACCAGAACAACACGTCAGCCACTTCATGATTCAATGTGGAGACTCTTCAAGAGAAGAAGCATTCCTTTGCCGCCAATTCGCTAGAAGTCTTTCAGGACCAGCGTTCCAATGTTATTTCTCTCTAAAACCAGGAAATATAAGATCCTGGGACCAAATGGCGCGTGCCTTCATAGATAGGTTCGCCACTGTGAGCAGTCCAATAAGACTTGCTGATTTAGCATGGGCCAAGCAAGAGCCAAACGAAACTCTTCTGGCGTATATCAATCGCTGAAGAAATATGAGCAACAAGTCGAGCCATCTTATACCCGAAAGGGAGGCAGTTGATTTGCTCATAAGAAGTACATCCGGTAAAATGAGAGAGATGTTAATCGTTGCCAACCCCAACAGTTATCAAGATCTGGTAGACACCTTATCTAGATTGGGGCAAACGGACATAGAAGAGAAGTCATCTACTCCTTTCAAACCAAGAAGAGACTTCCCAAGGAAGAAAGAATCAAAGACAGTAATACGCTGTCAAAACCAACAAAGCCAACAAAACCGAAAACAGGGATTCTGGCTCTTCTGACGAAGAGGCGAGGCAAGTCGATAGCCAACCCACTCAACTAGTTCCTCGCGATAACCAAAATAACAGTTATCCCAAATTATTGGAAGAGCAAAAGAATAAGAAATACTCCTTCAAAAAGGAGAAAACAGCGAAAATATTTAAACAAGCTTTAGAAGATGGCCTGGAGTTACCTCCGAGCAAGCGCCCAGATCAGGCAAATAAAGTCGACCACCCCAACTATTGCCTGTATCATAGGGTAATAGGCCATAAAATAGAAGACTGTTGGGTCTTTAAAGACTTAATAGAAAGAAGAATTCGAGAGGGTCGCTTGCAGTTAGCGCCAAGTGCCGTGCAACAACCCGCACCTCACGAACAAGTTAATGCTATCTCTCATGTTGAGGTGATTGAAGAAAAGAGGTTTGAAAGTTCCGCAAATGAAGCATGGGAGTTCCACCTCTCCAAGAAAACTAAAAAGTTGCTGAGACAGCTTCTGAAAGAGCCTCAAGTCAAATGGGATAGCAACTTAAACCCCATGGTGCCAAGGCCCCCAAAACGGGTCATCCATCGCAAGCCAAACAAGAATGGCAGCCAAAAGGGCAAGAAGTCGCCCAAACCAACAGAGTTGCCTACACCTTCTGAAATCCAAAAGCACATACAAACTTTAGAGAATCATAAGCAAAGTACTCCGCTACCGTTGACCCTCTTAGACTTCTTAACAGAAGATGTATTGGCCTTAATGTTGGGCCTCAAAGCTGAGAAAGGGGAAACGAGTAAAGCCCCTCAAAAAGGAGAAAACAATGATGATGACCATGAGATGTGTAACGTGGTTGTCTATGGAGGAAGTTCCTCGAGTGACTCAGATGATGGTGAAGTCATCTTTGTCAGAACCAAGAAACCTGATTGCCAAGCAGTGCTCCGCTCGGGTACATATATCCCTGAGCGCCAACCACCACAAGAAGATGAAATTGGGAGGTCGAAGGCCAAGGCAAAAGGGAAGGAACCCACAGTACAAGGTGAACCAGCACCTAAGAAATATATGGTGCAAGATTACAATATCCTCGCACAGCTTAGAAATATACCAGCTGCAGTCAGCGTGTTTGATATCTTGATGATGTACGCTGAAGTGAGAGAAGTGCTTATATATGCGCTCCAAAATCCTGAAGAGTTTCAAGCGCACTTCGCCGAAAAGAAGATGCAAGAAATAGCGCTAGTAGACAACAAAAACCCAACCATCACCTTCAACGAAGACGATTTGCTCATAGGCACTTCTGATCACAATAGACCACTCTTTCTCACTGGTGAGTGTGATGGCCAAAAGGTAACCCGCATGCTAATCGATCCGGGCTCCTCCAATAATCTGATGCCTAAGAGAACATTGGACCGTCTCACGTTGAGCGCTAAGTTCCACACGAAGGATAAGATCACTATACATGGGTTCAACCACAAAACGGAGCAATCCATGGGGGCAGTTAGCTTGCCTTTTGATATTGGTGGTATTCAAGAATGGATGAAATTCTACATCATCGATGCGAAAACCACATACAACGCATTGATAGGTCGACCATGGCTACATAATAACAATGCCGTCCCGTCAACTTTGCATCAATGTATAAAGTATATAAAGGATGGTGAAGTCAAACAAATCAATGGAGAAATTAAGCCGTTTGAAGTGCATGAAATAGGGCTGAAAGATGCCAAATACTTCTTCGATAAACCTGCTCTAAAAGGAGAATGTTCGAAGAAACAACGAGATGAGAAAATAAGGCTATATGGAGCCGATACTGACTCTTCGTCAGGGGAGGAAGCCGATGAAGCTAGGATACTCCCGTCATACATAATACCCTCAGGAGATGAGAAAGAAGCGGGCCAATCCTCGTTAATGATTGAGAGGATACCTGAGAACCATCACAAGGAGCTCACACCAAGGGAAGTGAACCAAATCCAAGAGATGGTAATATTCATAGTACCGCCTAAGGAAGAGGTTACCGAAGAAGGAATCCTTAGGCACAAGCCTATTGTATTCTATAGAGCGTCCGATGGTAGAAATCGGTCTTTGGTACTGAACAACGACGAATGGCCTTTAGAAGATGAAACCATGTCCAACAAAGTGGATGCACCTCTTCTACCATATTCTCCCAAAAGCCTAACCAGGATTCTTGCAAACATGAGTCCCATGTCTCCAACCTACACTATGACAAAGCAATTCAATCGGATATTGGCTCACCGTAATCCTACAATCATAGGACCGGATGGAAAGCCAAGAAATACTCGAGGGCTCGGATATGAAGAATCTGATGATGAATCTGATGACTCCAAATATTGTTCCACACAATACTTCAGCGACAGTGGCAGCGATAACGAGTCACCGACTTGTGATCTAAGGCGAATCCAAAGGAAAGCTGCCCATGCCAATTTAGAAATGGCTTTAAGAGGCGGTCGTGGCAGGGGCCGTGGAAGAGGTCGAGTGAGAAATTCCTTCACTAATGCCTTGCCAAGGCGACCCAAACCAAATCCGACCGAAACTCACTCCTTCCAAGACCTATCGAAACAAATGAAGGGTTTGGATGTGCATTTCGAGCATGGACTACAACAACCAAACAATAACCGAAGAACTCCCAAAGCTTCATGTCATGCAATAGAAGCTGAAGATGATCAATCATCGATTGTCGCATGCAGTGTATGCGATAGACCGGGAGAGGTCACGGAAATGACCTCATGTGTCGAATGTGGGGCCATATGCCATCCCCCTTGCATAAGATTTAGGGAAAATCCCCAAAAGAATGATGAAACCCCAAAATGGAGCTGCCTACGTTGCTTAAAAGGCAAATGGGTACCAGAACCAAAGAAGGGCGAAGGAAAAGCAGAATCAATGCTCCCAGCACCAGTGTTTGAGTCTTTTCCGCTCGAAAGTATGCTGGCTCAACTCCTAAAGGATTACTTGAAATTCCAATCCACAAAGAGACAAGCCCATACGGATTCAACAAACACAATCTCTGAATCGAAGAAACCTGTGCTGGTGACTCCAAAAGAAAAGAATACTCTGGCAGAACTTAAGAACAAAACATATTCATTTGGGCGAGATAAAGTTGCTAAAGCATTCGACCTAATGATGCAAAAAGGTCTCAACCTGCCAGTATGCAAACGCCCAGAACAAGCGAGTAGGGTCAACGAACCAAATTACTACCCATATCACCGTATCCTTGGTCACACCATCGATGACTGCTGGGTCTTCAAGGATTTTCTAGAAAAGAAAAGACAAGAAGGAACCTTACCACTCACCGTGGTAGCCCATTTAGAAGGGATTCATGTGCCGATTCCCAACAAAGAGAAGGGAAGCAAAAGATGAAGTCTATCCCTAAAGACGAAGTACCTTCACAATTCGAAGTAAGGGACATGGTATCCATGCTCAGCCAGTATCAACCATCCAAAGACGGTCACGCTAAAATTGAATGGAAGGGACCATACATCGTTGAGCAAGCCTTAGGGCGAGACACCTATAGGTTGCGAGAAAGCAATGGAAGCAAGTTCGCACCACCTATTAAAGGGAAGTATCTTCGAGAATACCAAGCACCTGGGATGCAAAGTCAAACCCAAAATCGAAGAATTCAAAGTGACGTCTCAGAAAATTCAGAAGAAGAACAAGAAGCTGAGTGCTATATGGCGTCTCAAAGGTCTACCGACTCAGAATATGATTCACCTCAAGAAGAAGAGGATCATAGTAGCGGTAGCCACACAAAGAAAGGCAAATGCATGAGTTGCGATGAAGTAGATGATTATTACGTCATGTTCAATTGCGACCGATGTTGTAGGTACTCATGTACCGAATGCGCCACCGGAAGAAAGATAAATTCTGGGTATGATAAAAGGTTCTTCAATTGGTTTTGCACATTCTGCAAGTATATCATAGAGGATGAAAGGAAAAAGAAGAAGGAAAAAGTAAAGCAAACTTCCAAGAGGAAAGGCGAAAATTCCAAATCTCACTCAAAGCATGGATCATCAAAGAAGCCTAAGGATGGTGGTTCAAGCGATTCTAGCATGAATGCTACATGTTACATGGTAGAAGTTGGATCCGAACAAGAAGAATTCGAGTTTGGATATATAACCCATTGCGGCGTCTGTGACCAAAAGGGAAATTCATGGGACATGTTTGAATGCAAAGAGTGTGGCAATAGTCACCACCCTTCGTGCGCAAGCCCAAAGGCAGCCATAGCCAACCACAATGATTCTCGATTCGATGTCTACGAGTGCCCGAAGTGCATTTATCGACAAGTGCAAAGGGAGATAAAGGCGATAAAGGAATTCAAGGATAAAGCCCAATCGGGTTGCAAAGGATATCGAAAGCGCTTCAAAGCAGAAATGGAACGAAGCCCATATGCCACAAAAGGCGAGAACCAATGTTGAAGCAAGACAAGAAACAATTCACATGCTTGACCCATTTGATGAATATAAGAAAGGGCAGCTTGTGTGGGTTGTCAAAGAAACAACAAGGTCGCAATCGATCAGATTCTGGGGCCCATATTTGGTGGATCAAGCCTTTGAAGGATATCGATACAAGCTGATAGACAATGAGAGCGGAGAGCCCGTTAAATCAATTAGCGGTCGTTATTTAAAGCTCTACCAGGAGGGTGATACACCAAGCGACTTCTGCCAAGAATATAAAAGTGACTTGTAAACCGTCACTTACAAAACCACCCCCACTACAGCCATGATGAAGGCGATAATGTGCATGAAGGGGTACGTTGGGCATCGATGCGCCCGAAAGGGGAATGATATATATACCTGTAGGGCGCAGAACGTTGCACAGCTGGTATGGAAGGTGTGTGCATATGTATTTAAATGTCTCATGGTTCAATGCTCTCGATTGGTTAAAGAACATCGAACTTGAAACATTCATTTCTTTCTGCAATTCCTTATGGTTCACCCTCGACAGACCTACTGTTCATAATCAGTCTATCGAGAGAGTTTAATGATTGTGAGGACGTTTAACTCCCAGCGGGCGCAAGCCCCCGCTGTTAATTACATCAGATGACCCTTCCAAGCCATACTGAATACCTCGTTCATTCCGGGATTTGTGCCTATTTGTAGTGAATTGAAGGGCTAAAGGGGGAACTCATGTATTGACCTTGGTTTTTGCTTTGGTTTTCTTAGTTTGGACATATGTGTGTGTATGATTTGTATTAGGAATGATGTTTAGTGCTTCTTAAAATAGGAATTTGGACACTTGAGAAGTGTATATACATTACTTGTTTATATATTTAATTCATGACATGTTTATTCACATTTTGTTGATTATTTATCTTTTATCAAGAAGAACTCATTTAATTCTGAAGAAAAAGGGTATTCTGGTCATTTCAGGATTTTACTGACGCTTGAACATGTTCAATTTTGATTTAGAAACATAGAGAATTTGATTTGGGTTCATTTGGAGGTGATTTGAGTCGATTTGGACTTGAAATGAAGAAGTTATGGTCCAAAAGGACTTATTTGTAAATATTTATGTTTTTCCAGGGGCCTATTTACAAAGCTGGAAAGATGTGGACTTGTGATTTGGGTCTTAGACAAGGTTTTATGTGAAAATTGGGCCTTTAAGGGCTTGTTTGAGAGAGTTTTATACTGTCAAGGACCAATCTGTAATTTGTAGGGGCCTTATTGTAAATGTAGAAAAATCAGAGGGACTCTTTTGTAAAGAATTTTCGGTTTAATGAATTTATTTGGTATTTGGGCTTCAAGATTGGTGTATTGGGCTTTAAGATACGGGCTGGGCTTCAGGATTTGTGCTAATTGTTTGATTTACAGTTCAGGCTTTGGGATCCGTACTTCCATTCAACTTTATATTGGCGCCAGAATTGAAAGTTTGGTGTTGCTTTGAGATCCGTGCAGATGAAATGTGTTTTAGTTGATTTACACTTGTATTTAACACCTGAAACTTCAATAATTCATATTAAATTGAAATGACATCAGAAAAATATGAAATTTATGTCCATTTTGTGTATTTTGAAATTCTCTATCTGATCATGATATTTGTTCTTTGATTTGATTTTTCAGTCATTCAGTATTGTTCATTTACCATCAACAATTTTATTTTGTTTAAATGCTGATTTTTCTCTTTTTAAACCTGAACTTTGAAAATTCATATAAAATCGAAATAAAATCAGAAAGATGCAAAATTTGTGTCAATTTTATGTGTTTTGAAGTCCTCTGTCTGATGGTGAAGTCCATTTTTCATTTTGGTCCCTGTATCAATCTGGGTTGTCTGATTTACCAGAAAGGGTCATTTTGGCACTTTTGGGTGCTTTTTCTTGTACCAATGGTACATGCTTTGGATTTTGGTGCTGGTACTGTTCATTGGCTGGTACCAGGAGCTATGGGAAACCTTTATCATGACTGGTTTTGAGTTTTAACAAGTTTGAGTAGCTTTTAGGCTACAAGTTGGTGCAAACAAAGAGAAAGAGGAAAAGGAGAAAAATCCAAAATTCCAAGAATTCATTGCATTACTATTTTTAAACATCAAAAATCTGTTAAAATTTGGTTTTATGCAGAGAAGCCCCTGATTTTGTTTGAAATCACATTTTTTGCATAATCTCACTTGACAAAGGGACAAATCATTAAGAAATCATCAATTCAAATATGCAAATGATATTTTCAACATAGTTGACATCTATTTGCAATTTGAACCTCATTCTTTCACTATTTTACACAAATGTCTATTTAATTTCTTTTCATTGTGCCTCTTATGCACATGACATGCCTTTAAGCATGAATAAACTAATTAGAATCACTTGTGCAACATAGGTCTCATGTCAAAGAGATTATAGTGGGAACTATACAGCTCAAACCACCATACCTCATTATTTTTTTTGTTTACTTTTAATCATTTCTAATAAAATAACCAAATAAGTTAGATGCAATAGGAACTATACAGCTCAACACATGCATCCTCATCATTCAATTATTTTATACAAAGATTAAAGGCATGGAAGATCAAGGAAAGTTCAAGAAAAATCAGATTTGCATATTTTATTATATTTTTGTTTTACTTTGCTCTTATAAAAAGATAAAGTGCCAAAAAGGAAATAGAATACTAAATACTAAAATAGCAACATATATACATATTTTTCTTGTTTATAAAGGTAGCAAAGAGAAAAAGGAAGGAAAATATATTTTTTTTTTGTTTAATGTTTTTATGCATATATCATTTTTTGATTGATGATCACTAAACTTCATACTTGCTTATAAAATAAGCTCAAAATGTCATGAAGCTCTCTCATCTTTGTATTTTGCAAAGTTCAAACAAAATAAAGGAAAAGAAAAGAAAATAGAGTAGAAGAAGCTCCAATAATGAACTAAAAGTAACAAAAATTCAAAATAAAAGAGATTCATTTCACCAAAGAAATCTTTATTCATATGAACCGAGCCATCAAGGCCTTACATTTTTTGTAGGTATTTGATTACCTAATTTTCGATTTTCACTCTTACAAGGGAAGAAGAACACTAATTTCTTTCTTTTTTCTCTATTTCTTGCTATCTCTCAATCTTCTGTGTATATAGTGGTAATGTGGTAGTGTATTTCCTGTGCTTCACATACCCTTTTATAGGCAATAGAGAGCCTAGGGTTTAGGGTTTAGCTGATGTGGCTTTCATCATGCACATCAGATGTTTGATCAAAGGCCTATATCACATTTCTTCATATATTCGGGTATACATGGCAATAACCTGACCAATGGGAGTGTAACATGTCATTGATCCTTTGCGGATGTATCTCAGCCCTTGGATCGGTTTACAATGTAATGCCCGATTTTGAGCCCTTGATTACACGGTCAAATGTGGTATGGTGCAATAAACGTGCCCCTGCACCCTGGGAGAGGATTTCCCATTTTTGTCATGTTGCTGGGAATGAAGGGCACGTGTCCCTAGGGACCAGCCAGCCACTGGGCAGCTGTATTGGCTAAATGCCATTATACCGGCGGTTTACTGTATCATATAGTGCTCTCTCTCGGTTACTGTGATTTGGCTCCCGAATATATGGCACATTGCATCTCAACACTTCCTTTATCATGAGTTAGGGTATATTTTACCGTTTAGACAGAGCATCAGGTGCATTTAATCTATACTGGCTCGGTTTGGAGCCCTTCTTCACTACATTTGCCCTTAGCCTTTTAGGGCTCAAATTATTAATCTTAACAGGGCCGCAAGAGCCTGTCAGGCATTCCCTCAAGTTTTCAGAGCCCAATTTACCTTAGAGCACGGGTTCCTCTGTCTACAGTCACCTCAAATTTTATTGCAATTGGAGCTTAACACCCTTAGCTATTTAAGCTTCGGGCTCTGAAAGGATGAGGGAGACTCTCTCAACTTCAGGCGAGGGTTTGCTGAAAGCCTTAGTCATTAGAGTGAATTTTTAGATTGCTTATTTCGGGTATGGCACAGCATATAGAGGAAGAAGAGGGAACTGACAGGTGGGGTCCGAATACCAGCCTCTTTGTAATCTAAAGCTTTTCATCCCTTTATATTTCATTTCCTTTGGCTGCACTTGGAGCTCGGTGAGCCGTGTATCGGCTTCAGATGGTTTATGGAACACCAGGAGCATATGGAATGAAAGGGTCATTTTACAACCTGCGCCGAATTTCAATTTTTGGGCGTATGGCTTGGCTAGGTTTGGTGTACCGCACACCATACTATTGGGCTTGGTCCATGAAGTTATATCAGTGTAGGTCGAATCTAGCCATCTCTGTTAATCATCGAAAACAACACTGTTCCACTGATTTGTGGGCCCTGGGTGTCAAGGCATTATCATGCATCTCCAGATTGCACCCAGAGAGCATTTTAAAGATAATCTTGTTAAGCACATCCGATTATTTGCACCCAATATGTCATCCAGCAACTATTTATTTGTAGGAAATTGATTCCTTAATGATTTTGCCCATTTTATATATCAAAATTCATGGTTTTGCATGTAGCATCCTACCAAGAATTTTAATACACTGTACTCAATTTGTTTTGAAGAGTTTGAGTGCATTTTTGGCATTTTAATTGCCCCAGAAATTGCCATTTGACATGTTAAATTTAAATAGCAACTTTTTAGGGTCAAACAATACCCCACCCTTGAAAGGAGTCGACATCTCTGAGTCACAAACTTCCTCTACCTTAATCAGACTCTGCGCTAATGGCTGCTCAAAGGACAATTCCCCACAACTGGGAAACCATGGCGCTCACGCCAACGGTAAGAATGGGATATGGCCGATATCCAGGCCCAGGTTCTCTCGCCGTCGACTTCCCTAACAAGGACGCACTGCTGCAAGAAAGTCGATGGTTATGGCGATCCATCCTCATCTATGTCACTGGAGGAAGGAAAACCGAGTACACCAAATACTGCCTCGGTCACTACTTCTCAAACCAACTCAACTGTGAGTTCTCAAGCCTAATCATTGAGGAAGTCGACGAAATCGAGGCCGACTACATACTCATATGCCCAAACGATGACATAAAAGGGGTATCCTTTCATTGGGCTCGCTCACCTTAGAAGCCGACGTCCCCGGTGTTATTCCCACCGATATCCGAATGATATGATGAACTTCTAGCCAAGGAGGCTATGACAACCCCCTCAATTACCGTGCGCGCATAAGACTCCGCAAGGTACCTTTACACTTATGGAATTCTGCTGATATTCATACTTTGGTGGCAGGATTCGGGTATCCTCTTAGGATCGCCCCATACTTCTCCAACAACAACTATGACACGCTCAGGCTCTTGATCGCTTGTGGGCCACCCAATACCATCCCGCATCAGTTGTGGCTGACCGTTGATCCCATCTGCAAAATTGTGGATGTGGAAGTCGAGGGATGGGATGAAAATGATGGAGACATACCTCCGCCTGATGATGCAAAAAGCTCCGTCAGCAAACCTCTCCTCCACCAGCAGCACCGGAGAATCCAAAATCCTCTGAGTCACCTAATCTGTCATTCCCCTCTGAACCAACCACATCAGTCAAAGACAGGAGGCCCGCCAAACATGTGGGGCCCCAGACCGCTCCTTACTAACTGGGGGCAACAAGCCGTTTATGTTAAATGCCTTTAGGAGTTGGTTTCCCTTTCTCATAGACAATGTTTATATTTGCTTGATGATGGTGTGTTTATGTTTAAGTGCTTGTACGTATGTATGCATGAAACGAGAATCCCACGAGATCTCCTCCTCAAATTCTACTTCACGATCTCCAAAACTTAAGATCAAAAACCCCACAAATATCCAAAAGTCCAATAAACCTAAAGTCTAAAATCCACAAATAAAATATCCCAATAAAAAATACCTAAGCGAAAACCTCTACGAATAAAAAGGACCAAATCGCGGCATGAGTGAAATTGTCTCGAGCGAAATGTAAGGTCCCCCAACTATCCACAAAATCCATAAAGGCCTCTCGCCACACCATGGGTTTTGTTAAGTTTGTACCCTTAAACAATTAACACTGGCAAAGTTTGTCCAGCCAGTTCTGAATATGGACAAACAAGTTTTATATTTTGTACTTTGAACAAAATATGGGCTTTGGTGTTGTGCCCATTTGAAACAACTATCACTGGTTTTGTCTTTCCTCTCAGTTTGAAAAAAGGAGAGACAAGGTTTCTTCATTGTCCTTTAAACAATGGAGTGCCTAATGATGACATCTCAAATAAAACCAAAAGATTAAAAAAGTGGTCGTTTAGACTATTTAAATTCTGAAGGCACAAAATCCCTTTTAAAATAAAGTTTTCAAAACAATGGTGTTCGCATTTCCCGCGATACCCTCGCCTAAGGATTGAGGCCATATAGGCTATTCAAGAAGGCACGAGAGGAGTGAATAAGATGCCACCCTCAAACAAGTGCATGCATGCACCTAAATCCCACCATAATATAAAAAGAGTGGAGAGATGTAAGGCCCACAAAGAAAGCCTCACGCACAAAATGGGCTTTGTCAAGATTGTGCCCTTTAAACAATTGTCACTGGTACGCTCGTCTAACCAGTCATCTGAAATGACGAGCAGGCTTTATATATTTGTGCCGAACAAAATAAGGCTTTGATGTTGTACCTAGGCCACGTGAGCGCTAAAACAATTATCATGGCCCAAAATGAGAGAAACTGAGAACCCAAAAGCAATAACCATAATCGGATTCTCACCAAACCAATCTCTGCAGAAGCAAGCCTTGAGCCAAGTAAACGCCCATAAATAGTGGACCTGTAGATCAACGCCCCACGGGCCACAATCCAAACTAAAGCTTAAGAATAAGAACCCTTGGCTCTAAGACACGCTAAAGCCCCACCGAAGGCAAAGCCCGCAATTTGACACGCCTTTGAGATTTGTCCATCGGGTCATAATCAAACCAGAGCTTAAGAACAAGAACCCTTGACTCTAAAGGCTAAAGCCCACGATTTGGCACCCCTCTCTACAATAGTCCCACCGATAACAATTGGGGACTTCTCAAGCTGGAGCTAAAGAATTAACCAGCCATTCAACACAAGTCCCATGGGTGACAAGCAAATACCCTAAAGCCCAAGCATAATTTGGCATACCCTGTTGATATGCGTTCCACGGGTGACATCTGAACCCAAACCACATAATAAATTCCCTTTGGTGTCGAAACCACTATACAAAGACCAAAGAACCCTGCTTAAGCCCTATATAGGCCAGAGTCCATGATAGACTCTTGATTGAAACCATGTCCCACCAAGGCCCAGTACACAAATAGGCATATGAGCAGATTGTAACCAAGAATGAAGCTCATAATAGTACTTTACTCAAACTTGCATCCCGCCAACCTCAAACCCATACAACACATAGGCGGGTCGGTTATCGAGATGCACAATTAGACCGTGAAGGGCCGCACAACACTGCAAATGATCATTCACACAAGTCCCATGGGCGAGTCTTTAAACAATTTCACATTTGGTGCGACGTATGTACAGCATATAGGCTAGTCAGTTACTGAGAAGTGAATTGAGACTATGAAAGATGACAAGCAGAACCCCCAAGCTAGAGCCTAATGACAAGAATCTTCGGCTCTAAATACACTAGAAGTCCCACCCAAAGCAAAAACCAACAATTTGGAATGACTCTAAATCTACTTTTCGATGATACCTAGACTAGAGTCAAATAGTCGAATTCCCTAACTCTCTGAAAGCCCAAGCCCATAAGTTGGCAGGCTCTTCAATGTACGTCCCGCGGGTGACAAGCAGAACCCTCAGGCTGTAGCCCAATTTGGCGCGCCCTTTGAACACTAACCCTACCGATAACTAGAAATTCCTATGCATGTCCCACGGGTGACATCTAAACCCAAAACCAGATAATACTTTCCGAGCACTAGAATGAAACCTACAACAAGCAAACCAAGCTCCACTCATAAGAGAAGCATTGTTTCACTAAGCCGCATCAATCTCATGGAGATACGTGAAAGCATCAAACCTTAATAGGATCCGTATGACCGATGAATCTCTGAGCAGAATGGTTCTACGAAGTCATGCAGCTGATGTAGCCTTTATGCAGGACAGTGTGCGTAAACATCCAACATTAACGGGTTCCGTATGACCGGTGTAACCTTTAATCGGGACGGTCTTACGCAGTCATACATGCTGGTGTAGCCCTTTTGCGGGACAGCGTGCGTGAACAACCAACCTTAACGGGTTCCGTATGACCGGTGTAACCTTTAAGCGGGACGGTCTTACGCAGTCATACATGCTGGTGTAGCCCTTTTGCGGGACAGCGTGCGTGAACATCCAACCTTAACGGGTTCCGTATGACCGGTGTAACCTTTAATCGGGACGGTCTTATGCAATCATACATGCTGGTGTAGCCTTTTTGTGGGACAGCGTGCGTGAACATCCAACCTTAACGGGTTCCGTATGACCGGTGTAACCTTTAATCGGGACGGTCTTACGCAGTCATACATGCTGGTGTAGCCTTTTTGTGGGACAGGGTGTGTGAATATCCAACCTTAACGGGTTCCGTATGACCGGTGTAACCTTTAATCGGGACGGTCTTACGCAGTTATACATGCTGGTGTAGCCTTTTTGTGAGACAGCGTGCGCGAACATCAAACCTTAACGGGTTCCGTATAACCGATGTAACCTTTAATCGGGACGGTCTTACGCAGTCATACATGCTGGTGTAGCCCTTTTGCGGGACAACGTGCGTGAACAACCAACCTTAACGGGTTCCTTATGACCGGTGTAATCTTTAAGCGGGACGGTCTTACGCAGTCATACATGCTGGTGTAGCCCTTTTGCGGGACAGCGTGCGTGAACATCCAACCTTAACGGGTTCCGTATGACCGGTGTAACCTTTAATCGGGACGGTCTTACGCAGTCATACATGCTGGTGTAGCCTTTTTGCGGGACAGCGTGCGTGAACATCCAACCTTAACGGGTTCCGTATGACCGGTGTAACCTTTAATCGAGACGATCTTACGCAGTCATACATGCTGGTGTAGCCTTTTTGTGGGACAGCGTGCGTGAACATCCAACCTTAACGGGTTCCGTATGACCGGTGTAACCTTTAATCGGGACGGTCTTACGCAGTCATACATGCTGGTGTAGCCTTTTTGTGGGACAGCGTGCGTGAACATCCAACCTTAACGGGTTCCGTATGGCCGGTGTAACCTTTTTGGTTATCGAAGTCATCTCGCTCAGTTGAAGCTGGTGGCCCCACGGTGATTGATACGTCCCTTCCCAAGGGGGAGCGGGCGGTACTTGGACTTGATCCGGTAAGCTACAGGTGCATCCTGTTCTGGGGGAGCAGGCCGTAGGGGAACTGGGTCCTGAAGACTGGGCTCGTCCCGTTTTGAGTAAAAATGGGCCGAGACTGTAAACACACGTGGTGGTGGTGAGTGATCAGAGTCAAAATAACGATGATTTACGTAGGGTTTTGGCTTAGGTTTTGCATATTTTCTCACACTTATGTTTAATTATTTAGAGAAAAAGGCTACTGTCACCATTCTTTATGTTTTATTGCAGAAAACAGGTTTTGGGACTATATTAAATCAAATGGAGCTAGAATCAGGTCAATCGAATCAGCGATGCTTATCGACTAAGTCTTGGTTACGGCCCGTATTGACTGATACAGACCAGGCATAGCACACACCAGAAGATAGCGCTGGAAGTAGTTAAGTCCTAACCGTCAAGGTCTCAATACGGACCGTATCACCTTGATACGGTCCGTATCCTAAGGCGCCTCTTGTGAAATAACTGCCGACAGCTATTTCCAGATTGATTTCTTAGCCTCCAATCAACCTCCAGACGTCCCTCCACTCCTATATAAGGCCCCTGAGCAGAAGAATACATCATCTTTGTAATTAGGGTTAGATTTGATTAAAGAGAGAAGAGAAGAGTGCTTGTAACTATGCCGTTCCGCGGCTAAGTTCCTTTTCTTAGGGCTAGGCAGTAAACCTTGTTACTCTTGATGTTTTGATTAATATATTTCTGTTGATTATGGTTTCTTGTTGTTGTAGCAAAATGCTTTTGTGATTTATTATCTCTTCATCTAATTTCAATGATCTAGTTTGAGTTCATTAGGGTAGTGACAGTGCTTTAATGGCAAGAGAAACTATTTGTATGAATTAGCCTCGTTGAGATTTATTAGGTTTATGTGAAGAAAACCTTAGCGGGGAAACCATAAACCAGACCAACAAAACGCGTACCAAATTCTATCACTTGCGTAAGGAAACTCGCAGTGATCTGTGTAGTAATTTGGGGTGTTTAGAGACCAGACATATGCGTAAGGAAAATCGCAGTGTCCTTTGTAGAGTCTCGATGAAAGATCTATCATTCTTGCGTAACATAAATCGCAGTGACCTTTGTGGTTATCTTTCATAAAACAACAACAGAAAATCAGACGCAACAGGAATATATTGTCAAGGCGGATTGAGTGGCATTGGTGTGCCGAAACCCTAGGAATTCTCATCACTATCTTTATTTTAATTACTTTTAATTGTTTCCTAATTTACATTGATCAACAAACATCTCTAAAATTTCAGATTTCGTCTAGCCTTTCGAAAGGTTGTGATTCGATCGCTCGAAACATTGAACCAACATTCCCTGTGGATCGACCTCATATATACTACTCGATAAGGATTGTGCGCTTGCAGTCCGAACCGATAGCATTTCCGAGTTTATAAATATTAAAAGAAACATTGCTCTCTTTTGAGTGATCAATCTTTTTGGCGCCGTTGCCGGGGAATAACGGTTCATTGTGCAAGGCCTCGCGAGACGTCCTTGCTTCGACCATTGAATCCAATTAATTAGAAACGCCTAGATTTCTTTTTATTTTCTTCATTTTTATTTTTCTTTTATTTTTCAATTTCGTTTTTATTTTTATTTTCTTTTTATTTTCAGTTTTTAGTTTAATTTTCAGATTTTCTTTTCTTTTTAGGACACTGCACGCTGGCCGAATCATTCGTACGAAGATCCGAGAGGATTGCTAGTAGGAGGGGACAATTCGTTTCCACATCACCGATAAGAACCAATCATAGTTCTTCATCCAGTAATTCTGAAGGCGAAGAAGACCCAGATTCGATCAACATGGATATCCCACCGATTAACAATGGAGTTCACGATGCAGCAAGACCCAAACTTCTAAGGGACTATTGCGTACCGCGCGCGAATGATCCTAATTCTAGTATAAACCCGCCAACTGTTACAAACCGTAATTTTGAGATCAAACCTGCTCTCATAAATATGGTTTCGCAACAGCAATTTGGAGGATTTCCACATGAAGATCCACATCTTCATTTGTCAATCTTCCTAGGGATATGCGAGACGATAAAGATCAACGGAGTTACCGATGAAGCAATCAGGCTAAGGCTATTTCAATTCTCATTAAAAGATAAAGCAAGAGCATGGTTGTTTTCTTTACCGGCCAATTCCATTCAAACTTGGGACCAATTGTTTAATGTGTTTATTGCAAAATATTTTCCACCATCCAAAACTTCAAGGTTTAGAAATGCAATTACTAATTTTGAACAAAGGGATGGTGAAACATTGTGTGAGGCATGGGATAGATATAAGGATATGCTAAGGTGTTGTCCACATCATGGTCTAGAAAGATGGCTGATTGTCCAAATTTTTTATAATGGTCTAAACCCTACTGATAGGTTGTCTATTGATGCTTCTGCAGGAGGAGCAATCATGAACAAGGAACCTGACGAGGCTTACAACCTAATTGAAGAGATTGCAATCAACCAACACTACTGGATCCCTGAGCGAAAGAAGCCAGCGCCAACACCTGGCATGCACCGAGTAGATGATATCTCCATGCTGAGCGCAAAGATTGATGCTTTGCAAATGGCACTCAACAAGCAGACCAAGCAGCGAACGGTAGCAGCAGTCAATGCCGCAATAGCATGTGGCTATTGCGGAGGAGCGCATGAGATGACCGAATGTATGAATGTGACGGAAACTGAGGAAGAAATAGAGCAAGCAAACGCAATCGATAACAGCTTTCGACCTCAGCCCGCCTACAACACATACCATCCGAACAACCGAAACCATCCAAATCTCTCATACGCAAACAATCAAAGGCCTGCTGCACTCCAACAGAACTATCAACCACAATCCAATTATCAACCAAGATACAACAATCCTCAACCGAATTACCAACCAAGGCAATACAATCAACCACAACAACCAGACATCACATCATTAATGGAGAGATTCCTAGAGAAGCAAGAGAAGGCGAATGCCGAAATCGCACAAAAGATCGAATCCTTAACAAACCGCAACAAAGACTTAGAAGACAATGTCTCTAAGATGGCAAGAGAACTCTCTAGTATCGCACGTGGAAAAGGCAAATTTCCGGGCCAACCGGAAGAGAACCCAAGAGAGACTTGCAAGAGCATAACATTAAGGAGCGGTACAGCTTATCAGGGACCTCCCATGCCCGATCAAACTTCTAATGAGATGCATGCAGAGCCATCGCATTCAGAAGAATACGAGCCGCAACCACCGGAGCCGCCTGTATTCGAACTGCAGACAGACCTTATTGAGGAGCAGAATGACACCGTAGGTGGAAACGAGCGACAACCCGAACCTGAATACATTTCACCACCACCCTACAAGCCACCTCTGCCATTCCCTCAAAGGCCTGCCAAGCATAAGGTAGAGCAGCAATTCGCGAGATTCATGGAGACACTCAAACAGTTACAAGTCACAATCCCCTTCACTGAGGCAATTGCAAGCATACCCTCGTATGCTAAATTTCTGAAGGAGATTCTTTCGAACCGCAGTAGACTCCAAGAACTCTCAACAATTCCACTCAATCTAGAATGCAGTGCGCTCGTGCAAAGCAAATTACCGACGAAGCTGAAAGATCCGGGAAGCTTCTCAATACCATTCACCATTGGCACAACCAATTTTAAGAGAGCTTTATGTGATCTAGGAGCAAGTGTGAGTCTGATGCCTAAGGTAGTATTTGATAAATTGGAATGTGGAAACCTATCACCAACACGGATCTTATTGCAACTAGCTGACCGATCAATTCGATATCCTGAAGGAATGTTGCTTGATATCCCAATCAAAGTCGGTAAATTTTGGATACCAGCAGATTTTGTGGTAATCGATATGGAAGAAGATGAGCAGATTCTGATCATCCTTGGAAGGCCATTCCTCGCCACATGTGGGGCAATGATCGATGTTAGGAATGAAAAAATCTCACTCAATGTGGCGAGAACAAGATGGTTTTCAACATGAATGAGATTAAAGTCCCTCCTGACATAAATCTTGTCTACAATTTGGAAGCAACGGATGAGTATGGCAGTGATGAATTGTGAATGTTTGAATTTAAAGACATCGAAGAAATGGTGTACGAAGAAGAAGTGGAAAGACTGTTTATTGTACAAGATAACGGTCAAGTCCATCCAACCTCCGTGACAACACAAACCAATGATCTGAACAAGAGTCCTAATATTGCAAATAACAGGAATTATTCTCTCTTAGCCCTTGCATTAATCAAAAACCTACGCGAAGAACTCGATGCAATTTCTCAAAGACTGGACAAGGTTGAAGTAGTACTCGGTGTGAGTCTAGCATTCGACCCCGGACCTCAAATACCAACCGACTTCTTCGAGAAGGGCAGTGATGATGAAACCACAGAAGACGTTGAAGGCGAACCACCCGACAAGCAACCCGCTTGCATTGACGGGAGGATATCTGGAAGAAACTGATGCGACACAAAGTCAAGCTAATGACTTAAAACAAGCGCTTCTTGGGAGGCAACCCAAGGCCACATTTATATTTTCGCATAATTTTGTATTATTAGTTTAATTAGGACTTTAACTGGGGAACGAATCACATTCACTCATTTTTCTATGACCAGGTGAACATGCTAGAGGAAGGGCTCGGTTAAAAACATTAGAAAAGTCAAGAAAATATTCTCTGTTACTGACCGTATCAGCCAATACGGGCTCAGACAGTGAATACGGAGCAGAAGTCTAAAGGAAAAAGGAAGACAGTAGCAAATACGGCCCATATCAGCCAATACGGACCGTATTCAAAGGAAGAGTTAGAAAAGTTATCGGGATCAAAAATTTTGGATCGAATACGGACCGTATCAGCCAATACGGTCCGTAATCAAAACCGATCTGTGAAATTGAAACCCGTTAATGAAGAGGCGCGAAGTTGAGTAACCGTTCAAAATAGAAGTTTTTCTATTCTTGAGCTCTCTACCCCGTTTCCCTTCTCCTCTTCTCTTCCTTCTCTCCCTTTCTTCCTCCTTCCTCTCTTCCTTCTCATCTTTCTTGCAAAAACCCGAGCCAACCTCGCAATACACCGCCGGCCACCAAGGAGATCGCCTCAACCACCTCTCGTACTACCACTAACCTCCAATTCGAGCCGACTCCGACCCGTATCCACCAAAGCACCGACTTTCGCCATTTCGGTTCTTCCCCCATTTCTCTCTTATTTTTCGATTTTGTTTTAATTTCTTAAAATTAGTCTTTTATCTTTCTTTGCAATTTAGTTTTAGTGAGTTTTCTGCTTTTAAATTTAGTCTAGTACCAAAAATCACGAAAAACAACAAAAAAATTAGGTTTTCTCGGTTTCTTACCAGACCAGTATCAGTTCATTACGGTCCGTATCCATCAATACGGTCCGTATTAAATCCTGCACTTGTCCAAATTTCACCAGCACACGGTCCCGTAACCACTCCGTATTGACCCAATACGGCTCGTAATAGAGAAGGTTAAATTCTAAAAATGACCCCGAAAACACGAGGTCTTCTCAAAGCTTTGACAGGTCTGGGCAAAAAGAAGAGGGGGGAGTCTTCTTCTCAAAATCCACAATCGCCCGAGCAAAGCCCCGAGCGAGAAGAATTGCAGGAATCTCCTCCTCAAAACGAGCCACAACCAATGGAGGAGCCGCAATATAACCCCCTGGATATAAAATTCACCTCCAGAGCACACGCCAGAGTCTTCGAAAGATTGGAGGACAACACAATCAAAAACCACAAAGCCATTCATATCGAAACCCTTCAAGAGCTCGGCCTCCTCGCTCAATTCAAAACCCTAGCCAAAAGGGTTCACATCTGGGACTTTCTCAACAAGCTGGTAGATGTCCCGGTCTATGACGACCTCACCCGAGAGTTCATTTCCACCTTCTCTTCCGAAAATGACATAATCAAGTTCCAACTGATGAATATAGATCAGGAAATGTCAATGCATGATTTCTGCGACATCTTTGGCTTCAAGGATGAGGGCACACAAGCATATGATGATGACAGAAATTTCTGGAAGATGATCACCAATGATCGCAACAGTGATCCGAGAGTCGCTAGCCACATTGTCCATCCAGTACTCCGTTACATGCAAGCGGCTCTCAGCAACTCTCTTTTCGCTCGAGGTGAGACCTGTGCGAAAGTCACCTTCCCCGAGTTGTACATCCTCAAATGTATGCTCATCACACCGGAAGAGCCTCCGCACATCGGCCACTTCCTTTGCAACCACATCCACTCGATTAGAACAAACAAAAGGGGCAAAGGAAACATCTCCATCGGTGCCATCGCAACAATCCTCGCTCGGCAACTCAGACTCGAGGTGGATTTCTTGAAAGAAGGTACCGGCATGAAATTCCTAGATATCAATTGCCTCACTGCGATGAGAATGATTAGCGGCAGACCTCCCGAGCCATACCTATACCACATTGAAAGCAGGAGGGTTCAAATGCCTTGCAAGCCGCTACCTCTCAAAAATCAAACAAAGTGGAAGCAAGTGGCCCCTAGTGGCAGACAGGCCGCTCAAGAGAGCGATGATGAGGTCGATTTTGAGGCCTTAGAGGCCGAGGCTGAGGAAGAAGACAGGGTCGAGACTGCAGCAGCCGCCGCATACATGCAAGAAATGGCAGCAAATGAGCAAAGGGCTCGGCAAGAGGCGCTCGCAGCGGAAGCAGCGCAACAAGGGGCGGGACCATCTGATGCCCCTCAAAGTGGATACAACCGGGTTCTACAAGCCGTCCGAAGCGTGAACGCAAGCATGGAGAGGTTCTCCATCGACACTAGGACCACTTATGCCCGGCTTGACCAGCAGTATGACGCGACACGTCACTCTGTAGGTCAGGTTCGTCAGGGCATGGACGAGCTGCGAGGGAATGCTGCCAACAACAGGCGGGAGGCACGGCAGACCCGCCACTTATCACAGCAGTACTACCAGCATACCCTCACTACCGGTTTACCATATCATCCGCCACCATACGGCCTCTTCGACCCGTCATTCTACGAGGAGATCCAGCATCCACCACCACCTCCACCACCTCAGGATTGAGGTGCAGTGAGTTGTATCTTTCCCTGGTCTTTTTACTTTACTATTTCCTTTATTTTTATCTCTCGAGCATTGGGGACAATGCTCAATTTTATTCTGGGGGTAGGAAAAGTAAAATTGACCATGTATCTTTAAAATTTTCGCATTTGAAATTCTTAGGTGCTAGTAGTTTTACTCAATTTTTGACTAGGGTTAGAGGCTTTACCGAAAATCCTAGAATGATTAAATTGAGCTTTTTAGCTAGCTTGCGTTTTTATTTTTCCTTAGGAGTACTTTAATCAAATAGAAATTATTTTAAAATTTTAATTAGGCTAAGGTTTAGACAATTGGCCATGATACCAAAAATTCGGAATTTTTAATTATTGGTGATTTCAAAGTGAACAATTAATTGCTAACCATGAGAGTTGATAAAAAATCGCAAACCCTAGAATTTTTATTTAGGGTAATTTATTTTTGCAAAGTCTTTTAAATTTGATAGTGTTTTAGAATACCCATTTATTATAGATAGACCCCTAGCGAAACTATGCAATAATTTCTTGTATGAATGAATACTTGGAATTGTGTGTAATCATGGTGCTTGTGACACAAAAATATTTCATTTTATTTTTCAGAAAAATACAAAAATACAAAAATACAAAAAAATCGAAAATGAGAAAAATCCAAAAAAATAGAAAAACATAGAAAAAGAAAAAAATAGAATAAAAGATGGAGGATAAAAAGAGTACGGGTGCCTACGCAAGACTGGTTACCAATAGGCTCGAGAAAACCTCCCAAATTTTAAATTTTGTACATATTTTTCAAAAATAGTCACAAGTACCAACACACTTAGTTGTCATACTTTGCTCCAATCAATTAGGAAGGAAAATCAAAATTTATATCATTAGAATTCCTATTGATTGGAAGGGATCCATTTATAATCGAAGGAGAAATTAATACTCTCAATTTTAAGGATATTTGTGAATTAGATTGTTCGATAATAATTTTTCTAGGGTTAGCATAATGAGGTCAATCATGGGGTGAATAAATTGTTCAAGGGAGAGATCATCAATATTTTAGAATTCTAAATTTTTATTGTCATGTCAATTGTACCAAACCAAAGTTCTAATTTAATTTTAAACAAGTCCTTGAGATTGTATGGTTTAACCTAGACCGGATCTTTGACCAGCTGGGATGTCGTTGCTTGAGGACAAGCAACAATTCAAGTTGGGAGGCGTGATCAGAGTCAAAATAACGATGATTTACGTAGGGTTTTGGCTTAGGTTTTGCATATTTTCTCACACTTATGTTTAATTATTTAGAGAAAAAGGCTATTGTCACCATTTTTTATGTTTTATTGCAGAAAACAGGTTTTGGGACTATTTTACATCAAATGGAGCTAGAATCAGGTCAATCGGATCAGCGATGCTTATCGACTAAGTCTTGGTTACGGCCCGTATTGACTGATACGGACCAGGCATAGCACAGACCAGAAGATAGCGCTGGAAGCAGTTAAGTCCTAACCGTCAAGGTCTCAATACGGACCGTATCACCTTGATACGGTCCGTATCCGAAGGTGCCTCTTGGGAAATAACTGCCGACAGCTGTTTCCAGATTGATTTCTTAGCCTCCAATCAACCTCCAGACGTCCCTCCACTCCTATATAAGGCCCCTGGGCAGAAGAATACATCATCTTTGTAATTAGGGTTAGATTTGATTAAAGAGAGAAGAGAGGAGTGCTTGTAACTATGCCGTTCCGCGGCTAAGTTCCTTTTCTTAGGGCTAGGCAGTAAACCATGTTACTCTTGATGTTTTGATTAATATATTTCTGTTGATTATGGTTTCTTGTTGTTGTAGCAAAATGTTTTTGTGATTTATTATCTCTTCATCTAATTTCAATAATCTAGTTTGAGTTCATTAGGGTAGTGACAGTGCTTTAATGGCAAGAGAAACTATTTGTATGAATTAGCCTCGTTGAGATTATTAGGTTTATGTAAAGAAAACCTTAGCGGGGAAACCATAAACCAGACCAACAAAACGCGTACCAAATTCTATCACTTGCGTAAGGAAACTCGCAGTGATATGTGTAGTAATTTGGGGTGTTTAGAGATCAGACATATGCGTAAGGAAAATCGTAGTGTCCTCTGTAGAGTCTCGATGAAAGATCTGCCATTCTTACGTAACATAAATCGCAGTGACCTTTGTGGTTATCTTTCATAAAAAAACAACAGGAAATCAGACGCAACAGGAATATATTGTCAAGGCGGATTGAGTGGAAATGGTGTGCCGAAACCCTAGGAATTCTCATCTCTATCTTTATTTTAATTACTTTTAATTGTTTCCTAATTTACATTGATCAACAAATATCTCTAAAATTTCAGATTTCGTCTAGCCTTTCGAAAGATTGTGATTCGATCGCTCGAAGCATTGAACCAACATTCCCTGTGGATCGACCTCGTATATACTACTCGATAAGGATTGTGCGCTTGCAGTCCGAACCGATAGCATTTCCGAGTTTATAAATATTAAAAGAAACATTGCTCTCTTTTGAGTGATCAGTGAGGTATCGGCGCTCTAACCCTTCAGATACCTCTGATTCGTAATAAATGTGATCCCCTTTAATGGGGAATTTTCTGCCTTAAATAGAGTGCGCCTTACTGTAGCGGTGTCTTGTCATCATTAATGACGAGGGTCTGCATAGTAGCTGAGGGCGCCCGCATAATAGGCGGTGATGTTCGCATAATTTGGCGGTGACGCGAAGTCATTATTGGGCTGAGCCTTCTATATTAAGGCCCAGCCCGGCTCCGTAAGCCAAGTTGTCTCAAGTCGAACAGCGAGGCCTTATGTCGGCCTTCTTTAGCTGTTTGACCTTTAGGCTTCATGCCTTGTTTTGTTCGATCTCGGGCTGGCCCCGGGAGTGGTCTGAGTCCCGGACTGTCTTTGGTCTCAAGCTGGCCCCTGGAGGGGGTTCGAGTCCCGGACTGTCTTTGATCTCGGGCTGGCCCCGGGAGGGGGTCCGAGTCCCGAACTATCTTTTAGGCCGTAGCCTGTATTGGGGTCCTATTTTGCTTTATTTTGGGCCGGTCCTTTGTGGATCTGAGCCCAAAATGCTTTATGGGCCAGACTTGGGCTTTATTAAGGGCCATTGATATATGGACCTATCACGGATAATAATCAATTATCCACAGAAGATGCGGATACGGATACGGATAGTAAAACCTAAATGGAGCGGATATCCAGATTATCCGGAACCCAAATTTTTTTTTTCGTACCCACTAATTAAAAGAAATTATTTTGCTTTCAAGGAGATTTGAACCCATGTCATGTGAGGTGAGAGTCTAAGCAACCAAGCTACAAACCACTACACCACACTGTCTTTTATTACTACTTTATTTTTATTTTGTTTATATATTATATCAATGGAATGAATATCTTATATCTCCCATCTTTCCAATATTAATATCTCCATCAACTTACAATTATTCATTTATTTTCATATTTAAATTTTATTAATTATTAATTATATCTTAAAGTTCATATAACTCAATATCAGACAATTATCCGTTCTATATTCGTATTCGAATCCGTATTCGTAAATTATCCGCTCCGTATCTGTATCCGTTTAAGGCGGATATGGTTTAAATTTTGATATCCGTTTACTATCCGTATCTGTATTCGTATCCGCTCATTGAAAGGCGGATACGGATTTGGTATTAGCATTATCCGCTCCGAATCTGCTCCGTTTACACCCCTAGGCCCTTTTTGGATGAAACATTAATGTAATAGTCACAAGGAAATACAACTTTTAGAATAAAAAAAAATATTATTCCTCTAAAATTCTTAACAAATCTACCCCTCTGAATTTCAAAAACTCACAAATTTATCCAATTATTGTCTTTTCTATTAAATCTCATTTAAATTTATATAATATCCATTTATCCTTTATAAAAAATAAAAATGTCAAAAACTCACAAATTTATCCAATTTAGTAGCTTTTCTGTTAAAACTCATTTTAAATTTATAAAGTGCCCATTTATCCTTTATTAAAAATAAAAATATGTAGTATGTGTAAGAAAATTATTTTGTCTTCTAACTGATTGGTTTTCGAGAACAAATTGTTCATTTTTCTACTTTGTGATGCATGCACTGTGACATTTAGGCATATATTTGTGTGTGTGTGTCACAAGTAAGAAAACAAATTATCTTGCTCTCGAAACTGACAAATTAGAAGACTTAATATTTCTCTTAATCATGTTGCATAATTTTTAATTTTTAATAAATGGTAAAACTGGTACTTTATATTATAAATGTAAAAATGAGTTTTAATAAAAAGGTCAATAAATTGAGTAAAATTGTGAGTTTTTTCAATTTAAAAAAAGTATATGAATTTTAGAGAGAAAAATATGTAATTTTAAAACTTCTAAGAGATATACGTGAAATTTCTCCAATAAAAAATATAGCAGAAAGTGTTACCGATACTACAAAGGAGGATTATATTGATTTTACTTGTTAAGAAAAACTAGTCTAAATTTTTCTGCCAAAAACATGACGAATTTGTATATTTGAAGAGCGAACTATGCATTTTTTTTTCTTTTTTTTCTGGATTCTTGATTTCATTTCGACTTCTCTTCTTCTATTATATAGAAATAGAATTAATAGAGAACCTATAAATCTATATTATTACATTTCAATCATATACTTTAAGGTTAAAAGACTGGATGAATATTGTATTGGATAGAGAGATAGGCAAAATTTCATGAGCGATAATACTCTCAATGGTTGGCCATACAATTGGTATTCATAATGAAGTAGTTTATTTTTTTTATAGTTGGCGAGAACGCCAATAAATATATTAATAATAAAAAATTATTTACACGAAGATCCTAAGCAAGACTTATAATGGGATTTTGTCCCGTTTGTTTTATGAAAAAAAATTCAGAGTTCAGATATTTTTAGTATATAAAAAGGAGTAGAGTAACATATGCTACATTTTCAAGAGTCGAAATTGGTAAAATTAGATTCCTCATTATGTTAATATTTAGCATTAAAATTCGAACTTGAAGGTATATTGTAATTTTGTTTTCTTTGTTGCTAGGTCACTGATGAATCGAACACGTTAGCAATTAATCTCCTTCTAACGCCTAGCAAATTGAATTGCAAATGCTGAAATCAATCGAGCTAAAATACTTCTTCCCCCTTCCGTGAGAGAGATTTCATGCTCGCCAAATTCTGACCAAAGAATTGATTTCTTTACTAGCGTCGGTGTTTCTTCTTCTCTTCAGTTCCCCATGAATCCAGCGACTCAAGAGGGGACGAATGATCGCTCCTCCACCAAACCCAATCTACATAAGCCCCTATTTTTCCCAATTTTGCCTTCTCCAATCGAATTTGGTTCGTCTTGATTTTTATCTCATGCCTTCTTTTTTGTTCTTTTTGGCTGAATGCAGACAGAATAACGTGTACAAAGACCCAGACGATGGAAAGCAGAGATTTCTGCTGGAGCTGGAGTTCATTCAATGCTTGGCTAACCCTACCTACATACACTGTACTCTTTTTCTTTTTCTCTTGATTTTTTTAATTTGTTTTAGAATTTGATTCTTGGCCCTGAGCAGTAACCAATTAATTATTTTTAGACTTTCTCATAACATCACATCCAATATGGTGCCACATTGAAATAACACTAAAAAAGTTTTTAACATTTCTATATAATTCAATTGATGGATCGCTAAGTTACTATGTTGCCCCTGATGCTTTAATTTAGAAGTGTAGGTAAATTTTGTAGTTAAACAATGAGCAATTCAGTTTATCTAAACCTTGTTGGTTTAGTTATAAGTCTGTTCAAGGATAACTTCACTAGTTTAAGAATCTTCTGTTTTGCTAAAAAGCATGTGAATTTGTGAACTAATGGACCTTGTCAAATTAGAAACATGTATATGAAGAAAAGCAAAGTCATAGCAACTATATCTGATATAATTAACTTATGATTTACTTACTCATAAATAAACAGAAATTAGTATTTGACATAAATTCTCTTAATGAACAGATCTTGTGCAAAATCGTTACTTTGAAGTCGAGGCATTTATAGGATATTTGAAGTATCTCAAATACTGGCAAAAACCAGAGTATCTTAAGTTCATCATGTCAGTACTAGTCAACCCCTTAAGTTATAGGAAGGTGAGTTACGATACTCATCCCCTTTAATCTTTCTTCATTTCATTTCCTTTTTCAAACAATACACAATTTTCAATGGTAATTTGTACCAGTACTGGTACTGTATGTTGGTACCATACTGACTAGGCGATGTGGCACTGATGTACGAGTATTGGTGTATTAAGGTAATGATATTAATAGTTGTTTTATTATTTTATCCAGGCATGAATCTTATCAAGCATAGACTGGAATTGCTGAGATCAGTGACGGAAATGTCAAATTGAAAATTGAGCAGGTTTATCTCATTTTGCAAGTATTGGCATATATTATTCATCATATTTTTGCAAATAACTAATAGATATTGTTACCACACAGTATTGGCTTGTATTGTTAAAATTACAATTCAGGTAAATGCTTCATATTAGGGATAAATTTCCAAGAATTTTGTGATATCGATAGGCCATGGTTTTGTTGACTGCTGGTATTGTTTCAGTAACACCTGATACTTGCTAGTATGATGCGTGTATAAAACACGATAGCTGATGTATTTGGTTTGTAGTACATCATGCTTGATTATAAAAACTACTTCCTCAAGAAAATTCCTTATTTTCCTTTTATTTTATTTTTGGTAAAGCTAAGCCTATTTTTTTTAAATGCAGGCTTTGCTTGAAATAGAATTGCCTAGATGCCTTACTTTCTTCAACCTGACAACTTTGTTCCTTCGCTATTATTGTATGATTTGTCATTCTAATGAAGTTGGTGACATCTTAAAGCACACACATAATTTGAAGAAGCTTACATTATCTGACAGTGATAATAAGGTATTTAGTTTTCTTACATAATTTTTTCTTACCTAATTTGAGGAAGCTTACAAAAAAATTTCTCTGACATGGAATATACAGCACGAGTTAATAAACGCCATCAAGAGTGAGGATCCCCTGATAAGCAATGTAGTGAAAGAAATGCATGAGAAGTTCGACAAGTACTGGAGACTTTGTTATGTGCCAAGGATTGGCTCCAGTATCAACCTACCTTGGTGGAGGCACCCGCCACATCTACTCTTGTCAAGTCAGAAGTGTAAGTGAACTGTAGTAGTGGTTCTCTCCATCTCACTCGTGTATCTTTCTCATGGGTTGTGCTTACTTAACATATGTACTGTAGGATTCTTGGTTACTAGTATCTGGCTGCTCTTTACTGTTTTATTATGTTACGAGTGATGTTGTAAACTGATTAGTGTCTTGTATGTGTGCCTATTGTGGGTTTGTTTAGTAGTTTTGTATGTGTTGATATTGACAGATTGGTCATTTATTTTTTATTGTTGTGTGAGATATGTGGCATGTTTGAGTAGTTGTAGTGATTTGATATTGTGCCTTTGTTCTTTCTGAATTATGGGACTGTATTTAACAAACTAAAAAAAATTAAGTCTTAATTTGGTATCGTTAAAAACAGAGAGAGAAGGCATCACGGAGAGAGAGAGGAGAGAGGGGTATTGCTAAAAATGAATTTGGTATCGATCAACGGAAAGAAAAAAAAAAGAAAAAAATCGCTGGCGTGGCATAAATGGAATTGATTAGAATGAATGTAGGAAATTTGAAATTAACTTTGAAGGTAATTTCATTTTACACTTTAACAGCTATTTGCAATTGCATTTTAATTTAATCAATGGAGATGCTCTAATAGATAAGAGAGATACACCCATAAATTAAATTAAAATTAAATTATGGACCTACTGTATTAATATTTATATGTTTTATGGGTTGGGTTTGGGCTTAGGCTGATTAAAATCTATAACGGTCTGTCTGTGTCCTTCTGTGGATGGGCCTACATACAAGGCTATGGTAATTGGTAATGGCAGGGTTTTAACGCCGCTTTCCGATCGAACCCTTGCATACAAGTACAAAGTACAAAGTACAAACCCCTTCTATTCCTCTCGAAGCCGCCGTCGCAACTCGCAAGTGGCAACAACTAATTCCGTCTCCCCTAGATATCGTCTCTCTCGTCGCTCTCTATGGCTCCTAAAAGAAAAAGGTCAGGACTTTCTTTCAATTCCTCTTTTAATCTCCTCTCTGATAACAGAAAGAGGCTTAATTAATTTCACCTCCGATATCTTTCTCTATCAATTAAGAGATAGATAGATCTTGGATAAGCGATTAATTCTATCTCATCATGCTCTCTCTGTATCCATTCAATTAAGAGACTTTTTCCATCAATTTAGTTATATATAACCATACAGGTCTTTTACTTTGTTTTCATAATTGCATTGCATGCCTATATAACAGGCAAGGTTTAATTTTAATTGAATGATCTACTGATATATATATTAAAACAACTATATATTATTGAATTATTAATCCATGATTCTCTTCAAAAATCTATAATTTGAATTTGGGTACCTTACTCTAGTAAGTAAGAGTTTTGCAATGAAATAAAGTGGACAATTTGGGTACCTTAGATTACAAACAAATCTCTTATTTGTTACTACCCTTTTGGCTAAAAGCTGAAATTAAGGATTTATCAGCCTTGCAGTTTATTTGTTTAATTAAGATGAAGGATCGATGCATCTCGATTGATCGTACTTTGTTAACTACGTACCTCATTAATTAATTAAATTCAATTAATTGTTTCTTTTTGTGGTTGGTTGTGTTTGGCAGAATTAATTTGACAGGGGGTTCGTGGTCTCAACTTCCGGTTGATATTGTGGACAACATCATGAAAAAACTAGACTTACCAGTAGATGTGGTCTCCTTTAGTGCTGTGTGTAAGCCATGGCGCTATGTTGCATTGGGGTTTCACATGAGTCTCTACTGCAAACTTCCAATGCACCACTTCGTACCCAAGAGGATCCCTCTTCCAATGCTCCTACATCCTGGTTCTGATGGTCCTAATACACATCGATTCTACAGTCTCAACCAACGAAAGATATATGGTGGATCCCGATTCCATTTGCCAGAATTGAGTAATAAGTGGATAGTTGGGTCTGGAGCAGGTTGGCTAGTAACAGTCGACACCACTGACCCTGACCCACAAATTAACTTGCTAAATCCTCTTACAGGAAAGAAAATACCCTTACCACATTTATCTACTGTTCCAAGTTGTACAATTGCAAATTTTGAAGACGATCCCACAATTGCAAATTTTGAAGACGATCCCTCTGCTTATTGGTATATTAGGAAAGTAATTGTATGTTCTTATCAAGGTAGTTTTCTTATTGTTGCTCTAGTCTCAGATTCTAAAACAATTCGCTTTTGTAGAATTGGTGATTCAAAATGGACGAGACTTGAAATCTCTCCACTAGACCTTCATGATATTATCATGCACGATAGTAAGTTGTATGCAATCAATCACTTTGGTGCTCTTTTTGAGATTGATATTGCTGGCCCTGCAAAGGTGACAATGGTTGCAAGAGGGGGTTATAGTCCCATAGCAAAATATTTTCTTGTGGATTTATGCGGTGAGTTGGTTGTTGTTGCAAGAGGTCAGTGGAGGTCGATAAGAAAAACCTCAAGCGATTTCACTAGTTGGTTTGAGGTTTTCAAGTTGGTAGAGAATGGATCTGGGTATGTTGAGAAGTACGAGTCCGAAGCCGGAATGCAGTGCGCAGAGAATGTGAGGCACTCGTGTGTCCTACTAGAAAACCTTGGCCATCATATGGTGTTTATAGGATACAACCACTCCTTATCATTGGATTCAAGGGTTTATCCTAGATGCAAGGGGAATTGTATCTACTTTGCAGACTGCAGGCATAATGACGATGATGATATTTATAAGATGAGGGGTAAACGCAAAGATTTATATCATGATGTTGGCGTATATCGTATGAAAGACCGGAAAGTGAGATATTTTAAGAAATGCGGTGCATCATCACCCATGAACATGGTGTGGCTTTCTCCTAATTTCTCTACTGAACTTGAGATGCAAATGATCCCACGATAGATAACATTTCTCCTAAACGCACATGGTAATTATGTTGTTGTTATATGTTTCTTTTGTAGCGGTGATGCAGATTGTTGTCTTGTCATTGTCGTTGTTTGTATTTGGTGGGTGAGATTGTCCTTAATTTATTCTACTTGGAACTAATTTAGTTCTGGTTGTATTATTATTATTATTATTATGTGATCGCAAATTATAATTCATAATACCTGGTATTGATAATGCTTGATAAATGTGATATTGTTTTAATTTCTGTTGCTTGAAAATGACATTGTTCTGTAATGATTCATCCCTAGTAGTTGCTGGCGTGGCATTTTTATGAACATCTTGGGTGTTTTAATATGTTACGAAAAATAAAAATCTCCACAGGTTTTTGTTATGAGATAATGTATTCTACAAAGAGATAAAGTTATGAGATGAAACCAAGACTATTTGTCAACGTAATCAAAGCCAAATCTGATGCTCGGTTCAGTAACAAATTCCATGGAGATGTAACTTGAGCAGAACTAGGGTGTGATGCGCTCACGCCGTGAGCGCACCTCCTAGAGGTCAACATTTTCAAAGTTCAAATAGTCGATTCGAACCTTCCAACGTGTTCTTCATATTAAAATATGCTTGGAAACCAAATTTTACATATTTTGGAAACTTTTTACTATTTTTTCTGAATTTTTCAAAAACGTGTTCAAAGTTCAAATAGTGATGATTTTGAAAAATTCAGAAAAAATAGTAAAAAGTTTCCAAAAAATGTAAAATTTGGTTTCCAAGCATATTTTAATATGAAGAACACGTTGGAAGGTTCGAATCGACTATTTGAACTTTGAAAATGTGACCTCTAGGAGGTGCGCTCACGGCGTGAGCGCATCACACCCTAGTTCTACTCATGTAACTTATTTGTTAAATGCAACGCCCAAGGGCTTCTCCTAAAAAAAAAAAGTTTGAACAGTTCCATGGAGCCCCTTGTAATCTCCGATCCTCTCAGCCTTAATTTTGCTGCTCCTCTGACTTTCCCTTTTCATTATGTGAATAAAAAAAAAAAAGAGTTCAGTTTAAGGTTTGGTAATTGAATGTTCAAATTTTTTAATTGTTGCATACAATTAAAAACATGATTGGTAATTGATATACTTCTGTTAGGACTTAGGAGTTTTGAGATTGCACATCCGTTCCCTTCTCTTCTTTATTTTCTTTTGAAGTCTTTGATTAATAGATTAGAAACATGATTTGGATCTGTTAGTGAATAAAAAAAGAGGGTTCAGTTTAAGGTTTGGTAATTGAATGCTCAAAATTTTTAATTGTGCATACAAGGCTGATCTTCTTTCTGTCTTCATAACCTTTTTGTTGTTTGTCTTGTTTTGTTCAAATTTGCAAGGAAAATAAATAAATATTAAGGGTAAATGGTGATTAAAATGCTGCAGAATATTTTATCTTTAATTTTTTTACTTTGGAGGGACTTGCTTGTAAGTTTACATCTCTCTTGTCAGTTCCTTATTTGATCTCTTTCTACGGGTAGAACTAGGGTGCTCTTGAGTTCACCAAGTCCTCGGTGAACTCAAGTCTAAAACCCATCGGATCGGCTTCAAACGACGAATCTGAACCGTTGAAACCCGTCTACCTTACGAATGATGCGTCTACATGCAAAAATTAAAATTTTGAAATTAATTTTGCATAGAGTCAAGCGGTCAAAAAATGTCAAAAATAAATGCATTAAAATTAATTTATTAACCTTCTAATTTTGACCGCTTGACTGTATACTAAATTAATTCGAAAGTATAAAATTTTTACATGTATACACATCATTCGTAAAGTAGGCGGGTTTTAACGGTTTTGATTCGTCGTTTGAAGCTAATTTGATGGGTTTTAGACTTGAGTTCACCCCCCTTGGTGAACTTAAGAACACCCTAGTTCTACCCCTCTTTCTACTCCTTATTGTAGCAGTGATTCAATTAGATTAAATTAAAGGAATAAGATAATTATGATATAATGGTTTACCTTTTGTTTGTGTAATTATGAAAAGGTTGGTGGTCTGTACCAAATTGTACTGGTACTTTGTGGTCTGTACCACCAGTTGTACTGGTACAGACAAGCCATCCATTTTTTGAAGAAAGGGACAAGTTCGACTCAACCTCCTTTACAAATTTCAGGGATACTTATGCCAAAAAAAAAAAACTTTGATTATATTTGCAATATTGTATGTTTTTTCTTATGGTTGGAGGCAAACGCCTTCAACAGATATATTGATAAAATAAGAATAAGAGTTATGTACAGATACAAAGTAAAATTAAACCCCTGTTATTCCCTCTTCTTCACCTAGCTAGCTACCTATACATGGTGAAGTGAAGTTTAATTCTACCGCTGCTGATGCCCCTTAGAATGGATCTAACCGGGTTTGCAATATTGTATGTTGCAAACCCAATTTAATTATTCAAGTTCGACTTAAAAAAGAGGTGCCCTTACTGCTACAATCGGTTTAGCACCGCCTCGACATTGTCTCAGCACATCGATGAGGGCCACATCGGCCATGTGCCGATGTTCCGCACCCTCAACGTATTTGGATTAGACCAGCTTTCGCAGATGGAATTAGGACAGACCGAGATGCGATACTTCCGCAAAATTGGTCGGAGTCTCGGAGGTATCGCATCTCGGTCTGTCCTAATTCCATTTGCGAAAGCTGGTCTAATCCAAATGCGTTGAGGGTGCGACACATCGGCACATGGCCGATGATGTGCCGATGTGGCCCTCATCGATGTGCTGAGACAATGTCGAGGTGGTGCTAAACCGATTGTAGCAGTAAGGGCACCTCTTTTTTTAGTTTCGGCCGTGTTTCCCCTCTTTATAGTGCTGAGTGAGACGTTCTTTGCTCTTCCAACTGCGGATACATCGTCCGAAACAACAATACCTGTAAAACCACAACAGAACTTGGTCAGCAAAACCACAGCATAGAAGGTCACACATGCAAAATTTAAGGTCAATAAGACATTTAATCAGGTTTAATCAATAACCTAACAATTCTACAGGGAGGGAAGAAAGATTGTGGAGAAACTTGACATTTAATTTATATATTTTAAAATATGACTATATTGCCCTTATATGATTTCTGAAACATGAAATAGAAAAATCTCATGCCTTTTTAGGTTTGATATCGAGAGAGGTACAGTCAAAAGATAAGTGCTAATGTTAATGCTGCTTATTTATTTAGTTTAGACTGTTTAAATTTTCATTGACTGCTAATGTTAGTTCCAATGAAATTTCTTTTAAAAGACAAGGAATATTTGAATGAACCTCAACATCTCTGGAGTGGTGAATTAGTACCTTAATTTGATTGTTAAATAGAAGAAATATGTAGAAATGGATTGCTTGATAAATATGGACTAAACTCCCTCGTTGTACACTTGTACTCCTGACGAGAATCCTGATATTCTGTTTTCCAATGGTCATGCGTTTTCATTAATAGAAGGTTTGCAACTTGCAATTTGATTGTTGATACCAGTTCCAATTCACAACCAAGTCGAACTTGAATAATTAAATTGGGTTTGCAACATACAACATTGCAAATATAATCAAAGTTTTTTTTTTTTTGGCATAAGCATCCCTGAAATTTGTAAAGGACGTTGAGTCGAACTTGTCCCTTTCTTCAAAAAATGGATGGCTTGTCTTTACCAGTGTACCAGTACAACTGGTACAGACCACAAAGTACCAGTACAATTTGGTACAGACCACCAACCTTTTCATAATTACACAACCAAAAGGTAAACCATTATATCATAATTATCTTAGTCCTTTAATTTAATCTAATTGAATCACTGCTACAATAAGGAGTAGAAAGAGATCAAATAAGGAACTGACAAGAGAGATGTAAACTTACAAGCAAGTCCCTCCAAAGTAAAAAAATTAAAGATTAAATATTATCTTATATTCTGCAGCATTTTAATCACCATTTACCCTTAATATTTATTTATTTTCCTTGCAAATTTGAACAAAACAAGACAAACAACAAAAAGTTAATGAAGACAGAAAGAAGATCAGCCTTGTATGCACAATTAAAAATTTTGAGCATTCAATTACCAAACCTTAAACTGAACCCTCCTTTTTTTTTTATTCACTCCAACAGATCCAAATCATGTTTCTAATATATTAATCAAGGGCTTTAAAAGAAAATAAAGAAGAGAATGGAACGGATGTGCAACTGAAAACTCCTAAGTCCTAACAGAAGTATATCAATTACCAAACCTTAATTGTATGCAATCTCAAATCATGTTTTTAATTCTATGCACAATTAAAAACTTTGAACATTCAATTACCAAACCTTAAACTGAACCCTCTTTTTTTTTTTATTCACTCCAACAGATCCAAATCATGTTTCTAATCTATTAATCAAGGGCTTCAAAAGAAAATAAAGAAGAGAAGGGAACAGATGTGCAATCTCAAAACTCCTAAGTCCTAATAGAAGTATATCAAGAATGCATTTAACATTTGCTCAATTAAGACTTATTAACATGTTGTAATTATAAAAATAAATCTGACCAGCAGATTAAAGAAGAAATATGTAATATTAACAAGACTTATAAGCTAAAAGTGCCTTCCGATCAGCAGTGAATATAACTAGAAGGAGAAATCATTAAACGTGTTTTTCAATCGTAAATCGTTGAGAGAAAAAAAAGACATATCGCTTTTGATTTTTTAACTTGAAGAAGAAAACTGCACCTATGGAGCACGCCCTAACTAGAGGAGAGAGATCAAGAAAGTAAAGAAGATGAAATACTAACCATTTTCCAGCTGTAAGGGCCTCCCTGATGCCGTCGCCACCTAGCGGGCCAGCGATCTGGCCTCTACCCCTCACACCGGCGTCAGAGCCGCCGATCCACCGTCCGCGCCCGCCCTCTACCCGACAACCCCTACCCCTCACACGGCGGTCGGAGCGGCCGATCCACCGTCCACGCCCGCCCCCAACCCGCTTACCTCTACCCCTCACACGGCCGATCAACCATCCGCGGCCGCCCAGCAGTCCTCTTGCCATTTTTCTACTCCTCTCTTTTTCTCTGTGAAAGGAAGAACGAAGAAGAAGAGAAATAGCGAGGGGGTACAGTAATTTAGTAGGACTAGGGAGAACCTACACTTGGAATTCATATCCTCTGCACTAACACAAAGTTTGGGTTTAGATCGAAACCGTCAGATCAGCATCTGAACGAATATTACAGATCGGAAATTTCATCGGACGGTCATAACCTAAAAGCAATTTTTGAGTTACTGCAGAGAATGATATCTGGGACACAGGCCCATAAAAACCCATTATGAAAAAAATGAGCCCGAGTTACAGGTACAAGAATCTGATCCGTCTGATCATAAATTTGGATCAATCCGAACCGTTGTAAAACCCTTTAATATTCGTGCTGATTCTAATTTCACGGTCCGGATCTAAACAGGTGATATGAATTCGGTGTTCGGCAAAAAAAATTATTAAGAAAGAGAAGTTTTGTACAACTAATTTACATCCTCTTGAGTACCTAAAAAGGGAATCTTTTACATTTAGTGGATCCGGTCCGTTCTATTTAACTCGGCACGAATTTCAAAGCCGAAGAGTAAATCTTAAACCGTAAAGTGAGGATTATCTTCAACAGTACTTGGGAGCATATTGTTGTGCAGGCGTCTTCTATGATCTATCCCATTCCCTTTGCTTCTCTTCTCTGAATCCATATTCTCGACGGTACCGTAAAAGATTCCCTTTTACAATTAGCTATTTACGGTTTGAGATTAACTCTCAGCCGGTTTGGGATTCGGGCTGACTGAGGGGGCAGTATTATTGGGCTTTGAGATTCGTGCCAATTTAAAAAGAACGGTCCAGATCAAGTAACTGTAAAAGATTCTCTTTTACGGTACCGTCGGTGATATGAATTCTCTCTTCTCTCCCCCTCGCCTCTCTCGGCTCCACCCTTGAAGACCACATCTCTCTCTCTCTCTCTCTCACACACGCACGCACGCGCGCAAATTCCTTTTTCTGTGTCTGTGTCAGTGTCTGTGGTGTGGGGGCATCTGATATTTCTTATTATCCAGTTGACACCTAGGTAGGGGTGTAAACGGAGCGGATTCGGAGCGGATAATGCTAATACCAAATCCGTATCCGCCTTTCAATGAACGGATACGGATACGGATACGGATAGTAAACGGATATCAAAATTTAAAATCATATCCGCCTTAAACGGATACGGATACGGAGCGGATAATTTACGGATACGGATTCGAATACGAATATAGAACGGATAATTGTCGGATATTGAGTTATATGAACTTTAAGATATAATTAATAATTAATAAAATTTAAATATAAAAATAAATGAATAATTGTAAGTTGATAGAGATATTAATGTTAGAAAGATGAGAGAATATAAGATATTTAGACTTTCACTTCACATGACATGAATTCAAATCTCCTTGAAAGCAAAATAATTTAAAACCTCACATGATACGAATACGGATACGGATAGTAAGCGGATATCAAAATTTAAAACCATATCCGTATCCGTATCCGCATCTTCTATAGGTAATTGATAATTATCCGTATCCGTATCCGCGATATCCGTATCCGTTTAAATCCGGATACGGATTATATGCGGATTCGGAGCGGATATCCGGCCGGATATCCGTGTCCGTTTACACCCCTACACCTAGGGTTTTTAAGAGGCTTTCAAATAATATCTACCGTCATATTAGTGTACTGTAAAAGTAGCATCTTGTCTAGTCTAGTGTTGACAAAAATTTTAAGTGCCTCTAGTGAGCCCTACTTTTTTACTTGAGCCTATGTATAAATGTTGGTTATTGTGTTTGTACATAATGATTGTGAGTCTATTTTGTTTGAGTCATTATGGAAGACTTTTGGATTGGTCAACTTTTTGACAACTTGACCATGTTGTTTCCTTTTCACACTTGGGCATTCCTTGCAAATTTCTTTAAAAAAGAAAAAAAATTGGGTCTGTTCGAGAAAGCTAGTTCAACTAGGCAGTTCCTGTTAAATATATGGCACAAAGCAATATATAGTGGAGCTAAGTCGTTATAATATGTTAGATATGTATCTTGTGTTGTTGGTTGCCTGGTGTATAGAGGGGCTTGTACCTCCTTCAAAGGTGGCTTATGTGGCAAAATAGCTTCATGAGATGGGTTGCTTTGAGATTTCTCTTGGTGGTGCTATTGGCGTCGGAACTCATGTATGCATATTGCTTGTTTACCTTCAGTTCCTTAATAGTTGACAATACTTCTAATTTTGTTAACAATACTTGGCCATGTGGATGGCATAAGACGGTGAATCCATATCCTCTCAAGTACTTGATTATTACGTGAAACAGGCACAGTGGTTCCCATGCTAGAGGCTGTGATGGCTGTAGTACCCATTAGAGAAATTGGGAGTGCATTTCCACGACTCCTATGGCCAATCTCTCTCCAATTAATATTCCCGTCTCTCTCAGTCAGGTGCTATATGATTAATGGTGTAATGCTGAGAGTTGTAAGGCTGTAAGCATCTCTCTTTTACATCAACCCATACATAAATTTTGTCATCTCATATTAAAAATAGCATAAATCTACAAATATAATTTTAGCTTCAACGGCATTTATTGTTGTATTTACTTTTTATATTGACCCTCACTAAGGTTATATTTATATTAAGTATCACAACTTCAATCCATTTTATATTAGATGTATCACAACTTCAAATTGATGGCTCCAATTTTTTTAATATTAAACAAATAATTCTTTTAACATATATCCTATACGTTCCTTCACCATAAACCCTGATTAATTGAATGCCCTCAATGTACAGATAAACCCACAAAAATTTTGAAATTTCAAATGCATCATGGTGTATATATCAATATATGTACTAATCAGACTCTGCATCAAAAAAAAAAAAAAAATTACCCAAAGAAGGGCAAAACATATAAAGTACATTCTTAGATGTATACACATAATTTCGCAATTTATATTTTATAATTTTTAAATTTATAGTTGTATACTTTTTTATTGACATCAATTTTATAATATGCACCATTATTGACTATTCAATTTTTTCAGTGTCTTGATGTTTAAAGAATAATTTCAATCGTATTCACCTCTATAATCTATAATTCGATAATAATTGATGTCTTAAAAAGCAACTAAAAACCCTCCAAACGGGAAAAAAAAAAACTGTTGTCCTGCAATGTATGCCCCAGATTAGCAGAGCAGTGGAATGAAGGGCCCAGATGGATCCCTCACAACATACTCCACAGGAGCTACACCAATATCAAACCTTATAATATCACAATTTCAAGCATAAATTTTTCCAGCAATTGCAAAATTGTCTCTCATTGAAAGCATTTGATGTTTTATTCACCGAGTGAGCTATCCAAAATCATTAATTTAAAATAGAATTTCTCAACTGCTGCCCTTCACTGATCCTCATTCTATTACCACAATTTTTTTTAAATAAAATCATTTTAAGTGCTTTTGTATATACTCCCATCTTTTCAATCTCAATATGAGATATGTTTTAGTACCTTTTCCCTGTTCCATTGACATCTATCTCACTAATATTATTATTGTTTTAATTTTAGTATTAATTTTATTATATTGTCTTTATGATGTTGTATGCTTTGCAGTATTTCTGACAGAGACATCTCACAGCAAAAATACAAGTTCCTTTCTTTTTTATTGGTTTTTACCTCGCAGCAAAAACCCTCTAATGTAAGAACAAATGACTTAATTCTTCTGACAAAATAAATATAAGAAATAATTCTGCAACTAATTATGGTTCATGCAGCTAAAAAACTTCTTCAAAAGTTCATATCAATGACAACAGCTTGGTTGAACAAAAGTTCATTATTACATGAACAAAAGAGAATATAATAAGCTAAAACACTTAAAACGAAAAGAAACCTGATGTCAGTTCTCACTTCAAGCAACTTGGGTTGCATTTTCTTTTGCAACTTGAGTTGCACGAGAACTCACTGCGGCGGACTTCACATGATTTTTATAATATCTGCAGAGAACCTTCACTCCAACAAAAAGAGCGCCGGCTCAGATTTTGCAACACAGCCATATTTGTATGCGCTATACTTCCTGTGGACCCCCGTCAATTTTCCTGTACCAGCCTTCTGGTGCAGTTCCACCATCAGTCTTGAGCATTCACTATAAAATATAAAATATAAAAAAGAAGAAGATAAAATTATACAGCAGACCTGAACTGCAACTGTATTCCAATTTGGTTTGGGTTTAGGGTTCAGGGATTAGGGTTTCCAGCATGATTCAACAGCATGTAGATCAAAATAACACACTATATGCTTTAATAAAAGAAAATGACTTGAATCTATGTAATTTTTCTGTTCTGAGGTTTACATATAACTTCAAATTTGAATATGATTTCTAATTGAAAAAGATTCAACTTAAGTAATTGATACTAGTTCAAAATACTGGTATACACTTACATTAGCTGGTCTTGAGAATAGGTAGAATGAAACTGGCTTGTTTTGGTCCAGAGCTTGTACCCCTTGAGTGAGCACTGAGCAGTGTATACCGCTGCTGCGGCGAGGAGAGAAGGTCGGTACCGCAACATGTTGTAATCCACCAAGCACAACTCCATCAGAAAATATGAAAGCAACTCCATCTATGATCACAAAACAAAAATAAATATAAATAAATTGTTGGGTAAATTAAAACAATCATAGTTGATTGTAAAAACAAGTAGAGTATAAAAGTAAAATACCTGTTTATCGGACTGAGCAGCCTGAAGAAACCGTTTCATGAAGACATATGGAGTTGGTACAGACATGTTGAATTGGAGAGTCTTTACCATCAGCCATTCCTGGTCAAATGTTGAAAACAATGTTACAATAGCTATTACATAAAAAACTTCTTCTAAAATATACCAATAAGTTACAATATTTACAAAAAGCACCCCATACATGAACACAAATTTGTTGTGACCATTTTATCAATTTTGCTTCCATCTCAAATTTGTTTTTTATGGTTTTGATTTTCATAAGACCAATTTATCAATTTTGCTTCCATCTCAAATTTGTTTATTATGGTTTTGATTTCATAAGACCAATTTATCAATTTTGCTTCCATCTCAAATTTGTTTATTATGGTTTTGATTTCATAAGACCCTTTGCCCAAAATTTTTAAACATAGAAAAATAATTCTTGAAGCTAATATAGAATTTAGTTTTTTACCTATCCATTAAAAAGGTTTTCCTGGCAAATAATTAAGCTGGTTTTGCCAAATAAAATAAACAGCAGAGTTCACGCAACACACGCACACACACAGAAATTCTATAATGCCTTCTTACCATGTCAAGGATTTCCTGATGTCTGTAGGCATGGTCAGAGATTTGCACCAGATCCTCAACTATGGGCACAGAGACCTCCTCATACTTACATGCAAGTAGCAATGCAGTAACTCCGACCAGCTGCAACTTCTTTCGTTGAACATTTTGCCGTTCTAGGAACCGGTCAATAATGTTCACTGTTAGATACAGCGTCTCATCCATAAGCTCAAACTTGCAATGCACCTGAATAAGGAAAAGAGAGCAAAAAATTTAATTTATTCTCACTATGATAGGCGAGTAACATTAAATTAAATTCCGACAATTTAATCATGTTTTTTTTTCAGAAGTTCCAAACCGATTTTAGGTTTGAAGATCATCAACTGTTGTGAATTTTTTTTATTATGTTTAGAAGTCCATTATATTCATTTTCCTTATGTTAAAAAAATTGGGGGCATTTTTGTTACCTTAAATACTTATTGCAGTTTTGACATTCTTTTTTTTACTTAACACCTTTGTTTGAAAACATTACTGCTTTCTAATGTTTCAAAATACCTCTATGAGCCAGTTAATTAGAATCGCTCGCATCCGATCATTGATGTCTGGTTGCATAGCCATGTACTCCGAGTCCACACAGCTTGTTTCCTGTGAAGAAAAAGTAATTAACTAATTACTTCTCAAATAAATAATAGTAACACACTTTTTCTAACTTATTGAATAATCACTTTCCTCAAAGTTTGTTTTCTTGGCTCCAGATTAGCACTAAATTAAATCTGGGCACCAAATTAACCATTATATTTGGCAATTAGACCACAAAATTATGACTCAATTTGGCATCACTTTACCACAATTTTTGCAACTTAAGGCGGAACCAGAAAATTTTGAACAATGCACGATTAACAAGTACCACACCGGACAATTTTTTTATTCCAAAGCAGTACAAAAGTGCTTGATTTGTATATATTTTTAGCGAATAGACCACAATACGGACTCAACTGTGACATCATTTTACCATAGGTTTGCAAAATTGTAAAATAAGGCTAGATTTGCATATCATAAAAAAAAAAAAAGTTGAGAAAGGGAAGGTAGCACAGTTGGCTAGGAAAAAGTCCTAGGACTGTTGGTTACCCAAAGGTCGAGAGTTCGAGTCCCCCTCACGACTTCGCAGCCTTTGCGAGAGTTTTCAAAAATAAAATAAAAAGAAAGTTACCTCAATGTTTCTGTAAGTCTCATATATTTCTTTAACGTAGTCAACGACCTTTAATGGGTTCTTGGCATCTGCACTATCTATATCAACCAAGGTAGTATCTTCTGAAACATCTTCCATTTCTATCTCCGACTCCCCTGACTTCTCCATTGATCACAATTTTCCAAAATAATTTAACAAAATTAATGAGATTTACTACTCTCTTTTTTTTTCTTTGGTAGTACTACATTTCAACATTGACTGCTTTAACATTAAATTATGGGTACCATCAGATCTTTACATGGGTATATGGACAAGAAAAGAGTATAAATAATTTAACAAAGTTAATGAGATTTTAGTACTTATTTTTTTCTTTGAGAGTACTACATTTCAACATTAACTGATTTAACATTAAATTGTGGGTATCATCAGATCTTTACGAGGGTATATTCTGACAAGAATAAAATATGGACTAGACAAACCATGTATTCTAATTCTTTGACCATTGGAATTGGTGAGTCGCTAACGGATTTATGATCGGTCACTTGATAGACGGCCAAAGAGAGTTGCTCTTTTTTGGCTAGTGAAGCTGCAAAACTCCTGACAATAATAATAAATATTATCAAAATTTGGTTTCAAAGATGGTGAATTTTTATCAGGGAAGGGATCTTGACAGTGATTTGAAAATTTTGACAATGACAACCAAATCAACTAAAAAGAAAAACCTAAAAAAACAACAACTCTGTAGCATGCATAATATATTTATTATACACATATGGAGCATGTTTAGTATATTGAATTTCCTATGTAAACATTACTTTTTGATGATTGTCAAGTTAATAATTGTAATTTTATCCTAATCCCATTATATATTTGGTTATTTTGTTTTGTTTAATTTTCTTAACCGTGTCATGGGTCGATAGCTTGCAACATTCTTTCTGCCAAGAACAGAAAATGATTAGAGTAATAATCATAAAATAACATGTAACATTTTATCACAAGACAGAGAATAAAAGAAAGATATAAATTTCAAATTAATTACTCTGTCGATTGCTTCTTGGTGACTGGACAAGCATATGATCGTGGGGCCCCCACTAGATTTTCAATATTTCTTAAAGCTCTACGGTTTCCCATTTCTGCAAAAGGAAGGAAAGTAATAGGTTGAAAATCAAAGAAGAAAGAATGTAACCTTTTGAATTAGTTAGAAAGAATAAACAAATTGTACCCCCAAAATTAGTAGACGGTTTCGAAATAGCATGCTTGTTCTCATTAACTGTCTCCATTTCAAGCAGTACCTTTCAGAAGAACAAAGAAACTCCAATTAATTTCAAATTTCCAAAAAGCTAATATCAACCCAAAATTTTGGACAAATGTTCCAATCTTCAATTTGAAGAAAAAAGAGTCAAAACTTCATATTTGGAGATTTTGAACATTTTGATTTGAACAGGAATCAATAAAAAGAAGGGATATAGGACCCAGAGACTACTCTACTTCATAATCGGAATTGATAAATTCAAAATAAGATAACGTGATTTCTTTTCTGAAATAAGATCAACCAAAAAGATCGACCAAACTTTATCAAGAACTATTGGCATTGATAGAACAATCTTTCATAGGAAAAAAAAAATCAAAGATTTTCAGAAAACCTAGATTGATCAATAATTGAAACCGAAACCCCAATAGATAAAACGAAATAGATTATAAAATCAAACCTTTTTCTTTCGCTCTTCCTCAGGTCAAATTATTGCTTAGAAGAGAGAGAGAGAGCAAGAAAGGAGAAGAGGAAAGAAGAAATTAAAGACAGGAGATGTTGAGAGAGCCGTTAAAGGGCAGCGTCTCTCTCTATTTAAAAAAAAAAAAATAGAAGGGGATTTTATCGCCTCTTTTTCTCTCTTGCGGTGCGTCCAAAAATAGAATGGTAATAATAAAGAAAAGTAATGTTTTTCGCTCTCAAACTGTTAGTGCTGCGTCAATTATGAATTCTTATTCTCTGTGTTAACTCAAATTTTGAGGTAAGATCTGAACCGTCCGATTTAAATACGCACTAATATTAAAGGGCACAGACGCACAGTGCATTATAGGCGTGGGCCGGATTGGCCGATATTTTTATTAAAACCCCCAAAAAAAACAAATTATCAAATCTGCTCCCACCCCAACTTTATTTTTATTTCTACCCCAACCGCCCGTGGACTGGGCGGTTCACTTTCCGGACCTGACCGCCCAGCAGGCGGGCGGTCCACTACCCTTATCAGACCGCCCAGCAGCTGGGCGGTCTGCTATAAAACCCTATAAAAGAGTCTTTTCTCTCTCCTGAGCAACACAGTGTTCATTCTAATCCCAGAAATTTTCCAGAACCGATCGAATGAGAGATGAGAGAGCCGTCAGAGGCGATTTTGAGGCGATTGTGCACAGTAATCCCAGCACAGTAACAGCGAGCACAGTATTTCCAGCACAGTATTTCCAGAACAGTAATTCCAGCACGGAAATATGTTGGTTGCACTGTATGTGGGCGGGAAGTTTACCCGGGGTGCGGAGGGAGCACAGTACACCAAGGAAGCAGCCTACGGCTTTGAGGTAAATGAAAATACCTCATTTGTTGAACTGAAGGGAATAGTGTATGAAAAAATTGGTGTGAACCCCAACCTGTGTGATATAGATTTAGCTACCCGGATTAACACAGTAAGTGGTGGTAGACCTTACTATACCAGGTATCCAATAACTGAGAGTCGATATGGAGGAGTGTTTACAACACTTTTCAGACACAGGGGGTAATGGTAATGGACTTATATTCCAGGGGAGTTCAGCGTGAACCCGGGGTTGGAACATCTAGAGAAAATAGAGGTTATGATCACTCGGGTTATGACAATCCGCGTCACTCGAGTTATGACAGCTCGAGTTATGATCACTCGGGTTATGACAACTCGGGTCGTGAGCACTCGGGGTATGACAACCCCCGCCACTCTAGTTATGACAACCCCCGCCACTATAGTTATGACAACCCCCACCCCTCGAGGTATGACAACCCCCGCCACTCGAGTTATGAACCGCCCGTATCACCCGTTTATGAGAATTATGTACCTGATTTTACCACCGATCTACCACCACCACCACCACCTCCTCCTGAAACCCCAATCCAACCCAGATTTCCATCTGTACCACCATCAATACCTATAGTGTCACCCGTTGCTACCCGGAGAGACCTTCACCTTGATGCTGAGGTCGATGCCGTACCACAAGGAAATTTGGAAACAGGTGACGAATGGGAAGGGGATTGGGATTCTGATCACCTGTCAGAAGGTGATGGAGATTATTTACCTAAGGAAGACAGATTTCCGATTAGAGGTCGGACAGATAGGCATCCGTGCCCCACATTCAACGATACCACTGCTTTTGAAGAGGCAGACATCTCATTTTTTGGGCCGCGTGTCAGGTACAGTCAAGAGCTTGCTCCGCAGCAGGTTTACACCAACATAGATGAACTTGTGAAGAAAATACATGAGGTCCATGTTCACGGCAACTGGGAGTGCATAACTGAAAAAAGGGACCGAAGAAGGTTAGTAATTGTTTGTAAAGACGAAGAGCATTGCCACTTCCGTCTCTATGCAACCCCTGTGGGTAAGGGCGAGGCATGAATTATTAAGAAGTGTGAACCACCTCACACATGCAAGGCTGCGTCATCAAGGAAAGACCATGCAAATCTTACGGCTTCACTTATTGCCGATGTAATTGAGAATGACGTTAAGGATGACCCATCGATGAGCCTTAAGGAGGTCGCTAGACATGTCAGACGCGTTTACAAGCATGTCGTCCCAAAATACAACAGGTTTTAGAGAGGGCGTGAACTTGCGATTTGCCGAATGTTCGGTAGCTGGCATGGTTCATACAACTTGCTTGCACCATTGCTGCAGGCCATAGTAAGTACAAATCCTGGCACTGTCTTTGAATGTTGGAATATAGGCGTACGGGATGTCGACAACGCGGTGCAATTCAAGGCCATAGTATGGGCGTTCGGTCCATGTATTCAAGCTGTGCCATACATTAGACCGGTCATCAGTGTGGATGCATGCTTCCTGTCTGGCCGTTACGACGGGAGACTGCTGATCGCATGTGCATATGATGCTGAAAACCAGTTGTTGCCTTTGGCCTTTGCAATTGTTGAGAAGGAGGACAGGGAAAACTGGGGATTTTTCATGAGGTTCGTAAGAAGACAAGTGGTTGGCGACCGGTTCTTTTGTGCCATATCAGACCAGCACAAAGGAATCAAATATGTTTTTGATGCCCAGATTTCGGGTGGTCGACAGCGAACGGCGAATGTGTGCATAGGCTGTGTATGCAACATGTTACAGACAACCTACACAAGAACTGCGGATCTGGAAAATGGGTTGCAGATACATTCAGAATTGGTGCCAAGAAGAAGAAGCCGAGAAGGGTGGAAGAGATGTTCAAAGATTTTGCCAAGGTATGTATATTTTCACAGACTTATATTTTCTGAATTATTTAATCAAACGTTTTCTCATCTGAATTTTTTTTTTTTTGCAGTACTGTCCAAAGGCAAATTTGTACTTACTCAAGGTGGGAAAAAATAATCCCGCCGATCTGACTAAGCCACCTCGATATGAGAAGATATTGCAAGCCCGTGATGGAGGTTTCCGATGGAGAATTATGACCACAAATGGGTCTGAGTCCTTGAATGCTGTTTTCAAGCAGAGCCGGCAGTTACCCGTGGCAGCAATTGTGGAGGACACCTTCTACAAGTTAAATGCATGGTTTGTTGCACGGCGTGTTAAAGCCCTCGAATTACTGTCCAGGTATGTATATTTTTATTCAGAGATTTTGCCAAGGTATGCATATTTTTATTTGTTGACTTATATTTTCTGAATTACTGTCCAGGAATCAAACGTTTTCAACAAGGGTGGAGGGGAAACTAAGGAAACATAGGGAGAAAGGTGCAGTTATGAGAGTTGTCCCGTACGGGGATAACCAATTGGAATTCGAAGTGCACTGTCCAGATGAGTTTGCTCCAACCGGCCGTAGACCGGATGGGACTATGGAGTTTGTGAAAAGGATGTTCAAGTATGTTGTTATTTTTGCACCTGACAATACTGTAAAATGCACTTGCCAAGGAATCCAATTGGCCCACATACCTTGTTCTCATGTTATAGCGGTGTGCCGGGAGAGAAACTTCCCTGAGGATGATTATGTCGCAGACATGTACCATACCGAGTACCTTGCGAGTACTTGGGGTGCATCTTTCCATCCTTATCCCAACCAGTATCAGTGGCCGCCCTATGTTGGTGATAAAGTCTGTCCCGCAAGCGGGTGGATCAGAAAAGGAAGAAGACCCCACAAGCGTCAAGTAATGAACATGGACGAGATGGAAGGTAGGCGAATGGGACATCAGGCCCGCCGTTCAACAACTGACAGGCAGCGAGCAGGTACGGTTGATTCCTTTTATTTACTTATATTTTTTTTATTTACTTATATTTTATTTGTTTACTTATATTTTGTTTTGATTTTATTTCAACTGGAATGCAATGCAGATGCCATTAACGAAGCCAACGAAAGAGAAAATGCTAGAGTTGTTGCTGAGGCTACCGGTAGTAGCCACCGCAGGGGTGAAAGCTCAGGAACCGGTAGTAGCCGCCGCACTCATGAAAGCCCAGGAACCGGTAGTAGCCATGGAGAGACATCCGGTAGTGCCGCAGAACCAGCTGCACCCAGACCCAGGAGTCGTATTTTGAGTTTGTTCGGCCGTCGTCGCTGATTACCAAGTTTTGTTAAATTATGTTATGAACTATTTTAGATGTATATTGTGAACTATTCTAATTGGTAGTTTGTGAACTATGCAATTTTTTATTTGCCTCGATTATTTTATATGCTTCATTTTTGTTATTTTTATTACTTAATTACGTATACAAAAACTAACAACATAAAATATAAACAAACACAAAACTATTGAAATAAAGTCTGCGACATAAATTTCTAAAAATTCTACAACATAAATTCCTAAAAAATCTACTTCTTACAACGAGCCTTGAAAGTGCATGGAACAAAATCATCATCAGAGTTTGCCTGTTCTGGATCAGTCACAGCAGACGAAGTGGTAGCCTTACTAGTACCCGGAACAAACTTATTGTCCGATGCTGGAGGCTCTGGATCAACTTTCTTCTTTTTCAAACCAAAGCCGTAGGGGTTTTCCACAAAGTCATCGTCTGAAATTTCATACCGACCATGTCGTCTATTCCATTCCCCCATCTTACATGTCACACAATTCCGGGGATCACGGCATACGGGCCAGTTGTTCTTTTCTCACTCGTTTTTACCTCGATCACTAATAGATCCTCCTCTCGCTACGCCACGATCTCGGTTGCTCGCTTTCTTACCTCGTTTGTTACTGTCCATACCTCAAAATCGCCTCAAAATCGCCTGACAGCTCTCTCTTTCGGTTCTGGAAATTTGTGGGATTGGAGAATGAACACTGTGCTCATCAGGAGAGAGAAAAAGCTCTTTTATAGGGTTTTATAGCGGACCGCCCAGCTGCTGGGCGGTCTGATAAGGGTAGTGGACCGCCCGCCTGCTGGGCGGTCAGGTCCAGAAAGTGGACCGCCCATCCCACGGGCGGTTGGGGTAAAAATAAAAATAAAGTTGGGGTGGGAGCAGATTTGATAATTTGTTTTTTTTTTGGGGTTTTAATAAAAATATCGGCCGGATTGGTTAGGACGGTCGGGAAATTAACTGAAATGAAACGGTATTTTTGGTTTTGATTAAATAAATAACTAGATACTTAATTAAGACGAGAAAAAATAAATCTATGAAATAAGTTTAGTATTAAACTAAATTTGGACACAACTAACTTTTTATCAAATTACTAAAATTCATATAACAATAAATAACAATTAGTCGCAATATAATTCATACAGAAGAACAGAAAAATAATTATACTGTTTAAAAAATTATTGTATAATTTAAACATATCAAATGTATATTTTTAGTGAAAATAAAAAATATGATACATGAGTCATCCAAACAAGTTAAATGAGAAAAGAAAAAAAAATTGAACGGATAAAAAAAAACAATGTAGTATATTTAAAAAATTGTGAAGACTTGTTCTTTTATTTATTATAACTTAAATAAAAAATTCGACACACTAATTTGATTTGAAAACCCCAACGTTCATTAGATTATCTGTGACAAAAACTCTGCTTCAGCTTGTGTAGTCATATTATATTACCGAGTACAAGAAATGTATAGTTAATGTATTAAAAAATAGTAGTCAAATCTACCTTTAATTTCAGTGTTCATCTAGGTTTAGCAAAATGTTAGCATGTTAAGTGCCAAATTTGGTTTTATAAATAATAAACCATTGACCTAATATACATACCAATTAAGAGATAATTGAAACAAAAGAAGTTTATTGAGGACATGTAGAAAGTCATAAGGTAATTAAAACTTTTTGGGTGTTAATACTTGTCATTTCTCTTGTTAATTGCTTGAAGCTTTTAATTAGGATTATAAAACCATCTAGGATTAAGTTTCCTAAATTAGTTATATACACTTTTTTAAAAGAGGGTCCCAGTAACTTACCTGAATTAAGTTTTTTCATATGTTTCTGCTAGGTAGATGTTAATATAAGGGAAGATAGATAATTAAAATCTGTGTGAGCTTAACTTATTATTTTATTATATATGAAAATCTTAAAATAATATATACAATTTTATTTAATCAATTTCAAATTAATGATGTACGGCAACAAAGTTCACCCTAAAATTATTTTTAAGTTGTTAATTATGTTGTTATCTGTGTATGACAAGCCTAAAATATTACATTTAAATGTAGGTCAACGACACAAATATACAAGCTTTATATTATAATTTTAACTTTAATCTATTATTCTTAAAAGTATTGGGTCACAACTATCATTTTTTTTTCCAAAAAATTTAAACATCAATTTTAATTTTGTTAGTGAAGAAAGATCATGTCACTTATTCGGAAAGTTTTGCTGAGTGTTAGATTCAAACATACAACTTTTCATATGGTAGATATTTTCTTAGCCACAAATGCTAGAATTTCTTAATTTAATTTTTATTTTAGTTTACATGAAAAGTTAAAAAAAAAACATCACACACTTTAGTGAAATTTTCAAAAAAGAAAAAAAAAATATGGGCGAATTGGCCCCCTCTTTCACATATTGCTAGCAAAAGTAGACTTCATTTTTTTTTTTTCAAATTTTGTATTCAGAACTTTTAAATTTAAATATGATAATATCTATAAGCTCGGTAAAGATATATAGTTTAAATTAATGATACTTTGATCTTTAAGCTCCCCAGCTAACAGAGAAGGCAATTTTTTTTTCCCTTTCACATATTGCTGTCATTTCATACTTTTCTATTGACATCATTTTTATAGTTATATATGCACCATTATTACCTCGTTCAATTTTTTTTCCAGTGTCTTGATGTTTGAAGAATATTTTCAGTGGTGATACAAACTATAATATTCTCACTAATTTTATACTGTTTATATTTTAGTATTAATTTTATTATAATGTCTGTATGATGTGCTTTAACAGTTTTCTGACAGAAACATCTCACAGCAAAAATACAAGCTTTTTTTTTTTATCGGTCTTTACCTCTACACTGAGCCAAGTGTACCGTCTAAAACCCGGTAATGTAAGAACAAAGAACTTATTCTCCAGACACAATAAATATAAGAGATAATTTTGCAACTAATTATATTTCATTCAGCTAAAAACATCTTTAAAAATTCCCATCAAATACAACAACAGGTTATTGACCCCATAACTCAGTTCATTATTACATGAACAAAAGATAATAAAATAAGCTAAAACTGGTATCAGTTCTCATTTCAGGCAACTTGGGTTGCATTTTATTTTTGCAACTTGAGTTGCACGAGAGAACTCACTGCTGTAGAACCTTCACTCCAACAAATAGAGCGCCGGCTCAGATTTGGCAGCACAACCGTATTTGTACGTGCTATATTTTCGGTGAACCCCTGTCAATTTCCCCGTACCGGCCTTCTGGTGCAGAGCCACCATCAGTCGTGAGCATTCACTATGAAGTAACAAAAAAATAGCGAAAGATAAAATTAGATGCTTTAATGAAAGATGATATAACATTCATAACTATTTTGTATTAAATAATATCCAGCAGATATCTCAAATAACACATTACATGCTTTAATGAAGATGATATAATATTCATAATTTCTTTTGTATTAAATACTTTCGATGCAGTGCAAAATAAAATAAATTTTTTGCTTTAGTTGGGATATTATACTAAGAAAAAAAATGACTTAGAATCTATGTAATTTTTTCTAAGTAATTGATAATAATTATTCATAGATCAATTTGATTTTGTCTATGGTTATTACACTTACATTATCTGGTCTTCAGAATAGGTAGAATGAAACTGGCTAGTTTTGGTCCAGAGCTTGTATCCCTTGAGTGAGCACTGTGCAGTGTATACCGCTGCTGCGGCGAGGAGAGAAGGTCGGTACCGCAACATGTTGTAATCCACCAAGCACAGCTCCATTAGAAAATATGAAAGCAGTTCCATCTATGATCACAAAACAAAAACTAAATAAATTCTTGGGTAAATTAAAAACAATCATATTGTAAAAACAAGTAGAGTATGATAGTATAATAACCTGTTTATCAGACTGAGCAGCCTGGAGAAACCTTTTCATGAAGACATATGGAGTTGCTACAGACATGTTGAAATGGAGAGTCTTTACCATCAGCCATTCCTGATCAAATGTTAAAAAAATGTTGCAATATAAAGAAATTCTTCTTGGGACAAAAAATAAACCAACTAGTTATAGTATTTGCAAAAAGCACCCCATACATGAACACAATTTCGCTGTTACCAGAGAGAAAGATAAAAGCAGTGACCTTTGCCCAAATTTGTTTATTATTTTGAAAGACCTTTGCCCAATTTTTTTCACGGAGAAAAAAATACTTGAAGCTGAAATAAAATTTACTTTTAACCTATCCATTAACTAGGTTTTCTCGGCAAATAATTAAGCTGGTTTTGCCAAATAAAATAAACAGCAGAGTGCACACAACAAGTCTATAATGCCTTCTTACCATGTCAAGGATTTCCTGACGTGTGTAGGCATGGTCAGAGATTTGCACCAGATCCTCAACTACGGGAACAGAGACCTCCTCATATTTGCATGCAAGTAGCATTGCAGTAACTCCAACCAGCTGCAACTTCTTTCGTTGAACATTTTGCCGTTCTAGGAACCGGTCAATAATGTTCACAGTTAGATACAGCGTCTCATCCATGAGCTCAAACTTGTAATGCACCTGAATAAGGAAAAGAAAGAATTTTTTTTTTAATATAGGTGAGTTAATTAATCCGGAAAATCTAACAAGCTTTTTTTTATCACAAGTTTCAAACTGAACTCAAATAAATCAACTAGTTACAATTTTCATGTATGAAGATCATATGAACTATTGTGGAAAGATTTTGGTTATGTTTAGAAGTCGGGGCATTATATTCATTTTTCTTTCGTTAAAATATTAGGGGCACCTTGGTGATTTTTCTTACCTTAAATAGTTGGTGCATTTTCTTGACATTTTTTTTACTTAACCTTGGTTTGAAAACATTACTAGTTTCACAAAAATGCCGGCAAAATTACCTCAATGAGCCAGTCAATTAGAATAGCTCGCATCCTATCGTTGATGTCTGATTGCTTAGCCATGTACTCGGAGTCCACACAACTTGTTTCCTGTGAAGTAAAATTAGTTAATTAATTACTTCTCACATTAATAATATTAATACACTTTTCTAACTTAGTTAATAATCAAAGGGCCTATTTCTGAGAGATCACCACTTTTCCTCAAAGTTTGTTTTCTTGGAATAAATATTGCCAGATTAGCACATCTGGGCACCAAATTATATTTGGCAATTAGATCAAATTTATGACTCAATTTGGCATTATTTCACCAATTTTTGCAACATAAAATAGATTGACAACCCAATGAAATAATAGATAACCAGAAAATTTTGAACAATGCACGACTAATTAACAGGTACCACACCAGACAAAAAACACATTTCCAAAACAGTACAATTGTGCATGATTTGCATATATTTGGCAAATAGACCAAAGTACAGGCTCAACTGTGACCTCATTTTACCACAGTTTTGCAACTTAACTCGACAACATTCCCAAAATTGTAAAATAAGGCTTGATTGCACATTATAAGAAGAAAAAAGTACCTCAATGTTTCTGTAAGTCCCATATATTTCTTCGACGTAGTCGACAACCTTTAACGGGTTCTTGGCATCTGCGCTATCTATATCAACCAAAGTAGTATCTTCTGAAACATCTTCCATTTCTATCTCGGACTCCTCTGACTTCTTCATTGATCATAAGTTTCCAAAATAATTTAAGAAAATTAATGAGATTTAGTTTTTTTCCTTTTAAATTGTGGGTACCATCAGACCTTTACATGGGTATATATGGACAAGAAAAAAGTATGTACTAGACAAACCATGTATTCCAATTCTTCGACCATTGGAATTGGTGAGTCGCTAACGGATTTATGATCGGCCACTTGATAGACGGCCATTGGCAGCTGTTCTTTTTTGGCTAGTGAAGCTGCAAAACTCCTGATAATAACAAATATCATCAAATTTTGGTTTCAAAAATGGTGAATTTTTATGGGGGATGGGATCTTGATAGTGATTAGACAATCTTGAAATCAATTCAAAAGGAAAAAAACTTAAATAACAACAACTTTTAGCATGCCTAGTATATTGAATTTCTATGTAAACATTACTTTTGATGATTGTAACTAGATCCTAACCCCATATATATATATATATTTGGTTATTTCGTTTTATTTAATTTTCTTTACCGGGTCATGGGTCGATAGCTCGCAAGATTTTTTCTGCAAAGAACATAAAATGATTACAGGGACAATCAGAAAATAACATGTAACATTTTATCACAAGTTAAGACAAAGATAAAAGAAAGATATAAATTGAAATTATTACTCTGTCAATTCCTTCTTGGTGACCGGACAAGCATACGACCACGGGGCACCCACTAAATTTTCAATGTTACTTAAAGCTCTGCGGTTACCCATTGCTGCAAAAGGAAGGAAAGTAATAGGTTGAAAATCAAAGAAGAAAGAATTTAACCTTTTGAATTAGTTAGAAAGAATAAAAAAAATATTACCCCTAAAATTAGTTGACGGTTTCAAAATAGCATGCCTGTTCTCATCAACTGTCTCCATTTCAAGCAGTACCTTTCAGAAGAAAAAAGAAGCTCCAATTAATTTCAAAATTCAAGAAAAATAATATCCCCCAAAATTAGACAAATGTTCAAATCTTCTATATGAAGAAAAACAAAAGTCAAATCTTCATATTTGGAGATTTGAACAGGAAACAAGACAAGAACAGGATTTAGGACTAAGACACTACACTTCATCATCAGAAAAGAGCTCAGATCGGAAAATAATACTGAGAAAACCAAAGAATACATTCAGATAAGTAATTTCTTTTCTGAAAGAATATCAACCAAAAAGATCTACCAAACTTTTATCAAGAACTATTCACCTTGATAGAACAATTCTTTCCTAGGAAAAAAAAATCAAAGATTTCAGAAAACCTAGATTGATCAACTAAGGATCAATAATCAAAAACCAAAATAATCATCTGAACCAAAACCCCAATACTTTAGACAAAGCCGAGGTAGATTAAACAAACCTTTTTCTTTTTCTCTTCCTCAGGTTAAATTATTGCGCAGAAGAGAAAGAGAGAGCAAGAAAGGAGAAGAGGAAAGGAGACGAAAGAAGCAATTAAAGACGAGAGATGTTGAGAGAGCCGTTAATGGGTAGCGTCTCTCTCTCTCTATCGCTAAAAAAATAAATAAAAAAGGGGTTTTATCGCCTCTTTACGGTTTGAGATATCCACATTTACGGTTTGAGATTAACTCCCAGCCGCTTTGGGATTCGGACTGACGGAGGGGCGGTATTATTGGGCTTTGAGATTCGTGCCAAGTTAAAAAGAACGGTCCAGATCAAGTAATTGTAAAAGATTCTCTATTACGGTACCTGGGTGATCTGAATTCTTTTTCTCTCTCTGGCGGTGCGTCCAAAAATAGAAATGTAATAATAAAGGAAAGTTCGTTTTTGCCTCTCAATTATCGTACTAAATCCAATCGAGCTTTTAATTTTTTTTTGTTTTATTTCAATTAAGGCTTACACAGAAATCAATCAAATTCCTATTTTTCTTGCTCAATTAATCTTCTCCAGTTGTAAATTAAATACCAATTTGAACTATAACAGATTAATGGAATAATTGAATTAAAAATTGTTTCAGAAAATGGAGATAATTTGTGTCCTTAGATGCGATTCCTTTCTCCTCGAAATTCAAATCAACGGCTACTAAAATTTGTCCGTCAGAAAAGGAAGAGAGGATACCTGAGCCGCTCCACGTGCTCTCTTCTAACGGCTACTGCGCGTGTTGCTTAGTTATTCAAATTTTGAGATCCTTTCGCTTTCTATTTTTAATTCTTCCGTCTTTTCCCTCGTCCTTTCCGGTAAATATTTTAACATAATAGTTTTGACTTCATGCAGGGCACATACTTTAGAATCAAAACAGCAATGTCTATTATTGTGCGCTGCATGAAGCGGAAACTAATCTGTTAAAATATTTACCAATACTTTCCAATTACCACTATCACTTACCCGGTCACTCCCTATTCTTGTAAGTGGGCCCGTCCATATGCATTCGACACGTGTCGGTCAATCCTAGGAAGTAACATTCAATGGTCCAATTTTTTGTCGCTTAATTTGTTTTAGTGCTTCGTCAATTATCCAGTGGGTCTTTTTCTATGTGCTCACATCATCTCCATTTCTATCTACCAGTGGAGATCTCAATTTTTAACTAATGTATCTACATACAACTCCAATTAAATACATCCTTTTTTTTTTTGTAGAAATCATCATACAATATCTAATTCAATGAATATGCAGTGTATCAAGGTAACGGACCATGATACCAATTTATTTATTTGCATCTGGATTAAACAAGTGGGTCCCGTATCAATTAAAGGATTTCATATTTGATTTTGATTAAATATGGAAGGCAAGGGCACAGACACACCCGAAAATTTATATTTAATCAAGATAAATTTTAAAATTATGTTTCTAATAAATAAATAAATATCAAGAAATAAGAAGGATGGGCCCTCATTTCATCCCGGTTCTATGCCCTGTATTTAGGAGTGAAAACGGTATGAATAAACAAAAGTGGATATTTGATATCTGAACATCTGTGTAGATATGATACAAATATAATTTTATGTTTAATTATCTGTATCTGAATAGTAGATATATTACATATAATTTTATATATATTATAAATAAATTTTGTTATTGACTTTTATAATTAGATAAATATTATGAACTTTTAATATTTTTTACTAATATTTTTATATTTTCTCAATAAATATCTGATTCAATCTGATCTGTATATGTATTCGTCAATTCGTCTAATATCCGATCCGTATCTGAAAAATTAAAAAGAAATATGAATATGATTTTACCACTATTCGCTCTGTATCACTCGGTTTTCACCCCTGCCTGTATTCATTGTTATTTTCTTAGAAATCTAGTTCTCAATATAAACTTTAGTAAGTTTGTTCTTCGGATTTCATTCCGAAAAAATAACTATTAAATAAATAATTAGATATTTAATACGAGAAAAAAAATCTATGAAATAGTTTTGTATTAAACTAAATTTGGACACAACTAATTTTTTTTTTCAAAATATTAAAAACTGGTATAATAATAAATAATATAATGAGGAGGGATCCACTTACAACATTTATAGGTTACAACATCTTACAACAATTCAGTTTTGTGATTTTAAAAGTTCAAACAGTCGGCCCAAACTGTTCAACACGAAATCTATATTAAATTGTGCTTGGAGATCAAATTTTACATTTTTTTTTTATTTTTTTACTATTTATTAAGTATTTTACAAAACTATTATTTTTCAGTGGTCCAGAATTGTCTAAAAACAACAGTTTTGTAAAATACTTAATAAATAGTAAAAAAACAAAAAAATGTAAATTTTTTTATCTCCAAGCACATTTTAATTTAGGTATCATGTTGAACGGTTTGGATCGACTGTTTGAACTTTGAAAATCACAAAACCAAATTATTGTAACATGTTGTAACTTACAAATATTATAAGTGGATCAGTTCTCTAATACAATTAATCCGAAATTTTTATTTATAGCACAACTTCAAAAAAAATAAACCAAAACATCACCATTTTTGGAAATTTCGAAATGTACCATGGTCGCACCTAGGGCTGTAAATGAGCCGAGTTTGAGCGAGTTACCCCTAACTCGAACTCAGCTCATTAAATAAATGAGCGAGTCAACTCGAGTTGGGATGGTAATAACGAGCTGTAGAGCCAACTCGAACTCAGCTCGTTATCAACTCGAGTTGGCTCACAACTCGTTTATAAACTCGTTTAACCAGTTAAATCAATACAACACAAGTTATAAACGAGTTTGAGCTGAGTTTGAGCCGAGTTTGGGTTTGGTTTTGATTATTCAGGATTTTTTGTGTCCAAACTGTGTAACTTTATGTAACTCGAGTTATAAATGAGCGAGTTGGGGTCAGCTCAAACTCAGCTCATTTATTAAACGAGTCAGCCAACTCGAGTTGTAAATGAGCGAGTTAAAGCGAGCTGTAAATGAGCGAGTTACGAGCGAGTTGCGAGTTCGAGCAATTTTGCCCAGCCCTAGCCGCACCAGTGTTGTGCGGACCCATTTAATAGAGACCACACAATGCCGGTGCAAACCCTGAAATGGGGCCGCACAATGCCGAAGTGGACCCAGGGCCCATAATGTCGGAGCGGACCCCTGGGAAGCCTATATAAGGGGTTCGCAGGTTCATGACGAGCCGGTTCAGGCTTTGGATGTCCAGGCGGAGGACTCTACAGACTCAGCAGAGACTGACGAGACGCCACTCTCCAGGCGGGATCGAGGGTTCAGGAAGAAGAAGGCGAGAACGGTATTTAGTCCTGATCCGTAGGCTTTGATTTGTAGTATTGTTTGATGTTTTATCAGATACTTATTTGTTAGATACTGTCACTTATTTATTTTGTTGCTTTGTTATTTATTTTATTTGTTTTGTTGTTATTTATTTATTTTGTTCATTATATCATTATCTCGTCGTACACAATTTTTTTTTCAAACGAACGACATTTCTAAAATATGATACGATAAAAAATATATCAATTTAAACAACATTTCAAATTAAAACTTAAACAACATAAAAACATTTTTATAACAAAAAAACAAACAACAAATTTCAATTTTTTTTAAAAAAAATTGGGTACCGCTCCGGCATTATACGGCCTTGGGTCCGCTCTGGCATTGTGCGGTTCCATTTCAGGGTCCGCACCGGCATTGTGCGGTCTTTATTAAATGGGTCCGCACAACACCGGTGCGGCAGTGGTAAATTTAGAATTGCCAAAAACCGTAGTTTTTTTTATTTATTATTTTTGAAACTGTGCTAACTTTAAAAATTTCGGACAATTAACTGCACAATAGTTCATACAAAAGAATACAAAAAGAACTGTACTGTTTCAAAAATTATTGTATAACTTAGACATATCACACACGCGCGCGTATTTTTAGCAAAAAAGGAAGAAAAAAAATGATACATGGGTCATCCGATGATATTAGATGACAAAAAAAAAATTAACAGATAAAAAAAATAATATAGTATTTTTAAAATGTTGTGAAGACTTATTCTTTTATTTACTATAATTTGAATAAAATATTTCGACGGACAGCGCACTTCTGTCCTTCCAACAATCTGTCTTCCTCCGAGATTTTGACTAATCTGACAAATACTAGGGACCCCTCGTTTTGATTTGAAAACCCCAACGTATAATAGATTTTCTGTGACAAAAACTCTGTTGTAGCTTGCGTTAGTTATATTATATTTCCAAGTACAAGAAATGCGTACTTAATTTATCAAATAAAAGTAGTCAAATCTAATTATAATTTAATTTCAGCGTTCATCTAGGTTTAGTAAAATGTTGGCGGGTTTATCGGTCTGGTATCCTGCACCGAATTCACATCCTCCCCGGTACCGTAAAAGGGAATCTTTTTAGAATTAGTGGATCCGAACCGTTCATTTTAACCCTGCGCTAGTCCGAATCTCAAACCTTAAAGTGAATGAAATCTTTTACACATATTGGAGAGGATACTAATTCATCCCGCACCTCGCGTTCATGATATTTACATTCCACTATGCCCCGGAGACGCGGTCGAAGCACGCCCTACTATGTTAAGTGTCAAATTTAGTTTTTTATGAAATGTCACCTTAGACAACTGAATACGTCTAATTTTAAATAATAAAACATTGACTTAATATAAATAACAATTAAGATATAATTAAATAACTAATTCGAAACAAAAAGTCGTAAAGTAAAGCTTTTTGGGTGTTAATTAATACTTGTCCTTTTCTTGTTGATTGCTTAAAGCTTTTAAAGTTTTAATTAAGATTATAAAACCACTCTAGAATTAAGTTTTCTAAATGAGGATTCTAATCATTATTGTAAATAACAGTATGCGTTCGTAAAAAGTCGTAAACTACAACATTTGTGCTAGATCCGCTACTATTCAGGACTCGGTGTCATAGATTTAATTTTTCTAAAATGCTATAATTTTAAAATTGGCATATTTACACTGTAAAAGATGGACTACCAGAGAATGGGAATGGGAAGAAAACAAAAAAATAAATAAATAAATAAATAAAACAAACTATAAAGCTGTCACATATAATATATATTATTTTCAGTTCCGTTGGTTTCCATTTCCAAGCTGGTCTTGCGGTTGATCTGGAATGTGTTGCCTCCTTGCTGGGGGGCCACTTATGCTCAGTAATACCTGACAAGAAACATATAAGAAAAGAAAGAGTTAGATATATAATTTTAAATGCAAATTTTGTTTAAAGGAAACTAACAAGCAACTATAGCTCACCGGGAGGAATATAAGTCCGTGTAGGAAGCCGATGATAACCAAAGCAAGATACATCTCAAAATAGTAGACCTGAAAGTTAAACGGAAGTAATTTTAGACAAATTCCTAATAAAAATTCTTCAAAAAGGATCAGCATTTTAGAGATGGTGAAAAGGTATCAGATACCACAAAAACTTTGGATTTGGCAAAGCGTAGAACGACGACTCCGGCCAGCTTTGTCAAAGTGATTCCACTATGGAAAGCAGAGTAAATTTGTCAGAATAAAATGGTAAAACAGTTAGTATTGATCAAACTTGTGCAATTATTACTGGTACAAACCAACCTAAAAACGGAGGCTCCCATAGTAGACACAGCTCTTTTCATTCTTTGGTTGTTATCTCCTATGCTAACCTGTTTTTAGCATAAAATTTGTAATGGAAAAGGTTTGAAAAGGATGTGTATATAGAGAGTATAGAAAAAGGAACTAACCGTAAAAGCATGTGTTATATGGACACAAAATTCAATAGCAATACCAATTGACATGACAAGGTTCACGACAGAAAGTGCATTTAGCTGAATACCAAGTATAGCCATCACCCCCTGCCATTGATTCACATTAGACATAAATAATCATGACGAACTTCTTCAACAAAAAGAGGAGTCTGGCTACCGTACTGAAATCCTAACGGCCCAAAACCTATGGGATAGGCTTCAAACAAAGAATCCAAACTGTTCAAACCGATCTCCTTCGTAAGAGCTTCATTTACATATAAAATATTTACATTTTCGAATTTATTTAGTATCAAGTCAAGCAGTAAAAAGATGATGAAAAATAGAAGGTTTTAATTTAATTTTAATGCAGTCATTGTTCCATCAGTTCTGACCGTTTAACTTGATACCAAATGAATTCCAAAATTTATAAATTTTGTATATAAACACATCACTCGTGAAGTAAATTGCTTTGAACAGTTTGGATTCTTCATTTGAGGTCTATTCAGTAGGTTTTGGAGGCCTTAGGACGGTATCCAGACTTGAAAGAAAAAAAGGAAAGAGATTATAATACCATCAAATCGATTACAATCATCAATGCCACACCCGAAATGATTGATGCTGTCCAGAGGCTGAGATCATAAAGTAAATTAAAAGCTCCGTTAGAAGCTAGGATCAAGAAAGACAATAGTTAAAATTGAATTTACTAAATGTTAGTTTAAAACATTGTAAGAATGACAACCTGGTGGTTAGAGCAGCGCAAACTACAAATACTGCAACTGTTAAATGAAGCATACATTGTCAGTTCAATGAAAGTGTATGGTAAAGAGAAATAAATGAAATTAAGTAACTTCAGTTCTTGTAATATCCAAGGAGAATGGATACCTAGAGCAATTACAAGGTTGGTGAATGCTGTTTTCCATATATCGAGATATTGCTCAAAAAATATGTAGAAAACCGAGTATGGAAAAATCTCCATCTGAATTGAAATAACACAATTAGTAAAACAGAGACGAGTTTCTTTGCAAAATAAGAAAAATGGGTTTAAATTTATGTACCTGCAATGATTTCGACATTTTTTTACTGAAGTCTCTTGCAGCTCGCATGGAGTCTACATAGTCACTCTGAAATTTCAAGTTTTATTAAAAAAAGAGAGTTAAAAGCACATAAAGTTAAAAAATAATAAAAGGTCAGTTCTTTTCCCCTTGGTGCCTCTTTTATAACCTGTTTGTTAAGAGGAGTGTGGTAGGTGCGAAATGCCGAAGCTTGAATAATCCCACTCTGAAAACCTGGCAAATTAATATGCGGGTATTCAAAATTAGATGTCTATGTCTCAAGTAAGCTTAATTTTGAACAGGAGATACAAACCATTAAGATTTAAATTAGTGGTGTAAGCTCCTTTCCCTCCCTTAGCACAGTCAGAAGAAGGCAATGCATCGAGAAACCATGGAAGCTTCTCTTTAAATTGAGATGTGGACGGCCGGCCATTTTTCAAATCTGACCGCAAGAAGCACTGTTTTATGCAATAACATATTAACAACACTATCAATGGTAAGTAAAATGAAGTACAAAGTGAAGTGTGGTTTTAAATTACAGTAGTGCAGTTGTTGCAAATGCCTGTTGTTGCGGTGCACGTGCCGTCATCCATCTCACAACAAGGTGCCTACAAGCAAAGAGTTCACATACCTAATTCAGATTGACAAAATAATAAAGAAAAAATAGTGTTTATGCTTTTTTATTGACAAAATATATCCTCTAGTTTGTGGACAATTTTGCCCCCGTCTTTCGGTCTTATCCCACCTTGAGTTGGAATTGAACAAAAGTATATATGGATTTAACATTTGCATTCCAAGTATGCACACTGTTTACAAAGTCATTTAGGTTCAGCTCTTACTATATCAACGGGCAATTCAATCACTTGTGCTAACAATTGCCTCGATTTTCACAGCGGAATCCCCAATTATAAAGAAGCAGAAAGATACAGGTAGACATAGCAAATATGCAAACACGGTTGGATATTATTTGCAGAGGAGGAAACATGTAGGAGTAATTTACAAAGGGGAGTAAAACTGTAGGGCCTGCTACTATAAATAGGCAAAGATGTCATGTTATTTGTAAATACAGTAAAACGTAGGATGAAATTTACCAAAACCTTTACCTGTTTTAGATTGCAAATATGCCAAAGCTCTAACAACTAGAGTGTACTTTACATATAAATTTCCAGGATGGATTGCATATCTAAAAAATATGGTTCAGTAAAGGGATTTATTTGCAAAAACAATTGGAAATTATTTCAAAAGTTGGGTTTTATTCCAAATTAAAGTAGACAACTTAAAGGTCCATTGTGGCATTGTATATATGAAATAATGTTGGTGTAATCTGTATATACCTGGTCATCAGGAGGGCAGTAGCTTTGATTGACAAACTTACGGCAGCAGCTGAATGCATCAGGAGAGAGCCAGACGAGGAAGTCATCAAGCCATGATGCCGCGGGCTTTGCTATGAAAGTGCTTTTTGGGTCAAGTGACGCTTCGGTTATCTGTAAATTTAAGTTAGGAAGAGTTAAAGACTATAATTTACAAGACTAGATGGTTAACATGACACCTGTCCAGAAACTAATTGTGAATTAGTTTTCTGCTAATAATTGTACCAGAGGAATCCAACCCTTTTTTAAAGAGTAGGGTTAAAATGCGCTATTGTTTTCATGCCCCAATCATGCCTCATATCCTTATCTCCGTTTTTATCAGTCGATCCGAACTGCTCAGCATGATCTCCATATTAAAATGTGCATGGAAACCAAATTTTATATTTTTGGAAATTTTTACTTTTTTTTTAGATAGGTACGATATCATTGTTTTTGGATGGTCCAGGATCTTCTGAAAAACAATGATTTTGTACATATCTAAAAAATAATTAAATTTCCAAAAAAATATAAAATTGTCTCCAAACACTTTTTAATATGGAGATCATTTAAGCAGTTCGGATAGACTGTTTGGACTTTGAAAATGGAAATAAGTATGTGAGGCATGATTGGGGACGAATACAATGGGGCATTTTAACCCCACTCTTTGTTTTATATTATCTTTGAGCCTAACTATCAGAACATGGAGACTTCAACATTTTAATTAACTGCATGATTGGTTTGTTAGTTATTCCCTTTTGAACAAGGTTGCAATATTATTAGAATCCTTCAAACTTCACCATTTTCAAATTGCCCCCCCCCCCCTTATATATATTTATTATGCATTGAATTGAAGTAATCCAAAATGGTGTTAAGAACAAGCTCTTGAAGTCACCATCTCTGCATCTTACGAGTGAAATTAGTGTTAAAAGTAGTAAAAAATCCTAAGAGCTATTTTAGGGGTTTTACCTGGTTTAATAAAGAGTCAGAATTGCATTGGTTGATGGAACAAATCTTGTTTGTTTGATCTGATTCCGTGCTGAAAAAATTAAACGTGTTGAAAAACTTATGAGAAAGTTTGCAACAGAGCATCTCATTGTTGTGCCGATTATTAGTAAAATTTCAGTTAAATAAAGAAAAAAAGCATACCTGTAGTTGAAATTTTTCACCACAAAATACACTGGAGGTCCCACTCTCAAGTACTTTTCAAGGTCACTAAAGTAGCCCTGTAGCAGTCAAAGAATAATGAATGTGTACAGATAAATAGATCATTACATAAAGAAGCCCAATGTATAACAACAAAAAAGGTGTACCTGTAAATAAGAATTTCTGGGAAGTACAGTCTGTTGCTCTAAGCCTGGTTGAAGCCTAGCCAAGAGTGCCTATCAGAAAAAGTAATTTATAATGCAAACATGTAAATCCAGAGAGAGAGAGAGAGAGAGAGCAGTGGTGGTGGGACTCACAATGCTTATGAAGAAAAATCCAGCAAACAGGGCAAGTACAACAGCTTTAACTATTTTGTTGGCAAGAAAAGGTCCATGGCATTTCTACAAAACAAAAATAAACATTTCAAAATATAGAGATAAACAGCACACTCTTGAGTATGCTTAATGATTTCACGGCAAATAAATTTATTAGTTTTGAAATAGAATCAATCAAGAGTTACCATAACATGTACTAGTATAAAACCGGGTACAAACACCAATCCACACAGTATGTGCACAGTACATTACCCAACATTATATTATCTTGCACAGTATCTAACTTGGAGAAATATATATATATGCAGAAAGTCACACAAATATATTACCTTCATATATTGCTCAATCAGACCAATATTGCATTCCTGATTCTGGTTCGCTGTCAATAATCAAAACAGATATCTGTTTTCAGCATAAGGCAACAGCACTAACAAAATGCATTGAGTTCGATTTATTACCTGAAATTTTCTCTCTATCAAATTGCACACACGGAACACATTCAACTCTTCCATCCTCGGTTCTTCTAAAATCCAACACAATCAATGCCAGAAAGGCCGTCATTTGTAGGAGAAAATCAATTAATATAGCCATTGCTGAAATAAGAAACAACAATGTTTTAACAAAGAAAAATAAAACTCAACCAGAGAGATAATCAATCTGAAGTTAAATTAATGCATAGTCATTTAATTACACAAGTATTGATATGTAATGGTACTAATGGTGGCCAAAAACAGCTAAAACTAGCACCATAAGTTTAAACTAGTTAAGTGGGCACATTCTTAGCATACAAGGGGAGAGGCTTGCTTGCAACTTTTATGACAACTTAGGGACATTTTTTGCAAATTCCCCTATGCTTGATTACCTTTTGATTTTATTTCAAGCTTAGTACTGATCAATGGGAGATAACAGGGCTGTCCAAACAATGGTAAGATTTAAACTGCAAATTTTATTTCATAAAAACTGAAAACTTAACTAACCAGCAAAAAGGGAGAAAATACGGACAGCCGGCATAGGAATAATAATGCCAACTGCAAAGGCCAAAACCTCAGATAGGCCGGCAAGAGTGATAGAGGGCCCCGCTTCAACCATTGCCAGACCTATTCTCGATTCCAATGGAAAGTTCGTCGGCTGGCGCTTGACTGTGTGTACTAAAATGCACATGTTATCCACCCCGACCTACGATTAATGCATATAAGTTTAAGTTACTCGAATATGGGTAAAAGAATTTTACAAAGATGGTGAAAAGAGTGAAAACTTACCGCAAGAACAAGAAAAGGAATCACTTCCATGATAATAAGGGTAGATTTTACTCCAAAGAAACTGAATAAGCCGATTGATGAAACAACTGAAAGCATAACTAACAGAACACCAGATAAGCCTAGGAGTACCTGAAAATAGATATAATTATATTTCAAAATATCATCCAAAAAAAAATAGTAGTTAAATCTGAAAACTATGGAACTGCGGGCTTAGCGTAGTGGTGAGAGCTCCTTCTCTCTAAGGAGAGACAGGTTCAATTCTTGAGAATAGCATCTAAAAGATGCTGGGGTGTACTGAGGCGGCCCTTTAATCAAAAAATAAAAAATAAAGAAAACTGAAAACTGAAAACTATGTAAAACGAAGAATTCAATACCTTAGTTGAAACAAGAATGGAAAGAACAGACCGATGACGGGGAAAGTTTGCAAGCATCAATGTAATATATGCAAACATCACAACATAGCTTATCTGCATCGCAATAGCAACATTATGTCAAAAACATATAAAATTCAAGATTTCTTTAGAACAAGAACAAAGGAGAATGTCAAAAGTTTACCAGTATGGTTATTGCATCAGCTGTACTCTCTCTGGTCAATTCTTTCTGTATTGAGCTTTCAGATGAAAAAGTAAGGGACAAGCCTTGTGCTTGTACCATCGGCAATATCTCCACCTGCCATATTTATAATTTTCACAACATTTCACATGCATAATGGATTTAATGGCATAGGGTTCTACAAAATTGAAAAAAAATGAAAAAAGAATATGAAAAAGGGAACCTTAGCAAGAGCAATGAAAGCCTCTTCCCACGCCTCAGCCATTGCATTACCATGGCTGGATTTCGCATTATTCACCGGATATGTTATGACAAATGCTGTAGCCTAAGATCATACAAAAGGAAAGACCCTAAAGTTAGACTACCACTTGAATGTTTCGGTCAAGTTTAGTTAAATAATTGAAATGAAATACCTGAGAATAGTTATTTCCGGAAAATCCACCCAATGCTGTGCTTGGATCTACTGGTGATTGGAATGTGCTAAGGCATGATTCATCCGAAGAGTAATGCTGATGCCAAAATAAAGTTGTGCCGTAAGTCTTATGATTTTCAAGGCCTTTCATCTCGCTCATTCTTTCTTTATATTAGTAGTCTGACGGTCCCCATTTGGGGTTTACTAATATAACTATTTATACATCTTTTTCCTCTTTGTTTTGTCAAAACTTTCTACGAAGGGTCTAGTCATAGCATATTTTTAACAGAAAAACCTAGAATCTCAGGCAGAATAACCAACAAACATAAATAACATCATTCAGCTTATGTTCAAAATCCATTTGTTGCATTCTTTTCTTCTTATATCTAATTGCTATAGAACAGCCTTCTTATATAATTAAAATATCATCCCATCAATCTTGAGAATCTGTTTTAATATTTTGGTAATGCAAGAGCCTTGATATTTGGTTTTGGGACTTACCTCGAAACAATAATTTGCATGGTCTACATAGGTAGTGTAGCCTTGAGGATCCATTTGAAAATACTGTGAAAAGACGGAAAAATAAGAAAACAAGATCAAGAATGGAGCAACTCAAAGCAGCTTCATTGGATAAAAGTGTCTAACAACAAGATTATAGGAACAAAAATCAGAAAAGAACCTGTAAAACACTCTGTGTGGCACATGCTGTGCCAAGTGGGTTCAAGCATATATCAGTCAGAGCTACCGAGTGTCCTGAATAATTTGCTCGAAGACTATCGACCTAAATTATGCACATAAGCAACATAAACTAAACAACACTATTGTAACTTTCAACTAGAAAAATTAAACTATCATGTACCTTCTTTTGTATTTCAAAGAGAAGCTTGATGTTATCTTCTGTCACGACATTGCCTGTACCATTTGCTATTATAAGCTGCAACAAAATGTTTTAGCAGTGTTAAAATTAACCCTTGGAAGTAGAAGGCAACAGTTCTGAAAACTATATTCTGCAAGCAAATAAAATACTCGAAGCAAGTACAATATGAGAATTAGAGACAAAGACAGGGAGAAGAGTTGCGTGCCTTACAACCTTCATCATAGTAATAAAATTTAAAGTACATAACAGTATACCTGCTCAATCCTGTAAAATGGGGCAAGGTTTGTGTCAAAATATTCTTTCTCTTTTAAAGTGCGACTCCGTGGTGAGACCCAAAGCTGAAAAATGACCCATACTTTGAATTAAACTAATTCCATATTAAAATAAAAGAACAAAAGACACAACTTCACGTGGCTATAGACGACCCAATTTTCCCTTTTCAATGCATACCTTTTCAGGTCGTGTTTCCACCTTGAAACGTGTTACGCCTACACAAAATATGGCAGGAATGACCAGTGACACGAGCAACACTGTCCATGGGTGTTTAGCTACGAAAAAGCCCCAATTCCTGCATTTAATGTCAATGACGTATTTTTATTACATGATTAAGAAATGAAACATGAATTAGGTCAGAGCTGAGAGAAGAGATGCCCGCCTGTAGTATTTTACAATGAGCTTCTGAACATCTGAAGGTGGTTTTGCCTATCAAAAGAAAAGGCCATATTATATTTGACATATCAAAAGCATAACATTTCTGAAGAGAAAATACCAAAAGGAAAATATATGTCTGGGAAAAGAATATCCACTTTTCTCCATATTTACAAATCCAACAATCCATTCATCAAATGGAAAACAGAAAGGAGTAATCCAACAAAAACTCCACTTGACTCTACATTTAATTTCTTCTTAGGGTAAATTTGCCCCTCTTAAAACATGAGCACGGCATTAATTTAGTTTTATCTCCATTTTACAAGGCAATTGCAGCTAAGTTTTAAATGCATTACACACAATCATTATGGAAAGAAAGAGGTCAACAAAGATTATTGATTCTTATAAATATAGTTGGAGTACAAAGAATTAAGTTTTGTATACTGGGAATACGGCATTAAGATTAAAGTTGTACTTTTACTTTTCTAACTCCCAGATAGTACAAGTTAGTTCAGAGTTTTTTTGGCAGATAATGTAATATCAATTGGTGATTTCTGAAATAAGAACAAGGTGTTGGTGGCTTTTGCAAAGAGTCTGTATTCCATCAGGTACCGGACTGAGTACAATACCCCAGCGAGCCAAAAGTAATACAGTGCCTATTTAGATATAGGGGGTTTGTTTTGAGATTCGTGCCAGATTAAAACTGACGACTCAGATCTCATTCTACTCAGTCAGGTATTGCACTGGATCTGAATTCTTTTGTAAATCTCATTACTACAAATATATTAAGAAAAACAAGATATATGTCATACTGGGTGGTGAATATCTTCCTGTCCATCTGCATTGTCGTCATGATCTTCAATAGCAGCATTCACTCGCTTCCTGTGCTCTCTCAGGGCCCAAACCGAACATACAAGCAATAACGCAATGTATGCTACTGCTAAATAGAAATCCAGGCATCTTGGCTGTACAATACATATCCAAAATTAGAATCTGTAAGAGAGGCGGAGCCAGACTTTCAAGCTATACATTGGGGATCAATCATATAAAATTTTCATACTGAGTATGGAGGTCAATTTTACCGTACCCATAGCATTTTACTCTAAACTATGTAGAAAATCATCTATAAGCACAAAATTTTTGAAAATGAATGTTTCACTCCATGTAGATCCGCCCGTCTATTAGCATTACCATAAGAAATGATAGGAGGGTATTATTGGAATATTCTCAGAGAGTTTCTACCATTAGGGAACCCATCTTGACAGTGCAAGATGTCTTATGTTTTGGAGCGGTTGGTGTAGAGCTGGCACAAACTGTAGCTGAGGGACAGTCACCGCAAGAGCAGCCAAGAGAGGTGTCCCCACATGAATAAACGGTTGAATTTAGAGGCTTTATTGCAGAGGTATCTGTGTTATCAGCTCGGTATGTTATGGCAAAAGGTGATCCCGGTGTGTTCTCTATTGCTAGTTTACCCATAAATGCAAACCATTCTACAATAAAATGTTAAAAAAAAAAGGTGAAATTGAAATTCTTTGTACCACAACCGATTAAAATAGAAACCCATCACATGAGAAAAAGTCAAAAAGATCAACCAAATCTACATAAATGGATCAAAATCGCAAGTAATTGGTACCTTGGTAGTTGCGAGCACCCCCTCCTATAAAATCCATGGCTCGGGTATTCAGGCTCCCAAATTTAACATCCTTGCATGAATTGTATAACTTTTCTCCATACGTGCTTGTCACAAAGATGTCTATACTTGAAACTGTATTATTAGCCTACAAAGAAATAAAAAAGATTTAGCATACAGTGACGGTATGTGCTGGTTGGTACCAACAAAAAAAAAAGCATGGTAATTAACCCCTGATATTACTGACCTTCTGGGCAGAAGTGACATTAATGAAGAGGCTTTGATTCGGAGAGCACGACATCTCACAGTAAAGATTGAGAAAATTCCTCAAGCATGCTGGGCATCCAACAAGAAACGGAATTGCCTACATAAAATTGTAAACAGAGAAAAAAAACTATAATGCCAGGACCAGCTAAGGAAAAAAACTTACAAATGTTCAAGCTAATGGAAGCTTGACAAACATAATTTTAGGCAGTACCTGTTGGACTTGAGAGCGTAAGGTTTCGAACTGTTCAAGAGTGCAGCATATGTCACCACTAATGGTTGGGCACAGACTTTGAATCCTTAAAGAAAGCAATTGATCGGGCTGGAGAACAAAAAACATTTTCATTATGAGATAAAGAACATGGAAGCATGCATCTAAATTACACAAGGATTATGGGAATCAGACTAAACCAGCCTGGTAACAAGCTGGTACAGCACCATTATAGGTTTGTTGTTTTCCTTAGTGTTGTTGTTTAGGCTCGATTAAACCTCAAACAAAAATTAAGCAAACTATGCCACATCAGATATAAGAAGGCTTATCTCACTTTAACAGCACGAGTTGAATTGGCGCAATTGAGTACTTTACCATCAGCCCTCTGTCCGCAAATGCCATACATCGAACAGTATCCTTCTGCATTTATACTGCTAACAAAACACAAAAACGCATTCATAGATCTTATATAAAATTGAAGGAATTAAGGAGTTTCAAGTAAATTAAACAAAGTAATTTGAAAGAGGAGCATATACCCTGATGTGCTGCTCGGATTTTGTGCATTTGCACTGAAGAGTAGAATCATCTAAAAGTAGGGTGCAAGAAATTAAATATTAGAAATTGCTACTGTTCCAAAATTGCATTGTGCCCACCATACTATTCAAGTCAAGCATTGTTCATCAAAAAATAAAGTAAGTGAAAGGCTATTGATTGTTGAGTTCAGATAGAGTGACAAACTTTTGGCATGTTGCTAACCAATAGTAGGCATTTACTACATTGAACTCGTTGCCCTGAAACCAAAAGAAGTTTACAAACTACTCATTCTTAATTACTTTTAGAAAAATATACATTTACAGCAATGCCCTCCCAGCGTGGGAGATCACAGGTTCAAAACTGAAATGGGAGATTCCTTGTGAATAGGTAAAGTTGACAAATTCGACGGCAACTATATCCACACAAAAAATTCTAAAAACTAAATCTATTTACGTAGCTGGAGTTTCTGCAGTTGAAGCAATGCTTAGATACCAAGTTAATTACCATTTGTAACTGAAATTGGTGTGCTAGTCCCTTGCAGGACCCCAGTTATAATTTGTTTCATAATTAACAAAAGCTCAATAATAGTTGATGGGGAGAAAGAGGGTCTGAACTCTGAAGCAGAAAGTGTGTGGTTAGATCACTTTAACTTAGAAAAAATATAAATGAGGTGGACATCAAACTATTTTATTAAAATTGTGCGCTCTCATCCTGATTCTTGGATTAATAAATCAAATTTTGTATTATGCTTTCTAATGTTAAGGACAGGTTCACTCAAGCACAATCAAGGTATGTTTCAAATTGAGAGAAGAAAATTACTAGATGGTGTTAAATATAAATTATACACCAAAATAATCCAATTCTACGTTTGCATAAGAAAATAGATTGGTCTAATCAAACAACAGTATTCGAACTAATCTCAATTGCCCAGCAAGTCTACCTAATAAGAATCTGGCTTTGCAAGTCCATTCGGGAAAAAAGAAGAAGGAGATTCTAAATAATTGATTTTGCATTATATTCAGCTGTAAATCAGAAATAGAACAAATTTCCCATTATGTTTACATGTCCTAACAAAAAGAGATTTTTCCCGTTTATATAAAATACAATTGACTTCCAAAAACAGAACCTCCATTTCCTTGGTCAAGAGCTAAGAAGGCAAAAGTCTAACCAAACCAACAACCAAATTAAGTAGTTTTAACCCATGTTAGCAAATATTTATAACAAGGAACAGAATCAATTTACGAAAGCAGAACCGTGCCACTATTATCTTTTCTCGGGTTAATCAAAAAAAAAAATCGAGGTTGAACAATCAATTAGAGGGTAAGTAATAAAGTGCCATTGGTAAATAAGGAATAAAAACCTGAAGTAGAATTCCCCATTTGTAGAGACCACTGAGCTCTCGTACAAAACGGAGCTCCATTGCGCTCTCTCTCTCTCTTTCCCCACGAAGAGGTTTAAGAGTAGATATTATCAAGAGCAAGGAGAGAGAGAGAGAGGGGGGAGGATCAGAGGAACGAAGAGAATAGAACTGCGTCAGAAAACGAGAAGAAGAGAGAGGTTGGTTTTTTGAGTTTTATAATCGGGGGCGGTGAACTGACAGTCTCTCTCAGAAGGGCATTGTGCTCGCTGACGTCACTGTCCTTGTGTAGCGTTCGTTGAATATCTTGATGAACACAACTGCCGTCAGATCTTTTTCGAACGGTCATGATCCGCTGTTTTTCTCAGGATTTTGGCTATATATAGATGCGACTATGCGAGTTAGACAAAGCGTAGTTTGGAAAAGAATTTCAGGTTTTGCTCGGTTCATAAATTTTCGAACAACTTTTGTTTTCATCCTTCACTCTAATAAAGATATAATAAACCGACTGATTTATCTACGAACATATATTTACATCACACGTGGCGCACATGTATTGGACAGCTTTCAAGTAAGTAATATTTTGTATATAAAGTAAACGCCAAGTATCCGAGTTAATAGGCGCAGAGCGTTACGAGTAAAATAAGAAAACAATGCGTGATGTCAGATACATTTTCAGTAAATTTCTAATACAGTATAAGCGACATTTTTTAAGAATAGAAAGGAAAAGCAAAAACACTGACAATATTTAGACCGTTTTGCTCTCTGTGGCAATCTATTGAACTCATATCGTTTATAGATAATTATTTTTTTAAACATAGTTATTTCCTAAATTTTATTGCTAACTATAATTACTCTTATTATTCCAAATTTATGCGCTTTTCGAATATTAACTTTCACATTTACTTTATTTTATAGTCATTTCAACATTTGTAAAAATTCATCAACTTTTTTTTGAGTAAAATTGGAGATCAAGCCATCCAACTAATTAATATTTATAAAAAATTGTCCCTTCCGAATTTCGAACCTGCGACCTCCCACACGAAAAGCAAAATTCATCAAATTGAAAATATCAAAATTATAAATATGTTCAATCTTGTTGCAATTTGTAAATTATCTGAATACCAACAAAGAACAATGTTATTAAAAATGTTAATTTCTCATCTAATTAAATGGAGTCTAACTAGTTTTTTAATTATATCTAATTGGATATATGACAAGGGATCCACTTACAACATTTGTAAGTTATAACATCTTACAACAATTTGGTTTTGCAATTTTAAAAGTCCAAACTGTTGATCCAAACCGTTCAACATGATTTCTATATTAAAATGTTGTTGGAGATCAAATTTTACATTTTTTTTTGAATTTTTTACTATTTATTAAGTATTTTACAAAATTGCCGTTTTTAGACAATTCTGGACCACTGGAAAACAGCAGTTTTGTAAAATACTTGATAAATAGTGAAAAAAATAAAAAAAAATGTAAAATTTGATGTCCAAGCACATTTTAATATAGAGATCATGTTGAACAGTTTGAATTGAATGTTGAACTTTGAAAGTCACAAAACCGAATTGTTATAAGATGTTGTAACTTACAAATGTTGTAAGTGGATTCCTCCTCAGGATATATAATGTATCTAAATATTTTAATTTTAGTTTTCTGTTGTATAAGTGTTCATGTGTAATGTTGTATTTGATTAAATAAATTTGATAGTGTATTCCAAAATATAAGCTATATTCTAGAACCTTGGTTTTCCTTTTCAAAATTCATTATTGGAAGGGAAAAGGAGGTGTACATTTCTGGACCACTGGAAAACAAGATCTAGTAGAAGAAGTTGAGAAATAATGGTGTACATTGAATTCAGTCGGTCCTAATGAAGGGATATAGCAAGACATATTTTTTTTCTTCATTTTTTATATTTTCTTTTCTCCTATCTCATTTTGGTTCCGTTTATTTTTAAATTTATTTGTAATTCATTTTACTTCATCTTTCAGTTTTTCTTTTTTTTTTTCTTTTAAGGTTTTTTTTTTCAAAACCTCGTTATTTTTAAACAATGTAATCAAACGTGGTTAATATAAAAATAGAAACATGATTTCTATTTTTATTCAAAAAAAATATTCAGGTGGAAATGAGAAAGCGTACGTGATATCACAACACATGAATTCATATAACCTAAGGTAACTCAAATTTTAAGTTTAGATCCGGACCGTCCAATATGCTTCAGTACGAATATTAAAGTTGTTCTGTACATTTTACCTTGCTCATATTTCTGAAAAAGAAACTTGAAGTACATGATTGTATCTTGTGAATCAAGAGATATAATGGTTCACATTTTATTTTCTCAACATACATGGTTACATGTACAAAATTTAACTGGATGAAACTGATAGAATTTTAATGAATTTTTTATTTAAAAATAAAATATTATTTTCTACTGAAAAAAAAAGAGTCAGGTAGGTTTCGAAAAATAGATAATACTGAAAAGTTGTTACGGTGTAAACATAAGCATATTGTTTTCACCGTTGAAAAATTCAGCGCGAGGAATATTTCTCATCCATCCACATAACATTAAACTTTATTTTTGTGAGTAAATATTGGTAACATAAATATATTGCTTACACTGTATAAATTCTTCGGTTTAAGTAATATCTTCAAGTTTAAACTGTAATAATTTTTCAGTGTTATCTATTTTTCAAAAACCTATCCAATTTCTTCTCTTTCCAGCAGAAAAAAATATTTTATTTCTAAGTAAAAAAATCCCAATTTTAGTACTCCTAATCACGAATCGAGATCCAGTGAAGTAACCCAATGTTTGGGTTTTAGATCGGGATCGTCTGATTTGAATCCGAGATTATCCATTCCGAAGAGGAGCGCACACATCCCCACGAATGATTCTAATCTCGAGACCATCCCGAGCGACAAATTCGAATCGGACGGTCTTGATCCAAAACCCAAAAATTGGGTTACTTTAGGGGATCCGGACCCCCTAATCACTGGACTAAAGAGTAGGGGTGTTCATCGGTTCGGTTCGGTTGAAACCGAACCGAACTAGGCAAACCAAAGTTATAATTCGGTTTAAAAAATAAAACCGAACCAAACCGATTTAGCATTGCAACCGAACCGAACCGAACCGAACCAAAGTTTTATTTCGGTTTATTCGGTTTGTTCGGTTCAAACCGAAATATATTAATTTTTTTATTTAAAGCAATTGATTTATAATAAACCGAAGTATATTAAGAAATAAACCGAGGTATTAAGAATAAATCGGGATATTAAGAAATAAACCGAAATATTTAAAGCAATTGATTAAGAAATAAACCCGGGCGGTCCGGATCAAATTCATAATATATAAAATTTCGGTCGGTTCGGTTATTTCGGTTTTCAAAATTTTCAAACCGAACCAAACCGAAATTATAATTCGGTTTTAAAAAGCAAACCGAACCGAACCATTAAACCGAAAAAACCGAACCGTTTAGTCCAAACTAATTCGGTTCGGTTCAAAACCGACTAAACCGGACCCAATGAACACCCCTACTAAAGAGTCGCAAAATCCAGCAATTTCTGCGGCGATGGCTCCTAAATCTGAACCCGTATCCCCTCAGTTATTTAATTTTAATCGGATTAAAAGAAATTCGGTGTCTGTTGTAGATATAAAAAAATTGTTTTAAACGATTCAAATTTTCTAATTATACGTCCGGTACGGGGATAAGTAATCCCTCAATCTCGGTTTTATGTTCCCTACCGAGACACGTCAAATGCAACGTCGTCATTCCACACATTAGCAGGAATGATTACAACTTGGTAGAGGGGCCTTTTAAGCACTATATCAGATATATATCATCATATTATAGTGTACATGCATGATAATTGTCTTCCATGGATCATACATATGTAAAACTCCACCATTATTTCCCTTTATCAATCATACTAACAATATAGTAACAATAACAGATATAATTCACAAATAATTTGCGTTTTATTTGTTTTTTTGACGTTTTCGAACCAAACTCCGAATAAAACCCAAAAAACGTATAATACGTTTTATTCGCGAGAAACGCGAATCAAGAATTATCCGCGAAAAAAACGCGAAATTTTCTTTTAGAATTTTTTTTGGGGCTTTTTTTTGGTTTTTTTTTTTGCTTCGCTGTTGTACCGAATCATTCCCGAATTATACTCAAATCACTAATTTTTTACCCCGCCGAACCGAACCCGAACTATTCGTTTGTATTTTTATTACTAGTATTATTGTTATTAAAATTATTACTATTATTATTATCACTATAATATTTTTATTTATAATTATATAATATAATTTTTATTTTATTTTGAAATTCATTCACTGTTTTTTTTCATTTGAATCGGCAAAAAAATTTAACAACATAATATATTTCTTAATTAAAATTCCTAGCACACAAGAATAATTTAAGTTGTGACTTCAATATAAAAATAATAATTCTAATTTAATAATTTTAAATTAACTTGAAGTAAACAAATCATTTTTTTTAAATCAAGAAACAACTAAACAATATACGAATAAAACGCGAATCACGAATTATTTGCGAGAAAAACGCAAAATTTTTTAAAAAAAAATTTTTTGGGCTTTTTATTAGTTTTTTTTTTTTGCTTCGTTGTTGTACCGAATCATTCCTGAATTATACCCGAATCACGAATATTTGACCCCGCCGAACCGAACCCGAACTATTTGTTTGTATTTTTATTACTAGTATTATTGTTATTAAAACTATTATTATTATTATTATTATTATTATTATTATTATTATCACTATAGTACTTTTATTTATAATTATATAATATAATTTTTATTTTATTTTGAAATTCATTCACTGTTTTTTTTCATTTTAATCGGCAAAAAAATTTAACAACTTAGTATATTTCTTAATTAAAATTCCTAGCACACAAGACCGAAATTTTTATTTATAACATTTTAACAAAATAAATTAATAAAATAACCATCGTTTCTGGTCAATTCTAAATCTAACACGGCCGCAGAATGCCGGAGCGGACCCATATGAGGGAGGCGGCAGAATGCCGGAGCGGACCCGGATCCGCAGAATGCCGGAGCGGCCCCTGTTTTTTTTTTAATCTGATTCTGAAGTTGATTATGATTTTGTGTTGGAAATTTTTATCAAAAATGTAAAGTTTGTACTGGAAGTTGTGTGTAATTACTTATGTTTGAAATGTCGTTTAATCTGAAATTGTTGTTCGTCGTTTGTTTGATCAAAAGAAACATTACAATAGAAAGCCATATAAAGAAGCATACAATAGAATAATACTAATGTTATCGGAAATTACAAATACGTCTAATTAACCGAAAATAAACAACATTTCTACGAGTACAATTAAAAAAGCAACACTAACTCTCAATCTCGTGCAGCTCGAGCAGCTCTGTTTTGTCTTTCTTGTGTATCTCGGCCGGCTTGGTGTCATCTTCTCCTATTATGTAGAACGTCCATCCACATCGAAATTCTGTCGTGCTGTCTTCTGCCCACAGCAATATTTTTTTTCTCTGGAACAAGGACCGGGCCATCGTGTTGAGGCCATTCCGACTGATTTCCATAGACATGCCATTGTGTGCTCCATGTGTTGATCAGTGTATGGATGTGATAGTAGTGACTTACAAATACGCCAGGGTCGATGCCTCGGAGACGACACACGGACAGAACATGAGAGCACGGTATTCTCTCCAATTGAGGCTTCTGGCACGTGCAAGTTACCGTGTGATCATCCCCGATTATCACCATGTATTTGTAATTGGCCTTGGTAAACCAACCAGAATCGTCAGGTATGAAAGCGTGAACTCTCTCCTGTGTGGAGGTTACCTCGAACTCGTTGTTGTTTCCAAAGCCCCCCAGCGTCTTCATTTTATCGGACCTCTCGAATCGTTTGTTGATCAGCTACGAAAAATTAAAAAATAATGAAGAAGTCAGATTTTTTTAACAAAGTTCATTAAATTAAAAATTATGAAGAAAAAACTACAAATAAAAGTACCTGATGCACACGACACGAGAATTGTTGACCTTGACTGACTTCCCATTCTGCTTTGGCCCTCCTTTGCGCAAACCATGTCATACATTTGTAAAATGTGTCTTCAATTATTGCTGCAACCGGTAGCCTACGAGAGGACTTGAAGACCTTATTAAGCGATTCGGACCCGTTTGTAGTCATGATGCCCCAACGGTAACCACCGTACAGTGCTTGGAATATCTTCCATGGTTTGGGGCACTCGTTCTCATCTTGATCCAAATATTTACCCACCCCGTCCAGCCAATTGAGGGCAATGTCACATGCCTGCCCCATTGCTTGCATTCCTTGCTCGTACCTCCTCATTTTCCTCTTAGCCACACATATTCTAAAAAAACGGATTGCCTTATCACTGCAACCGTTCTTCTTCATGTTCTCGGCTATGTGAGTAGCACAAAGACGGTGAACACATTGATCCTCATCCTCCTCGTTCCACCCCATATCATCTTGTCTGAACACCTTTTTGATACCCTTTCCCCTATCAGTGATGACACACATGAATCTGGAGCGGATTACATTACGGCGCAACCATTTCATGAACCATGCACAATCGTCATAACTCTCTGATTCTACCAGTGAAAAAGCCAACGGGAGGAGCTGATTTTCAGCATCGTACCCGGTTGCAATCAACAGCTTGCCTATGGTTAAAACCCATTTTTGTAAGAGCCGAAATCAACTAAAATAAATAAAGTGAAAACAACCAAATTAGTTACCTTTATACCGGCCTGACAGGAAACATGCATCAACTGTGATGACCGGTCTGATATGTTGAAAAGCAGCTATGCACGGTCCAAATGCCCAAGCCGCCCTATGAAAATACCTCCATGGTCCAGGTTCACCAGTGGGATATGAGGTCACCTCAAACAATGTTTCTGTCAAAAAATTTAAAAAAATAAGTTCAATTTTTGATTGAGAATGAAATGACATAAAAATTGAAGGAACAATGTAGTACCTGGGTTGCTTCTTTTGATTGCCTCCAACAATGGAACTACAAGAGCGTATGACCCCTCCCAACTGCCAAATTGACGGGCTATTGCCAACTCACGGCCACGCCATAGTTTGTTGTACGCCGGCATCTGACCGTTGTACCTTTCAGCAACAGCAATTCGGACAGCCTGAATACTCAAGTCGACATCATTCCTCATGTGAGCGGATATACACTCGGCAACCATAGCAGCTGACAACTAGGCGTGATCTGTTCTTGTCGCATCCGCGTGGCATGAATGTTGTGTTGGGCACTTAGAGACACGCCATTGTGTTCCATAACCGGTGGCCCTTGCGAGTATGTACCACCCACAGTAACTGTCCTTGCACTTGAACCTCATTCTTGTGCGGTCACTGTGCGTAGGTTTTACCTCTTTGTTGCAAAGGATGTGAAACCTGGCAATTGCGCTCTTCATTTCCTCTTTTGAGTCATATGTTTGTCCCTCGGACAATTCATTCTCATACTCTGCCCTACTTCCAAACAAACCCGAATTGGCTTCCATAAACCCCGATGTGTCGTTGAAAGCATTAATCGGGTGCTGAAACCCGCGATCCATTATCCGAAACCCGCGATCCATCTTGAATTTCTTTGATAGTCCGAGCACAGGCCCGGTATCTTCCTGGTCAGAATAATCGCTCATACCCTCAGGATCAACAGGACCCCAATTTTCCTCTGCCTCTAGTATTTCTGGATCCACTTCTTCATCGGATTCATCCGGATCACAAGTTTGACCCCAATGAGCGGTCCGACTAGATGAAGGCTGGTCCCTCTGAACTGGGGCCCGACGGGAGGGTCGGTCCCTCTGAACTGGGGCTCGACTACTGGACGGTTGGTCAATTTGGACAGGGGACGGACTAGAGCCGGATGAGTTACCCCGACTACGACCCTGGATTAACCTCATAACTGGGTTCGAACGCCGGGCTCTGGTAACCTCCACATATAGGTCAATTATCTTGTATGCACCCCCAGAAAAACTCATGGTTTGGTTGTACAATACCTGCCAGACTCCCTCATTCTGAACTGGAAATAGTTGGAACCAGGTTTGTGCCGAACTAGTCGGCATGCTAATTTTGGCATCAATTTTGAGGTCATACTGACCCTGATCCAACCCCAAATTCTGACTTATACTTGATTTAAGTCCCAAATAATCAGTACCCGGCAATACCGGGATCACAGTAACAGATCCAATACTATAGTAAACCCCGTTAGGACCTGTTAAAACATCCCCACCAGTGTAGATGGATACCATAAGAGCCATTTTTCCAATTCAATACAGAAAAAACCTACAATTAAAAATTAACTAAATTAATTATTCTAAATTAATTATTATAATTAAATTATTGCTAATTTAATTATTGCTAAATTAATTATTCTAATTAAATTATTAATCTACGGAAATAAAAATAAAAATTTAAAAGAAGAGAGAAAAAACTTACAGATCAGAGAGCTAACTCAGGAGAGAGAAGGTGTGAGAGTGTGGAATGAAATTTCTCTGTCATTTTCGGGATATAAAGAACAGGGTCCGCTCCGGCATTCTGCGGACCCGGGTCCGCTCCGGCATACTGCTGCCCCATATGGGGGTCCGCTCCGGCATTCTGCGGCCTCCCTCATATGGGTCCGCTCCGGCATTCTGCGGCCGTGTTAGATTTAGAATTGACCAGAAACGATGGTTATTTTATTAATTTATTTTGTTAAAATGTTATAAATAAAAATTTCGGCACACAAGAATAATTTAAGTCGCGAATTCAATATTAAAATAATAATTCTAATTTAATAATTTTAAATTAACTTGAAGTAGACAAATTATTATTTTTAAATCAAGAAACAACTAAACAATATACGATGTCAGAGTCTAAAAACCGTTGCGACTCGAGGGATAAAAATATTTAGAAAATCGAATGACACGAATGATTAAATAATTGTTACAATAAAAAAATATTCTCGTTGAAAATGAGAGTAATGATTGGGATTAGTGGCCGCAATTATCTTTGGAGTACGGTGGGCCCCATTATAAATCTGTGGGGGTGGGGTCCACAAATGATGTGTGCAGCATTTTACCCGTTGACACATTAAAAAAAAAATCCAAAAAACCAAAATCTGAAAGGATGAATGCATATTGCTCCTCTGTGGGCTCAATGGGTCTCCATTTTTTTTTAAATTGTAATTATCTATCCTTTAAATGATTTTTATGCTTATTTTGTAGAGGAATTTAAAATTGATTCCTATTTTTTTTATAGAAAACTTCAACATTAATGACCACCTATTTCTAAGATAATAAATTTAAAATATTTATAATGTGCACTGTACAAACTTATATTATTCATTCGTATTAAAATATTTTTTTTACATCCAACGAATGAATGTAGAGATCAAGAGGTACTAAGTAAATAGTAACATAGTATATTGACATTAGTATTATTTTAGTTACAGTGACACTGACTTTAAAATTCATCAAATAAGTTTCAAACAATGAATCTAAACATTTCAAACTAATCTACACTACGAGTGAATAGTGATGCATTTACTTGCAAAATTTAGAAATTTTCGAATTCATTCGTATGAAGTCAGGCTGTCAAAAAAGAAGATTTTTAAGTTAATTTTAATACATTTATATTTTATCACTTTTTACCGGTTGACTTCATACTAAATGAATTCGAAAATTAATAAATTTTGCATGTAAATGGATCACTAGTAAGGTCGATCGATTTGAATTATTTTAATTCGTTGTTTGAAACCTATTTAATATATTTTGAAGTCAGTGTCACTATGACTGAAATAATATTGATGTCATTGTAGTCAGACTCCTCTTTAACCTAAATTTTTTATTTTTATCTATTAAAGTTTCTAAATTTTATGAGAATTAATACTATTAACTTCCTCATAAAATAAAATTAAGTGATAGTTTTATTCCGATGATCGCTGTTATTCAAAAGTTAAAGCGATAACATGCTACCGGAAATGCAATTTGTGTGGGCCCGCATGTCAGGGACTCAGACCAGACTATTTAATCAACCCTAGGCCCTAACACATGTAATTTAATTTACATATCTTGTCTACTTGCCAAGCTGCCAATGGTGGATGCGCACTATTTCACAAGTATAGCAAAATATCCTATGTATGAGGCACGCCAAATGTAGCATCTTGTGTTCACCACAAGAATGGGACAGGACAGTATCCGCAAGAGTAAAAATGGACTATTTGTGAAGGAATACCGATAGAAAGGTGTTTTTTTCTATTAGCGGCGGAAGTATCCGCGAAGGTATACCGACAGTATCTCTTGCGGATATTGTCTCATTACTGCTCTCTATTGTCATAATTCCGTTCCAAATCGTGCAATTGCAACTATAAAAATTATTTACCATTGATTTGTTTTTTCTTAGTTTTCAATCTGACATGTTTGTTTTAACTATGGATCCAGTTTTATTGAGTGACAGTATAAAAAAAGTTATGTTTGATCGTGGAGTATACTCTGCTCCACACTTAAGTCTTAATTCAGAATTAATTACTCCACTTCTTTAGACGTGTTAACTTATTTAACATTTACTTTGTATGTAGAATCTACTATTACAGCATAAATTTATTTTTCAACATCTTATTCCTCCAAACTAATTAATTTAATCATGAGTCATGACAAATATAAGTCGTCAAATGAGATATAAATAAAAAAAATAAAATAGAGTAAATAATTTAATTTTTTTTAATTTAAGTAGCAACTAAACATGACTGTAAAAATGAGTTGGAAACGAAAACATTTAGCATCCGAAAGAAAAACAAGAGCAATACAGAGTTTATTTTCTCTCTCTTTTTTTTTTTAATATCACACAGGGTCCACTATATTTGGCTGCATAACCATTAACCGACCACAACCACAATATCTGAAAATCGTAATAAAATAAAATAATAGTAAATAATAAAATGAGCAAGGACAAGTGGGTGCTTTGTACATCTATATCTCTTTTGTTGCTTTTACTACAAGTCATCATTGGTCCTTGAGGCCTCGTGCCTCCCTTATAGGCCCGATTTTTTTTATTTTTACCCTCGACAAAAAAACAATTAACAGATCTACTCTCTAATTTTTAAAATTTTCATAAAATATTTTTTTATGAAAAACCTTTTAAACTAAAAATATAAAAATACCATTGAAGGACTTACATATAAATTTGAAGAGCCTAACAATTATTTTTTTTTCTCTTCCTCTTTCTCCTCGGCTGCTGGAAATAAATTGTGAGTGGGTATGAGAAAGAAAAGACGATTTATATGGCATTTCTAGTTGACCGCTCCACTGTGGGGCGGTCAGGACATTTTTCAAAATATTTAAAAATTGAGGGCAAATATGTTATTTTTTTAGGGTCTCAATAAAAAAATCGGCTTATTGGCTCATTAACACTTTGTACATGATCCAGTACAAAGTAGCTAATATTATTGAAGACTTCATACGGGATATAGACATATAGTACAAATTAACCAATATTATTAAACTTCATACAGGATATAGTACAAACTACCAATATTTTTTTATTGTGCCACCAAGGTTATGATTAGGGTGGCAACGAGCTACAGCCGAGCGAGCTGGACCTAGGACATCCGAGCTAAAATCTTAGCTTGAAATCGTGACAAGTCAGCCTGAACTAGCCCGCGAGCTGGCTCACTGGGTCTGGCTAGATCTTGTTTTAAGAAGAAAATAAATTCTACAAACTTTTTGGATCGAGCTGAACTGAGCTAGACAATATAAAATGTACACAAATTTATACGAATTCACAAATTGATACCTAGCCGAGCTAGCTCGCGAACTGGCGAGCAAGGTAAGTCCCAACTTGAACTCGTTAATTCTGAACCGAGCTAGTGGCTAGCTGGCTCGATCCAGTAACGAACGAGCTATTAGCGAGCGAGTCAGATGCCAGTCACGATCAAGACACGAGCTACGAGCTTTTTTGCCACCCACTTGTGATATTTTTGTGTTCAGCTTCCATGCTAAATTAATATCAGCATAGCCGCATAGGAGTATTAAAGAAATAAGAAATAGCATTTAAAAATAATTTAATGTTTATTGGTTTAACTCTTACGTTTATAGAGATATAACTCCAATCTTTTTAGAAATTTAAGTTCGTTAAACAAACTTAATATAATTGGAGTGTGAAACCATTTTCTTTTATGGTTCTTTCAAGGCCCGTGGTTCCTGAGTGTGAATTAGTGACCAGTTTTAGGTGTTCACATATCACATTCTTACTAGTGGCAGAAATGAACACTAAGACTCCAGTAACATGTAAAAGGTTCTAGAAGAGATTCGACGGATCGGATACACGTAATTCTCGAAAAGAAGAGATAAAACACATAAATTTGCATCCGATGTCCGTTTGATCTCCTTTGAGATTCGTGTGCGCTAGAGTAGCACGGATTTTGAAGTGAATTTGCACGGATATTGAAGCGACGCTTACAGATTTAAAACGGATCCGGTAGAGGAACTCGCCAGACGCAATCTGTTCCCATCATGATAGGTTATATGTTAATCATTAGATCTTTGCTCATTTTGGCATCAAAAGTAGGGGTCAAGTGCTTTATGTTTTTCATGTATCAGTCATATCTCACATTTTTATTTTTGTCTTGAAATTTCAAACATTCCATCTAAACTACTCAACATGATATCCATGTTAAAATGTGTTTGGAAATCAAATTTTATAAAAAAAAATTTAATATTTTACAAATAATATCGGTACAAAATCATTGTTTTTGAATGATCGAGAATCTTCTAAAACATAATAATTTTGTACCTATCTAAAATAATATAAAATTTGATCTCTATGTATTTTTTTAATATGAAGATCATATTGAGCGATTCGTATTGACTATTTGAAATTTGAAAACAAACTAAAAGAAAATGTGAAGCACGAAAAACATAAGACATTTAAACTTCTTCAAATGGTTACTGGAATGTTTATCATTCTTATTTTTTAAGAGGAAGCAGTATCTTAACTTTCTTCTCATTTTTTTTCTTTTTCTTTTCAACTTGGGAGCACATTCTTAGTGCAATTGATTATACTAAACATTTAGAGGCGTTTTACTATGGACCAAAATTTTATCAACTTTTTTCTCGGAATCAATTACAGCCGTTGATTTTTTAAAAGACAAAATTAATATAATTCTTTTAGAATTTGACAAATAAGGATTAGATAATTAAGAGTGTAGATAAGTAGGATTATATTATTAAATTAGTTTAGGTGAATTTATGAGAATAAAAGATAGATTTAGGAATGAGAGTCATTTGACTCGTTATAAATATGTTTTTTATCAATAAAATTGTTAGTAGGCATTAATAAAAAATGACATATTTTTATAAAAAACGAGTTTCTAGTACACTAAAAAAAATGAACTGTCGTTGTTGATTTGATCGGATGGTTGTTATTTACAAATAAAGTTTTGTGACAAGGATATTATTGTCATGATGATAATTAAAGTTGGTTTAATAGAAAATATTATCTTCTTTCATTTCTTATCAAAAACATATAATAATTATATTTAATTTTTAATATTATCCTTAATTTATTGAATGCTCAATTAATTTTAATTTGTTTATTGTAATATATAGTATAGTAGAGCAAATCTCTTCCATAGAATGTGATAAAGGCCTTTTTAAAATTGATGCATTGTTGAAGTAGAAGAAAGAGATCAGCTTGAGAGGGAAGTGGATATAACATCACAAATAGTGGTTTTTTTTTTATGTCCCTTTCATGTTACTATGTTGCTAACAGGTGTCAATTGCAATTGGTTGTTCCTGGTTTTTTTTGTGGTTGCTTAGCTGTTGCCCTTGATTTAATTAATGTCTTTAAAAAAATTTCCTTTTTGGATTGAAACGAATGATTCAACAAGTGATTAAGTGAAATGCATGATGAATAAAAGAAAGGAGTAATTGAATTACATGCAATAGGGATGCTGTAATTTGATTGGATCAAATATATATAAAGTTGGGCTATGGTGCATTGCAATGTATATGCTTCTTGTACATTGGACTGCAAATTATTAGATTTGAAGTTCAAATAGTTGATCTAAAGGATTCAACATGTTCTCCATATCAACATATGCCTGGAGACCAAATTTTATATTTGTTGAAAAATTTTTACTATTTTTTTAGAATTTTTGAAAAATCGTTGTTTTTTAGAAATTTCTGGACCATAGAAAAACAGTGATTTTTAAAAATTCGAAAAAAATAGCAAACAATTTCAAAAAAATGTAAAATTTGGTCTCCAAATACATTTTAATATGGATATCAAATTGAATGGTTTGGATCGGTTGTTTTGAAGTCAAAACTAATGATTTATAATCTAATGTACAAGAGATCATATACATTGCAATGCACCATAACCTAACTATATATATATGTATATGAGTAGGGTTAAAGTGCACCATTGGTTTTGTGCTCCAATCTTGCTCCACATTCTTATCTTCATTTCTAAAGTCCGAACCGCTTACCATCATCTTCGTATTAAAATGTACTTGGGAACCAAATTTTATATTTTTTTGACTTTTTTTACTATTTTTTTAGATAGGTACAAAATCACTATTTTTAGAATAAGATTCTGGACTATCCAAACCAGTGATTTTGTATCTATCTAAAAAAATAGTAAAAAAATTTCAAAAAATATAAAATTTGGTCTCCAATCACATTTTAATATAAGATTATGTTGAACAGTTCGGATTGATTGTTCGAACTTTTAAAACAGAAAAAAAAACGTGGAGCATAATTGGAGCACAAAACTAATGGTGCATTTTAACCCTACTCTATGTATATATATAACTGAAGTCAAAATCATATTTTACTCTACTTCAATAAATAGAGATTAGAATATTTTGAAGAAAACAAAACAAGAAAAAAATGATTTTATCAGACTAAATATATATTTTCGAAGTCAAAATCAGATTTTGCTGTGCCTCAATACATAAGAAATTAGAACATTTGAAATAAATAAATAAACAAAAAATAAAAAAGAGACTGCACTTCAGAGTTTAGAACAGTTGATCTTTTGCATTTCTTTGATGTTTGCTACCGACCAAATCTGAACATTACAAACACAAATAATTTTTTCGGACCTCAAAAGCTATAACGCCATTAACCGTTTTTCTTTTATAATAATTTTAAATAGCTAGTTATAATTGCGCTATAACTGCGATGTAATATTTTTTGATCTTAAAAACTATAGCACTATAATCACTTTTTACAACCTCGCAAATAACTAAAAAATTTACCAAAAACAGCGGTCCAAATTCCAACAGAAACAAAAGATGAGTCAATGAATTCTTCATTTCCTTTCGTCGCACTTGATATATAGTTCATAGTTCATACCAGTGTCATGACGCAACTGGCTGGATCAACAGAAACAAAAGATGAGTCACTGAATTCTTCATTTCCTTTTGTCGCACTTGATATATAGTTCATAGTTCATACCAGTGTCATGACGCAACTGGCTGGATCAACAGAAACAAAAGATGAGTCACTGAATTCTTCATTTCCTTTTGTCGCACTTGATATATAGTTCATAGTTCATACCAGTGTCATGACGCAACTGGCTGGATCAACAGAAACAAAAGATGAGTCACTGAATTCTTCATTTTCTTTTGTCGCACTTGATATATAGTTCATAGTTCATACCAGTGTCATGACGCAACTGGCTGGATCAACAGAAACAAAAGATGAGTCACTGAATTCTTCATTTTCTTTTGTCGCACTTGATATATAGTTCATAGTTTCATGAATTCAGATCTTCCCCGGTACCGTAATAGAGTATCTTTTACAATTACTTGATCTGGACCGTTTTTTTTAACTTGACACGATCTCAAAGCCAAATAATACTGTCCCCTCTGTCAGCCCGAATCTCAAAGCAGCTGAGAGTTAATCTCAAACCGTAAAGAGAAGAGAATCTATTACAGTAATGGAGAGAATACTTGTCCCATAGTTCATAGTGTTCATACCAGTGTCATGACGCAACTGGCTGGATCAACAAAGCAACAACTTTTGTGTCAAACTCGATCTGGTGCCTTTATGATGAATTTCTGACACCGTTTTCCCGTGAGCATGCACTACTGTCATTCATTGCTATTGCTTCAAGGGCCCGCTTTCAATGATAAAGTCAAAGCTCTGAAATTATTTCTTCTTGTTTTGTAGAATATCAAAAGGAATAGCTTTATAGCTCGAAGGAGTTTCCTCTGAGGTACCTGATATGTGGAATACTTAAAATAAATTAAAACTAATTGATTGTCTATTTAAAATATAATATGTATTTAGGTATTTGAGTTTCCTGATCAGGTAGTATAATATTTTCAGCCGGATCAAAATTAATTCGGTATCTAAGAGAACTCGTTCTAATATTTGTTCAGGACTGAAACTGTGACTCGGTCAGGTATTGCAATGGATTTGAATTATTCAAAATATAGGATTTAAATAATAAAAAAATAACAAAAAATGTTTATTTTTTAGAATTATTGTCGTATTTTCATTCAGGTTTGTGCTCGATAAGACGAGATTATAAATGATTTATAGGTAACACACAATATTTAATAACATTTAAAAAAATCAGACAATATTCCCATACAAAGCATTGATACGTCAATATGATTCTTTCGATATAAAAAAAAAATAAATTCTCTTTTTTTTTTCCCCTCATGTGATCATGTCCCATGCTTTTACATAAAATCAAAATACATTAGATTCATGTGGGACCCCATTAGAGGGAAAGTCACCGTCACTGAGAAATCGATTTTGTTTCTAATGAGCATGTTCACACAGAACTCATAACTCATAAGAGATGGATAACACCACGATGTCAGATATATATATATAGAGGAGGGATCACTTATAACAAATTTGAGTTACAACAAAGTTACAACATTTATTTTTTTTATTTTTAAAGTCTAAATCATCGATCCAAACCGTTCAACATGATCTCCACTATAAAATGTGCTTGCAGATCAAATTTTACATTTTTTTGAATTTTTTTTACTATTTATTAAGTATTTTACAAAAAATAGTCATACTTAGAACATTGAATTTTGTACCCATCTTAATAAATAGTAAAAAAATTCAAAAAAATATAAAATTTGATCTGCAAGTACATTTTATTTAGATAATTATGTTGAACGGTTTGGATCGACGATTTGGACTTTGAAAATGAAAAAAATAAATGTTGTAACTTTGTTGTAACTCAAATTTGTTGTAAGTGAATCCCTCCTCATATATATATATAGGCTCGAAAGGTGTTCAAATTATTTCATCGATCACGCTTAACATCACCAAGACAGGTGGCATACTCTTATTAACTTAGCACATCGCACGAAAAAAAAATATTATTATATTACAAAACACTGATAATTAATTATTATTATAATACTAATCTTAGTAGTTAGTTCGTCATCATTGTCAGCATAATCGAATTTTTATAGGTTATAATCACCTCACTTTTATGAATTTTCGCCCCCTCACTAGCTCTTCAATCAAATGTTGATATATATATATTTGGTTTAAAAGAATCCACAAAAGCATGCGTTTCTAGCCTCCCAATCAAATATTGATATATATATTTATATATATTTGGTTTAAAAGAATCCACACAAGCATGCGTTTCTTGCCTCCCTGTATCTTAGAAAATAAATATTATTCTTCATGATTTCCTTGTGGATTGAGCTTATTTTTAATAATGAATAATCTCGATAGATATTAATCTCCTATTGACTATGGAAGAAAATAGGTTGGGTGAGGTGACGTGACAAACACACTGTAAATTGGTCACGTCACGTTACAAGATCAATTATTATTTTCGTGTGATGTGACGTGACAAAATAGTGGTGGACAGTCATGTCACGTGAATAGTCACGTTACGTATGGTCACATTGTTATTACACGTGACGTGATTAAACGCGACCTAATTGATGACGTTTAATTATTATTTTCAAGTTTTAATTAGTTCATAGAAAATAATAACAAAATATATTAAAAAATAAAAAACTATTACAATATAAATTATAATAAAAAAATTAGTCACATAATGTGTCATGTGACGTGACCTGATCAGTTTGCATGACGTGACGTGACTAAAATAATAGAGGGCAGTCACATTACGTGATTGACACACGTAATGTTACGTAACTAGTAACAAGCCGACTAATTTCTCTCTCTACTATTGGAGTTGTGAAATGTAAATTTTATTATCTCAGTCATTAAATGTTATTACCAAATAAATATCCTCACAATATTCACAGATATGCAGCTTAAGCATAGAATATTATATATACTTGTTGATTTTCAAAATAATATTTTATTTATAATAATGGGAAAAGGCAGGTTTATATATGTAATCGTTACATTTATAAATTATAAAGTAATAAAAGTTTGTTGTCGATTTGTTTACATAATTCAATAATTCAATGTAGACATTATATATATATATATATATATATATATATATATGTATATAGTGAGGCTACGGTGCTATGCATAGCACGGATTGGGTCCGTGCTACGGCTCAAAATTTGACTTTTCAAAATCCTAATAGTCGATCCGAACAGTTCAACATGATTATAAAATGAATATGTACTTGCAAACCAAATTTTACATTTTTTCAATTTTTTGCTATTTTTTTAGATAGGCTATTTTTGGATGGTCCAGAATGTTCAGATCAAGTGATTTTCGAGAAAATAGTCAAAAAATTCGAAAAAATGTAAAATTTGGTTTGCAAGTACATATTCATTTTATAATCATATTGAACAGTTCGGATCGACCGTTAGAATTTTGAAAAGTCAAATTTTGAGCCGTAGCACGGACCCAATCCGTGCTATGCATAGCACCGTAGCCTCACTCTATATATATATATATATATATATATATATATATATATATATATATATATGTGTGTGTGTGTGTGTGTGTGTATGTTGTCTTCTTTTCATTGATTGAAACTAAGGTTCTAAATAGCGATGATGCGCTAAATAAAAAGTTATTACAAATAGCGTAGCTATAACGAAAACTATCCTACATAGAGTTTTTTGTTAATAAATTATGTTTTATATTTCTACTAATTGTCAACATTATCTAAAGTCTCATATATCGATAATTAATGCAAAATTGATTAAGAAATTAGAATATTCATATTGAACCAGTACAAAGTCCAAATTACTATTTAAAAAAAATCTCTAATAATATCATAAACTATCTATCTTTTTCCATTCAAAATAACCTAAGCATCATAGCATAAACTATACATTTTTTTTCTATTAAAAAAAACCTAAGCACCATGGCATAAACTATCTATCTTTTTTTTATTTAAAAGCAAAAGCAATTCGGACCTTGAAAGAAATTTCAATTTGGACCTTTAAATAAAAGTCTATGTAGCATAGCGTGTGTTGTAGTGCGTAGCGTGTAGCGCAAATAGCAGACCGCTATTACCGCTATAGCAGTTGTAACTGAAATAACTTTATTCCATGCTTAACATTTAAGGTTCAAAAATGTTATATCGTACTATTTAAAACACTGGTGGTCTCTCAGCATCACACGGAACACATTAGAAGCTAACTTGACTTTGCCATCATTACAGAGATCCCGAACTAACCATTCATGTGACCACTTATTTATCAGATAACCTTGTTGCGAGAAACACAGAAATAATCCATACGCACGTTCAGTTAAGCCTCGATACAAGTAACCTGAGACCATTGAACTATAAATACGGATCCGACCTGTTTGACCCATTTGGTTCCTTGAGCCGCTCTGTTTTAGTACTTTAAACAACGACTCAGCTTGACCAACATTACCTCCTTCACAAAATCCCTCTATAACCAAACCATATGTTTTACCATTCAAACCATATTATCGGATATCACCATTGATAAGGGTGCGGCCAACCAAACATGGAGCTGTCTCTTCACTGTCCCTCCCGTCATGGAATATGTTGTGGTTGGGATACTTGTGATCGGTTGCCTGTGCGGTTCTACCCTCTTTTGAGTAGCGAAGTTGTCCCTTGATGATATTTACTTGCCATTCTGACATTTTTTTGTCAGCTGCTTTAATTATTAATTTGCCTTTTGGGCTTCCCTCCAGAAAAGGGAATCATATGTTGGAAAAAAATTATAAATTAAATTGGAGACTATTAAATTGAACACAATACCAAAATATACAAGAATTTTCGAGTAAAGTTTGCAGTGTAAAAATTTAGTTCATCCACTTAATTAGATGGATCTCTACATAATAATGAAGTCGGCCAAAGAAACATTAAATACATTATTTTTTTTATTGTATAACTCAGTATAGAAAAGTGAATCGAGTGGACTACATTCATTTTTATAGATTATGAATATTTTACCTACTAGAATGTAACTTTAAAATATTTTAAATCTCATCACAATAATTTTTCAAAATATGGATTGAATAGGATCTTGATTTTTTAAAATACGCCAGTGTCAGGGGCAAACGGATAATATCCGTATTTATATTCAAATTTTGTGAATTTAGTTATTTGGAAACTGATAATTTACATATATGAATACATATACGGATAATTATTCATATTCATAATTTTTTATCTGTCTATTTTAAAATCGTATATGTTTAGAGATGAATATTTTTTTATATTTATTGATTAAAAATATAGTTATGTTGTCGATTATATTTGTAGCGAGATATATATTCTATAATGGCATAAAATTTTCAATACGAAAAAAATTATTTTGTTCACCATAATAATTAAATATCCAAAAGTATATATGTATTTTATGTTATTGTATTTTTTAATGTAAAAAATAATTTATTGAATGATACGTTAATTTGGTGACAAAATTTAAATTAGGTGCTCGAATATAATTCGTATATATTTAATTTATCTGTACTCGTATTCTATTCATATCCATTTCATATTCAATCTATATGTCTCCGAGAAAATAAAAACAAATACAGATTTATTTTTACCAGTATTTTATTCGTATATAATTTTTTAGATTTGTTTAAATAATTAGAAAAAGGATAATTTAGAAAACCAACTTAATTGGTATTTTTTTTTATAAAAAAACAAAAGTACCGAATAAGCTATTCGGTGCCTCTCATTTATATTTAAACGGTACCGAATAGCATATTCAGTACCACCCAATTTTACTTTTTTACCTGACAGAAATTATGAAAAATTATGAAACCGTACTTCTTGAAAGTAAATGAGAGGTACCGAATAGCATATTCGGTACCTATAGTTTTTATAAAAGAAAATCAATCAAATTGATTCTCTAAATTTAATTTTTCTAATCATGATTTTTAAAAATAAAATTCCGATCCCCAACCACCACCGAACAAGTATCCTCTCCATTGCTAAAAGATTCTCTTCACTTTACTCTTCACTTTACGGTTTGAGATTAACTCTCAGCCGCTTTGAGATTCGGGCTAGCACAGGAACAGTTGGGCTTTGAGATTCGTGCCAAGTTAAACGAACGGTCCAGATCCAATAATTGTAAAAGATACCCTATTACGGTACTGGGGAGTAGAGTGGCAAAAACGTGCCGTGACGTGACTAACACGCCGTGACTTTGGTCTCGTGCCGTGCCGTGACCAAGTTAATTTTTCACATGCCGTGCCGTGCCGTGACTAAAATGTCAAGGGGTGGTCACGGCACGCGAATGGTCACGCCACGTGAGTCACGCCGTGCCTAAACGTGCCGTGACCCGCGTGACTCGCGTGATTATTTAATCATAATTGAAGTTAATTTATTCAAGATTCACCATTAAATTAATATCTAATGGTCCTAATTACACGTGACTCGCGTGACTACATGTCGTACCGTGCCGTGACTAAATTTTTCGCGTGCCGTGCCGGGCCAAAGTTTCAAAAGATGAGCACGGCACGCGAATGGTCACGGCACGGGACACGCGAGTCACGGCACGCGAATGACATGCGTGCCGTGCCGTTCCGTACCGTTCCGTGCCGTAACCGTGCCGTTCCGTGACGGAGCCGGCTCCGGCGTGCCATTTTTCCCACTCTACTGGGGAGGATGTGAATTCAACCCCACCCACCCACCCACCCACACACAACTGTTTGTACTGAGAATTATCGATTTAAGAACACGTGGGAAGAGAGAAAGCACCCCGACATTTTTATTAATATCTAAAGTTTAAAAAAAATTATTATTTATGCCCAGAATGTCAGCTGATTTTGAAAAATGTCCAAACCGGTCAGAAAATGACCTGCCTAGGGGTAGGAGTAAGCCGGCCATTTTCTGGCCGGCTTACTCGTTTTTTTTTCTTCTAAGACACTATAAAGAGCAAAATAATAAATTACGCTATTTTCTAGCCGGCTTACTGAAAATTATGTTGAATTACACTATATTAAGTTAAATTACACTAAATTACATTACATTACGCTAAAATACACATGAATAGAGACGATATCTTCATTGAAAAGGCGAAAACGACGGCGAAACTTCAAACGATCATAAAACGGCGCTCAAGTGTTCGATTTCAGCAAATGACCACTTTTCGGAAAGCTTGCGAAAATGCGCATGCGTCCGTGCTAGCTATGCCACATTTTGAAATTCAGAATTGCCAAAAAACTAAGGAAAGATCCTCAAAACTTGAGTTGAAGTTTCCGATTAAGATTTTCATTTATATTATTCAATCTAAGTAGCTCAGTAAATTAGTTACATAATGAACTTGTAGAACACCATTTTTTACTATTTTTGGAATTTTTTTACTATTTTTTATGATTCATGAAAGATGGCACAGAATCGGTCTACTTTAGCACATAATCGGTCTACTTTAGCGAAGTTATTGTAATTTAGCGTAATTTAACGTAATTTAGTGTAATTCAACATAATTTATTGTAATATAGTGTAATTCAACATAATTTTCAGTAATCTAGTGTATTTTAGTACAAATATGCTAATTATAAATCAAAAGAAGTAATCTAACAAATAATTTAAACAAAAAATTTAAATTTCAGTGTTAGATTTTATTATTTTGCTCTTCATAGTGTCTTTAAAAAAAAACAAAAAAAAACGAGTAAGCTTACTCCTACCCCTAAACCGGCCATTTACTGGCTGGCTTGGGCATTTTTCAAAATCAGGTGATATTCTGAGAATAAATAATAATTTGTATTAAACTTTGGATATTAACAAAAATGTCGGGAAAGCACCAACTAAAATGGAAAAGAAATTCAATATACTATTTGGGATGCTAACATCCTTTTTTTTCTTTCGGATGATGGTACACTGATGCAATTTCGTACTGTGCATACAACCATACAGTGATGGTCATATGACATATGGTAAGTAGAGCGGGTACATTTTAATTAATTGCTTTTGTGTCATGAAATTATACAAGATGAGATTTTATAGAAAAGATAATTCAAATTTATTCTCGTGGATATGCATTGGAATGAAATGAATGTTCGATTGTATCGTGAATATAGTTGTAGAAATTCCTTCGTATTTTTTTAATACTTGATATCAATCAATTATTCTTTATTAATAGTTATTAGTGTAATTAAAGATGGTAAATTAAATAATTCGACAATATTTATTAATTATTATTTTCTAACGAGTCTTTTGCTCGTAAACTTGTTATTCTACCACCGGAAAAATCAATTAAAATTAAATAAGTAGTTTGATTATTACTTATTATGCTTAATTTGCTTGAAATAAAATACAATTTTTCTTTTGTAATTTCGTCATACTGAAAATTATTAAATGTTATTGGTTGGAAGAGGAAAAAAAACACCAATGGTAGCGGTTGGATTTAATGAGATGGATAATTTATTTGTTCTTTTTTTAATGAGGAAAAAAAAACACCAATTACTATTACCAGTGGCGGACCCAGGTGGTTCCAGGGGGGCAGCTGCCCCCCTGGATTTTGAGTTTTAGTAGAGATTTATCGGTTCTGACCGACTTTGTCCTTCCTGAAATTTTTTTTGCCCCCTCTGGACATTTGATTTGTAATTCGGGTTAAATTTAGGGTTAAAATTGAAATAAATTTATTAAATTTTGGTTGAAAATTAGAATTATAAGTCAGAGCATCAGAAATTACAAGTCAAAGCATTGGAAAAATATAAGTTATAGCATTGTTTTTTATCAAGTACCCAATTAGTTAATGGATTTAAATTCGATTAGGTATTTAAACCCGAAATTGAAATTTAAACTCAATTGATTAATGAATTTAAACCCGATTAGATATTTAAAATCCTGAATCCGCCTCTGACTATTACTTTCTTTCTCCTCTATCTACTATCTCTTGTTTCCATATTTTTCTGTACATTATGCCTATAAAACGCCTTCATTAACAATATTTTTCTATACATTATGCTCGACTTGTGACACTAGCAATTTTTATGAGTTTGAACTTGACCATCCTTTTTTTTTTTTAATAATTATCTTGACCTTTATGAATTTTATAATTCTCTTGAATTTTAATATAAATTTTAGACGGGTGTGAAACGATTTGTGGTCAATATATATCTCATTCCGGTATCACTTTGTCATGAAATGCAACATATGCCGAAATTTTTATTAATAGAAAAAATATTAAATTAATATCTAGAATAAAGAATTCGTCAGATTTTGATATCTAACAAAGACGTTACCTTTCGTAACGTCCAGGGAACGTTACAAAAGGTAACGTCCCGATTAATAACATTTAGCCACGCAATTAGAAGCGGAGCTGGCCGTTGAGAACGGTGACGTCCCGGGAAAAAAAAAAAAAAAAACCTATTTGGCCGTTGAGAACGGTGACGTTCAGGGACCCTCGTGTAGGATTTGAGTTGTTGACAAAAAAATGCAATTGCTTGCACTGTGAGGTGTGAGCGTACAAAAAGTTGACTATGGAAGGTGACCTTTTGACCATGAAGTGTTGTTTAGTGCAGATTCTCTGTTGCAATCATGGTGTAGATAAATATGCCAATATTGTTTATAGAGTATATGGTGTTCTTTTTTTACATGTTATGTAAGTAAATGGTAATTAAAAAACAATTTCTCTGTGTAAAATATAAATTTATAAGGTGTAAAATAGTTTGCATTGATATTAGAGTTCAATATTTTTTTGTTTTATTTATGTGTGCTTGTCAGTTTGGATCCTCTCCAGTTGCAAATGTATTGATTAGCTGCTTGTCGGCTGGATCATATTATTTGAAATAGCACCTTGTCTGTCACTTAATTTTTTTTGGCACTTGCGGCAAAGGAAATATTTGACTAAAATGGCTAATTTTTGAAGGTCATGTTTGATTGTAAACTCAACAACTCAAATCTTACACGAGGGTCCCTGGACGTCACCGTCCTCAACGGCCAGATAGTTTTTTTTTTTTCTTTTTTCCCTGGACGTCACCGTTCTCAACGGCCAGCTCCGCTTCTAATTGCATGGCTAAATGTTGTTAATCGGGACGTTACCTTTCGTAACGTCCCCTGGACATTACAAAAGGTAACGTCTTTGTTAGATTTCAAAATCTGACGAATTCTTTATTCTATGTCGATATTAATTTAATATTTTTTCTATTAATAAAAATTTCGGCAACATATGTGCTGGATTAAACAAATATGTTATTTGTCAGAGAAATATTTCACTTATTAAAATAAAAAACCTTAGCTTGTCAATACAAAATTTTCACACGTGGTGTGTAACTTAATTTCTTTATCACTTCGCCAGCATCAACCTGTAACGCCGAAATTTTTATTTTTAACATTTTAATAAAATTCATTAATAAATTAACCATCGTTTTTGGTCAATTTCAAATCTAACACGGCCGCAGAATGCCGGAGCGGACCCATATGGGGGGTACCGCAGAATGCCGGAGCGGACCCCCATATGGGTCCGCACAATGCCGAAGCGGCCCCAGGGCCGCATAATGCCGGAGCGGTCCCCGACCTATATATAGGGCCGCAGAATTCCAATTTCATTACATCTCTTTTGAAGCTTGAATCCCTTCGACCTCGGGTAAGTTTTCTTCTTCTTCTCTTGTTTTAATTTTTAGTGTAGAGTAGTAATTAGGTGTAGGTTTAGGGTTTAGGATTAGGATTTAGGTTTAGAGTTTAGATTTAGGATTTAGAATTAGAATTGTACCAAAATTTAATTCGATTGTACCCAAATTTAAATAGAATTGTACCCAAATTTAATTAGATTGTACCTAAATTTAATTCGGTTGTAACCAAATTTAATTAGAATTGTATCCAAATTTAATTAGAATTGTACCCAAAGTTAAACCGGACTTTTACCAAACTCTCATATTTGACCAAATATTATCCAATACAGCATGAGTACCAGTAGAGATATACCATCCTCCAGTAGGGGTACACAGCATGCTCCTACAGCCACGCCATACGAGATGTCTCAGTACATCGAGACAGCGTTGGCGGATGTTCCGGGTATCCGGAGTCGCACCGACAGGGTCAGCGACTTCTTGTGGTACCCGAATGCGGAGCATCGGATATTAGAGGCTGCCACTGGGGTAAGTAAATTTGTCATATTTATAAATTTGTCATCTCGAATTTTCGATGAATGAACTTGATCTGATTATTTACTTAAATGCAGGGTTTGGATGCGGTTACGGTTCGTCACAACCGCCAGCATCTACGGTACCAGTCGGCGTACGGGGGGGTTTTACGCTCGATGGGATTGTACCAGATATCCCAGATGGCCGAGGAGAATGCTGACGAGGGCTTATCTTCTGGCCTCGTTGAGCGATGGCGTCCGGAGACGCACAGCTTTCATCTCCCCCATGCTGAGATGACAGTCACCCTACAGGACGTCAGTTGCCTGTGGGGTATGACTATTATTGGGGAGCCGGTCACGGGCGTCGAGTACGGAGATTTTCGTGCATTGTGCTTAGAGCTATTGGGCATCCCGCACGAGGATCTCCAGAAAGCGAAGAAGAGAGGTGAGAAGACTGTGGTCTCGCCCGGCTGCATCAGCTTGGTAAAGCTGCGGGCGAGATTTCAGGTCTTTCCGGATCGACCAGATCAGGTATTTGCTTGTACAAGATTTAATTTAAATAATATTATATTTATTTTCTTGTAAGTAATGTTCTAATTTATTTTGGAGACAGGAGATCGAGCACCTCAGAGATGATGCCGAGTTTTTTCCAGTTCGAATTGATATATGATATTAAATCTATACTTCCAGGTCGAGGTGGATGGCGCACATCGCTCATATCTTGAGATATTGCCGGAGCGATGTCGTCAGCAGGAGCGTTTCTGGCGTGCAGAGGTGCCGCTCATATGTTTTCAGGTACCGTAATTTCTTTATGCTAGTTATTTACACAATCAACTTAATTTAATAAAAACTAATGTATTAATATATATAGATCATCGAGCACCATTACCCCGGACGGGTCATGAGACAGTTCGGGATGCGCCAGCTTGCTCCGCCCCCGGCACCGATCAGCGAGGATGTCTGGCGAGCTCTGCACCATGCCAGGGAGACCACTGCAGGCAAGGACTGGGGGATTGCTCGTGCCGATTACGTGTTCGAGGCAGGACAGGCAGATTCCCCATTGGCCGAGCCCGACCGTCAGATGGATGTCGCGCCAGTGTAAGAAATTTTATTAATTCACTACTTCAACTATGGCTTTTTGATTGGAATATCTAACATTTGTTGTAATTCGTACAGACCTTACAGAGATTGGTATCAGGATCACGGCGCGTACACCATCTTCATTGAGGGCTACATCGCCGACAACCCGCACGAGCGGGTACCGAAGCCGAGGGATCGTAGAGGACGGATCCACGGTATTATCCCCGCCGGCGCACCTCTCGCAGCCACGGTATTTTTAATTTGAAGTTTCAAATTCAAAAATATTAATATTTACAATTGTACAACTTCTTCATAATTTTTTCAATTTTCAGGCATTATATCTTGTCAAGAGTTGCGTCATAGGGGCTACAATGGCCGTCACCAGGGGATGGAAGAGGCTCGGGAAGGTCATCCTCAAGCACAACGTACCCGCGGTGTGCCAGTGTGGGTACAGGGCGCGCCTCGACTCTCTACTGAGGTGCGCTGGCTTGGGCGGTGTTGATGCGGTCGACGACATATCTGACGAGCCCGATGTCTATGTCCCCTACACTGGTGATGAGGACGTGTTTGCAGGCGTCCATGATGCTGAGACGGTCGGTCAGGCGTTCGACCGAGGTGCCGAGTTGATGCGCCGAGCCGCACAGGACGCCATGGGATCCCAGGCTAGGATGCCTACCGAGGTATTTTAAATTAAAATACATAACTGTGATTTTTTTCTTATTCAATACATTATCTAATTTGTAAGTTACTACAGGGTGGACACGAGGAGGACCTGGGCTTTGATATCTCCACTGATTATGGCACAGAGGGAGATGGACTGTATTCCCCAGGTTACAGTCCCACTCAGACAGTACCTCCTGCCTATGAGCCAGGGTATGTTCAGACAGATCCCATCCCGCCGTTCCCTGGCCAGTCCTCACCGCAAGTACCTCACCCTTCCCTCCACGATGACCCCATTGCCAGACAGGCGTTTTTATTCACGCAGGCTGAGTCTGGACAGACCACAGTTTTTGGTCCTGGGGTCCAGCAGACATCCGAGATTGAGGAGGTTCGTCAGGAGCCGGTTCAGTCTACGGATGTCCAGGCATCCAGCTCAGCATCCTCCGGAGATACAGACGAGACGCCACTATGCAGGCGGGGTCGGGGGTTTAGGAAGAAGAAGGCGAGGACGGTGTTTAGTCCAGAGCCGTAGATTGTTAGATGTTTTGTTAGATTGGTAGATTCTTATTTGGAGTATTGGTAGATGTTTTGTCAGATACTTATTTATTTCGTTGATTAGTTTCTTGTTTGTTTGATTTTGTTGTTATTTATTTATTTTGTTGATTTTATTTTCTCAGAGTACACAAAAGAATTTCAAAGAAACCACATATCTAAAATATCTAAAATATTTCAAACGAACGACCAAAAATACGATACGACCAAAAATCAATTTAAACTGCATTCGAAACTAAATAACACTTAACATATATACAATTTCGTATTTCTAAAATAAAAAATAAAGGGACCGCTCCGGCATTATGCGGCCCTGGGGCCGCTTCGGCATTGTGCGGACCCATATGGGGGTCCGCTCCGGCATTCTGCGGTACCCCCCATATGGGTCCGCTCCGGCATTCTGCGGCCGTGTTAGATTTGAAATTGACCGAAAACGATGGTTAATTTATTAATGAATTTTATTAAAATGTTAAAAATAAAAATTTCGGCCTGTAACGATAGCAATGTTGCGGGAATTAAATTAGGATTCGCGGGAATAAAGCGGTGGTGAGATAAGAAATGCGATCCGGGACGATCAGGAAAGGAAAGGAAAAAAAAAATATATATGGACACCTCTGTCGCTTCTATTTGTTCAAACGGTGTCGGACTGAAGTAACAGATTTGTCGCGGGTGTTTTTTTTCTTCGGTGATAGAAGGGTGAGTGGTCTTCTATCTAGAATCATTCTAGATACCTTTCGTTTTTAGTTTGATATTTATATGTTGTTTTGGGCTGTTTTCTGCATCTTCTTCTGTCTTTCTTCTTCTTTTTCTATTTAGAGTGACTGTCCTGAACTGGTTGATTTAGTTCTCAATTTGATTTGATTCAGTGCCTTTTCAGCTGATGGGTGACTGTTCTGGTCCGGTCGATTCAGTTTCCGGTCTGATTTGGATTCGGTGCCTTCTCGGCTGTGATATGTACAGAGAAAATCATTAGTAGTCTTCTATCACTCTAATCAAGCAAGGATGATCTGTCCACAGGATGCACATACCCTATGCGTTTTCAGTTTTGTTTAGCTGTATATTTTCACAAACACTCGCTTGTCTAATCTTATGTAACAGCTTTTGTAATTTTTTCTATCAATACAATTATCTACGAGTTTTCTAACCCAAAAAATTATGATTCGTCATAACAATTTTGTCATAAACTTTAAATGTATTTTAGTCACTCTTACATTAACTATTTCTTATAACTGTAAGCTGTACTGATTTGATGTTCATTACATCACCATTTATGTATGTAGTACATTTAGTTTTAGCAATTTTTTATCATTGACCAAATTTTTTTATTGTGCTTAATGAGTTATACACTTGTTAGAGACTAAATATGTGACTTCATTTTATATATTGAGTGAAATTTATTATCTATTGTAATGGTTGTTAAATATGCATGTTGTCAATTATCCTATATATCTCAACATAAATTACCCTTACCTATGCGCAACTAAAATATATATTTTTTACCATTATTGGGCCACCAATGTACTTAGCAGATTAAACAAATATATTATTTTTGTAAGAGAAATTGCAACGAGGAACTATCATTTCTTGAGAATTGCAAAAGGAAAAAAAAAAAAAAAAAAAAACAGCCTCCCTGATTTTAGTTTTTAGCATTGTAAGTGCAATCTCATCATGGGCAATGAAACTGAGATATTAATACCATTAAAAAGTCTATCTAATAAAAATACAGTCATGATAATTTCAAACGCTGGAATAATTTACATATGAATATATAATATTGATCTTATTTTAATAATATGGACACCAAATCATTTTGTTACGAGTTAGCATTTCTCTTTGCAATTTGCATCCTTCATCCGGTTATAAATGAAGTTAAAACTTAGAAGCATGGTCATGAATCATGATGGTGAGAAGACTCTTTAAAAGTATTTTCTTCACAGAATTTCATGAAGAAAGAGAGAAACATGTAAAGAATTTATAAAGTTCAAATTAAAATATATTAGTATGCATTTCCAGGCCCAATAACCTTTAAGATATTCCAGTGCAAAGCCCAAATTATATCACCTTTGAAATCCTGAGTAAGACTCATTGGTCTCTCCATTGCTCCCGATTTGGAATTGTTGCACATTAAACAAAAATATATATTGAAGAATTTATTTTAATTTGAGACAAATAATATCACATGGAATACAACATCGAAAAATATATATATAATTTTCAATAAATGATTGCACAATGAAATAATTAATTTTATACATATTGATGAATATTTATTAATAAAAAGTGAAATATTTTTTCTTCATACGATTAAATGCAATAATTTATAAAAAATTTAATACTTGAAAATATTTAATAATTTGAAGTGTTTTGAAGGTGTCAAAGCTAGCCACCTTCATAATAGTATATCAATGTGATTATTGTTAATTTTTCTAACTTTATGCCGTAAATTGGCGTAGAAACCGGGGTCAAGAGGAGAAAGGTGTAGGTCCGATGCCCATCGGACCTAGTTTGGTTCCGATGGGCAGATCTACCGTAGAATAACACAGTGATTTGTGCGCACGAAAATTGAAATATAAATGCACGGGTTTTAAAGTATTTCGCACGAATCTAAATGAAAATCAATGGTGATTAAACCCGTCGAACTGAGGTAGGTCCGATGCCCATCGGACCTACACTCCTTCCGGTCAAGAGACCAGTGCCCGCCGAATCGAATCCATATCCTCGACGATATAAGACCGTATAGAGTGCAGGGAGGTCAGTTCTGAGATTCGTGCCAGAATAAAAAGAACAGCTTAGGTCTCATTCTACTCGGTTCGCTATTGCAACAGCTAGAGCGGAGTAGATCCGATGGATCTACTTTTGAGTTTGATGGATTCTAAAACCGTCTGATTCACTTTAAGATCCGTGCACTTTCATGAATATATTGTGGATTTACTTGGTTTGACTTTCTTATTCAGGGATAATGTGATGAAAATTTACGTCAAAAGACATTACTTGACTACTGGAAAAATGAAATGCTCAAATAATCATCTGATTTTACATATTACATAGAAATGTCAAATCTGTGGCAGGATCGATAATTATTTATACACCTTTGTAAAGATCGTGATTACATATAAATAATAGCTAAGTAGATTTTTTTACTTAAAAAAAAGAACAAAACAATGAGTACTTGTTTTAGTTGCTCAAGACATTATTACAACGACATCTATTGGCAATCTATCAAATGCTATCACATTTTCGAGTCCAGATCCTCTGTTGAGTTTAAATCCGAACTATCCGATATTCGGTTCGATGAATCCACAGAGCCCCTTTAATATTTGTGCTAAAGCAGATCGGACGTGCAGGGTCTAAACTCAAAATTGAGATAACTCGGGTGATATGAATTCCAGATGTTTCGGTTCAATTTTTAGCAATTAAACTCCATTAGACATATACAATGGAAGATTTGCGTATCCTTCTCCCACCAATTCCACGTTGAATTCTCTTTTAAGTTAATAAGTTTTGCAATTAGGGAAAACAAATTTGTCTGAGCATGTTTCTAGCACTGCATACTTAATTTTTTTTTTTTTTTTCATTTCTTGAAAATACTGAAAACATCTTTAAGAGAACATTGGAGCACCACCAGGATTGTCATCTATAAAAAAAAAATAGTAAAAATATTATAAACAATATAAAATTTGACATCCAAGTATATGTTCATATAGAGATCATGTTGAACTGTTGGAATCAACAGTTTGTACTTTGAAAACGGAGATAAATTCATAACAAGAACAGGTCTGAGTATTGCAGGGTATTATAGTCACTAATACTACTATTAGGATATCTGCTCTCATATTTTCATTTAAGATTTGTGGTCCCCAAAAGAGTGCTAAGTACATCCTCAGGTGTCCCACTTGTTTCGAAAATTCCCAGTAAAACTGGTTCATGGGAATGGACAAATAATTTAGACCCAGTAAAAGATGGACCTGAACTACTCTATGATTTATTTGTTCCAGATTACAAATTCAAAGTCCGGGCCCCATAAAATTTCAATGCTGGAGCTCCAACATGCTATGATATGAAATTCTAATACAATACAACAATCAATCTGTACATCCTTTGACCTAAACACAAGCAGGAAACACCAGCATATCTCATTGTATAAATCAGCCAAATATAAGATTAATTGAAATTACAGCAGATCAGAGCTGTAAGGCTAAGTTGGGCTGCTGCTGTTGCTCGACTCTCGAGCCAGTATTAGAACTTGGTGGGCCCCGCTGTTGGAAGCCAACATTCAAGTCAGGTGCCACCATGTGTGGCTCGGCCAAATTCAGCATGTGCCTGTTGTTGCTGCTATGAATCATGCTAAAGGCCTGACCATGTGGGACCACCACCTTTGCTAGATTTTGCATTGTATAATTTTGAGGTGTGCTGAATCCATTCATTGTAGGCTGAGACAATGCCTTTGGCTGATTATCCTCTGAAAAATTGTTATTATCTGCAGAGCTTGAGGTTGTACCAGATGTACCAGATCTAGAGGTGTCAGGTAAAGTGCTCTGATTTGCCGAATGATCTTCACTTCTTGTAGTTCTTTCGACTTCATGTGGAGATGGGATACTTTTTTGGGGCTTTTGAGTAGGCTCATCGTCTATAACCCATCCTTGGCCAAATTTCGTACTGGGTGGCAAAACCCGTTCGATTTTTTTTGCAGCCATAGCCCAACCCTGAGGGCCCAGTTTTGCTGCAAATCTGGCAATACTCCTTGCGTATGCATGCTCCACTTGAATACCTACCTGTGTTCATGGAGATTTATTATTAGAATAAGGCTCCACGTGTGTGTGTGTGCATGCGTGCGTGTGTGAGAGAGAGAGATCACCCATTTTTTATGTTATATTGAATTAAGCAAAACCAGACACCTTACTAATGTAATGCCAATTTTTGTTTGACCAAATTAAATTAAACTAATAAAGTAATACTGCATACAGGTACAAGTAGCTTCCTCTCCTGGTCAAAAGTGTTTAGTATTGGAAACTCATCATAAGATGTCGAAAGCATATAAGTTTTGCGTCGGTTTTCATCTGACGCTCCCTGTTTTTTGGCACTGCCATATTTTGCCGAAAGGCCTTTCAACACAGAACCTGCCAACAATGCTCAATTAGGTTTTCTTTGGGATATAACACAAGGTTCAACACAACAAAGTAGAAAAAGCAAATCCACACCTACTGGATAATTCTGTGTCGCATTCTGTTCTTTGCTCGCTGATCCAACGGATATTATCAATAATTGCTGGTTTCTCTGGTACCATGGCCATTTTTTTGACGTCACAAGTCAAAGACCGTGAATTATTCTCATTTACACCATTGGTGGTCAGCTTTCGTGCAGAGAAGGCCACGTCAGGAGCAGTATCTTGAGAGGTCGGCGTTACAGCTGGTGTTTTGTGTTTATTTGGCGGCCGGCCTCTTCTCGCAGGTGGCTTCGGTACCTGTTGCTCGGTGCTGTCGCCACCTTGTCTTATATTCTCAAAGTTTTTCTTTGATAATTCCTGAATTGTCCTTGCCTGTGCAAACTCCTCAGGTAAGATAAACAATACCAATTCTACATAGAACAAAAAATAAAAAGTTTGCAACCGAGATATTTTGTATACCTGGCGGTAGTAGACAGTGTCTGGGGCATTATACTTCATAGCATTTGAGCTGACCAAGAATACGTCCTTCTGTAAGCATAACAAATTGAGTTAATACGGATAGAGAAAAGTGCAATGCATATGTGTTCTGAATATTTTTTACCATTGTATATTTTTCCTAAACTAAATCATACGAAAAGGTATTCAAGTAAAGGAATAGAACCACAAATGACAAGAAACATTTTCAAAAAATAACTTGGTATGAGTTACTCCTATCATTTGTTCAACTATGTCTACACAGAGACAAAGAAAGCAACGATGCTTATACTATGTTTATTCTACTAAATAATTCCAGAGGACATTGATAAGACATTCTAAACGAGCCTAATTCAAAAATATAGACAATGCTCATCTGATAATAGCAAGAGAATCGAATTGTTTTTCCTGGTAATATATATAAAAGAGAAACAGTGATATTGAGCTGAAAGTATACTGGCTATTTCCAGTTCACTTCTGAATGGCAATATAGCAGAGAATTTATAATGTACAATAGATAAACTTGAACCATCAAGCAAATGTGACATTTTAACTAATTAATTGTGCCAGATTAGAAGCCCTAGTCTTACATATTAAGGCAAACAAAAAGAACAGCTATTACCATCTGACAAAATAATTGATTCGCGTATGATGAAACCAAATTCACACTTATAAAATGTTTTGGGCCCAAGCAAAAAGTTGTTGTTATACACATTATGACATCATGTTGTATAAACTTAATATTGCTTGAAGAGAAAGAAGTCAACAATTGACTAAGCATAAAAAAGAACCATTCATATAAACAACCAAGTAAAACTTAACTAAAGTGCAAACAGGGGTTTTTTTTATTTTTTATTTTTGTATGATTTTCAATATAATTTAAGAGTAAAATGTCATTATTACTGTAAAAATTGACCCCCATTCTCAGTATGAAATTTTTATAATTGACCCTCATTCACGTTTGACCCTCATAGTTTTAAAAGTCGGGCTCCACCCCAGAGTGCAAATATATTAAGTGGGGTTAAAAGCAGATTGAACCAGATTTGGTTGCACTAGTACACCAAAAGAGACAGTTTAACTACAAAAAAGTCAAAACTAACCTCAAACTGCTCCAAGCTTTTGTAGGCCCCATTAGACAGTTTTTTCCTAACTGTGCTAAAATCCATCGGATGCTCTATGATGTCATGGTAATCTGGAAGCTGCATATCAAATTAACCATCAAACCTTCACCAAACCATTATTAAGAATAATTTTAGAACAACATAAAAACGGGTCCGGATCCCCTAAAGTAACCCAATCTTTGGGTTTTGGATCGAGACCGTCCGATTCGAATTCGTTGCTCGAGATCATCTCGGGATTCGAATTCGTCATCGGGATGTGTGCGCTCACTTCGGGGATGGATTTTTGCGGATTCGAATCGGACGGTCTCGATCCAAAACCCAAAGATTGGGTTACTTCACTGGATCCGAATTCCATAAAAACCTCCAAGAAAAATATATTTAAAACAAAAGTACCTCTTCAGGATCAACCGGCTCTGAGTATACGCCATAAGTATCTTTCCTGCAGATTTAATTTGCATCAAAAAAGAAAATTCAAGACATTGTGAATAAGCAAAAAAGCTAAAAAAATAGTAGGAAAAATAGCAAGGTGGGATTTATTTGAAAAAAGAAAAGACATCGGGCACTCACTTCTGGAGCCTATCAAGCAAGAACTCCAAGGTCTTTTTGTCTGGCAAAGGTGCTGTGGGCCCCAGCTGCAGTGCATCCTCTGTTCATAGCACATGTTAGAATGACGAATGACAGATCAGCACTAATTCCAATTACTCAAATCTAATTCAAATCTAATTGAATTCATTGCTACTGACCTTGCTGAGAATCAGTCCCTTTCTTGGACCTGTTCCCTTCGTCCTGAAATTTCACAAAATTACAATTAATGCAGAAAACCGGCAGTACAAACACGAGTCAGAAAAAACATACGACACAACGAAAAATAATGCGCCTTGCGATAGGCACGAGAGACCTGGAGAGAGAAAAGAGGAGATTTTGGAAAGGCGAAGAAAAGACAAATTCGAACTTTTTCCCAATACAGTAAGTCAGCTGTTTCTTCTTTCCCACACACACACCGCACACACACAATTATAAAGAGAAGCTTTCAAAATAGCGGGTACGTGAGATAATCAAATAAAATATGAGAGCATTCAACACAGTTGAGAAAGAACGGTTTCTGGGTTTGACCAGGTCAAATCTTATTTCCTTAAAAATCTGACTGGAGAACAGAATTCGAGATTCCAACAAATCCCGCCGCTTATCAATCGGATCCGTACCAGCCCGCGCGCTATTTAAATCCCAAAAGAAGTACCAACAAAAGTTGTGCCGCGTCCAGCCGCCAAAATTCAAGGAAGAGAGAGGGAAAAAAAGCGAGAGGCTAATTTATGAAGCAATTAATTCTTTAATTTTCCTTCATCAAACCTTGGGATCAATATCTGTGTCACTACTGGGGAGCCGATGAACGAGCTTGATCTTCTTCTCACGACGGCGGTCGTTGGATCCATCATCATCTTCATCCGAAGCGGAGGCGGCGGAGTCCTCGCCTGAGAAGGATGGGTCGGAATTGGGATCCCGGCGAGTTACGCGGCGGCCCGATGAGGAAGGTTGGTGTCGGTGGTTGGAATTCGAAGGGGACGTGGAATTAGGGTTACGGTTAGGGTTTTGTTGTTGGAGACGGAGGTTTCTCTTTTGGATTTCGAGGAGAGAAGGTCGACCTTTCTTTTTCTTATTCTTCCTCTCCACTACTGGTGGTTTGCTGTTGTTTCCCATCACGGTAAGGCGAGGCTCTCTCTCTCACCCCCTCTTCCTTCTCTCTCTAGAAACAAGAGCGATATTTTCGCTGCAGCAAAATTCTGTTTTTATTTTCTTCTTTTTAAATTTGGTTTACTGTTGGGCGACTTTTTGATCTTACTACGCCTGGAATACAGACGGTATTCCACGTTGTAAAATTACACACGATTAGGGACCCACTGTTGTTTCTAGGGTGCATATACACATGTTCATGTACAAAGTACAATTGTTTTAATTTTGGCGTTCGAGCACCTCGTAGTTTCTGTCAATATCTTCAGAGTATGTTCGACAACGGAAATTTTTATAACAATGAGAATTTTTTGATATGAAAATGAAAATATTAATTTATCGATTTTAAGTTGAAAAAAAAAAATTATGCAAAATTTAAAATATAGATGTTTGGCAAACCATTAAAAATTAGTTAGCATTTAAAAAAAATTCAAAGTTGATATAACACGGTAAGTTGGTATTCCACCTTTTTTTTTTAAATTATATCATGTTCGGGACCCACTTTTATCTGTAGGGTGTATATTCTACATATACACTGTGTTTATGTACAATTGTTTTAGTTTTGGCGTCTGATCAGCTCGTAGTTTCCATCAATATCTTAAGAGCCACTTGAGAATAGGTTCCATGGGCATCGGACTTACTTCGGTTAGATGAGTTTAATAACCGTTGATTTGCTTTAAGATTTGTGCGGAACGCTTTAAACTTTGTGTGTATCTGTATTCGTGTGCACAAATCTTAAATTAGATCAGACGGTTATCATGCTCGTTGAACTTAAAAGTAGGTCCGATGGGCGTCGAACCTACTCTGTTCTCCTTAAGAGCACGTTCGACAATGAAAAACTTTCGAATATGAAAATGAAAATTTTAATTTGTCAATTCCAATTCCAAGTTAAAAAAAAAATTATGAAACAATTTAAAATATAGGTGATTGACAAACCATCCAATTTGTTTAGTTAGCAAAAATTCAAAGTTGACATAACATGGTAAGTTAGTACTCCACTTTTTAAAATTATATTATGTTCAGGACCCACTGTTATCTGTAGGGTGTATATTCTACATATACACCATGTTTATGTAAAATTGTTTTAGTTTTAGCGTCCAATCACCTCGTAATTTCTGCCAATACCTTCAATGCATGTTCAACAATGAAAATTTTTTGTGACAACAAAAACTTTTGAATATGAAAATGGAAATATCAATTTGTCAATTTCAATTCCAAGTTGACATTTTTTTTATGAAAATTTTAATATATTGGTGTTTGACAAATCATCTAATTTTTTTAGTTAGCATTAAAAAAAAAAATCAAAGTTAACATGACATTACGGTAAATTGGTATTCCACCTTTTGAAATTATATCATGTCCGGAATTCATTGTTATTAATAGAGTTGTATACTGTACATATGCACCATGTTCATGTACAATTGTTTTAATTTTGGGGTCGAAGTTTCCGTCCACACTTTTAAGGCGTGTTTACCCGTGATTTTTATTTTTACCCAAAAAAAAATATATTTTAATATAAATAACCAGGTTTTTAAAATATTTTTATTTCTACCCAAACCGCTAGGATTCCTAGCGGCTTGAATTCTTTATTCGGACCGCTAGGATTCCTAGCGGCTTGAATTCTTTATTCGGACCGCTAGGATTCCTAGCGGCTTGAATTCTTTATTCGAACCGCTAGGATTCCTAGCGGTCTGAATTCTTAATTCAAACCAAAACCGACCCGTGATCCCTTCCTCTCTTTCTCTGTCGCCTCTCCGCCCGAACAAAGGAAAAACCAAAAATCGGCTCCGCCAGAAAAAAGGAAAAAAGAAAGAAGGCCGCCTCCGCCCCTCCGCCCCTCCGCCCCTTCGCCTCGCCGCCCCTCCGCCTCGCCGCCTCGCCGCCCCTCCTAGGCCGTCGATCCGCCCCTCCGCCTCTTCACCCGACCCGACCCGTTAAGGACAGGTACTGCACCATTCCTTGTTTCCTTACCCCGGTACCGACCGGTACTGGGACCCGGTACTGACTTTGAAATGACAGGGACCTTATCGTGATATTTGTTGAATTGTTTGAGGGATTTTGTATAAAAATTAGGCCATTGTGTAAATTAAAAAGAATAAGGGACTAAAAAACAAATTGGTGATTTTTGAATAATTGGGCTTCAGCCGAATTGTATATTGGCCATGACTTGGTAAATTAATTTAGAATTTTAATTAAGTAGTTAAGTAATTAGATGTTTTAAATTTAGTAATTAGAAATTACAAAGTAAGTAGAAATTTTAATTAGAGAAAATGACTTACAATTAAAATATGTTGTTAATTAATAAAAGACAATTAATTAACAACATATTAATATTTTCGAATCATTACGATTGCAAAAGTTTAGTTAATAGGATAATTAGATAATCACGTATTATTTTGTAGTTTTAAATTAATCAACTTGTGCAAATTATTAAGATAAATTCGTACGACTTTAGAAATAGTATAATTAAAGTCCTAACATTTATTAAGTTAAGTACTTGAGATTTAAATTACGTGTAGCTAAATTAATTAAGAAACACCTTTATATTACACGTAAATAATTAGGGATCAAATAATAACAATTTAAATTACGTAGAGTATATTTTAAGTAGATAAGCAATTTATCTTCAAATTAAAATATAACAAATGATTTAAGTAAGTAAATTAATAATTAGATTCGAACCCTAGTTAATTAATTAATTAAGTATGATAACCAGAATGTTGAACTGGCAGGGACCATATTGCAAAATAATTTGATGGAAATTGCTTGATATATAGCTTTATATATTCTTTTATTTTGGTTGAACTAATTAGGGAATGAATTTTTTTTAACGTAGGATGGCTAGGGGACGGCCTAGGAGACCACCCGCAGCCGACCCGGTTGATGAGCCCATTCCCACTGACAGCCAGCATCATTTCAGTCCTTTATTATGGATGCCTCACGATGAGCACCGAGTCTCAGAGGCATCTAAAGAGGTACTTGATTACTTTTTTTTTTTAAGTTTGTATTTTGTTGAATTTTTGTATTTTTAGGTTTTCATGTTGTTTACTTTTTTGAACGCAGAGTGAGGCAATTATAAATGCCAGGGGTCGGTATCCGGACATGCAGTACTACTCAGTCATGGAGGCGTATCTGCAAAATTTGGGGGTGCAGCATTTGGTCGATATTCTACAGTCGGAGACTAAGTCCATTAACGCGTCCCTCATTTCAGGACTAGTGGAGCGATGGCGCCCCGAGACGCACACGTTCCACTTACCTTTTGGAGAGATGACAGTGACTCTCCAGGACGTTAGTGCTCTATGGGGTTTGCCTATCCAGGGCGTGCCCGTTGGTGGCATATCTGACCCCACAGATCCAGATGACAAGACGATTAATTACATGCTCGCTGAGTTGTTGGGAGCGGAGCCAGATATACGCAGCAACGGGGGGAAGTCCAAGTACTGTCTGGACAAGACGAAGCTGCGAGCTATGTTTGTGAGAGGTCTAGGTAGCGATTCCACTCAGATCGAGATTCAGAGGTACTCATACAAACTATTTGTATTAAATTTATTTTGTACTCTGTTTCATGCAGAAAAATGAGTTGCTCTATAATTTTGATATTACAGATACACACGGGGATTCGTGATGGACCTATTTGGTTCTGTCATGTTTGCTGATTCTAGTGGTGATACCATCCCGATGATGTATCTAGAGCTGCTGCGAGACCTTCAGCCGTCGAGCGGCAGGTACAACTTGGGTGGGGCTGTCCTAGCACATCTCTACTCCAACTTGTGCCACGGTTGCAAGGTCAGTATGCTATTTATGTCTTATTTTAATTACCTACCTTGTCATGCACTTGTTGTATTATTTTAATTATTTAACTTGTCACTGACGGCTGGTATTCTTCAAAAATATAGCGAAAAACTAAGCAAATCTACGGGCCAATGCTTCTTCTGCAGCATTGGTCGTGGTCACGGCTACCGGTGGGGGTACCTGAGCCGAACGAGGATCCATGGGGAGAGCCCGAAAATGGAAATCGATGGGCATTCGGCATGAAATGGTACGGACATCACTTGTACAAGGACAACCCTCACGGAAAGACAGCAGGAATCAGGACGGTCCGATCTCAGATTCAGAGTCTGGGTGAGACGCAGGTGCGCTGGACTCCGTACCATGAGCTATCACTGAGGGGAGGCTGCCGCAAATTGTAGCGGATGATCAGGAGATGTGGCTCTACAGGGGACCGCTGGTGTGCTTCTGGATAGTGGAGCACCACTATCCAGACCGGGTGCTCCGTCAGTTTCATTTTCCTCCACTCATCCCCGCAGATCCAGACGTCCCGAGATATGTGATCATGAGGCTACACGGGTAAGTTATGTTCTTTTTAGCATTTTTGTACTTAACATTAGTTCTTGTCTTTAAATTGCAACTGACATATGAATTACAGGATAACACACGGTAATCACTGGGATAGAGATTGGAGTGAGCATCACTCGGAGTACTACAGCAAGGCGGGCGATATGAGTGCCAACTTATGGCAGATGCCGGAGATTGATACGATGCAGTTTCAGGGAGATCCCCTATTGAGATATCAGGCTTGGTACCTGCGGGTCGGCATGGCTTCGGTGTATATAGAGGGAGATTACGGCGAGTTTCTTCGCTCACAGATATTCGAAGACAATGGTTATACCCCTACTGGCCGGAAAGGTGCTCGCCAGGTAATGCATCTAAAACAACACATTTTTATGCGTTATGAACATTTTATCATAACCTTTATTTTTTGTAACGTTTTTTTTATAGCTGCTGTTAGCGCTTAAAGGTGCCGCGCGTTCAATCATTTGTCTTGGAAAACGTGGCTACAGAGCGTTCGGGCACGCGATGTTGAACTTGGTTGCCCCATGCATTGCGGACCACGGCCAGGAGGCAAAGCTGGTCACCATGTTACGAGACGCTGGATAGAATATTGATTGGCGCGCAGTACAGCCGGACGAGCCTGACGCGCCACCTGTTATGACCAGTGAGATGCCACCGGAGCCATCAGAGCAGCCAGAGTGGGATTATCATCGTTGGGTACTACACATGGCCGGTTGGCACGCCTACCGTGACGAGTACAGTCGTCCAGTTCTTCCCCCGGTGTGTGATTCTTTATTTTATTTATTCTTTTACTGTAAGTAAAGATAGTTAAAATTTACTAAATTTTTGGTATCCTTGCAGGGTCCTGCATACATGCCGACACAGCCTGATCATCATGAGTCTCCAGAGATCCAGTCTGTGCAGGATGACAGGATGAGTTTTAGCCTTGCAGACTTTACTCCAGCTGATCAGTGGGATACAGCCGCCTCCCCGCCACCGCGTCAGCCGTATTCAGAGATGGCTCACGATTGGGAGGCCTCTGGTAGCCGGACTCAGGCTGATTATGAGTCCCAGTTTGTGGCATCCATATTCCATACTCCCACGCCACCGCCAGCTACCGACGGGGCCTCGGATCCATGGGATACAACACTTACGATGAGCATGCAGGACAGCCTCGAGGATCATATTACACCAGCTCGCGCCGCGCAGGCAGGACAGCCTCAGTGGGAGGATTGGCATGAGCGCGTGTTCAGTAGAGAGAACAGGGGTAGACCACCTCACCGATTTTCCCCTTCGCAGTACGATGGATAGAGGGTATATTTTATTATGTTTTAGTTTAGTTGTGCTATGTTATGTTTTATTATGGTAGTTTATTTTAGTTTAGTTTGGTAGTTTTAGTGTAGTGTAGTTTCGTTATGTTTTATTATGTTCTATTTTTTTAGTGTAGTGTAGTGTAGTTTATTATGTTCCATTTTATTTTTTATTATGTTCTATTATGTTTTATTATGTTCTATTTTTTTTAGTGTAGTTTATTTATGTTTCGTTATGTTTCGTACAACAAAAAGAAATAACATCCATTGACGATCATAAAACATACTATTTCAAACTTAATATAAATAACATCCAGAAATAACATCCAAAATATAAAATACAAACTTAATATCTGCTTGAAACGATCATACAACATACTATTTCGTCTTACCGGTCTTGAACGTACATGGAACAAAATCATCGTCCGAGGTTGACGATGACGGCTCGGTAACAACAGACGACGTGCTAGCCTTAGTCTTAGCCTTACTCTTCGTCTTAGGCGTCTGTACATCATCTTTTTTTTTCCCAATCCATAGCCGTAGGGGTTTTCTACAAAATCATCATCAGATATGTCATTTCGTTTAAAATCATCAGCAGATCCTTGCACACATTTCCTAGACCAAATTGGACAGTCCTTTCTCTTCCTTCCGCAGCCCCAATTGCATTTCTTTTCCTCGCTCTTTCCTCGATTGTTACTGTCCATCCTCCTCGTCTGCAATTTATTTGGAAAATAATAATAAAAAAACTGCAACATAATAAAATACATACAAATAAAGTTCATACAAACCTCAAAGGAAGGCCCATGAGCCAAAGTTCATACAAATAAAGTTCATACAAATAAAGTTCATACAAATAAAGTTCACAAAATAAAGTTAATTCCTACGACTCCTTCTAAAAGGAAGGCCCCTGAGCCAACCAGATCCCCATGATGATGTGCTCCTTCTATCTTGTTGCACTGTTTCGTCTTGCCGGTTAGCTGTACCGGACGGTCCTGCTTGCGCTTCGTTAGCTGTACCAGATGTGCTCGTCCTTCCTAATTGAGATGTGCTCCTTCTAGCTGGTTGCACTCCTTCTTCTCGCTGGTGTGCTGTATCGGATGGCCTTGCGCCAGATGAGCTCCTCCTACCTGCTTGAGTTGTGCTCCTTCTTCGCTGGGTAGTACCTTAAGGCCCTTGCATTCCAAAGAACTCCCCTCCTGCCCGTACTTCTCCCATTGCCTCCCTAAACATCATATTTGCATTTTCACGGTCTGCTGTACGGCTTCTGGCTGTGCTTCGCCGCGGCCCTTGCGATCCACTCGCCTCTGCCATAACTCGCTCATTCTCTGCTACATTTGCTGCGTTATGAGCCTCTGCAGCCCAAATATGTTAGTTAGTAAGCTATTCAACATTAGAACTAAAAATAATTAGGATTGAATGTGACATACCTCGTCTCTGCCTGTCAGAAGTGGAACGGCGAGGACGGTGCCCCCGTCGCCTACCTTGCATTTCATCCATGGTCATATCTTGACGGATGTGTTTTCTCCTACCACGCCGTAACCAATCTCTGTTTGGCTCAATTTTAGGGGTAGTGGTTGTAGGCCAATCTTCAGGATTGCCATAAGGAACAAACAATGCATTCCAAGTACTCAGAAGGTAGTCCACCCTATACCAGTGGGCAACAAATAGGTTGGGTGACCAGTTTCTATGACGACAAACCGCTAACACATGAGCACACGGAATTCCAGTTAATTGGATACCTCTGCATGTACATTCCACTTTTCTCTCTGGCCCGAATGTCACGATATACTGGAACCTTCTATGAATAATTGACATAGTTCCATCCTGCGTTTGGACCACTGGAACATATTCATTTGGGCCCGTGACTTGGTAATTACCTTCGCCGTGCGAGTATGGGATGACATCCATTTTTGTATCTTTCTCCCACCGTTTGGCGAGCTTAACATGTACCCGTCTGGAAAAAGGTTGTTCTGCATTGCTTTGCTCCGTCGCTGCCTCTCGTCGTTGAACAAACCACCTATTGCACTTGGCGAATTTCTCCTCTACAAGTGCAGCCACGGGCAACATTCGGCTATCCTTGAAGACAGCGTTGAGGCACTCAGAGCCATTTGTTGTCATGATACCAAATCGGTGACCTCCATCACATGTCTGGAAATTTTTTTCAAAATTTGACGGCTCCATGACATCATCAGGACGTACTTTGCCCACTCTCCTCAGAAAAGCATTGCACGTCGGATTTTGCTGGAATAGAACAAAGCAAAATTAGACAAAATGCATCTAAAAGAAACAAAAATGATATAAATTAGACAATATTAGACATTGATACGTCCAAAGGGTATATATAAAAAGCTTTATCCTCAAATACACTTTCGATTTAGATTGCAAGTATACAATCCTACCGTGTAGTATATTATCGGGTATCGAACCACAAGGAGTAAGATAAATACTTAATTTTCAACTTTAGATGATAAATTTCAGAAAAGAAAGAAAATAAAGTGCAATAAAGTAAATTTGGGGGGGTTTGTACTGAAAATCCTAAGGTTGGGTTCAATACCCGAAGGAAGGAGTTTTTAAACAATTTAGAAGTAAAAGTAAAAGAAAGACAAGTCGGTTTGTTTTCAAGGTTAAGAGAATCTAGGGGTCTTTGGTCTACAATCCCTTGTTAACTCTATTTATTCGGTATTTGCTTAAATTCATGTTTGATTTGATGAGATTTCTAACCTAATATGTCATTAAGGGTCACTTTCATGAATTAATGACGTGTCTAAGTAATTCGGACTTCACGTTTAAGTCCTTCATCCTAGCTACCTCGACCATAAGCTCTTGTTAGTCTCTCCTCTCCTCAAATATTGGTATTTCACAATTAAGTCCATGACACCAATATCCGATTCGATTTGAGATGTCCTAATTAGGGTTTGACTTCACGGTTAGGTTCTTCACCAAATCCCTAACCTTAATTTCTATAGTTCCGGCTTAGATTAAATTGGTTAGAATCTTAATCTAAACCTAAGGTATTTGCATTCATAGTTTGGTACTATCCTATTGATCCTAGTCAATTTTGGTTCTTTTGAAACCAAAACGAGATGCTACAATTCAAGTACTAATTATGTATTTAACACAAATTATTTAAATCACAGAAATTAACAATCAAATCCGATAAAACAATCATAATAAAAGCAAACAATCGAATAAAATAGAATTAAACAAGTTCATGCATATTGACCTAAACCCCTAGAGAGAGAACTACTCCCTCTTGGAGGAAAACATTACAAAGTTTGGCAAATGATAAAAGGAAATGGAATAAAGAATAATTACACCCTTTGAATCTAAAACCTCTATCTTGCCGAATCTTGCTCAGGAAATCCTTCTTCTCCTTGCTTGAAAGCTTTACCTCCTTCAGAAATTATGGCTAAGAGTTTGTGTATAGAGAGAGAGAATGAGATATGTTGTGTTTTGAATGGAAATGAGCCCCCCTTTTAAAGCAAGAGATCATGCCCAATTTAGAGGCTAGAGTGTGGAGTTAGTGGGTGCTCTTTTTACATTTCTTTCCTGGCAAGTATGTCTATTTTTGTCTTCTTAAATCGTGTCCTTGGAGTGCCAAAAATAGAATCCGTGTTGAAATTGAGTAATTCTGGCTGACTGCGGGTCATGTCCATCCGCACTGCGGGTGGTCTCACCCGCACTGGGTCTAAATTTCCTTTTTTAACTTTCCTGGATTTTCTGCGAATTCACATGAGTGCGGGTGGAACTGCGTATGGATGACCCGCACTGCGGTTGGACTCTGTGTTTTGAAGTTTCTGAAATTGGCTAAGTATTGAGTGCGGATCTCAGTGCGGCTCTCAGTGCGTCCGCACTACGCTCGGGAAAAATCCTGCGCAGAGCTGAATCTCCAGTGCGTCCGAACCCATCCGCACTGCGGGTAGATGATCCGCACTGAGAGGTATTTTCACCAATTTGCATCATTTCCTGCATTGAAAAGCCAAATAACCGCAGTAACTTGATTCCAGGTGTATTTTAATCATTTTATATTCTAAACACAAGATATTTGAGGTTGTTTTATGATAAAATCAAGATCAAATGTATATATAATTTAGCGTTATCAGACATACCGAGCAAAAATCTTCGAACATCTCTTTCAGCCTTCTTGGCTTCTTCTTCCTGGCTCCTTGTTTGAACCTAGTTCCGTACCATTTGTCCTTCCCACACGCCTGGACCAGGTTATCTGCAACATGTTGGATACAATACCTGTGCACAAAATTATCCCTATCCCATCCGTATTCAGGTTTCAATGCAGCTTTGATACCCTTGTGTTGGTCCGATATAACACATACGAATCTATTAACACCAATCACATTAATCCTAAGCCATTGTAAGAAAAAACCCCAGTTCTGTTCATTCTCCGTATGTACAATTGCAAATGCTAGATGCAGCAATTGGTTATCGGCATCGTAGGCGCAAGCCATCAAAATTCTGCCCTCATACCGCCCAGAAAGGAAGGCTGCATCTATACTGATCACCGGTCTTAAGTAATCAAATGCGGTAATGCATGGTCCGTAAGCCCATGCCACGGCCCTGAATGTCTGAACACCTTCTTTGACCAGTCCTGTATTTTTATCGATGCTCGGACTTGTCAGAAATTGGTATTTTGAGCCGGGATTCGTGTAACATATCCCGATAAGCAATAGTTTCATAAAATTGTACGACTCTTCCCAACTCCCAAATTGCCGGGCTACTGCAATCTCACGACCTCTCCAAAGTTTGTTGTATTTCGGGGTTATACTGCCAAACCTAACCCTCACGCAGTGTGCCACACTCCGGATGCTCATAGTGGGGTCTTCCTTAATGCTGCTCTCGATGATATCTGCGATAATTGATGCCGTGAGTTGTGCATGGTCCGACCTGGTGTACTCAGATTCGCATGTGCGAGGCGTGTCTTGCTCAGTTATCATCCATGTATCTCCGGCATTTGTTGCTCTTGCCTTCAGTTTGAAACGACAACCCGGAGTGCTGCATCTAATTTCTAGTCGGGATGTGTCACTTCTCCTCGTATATGTCTCCTTGTTCTTGTCAACATGGTACTCTCTGATCTTTTTCGTCAGTTGCTTTTTACTTACGAAGTATTGGCCTTTTGCGAGCTCACTCCTGTACTCAACCCGACGACCATAGTAAGAAACATCTGCTTCTCGGAAAGCAGATGTGTCATTGAAGTTTACAAAAGGGTGAGTCTCAGAACGGCCACCTAACGGCATATTCTCTCTATTCTGCCTCACAGTGGGCTGTGGGTATTCTTCTTCATCTTCTTCATCTCCTTCATCATTAATGTCACAGTCTCCTTCCCCCAATTCATCCCCAGTTTGCAGATTCTCCTCCGGTACCTCGTTTATAAATTCAAATTCCGACTCGTTTGGATCTTCCTGTACTGGTGGCGGTCTGGGGTGAGGATTTGGTTCAGGCCCAGGTGAGGATGAAGGACCTGCATACATGGATATAGGTGGGATAAAAGGTGGAGATTGTACTCGTGGTGGGACAAAAGGTGGAGATTGGGGTGAATTATTGTATATTTCTGGTTCCGGTTCTGGTCCAGGCATTACGATAAAAGGAGTGTGTGGTTCATTATCTTCTTGATAATGTTGGGCAGCCGAATTTTGGCCTGAACTTCCGGCCCCTGACTCTTCGCGAATTCTGCGTGCAAAAACTTCCAATAATGATTCGCCAGACCTCAAAACCTGCGCTATTAGACCTCTCAATGCCCCGTTATCTCCCAATGTGATTTTGACATACTTTCCTGCGTGGACCATTCGGGCCTGAATTTGTAATTGGCAACGATTCCTATTGTAGCCGCTCGCTTCATAAATAAGCGATTGTAACTGCTCAAATGAGAAATTTTCATCAACCCAATACGTATTTGCTGCAGGTTTGGAGTAACGTACTCCATACTGGTCAGTTATGAACTTTCCTCCAAAATGTATTGATATTGCAATAGACATGGCCAATAAACTACATTCATAAATGACAAATATTTGGTCAGTTTACTGATTTCAACTGTGAACAGTTGTGAATAGTCGTATATGAACATTAATTAACAGTAAATACGTATGTGAACAGTAGTGTACAGTAAATGCGTATGTGAACAGTAAATACGTATGTGAACAGTAGTGTACAGTAAATACGTATGTGAACAGTAGTGTACAGTAAATACGTATGTGAACAGTAAATACGTATGTGAACAGTAGTGTACAGTAAATACGTATGTGAACAGTAGTGAACAGTAAATACGTATGTGAACAGTAGTGTACAGTAAATACGTATGTGAACAGTATTGTACAGTAAATACGTATGTGAACAGTATTGTACAGTAAATACGTATGTGAACAGTAAATACGTATGTGAACAGTTGTGTACAGTAAATACGTATGTGAACAGTAAATACGTATGTAATTAACAGTAAATACGTATGTAAAAAAAATTACCTGACGACTGCTCCGTCTCCTCCTCCTTCCTTCAGCTCCTCTTCCTTCAGAGGTCCCTCCCTCCCTCTTCTCTCTTCAGCCTTCTCTTTTTTTTTTTGCTTCTTCTACGCAGCTCTCCCCCCTGTTATATAAGTTTTCAAAAAAAAAAAAAGGATTCAGACCGCTAGGAATTCTAGCGGTCTGAATTAAGAATTCAGACCGCTAGGAATCCTAGCGGTCCGAATAAAAAATTCAGACCGCTAGGAATCCTAGCGGTTTGGGTAGAAATAAAAATATTTTAAAAACCTGGTTATTTATATTAAAATATTTTATTTTTTGGGTAAAAATAAAAATCACGGCGTGTTTACCAGCGAAAACTTGTATGGAAATAATTTTTGTTAATATGAGAGTGAAAATATCAATTTGTAAATTTTTAAGTTGAAAAAACTCATTAAAAAATATAAAACATAGATATCTGACAAACTGTCGGAAAAATTTATAGGAAGTTGGCTTTTTTTTGTTTCCTTTTTTACAATTAAACTTTCTGTAGAAAATGTTATACTAACATCAAATTCTTAAGTACATTCATACTAAGTACTCAATCAGATTAATAGTACTGTGCAAATCAGATTAATATTACTGGATTCACCATGTACAACGAGTGATCAATGAATGAATTGATTAATACTACAAAGTGATAAATGAATTTCTAAAATACAAAAAGAAAAAAAATAGCATCAAAACACGGCACTAAAAATTATCATCACGGGTAGAAAATATATAAAACAAAAGTTAAGAATCAAAGCTTGACACATACCTAGCTACAAAGATTTGGGAAAAAACCTTTGGTCCAAGTTGATTTTAAATTTTCCATAAAATCTAAGTTGGGACTGAATAAAGTACCTTCCAGGTGAAGGGAATGGAAACAAAATTAGCAAACATCAAATGTACTAAATACTCATATGGTCTGCTTCTACCAACATTCTTAAAAAAAAATTACTTTTTAAATTTATAAATATTTTATTTGTGCTTCTAAATAAACAACTCTCATATGTAACTTTCTAAATCTCAAAATTATATATTTTCCATCCATATACATAAAATCTTTTTTATTTTTATTCTAAATAAAAATCTAGATATGTAAATTAAAAAAATTGAGATTGGATTATTTTATAAAAAATCTCGATATTTCTCGTCTTTCGGTCTCTTTTATCTTTTAAATAGCTGTTTTTCAGTATGGCAGTGTTGTGTATGGTACTTTTTAAAATCCTAACGGTCGATCCGAACCGTTCAATGTGATAACCATATGAATATGTACTTGCAAACTAAATTTTATATTTTTTTGAATTTTTTTACTATTTTTTTAGATAGGTAGAATTTTAATGGTCCAGAATTTTTAGAAAACACTGATTTTTCTACCTATCTAAAAAAATTGTAAAAAAATTCAAAAAAATATAAAATTTAGTTTACAAGTACATATTCATATGATTATCACATTGAACGGTTCCGATCGACCGTTAGAATTTTAAAAAGTACCATATTGAGCCGTAGTACACTAGCCATCCGTGCTATGCATAGCACTATAGCCTCACTCTTTTAGGAAGAGTAATCATCTAAATGCATAATTTCCTTCATAAACAAGAACAACGTTTATTTATCGCAGTCCATCCTCTCTTTACCAAAATATATTTTGTTCAAATTCTATTGTTTATCAGTAACCAGATAAAACTCTTTATCTTAAGAGATAACCTTGCCTTCTAAATCTTATTCATAAGGTCATAAATTATGTGATCCAGGCAATGGTACTATGCATGACATGAATTGGTCTGCATCAATATTTTGTTTTCAAAGTTTAAATAGTTGATCGATTTAAATTGTTCAACATGATCTCCGTATGAAAATGTACATGTAGATCAAATTTTACTTATTTTACTATAATTTTTGTAGATAAATATAAAATTACTTGATTTAAAAATTCTTAACCATTCAAACCGAAATTTTTATTAATATCCAAAAAAATATTAAATTTCCAAATCTACACCCCATGCGCAGGAATTTCGAAATCTATCCAACCCGCAAAAATTTTATGCGGAAATTCAGCCTAAAACCACAAAATAAATTTCCGGTTTTGAAATTCCAAAGCCGCAAAAAAAAATTGAGGTTTTGGCTTTCGAATTCCAAAACCACAAAAGTTTTTTGCGGTTTTAAGTTTTTTTAATTAAACAGAAATGTTTATAGCCTCAATCAACTCGTCAAAAGTTGGCAGATCTTATTTATTTATTTTTTGTATTGAAATATTAGAAATATTTTATATATTTCTTTGAAAATAAATGAAATACTATATAATTCGATTTATTAGAAAGACTGCGACAAATAACCCGGATCAACATTTTTCAGGCCGGATTGTTTGCGGCTGTAAGAAAAATTAAAACATTTCTTTGTGATTTATTAGAGAAAAATAAAAATGTTTTGAATTTGAGTTATTGATCCCGGTTCAAAACTCACTTCTAGATAAATGCAGAAAATATTGTGATCTTTCTATTTTGGAAAAAACTAAAAAATTCTTTGACACGGTTCTGAAAAAAAAATTCTTTGAATAACTTTTTCTTGAATTTTTTTTAGTTTTTGGAGAAGTTTTGAAAAATTAACAGGAGCCGAAATTTTTATTAATATCCAAAAAAAAAATTAAATTTCAAAATCTACGCCCCATGCATAGGAGTTTTCAAATCTGTCCAAACAGGAGATTAAATTCTCGGTTTCATACAAACTTTTTGCGGTTTTAAGTTTTTTTAATTAAACATTAATGTTTATAATTTATTTATTCTTTGTATTGAAATATTAGAAATATTTTATATATTTTTGAAAATAGAAGGAATACTATATAATTTGATTTATTAGAAAGACTGCGACAAATAACTCGGATCTACAGTTTTCAGACCGGATTTTTTGCGACTGTAAGAAAAATTAAATTTTTTTTTGTGTGTATTGGAGATTAAAAATGTTTTGAATCTGAATTATTGATCCCGGTTCAAAAGTCACTTCTAAATAAATACAGAAAATATTGTGATATTTCCATTTTGGAAAAAACTAAAAAATTCTTTGACACGGTTCTGAAAAAAAAAAATCTTTGAAAAACTTTTTCTTGAATTTTTTTTGGTTTTTGGAGAGTTTTGAAAAATTAACAGGAGCCAAAATTTTTATAATATCCAAAAAAAATATTAAATTTAAAAATCTAATGCATAGGAATTTCCAAATTTGTCCAAATCGGAGATAAAATTCCCAGTTTTATACAAACTTTTTGCAAAAAAAATTCCCGCTCTTGGCAGTCCGAAACCGGAGATTAAATTCCCAGTTCTAAGAATCGGAGAATTAATCCTCGGTTCTAAGTTTTTCTTTAATTAAAAAGAAATGTTTATAATTTATTTATTTTTTTATTGAAATATTAAATATTGTATATATTTCTTTAGAAATAGATGAAGTACTATATAATTTGATTTATTAGAAATACTGTGACAAATAACCCGGATTAACATTTTTCAGATCGGATTTTTTGCGGCTGTAAGAAAAATTAAAATATTTCTTTGTGTGTTATTGGAAACAAATAAAAATATTTTGAATCTGAGTTATTAATCCCGGTTCAAAAGTCACTTCTAGATAAATACATAAAATATTTGTATTCTTCTATTTTTGAAAATACAAAAAAATATTACGACAATTTTGAGTTAAAATTAGAACCGTTTTGGATTCTTTTATATTTGGATTCTTCTATTTGATTCAAATGTCTCCATTCTGTTTAATTAGAAAAAACTTAAAATCGGTGATTTAATCTCCGGTTCTTAGAACCGGAAATTTAATAACTGGGAATTTAATCTCCGGTCTGAACAGATTTCGAAATCTAGCGCACCAAGGTGTAGATTTGTAAATTATTTATTAATTTTGGATATTGATAAAAATTTCGGTAACAGGAGTTGCATCCATCAAAAATTGCAAATCAAAATTCAAAATTATTAATTTCATAACAAATTTTACATTCTTTCAATAAATACTGTAATTATCAAATAATAAATTATTGGGGGAATTTCACGTACACCCCTCAAAACCTTCAAAATTACGTATTTCCTCCTCTAAAGTTTGAAATTACGTATTTTCCCCTCTAAACTTCAAAAACTTACAAATTTACCCATTTTATTGTCTTTTATATTAAAACTCATTCTAAATTTATAAAATACCCATTTTACCCTTTATTAAAAGCATAAAATGCCCATCATACTCAAATTTGAATATGAAAGGTTCCTCTACTGTCCGAACTGTTTTAAGATCTGTGCACGCTAGATCAGCACGAATTTTGAAGCAAACACACACGAATATTGAAGCGATGTGCACAGATCTTAATGCGATGCTCACGGATTAAAATTGTTTTAAAATTCGTGCGCACTAGATCAACACGAATCTTAAAGCCAACACACATATATTGAAGTTACACGCACAGATTTTAATGAAATGCGCGCGGATCGAACTGTAGAGGAACTCTTCATATTCAAATTTGAGTCTGATGGACTTTTTATGCTTTTAATAAAGGGTAAAATGGGTATTCTGTAAATTTAGAATGGGTTTTAATATAAAAAACAATAAAATGAGTAAATTTGTGAGTTTTTGAAGTTTAGAGGGGAAATACGCAATTTTAAAGTTTAGAGAAAGAAATACGTAATTTTAAGTTTTTGAGGGGTATACGTGACATTCCCCCTAAATTATTAAAAAAACATGCAGGTGCTCTTAGCATATTACAAAAAGGATCGGGAACAATTTCAGCGAAGCTTCTTTGCTTCAACCAATCAACCGCCGAAATTTTTATTGTTACCATCTCAAAAAATCAGAATTAAATGAATACCACTCTGCTGGGCTCTTATCAATACTACCACCCTCGCTAACCCAGTTCGCGCACCAAATAGGCTGGTGCGCGGACCTGGTTAGCGCACCAGCTTGTTCTGCCTATTAAGGCACCAACTTACTCTTTGTATTAATGTCTATCTTACGTGATATAGTTTTGATGATAGTTGTTAAGTTATTTTCATATTACTTCTTATGTTGCGTATTTTAGATCTCATATCCCGCAATACATAATACATTAAAACATAACAACACACAATAGATAAAACATAACACAAAACACACAATAATACATATTCCGCAGTCATAGTACATTAAAACATAACATACAATACATAAAACATTACCGAAAGCCTTAATCTTAATACAAAACCGAAAGTTTGTACCATAATACATAACCGAAAACCCTAACCTTAATACATAAACAGAAAGCCCTAACAATGACATTATTGGGAACGGTTCCTAGCATCCCTTCTCCTTCTCGCATTCCTTTCGAGGGTAGCTCTGTTGGTCTGGTGACCCCTTGTCCTTCCTTCCAATATGTCAATTCACATTGGGATCCGGTTGTGTCTTCTCCGACCCAACTTCACTAACCGGTGCTCTGGCGTTAAGATATCCCCTTCGTGCCGCGGCCAATCACCTTGATTGTCATACACGTGGAATTCTCCACTCCATGTGTCGATAAGCGTTTGAATGTTATAATAGTAATTTACGAAGACATTTGGATCGTAGTTCCTATATTTTTCACAAATTTGTAAGTTTCATCATCCAGAATTATTATGAAATTTTAACACACATTCGTACCTTATACGACACACTGACATCATATGAACACATGGTATTCCGGTGAGCTGAGGCTTTTGGCAAGAGCATTCCACCTCATGGTCGTTCTCCACAATGACCTTGTACCTAAAGTCTTGGGACGTGTACACCCATTTTCCTGCCTCAATATCAAATGAAATTTTCTCACCATGTGATGTCACCATAAATTCTCCGGATCTATTGAATGCAACCGCGTTCATTTTGCTAGTCTTCTGGATGTGGTTGTTTAGCTTCAAGTGCGTACGAGTGGAGAAAATTTGACCCTCTTGTTGGCATTCCACGGCCTTCTCTCTTCTTTGAACGAACCATATGACACACTTGTAAAACGTCTCCTCAATAATTGCAGCAACCGGTAACCTAGATAGTTACAATTTACAATTAAAATTAAGATAACCTAAAATATTTCATTAATTGTAAATTATGGAAATTGTGAATAACAAACCTGCGAGAAGTTTTGAAAAACGAACCTCTAAACCCGCAAAAAAATGTGGTCAGCTTCTTCAAACCCCGAAGTGTCATGAAAAGCTGGAAACGGGTGTCTCTCTCCACGACCTGATATCGGCCACTTTCGCATACCCAGCACGGGACGATTGTCTTCCTCGTCACTGTGATCTACTGTCTGCCCACCGTCGTCATTAGCATCCCAATTTTCCTCTGCCTCCCGTTCTTCGGGATCCTCATCTGTATTGTCAGTATAATAACGTGGTTTTGGGATTTCAGATGGGTTCCGGCTAGAGCTGGAGGATGGAACCTGAGATCGGCCCCGACTAGAACCAACCCCCACGGAAGGGGACCGATTAGGACCAGCCTCTGTGGATGGGGACCGACTAGTACCCGCTAAATTTAGGGCCCGAGTAGGACCCGTCACTGATTGATCCATGCCCCAACTAGGGTTCTGTCTGGGGTTGGCAACCACATATAACTCTAGGAACTTGAAAGGTGTTGTCAAATTCAATGTCATTTGGGTATACAACCCCCAACTGTTATCGTCTAGTACAGGGAGCTGTTGGAACCATGTTTGGTTGCCCTGGCCAATATTGATCCTTGCGGAAATTACCAGTTCGTAATAATTCGGGTCAATACCAAGTTCCTGGTACACTTCCCTAGTTATACCTCTGAAATCTAAATCCGGGCCAATATTGAACATTTTCTGGGGTTGGATACTGTAATAAGCACCATTGGGCCCTTGTAATACTTCACCACTAAAATAACAAGCAATTCTAATCATAGTTACCTGAATTACAGAACAAACCTAACATTTAATAAATTTACAAAAAATAAAAAAAATAATTAAAAAATATAAAGGACTAGAGTGAAAAAAACTTACTCTTTGGTCTTTGCGAGAATGCTCTTTGCTGCCTGCTGCCTTACGTCGAATGGAATGAGCACAGTTACCTGAGGTGGAGCCTTAATAGGCAGAACAGGCTGGTGCGCGAACTAAATTAGCGAGGATGGTAGTATTAATAAGCTACCCAGCAGGATGGTATTCATTTAATTCCGATTTTTTCGGATGGTAACAATAAAAATTTCGGAATCAACCCTCATTCCTTTCCCAGTATAATTGAGTTCCTCCAAACAAAAAATAATAATTGAGTTCCAATCCTCTGAAGTAACTCAATTTTGAGGTTAGATCCAGGCCGTCCGATCAGAATCCGACTATATCGGTCGGTGCTCCTTTAATATTAATTTGAGTTAACTCGGGTGATATGAATTCCAGTAAAATTGATTTAAAATTCTCAGTATTGACAGCACAACAAGAGAAATTCGACTTCTCCGAAAAGCTGTCCCAGTAAAACACCTTAAACTACTGTGCAGTACCAACCTGTTGTTGCTCGCCTGCTAATGATCAGCATAGAAATCTCGAATAGAGAAAACTGAGAGCAAGGAGAGGCATGTGCATCGCCGCATGGATCTGGCAACCGCACGTTTCTCACCAGTTTCTCCTGCTGCTCAACAGAGATGAATTCCACGACAGGTACGATCATTTCTCAGATACACAACTGTAATTTAGTAAATTTCGTCCAATAATGAGCTTAATTTTTTTTTTTTGCCTGATCAAGGCCGACGAGGCCGATGGAGTGGTGGGGGGAGGGGGAAGAGGATTTGTTGGCAGGAAGAGATGAATTGGGAGGAGGCACATGGCTGGGTTGCTCAAGAGGTGGTCGAATTGCGTTTGTTACCAATTTTAGAGAACCTGAACCTCGTTTTTCTGGTGCCAAATCAAGGGGGCATTTGCCTGTGAAATTTCTCAAGGTCCGTACATTAATTGCTGTTCTTACTTTCTACCGAGTATTGTAGGTACGCTATCATATCAATTTAAAAAATTTAGAGGTAAACTATGTAATTTGAGGTTTTTGAGGGGAAAAATATGCAATTCGTTTCAGAATCCTATTCCAAATTCCCCCGAAGGAAAGTAAAACCAGCTAACTTCAGTCAGTATACCCTTGCAAAATAGAAAATATACCAGTTCCTTCATTTCAGAATCTTTAAAAACCCAAAATGGCTTGATTTTTAACTGGTACGAAACCAACCCAAAATGATTTTCTTTTACCTTTACCGGAATTGGTGCCAACCTAACCCAAGCCACATGGGGTGAGTATCCCCTGCGGTACTGCGAATCCATGTCGTCCCAGGTACCGGACTGAGTACAATATGAGTTGGCGAACTCCCAACCGAGCGATTGGAATCCAGTGCCTATTTAGACATAGGTGGTCCTTTTTGAGATTCGCACCACAATTAAAGAATGGTCTAGATTTAGTAATTCTACGTACGGTACGGGGGTGATCCGAATTTGCGGTACCACAGGGATAGGATAACTCCTAGCTGATTTATGCCTATTTGGATTATAGGGGTCCACTTTGATATTTGTGCCAGATTAAAACGGACGATGCAAATCTCATTCTACATGGTAGAGTACCGCACTGGATGTGAACCCAGCCACATGTTTTCAGCTCTATGGAAAAAAGATCTATGAGAGCCTTCTTAAAACTTTATCCATTTTTACAGTCGCAAAATCTTCTTCTTCTTCAAAGCCTTTATTCCCAAACAAGTTGGGGTAGGCTAGAAATGAAACCCAACTGAAATCAGCAACACGGGGACTTCCTAGGAGGTCACCCATCCTAGTACTACTCCTGCCCAATTCGTGATGGTTTCATCTCCATAAAGAGACTGTTTTTTAACCATTGGCTCGCCAAACCTATCACGAACCCTCCTCCTTTTTCCTGGCTTGAGACAGGCTCTGTAGAAACTACACAGGCGGAGTTTCTCAAAATCTATTGTTTTTTTAATAAAATCTAGCTAAAAACATATACAAACGGTTGCTTAATTTCTTTCATGATGATATTCACAGGGTCAACAAAGCCCCATGGAATTTGCCAAAGAAATTGCAAAGGAAGCACATTTATACAACCCGTTTAACCTAGTAGTTGCCGATCTTTGCTCAAAGACCATGGTTTTCGTATCCAATCGGCCTGAGGGCGAGCCTACAATTGAGACAGTTAACCCGGGCATTCATGTGCTTTCCAATGCTAGTCTAGATAGTCCTTGGCCAAAGGTAGCAAAATTAATATATCTTTGCTCCATTTCTATTCAAATTAGAACTTCAAATTTTTTATGAATAATGCTTCTTCCCCCAGGAAATAGCCAAAACGGCCTCTGTATATTCAATTTTTTCCTTCTATAATTTTTTTGGACAAGAGTGAGGCAGTGGTACTATGCATACTGCAGATTGGTCCTTACTATGGATCAATGTTTTCATTTTCAAAGTCCAAATTGTTGATCCAAAACGTTCAACATGATCTTCATATGAAAATGTACTTGTAGATCAAATTTTACATTCTTTAGATTTTTTTTACTATTTCTCTTAGATAGGTAGAAAATCACTTGATCTAAACATTCTAGACCATTCAAAGTAGTGATTTTTCTACCTATCTAAAATAACAGTAAAAAAATTCTAAAAAATGTAAAATTTAGTATGTAAATACATTTTCATATGGAGATCATGTTGAACGGTTCAGATTGACTCTTTGAACTTTGAAAATGAAGTTATTGATCCATAGTACGGACCAATCTGCGCTATGCATAGTACCATAGCCTCACTCTTTTGACAATTGCATAACCTTGCTGGCATTTAGACAATTTTCTATGAAGCAGTTTTCTTTTATGCTGTGCTCGTCATCAGTTCACAAATCTAATACAAGATCGTTCTTATTTTAGTCAGAGCTTTTGCGAAGCAAAGTCGAAGAATTTTTAAAGACCAAAGGCGACAAGGAGATACCTCTAAAGGACATTGTACGAGAGCTGATGGGAGATAAAGTAAAAGCAGATAGAGATATGTTGCCTATAACGGGTTGTAATCCTGAGTGGGAGTATGCACTGAGTTCTATATACGTAGACCTTGACACAGAATGGGTAAGTTAAAAGGCAAACTATTTACAAGTTCAGTAAAATAAAATAACATAAAATAAGTTAAAGGCAAACTATTAGATGTGATCTATATCTTCTGAGAGGGGATCACTTGACAATGCTTTATTTTGACAATCTTGACAATTTTTAAAAATAAAGCTTGAATTTGAAATCCAACATTATGGATATGACCTATATTCTCCACATATCATGTCTATGTAATATAATAAAATTTGGTATATATTTCATTGTACATCGAGTGATTTGAAACTCATATGGTCTGAAATGAACGATCCTTGTTGCATCATCTAACAATGCTTAAATTGCATGAAATTTGATTGTTAGGCTATCTATATACCCAATACCACATCTCTAAATTTACATTTGAATTTCCAATTTATTTAATCTTTTTTTATGAAAATTCATTGTTAGGATTGTCAAAATAAGTATTGGCACTTCGGATTGATATGTAAACTATTGAACTTATATAATGGTGGCATAGTGCAGGCACAAAAAATGTAGATGTGGGAACTCTCATTATCTTTTGATGGTATTGTATATTTCTCAGCTACCAGTTGGTTGAAATCGTATCACAGCAAGACAGTCATTATTTTTTAATGATATAGTATACTTTTCAGCTACCAGTTGGTTGAAATGGTACCGGAGCAGGATGGTTTTGAGTATGATTAGTGGTCACCGCATAAATTTTTTAAAGTGAGAGGAGCATGATTTCACATCTCTAATTATTTGCACTTCTTGTTAGAGTAATCCATCTGATTGACAAGTCTATGTAACATCTCTATTTTCATAACAGGTTTGCAACAGTAAGATTTTACATAAATATGTTTCATATAAGGGTTAAAATATTATGATCACTGTAAAAAAGTAAATTCAAAATGGACCAGATTGTAAAACCTAACATAAACAACTAAGACACAACTAATAAGCACATGAATTGGGGGGGGGGGGGGGGGGTTTGGATTCATGTTTGTTTCATTTTCCCTAATAACAACAATTTACAGGGGAAAGAAATAGCTTTTGATTTGTTGTGTGAAGCCTTCGAATGGTTAAAAACTTAAAATTAACAGCCGTAAATATCACTGGGTGAAAAATAAAATGAATCTAACTTCTGATTTTTATCCTAGGGGCACTATGGAACAAGAAGCATGTCAGGAATTGCGGTTAAAGCAAATAATGAGGTATCTTTTTATGAGAGATATATCGAAGACGGTACTTGGAAAGATCACCTAGTCGAATTTCAGATAGACAAGTTATGAAATAAGAAAGCAATGATGAGTGACTTTAGATTTTGTTCAATGAATAGGTTACTCTTATTCATTGACCCCTATGATCTAATAGTTTAGGCATAATATAGTTTATACTACTACTACTATTATTTTCATTATTATTTTTATTACTATTTATTACTATCTATCTTTATTTTATGATTTTGATAGGGTTTAGGCATGAGCAATGAGAAGGCGCACAATAGGATTATGAAATAATGTTTTTAATGGTAAATCAGTAAATGATTGGTTATTCCCATAGTTTGATAAAACTTTTGTTGTTTTAAAAAAAAAAATCATAAAATCATTTACCAAAATCCATAAATGTAGGAAAAGAAAAAACTGAATTTAAACAAAAAAATCATAAAATGATTTACCAAAATTCATATATGCAGGAAGGATCGTAGGAAAAGAAAAAAAAAAAACTGATTTTTTTTCTTTATAAAAACGGAGGTGTTTTGGGAATTATGTAGGAGTACAGAATTTAGGAATTTTTTTTTGTTAGGTTGAAATTTTATATGGTACCGCAAGCAAACATACATTGCGGAATACGGACTTGTATTTTTTACATTTGCGAGTGACTGAGTGTCAAGTGCGATTGACATGGTGACTTCTTATGTTTCTCCGTTGGATTCTAATTTCTTCAATACCAATTTAATAAGAAAAATAAATTATTCTAACATTTCATGTTCTGGGTCCAAAATATTTATATTTATCAGAAAAAATATTTGTATTTGAATTCTAAAGTATAACTTCCGAAGATTTAAGTTATAGAAGTTTTTTTGTCATCAAATCTAAGCACTTTTTGAGAGAAGTGTAAACACATCTGGATATAAATAAAGAGTACGGATAAATTGCGCGGTCATCACTTGTTAAATAATTTGAAGAGTATAATTTTAGTTAGACTAATTTCTTTTTCTGATTCCAAAATAGACATTACTTATTAACCAACTTCTCGTCACCTCTCCACAAGTATAGAAGGCAAAAATATTTTTCATCAATTCATATTAATTGTAGTCAGATTTTAACCTTTTAAATCCTAAACTAATTAACCATTTAAAGTTAAAAACAACCCACTCCTTGTTCTATTTATGCAGGAGTTTTGTTGCATTGAATACCACACATTTCTTTTTTTTGAAGGTTAGTGGAAAGTGCCCACTAAGGTATATTGATATAAAAAAGTATTTACAGGGGAGTTATTCGGATTAATTGATCCTTATAACTATTAAGCTTAATTAGTTAATTAGTTAGCTTCAGTTTAATATATTTTAATTGAATCCAATGATATTAAACTTTAAATAATGTATTTTAATTTTATAAAAAACAATATATTAACTAAATCAAACCGTACATATTTACTTTTATTTCTGTTGAGATTTTTAATATATGAAAATTAAAAATTAAAGTTTGCTTGGAATTGGGGTCGTCTGATCTGTCTAAAGATTCGTGTGAATAACTTAAAGATTCATGCAAATCAAGTACGCACGGTATTAATGCAGATCAGACGGCTCCTGCCAGATATCAGATCAAGTGCTGGGATCGTACAGAACAGGTTTAATAGAAAATAGAAAATAGGGAGAGGTCAGGATTCCATTATAAATCTCAGCCCGGCCCGGAGAGGATTGATTGATCAGGCCCACAAAAATTGGAAACCCAGCTCATTTCGCCCTGGGTTTTAATGTCATGTTACTTTGTTTCGCTGTGACTATCCTGAGAATTGACTAAATGTGGAATTCGTATCATATAAGGACATAAGGTAACAGAATATTTCTGATTGGATCTGGACTGTGCAATCAGAATTTGCATGATTATTAAAGCGGTTTCATGCGTTTTACTTCGGATTGGTTCTTGGTTCGGATTCTGATCGAATGGCCGTGATTCAAATAGAAATATTATATTACCTCAGAAAAACTATGGATTCCTAAATGTGCTGAATAGAGTAGTAGTCTGACATTTCTTTGCATTTTGCTAAACAAATGGTTTGTAATAACATATAATATTTTTTAGTTAAATATACGAAAAGAGTAAAGATGGGCAGTGGCTAAGTCTATTCTTTTAATAGAGAAACTAAAATCAGATCATGCAACATTTGTCCATTATTGTATGGTTAGACAAAAACCAAAAAGGGTAAAAAGCTGGGTATTAACGAATTAGTGCCTAATCTTTTAATCAAAAGTTTAAATAGCGTTTATCACGTCATAGTGGAACGGCTAAAAAAATGACGTTATTATCATATTACACCGCTATAGTAGCGTTATAGCTTTTATGGTCCGAAAACACTATATCGGCACTATAACACTGCTATAGCGCGCTATTTAGAACCCTGTTTTTAATAAATTGGCTGCTCTTTATTGAGATAGGATGAGTAATATAAGTTGTTCATACAACATTTGATCATTATTGTATGACTAGAAAATCAAGGTTCAAAACGAGTTCATTTCAAAGCCAACAACTTCTATTTAATAGAAATAATCATCTCATGGTCTCATGGTGTTCACATTTTGTTGAGTCCGGCTAGTATGATATCGGTGTCATTTCAGCCTAAATGACACTAACTTCAAAACCTATCGAATAGACTTCAAACGACAAATTTGAACGGTTCAAACCGATCTATTGATAAGTGGTGCTTTTACATGCAATATTCGTAATTTTTAAAATTTATTTAGTAGCAAGTCAAGCGGTCAAATGTGAGTTGTTTTAAGTTAATTTTAATGCAATCATTTTTTATCAGTTTTTGACCGCTTGACTTGATACTAAAATAATTCAAAATATTATAATTTTTCATGTAAACACATCACTCATGAAGTGGATCAATTTGGATTTGTCGTATAAAGTCTATCCAATATATTTTGAAAATCGATGTCACATGATATTTTGAAAATCGGTGTCACATGACACTGATCCATATTAGCCGAATTCCGTTTTGTTTTAAGAAAAAAAATAGGAGTATTAATTGATTGAGATCACTGAACCTTGGTTTATATTTAATTAGTTTATTCATCTAAGAACAACTCTATCTCAGTGCTATTCAACAATAAATTAACTTTATTTTTAATTAAATAAACAAACCCGCAAGCTTAGCACAATGACACTAGTGTTGTCTCTCTACGGACAAATACAAGTTTGACTTTCGAAAATAATATTGGAGTATGTCGGGACCCTTTAATAAAAAAAAAGGGACAAAGTTGTGTAAATCTAAATTGAAAAAGTTATTACAATAATTATCTTTAATATAGATTTCGAGTAACACCTCGATTCCTAATAAGTAATAACCTATCACAAGAACATTTTAGCTCCATGCATGGTATTTTCATTATACATCTACTCATACATATATATAAATAAACACAAACTATCATGTAATGATACGATGCATCTTGCCAAAAAATTCACACTGACAAATTAATTGCCAGGCGCCAACATAGATTTCAGTATTTCACACTTACTCTTTACAGAATGTCAGAATCGACTGGTTTTCTTCTTCCACAGTTCCTTCTTAGTTCTTACAAACAAAAAAACAAAATAACATGAAACTTTTTGCGCGGGAAGGTTGAGAGTCCAAAACCAAAATTCATCATGTAGGGATCTGGAACGTGCACCAAAAAATCCCGCCTAAACTTTCTGTGCAAATTACAATTCCACCCCACACCCCTTCGCGTCGCCCTTTATATCCGTGTTTCCTGTTAATACCTCACATTAAAAATCACACCGCCTCCCCTCTACCTTTTATTCTCCTTACACCGCTATTTCCCCTTTTACCCCCGTCGAAACCTAACCCTAACCCTAATTTCGGGTAAGAGCTCGATTTTTCTTCAATCTTCGTCAATTTTTGTAGATTTTTCTCTGATTCGCTCCTCTATTTTGCAGTTGTCGCCATGGGAAGACCGAAGAAGGCTGAATCAACGTAAGTTAACCTCTCTCACTGATGTATTTTCGTAGCTAGGTTTGCAATTTGGTTTGAAATTTGGGGCTAGGCGAGTTTCTAATGGTTTCCGTTTATTAATTGAAGGGCGGCTGGAAAGAGAAAGGCTCCTGCACCTAAGAAAATTTCAAAGAAGGCCAAAAAGGACCCAAACAAGCCTAAGAGGCCTCCCTCTGCCTTCTTTGTTTTCATGTAAGCCTTGACATTTGTACTGATCTACTGGTCAATTGGTGCACTTAACGTTTTTTCTATCTTTCTCTAAATTTTTGTCATGTATTTTTGGTTTAAAGGGACGAGTTCAGGAAGGAATTCAATGAGAAGAATCCTAACAACAAGAGTGTAGCTGCTGTAAATGAATTTCTTTATCAGATCTATTTATTATAATTCTGTTCAATCTCTAAAGTTGGGTATTGTTTAATTCTAATTAATACAACAAGTTTGTTATATCTTAAATAAATATAGGTTAGCAAAGCTGGAGGAGCTAAATGGAAGAGTCTGTCAGAATCTGTGAGTGTTTTCATCTCATTCATTTGGCTGCTTGAAGATTTAGTGAAATTTGAAATATTTATCTGAAATATTTTAACTTTCAGATCTGTTGTATTTAATAATATCTTTTTGAATGGAAAATTCAGGAGAAGGCACCCTATGCAGCCAAAGCAGTAAAGCACAAGGAGGATTACAACAAAAAGATGGATGTTTACAACAATAAGGTATTTTATGTTTCTACATTGTTTCTTTAAAATCTGATCTAAAGGGGCTCATATATTTTCTTGAAAGTTTATTTATTTCTAATCAATGCTAGGCACTTGAAAAAATGCTATTTTTTCTGGATATCAAGGGAAATGATTGTAACAATAAGATAACTAATTTTCTACATTTATCATCTTGTCTTTTATTAAATTATGTTTTATTGATTCCGAACTATAGCCTGAGAAGAGCTCCGGTAGAAGTAAGGATGAGGAAGATGAGGAAGAGGAGCAGGCAGAAGGCTCTGACAAGTCAAAGTCCGAGGTTGAGGACGAGGACGATGAAGAGGTTAATTTCCTATATAAGTGCTTGTTTCTAATTATACTTAGTAGTGATTGTCACTTATTTACTAGTACATGCCTTAAGGCAAAGTTCCAAGATGCTTACCACTTATGTTGAAGTAATAATCAGAAGTCTTTCTAGATCAATTTTGAAAAAGGGAGCTAGCTGTTTTCTGTTTAATTTTAAAGTTGGGACAACAGTCACTTGCTTCCCTAGATTTAGTGGGCATGTATGGTATTTCTCATTTTGCTTGGTATATTTTCATACTATGGTGGCTTCTAGTATTAATCAGAAAGTATAAAGATAAACAATGTCAGATATACCCACAAAATGGGAACTGAAATTACTCACAAAATGTGATAGATCTTGCATCTTGTTCAATTCCCACGAGAGTTTAAAAAAAAGATTCAATGTTGGGGTTAATAGCAGATTGTTTTAAAAAAAAGAATGTAATCTAAAATTTACCCTCTTCTATTAAAAGAACAATAACAAGAAAACTTGTTATTTTGTTTAGATGGCCTTTACATATGTAGTTAGTGAATTGCCCTGGTTGCCTTTGATAATTCTTGATACACCATTTGTTGCTTTTGCTTGATATCTGTAGGGCACATCTGTAGCTTTGCTAATTTTTTGCTTGACTTGTAGGATGATGAGGATGACGACTAGATGCTTGCAATGAGGCTGGAGATAGCATAATTAGGCTAGGATTTTAGGAATGTTTTTATGAGTAAAATTAAGACAAGACGCTATTTTGTTGGTTTTGTTATTGTATTGAATCTTACATATTCATGCTGTTGTTTCACGCTTTGCTCTTATTTTGCTATCTATCCCATTATGAAATGCGTCTGCAGCCCTACTTTTGTTTGTTTTAATCTTAACCTCAATGTGTTGCTGGTTTCTACTTTTCCTTCCGTTGCTTGTTTAGTAGCTTCCTTGCTAGCTGTGATTCAGTATTATATGTGGTTCGAAAATATTTGTGAGTGATCTTTCTTTATGGGAGGTTACATTTACATTTTTTGTCTGAACACATGTTATATATTTAGTGAAGTGCTAAATGGGTGTGCAGTTTGTGCATGTGACAGCACGACATGGCTGCCATGCCCTTATGTCTTAGGTGTGCCGTGTGCATGCGGAAAACCAGAAACCGAGCATGGCATGCCTAAGTACCGCAAGGTACACTGCTAGGTGTGTCATGCAGTGCCCAAATAATACGGTGCAAGCTGGAGGTTTATATCATTTCTGAAGGTATACAACGATTTTAGTACAATTCGAGTACAACTAAATGTTCGAATTCATCTTCTGTTTCTTTCTTTTTTGTCTTCCTTCACATGCGGGCGTACTCCAGTTTCTTTTTTTCCCTTTTGTTTCACACTATTCCTCTCCTGTCTGTTGATCCTATCTCGTGCAGACTGATCTCGGCCCCTCTCGTGTCTGAATGTGTTTGATTGCATGTCCCCTCTGCAGCTCAGGTTCCCTAACATGGCACGGCCATGTTCAAGACCATGTGGTGGGTGTGCAGCCCATGCCATGTCAATGTGTTTTTGGCAATTCTGTGGTTTAAACTTGTGTAATTTTAAGAGAAGTGTTCTGGCCCCCGAGCCATCGTATCCGAACGCGCCCCCCAACTAGTTTAACCGAAAAAGTTTTCCAATTTTGTCTAATTTCCATTTCTAGCACTCATATTTAAGTTTTTAAAGTTTTATTTATAACATTTTACAATACTACTCTTAAGCATTTAAACCTTAAGTATTTAAATTCTATATGTGTAGTTTTAACTCCTAACTAATTTTGTATTCAAGCCAAAAAATGAAAGATTCCTTTTACCCACTCTTTTTTTATTTTTCTCTGATCATTCTCGTTTATTTTTTCCGACAATCTGTAATGAATTTCACGAATCTAAAAATACGAACGTTGTTACTCGGTTTTCTCTTTCAAATGAGATCCATGAAGAAATACTCTTGAGTTATTTTGAAGTCGTTTTTTTTAAAAGTAAAGTCCATGAGTACTTTAAATTTTCAAATTTTAAACCTCACTCTACAACCATTTAAACTATTATGTTCAATCGTTTAAACCTCTGATGTCGATCATATAGTATCACGCATTTAAACCTCTGATGTCGATCATATAGTATCACGCATTTAAACCTCTGTATACAAATGTTTAAAGTTCTCATGGGCTTTACTTTCGAAAATAAAATAAAAATAACGACTTGAAAAAAAACTCAAAAGTATTTCTTAATGAATCTCATTGAAAGATAAAATCGTTTAAAAAATATTTTGTATTTTTAGATTCGCAAAATTCATCACGGATCTTCGAAGAAATAGACGAAAATGATCCAAGAAAAAAAAGAGTGGGTAAGAAGAATCTTTTTTTTTTTAGCTTGAAGACAAAAGTAGTTAGGAGTTAAAACTACTCAAATTTAAAATTTAAATGCTTCCATATAAAGGTTTAAATATTTGCGAATAGAATTGTAAAAATTATAAATGAAGCTTTAAATACTTGAATATAAGCGCTGAAAATGAAAGTTCAAATTAAATACTTGGAAGACGCGCTTGGGGATTTATTTACTTATTTATTTGCATATTAATAGCAAAATGAAGTGATCTTGAAAGTGCCTACACCTTTCTCTTTCTCGTAACATGTTTTGAGTTTCAGCTTTATACGCAAGGCGATGTAGTACGGTACAAATGCAAATAAATGCATTTTCTGTGTTGTTTTATTTTCGTTGGTTGGCTTTGACAATTTTTTTGTTTTTTTTACTATGAGATAAAATATATTGCTCTCAAACGGACTTGGTAGTACGTTGAAATTATGCTTCATATAATCGACAAACACGAAACTAAGATAGCTAAGAAATGATGATTTTTGTTACTCACAAGAAAAGAAAAGGTTCTTATTACATATCTGTTCCGAAATAAGCACTACACAGGTGGTACCGTGGTAGAGAGTAAGACAACATGAGAATTCAACTTTTTTCATTTTTTATAGTCTTTAGCAGTTCAATGGCCATTGATGAGAATGTTTGAGCACTGTTTGCCATTTCAGCCGACCGCACATTTATGTCCTGAGTAAAAAGAAAAACTCAATAGGTCATTATGTGAAAGAAAGACAAAAAAGTACAAAGGCTGTGAGAATAATTGTCTTTCTATCAGCAGGCAACATGCTGAAAAACATCAACAAACAATTTTAGCATTCTCATTTTCTTTTTTCTAATCTTTTTCCGAATCAAGTACGGCAAAAAAATATTGAATCACTCACCTCCAACTTCTTTACATTATCCCGGAGCTTGTTTTCAGCCATCTTTGCAGCACTCATTTCCTGTTGACAACCAAAAAGATGAGAACACTTAATTACTGCCAAAAATTTCACATACTAAAATTCAAATGTCAACGAGAATAATATACATAAACAAATATGGAAATAATGTATATATTACAAAAGAATAATGATTTTTTACTCAGTCATCACGTAGGTGTAATAATAATGTAAATTGATCTTTGAAAGATTCACATAGTAAAATTTAACTGTCGGTGAGAATAACATACATAAATGTTTTTTTTAAACAAGCACTTACATCATTAGTCGAATACCCGTATTTCGCTTTTATTTGATCCACCGAGCTTACAGGTTCTCTGTCTTCAACCTTTATTTTTCCCGGGCTCACCTTTTCAACAGTCTTTGGCTTTAATTTACCTGCATCATGTGTACTTTTACATAATTAATGCAAGAAACAAAGAGGGCAAGCTATAAATTGTGAAACAAAGGAAAATTTATTAAATAAAAATGTTGATTTAATGGCAAATAAGGATATAACGATTCTGGAGTGTTTTTAGGTGTGCTCTTGAAATAGAAACAATAAAACTACATCTAAACTAATACTAATAGGTTTTCCTGTTTTCACTGGCAAGAAGCAAGGGCAATATTGCAATACAACTACAATAGAAAACAGTATACATGCATTTCCTTAAAAAAATAATAAGAAAACAGTATACATGCATGACTGACCTTTAAGTGCTTGAAGACCCTTCCCTAGTTTCTGTTTACTGAAAGCCGTGAACTGCTGAGCTTTATTTTTGTCTTTGGATTCTTCTTCAAGAGCATCTTCAATTTCAATGTCATCTGTCAAATAAAATGAAAATTTTAACTGTCTATAATATTTTTTAAATCGGTGCAATTGTACATTTTTTCTCTAATGTTTGACCATGACTTTTTTTGTTAATTTAAATACTAAAACCTAATCTCAAATTTGGGTAAAAGTGGAAATTTGATCAAAATATAAAAGGTACAAAATTTAGGGCCTAGGTGCAATAAACCAAACAAAAGAGTACCTATTGAGAGCTCAACTTCCTCTTTTTCTGAACTATTTCTTCTCTCTTGTGCTACTGGAAAATTGCCGGTTTCTAAAATTAAGGATAATTGTTCAAAATCCCTAGCACTAGAGTATTCAGTGCCAATTTCGTCATTATTCTTTGCCTTGCTTCCTTTCAGATCTTTCATGACTTTGCCAAACAATCCCTGTTTGATTCCCAGTTTCTTAATAAATATGAACAAAAGGGTTTAAAATGAAAATTCGAGCATAGATTTTTTAATACCACTTTTTTCTCTTTCGGAGAATTTATTGTGTAAGAAGATTCTTCCTGTTGTGATATATCTTTCCTGTACACTGCACTGAGGTCCTCCACATATCTAAAATTATGCGGCTTCAAATTAATATCTCTCCTTTTAAACTTTCAGAATTTATAAGTAACAATTCAGATTTCCACAAGCTGCTAAAAAAGTTGACTATCATTCAGTGGTTCAATTTTTCGCATTAAAATTGAAATAACACACCTATAAGAGTCCTTCTGGCCAAGAGTTGTGAAAAAAGAAATTTCTTGATTTCCATTGACCTATGCAATCAGATAAATAATTACACAACAATAACAGAAAATGCCTTATAATTAAATACCATATTATATTGAAAAAAATACTTACCACGATAAGCTCTCCATCAGATGAGGCCGATAATAAAGTGTAAGAATTAGGGTTCTTTGAATATTTGAAGCTACGTAATGATGATTCTTTCAGGAGATTAAGATCAGGGAAGGATCTGAAAATGTAATTACCACATTTTGTAAATTTAAGAAAATGTGGTTAAGTTAGATGAAACAAAAGAGAAATCCTAATAAAAAGTGTGCAGGCAAATAATAATGAGACAAGATAAAAACCTTATCTCTATTTTGCCACTTGTAAATACAAGTAGAAGCCCAATTCCATTAGACAAGCTGCGTATAATAGATGCGTAGCAACAGTTTCCGCCTAATCTTTTCTTAATGATTTGTTTCTTGATGCCCTGATCATCAAAATCAGAGCTACATCAACTAAATAACAATCTAACAAATAACAAAATTTTAACAGAAAACAACTCAAAAGTATCAATGCAGACCAGTAAAGTATCTGTTTTTTACAGATTCTGGTACAGGATCTAGCACCAGTAAAGTATCTGTTTTTTTTACAGATTCTGGTACAGGATCAAGCAGTTGCATAACCAAGCTAACATGATTTAAACTTAATCGAACATAAAACTTCCCCGTTTAGCTTTGTTTTTCACTCAAGCAAAAGTTCTGAAGTTTCGTACTGGTTCATTTAATTATCAGCAGTGACCAAAAGTTACATGCTAAGATTTTAGACTGTAATCATTGCATGTACCTGAATGGCATGACTTGAGGAATATGTACGAACAGCATTTTCTGAGCAAAGTAGCAGTAAATCATTCTTTGATGCTGTTTCTCTGAAGGAGTTCGCAGTGCTAACATTCTGGTTCTCCGAAAAACATTGTTCCTCCTCTGTAATTTGCAAGATAATTGAATGATTACGAAAAAAATTTATACCCCGAAATATGGATAGAAGAACATGATATACATCCTAGAAAATGTCAGGCATTGAATCTGTTCCCTTTATAATATTGCTCTTTGTATCTGCGGCCACTGAAAATTCTGTTATAGGGGTAAAATTTATTAGTATTAAATAACAAATGAGTCATATTAATGCACATGTACATCATAATAATCATACGAACAATCTCAAAGATCCATGCCCCCTATTCCCATGCAATTTAAGTAGGACAGAAAGCACCGACAAATCAAAGGTAGAGCTGAATAAAATGAGTTTTTAGGAATGAGATAGAATGAATAAAATGATTTTTTAAGAACTAAAGAGATGAATAAAATGATTTTTTAGGAACTAAATAGAATGAATAAACTGATTTTTTTAGGAACTAAATAGAATGAAAAAAATGATTTTTTTAGGAACTAAATAGAATGAATAAAATGTTTTTTAGTAACTAAATAGAATAGATAGCTCACCAATTATTTGCATTAATAGTGCTCTAGATGGGTTCTTTGTGGTCACAATGTTTGGGCTGAGAACATTTCCTGTATCTTCTTCTATGGCCAAAATCGATGAATCTTCGGTTGCTACCAACAAGAGATTTTTCTCAAATCCCTCTAGTACAAACTTCTCAAATTGCATTGAAATGATGCCACTGGCAACTTGACCTTGTATCTGTTTTTGGTACACAATAGAGGTCTCTTCTATATGTATAAGTACCACCTGAAGGACGAAAATTAACAAAAGATGTGAGAAAATTTTCTTACCAATGCAAGGAAAATGAAATGTGCACTAAAATTTCAGCTAATTGACACAAACCCTTCCGCTTCCTTGTTTTTGTTTTTGGTTACAGCAGTTTGCTCACATGAGCTCTCAAAACACAAATACACCTCCATCACATGGAAACCATCTTTTATTTTCTTACGAAGGTTCATAAAGAAAAAAGAGAAAAGAGAAAAATAGAAAACGGAAAAAGAGGACCCCTGCCTGGAACAAGCGAAACAAAAAAAAAAAAAACATTGCAAAGAAAAAGCAGTAATTACAAACCTGGAGGTAATCAAAATACTAAGAGGTTGTTGATAAATTAGTATGGATGAGCATCTTGGTCACTGGTGTTAAATTTTATAGTTTTAATTGAAGGGGATAAATATCAGAAATGATTGCATCTTGTACAAGGTTAGGGTGCAAAACTGCAAAATCTTAATGCTTCAACATTTGGGTGGCTAGATAGCAAGGGTGTATATGTAATTTAGTTTTTATTTTGTGTCATTCAAATATAGTAAATACTGAACTAACCAGTCCTTTATCGGTTCCAACAGCAAGATGCTTTGAATCACAGTTCCTGCTAATGCATACTATAGCTCCTGGAAGCTTCAAGCCACGAATTGTGTAATTCTCTCCTGGTTTAGCTAAAAAAATATATTTTATTTAAGCTTCTTTTATGAAAGTGTGAGCTCCAAAGTACCCATTTACATTCTAACTACCTTGAAGAAAGGAGAAGATATTTTCTGAGGCATCCTTTTTAAATGTGATGATACGAACCTGTTTGATCATTGTAAAAATATGTCAAAATTTTTGCCAATAAATGGTATTCTACTAAGTATCAAGTTTTTCATACAGTAAAAGACGGCATCATACCTGCCCCGCTTGGTCACCAGATATAAGAACTTTGGAAGAAGCGTCAAAGTGCAATGATGTTATAGGAGAAACACTTGAAGCATTAGTATCTCCAGTCTGTCATACTCATAACAGTTAGGAGTAAGATCTAACATAAGAGTGAGGCTATGGTACTATGCATAGCGCGGATTGGTCCATACTATGGATCAATATCTCCATTTTCAAAGTTCAAATAGTCGATCTGAACCGTTCAACATGATCTCCATATGAAAATGTACTTGTAGATCAAATTTTACATTTTTTTTTCTATTTTTTTAGATAGGTAGAAAATCACTTGATCTAAAAATTCTAGACCATTCAAAAGCAGTAATTTTCTACCTATCTAAAAAGATAGTAAAAAAATCTAAAAAATCTAAACTGAGTTTGCAAGTACATATTCAAAGGTACGAACCAATCCGCGTTGTGCATAGTACCATAGTCTCACTCCTAACATAAACCTAATGTAATGGTCTAAACAAAAAACAAAGAAATACCTGCTGTTTTAGCGAAAGTATCAAGAGCAAAAGTGGGCATGAAGCATCCCAAAAATTGATAGTTCCGTCAAGATGTCCTGTTATGTATAGGTTTTTGGTATTCGACAAGTTACCTGAGCTTGTACACCCTACATGGATCATTTCTCTTTGCTTTGCATTGGTTGAAAGAAATTGAGGATACTTATTTGCCAATACAGAATAGTCCTAGCAACCACAAAACATAACATATCACCAAGACAGATATGCACAAATCTTAAGCAGGCAAAATTTGGTCTCGCTGCAAAACCAGAATCTCAATAAAACCTGCAAAACAGCTTGATCTGATCCAAAATTGAAAAAAAAATCAACCACACTTCATATGTTTCTTTTTTGGGAACAACAACCTAAAAAAGCCCCAGTCCTGAATCAGACAGACATGAAGCCCTGCCTAAATCAAATGACCTATTTACCTTTATGGAACTGAACCAGAAGAAGAATCTGAATAACTAAAGCCTTAAACTGACCTAACCCAAAACAACTCAAACCTAAAAATAACCTGAATGTGACTGTGGAGTTGGACATCAACCCAGTTAAAAAACTGAACTTTACCTAATCCAATATTTGCTATCTCTAGTAAAAAACCAAGGGAGAAGAAAAGATGCATTTGTACCTCAACTGATAAGACTGGTCCATTTCTAGTGTAAAGCTTAGCGCTAGTGACAGGTGAATTAAATGAAGGAAGAGAAGCCACTATATGTCTTGGTAGTGTAGGAGGTGACTTAGACTGGGAGTGCACAAGGTACCGCTCAATATCAAAATCATCGAAAAGGTAGAGGTGGCCGGATTTCAACAAGAGGGTAAGTGTATTTAGCTTATGTCTGTTTTTGTCACCTGAGAGAAAAATGTGTTCTGCTGATATACACGGTTCAGTTAGAGGAAGCACAAGCTTGATTGTACGGGATTCGGTTGCTTCGTTTAGAATTAGGACCTACAATGGTAGAGAAAAATATAGTAGAATTTGAATACGACACATTTTCAAACACAGTATAAATTTGCAATGACAATATTTGAACAACTTCTTAACAGATATTTCTGTTCCATGCACATGTACAGGTCGCTTTCTGTGATCCATATAACAGCTTTGTCTTATTGAATTTGTGTCTCAGGTCACTTTCTTATGTTGTTTATATAGGAATTTCCCTTTGCTTTTGTACTGGTAAATAGTTAGTTGATAGGTCCATTGGTTATACCCTAAAGAAGCAAATTCTTATAGTATTTGTCACAAATTAAAAGTAATCAACTAATCTTAGATCATAAAGCAACATCTGAAACCAGATCTCTAAGAAAATGATCTTACAAAAGGAGAAACTGACACTTAGTAAGAGGCTACTTCAGATGCTTTATACCTGGAATGAATGATACAGGGGGTCATCACGGAACCCATTAACATAAAGCCGGTTCGTCTTGCTGTCACCAGAAACCCACCTCAAGGACACAATAGGTACTTTATCCATCTTGAATCCGAGATTAAGCTTGAGAAGAGGAGTATTCTGAGTAGAACTTGCATCACTTTTACGCTTTTCTGAAGAATAGTTCTCAGTTGACAGCACAGGAATAGACCAAAGATAAACATCCCCACTGCTGTACCCAATTACCACTTTGCTTCCATGAGTGCATGCCCAGCAAGCAGAAGTCACAGTTTTAGACTCATTTTGAGATGAAAGTTGTGTGCCTTTTCCGGTACTGAATACCACCTCACTAGATTGGAGGTCCCACAAAACTAAAAGCCCATCTTCGAAGACCATTAAAACCCTGCTTTGACAATGTAATAACAGTCAGTAGAGAGATGGAGGTTGTTGGGGGATAAAAAAAATATATATATATTGATAGACCTTCTACTCTCGGCCATAGGCTGTGGCAATATATTTCTCACTGGTATTTCTCTTGCACCTTCACCTGCATTTGCATAATAGCAATATCAATTTGCACATCTCTACCAAAACTATAGATCCTTACATTATTTCTATCACGCTCAGGTTAAGAGGTAAAACTATCTAGCATATCTTGTTATACAACTTGTGTAGAGTCCCTATCTACGGACACCATTTCACGGTAAAAGGAAAACTTTACCATATGATTTGGAAAAAGGGATTTGATATGGCATTTCCAATAACTTCTTTTGTGTAGGATCAAACTTTAAAACTGACACTTCTCCATTGCGGTCACCAACATATCTGTTCAACAAAAGATTTAAAATTTTACAATTAATTGAAAAAAAAAAATTAAGATAAAATTTGAAATAATGGTGTTGACGTGTTTCTTACATGTACCAACTCTGTTGCAGGATGGTAAATGAGGTTATGTTTATGTTGAATGCATGCATGTGCGATAGCCGTCTTGATTCTATATCCCAGACCTAGAATATAATGCACTTATATTTAATTGTATCCAATTTTATTTAAACAAAAACATAGAAGATATAATCAGGGTAATTAATTAATTACCGATCATCAACTAGAAGAACAGATTATGGTACAAGTATGTGAGCACTGACCTCAATTTGATTTTGAGAATTCACATTCAAAAGAATGCCTTGATTATCCATGAACTACAAATAGTGGAACAAAATTAATAATAATAATAATAATAATAATCAGTCATCAGTACTATAAAGAAAAAAGGATACACACACAGTGATTACATACAATCTAAGAACACAAAGCTAAACATACTAAAAATTATTAATACTAATAATAATAATAATCAGTCATCAGTACTATAAAAGAAAAAAAGGATACACACACAGTGATTATACACAATCTTAGAACACAAAGCTAAACGTACTAAAACTCTCATTCCACTTAGTTCTTGCAAGGAGTGCCATGTAAACAAAATCAGTGATTATACACAATCCATCCCCCCCCCCCCCCCCCCCCCCCCCACCACCACAAAAAAAAAAAAAAAGAAGGTAAAGTAATGCAACTCTAACTACATTTCCGATGCAATCAGGCATACCTGCAAGAACATGGTGGGACACACATTCTCTGATTGAAGCAGAGCTTGTGTGTTATCTCTACCAAAAAGCTTAATCTGCCCATTCCTGTACACAAAAAACTTCAATGAAGATCATAAACAGAATACTCACAATTAAGCTGAATTACTCCATCTCACTTACCTAGTGGCAATGGCAAGAATTTGCTGAATCGGGTTGTAAGCGAGAATAGAAGAGTCCAAAGGAATGCCATAGTGAAATGAAAGAACAGGGTTCACTTCCTCTGAGCGTAAGCTGTTGATGGTGCCACCTCCTACTTGCTGGGAATTAAAAGATAATTATTGGTTAGGAGAAATGAAGTGCACAACTGTACAACTGTAGGTGCTCCCGTAGCACAGTGGCTGTTGCGTTTGCTCAGTAGGGAGGTAGGATACGGGTAGGTTGAAAGCATTTTGATAGTCATATCATTAAGAATCGATCTTACCCATACTATATTCTTATTGATTAAGAATTGATCTTACCCTACTCTATTATTATCTGTTAAAATTAGCGGATAACGAAACAGTAGCGGACGAATAACGAATAATAGTAATATAACAATTAGTTTTATTATATTTTATAAATAGAACATCAAAACTCATTCATTTCACACATATACAATCACACTACTCATTCATTTCATGTCAAAATGAATTAGAAAATACGAATCTCTTCGAACAAATTCAATTATTTAACTAAATAACAAGACATGCAAAGAAACATAACATGTTTAACATTTTTCTTATAGCAAACAATATACACTAAATAACAAAAGTATATCACTAATTATTGCTCAAACATTATCATAATATCACGCAAATAAATTTCACCATCACTAATTATTACACAAACATTATCATATAATTTTATTTTGTATAATTATCTTATAGGTAACGGGTATGATATAGCCTTTACCCGTATCCTTACCTATTTAGCTAACAAAAAATAAATCCTTACCCATACCCATACCCGATAAAATAACGGATATTTTTTTTACCCATACCTGCTTTATCGAATACGAGTAGGGTAAACGATTAAAATAATATCATTGACACCCCTGATAGTAAGCGAGAGGTTGCTAGTTCAACCCTCGCCGGGAGCTTCAAAATTTTGTATAACATAAGTTTGGATCTCCTAAAATAACTTAAATTTTGAGTTTGGATTAGAACCGTCCGATCAGAAATTCAGACAAATTTTGTGCAAGTAGAATTTGTGACTCCTTTAATATTCGTGCAGATTTTGATGAGACAGTGCGGATCCAAATTCAAAATCTGAGATACTCTAGGGGATCAGAATTCATATAACACAGCTTCTGCTAAGTTTCTTAAAAAAAAAAAAGAATTCATATAACACCGGGCTTGGTGTTTTGGTGAGAGTAAGAGGACAGATGTCACAATGATTAACACTTGGCAGTTCTTCGAGTAATCATACGTGTGCATTTACACTAAGAGTGTAGCATTAATTGTAGCATATGTAATTTAGCTCGGCAAGATTTGAATTTATACTAAAATCTAATCATTGCTGAGACTTCGATTCTACCCTGCCAAATGAACTTATAATTTGATTACAGAAGTATATAACTAATTCTTCTTCTTCCATAATTTTCCTTTCGTTTTTTTTTTCTCAAAAAGCCAGTATTTTAATAACTTTTTTGAAGTAAATGTATATTAATAATTTTGAAAGCCAAAGGGACAAGACAAATCTATTTCTATCTAAATAAATTGCACAAAGCATAATTTTTTGTGTGTGTGGTAATAATGTTTATTTGCTCAATGTAAAAAAAGGATATAATGATTCTCTTCAGACAGGTGATCTGGTTATGCTCCATACTTGTATAAAATAAGGGAGCAAATCATATTTATTCATCAATTAGCTAACTGAAAGTCAATTAAGCTTGAAACCCGATTGATTTTTTTTTATGGCCAGAAATACCCAGTTGCATTTGAATAAAAAAAAGAAAATTCAAGTTTCCAGGGGTCAAATTTCTTGGACATGGCGTGATGCCGTGAACCCAACTAACATTCCTCAATTTTTAGGAAAGAAAAGCGAACCACGCTTCAACAAATCACACATTGACACATGACTCCAGAAACAATGAGAGAGAAACACGTGGCACTTAAAATGTAGAGTTATGCGTTGGTGGGAGCTCCCGTAGCACAGTGGTTGTTGCGTTCGCTTAGTAAGCGAAAGGTCGCGAGTTCAATCCTCGCCGGGAGCTTCATTTTTTTTTCCCTTTTTACATTTTCTTCCTAGTTCTTTTGTTTGTTTCCTGAACTTTACTTTTCTGTAGTGCTGACCCAAATCTATGGGACTAGAAACTAGCATAGAAAATTTAAATTTCTTTCACGTGAGATGAGCTTAATAAATAGACTCCCCTTATAACTATGACGCACACCAAGTAATTTTTTAACTATCCAAAAAATAATAAATAAATATAAAATTTGATTTCTGAATACATTTCATATAAAGATGATATTAAATATTTCGGATCAACTATTCGAACGTTAAAAATAAAGATATAAATTTGTAACACGAGTCAATCCTAACATGCATATTACCATAACCTCACTCGAAAATGCTACATGCTAGTATGCTATCATGAATTTGCCCTTAAATTGATTTGTTAGATAAATTAAAATAGCTGACTTTCAGATATTAGATCTGCAGGTCACCCGGGCATCAAGTATTAATTTGCTCATTTAAGGGGCAATAAAAACTTGAAATTAGTAATAATAGGAAAATTGCATGAAAGTATATAACAACCAGTGATGTAAAAAACGTCCGTTTAGGCCGATTAGTCATTGGCGGTGATCAAACCGTTACGGATTTACAATTAATTGGCCGATTATTTCCAATTATGGTCAATTATTCTCGATTATTTCCGATTAATCACTTGGCGATAATCTATCTGTCAGACGTTCGTATATGTATACCGTTATTTACAACACTGATAACAACTAATCACAATGATTCGTACATTTAATAATAAAAATCAATGATGCTACATTTACTAATTTATCCTTTTATTAAATTATTTTCAATTTTGTATTTATTACCATTCAGATGCCTTGACAAGATTATGCAGTTATCATATAATAAATATACCATAATAAATACACGGAAAGAAAAAATGAACATTTTTTTTACATATATATAAATCACCACAATTATATAACTAACAAGTACAAATTTTGTTATCTAAAATGATACTAAAGTTTAATAATAACATAAACAATGGAACAATAGCAAGTTGTAAACAACTTTACGAAAATATGCCACTCAGCTTGTGTACCCAAAGCAATTTTAGGATAAAAACAATGCTTTTTGATAATTTTTTTGAATTTGCAGCCGGTAGGAATGCTTTTAGATAATTATTGCAATCCGAGAGAATAAATTAATAATAGATGCAAAATTGTCGACATCATCTATGAGACCACGTGACTTCAGTACCGAATTCAACGGATCAGATGAATTTTATATAATTTCTCGGCGACGCACAGGTGTCAGGTGTTTTGCTATATCGACTAATTCCTTGACAACGATTGACTACAAGTGACGACGTGGCAGTATGTGATAAGATTAAAATAAGTGTAGTCAATACAAGAAGGTTAATTGACTTGGTTACAGGTCAAAAAAGACCATGCTCTCCTCCCTGAACAAGTATCCCTCTCCAATACTGTAAAAGATTCTCTTCACTTTACGGTTTGAGATTAACTCTCAGCCGCTTTGAGATTCGGACTAGTGAAATGGCAGTATTATTGGGCTTTGAGATTCGTGTCAAGTTAAAAAGAACGGTCCAGATTCAGTAATTGTAAAAGATTCCCTATTACGGTACCGGGGAGGATGTGAATTCCTCCTCCCTAGTCCCTACTGATGTGACACCACGTACTGATGCATTATTCTCAGGTAATTGACAGCAAAGATCTAATTGAACGTGCATGTAAAATGTAACTATCAAACTATGCGGGTGAAGAAGTGTGAACTGCAAATTTGTGCTTATCAATGTATGATTATAGCAAAGACCTAATTGGCGGTCTAGATGTTAAACGGAGACGATCAGATCTAAGCGACTGGAGAGCATAAGAATAAAAAATACTTCGAAAATTCTCTTTTTATCAAACAAAACGGATGAGTAGCGCAAAAAAAAGAAGAAATCCTTCTTCATAGATTTCCAAAATGAAAAGATACTACTAAATCTGCTTCAGTTACTTCAGTAGAAAAAAAAAATATAATCTAGAAAAGCGAATTTATACCACATGAAAAATGAATTCGATTTCGGTAAGTGTACATAATCAGTACCTTTCTGGAGGCTTTCTCTACTTGCTCCATAAGCTTCTTCACAAACGCCATCTCGAGATGCGATCCGGGGAACCGGAAGTGAAAAGAGTAGAATAATCTGATTCTCTATATCAAAGATCTCTCAACGGATTAGAAAGGGGAGATAAAAATTTCTTGCGAAACGATCGATTTTAGTTTGCGATAACTGATCAGGGGATGCGAAATGCGAAAAGATTTGAAATTAGAGAGCGGTTAGGCTATGGTTTGGTTTTTGTAAGTTGGGGCCTTGGGGAGGAGGAAATGAGAGGGGCACACGTGGACCAATTGGGAGTAAGAAGCTGGGATTGTTATTTGTTAGTAGCGCTGTGCGAGTAGTTTAATAGGTCGGTGGGGTGGAGCCCACTGGCACCCAGTCACCCAGTTACCTAGAGAACCGACAAGGTAGGGTTTGGACGACTGCACAAGGAATTGGATATTAAGAAAGACAAAATCTTAGTTAAGATTTCCAGGAAATTTTTCTATCAGCTCGTGCCACTTGACAGATCAAACTTTTGAGTAGAAACACTAGGCAAAGGCCTCGCGTTGCTTCGGCAAATTTTTTCGACACATGAAGAAGTGTTTGAAGAAAGTTTTTATATACACACAGACACACACACACATACACAGACACATACACGTAAAAGATAAGTACAATCCATATTCCAAAGTTTGATAGATATATTACAAACTTTGTGCCAGTCATAATCATGTCTTTGATCTTGTTGCAACAAAAACTTCACAATATGTTATAGTTAAGATTAGTTCATGAGATATGTTTGGAAGAGGGATAACTACTTTATGCAAGTGTGCCATCCCTTTGATACAAATCTTCCAAACATAGTGATAACTAATTTGTTGAGGGGTTTATCTACACAAAATGTTATTCACAGTTAACAAAATATGTCAAAGGTTTCATATGACGACTGGTATGATTATTCTTCTTTCTCCTTTGCTTTGCTGCTTTCACAACTGTTCAAAATGAAAATATGAGTTAGTTGGTTTTGCAATGTCAAACTGATATGTTTATTCAAATATGATTTACAATGTTTGATGCAGTGTTGAGGTCGCTATTGGGAAGGAAATGAATCAGTTTTTGCCAAGAGTTGTGAAACCTTGATTTTATTTTTTGATTTGTGTCTTCCTAACATGCTTTAGCCTGATTCTATTTTTGAGAGGCATGTCAGATTAGAATAGACCTAAACTTGAATACTATTGAATGCAAATATTAGTTGGTATAAAACATTTGCTATGTTTATATTTTTTGCATATTGTGTTGGGAAGTATTAATGGTAGTAGAGTGGAGTTTACCTTTTAGGTTTTTTGGATTGATGCTCTGTGAATAGCTGCCTTCTTATGCCCTTAGTATTTGATGTTGCTGCAGTGTTTGATCCAGAGCTGTGAGAAGAAATTAGTAGATAGTGTTGAGAATTGTTTTCACAGGTAGAATAATAGGGTGATGTGTTTTTTGCCGAGGTATGGTTGTCATATTTATATATATATATATATATATATATATATATATATATATATTTATGTATGTTTGTATTTTGTGTGAAGCTGCATAATGATAGGTTTCTAATTTTTATCAAATAAAGGAAGGAAATAAAATGAAAGAAAAGGAAGAGAATGTTTTTGTATGTTTTTGTGTCAAAACTTATCAGTGAGTGAGGTGATGTACTGTTGTACAATGTTGTGGAAGATGTAGATTTAGAGATGTGGGAGATCAGTCTTGCATTTTCATATTTTATTCTAATTTTGCAACTATTGTTAAAAATTGGTGTACAATAGAAAATATTTTGTCTAAATTTTGGTACCTGTTTTTTCCATAGCTTTCAGCTGGTGTTGCTGGTGGATGAGGTGATGTTGTTTTTGTTGAAGATGGTGGGATAGGATTTGCCTCTTTTACCTGATAGGTGATCATGTTTGACCGGAATTTGTTGTTTCCGGATTGCACAGTGAAGAGGAATTTTTTATGGATTAAGTCATTAAATTTTGTTGGCAAATATTCATCTTCGTTTGTTTTGGGTTGGGCTAAAAGATCCTGTGCAGTGCAGCCAAGCAAGCGTTCTGGTAATTTTCCTATAAAAACAAAGTCAGCTTGTTCTATACCATCTGTGACTTTTGAGCAGAAGCTGTACCTGAAATTGGAATAGCTTAGTTAATACAGTACCGTACATTGTAAGAAAGATGTTGAAAAGAATTGAAATATTTTTCTTTTTTATTTGAAAATGGAATGAATTTACCATGGTATAGTCTTTCTCACAGGTGCTCTGCATATATGGCATGTGTATGCTTCTGCATTTCTTATGCGTGTTTTGTGTATTGGACACGCATCATAATACCATCCAAGCTCGTCAAGTATTTCGATGATCTCAGCAACAACATTGAATACCTTGTTCTGCATTGGTTTTGTTTTGTTTAGCATTGCTGCACATAATTAGTATTGCTGCGAGGTGTTTATTGAGATAGTTGTTCTATAAAATATTTTGTTTGCCATGGTTGGACAATTTATTATTTTAAATTTAAGTATTTTACCTCAAATTGTGGTGAGCGCATGTTGTGAAGTTCTCTGATAGAAATTGGAGCAGAAACCAATTGAGATCCTTCTAGACCTGTGTCTTCTTGTAGTATGAACTGTAACTTTTTTTGTGATATTCTGGATATGAATGGTGTGATGATTTTGTTAGATTCAATTATTCTTTTGTTCAGAAGATGATTTTTTTGTTTTTAATATTGTCTACAGGAAGTACCTGTTTTGAAATTCTGCTATTTGTGGAAGCGATCTGTCTTGATATATTCGCGTGCCTGAATAAGTTCTTAAGCTATATTTTCCTGTAAATGGATAGATGAGTTGTTATACATATAAAATTTGTTGGTACAAAGCTTTCTTTGTAAGAGATAAGTAATATGTATTAACTTGTAAAAGGTGCACAAATTATTACCTGAGAAGAATGCCAACAGTAGAGAACTAAATGCAAGAATGATGTGTTGCGTCTTTGATTCTTCTTGCATTTTCTGAATGTTGATTTGATGTAGATAATCTTCCCATATGGTGACCAACACCTTGTCATTCCTGTTGAATAGCAAGTGCAAGGTGGCATTTATTTAGCTGATTTTTTTTTTCTAGAACAAATTGCTGTGCAAAGTTGGTTCTACTTAGTATACATATGACAAATATTGATAACCATTGTTAAAGAAGAAGTACAGAGTTGACGAGAAACAGATCTTTGTGTGTTGCGAAATAACTCTGAGGAAAGTAGATACTTACCTTTCATCTTCTATTTCCATATCTCTGATGCTCACAGATCGATTGCTTTGTAGAATTTTTTTCAATGGTCCAATCGAGACAACTTGTCCTACGATATCTGTTAAATTAAATTTAATGACGATAGTATTATGAGTGCGAAATGTTTGTGAAGTATTTTTGAAAAAAATGTGTATTCAATGGTTTATTGTAAGTGTTATTACCTACGACTGATTTTTCTTGTACAATTGTATCGCCTATGCTTTTTAGTGGTTTGAAGTCGAAGTAGTAATGCGGGAATGCTGTGTCATCATTTTCTATTTTCGTGATTTTTGTCGCTCCTGTGAGCTGGATTCGCACCTTGTGATCGACAGTTGCGAATGTTTTTCTTTTGCTATCTGTTCTGAACTTGAAAATTTTGTAGATTGATCCTTCTTGCAATTTTTGAAGTATTTTTTCGGCATATGGATCATCAACGCTGATAAATCCTTCTATTGCTTCTTTCTAAACAAAAAGAAAATTGTTGCTTACAACAATGTAAGAAATTGACAAATGTATGTAGCCAATGTTGTAAAAGGTTTAGAATATTATTGACATACCTCATTATCAACCATCACGAAATCATATGAATATGTTTTTTTAGTTTCTGGATTGTATGCTGTCCATATCTTGGTTATTCTACCTATTATTGTTGGGTGGCACATGTTGTCAGTCATGTCGTCAGTCAGCTGAGCAAGAGGGGTGATTGTGCTTTGTCCAGCCATCTAAAATTTTGGAAAAAATGTGGTAAATGTTAGCAAAAAAAACAGAAAGCAGTGATGTCTGTGTTTTTTATTTATTTATTAATTATTTAAGAGAAATGCAAGTTAACATGAAAGGTACTGAAAGATGCAGAAGGCCAATTAAGAAAGAAATATAATATAACTGCGCAAAGAATTAAATTAGAAAGTAAAGATGCATAAGAGAGAAATACTAACAAATATAAGTACCTTAGCTGAGAGAGAGATCGGCAGTTGAAGTGGAGTTGCACCTACAGGTATATTTGCAAGACAGTTCAAGTATTGTACAGTGTATGCTCGTGGTGTGGTACGGTGTAGGGGAGAAAAGAAAACAGCGATATTTGTGGTGGTTGTGAAGAGGGGAGAGTGTTGGCAAGAGAAGTATCCAGAAAGTGATATTTGTAATGGTCAAGAAGTTTGTAGTGAGGAATGTTAAAAAACTATAAATTGTTGGGAAGTTTCTAGAGAGGAAAGGGGAAAAGGGAGAGCAGGTTGAAAAAAAAAACAAAGAAATAGTGCATCAGTGAGAAAACATGCAGAATTCTTTTGAAAAAAAAATTAGTAGACCTGGGCCTTCATTTAATATTGGGCCTTCTATTTATTTTTTTGAAAAAGAAGATTATATTATCCTCTTTTGACATTGGGCTTTTTGGCTGATATTTGATGTAGAGCTGGGCTTTCTATTTTTTAAAGATTTACTTTTATCAAAAGAAATCTCAAGTTTAATTCATTCTCCCTATTTGGTCAGTGGCAGTGGGATCACATAATCTTCTTTCAATTATTACCCATTATCTTAAATAGATGGTAGGTAAATACATTAACACTGATTTAAAATTACAAAATTATATTCGAAAGCCCTTAGGAAATTTTTGCAAGGAAATACAGTCTTTAAACAAACCTTTGCAATTCTCACTTCTTCATATGTTACATGTGTTTTCTCCATTGTGGATGGATCATAAAACTATTCCAATTCGTGAAGCATGTCATTGATTCCAGAAACAGTACTGAACATTTTGTCCTGCAATTTTTTTTTTTTAGTGTTATTGTGTACATTTAGCATTTGGTGTTGTAAGTCTTTTTTTTTTTTGGGCAACTTGATTTTTCACTTATTTTTTCTGGTTTGGACAGTTTGTGAAGTTCTTTGACAGAAATTGTAGGATGAAGTAACTCTAATCCCTCTGGAGTAGTGTATTCATGTATTAATTGTAGTCTTCTTTATGTTGTTTTGGATATGATTGTTGTCACAGTTTTGTTAGATTCACTATTTATTTGTCTGAGAAAGGTGGAAATATATATATATTTTTTTTATTATTGCTGATGAGTAGCTGTTTTGAAAGTTCAATTATCTGTGGAAGTGTTTTGTTGGTATATTAGTGTGCCTAGATAAGTTGTGGGGATAAATTATTATGTAATTGTATGGAGCAGTTATTATACATATGGAATTTTTTAGTATGAGGATTTTTAATAAGAGAGCAAGTAATGTGTATTAATTTGCCAAAAATGCAAAAACATTTACCTGAGAAGTGAGAACTTTGCCAATATAAGAGAAGCAAATGCAAGGATGATGTGATGTATGTGAGTCTTCTTGCAAGTTTTGAGTCTTTACTTCAGACCGATAATTTTTCGATATGGAAACCAACAGTTGTGTCATCTCTTTCTATATCAGGGAGCAAGATCAATAAAAAGCAAATAGAAATATTTTTGTGAATGTTATTGTGCACAATGCTGTTTATATATGAAATGCATTTTATCTGTAGATACATTGTGCTTCCTTATGTGTTTATTTACACCAAAGAATATTTTTGCTCAAATTTGATTGACACTGAGATTTTTGTATCAAAATTTTCATTGTGTTGTGTTGAAACCAGATATTGCTGTTTTCTAAACAAATAAAAATTATCGTTTATAATTAGAAGTGGAATTGATGAATGTATGTGAGCATTATTGTAAAAGGCTAAGCAAATTATTATTGGCATACCTGAATATTTTTTTTTGACTGCCGGATTGGCTGTTGTTCATGGCTTAATTGTTTTTTTCGTTATCCTAGGCGGCACATGTTACCATTGATCTTAGTAAGTGGGGTCATCATATTTTGTGGAGTCATCTGCAAATTTAGGAAAAAGGTGTGGCAAATGTTAGCAAAAATATAAGTAATATATTGTTTACATATTTGTGTAATTATTTTGGTAATAGTAGAAATGTTATTTCGAAATTGTTACTATTTTTTTTTAATGTTAATTACATACAATGTGTGTATGGAATTTTACCTAAATCTTGGAAGACCTCTGTATAAACTATATTTGGAGTATAGTTTGAATGTTCTTCATTTGGATTCTCAATGAGGATTCTAACACCTGATCTAGAGGTTGCTCGAGATAAAGCGACATATAGTTGTCCATGAGTAAAAACTGGTCGTGGAAGATAAATTCCTATTTTGTTTAGGGTTTGTCCTTGACTTTTATTGATTGTCATTGCATAAGAAAGTCTTACTGGGAATTGTTTACGTTTTAATGTAAATGGCCATTTTGGATCTTTTATATTGAAGACTATTCTCGGTATATAAACTGTTGTTCCTGTATTAGAACCTGTTATTATCACTGCTTCTATTATTTTTTGCGCTAATTGTGTCACTATTAATCGTGTTCCATTGCACATGCCATTTGCCTGATCTATATTGCGCATTAACATAATTGGACAACCTATCTTAAGTGTTAATTGATGGTTTGGGACACCATTTTGTTTGATAGAGTTGAGACATTCTAGAGGGTACATTGTTTGAAGTTCTTCCAAAGGAATTGTTGAGTTAGTCATTGTATCTGAGCTCAAATATGTTGTACAATCTGTTGGTATCATTTGTAGTATCATATCATTAATGATATCAACATCATCATTTGTTGGAGTAACTATTGCTCTTTCTTTCAAGTACTGAGGATCTTTGTAGAACATTTGAAAATCGTGGTAAATAGTTTCTATAATGGCATTTTTCTTGTCTTTATCTGCATGTATTAGCAAGTCATTTGGTATTTCAATCCAATCTGTTTCAAGGTCGTTGAACAATTTCTTTGTTGGAATAGTTCCACTTCCTATGGCCAATAGCCAATTATTAAATGTAGTTGCATCTTCTTTGTCTTGTAGAGACATTTGAGGATGTTGTAGGCGCATATTCGTATTAAGTTTATAAACTTGACAATAAGACCACAGTTTTGATTTTGTGATTGATGCATTTAGTGTTTCATGTTTGTTTATGCACTTTGTCACTGGCAATGTTTGTCTAAAGTCTCCGCCAAGCAATATTGTTTTGCCTCCGAAAGGTTTTTCTTTACAGCATTCATTATGTGTGCCTAAGATATCTCTCAATGTTCTATCTAGGGCTTCGAAACAGTAGCGATGATTCATTGGAGCTTCGTCCCAAATTATTAGCGATGTCCTATAAATAAGCTCCTCTAGATTTGTTCCCTTCTTTATATCACATGTAGAATTTTCATATATATCTATTGGAATTTTAAATCTAGAATGAGCTGTTCTTCCTCGTGGAAGTAATAAAGCTGCTAAAGCTGACGATGCAACTGGTAAAACAATTCTTCCTTGCGATCGTAACATTGAAATTATTGTTTTGTATAAGTATGTTTTTCCTGTGCCACCATGACCGTATACAAAGAATAGCAAACCTTTATCTAGTTCTACTGATTCGACAACTGCTTGGTAAATTATTTTTTGTTCTTCATTTAATCCATTGTACAAAGATGTAGCTTCACTTAACAAATCAGATGCATTATAAGACATTTCTTCTCTTATTAATATGTTGTCAAGCTGTCGTATATAATTTTTTGTAGGTTTTGGAAGTCCGTACATTGATAAATTCGAATTATTGTCTAACAATAAATTTTCAATATCATATAGCACATAGTCTTTTAAATCAAAATTTGAGAGTTCTATGTTCTGCAGATGATATGTGTTTCTAATTTTGTATACTATGTCATCTGTCATTTTTTCCCAACAATGTTCAAATAGATTCAGTGGGTTTGCTATTTCACAGAAAAGCAACATACTGACAAATAATTTACGTAACTGTGCTGCACTTGCCCAATTAGATGCTTCGTTTATTGCTGATAACCATTCGTTGTCATCATTTAATAAACCTAGTGCGTTACATGCTTCTCTAAATGTATTGTATACAATATTATTTACTGTACGAATATTTTCAAATGTTGTCGCTCCTCGACTGATATTGAGAAGCATTCTTAAGTAATACATTTCTCCTTGATTTGGATTTACATAATATATTCGTCCTATGCGATTTCCTTTCTTTCTAGGATTCCAACATTTTTCTTTTGTTTGCCATGTGTATTTGCGAGGTATTTCTATAAATGTTAATTTCTTTGCTTCAGGATCTCTTTTGTTTAGTTCCATCCACTCAGTCAACATTGTTCTATCGAATTTACCAAAATCGATTATATGCCGCATGTCTTGATCATCAGTAAATATCACATTGTTCATATTAGGTAGGTGGATAGGTAATCTTTCGATACTTGGAATATTGCAATGAATGTCATATTGAAACAGTCTCCATGCAGCTTCATGTGGTGTTATGTATCTACAATCTAAATATATTTTTATTTCATTTATTTCATCAGATTCGTTTTGTTCATTTCTCTTTGATTTTAATTGGGTACTCAATTCTGCAATTGATCTATCATTTCCTTTGCATATATATTTAAACAAATATTTGATAAGTCTTGATGTGTGGCATTTCTCAACATTTATATGAGCCTGGTATCTGACTATTAAGTCAAGGTTATGAGGAACAACAAAACGATTATCCAATTTCAATCCCTTTTTTTCAACATAATGTTCTGTTTTACGTCTTTTATAAGTAACTATTCCATCTTCATTTATAGTTGTTCTTTCATTGTATTTTTTAGGAAAATTCTTTGAACATGACCCATTTTTTATGCATCCAGTTTCCGATATGCCGCCACTGCATGGTCCATGCATCATGAACTTGGTGACTGCGTCGTATCCACTTGGGTCTGTTATTGGATTAGGTAATTCTGCCGATATGCATCGGTCAATATCTTGTGGTGATTTTAGTTTGTTCTGCTCTGCCAGCCACAAAATCGTGTGAACATGTGGAAGACCTCTTTTTTGAAATTCAATTGTATATACATCTGTTAATTTGTTAATGCTTGTTAGAAGAAATAAATTGAATTAAGTTGATGTAATTATAATGAATAGGAAAATATAGGGAGTGGATAAATTATACTTACATGCTATGGTTTCACCGAAGTGCTTATTGTCCTTGATGTCCTCTAATAATTTGTTTAATTTTATTTTGAAAACTCGTGCAACAACGTCTGGTCTATCTTCAGGTTTTTGTTCTGGAAGTAGCATTTTATATATTTCTGGCCATTGGGGATTGCATGTAAATGTAATAAAAAGATCTGGCATTCCTAATTGTCGACATATTGCCATTGCATCATGATAATTTTGAAGCATATATCGAGGACTTCCAACATGAGATGCTGGTAATATTATTCTTTTGCCCACACTTTTACCAATTGTCTGACCTTGTCTAATTGCATTTTTTATGTTATTGTAATTTTCTGATCTAAGAGATTCTTGATTTTTATGTATGAATGAAAGTCTTTCTAATTCAACAGATAAATATGCATCGACAAGAATTTGTTGAAATAGTCGACCTGATTTGAAAATTGTGAGGGCATCACCATCACGCGAATGGAATTGATATGCATAAAATTCAGCCATTGTAACATACTTGCGATTTATTGTTGGTTGTCTAGTATTTGTTTCGAGATATTTTATTCCTGGGTGGTAACCATCTTCACCATATGGGAAAAGAAGCGGATACTGTAATGCCATATAGCTTGGATGATTAGGATGAATACGTTGCAATCCATTTGTCCGATGTTGAACAATGACATCACAATAATTTTCTTTTTCATTAATGTCCCCTACTACTAAACCAACAACTTCGCTTGCATTTGGCATACAATATTGTGAAAATTTACTTGATCGAGTGCTTGTTAATTTGAGGCTGAATTTTTGCATATCGGATTCGAGAAAGCGTTCTTTGAACATTCTAAAACGCTGGACTATAACATTGTTTTGATTTAACATTTGCATCAAGTCTGAGATAATATCTGGACGTAATTCATGCGATTTGTGCTGAGTTTGAAAATTGTTTAATCTATTTGTTACCTCATTTGCTGTGTCATATATATATAGTTGTGCATATGTTGGTTTACACCCTTCGGATGGTATAAGAGATCCCATTCGATGATAGTTTTGACCCGAAACTCTAAAAACATATGGTCCATGTCCGTCATTTATCTTGTTATCTATGTTGACTCCCATTGATGTAAAAGAAAAAACTGAGTTATATGTTCTAATATTCTCTCTAAAATGACCTGATCTAGGATCTTTTGAAGGATCTAATAATTTGTCTAATAATTCTGGAGGTCTTTTCAAAAATGGTATTGAAACTCTTCCTTCTCTGCAACAAAGGTTGTATTGTCCTCTGCTATTTTTTTCAGCAGGCCAATAGTATGCTCTACAATACTTACATACACAATTTGGAGCTCCTAAGTCAAGTGGGCACGTATATTTTCCTGGTCAATAAGTTGGAATTGATGTTTGTAACATGAGTACAATGACAATTATTACCAAATAAGTATAAGTTTCTTATAGATATGTGATTTAACTCTATAGTAATTTATTAGATATCTAATTTTAAATAAATGACAGAAAATTATATATAGGTATATGCTATGAAATGTACTTACTTTTTTGTATTTGATTGTCAAGATCATTTGGAATGTTTTGCAGAAATATTTGCTCTTCTTGTGGCAGGGCAGCAAGATTCCTTGCTGTGTCTATGTTAGGAAGTCCAGATTCTGTTTCAGACATTGCTGAACTGGATGGCAATGGCTGTTGGTCTGTTTTGAAAGATAATCTCCCTTAGTGATTTTTATGCATTAAAAACTTGTACTTCGCTAAATTAGAATATGTAAATTACTGTGACTGTATAATGTTAATAAACAGTATATTTTAAGATTACCTATTCGACGTCCTGTAGAATACATCTTCCGCCGTGACGTTTCTACCTCATTTGATAAACTTACTTCGCTAACGGAGTTATAGGGATCCACTACACGCGTTTGAACACATCTTTCCCACAAAACTGGAGACCTATGCCGCGTTCTCTTTTTGCTTCTGTTATCTAGTGATTTATTTGTTGCCTCGTTACTCATGACCTAAGTTAGTGTGGTATAAAATTCATGAAAAAGGTTGGAAGCGATGACGCCTAAGCCCAAAAATATATTGTTGTCTACTATGAGAAAAGTTTTTAATGTTCTTGAACCAAGTTAAGAAAATAAAAATAATAAAAAATAAAAAAGGATGAAAGGAATACCTCAAGAGCTGTAGTAACAGGAGTTTGCAGAGTTCAAATAGAGGTATCCAAGGAATACAGACTCTATTACAGATAGCTGTTGTTGACAATAGTTGAATTAGTATCAATGAATAAGGTAAACAATGTGATGAGTCAATTATTTAAAAAGTGATTTTGAGTTAATCAAGGTGTTGGCAATTTTGTTCCATATTGGTAAAATATTTAATGAAAATTGATTTAGGTGAGTTCTAAACATGTGCAAATATCTTTTTAACATATTAGAGGAGAAGGTATAAAAAAGTACAGGATTTATATATAAAAAGAAGAGATAGCAATATATGTTAAAATTCTCACCAGGATAGTGAAGAGAGGCGGTACACGGCAGTTATGAAGGAATCAGTTCTACTTATCACCTAAATACACATCAGAAGTAGTTAGTGTCACCATCAATCAAGTAAGAGATTTTTTTATTCTAATCAAACTCTACTAAAAGGTCCATTTTATCTCAAGCATCACATTTGTTAATTTGCACAACGACAAATCAAGCATTGGTTTATCAGTATATTACGAATCGTACCAAGATTGCAAAGAAATACTGGTAATAGCCGGGTCAGTATCAAGAAGTGCATACATACAAATCATTTCCAATTTGTTGGACACGTTTAGCAATTTGAACACCAAAATTTCATGAAGGTGAAATTATTAATTGTGTTCAGCAAGAGATTTTCTAAGTTCACTTGGCTGCCGTAATAAGCAAAGATTGAAAATAATGAACAAATATTAAAACTAAGTAAAGATTGCCAGAAAAAAGGATAAAAAAATAACACATGACGAAAAAGAGCTAAAAAGAAAATATAAAGTATGAAAAACTCATGGTACTTAATTTGCTTCAATCATTGACCAAATGATGAACATCATACTCTCTCTTTTATATGTGAAAGAAGATAATCATGATATACACATAAATGTCACAGAGTTTGTATTTTCAAAAGTAGAAACTGGAAATGTTAATAGATTGAAACGTATTATAGCACTTCTAAACTATAATCACAGTTTGATTGAATTTCTATTGCAACTTTTTGTTTAGCCTGGCACTGGTTTGAAACAGAATATAACAGACCAAAAGTAATTCATATGAACTATGCACAATAATTGCTCCAATTACACAAATAGATAAAGTAACCAATCTCATGACAACCCAAACCCAATAGAAGTTTAACAAAAGTAATTATATGAAATATGTACGAATTTGCCAATTTTCATATATTTTTTTTTTTTGGTACCTGTTTTTTCTTAAGTTCTTCAAGTCTTCTGAATCATAATCTTCTCTCTCGACTTCTGTAGGCAACCCGAACCTAATAAAAGGTTATGAAAAAATAATTATAAGAAATATGTACCAATTGATCAATTTGCATTTTTTTTTTCAAGCAGAAAACCTTCACTGGATAAGAAGAAACGGGTCAGTAGCCGTATGAGAAAGAAGAAAGGGGAAAAACGCAAGATCGTTTTTCCTTATCGTAGAAGCAGAAGAAGCTCAGGGGCGCGGAGCGGTGGGGCTCGGGGCTTAGTGAGGCAAGAGAGGGGGATCGTCTCAGATAAAAGAGAGAGGGGCTAGGGTTCGGGAAAGAAGGGATCGCTGGAAGGAGGGGTTCAGTGGTGCGGAGCGGCAGCGCTCGGGGCTCAGCGAGAGAAGAGATTAGTGGGATCTTCGGGAGCAGGGGATCGCTGGAAGGAGAGACGGCTGGAAGAATTTTCTGGAAGTAGGCGGGCCCAAATGAAGGGAGTAAGAAAGAAAAAAAACAAAAATACTGTGTCGCTGATTGGTGGGACTCACTTGTCAGTGACACTGTAGAGTATACTGTAGGTGAATAGTGCAATCCTCATCAAGGATTAGATACTAAGATAGATATGCAAAATATTAAATCGACAATCATTATTTCATTTACTACAAATTAAAATAAAAATAAAATAGGCCCGGGTCTGATCTAGAAGTGCAAACAGAACATGTTCTGCAAATGCTTTTATTTGTCACCATTATGCTTCATTCTTAGACAAACACAAAACGCAAATGCCAAGGAATGGAATATTGATTTTAATACTGTAATTAGGCCTACAATCAGTATCTACTGCATAAGCTAAATTCCCCAATCTCTTTCAACACACACGATTTTAACTGATTTATAAGATTTGTACATTCAACACAGAAGCGATCATCATCTTTCGGATTCAAGCAAAATTCGAAGTTTGGAATTGGGAAAGGGTAGCGCGCAGAGAGAGATAACAAACCTGATCGGAGACGGAGTGGAGTCGGAGACAGAGTGGAGTCGAAGACGGAGACGGAGAGGAAACTGAAGAGAGAGTCCAGCGGAGATGGTTCTGATTTTGGAGAAGAAGAGGGAAAGATAGAAAAAAATAAATTAGAATATCGCGCGCTGGGTGATTTCCGCGGAGTGGGAATGGAGAAGTTCCGCCTTTTTTTTGGCTATCGCGATGGCCATAAATTAGGGAATCAGAATAGCAAGGAATTGTCCATTACCATATCTATTCCCGTATTAATTTTGCCAAACATGATAATCACATTCCAGGGAATTGTGATGACAGGGAATCACCTTTTAAAAGCAAGAACCAAACGCCCCCTTAGTTCTCACTGGAGACGTCCTGGCTAAGGTGACCCTTTTCTTAATGAGTCTGTATCCTCTCCGCTACCGCACCAAATTAGAAACCAAAAAAAAAAAAAAACCGCACCAAATTACAAATAAACGTGATACGATTCTAACGGAGCGATTAAAATTCAATGTTTATTATATAAATATGAACTGGGTGTAGGTCCGATGCCCATCGGACCTTGTTTGGTTCCGATGGGCAGATCTACCGTAGGATAATGTAATGATTTGTGCGCACGAAAATTGAAACATAAACGCACGGGTTTTAAATCATTTCGCACGAATCTAAAAGAAAATCGATGGTGATTAAACCCGTCGAACCGAGGTAGGTCCGATGCCCATCGGACCTACTCCCAGTTCTATAAATATAGGTCTGTTTTGAAATTTATGTTAGTTTAAAGAACGATATGGATTTAGAAATTCTACTGTTTGATACCGATCTGGATCTGAATTCCTCCTTAATCCCATTGATAGACCATAGACGTGTGGAAGGGGGCATTTTAGTCAGATTCTGTTTTATCTTACAAAATTCGAACTATAACAGAATTCGATCTGAGTATACAATGTACGTATTTTTTTAAATTTGTATTAATATGTAATTAACATATCAGAATTCGGTCCGAGTGTATAATGTACGGGATTTCGTTAAAATTTGAATTAATATATAATTAAAAAATCGGATTCAAAACTTAAAGAGTAAGGTACCTTTGGAGATATGAGTTCACTTGAGAATGGGGCACCTTGAAAGATTATTGTAGAAAAAGGATATTTCATTTTAGAGCAAGTCAGTTTCTAATGTAACTTTTTATGGTTTATTCAGTGATACTCTTATCAATATAATTCAAATTATAAAATTAAAATTGTGCGTTGATTTTTTATTATCTAGATAGATTATGTATTGATTCGGCGCAAAATACAAGTTATAACAAACGATTAAACGACATTATGTCAAATTTGATACTGACATATTTACAATTTACAATTTTTTTTAATTTAGATAACATGGATGGAAATATTTATGAATGTAGTTTAATGGAATGTCAACTAAATTTAACCATAGTTGTAATTAAAAAACGGAAAAATGTTTAAAATTTCAAGAGATGCTTAAAATTACAATTTCACCATCTATCAAGCACAATTGAGATATCTATCAATAACAATATATACAACTGGTAACTGCTCGTACTAGCTAGAAATTACGACATTTTGACTCATGCATTGAGCGCAGGGATGATGATCCTTGTTAATTAAACATGGATCCATAATTTTTTATTTAGAATTTTATATAATAATTGCTAATGTGGCCACTGAAAGCAATTAAAACATAATTGTTCGAGTCTAGAAATCTAGAAAGTATAATTAACTTGATTTTTATTTGATGATTGACAACTGTTTTTAATTTCTTCTTAATTAGTTTTCTTTTTTTCATCTTTCCAAACCGGTTACCAGTATCTATAAATCTTAAATAGCCAGCAAGTTTTCATTTAACTCCGAACTGGCACCAATCTTATTTAGAAACAACTGATTTCAATTTAGTTTCATTTTGGCAATCAAGCTGAGTTTTTGTGCGATTTAGCTGGATCATACCCGGCTCTGTAATTAATAACTATACATATCGGTAAATATCTCGCTTCAGCTGTTTTAGCCGTCGAATTGAATCAAAATTCGTGCAAGATGAATGTTGGACGCTTCAGATTCTGAACTTTTTCTCTACTATTTGCAGTAATCCAAACTGTACAGTCCTCGGTGCAGGGAGTTGAATTTAAGATCTGCGAATGCCTATAGAAGTATAGATTATAGAATGTGTTGCAAGTTGCAACACGATTTTCTACAAATAAACCATAGAGGATCTCGGAAGGACCTCTATCTTCACATGGCTGGCCATGTTCCGATCTTCTATACCATCTGTTATGTATTCAACTGAGTGTCGTCGCCCACGGGCTTCTCCTAAAAAAAAAAAAAAAAAAATCAACTGAGTGTCGACTGTCGAGTCGTCGCTTTTTAAATGTTATTTTGATCCCTGATAAGTGATAAGCCCTCGACTCACCACAACATAACACCAGATTAGATTTCGTCCCGTTGCTCAGGGGCCCACAGAGAAGAGACGCAGGTAACGCTTTTCTGCAACGTCCTGTGGGGGTTGTGGAAGGCAAGGAATGAAGAGTTGTTTCAGGCAAAGAAATCCACACCACAGGAGATTCTTTCAAGGGCTGTTGCTCTGGACATTTCGGATGTATAAAGATCACTACCAATACAACTGGTACAACCACAGCCAATAATCATACCAAGCAGGACACGGGTCATTCTAGTGGACGCTTCATGGGATGCTACAAGGGGGGCAGCTATTGGCATGGGAGTGTACAACAGAAGGGGAGACTTAGTTTTCTTACAATATGATAGGGTGGAGGCAGGAGACCCGTTTCATGCCGAGGCTGAAGCCATGTACAGTGCTATACAGTATGTCCTAGATGGGGGGAATGAAGGAAGCTTCATTATATTCTCAGATTGCAAGATACTGGTGCAGGCTGTTACGGAAAAAAGAATGGAAGAATTGCCGTCATGGAGGGCTGCTGAAACGGTAATGAAGTGTATACAGGGGTATAGTAGGCACTGGCACAAGTTTACTATACAACATGTACAAAGAAGAGCGGTGAACACAGCACATCAATTGGCAAATTGGGCGAGAAGAACGGGGAAAACAGCAAGGGGCACACCAATCCAGAGTCATATCTCACATATGGAAATTGAGCAAAACCTAAGCACAACATACTTCTCCTTGACAGAACAGTAGGAGTTGCAAGGCAGAGGAGGAAAGAACAACACATAATAGGTTCTGGTACAATGGTACAAGGATATTAGTTGACAGCTGTCACGATTGCCTTGTACAAAGTGCAAAGCTCGGTACAGTGAGCAACTGAGCATGGTGAATTTAAAAGAAGAGTGTTTCGGAGGAAAATTGCGCTAAAAAGAGATGGAGCAGGGACCGGTACCACATACTGGTAAGAAGGGAATAAGCTGTCAGAGTGTGAAAGGGAAGTTACGAAGGGGTCCTCACAATCTCCGTTAATTGCAAGTGGTAACAGGAGATGGAAACGTCAGAAGGAGAAGAGAAGTTACAGATGGGTCCGTCAACTTTTATTTTTTACTAGTGGAATATGGCGGGTGGGTAGTTATCCATTAGATGTTTTAGGGAGTTGTAAAACTTTTTATCAAGTTATAAGAGAATGCACGCCTAAAGGCTTTTCATAAAAAAAAAAGATAACGATCAAAATCTGCTATTATTCTGCTGAGAATAACAACTATTCCTTTTTCTAGAGGAGGAGAGAGATAGAGAAAATAACAGTTTGAGTCTTAGAGAGCAGCGGATCTCATTCTTTAGATAACAACATAATTTTTTATTATGAAAAAATGAACATGTGACAAAGTTTGAATAAAATAAATTAAAAATAAGTTTTTATTAAAAAAATTAAAAAAACTTAAATTAATTTTAAAAGCATTGTACTTAACTACTTATACAATTAATTTTAATTGTTTTAGAGCGTTCAGAAATTAAAAAAATTCATACATCTAAAAAAATTAATTGTTGAAACGGATGAACAAATGAGAATTGATTTCTTTTATCAACTTGATGTTTTAAAAATAATATCATTAAAAAACAAAACGTATTATTTGTAAAATCCTTATATATCTAATAAATTAAAAAAACAGCACTGTAAAATCCAATTTATATGTTCTAACCGTCATTCTTTTATTGAACGGTAAGTAAAATTGTTTCGAACAATTGCTCTATTTTATTCATATTTTACTTCTTATTTGACGACTTCAGTGTAGAATAATGAACTTACTCCAACTCTTATTGTACATGAAACATGGCCGACAAGACCTTTCAGTACTACTTGCATTGACAAACTTCATCCATCAAAGTTCTTTTTTATTTTTTAAGTAAAAATGGAGGTCAAGCTACTCAACTATTTAATATCCATAAAAGATTCTCCTATCTAGGTTTCAAACCTGCAACTTGCCACGCGGAGGGCATTGCCTTAGCCACTAGACCAAAGACTTATTCTCTTATCCATCAAAGTTCTTCAAACTACTAACCGTAGGAAATGGGGTTATCTTTTCCACTTTGATTCTGCAACAAAGTGAAATGATGTTGTCACAAGGGGAAATGAAAATTTCTTCATAGGTCATATTAATTCCAACAAGAGAGAAATATCACCTGACTCAAGATGGTACTTCACATGAAGCTGAAACAAAAAAAAAACAAAAAAAACATGAAGCTCAAGAGAGATGGTAAAGGTCAGATCAGCCCGATTTTAACTCTGGTAGCGTCAGGCAGCATAAAGACTTTCTCTTAACTGTTCATAAATTAAGGTCAGAAACTCGGCCAATGTCCCCTATACAGTACGCTAGAGGATCGGAGCTCTTGCATGAAGAAACGAAACTGAACCATGCAAACATTATCTGATTATTTCATATATATGTATATTAATTTCTCAAAAAATTAAAAACACAAAGGAAAATTGAAAAAAGCTCCTGGCAAGGATTGAACTTGCGACCTTTCACATACTAAGCAGACACAACAACCACTGTGCTACGGGAACACATAAACTTGTGACTGAAACATCTCTTTCAATTCCCAGCAAAATGAAGGTTATATCAAAGGACAAAGAATCTGTAGCTCAGAAGAGATGAACATAATTCTTTGGTGAAGTAATTTGACTCAAATTTGAAGTGGTTTCCACCGTTATTGCTTTTGTTTATTGGAGTTGCTTATGCTCAGAAATGGGTACTGGTTATTTTGATTTATTGCAGTTCTAGCTGCATGCATAAACACCGTATTCAATTAGAATTTCTCCCTGTTTTTCTTCATGTACAATCACCCAATTGAGGTATTGTTTGGGGTTGACTAATCATCAGTTCTATTCACAGCTGAGACTAGTGGATGGTATATCAGTGATGACTGATATTGCTGTTGTCATTATATCAGATCATGGACAATCAAGGCATTCTGATGAATATGAATACTGAAATTCAAATCAAATCATATCAAGGCAAGTTTCTTCCTCACTAATTCATGACCTGAGCTTGACTTCAGACATATATATATTCTAACATAAATACATTAAATTCTCGGTCTGCGATATGCGGTGGAGATAGCAGGGGGAAGCAGCTGCTGTCAATAATTTACTGGCAGTTCAGGGTACAGTCTTACGACAAATATGTTCCCTGCAGCCACCTATTTTATAAATTAGGTTTTGTGTTATGGTTAAAGTTTAGTGGATTACCTTTGGAAAGTCCAAAGCAACTTATACCAGAACCAAGAATTTTGCTACGGAAGGAAACCACCCCCCCCCCCCCCCCCCCCCCCCACTAAAGTGAACAAGGATAAAGCTGGCATAAACTAGAAAAAAAATTAAAAAAATACGCAACTGATACAATAGTTGCAAAAGTATGATAAATTTTTTCCTTGTAACATGGAGTCATTTGCTGGATTTTGTTCATATTGTGATGTATTCACCAATACCTCTTCTACCATAATTATAAATTTCATATGAAGTCATTGAAATATTGGCGCTTGTTCAAAGCAGCCAGGAACTTGTAGGCCCTGTACAATGCTAGCTGGTATGCTTTGTTTGCATAACTAGTTGACATTGATCAAGAACACAAAATATAAGGTCCATCAAGAAAAATTGAGCACGGAACATGGGACCATAAATTCCTTCCAGCCAAACATAGTGCTAATCAGACCTGTTAAAATATATCCCCTTGGGTCTTAAATATAATGTCACTCAGATGAGGTCGGCCAATGGAATTTGGTATTGAAATAATCTCTAGACAGAACCATAGGCCAACCTCATATGAGTAAGAACATTGTGCAATCAGACACATAAAATGTGCTATTGAAACTTTTATTTCTACAGATAAGTAAAATGAAAAACCTCTGATGACAAAACGTCTGATACATCTATACAACTATCAAACTGTCCCTCACAAAATGTGCAGTACAATTTAATCTAAAGTGTATGCCGGTTGAGCAAACTGTGAGATAAAACAATAAGCAATCCAAGTTTACTCCAATCAGCATGGCATCACGTTCACCAAATTCAATACTGACTTAGCATTCGAAACAGCAGATCTGATTGTTCTCCTTGAATCATCATAACATCAGGTTGACTGTAGTGGCTGAATAATCAGTACATGTACCAGTTAATATTCCAGGAACAGCATTTGGCCCTTGAGAGAAAATGAAGTGATTGAGTTATGGTACCAATACACAAGTACGAAGAACTAGCATTTGGTCTAGTAGAAGGTCACAAGTTCAAAATTCCTTATGAATATTTAAAGGTGGGAGGCTTGATCTCCATTTTTGTCTCAAAAAAAGAAAATATGACTTGATCTTTTAAAATGAAATAAAAATCACTAATGTCTGGGAACAATAATAATTGACCAAAATGCCCCTACTCTTCTTCAAATATGGTTCTTATTGACTTGCAATATAATGCATAACTTGTGTACCACATTTTATAGTTCTTAGATCAGACTTATTTTACCCTACCTTTGTACTTGTTGGTAAGTACCAAGTGATGGTAGGTATTAATACTTGATGCCATCAGCTACAAAGAGAGATTAAAAATATCATGAGATAAAGATAGAACTGACATCTGCATCCAAGTATAATCCATATGTTATCAATTAGGACAAGTATTCAACCACATTTGAATAAATAAAAGCATTGAAAGGTAATTACTTGAAATATTGAACGAAATTAAGTTGCCAGGGTCAATTAAGATAAGGATTTTGCCTAAGCATATCATAAAATGACTAATAAAGAGTCAATTAAATTGCCAAGAGAAATATAAGTAAAATGTCAGAGTAGGGGTTCATCTCTTCTGGACCATAGGCAGTTGATAATACCTCCAATTTTTTTGGCAGCATCTGCCAAGGTTTCAAAAAAAAAAAAAAAAATACCTCCAATTTGCTGGTAATTGAAAGTGACGTTTCTGTTAGGATTTAAGTTGTGTGCAGTCTTACAAGTGTAGATGCTCCCGTAGCACAGTGGTTGTTGCGTTTGCTTAGTAAGCAAAAGGTCGCGAGTTCAATCCTCGCCGGGAGCTTCATTTTTTTTCTTTCCAATTTTCCTTTTTTTTCTACATTAAAAGAAAATATATATATATATATATATATATATATGAGATAACATTTGTGTGGTTCAGTTTTGTTTAGCTCCCCACTCAATTCAAATTGTACCTGTGTTTTCCACCTGACACAGTGACATTGTAGCAATACTTGCAAACTATTTAAACCTAAATCATTAATTGGAATAAACACATGATTGAATTTCAAAAGCCATATATCTCTGTAATTTTTTCATTAAGAAAACAGACAGAGATAATGCACTCGATCTTGTAATAAATTGAAGCATAAGTTTGCACATGTTTTATCATTCAGAAACAATTTTGTCCATAACTAATTAGTAAATTTGAGTTAATATTAAGCTGCTAATTATTATCTCCCTTGGTACTACACTTCATTTCCTAACTTGAAATCAAGTACAAAGGAATGAAACAGAAACCAAGGGTCAGTTAAAGGAATTAATGTGGATATCCATAACGGTAACAGCTCCCGTAGCACAGTGGTTGTTGCGTTTGCTTAGTAAGCAAAAGGTCGCGAGTTCAATCCTCGCCGGGAGCTTCAATTATTTTTGGTTAATTTTGTGTTTTTCTGAATATATGAGATAATATCTGGGTGGTTCAGTCTGTGTTTCTCCAGTGTATATTTGGTTGCTTTTGAGTTTCTCAATATATGAGATAATGTTTGAGTGGTTCAGTTTGTGTTTCTCCATATATACACTGGGCTTGGTGAGACACAGTACAAATATTTCTATGATAAACACATGACAGCACCTCAAGTGGTCCTGCCTGTGTATTTCCACTGCAAGTGTAGCATGTGATCCTAACTTCAGAAAATAAATGCTAATATTGTCAAGATAATTCTTTCTAAACAAAGACTGTCAAGATAATACGTTATCATTAGATCCTAACTTATTTTTAATTACCTAATTAAATGACCAGCTTTCCTTTGAGCAAAAGCCTTGAACTAACAACTCTGACGCATCTGTCTATGGCCAGATGAATTCGTATCCTCCGAGTTAACTCCAACTTTGAGTGAAGATCTTGACCATCCAATTTAAATCCGAATGAATATTAAAGAGCTCTGTGCATTACAAGAGTGGGCCAGATTGACCTAGATTCTGATCAGACGGTCCGGATCTAAACTCAAAATTTGAGTTAACTCGGGCGATATGAATTCTGTCCAGATGGCTCCAAACATTATTGGAGAGCAACCACGTGGCACTTAACCACAGTGGATGTATATTTGGCAAGAGCTCCCGTAGCACAGTGGTTGTTGCGTTCGCTTTGTAAGCGAAAGGTCGCGAGTTCGACCCTCGCCGGGAGCTATATAATCTTTCATTTTTTTTTCCCTCTGCATTATTTTCGTTTATTTTGTAGCCAAATTTTTGTCCTCACACTTGACCAGTGACCACGGTACGTGGACAGGTGTCACTAGAACAACCACGTGGAAACCCTACTGTAACCTACCTACACCCAATCGCCTAGCACGTGCTACCTTTATGTTTTATATGCATTTTTATATTTTTTGACGTGGACGAACTGGACATGGACAGGTCGCGACTTTGATGGAGTTCCAAGGGAATTCAGATCCTCCCCGGTACCGTAATAGGGAATCTTTTACAATTACTGGATCTGGACCGTTCTTTTTAACTTGGCACGAATCTCAAAGCCCAATAATACTGACCCCTGCGCTAGCCCGAACTCAAAGCGGCTGAGAGTTAATCTCAAACCGTCAAGTGAAGGGAAGGGAATCTTATACAGTATTGGAGAGGATACTTGTCCGTTCCAAGGTTACGGTCACGGAGCATCTTTACAATCATCATAAAAAGTTTCACGTGGCAACATCTAGTAGGCTGGATTTGCGCATCAACTCGATGCGGCTCCAACATATCGCCGTGTAAAAGGTTTGTCGGACTTTTTATTTTATTTTATTTGAAACCCGTAGGTAAGGAGTTGTCGGACTGAGTTCTCTAGTCTCTGATTCTCAGCTGAGTTGACACGTGTATAAAGCCTCGTTAAAAAAAAAAAAAGAACGATTGAAGCCTATATGCACCGGGTATCCGTATCAAGCAATTTTACAGAGTATATAATGCAAAGAGAACAGCTAATTAATTTGCCGATTGTCTCAATTGTTAGCGAATGGGATTCACGGTCCTTGCAGATCTAACTTATATAAGCTTCGTCAAAACCCGTTATCTGATCTACGACTACGAGTCTACGACTTAATAGTGGGACTTGTACAGTTTTGGAATCAACTGGAGAGCAAGAGACTAATGAACTTGAAAATTCTCACTATTCCCCGAACGAAACGGAATAATAAGTTAATAACACAAAGAAGGTCAAAACCTTGATCTCCGGAGATGGAGATCTCGCCTCTATAAATCGATTCAGTTAAACCAGGAGATCTGATCATCAAAGACGAAAAAGTACCCCGCAAATATGAAAATATATTTCATAAAAGGAGCAAGAAATGAGTACCTTTGTATGGCGGCCGTCTCTACGGGTTTCTTCACCAACGCCACGTCTCCTGGGAATCCGATTCTCTTTGCGGTGATCATCTTTGTATGAGATATCATCATCAAAGGAATCATCAAAGGAAGACAATAATGGAATAAGAATCGTTGTTAGGGTTTGGCGTGGTTTAGGAAACGGCGTACGTAGACCAGTTTGAAATTGTGAATAGAAGCGAGACCAGAGGCGAGAGAGAGGAAACGAATCCGGTGTTGACGCTTTTAAGTTTTAGTCCCAACATTCCGTATCGGATCATGAATTTATATGACCCAAGGTAACAGAATATTTCTGTTTAGATCGGGCCGTCCAATCAGAATCTGCACGATTATTGAAGAGCTCCGAGCATTTCCCTTGGGATCTATACAGAAATATTACGTTACCTCAGGCTCAGAGTATATCTTTTATTGCTGCCTCTTTTGGGGATGCTTAATTATGGCTGTCAATATTCGGAATCGGAATTTCGTATCTTTTAAATCGTACTCTGTTGTCACTAGTTACGTAGTTATCTGCATCACATGGTGTCAGATGTCATATCGTTAAATTTTCACATACTATAGCGTAATTAAAATCAGGACGACTTGTGCGGCTCATCTTAAGACAGATTGTTCAAAATCTTCGAGCCTTCTCTGCTCTGGCCATGGTTTGCGATGGTGCTGAGATAGAATGGGGATGCTGAAATCAATCATGCAAGGCATGGATGAAATGAAAGAGAAGTTAATCGGTGAAATTCGCCCCCTCTAATTGAAAAAACTACACTTAATATAGGTATTAGTTTTTATTCAAATCTGATTTCTTACTCTGGACATGAAGAAAACAGAAAAACAAAAAGAACAAACAAATGAAAGGCACCTAACAAAAATGAAAATATTAAAAGAAAAATCAATTTAAGCGTATGACCCGCCGATATTTTTTAGTTACAATCTCAATACCTCGAAATTCGGATCTTATCATTTTTTATGCAAAATTAAAAGGATAAATTTCCAGTTCAAATTTATTCAGATTGAATTGAAATAAAGGAAAACGCGTGCGCATCTTGATGCTGCGCCAATGATAACCTTTCAATTTTGCAAAAATCAATGGTAGGATCATAATTTCATAATACTAAGGTGGTAACTAAAAAAATTTCCGTCTGAACCAACCATTACTTCGCTTACAAGTTACAACAGGGGAGGAACGATTTATTTATGTGTCATTAACTGTCTGCTCACTTAGTACCCCAATTATTATTATTATTATTCAAGTTAATCATTTATTTACTGTTTTCATGCTATTTGATAAGTAAATGCTAATTGACAGCGCACTCCTGATTCCTTTATTCGAATAAAAATATTGACAATGCTTAGGCTAGTTTGACTTTATGTCATTTTGTCTCTTGTAATTGTGCTGCATAAAATCAAATTAACTAAGTCAATGTCTTTACCCCTTTATTATAGACGCAAACATAATCAAACATATTTTGTGATCAAATATTTTATTTAGTACTAAACACACTACTTTTTTTCACCGGATGATACAATCAAACTAGAAAATTTAAATAAGAAAACTGAAACATAAAATGTAAAAATATAAAATATAGTTTGTGTGAATTGAACTCAAGTCTCTTGCAACCACAATGAGAAACTTTGACCTATAAGAGTTGATGGCCATGGTCGGATCTTAGTGTAAATCAGGATTCTAAATAGCTAGTTATAGCTACGCAATAGCTGCGCTATAGTTTTTTCGGATCTCAAAAGCTATAATATTATTAACCGTTTTTTTTATAATGATTTTAAATAGCTAGCTATGGTTGTGCTATAGCTTTTTCGGATCTCGGATTTTAAAAGCTATAGCGCTATAATCGCTATTTAGAACTTTGGTTTATAAACCAAAGGATTCTCAGTCACCTCTATAATTTTTTTTTTTAATTATGTATATTATAAGGGTGTAAACGGATCGGATATTATTATCCAGATATCCGGATACAGCTATCGGATTTGAATTCGGATATGTCTGGGGTTTTCCGAACCCAGCCTCACACCTTCTCGAGGTCCAAAGTGAGACAGTGCCCTACTACCGACTCCACCGGATAATGCGGATATGGTTTTGAGCAGTGTAACAAAATGCGGTTTATGCGGCCGCATATTCGGCCGCTTAATTTTTGCTGCATATAGTCTATTCGGCCGCATAAAATCCACACTCCGCATATCGGATCCGCAATCCGCATAACCCAACCCGAAAAACATTTCTTCTCTCCAGCTCTCCGCAGTCCGCATAACCTAAGTCCCTAAAGCAGTCCTGCCTTATCTCTGTTTTCCACTCTCCTCCGCTGGCTCCTCTCCACTCTCCACCGATCGCCTCTCTCCTCCGCCTCTCCTCCCAGCGCATCTCCACCAGCCTCCAGGTATTGCACAATACCCTAATTAGTCACTAAATTTTGTTGATTTAGTCACTGTCTCTGATAATTAGTGAAATTGATATTCTTTGTTCATTGCAATTCAAATGAAAAAACGGTACCAATGTTGCCAAATGCTTGAATGTTAATGTAGTACATTTTTCTTTATTCTCCTCTGATTTACAATTTCTAAGCTCACCAGTGGTACCAATGTTGCCAAATGCTTGAAGCATACTGTGCTTTGCTTGCTTTGTGACTGATATACTCTGAATGGTGGGTTTGTATCAATGTTTTACATTGGAGGGTGCTGTTCAGGTTGTGGGGTACCATTGTTGTGTACCGACCATAATTTTTTTGTTTTGCTGAGATGGATGTGCACCAGATTGTTGTACCTCTGTTGGTACCAATCTTTCACTATTAAGATAATATAGGATATTATTATATGCACATTGAATAATGTCGATCACAGTGGCTGCTAAAAGTCTTTACATATGCGGCCGGTATCGTATACCGTATTGGTTTTGAGTTTGAAGTTGGACACGGATCAGGGATATTTTATCCGGGTATCTGACATCTTTTATTTTCGGATATCCGACATTTTTCACTTCAACGGGTCCGCTTCACTGTCTAGGCCTTGCTTTATGGGCCAAGTAAAATTGTCAACAATACTTCGAAGAAAATATAGTATATATATGCATGTACTTTAGTTATTGTTTGGTTGTGGGACTAATGTATTCTTCTGCTCCGGATTGTCAATCTGTTTTTTTTTTTTCTTTTTCTTTTTCTTTGCGAGCGCCTCACCTAATGGCTGAAGTCTCTCTTCCCATTTACTCGCTGACCCACCATATGCAAAACGAACAATTTAGTTAAACAGGTAGGCGAATATAGCAGATTTGTTTGAAAGGATATTATTAACGCCACATTTTTTTCTTGTTTTATAATCACCATATTATATTGAGTAATTATATTTAGATGTTATCGGTGTAACAATTTTTATGTAGATGTTATTTTTTTTTTCCGGAATGTACGCTAGTAATTTAGTTTAATTATCCGAATTTATGTTCATATCCATATTTGCATCCGTATCTATTTAACATCCGATTCATATCCGAGACTATATGTATTCGAATTTGTATCCGAAAAATTATAAAGAATAAGGATACGATTTGATCACTATCCGATCCGTATCCGACAGTTTACACCCCTAGTATTATGGATATCCACTTTTTAAGGACAAAATTAGTATTTTATCAAGGGTAAGGGGGTATAACAGGTATCATATAATTAAAATCGATATTTTTCTTAAACAAACTACAAAAATTTTATGTTTTTAATAATGTGTAAAACGGGTATTTTACAATTTAAAATGAGTTTTAATATTAAAGGCAATAAAATGGATAAATTTGTGAGTTTTGAAAGTTTAGAGTGGGGAATACGTAATTTTGAAGTTTAGAGGAAAAATATGTAATTTTGAATTTTTTTAGGAGTATATGTGAAATTTTCCCTACATTTTATTACTCGAAAATGTCATTTTCAAGTATTTATTTAATCCAACATTTTTCATTTACTTTTTGGACAAACTTTTTTTCTCCCCTTTACATGCCCGTTCATTCCATCCGTCTTTTTTTTTTTACAAATTCAGAAGTAGATAATTTAAATCTTCTTTATTTATCTATATTTTTTTATTTACAACGCCTCTTCTTTACAAATCACAATTTAGGAGAAGTTGAGTTCAAATTATTGTTAGTGTGTGACTTGAGCTCAGATCTGTGCCATGAGGCTTGACATGGTAAATTATTGTATTTTTTAAATTATTATCAATAAAGTATGTAAACTGAACTAATGATAAATTTTCTTCAAGTTTTTTTTTTTCTATTATAATGCTTTAGTGTTTTATTATGCATTATAAAATTAAACTAACATGCTTATGAACAATTGCTATTAGTTATTGTTTGTTCGGTATAGTGTCGTTCTAGAACTTAAAAAGGAATAAATAAATAGGCTGACATGGTGTTTACGAGCAATTCGGGTAAGGCCCAGATTAAACAGCACGGATAAGACCACACTTAAATCTTCAACCTCGATGCCTTGATTTTGTATTATATCCTCCAAGATATCTTAATTTTGAATTGACCCAAGTAGGCTGAATTGAAATTTTAAGATTATGGGACCAGTGCCAAATTCGAGTGTGTCCCCCAAGGTACTTCAGCTGCAATTTAAAAGAATTGACGGTTCAAATTAATCTCAGCTGAACCAAACTAAACTCTGTCAGTTGAAACTATAAGAGTTCTACTTTGAGATTCATGTCAAGTTAAAAGAACAGTTCGAATTTATCACTTACATCTCAGGTACATGAGGTGATACGGATTCGTCGAATTCATGCATACCCAGTTCAACAGAAATTTCTTAATTAAAGATAATTCAAATGTCAACTTTTTAGTAACTTTATTATTTATGATTTAAAACTGTTAAAATAAAGAACCGAATTCCCTTGTAAAAATAAGAGGAAGTTAGGGGTGTGAACGGATACATTAATTATGGACAGTGTGGAAGTATTTTTATGTTCTTCTATGTTTATATTAACCTTACTCGTATTCCATCTTGAACCCGTTAAATATAAGTCTTTCATTACTCTACTTTTATTCATTAAGTTTAACAGATAACTAACGAACAATGGATAATTATTGAATAAATTAATAATTTATATAATATATATATAGAGATGGGCTATTGTGCTTTGCAAAGTAAAACCCCCTCTTTACTTCGGGTCATATTTTGCATTTTGAAAATTCAAACAACCGATCCGAACCGTTCAACATGTTCTAAATATTGAAATGTGCTTGCAGACTAAATTTTACATTTTTTGGAATTTTTTTTACTATTTATTAAGCCACTTTGAAAATCGCTGATCCGGTGGTCCAGAAAATTTTACGAGTGTTTTACTTCACATCTATATCTTCAATTTGAAACTTCAAAACGTCGATCCGAACCGTTCAAGTTGATCTCCATATTAAATTGTGCTTGGAGATCAAATTTAACATTTTTTTTAGAATTTTTGAAAATCGCTATTTTTCAAAAAATCCTGGACCATCAAAAACAACAATTTCCAAAAATTATAAAGAAATAGTAAAAAATTTCCAAAAAATGTAAAATTTGGTCTCCAAGCACAATTTAATATGGAGATCAATTTGAACAGTTCAGATGGACATTTTGAACTTTGAAATCGCAAAATATGAGTGTGAAGTAAAACACTTGCTTTACTTCGCGAAGCACCGTAGCCCAACTCTATATATATATATATATATACTTACATAAGCATATGAGAGCATATATTTATAAGTCATTTTTGCGTTTTCAATGTCCAAATGGTCAATCTGAAGCGCTCAACATGTTTTCCATATTAATGTGTTTGGAAACATAATTTTACATTTTTTGGAATATTTTTACTGTTTTTTTAGAATTTTTCAAAACCGTGTTTTTAAGATTTTTTTTTATTATTTTTTTACCATATTAAACACTGTTTTGAAAAATTCTAATTAAATAGTAAAAAAAATCCAAAAAATATAAAATTTGGTCTCCAAGCACATTATAATATGGAGAACATGTTGAGTGCTTCAAATCGACCATTTGGACATTGAAAACGCAAAAATAACTTATAAGTATATGCCCGCATATGCTTATGTAAGTAGAGTAGCCAACCTCTATATATATATAGAGTTGGGCTGTGGTGCATTGCAATGTATAGTCTCTCTTATACATTGGACTATAAATTGATGGTTTTGATTTTCAAACAACCGATCTAAACCGTTCAATTTGATATCCATATTAGAATGTGCTTGGAGACCAAATTTTACGTTTTTTGGAAATTGTTTGCTATTTTTTTAGAATTTTTGAAAATCACTGTTTTTCTATGGTCCAGAAATTTCTGAAAAACAATGATTTTCAATAATTCTAAAAAATAGTAAATAATTTCCAAAAAATATAAAATTTGGTCTCCAAGCACATTTTAATATGGAAAATATGTTGACCCCTTTAGATCGACTGTCTAAACTCCGAATCCAACGATTTATAGTCTAATGTACAAGAGGGGCGATACATTGCAATGCACCATAACCCAACCATATATATATATATATATATATAGAGAGAGAGAGAGAGAGAAAGAATGGCTAATATACAAACGTTTGTTCGTGGGCTCAGGAACAAACGATTTGGTTCTCCTATTTTCAAAGTCCAAACAGTCGATCCAAACCGTTAGATATTCAATCTATATTAAAATGTGCTTGGAGACCAAATTTTACATTTTTTGGAATTTTTTTACTATTTATTAAGCTGGTTTGAAAGCCGCTGTTTTTCAATGCTGCAGAAATTTAATAAAAACAGCGGTTTTCAAACCAGCTTAATAAATAGTAAACAAATTCCAAAAAATGTAAAATTTGGTCTCCAAGCACATTTTAACATAGATTGAATATCTAACGGTTTGGATCGACTGTTTGAACTTTGAAAATCGGAGAACCAAATCGTTTGTTCCTGAGCCCAGGAACAAACGTTTGTATATTAGCCATTCTTTCTCTCTCTCTCTCTCTCTCTCTATATATATATATATATATATATTTATATATATAGTCCGACTAATTTGCTTCCGGAAGCATTTCGACCGAAGTGCTTACGGAGGCATATCTTAGTATTTGATGTTCAAACAACAAATCCAAATTGTTAGATGTTCAATCTATATTAAAATGTACTTGGAGACCAAATTTTATATTTTTTGGAATTTTTTTACTATTTATTAAGCTGGTTTGAAAACCGCTGTTTTTATTAAATTTCTACAGCATTGAAAAACAGTGGTTTTCAAACCAGCTTAATAAATAGTAAAAAGTTCCAAAAAATGTAAAATTTGGTCTCCAAGTACATTTTAATATAGATTGAACATCTAACAGTTTGGATTTGTTGTTTGAACATCAAATACTAAGATATGCCCCCGTAAGCACTTCGATCGAAATGCTTCCGGAAGCAAATTAGCCGGACTCTATACATTTTAATATAAGGAGGGATCCAATTACACTATTTTATAGTGACACATCTTGACACCATATGTTTATAAGTCATTTTTGTGATTTCAAAGTCCAAACAGTCGATCCGAACCGTTCAACATGATCTCCATATTAAAATGTGCTTGGAGACCAAATTTTACATTTTTTGGAATTTTTTTAGTATTTATTAAGATGTGTACAAAATTGTTGTTTTCAGACAATTCAGGACCATTGAAAAACAACAAATTTAAAAAATTCTAAAAAATAGTAAACAATTTCCAAAAAATATAAAATTTGGTCTCCAAGCACATCATGTTGAACGGTTGGGATCGACTGTATGGATTTTGAAATCGCAAAAATGACTTACAAATATATGGTGTCAAGATGTGTCACCATAAAATGATGTAATTGGATCCCTCCTATATATATATATATATATATATATATATATATAGATAGAATCTGGCTAATATGCTACGCATATATAAGGGCCCCTCCGTGCTACGGCTCACTTTTTGAGTTTTCAAAATCCTAACGGTCGATCCGAACCGTTCAACATGATCTCCATATGAATATGTACTTGCAAACCAAATTTTACATTTTTTAGAATTTTTTTACTATTTATTAAGCCACTTTGAAAATCGCTGATCCAATGGTCCAGAAAAGTTTACTGTTGTGTAAAAATTAGTGTTTTTTCAAAGTGGCTTAATAAATAGTAAAAAATTTCTAAAAAATGTAAAATTTGGATTGCAAGTACATATTCATATGGAGATCATGTTGAACGGTTCAGATCAACCGTTAGGATTTTGAAAACTCAAAAAGTATGCCGTAGCACGGAGGGCCCTTATATATGCGTAGCACCGTAGCACTGTCTTATATATATATAATATATATATATATATATATATATATATATATAAAATTGTGCTATTATACATTGCAATGCATAGGCCCCTCCGTGCTATTATATATATATATATATATATATATATATATATATAAAATTGTGCTATTATACATTGCACTGTCTTATTACATTAGCCAATCTCTCTCTCTCTCTATATATATATATATATATATATATTATATATATATATATATATTATATATATATATATATATATTATATATATATATAGAGATGAGCTATGGTGCATTGCAATGCATAGGCCCCTCCGTGCATTGGACTAAAATCGTTGGATTCAAAGTCCAAATGACCGATCCAAACCGTTCATCTTGTTCTCCATATTAATATGTGCTTGGAGACCAAATTTTACATTTTTTGGAATTTTTTTACTATTTATTAAGCCACTTTGAAAAAGTCTGATCCGGTGGTCCAGAATTTAGTTGCACTGTTTTTACTGTTCACCGGGATCAGCAATTTTCAAAGTAGCTTAATAAATAGCAAAAAAATTCCAAAAAATGTAAAATTTGGTCTCCAAGCACATATTAATATGGAGAACAAGATGAACGGTTTGGATCGGTCATTTGGACTTTGAATCCAACGATTTTAGTCCAATGCACGGAGGGGCCTATGCATTGCAATGCACCATAGCCCATCTCTATATATATATATAATATATATATATAATATATATATATATATAGAGAGAGAGATTGGCTAATGTAATAACGTTAGAACTTCGGCCGAAGTTCTAACGAGTCGTTTTTGCGTTTTTAAAATCTAAACAACCGATCCGAACCGTTCAACATGTTCTCTATATTGAAATGTGCTTGGAGACCAAATTTTACATTTTTTGGAATTTTTTTACTATTTATTAAGCCACTTTGAAAATACTGATCCGGTGGTCCAGAAAATTTTGCTGTTTTTTTACTATTCACAGCAGATCTGCGATTTTCAAAGTGGGTTAATAAATAGTAAAAAAATTCCAAAAAATGTAAAATTTGGTCTCCAAGCACATTTAAATATTTAGAAAAAGTTGAACGGTTCGGATCGATTGTTTGGATTTTAAAAACGCAAAAACGACTCGTTAGAACTTCGGCCGAAGTTCTAACGTTATTATATTAGTCAGTCTCTCTCTCTATATATATATATATATATATATATATATATATATATATATAGAGCTGGGCTATGGTGAGTTGTGGGCTAAGAGGTCATTTTTACTTCACGCTCATATTTTCATTTTGAAAATCCAAACAATCGATCCGAACAGCTCAACATGTTCTAAATATTGAAATGTGCTTAGAGACTAAATTTTACATTTTTTGGAATTTTTTTACTATTTATTAAGCCACATTGAAAATCGCTGATCCGGTGGTCCAGAAATTTTTAATGTTTTTTACTATTCACGGTGGATCAGCGATTTCCAAGTGGCTTAATAAATACTAAAAAATTCCAAAAAATGTAAAATTTAGTCTCCAAGCACATTTCAATATTTAGAACATGTTGAACGGTTTGGATCGGTTGTTTGGATTTTCAAAATAAAAATATGACGTGAAGTAAATTGTTGTTTTACTTCACAACTCACCATAGTCTTATCTCTCTCTATATATATATATATATAGTTGGGATATGGTGAGTTGCGAAGTAAGAGCCTTGTTTTACTTCACATCTATTTTTTCTACTTTTGAAAGTTCAAAAAGTCAATCCGAACCGCTTAACATGATCTACATATTGAAATGTGCTAGGAGACCAAATTTTTTATTTTTTTGAAATTTGTTACTATTTGTTTAGAATTTTTTAGAATTATTATTTTTTATGGTCCATAATCCATCCAAAAACAACGATTTTCTACCCATCTTAAAAAATAGTAAAAAAATCTCAAAAACAATGTAAAATTTGGTCTACAAGCACATTTCAATATATAGATCATGTTGAGCAGTTCAGATTGGCTCTTTAAACTTTGAAAACGAAAATATAAGCATGAAGTAAAACAAGACTCTTACTCCGCAACTCACCATAGTCCAACTCTCTCTCTCTATATATATATATATATATTAAATACATCATAATATATTTTTCTTAAGGATTGAAAATGCCATGTTAGGATTGCAATTTAGATGATAGACCAGCATGAACTTACGTATATAATGAATATCATAAAATACAAAAATTACAATTATTGATCCCATTATTATATAAATATAAATTATTAATTAAATAAAATAATATGAATGTAGAAATTTTTTTGTCATAAATTACTAATAGAAACTATATAAAATGTTAGATAAATTAATCTAATTGTCACTATAATAATAATTATTTAAATATACTTACAAATAAAAAATTATCATGTATATTTTTTATTTATTTATCAATTACTCGTAGGATAACAAATATAGAATATCTTCCATCCGTACTCTTATTCAATAAACTAATAAATTTTTTCCTTACTCATATCCGTACTTGTTAAGTTAACGAAAAGAATCAATACCCACATTACCAAATATGATACGAGTATGATGAATGGGTAAAAGAATTCGTTGACACTATCAAGAGAGGCTCATTTGACAATAATAGAATTTAAATAAAAATTGTAAAATTAACTTATAAAATATGTTATTGGATATATAGATAACTAACAATCAAATTTTATGCAATATAAGTATTGTTTGATGATCGATGCATCAAGAACCGTTATTTTTGAATTGTTGAAATTTAAGCTCACATAATATACGATTAAAGTACCGTTATTTTATGCAATTTAAGTAAAATAGTTTGATGATTCATCATGTCTATAATAAGCATCTACCACGTAGCTTTCCTTTATTAAGAAAAAAAAACCAACATCCAGATATTTGAAAAATAATAAAACATGTCAAAATAGCAAGACGGGCCCAATCTTTCTATGCCTAGCCTCCGATTGAGGGTTATGGTTGCGGAAATAAACCTGCTGCGATTCAAAATCCCTGTGATTTCCTGCGATTCCAAATCTCTTCCTTCATCCTTTGGAATACACAAATCTCAAGACCAGTTATTTTTTATGCACAAACAGATGAAGGGAGAGATTTGGAACAGCAGGGAATTGCAGGGATTTTGGAATCGCAGCAGATTTATTTCCTATGGTTACACCTGATTTATCCCGTTCAATCTCCTGATCTCTTTCATTCAATCTCAAAAGTTTCGACGATGGATGTGGATTCGCTCATGGCGACTGAATCGAGGCCGGAGACGACACAGTACTTCTCATCGGCTCAGGCAGCAGCCGCTCCACCCCCGTTTGGCCTCACACCCGAAGCCCTGCAAGCACTCGGAGAGGAGGGAGGCCAAGTCTTAGTGTACTCAGGGTCCCGCCGCATGCTGTTCCATGGGCCCAAGGCACTCGAGGGGAACTCAGCTATGCCTCTTCCGGCTGGCACCGCCTCCTCTCATTACTCCAGCTATGCACCATTTGGAGAGGTGGTTCTCATTACTCCAGCCGCACCACAAGTTGAGTCTGATGATACAGATATATTGGCTGATGTCGACCCCGACTATCATATGCTAATCGTGCAACAGGGACAAAGGTAATTTCTCAGTTGTACTATGTTGTTTCCTTTTGAGCTCTGACAATATCTATTTTGGGTCATGGTCTTCAAGGAAAAGTGTTACCCTATTAGATAGAGCCATACAGCATTAAGTTAATCCCAGTATATTTGTCAAACCAAATGACTTACCAACCTGAGCCACAAGGGGGTTAAGGTACTGTGTTTTGGGCCACTGGTATTTGCTTCTCTTAGTTTTGATTGAAAAGTACTTATACTGGACTGATATTCATGGCCACTAATTCAAAGCTGTAAACTTTTGTACCTTTCAATTTAGCACAATGCGCTTCAGGAGACCGACAAAAGCTATGGTACAGGTCATCAAGGCAGTGATAGCTCGGTGTCTACGTACTCATGGGACATTTGCCCAAGCATTTTCCAGGACTAATCGAAAGAGGAAGCAGCAACTGCTAGAAAAGGAGGGTGGTTCATGCGAAAAACCTAACGTACAACTGCCAAGCACCATCAATGTGCCTGAAACAGTGCTGCAGAATAATAGCTCTAGCTTGATAGTTGTAAGTATTCTATTCGTGGCCAAGCATTACCACAACCATTCTCTCTGGTATTGAAACTTGTGGAGTTGGTATTGATACATAATTATGTAGCATACTGGATTAGCTAGTAAGGTTCTCAGATCCCAGGTTGATATATATATATATATATATATGAAGTTTATGTCCCTTGTAATTTTACGTCTGTTCTGATGACTATTCGGTTTTTGCTTGACAGATAAAGAAAGTTACAGGAAGCATCAAGTTGCGTCCCAGCAATCGTTGTCCAAAACCAACTCCGTCAATTGAGCAGCTGATGAAACTGGCGGGGGAAAACGATGAGTGCTGTGCACTGGGAGTTGTCTTTGTGGCGTGGAAATTGAGCGCCCCCGTCTTACCGGCACTCCCCCTTGTACCTTCCCTCCACAGCCATCTTCCTTGGTTTTACATGGCTAATGCTGGACCAAGCCAAGATAACCACATTTTCGGGAACATGACGACACGGCAGAGCTTTTTAGTAGCGAATTCTGATTTACAATCTAGCTCCTGCTTATTGTACTCCAAAGATGGATGGTTGCTCTTGCGAGGGTGCGAACGGGATTTTTCTTTTAGTGGGGGATTCCCGAGGTATCCCGTATTTTTATTGAATCCCTCTACTGGGGCCCGCATGGATTTGCCGGGCTCTTGTTGTCTAAGCGGGTATGCTGCATTCTGTACCACAACGCAGGGCAGTCCGGGGGTTGTCATTTATGTTCATTGTAGGGGGAATATTGTGAGGGTAGACATGGTCCGACCTGGGGATGCATACTGGGAGGAGCATCCTTATGTCTTCAGACATGGTCCAATTGGTGAAATCATTAAGATGGTTTTATGTGGTGGCTCTGTGTACTGCTTTTTCACATTGCACACCCTTATTTTCAAGCTTGCAGATCTTAGCTGGCAGCTTGTAACAGGTGGGAGCCTCAAGCGCCATCTCGTCCACTTCGAGCCTCTTGAGGTTGAAGGAAAAGTTGTGGTGGTCGGCAATCCACATTATTTCCCCCGTGCTCTGTCGGGGCAGGACTCTATACCTTTCTTTAGGATGGAGATAAGTGGAGAAACATTTGACTGGGTGGAGATAACAGGCAGCGATGCAGAGTTGGACGGGCGAATTTGGTTAGTCAACTGCCGTCAATCATTTTGTGTCAAAGTTGCAGGGTCTAGCCAGAAAATTTGCTGGTTTGAAGGCAAAGGATTAAGTGAATTGGGACGCGGTACTGCATATGCACTGCATTGCTTAAATTTGCATACATGTGCCCACTACAGGCTCACCGCAGATTCAGTTATCTGCAGCCGGCCTGGATGGGTTGACCTAGGCTGCCCCTCTGACCCTGGTCTCTTAGACCATGGGATATCCGGCAACGACCTTCTTCCTGGCTTCTGAATGACATCATATTTCTACATTTTGTCTCCTTGCTTCTTTTTTTCCTTATATGTGAGTCTTGTAAATTCTGTTTTGGATTTATAAGACTATATTTTATGCTTCTAATTATGTGTTAAGATTGTATTGGTAATGCCTGTATGTCCATGGCGTTCTCAGCAGACCTTGGACTGATCAAAGTTTTATAGTATAGTATGTTGATATTGGATATTTTATGTTTGTGGAACTGATTGAACTAATAAATGAAGGTTACTGGGGACCCCAATGACATGGTCAGGAGCTGCTTTCTTACCTGACTACAAGCTTGATTTTCCCCAGTGGCATCTTCATGTACTATATTATTTCTAGTTTTCATTTCTTTTTCACTTCCTATCTTTTCCGGCATCTATGTACTATTCGAGTACTCTTAACAGAGACATTTTCTGAAGAATTCTGTCTGGTCTTGCAAGTTAAAGATGGACCTTAACAGATACCAATAAATTTTCTGCAATAATTGTAGAACTGTACTGCAACGGTACTAAGCAACAATACTAAGGCCAGTAGTAGTAAATTTTACAAATTAGTCCTTGTAAACATTCACAATTGCACACATATCATTGCCCATACAAATAGATCAAATATATTACAATGTTATACTGGTAGGCATGCTTGCGCCTCTCTCGTTTCCTTCCATCTATAATACCATCCAGCTCCGCTATTTTGTAAGATTCACTAAGGATGTCCAATCAGACAAGATAGATCATCAGAATTGGCGGAGTGTTACATTTTGTGAAATTCTAAGGATCTGCAATCGGACAAGATTATCAGAATTGATGGAGTGTTAAGATTCATAACATAATTTTCATGGTATACAAATCGGAGGTCCATAATAGTGTTCCATGCTCTTAAAATAGATATTTCGTATATCGAGTAGAACTAGGGTGCTCTCGAGTTCACCAAGCCCTTGGTGAACTCAAGTCCAAAACTCATCGTCCCGGCTTCAAACGACGAATCCGACCGTTGAAACCCGTCTACCTTACGAGTGATGCGTCTACATGCAAAAATTTTAAATTTTAAAATTAATTTTGCACAGAGTCAAGTGGTCAAAAAATGTCAAAAAATGAATGCATCAAAATTAATTTATTAACCTTCAAATTTTGACCACTTGACTCTATGCAAAATTAATTTTAAAATTTTAAATTTTTGCATGTAGACGCATCACTCGTAAGGTAGACGGATTTCAACGGTCGGATTCGTCGTTTGAAACCGGCACGATGAGTTTTGGACTTGAGTTCACCAAGGGCTTGGTGAACTCGAGAGCACCCTAGTTCTACTCTTCGTATATCTCTAGTTATTTCCAATTTGACTACTAGTATAAAACTGGTAATACTGTACTTGTGACAATATTTTTAAACTATGCAATTCACAAATTTTAATCTAAATTGAAGCGATATATCAAAAGGATGCTGATTTTAGTGCGGTTCTTTCGAACTGAGCGCAATCGTTCAATCATAAATACATGATGTATCCGGAATAGCTTAACAAATAAGTTATAATTCTAAACACTCCCGATCGCAACCCAAACCCTAGACCCTCGCCTCCCCCTGCCTCTCCTCTCCGCCTCTCCCTCGTCGCTAATTTCTCTTGCGCTGGTGCCAACCCGCGAAAGAAAATCACCCTTGAACCCGGTGTACTGCAGCACATCAACCGCCTATTTCTCGCCTAAACTCAACTTGCACAGCAAGTACAGCTCCTCCTTATTTGGTCCAGCTAGGGAAGAAGAAGAGGAGGAGGAGGAGAGCGTGGGTTCCATTTCTGACACTAGTCTAGAAAGTACTGGAGAGAGCGAGGAACAAATTGTCTCTAGTGAGAGCAAAATGAGTCCAGTCTCTGCTCGGTCAATGGACCCGTTAGCATACTGGGTTATGAACCCGTTTACATGCGGGTTGGAGGCTTGGTTCGCGGAAAATCCAAAGAAAACTTGCGGCTTGATGTTACTGGAGTTCGGGTTAGTATAATCTTTATATATGAATTATAACATATTCTTATAGAAGAATATCTACTACAAGAATAGAATTTCTATATTTTGTGTAATACCAAACACAAGACTTTCCAAAATAGATGAGCCAAAAAGAGAAAGTAGAGATGTGCTAGCTAGAGAAAGATATCCGAGAGAATATTCAAACTGATAGGCTTACCAGAATCTCAAAAATAGCACAAATCCTATTTCACATCTTGACACCTGATACATATTTAGTGGTTAATTCTGAGTTTCTGACCTATAATGTTTGGTGCCATTCCAGTCAAAACCGCTGATAGTTTGTAATCGGTACATTCCAGACCCACAAGGTCATTAATATAATAATAATTTAGTCTATAGCAATGTAAGGGATGGTCCTATTAAATTTATTTAAAATTAATTGCTCACGTGGTGTACTGTATTAGTCTTCCAGAAAACTTAGCGAAGATACCCTTTTAAGCTTGGAAATCGTTTATCAAATCCTTGAATAGGGGTTTTCTTGTACCTTGGTGGTAATTATATTATATTTATATTGTGTGTTTTTTTTCTAATATAACTTGTTTATCTTTTTCCATAATTGTTACAAGCAGGACCGACCAATTGATGATTATGTGCAGTTCAACCCTCCAAATGCACCTCCATTGCCTGGAAGTGGAGATGCAGTTTTCTCTCTTGCACGTGACGGTGTGTACATACATACAAGTATTTAATAATGTTTAGTAAAGTTTCAATTTCATGACAAAAGAATGTTTCATATAACACTCAGGATCTGTAAGAAATACTTTAGCTTAGAAAAGCTTACTTTTGTAAATACTAAAATTTTTGATGCCATGACAGAGAAAAAGGAAGATGAGGAGCTTCTTCAAGAGCTGGGAATAAATGAACACAAGAAAACTGCTTATGAGTTTCAACCAAGGTACTTCAATTTGAATAATACAAAATCCACTAAACAAATTTTTGGTAATAATTTTTGGTTTTTAATTCTGAACTTGAGTCCTATGCCATTAGAAGTTGGTACTGTACCAGTAGCTGGTACAGGTTCTTTCTTGCAAGTGTTTTAATTCCATAGCTGCTTCTGTGATTTTAGGGTAAATAATTTTAACAGCAGTTTTGGCTTCATGCCACGCATGGACTATATGGACTATAGAATCAAAACAATGTTGCATATGGTTCGTGCGCCGCATGAAGCTAAAATTGCTCTGTTAAAATCTTTACCCTAATTTTGAATTTAGCACCAAACTGAATAAAATCTGTTATTTTGGGTCCTTTTAAGTAGAAATTATATATTTCGTAGGAGCATACACCAAGAAATTAACCAGGAGAGCAAACTTGGCTGCTAGTAACCTGGCTACAGAAGAACCTGCTTACAAAATAAGGTTTTGTATTTCTTTTCTTTTCTTTCCTTTATTATTTTTTTTTTGAAGAACTTTCGGGTTCTCCAGAGGGTATGTCATCTTAGAATATCAAGAAGGATACTAACCTCAAAGCTTGGACCAGAGAGACTACCTGGTGAGGCAACTTATCTTTCTCTAGCCCCCTACTAAGCTCATTATGCTTAAGATAAGGAACTATTAAAGCTTTACTTTTGTACTTGAGTGTGCAAAACTTCGTACTCCCAAATCATTGTTCAGGTGTGAGCCTACTTATTGAACTATTCCTTTGTTTGCAACACCTATCTCCTTACTTTTTGATCTAGAGAAAAAAAGTGAAAATGGAGAATAGTTACAACAAGAGGGTTTTGCTGACAGCTAGTGATGATGAGGTATCCAAGGGAATCGTGTATCACCTTGCCAAATTCGGATTGAGGTACTGTGATTTGTGATTTTTTTTCTTTACTGCTCCAATTTCAAAGGAAATCCGAGCTGAAATTAGCAATTCCAATCGCTAGGTTAAATATTGAATTATTGTAATTTCTCCCAATTTGAACACTATTAAGGGAACAAACATGTAGCAGTAGAAAAGTGATTCAAAACATATCTCAGTTGTATCATTATGTAAAATTGGGAGTATTAGTTCTGATTTTATTCAAGTCCCCAAATTGTGTTCTTCAGTCCACCTGCCCAACTTGTTTAAATCAATTTTACCAACTAGCTTGTGCTTAGATCATTAATATGTCACAATTTACCAGTGATCAATTTGACAACTTGTTTTCCTTCATGCAATTCACAGTTTGTACCAAGAAGTTGCTGGCTTGTACCAAGAAGTGAAGGATTTGGAAAGTCAAGAAACTTTTTTTTCAAGGAAACACTATGTAACAAGCAAACAATCTAATTCCAGTTTTGTTGTAACATTTGTTGTGTCATTTATTCTTGGTAGACATCAACTGTTAAGATTAATGTAGGTGAACTTATTAATTTGTACTCACAGTTGGCTTCTAAAATCAGAGATTTTGTTCTAATATTGTCTCTTGACTGCTTGGCGGACTGTATGACGAACAGGTCAGTACCGATCACGTCCCACAAAGGTTCCTCGAATAAGGTAATTAGCCGCCAGGAATGATAGTAAAAAACAAAATCGTCAGCTTACCGTAACTGTTGTTCGTGATCAAATGAAAAAGGTAAAATTGTTTAGAGTATATATTTGGAGACAACATGATGCCTATTGTAACTGTTGTTCGTGATGAATCACTGTGAATAATTAATGAAGGCAATCGACTGACTTGATGGGATAAAGTTCTTCTAACATAATTTGTGAGAATGCATTCCTCAGGAAAAAAATATACGAGAAAAAATTATACGGAAATTGAAAGTACTATCCGTGTTTTTATATTGAAAAGTGGCATACCTAATATGAAATAATGGTAATGCAATATTTTAATTAAAAGTTAATGAACTTTGTTTATGGTTTAAGATTCTAAAAATTAATTAAAAATTAACTTTATAAAATTGCATATTGCAGAAAACCAAAAAAAAGTATTTAATTGTTGGATGTCAATTGGAACATAAAAAATGAATCCAACATTTTTTTTTTAAGTTAACGGTAATTGCCGTTAACGAGTATTCTCATAAAACAACCAACTTTAAAATCATAACACCTAAAAAAATAAGAATGCTTAAAAAAAAAATTATTTGTTATTATTTAATAATTTTTTTTTATTTGAGTCAATGAGTCTTTCCAATTTTCTTTTATTTATTTTTATTTATTTTTTATTTTTTATTTGAGTTAGTGAGTGTACACAATTTTCTTTTGTTTATTTATTATTATTTTTTTTATCATCTAATATTTTTTTAATTTTTTATTTGACTCAATGAGTCTATCCAATTTTCTTTTATTTATTTATTATTTTATATATATATATATATATATATATATATATTTTAAGAGTTTCTTAAAGCTGAAATTAATTGAACAAATTTATCAAATTAATAATCACTTTATCAAAACAAAGAAAAAACCGAGAGAGTTGAGAGAGTGGGTTTTCGGGGTAATGATAAACAAAAATAGTATGAGTCAGTTCAACAATTTTATCTAAGAAATTTTAATGATTTACACATGTACAAGAATTTTATTTTACTTTGGAAAATATTATGAAAGTGATACAAATTAAAAATTAGGCAGCAAATAATTTGGAAAAAAATAAAAAAATATATTTTCAAACTTTTTACATTTTTTTACTTTTTGCATGTTTATTTTTAATTTTTTAAAATTTTTTATCAAAATTTTTTTTTTTTTTTGCATTTTTGGCATTTTTTTGACAGCAGTACATATAAAAAAAACTTTCTAAATGAATAGTTGATCATTGACAGCATTTTTTGCTTTTTTTTTTTGACATATAAAAAAAATATTGTACCTTGACCATTTTTTTTACAGCATTTTTGCATTTTTTTTACAGCGATACATTTTTTCCATTTTTTGCATTTATTTTCGGACCGTTCGTTTTCCCGTGGAAATTCAACGGTCGATCTGCAACAAAATCATTCCAAATCTGATCTAAAATGATCAAGGTACAATATTGAATGTAACCAACATAAAAGTTCGGAAGTTTTGTTATGTATGAGCTTTGATCCAACACGAAATGTTTATGGCCATACGATGCTTCAATTTTCGATCAACTAGATGGATGGGTAAATGGAAACAAAATTTTATCAAATTGTCATGGAAGACAATAAATGCAGTGCTCTTTGATTTCAACGGCCATGATCGGTCAACGGACGACATGTTTACGTGCGCCTTCATTAACTTAGAAAGCAAGAGTATATGGTTCATGAAACATAAACTCTTGCTTTCTAAGTTTATGAAGGTGCACGTAAATATGTCGTCCGTTGACCGATCGGGAGCGTTGAAGTCAAAGAGTACTGCATTTATTGTCTTCCATGAAAGTTTGATAATTTTTTTTTTCATTTACCCATCCATCTAGTTGATCGAAAATTGAAGCATCGTATGGCCATAAACATTTCGTGTTGGATCGAAGCTCATACCTAATAAAACTTCCGAACTTTTATGTTGGTTGCGTTCAATATTGTACCTTGATCATTTTAGATCAGATTTGAACACCTTTTGTTGCAGATCAGCCGTTGAATTCTCGCGTGAAAACGAACGGTCCGATAATGTTTTCTAAATTTGAATGGACATATAATGATTAAAGTCTATAAAACTGATATTGGTAAGTATTATTTAGCCATATAACATGTAAAAAAAAAAAAATATTCATTTAGAATTTTTTTTCATATGTATTGCTGTCAAAAAAATGAAAAAAAATGCAAGAAATACTCATTCAGTACATACACTCTCTCTGACCTGCGGACGCCTCTGTGCAGAAATTAATTAGACCCCGCCTGTCATAGAGAGATATCTCTTGCCCAGTGTTTGTTTCAGGAACAGGCTTGCGCATGTAGAGAAAGGGAGACCCACAGAGCAGAGAGAGTCAATCCTGGGAGCCAATGAGATACGATCACACAGATCGCTGACGTGGCTATATTTTTTGACGAATCCCGCCTCCAATCGTTTTGTTTTACCTGTCCCAAAATTTCAAATCCGCCTCTCTTTCTTCTCTCTCCTCTCTATTGCTTCGTATTTTTTCCCCTTTCTCTCTTCCACTCTCCAACAGCAACGACCTTCTCTCGTAATACTCTAATAAATTTCAAATTTTTCGCCGTCTCTCTCCGCCTCCGCCTTGCTGTCTCTCTCTGTCTCCGCCTCTGCCTTGTTGTCTCTCCCCCGACCTGCCTCGCCCCTAGCACAAACCCTCCCCCGCCGTCTCCCTCTGAGAACTGAGCACCCTCCGCCTTGGATTTGACAGGTGTGTTCTTTCCTTGGTTTAAGATTAAATAGTTTGTGATTCTTATAGACTGACAAGGAAAAGATCTTGCTTTCTTAGCCTCATTCTTGCCTTGTTATCAAATTTTGGGTACAATGCTGTCTCTTGTATGAGAATACTGTTATGTTATTACTTTTGTTACAATTTTGTAGTATTCGATTCTGTTAATTTCAAGTTTGCCCTGTAAAAGAAAATAATTTTTCTAAACTAAAATTCTGACATGATCACAGATTGCTTTTCCTAACAGAGAGTGACTTGAAGGGACTACCTGGGCTTCAAGGTACTCTTGCTCTGTGTGTGTGTGTGTGTGTGTATTTTAGAAGAGCAAGTGAAATATCTTACATGTGCCCGTGATCATGATGAGAACGATTGTTCTAACTATAACTGTTGAGGAAATATTATATAACTTATTTTCCTATTCCTTCAATGAAATCTTAATTCGAAGTTAACACGTCTAAGTATAACACTCATAATGCCCTCAGTGTCTTTCAGATATGTTGGTCTTAAATGGAGGCATTCAAAAGCTGCAACTAAATGCCACTGGCATTGGAGACGAGGTTTGTTTGAATTAGTAATTAATAATAACTTTATATTGAATCAATAAATGTAGTGAAAACATTTTCCCAATTTTAAGTGAAATGATATTTTATCATACCTTTTGCAGGGAGCAAAGGCCCTTGCAGAAATGCTGAAGAAAAATGCAACAATTTGTGTCTTAGAACTTAACAACAACAATATTGATTACCTGGTACAGCTTTCTTACTTATCCTTTCGAAATAGTATAATTGGTTAAATTTTCTGACATGATTTTGACTACTAAAATAGGGTTTTGTAAGTCTAGCCGGAGCACTGCTGGAGAATAACGAAATTGAATCTATTCATCTTAAGTTAGTTCTCTTACTTTAAATAATGTTATTTCTCGTTGCTGTTATAGCTGGGATGCTTGAGTGATACGATTTCAAAATTATTTAGTGGTAACTACGGGGGACCGCTTGGTGCTGCTAGTATAGGGGCAGCTTTGGAATTAAACACTTCTTTGAGGATATCTGTCTTATCTTTTGTTATTCTTTTTATTCTCATTTTTTGCTTTTTAATTTTCTTTTACTAAAATGCTGGGTCATTGGCATGTTTTATATTAAAACAGATGCTTATTAGTTCAGAACTAAGAGAAGGGTTTAAATGCCTCAATCGTGCCTCACATCCTTATCTCTGTTTTCAAAGTCCAAACAGTCGATCCGAACTGCTCAACATGATCTCCATATTAAAATGTGCTTGGAGACCAAATTTTATATTTTTTTCGTCTATTGATTGATTTATTTGATACTTGTTGAACTTGAGTAGGGAGTTGAAAAGATAGCTGATGCCCTGAAGGAGAATCAAACTATCACTTCTCTTGATTTGGTAATTAGTGCCTTTGCCCCTTTTTAGGTCACATGGAAATTAAATTTGTCATTTCTAGCTGTTTTTTTAGAATGTTTTATTTTGGCAACGCTTTTAATCTTATTTCCAATTGTTGTATTATTTTTTAGTACATATCTTACTACAAAGTAGGTCTAATGCAAGCATGTCATAGAAAAATGTTAAACTGTACAAGGGAAAAATAATGTTATTTGGTGAAAAAAAATCATCACTTCATGTTAGAAAGGAATATCTGTTGTCCCCAGTATACATCTAAACTGAAGTCTTTTTTTTTTTTTTTGCTTTTTTATTAGGGTGGTAATAATATCCACTCAAGCGGTGTTATTGCATTGGCTAAGGTTTTGAAGGATAACGCTACGTTAAAATCAGTGAGTTTAAATAATTCTCTAATGTTTTCATCTTTTTTTAATCACTAGTTAAATTACCAAACTGATGTGAAATGAATTGCATGCAGCTGGAGTTGAGTTACAACCCGATAGGAGCTGGCGGGGTGAAAGCTCTATGCGATGTTCTCAAGTTTCATGGAAAGATAGAAACCCTAAAACTTAGCTGGTGTCAGGTATTCATTCCTCCCATTTTCATTTCTTTATTTTGTGTTGTCTTTAGACAATAAATCCCTTTTTTGAATGTGGTACAGAATTACTAGTACTAACTTAATTGCATATTGGTACCAGTGAATTGAGATTTGAGTTCTTGTTAGTTGGGTTTAGGTTTTGTTTTTGAATCTCACTGCCGTATGTGGCTGAGGCATCATTTGGTATTTCAGAAGCTTGTAGAGAGGTCTGACTTTTAGCTTAGGTGAGTTAGATACAACTATGTAAACTTTTTATTTCAATTTAGTTTTCATTCTTAATTGCTGGAATCGGTAAAGTACTTTAGCTACTGCTATTGGTATCGGATCTGTTATTTGCATATGTAATGTTTGTTTGAATATGTGCTTGTGATGTAATGTACTTCATTTGGGTAATTTTTTTCATTTTGGGGGTCGGGCATTTTTGGTGACATTTTTGTTGTTGTATGTAATATTAAAGCTTCCAAGTATGTGTGTTATAGTTAGAATTTGATATTAGTTACTATTAATTTATTCAATATAAAATTGCCATGCAAGAGATAAGGGGTGGTTATTTTATTCATCGGTAATAAAATCTCCTCTTCCCTTCGATGTTTGATAGATGTTTACATAACTTCTCAAAACAGAATGATTTAGAACTACAAAAAAAGAAACATATTCCAGGGAATTGAATCAATTAGAAGAGAATCAAGAAATTCCCTACAAGTATCTTTACATATAATTGAGAGCAATTGATGACTACCACAGATGAACAAATATTTGTTAGATGCATAGTTGGAAGTTAGACCGAAATTATCTCTATGCTCCGACTTCACCTTTTCATTCACATCACCATTAGGTAGATTACTTCAAGACTAAGCTAGCCACTTCGACTCCTACACAAGTCAAGATGGGCACTTGCATTAATTCATTTTACAAGAAGAAAAAAGTCTATACAGTCCACAGTTAAGGGAAAAAAAACGATATTAAGGTCACTAAAGCATTTAAAGGTTCTTAGTTATTTGAGGTCTTGAAAGATTTTGTTTTGAATTTTAGGACTTACAGCAGCTGAGGTTACACGTATATCCCTATATGCTTCCACCTCATCTGGAAATGCTTGCTCTAGATCCTCTAGTAAGTACTTGTGCATACTCTATATTCATCAGGGAAAGAAAAAACGAAAGAATCATGTAAAACTACCATTTATGCTTCTGTACAATTGTAGTGAACAAATACACCCCTTGAACTATATTCAGAGTTGCATCTGACATTGCTTTTGCAAATAACACATGTACAGTTTTCAGAAATATGCGCATAAAAACCTAGTCGAGATTGCTGCTAACTTTTATTGTATCATAAAGAAAACCAAGCTCCAGAATTAATTCATTAGTACTCTGCACTAAGAATTATTGGAATTTGCTAATTATTACAAAAGGATGTGATTATCTTTTTCTTATAATTTCCCTTCTATGAAATATATCTCTGATTCACTGATTGGATGCTGGAAGAATTAAATACTTCAGAAAGATGGTTCAAAGTAATTTGATTTTAATTATATACGACCACTCCTGTAGAAAGTTAACATAGTAAGTACAAAAATAAGGATCCAAAATATGCATGATAGCATGAGAAATGAGTGAAAAGCAAAAACGCCTATATCGAAAAACGAGGGCCTACCGTACCAGTCAGTATGCTGCCCCTCCTTTTTCTAAAAAACCCCTGTAGTTTATTGAAATATGAGACAAATTAAAAACTAGTGTTGTTCACATACCTGTATGGTTATACTACTAGTCTACCATACCCGTATTGAGAAAAATTGTATTCCCCAATCCAAAATATTTCTCTTTGCAAAATTCATATTCCAGCAAGCCTCAATAATGATAATTTTCAAGAAGTTGATCATAAATTTTCCAGGAAGCAATTAACATTAACACTTTATTTATAGTTTTTAACTTTCTTTTTTATATAACCTCCACAACACCCGACCCCCCTCCCACATCAACCAATGCATGCGAACACTTTCTTAATATATAGCAGGTTATTGCAAAACCATATATGTGTTCAAAGAAAAAAATACAAACAATGGGATGACAAAAGAGAAAACCTTGAGTTTTCACTGTAGATCAGATTTCACATATCCTTAATTCATTTTGAGCAAAAGGCTACCTGGCGGTGACCAATTTTTCTTCGGTAATTCTTCTTTCTCTTGTACTTAAAAATAATTACTTTAGGATCCTTTCCCTGTTTAAGAAAAGATAAAAAAAAAAAATCAATGAGCTAACCAGCAAGACAATTTGCATCTACGAGGCAAATCGGTACGAGAAGATACCTGCTCTTCAACCACTGCATGTACAGCTGCATTAGTCACAATCGGCTGCCCGATGTAGTACTTTGTGCGGGTTCCAACTAATAGTACTTGGTTTAATATAATCTGCAATATGACTCCTCTTATTGGTTAATAGCTAATGTAGTTATCATTTACAAATTAAGGTACCTAAGCTGGCAGCAACAATTATGCCTCGAGTATGCAATCTACAAATTAAGGTACCTAAGCTGGCAGCTCCAATTATGCCTCGAGTATGCAATCACGCCTAAATTATATTCCAACTATGTAAACTAGGCCTAACAAATTATCTAGACAGATTTATACAATTGACATAACAGGAGGCACAGTTCACCAAAGGTATTTCAAGTATTGATGTATTACTGTCATTTCCATACACATTCGATTGATTATAACAGAACAAAAAATAGACAAAGATAGAGGGTTATATGCATCTAAATCAAACGCATGGAATCACCTTGTTTGTTGCTAATTACAGGGATGAGAATGTCAAAATCGCTTAGAATCCACTCTGCGATTTCATTATCGCTTATGTAGAAATGCTACAAATCCAACTTAAGCAATTAGCAACGAAACCTTACTATAAATCAAATAGGACACAGGCGGTGATCAGTGGCTGGGGCTAGCGGGCACAGGCGGTGATCAGCGGACACAGGCGGCAATCAGCGGCTAGGGCTAGCGGGCACAGGCGGGTACATGTGCCGATCAGCGGACACAGGCAGCAAAGTGGCGGCAATCCTTCTCCTTTGCGCAGCAGCGATCCTCTCTCCTTTCTCCTTCGCGTATCGCGCGTAGGGACGCGTCTCAGCTCCGAGGGTTAGTTTTTTTTGTTTTTTTTTTATCTCCGCTTCTGGGCTAGGGGTAACGAAGAAAGGGAAGGGAACTAGAGGTGAAAGAGAGAAAAGCCAACTGGAGGCGGAAGAGAGTTTATGAACTGAACTACTGACTTTTTTGCCTATCTAAATTATTCCAACTACACCCTTTAGACAATCAACAGTTAATATGAATGTACTACTGTAGTTCTACTGTAGTACCTGTCCATAGAAGCATCCATCGTATAAATATAAGAGGTCAAATTAGCCGGGGACAATTGGGTCATTAAGAACTTGAAAGGTTTCAAGGGCAGTTTGGTCATTAACAACCGCTGCCAATATCAGCGACCCTTTCGTCCACGTCGACACCTACTGATCACAACCGATGTATAGAATTATAGACCCAATCTTTCTATGCCTAGCCTCCGTTTGAGCGTTAGGGTTACACCTGATTTCTCCCGTTCAATCTCCTGATCTCTCCCATTCAATCTCAAAAGTTTCGACGATGGATGTGGATTCGCTCATGGCGACTGAATCGAGGCCGGAGACGACACAGTACTTCTCATCGGCTCAGGCAGCAGCCGCTCCACCCCCGTTTGGCCTCACACCCGAAGCCCTGGAAGCACTCGGAGAGGAGGGAGGCCAAGTCTTAGTGTACTCAGGGTCCCGCCGCATGCTGTTCCATGGGCCCAAGGCACTCGAGGGGAACTCAGCTATGCCTCTTCCGGCTGGCACCGCCTCCTCTCATTACTCCAGCTATGCACAATTCGGAGAGGTGGTTCTCATTACTCCAGCCGCACCACAAGTTGAGTCTGATGATACAGATATATTGGCTGATGTCGACCGCGACTATCATATGCTAATCGTGCAACAGGGACAAAGGTAATTGTACTATGTTGTTTCCTTTTGAGCTCTGACAATATCTATTTTGGGTCATGGTCTTCCAGGAAAAGTGTTACCCTAGTAGATAGAGCCATACAGCATTAAGTTAATCCCAGTATATTTGTCAAACCAAATGACTTACCAACCTGAGCCACAAGGGGTTAAGGTACTGTGTTTTGGGCCACTGGTATTTGCTTCTCTTAGTTTTGATTGCAAAGTACTTATACTGGACTGATATTCATGGCCACTAATTCAAAGCTGTAAACTTTTGTACCTTTCAATTTAGCACAATGAGCTTCAGGAGACCGACAAAAGCTATGGTACAGGTCATCAAGGCAGTGATAGCTCGGTGTCTACGTACTCATGGGACATTTGCCCAAGCATTTTCCAGGACTAATCGAAAGAGGAAGCAGCAACTGCTAGAAAAGGAGGGTGGTTCATGCGAAAAACCTAACGTAGAACTGCCAAGCACCATCAATGTGCCTGAAACAGTGCTGCAGAACAATAGCTCTAGCTTGATAGTTGTAAGTATTCTATTCGTGGCCAAGCATTACCACAACCATTCTCTCTGGTATTGAAACTTGTGGAGTTGGTATCGATACGTAATTATGTAGCATACTGGATTAGCTAGTAAGGTTCTCAGATCCCAGGTTGATATATATCTATATATATATGAAGTTTATGTCCCTTGTAATTTTACGTCTGTTCTGATGACTATTCGGTTTTTGCTTGACAGATAAAGAAAGTTACAGGAAGCATCAAGTTGCGTCCCAGCAATCGTTGTCCAAAACCAACTCCGTCAATTGAGCAGCTGATGAAACTGGCGAGGGAAAACGATGAGTGCTGTGCACTGGGAGTTGTCTTTGTGGCGTGGAAATTGAGCGCCCCCGTCTTACCGGCACTCCCCCTTGTACCTTCCCTCCACAGCCATCTTCCTTGGTTTTACATGGCTAATGCTGGGCCAAGCCAAGATAACCACATTTTCGGGAACATGACGACACGGCAGAGCTTTTTAGTAGCGAATTCTGATTTACAATCTAGCTCCTGCTTATTGTACTCCAAAGATGGATGGTTGCTCTTGCGAGGGCGCGAACGGGATTTTTCTTTTAGTGGGGGATTCCCGAGGTATCCCGTATTTTTATTGAATCCCTCTACTGGGGCCCGCATGGATTTGCCGGGCTCTTGTTGTCTAAGCGGGTATGCTGCATTCTGTACCACAACGCAGGGCAGTCCGGGGGTTGTCATTTATGTTCATTGTAGGGGGAATATTGTGAGGGTAGACATGGTCCGACCTGGGGATGCATACTGGGAGGAGCATCCTTATGTCTTCGGACATGGTCCAATTGGTGAAATCATTAAGATGGTTTTATGTGGTGGCTCTGTGTACTGCTTTTTCACATTGCACACCCTTATTTTCAAGCTTGCAGATCTTAGCTGGCAGCTTGTAACAGGTGGGAGCCTCAAGCGCCATCTCGTCCACTTCGAGCCTCTTGAGGTTGAAGGAAAAGTTGTGGTGGTCGGCAATCCACATTATTTCCCCCGTGCTCTGTCGGGGCAGGACTCTATACCTTTCTTTAGGATGGAGATAAGTGGAGAAACATTTGACTGGGTGGAGATAACAGGCAGCGATGCAGAGTTGGACGGGCGAATTTGGTTAGTCAACTGCCGTCAATCATTTTGTGTCAAAGTTGCAGGGTCTAGCAAGAAAATTTGCTGGTTTGAAGGCAAAGGATTAAGTGAATTGGGACGCGGTACTGCATATGCACTGCATTGCTTAAATTTGCATACATGTGCCCACTACAGGCTCACCGCAGATTCAGTTATCTGCAGCCAGCCTGGATGGGTTGACCTAGGCTGCCCCTCTGACCCTGGTCTCTTAGACCATTGGATATCCGGCGACGACCTTCTTCCTGGCTTCTGAATGACATCATACTTCTACATTTTGTCTCCTTGCTTCTTTTTTTCCTTATATGTGAGTCTTGTAAATTCTGTTTTGGATTTATAAGACTACATTTTATGCTTGCAATTATGTCTTAAGATTGTATTGGTAATGCCTGTATGTGCATGGCGTTCTCAGCAGACCATGGACTGATCAAAGTTTTATAGTATAGTATGTTGATATTGGATATTTTATGTTTGTGGAACTGATTGAACTAATAAATGAAGGTTACTGGGGAGCCCAATGACATGGTCAGGAGTTGCTTTCTTACCTGACTACAAGCTTGATGTTCCCCAGTGGCATCCTCATGTACTCTATTATTTCTAGTTTTCATTTCTTTTTCACTTCCTATCTTTTTCCGGGCATATGTGTATTCCAGTACTCCTAACAGAGACATTTTCTGGAAGAATTCTGTCTGGTCTTGCAAGTTAAAGATGGACCTTAACAGATACCAATAAATTTTCTGCAATAATTGTAGAACTGTACTGCAACGGTACTAAGCAACAATACTAAGGCCAGTAGTAGCAAATTTTACAAATTAGTCCTTGTAAACATTCACAATTGCACACATATCATTGCCCATACAAATAGATCAAATATATTACAATGTTATACTGGTAGGCATGCTTGCGCCTCTCTCGTTTCCTTCCATCTATAATACCATCCAGCTCCGCTATTTTGTAAGATTCACTAAGGATGTCCAATCAGACAAGATAGATCATCAGAATTGGCGGAGTGTTACATTTTGTGAAATTCTAAGGATCTGCAATTGGACAAGATTATCAGAATTGATGGAGTGTTAAGATTCATAACATAATTTTCATGGTATACAAATTGGAGGTCCATAATATTGTTCCATGCTCTTAAAAAATAGATATTTCGTATATCTCTAGTTATTTCCAATTTGACTACAAGTATAAAACTGGTAATACTGTACTTGTGACAATATTTTTAAACTACGCAATTCACAAATTTTAATCTAAATTGAAGCGATATATCGAAAGGATGCTGATTTTAGTGCGGTCCTTTCGAACTGAGCGCAATCGTTCAATCATAAATACATGATGTATCCGGAATAGCTTAACAAATAAGTTCTAATTCTAAACATAATTTGGTTGCAAATAGCACGACTATTCTGTATAGCACTACAGTTGTCTTCTTTTTTCCTTTTTAAAAAAAAAAGCACTACAGTTGTCAAATGTATCAAAAGTATTAGCCTATCAATTGTTATTAGTAATCAAAGTAACTAAATTTTGATGTATTCGGAAATGCAAGTTAAATTCTAAAAAATACAGATTAAAAAACAGTGATTAAAAAATACAGATTAAATTCTATCCTTAGCGCTTTGGTTCAACATACTGCTTCTCCTGAAAAAGTTCTCCCAGAAGACGATCAAGCTCTTCAGGGGAGTATTTGATGTACTTCTGGGGTTCTTTCCATTTTCAACCAGTGGCATGTATGATACAAAAGGAAAAATTAAGAAACATAATATGATCCACTTCAACGGTGTTTATAGTACTTATTTTGCATTTTCTGATCTAGCCCAGAAAGAGAGGATATTTACTGATGGCCGCCATCCTAGTGTTGTTTGTAGTTGTGAAAATGACCATCCTAGTGCTGTTTGAAATCTTGGAAAATGCCACACCGATTCAAACCCAGGGTAAACTGTCTTATTGGGTAAGCATGCAGAAATCCACTACTTTTTTTTTATTACATTTGCTAATGTGAGATGCTGATCTGTTGCTGAACCTAACCTGACTTTAACACAATGCAGTTTAGACCAATTTGTCAGTCAGGAGGGCACTCCAGCCAGCTCAACCACAAATTCTTTTGCTGGACATGAAAATGCAAACCCAGCTTTCTCTATTCCCCCTCTACCAAGGTTAATCAATAATTTTGAATCCAATCGATTGCCCCATACAAAAATTTTAGTCAACTCTTTTGGTACAAAGATGCTACAGTTATTCGTTCTCAGCGACATTACTCTTGGTAAATAGATTGATGTGAAAGGAAAAAGAGTGGTATCCTACTTACCCGAAGAGTTTGGCAAAAGACCTGTAAGCAGGCAACAAAACTTCCGCGACAGAAAGCCTAAGAGACTCCCACAACTTGGGATCTGGCACTGAGCACTGAGATTGCTTTATGTGCAACTCTTCAAATTTCATATTAAATGACTTGAACCTGAACAATGACGACCAATCAAGCAAGCCATAATTATATTTACACAAGAACAGCATAAGACATTAATCACCACCCACCTCAGTCACTGACCCCAGTAACACGTTACTCTCCCAAAATTATAGGACGAAAGAAAACATCTTCTCTGTGAATGGCGAGCTAACTTTACAGGTGCCGGTTCGGGTAAGAAATCGTTAGTCAAAACATGGTTTACCTTTCTTTGATCATAGCTCTAGAAACCCCGCTGCTGTCATTCCCCAGAGATGAACCACTGACCATCAACTCTTATAGGTCAAACAATTGCACCCAGTGTCAGAGGAACAAGTAACCTGCCAACATAGGTAGTTACACCCCTCCCGCAATTGCATGAGTTACAACCACAGTGGGCCCCACACATGAGCAGGTCGAATGGCCTCCTTCCCATCCTCCTTCCCAAACCGCGCGCACCTGAAATTTCCACATGTATATGCAAATGAAATTAAAGAAGCGAATGAAGGGGAACAAAACAAAAGGAAAATTTTTGCCAGTGCATATAATTAATGAGTAGGATTAAAATGCATCATTGGTTTGTGCTTCAATCATACTCTACATCCTTATTTCTGTTTTTAAAGTCCGAACAGTCGATTCAAACCACTTAAAATGATTTTCATATTAAAATGTGCTTGGAGACCAAATTTTATATTTTTTTGAAACTTTTATACTATTTTATTAGATAGGTACAAAATTATTATTTTGAGAATATTCTTGGTCCATGACTGAATTGGTACCTAAAAAAATATAGTTAAAAAATTACAAAAAATATAAAATTTGGTATTCAAATACATTTTAATACGAAAAATGATGAGTGAAGAAACAATGGATTCAGGTGGCTTGTGATGAAAGAAGAATGACAGCTAAGGAGGACTATCTGGTTGTATGGTTGATACCGGAAAAAAAAAATGTAATGGTTTTTTTAAATGGAAATCGGTTGGAGAGCCACTTTCTTCCAAAAAAAAAAAGATCGAAAATTCGAAAAGCTTTCTGAAATTAGTGAAAAATATTTCATAATTGAAAGGAAATACGTATTAGCCTTATAGATTAAAACGTGTGTTAATGATTATGCAATTCAAATATTATCTGACATTCTGTCATATACCTTTGATATAAACAACTGTGAATTTGAAATCATTTGATCGTTGATGAATTTGTCTCAAATTTCATTATTTCTGTGTTTATTATTTATATAAATATACATATATTACATACGATCCTCGATTTCAAAATTACCAATATTTCTTACGGTTCTTAAGATTATCAGACTAATTTATTGTTAATATATCCCAACTAAATTCTCAAAAAACATTTATATCTTAATGAAGAAAGAATTTGTGCAAATTTGATTGCTATTTTCGTTTCAATATCATGTAGTTCAAGAAATTGTAATGAAAATATAGAAAATTTAATCATACTGAAATTTGAAATATAACTCGTATTAGTTTCTTGACACATTGTAATATTTTACATATTAAATTATTTATTTAAAGCCTCACAATTTTAAAAACATATGAATCACTAAATCTTATCGAAAATAAGGCTTTGTGCAAAATTTTATTGCTTATAATATTTTATTTTAAGGAAATATTATGCCTTCATAGAATCGTGTGAAGTTCAATTAAAAACACAAAAATTTGAACCGCAATATTTCATGTCTTCTGTGGCAGCGATAGCTTGGTTGAAGTCATGCTGTATGTTATGTTCAGATTAGTTTATAATTAAAGAGCTCTAATTACAGTTATAATACCCTCTTTGTCTTAACGTAATTGGAAATGTAGTTGCACTTAAAAAAAGTTTTCTTTTTGAAACTAAGAGCACCTACATATCTGAAACGCTTAAAAGTTTCTAAATAACTATTAACTGCTTTTAAAAAATTATAGACTCTAGAGTTTCTAAATGTTCATATCCCTGAAATTAATTTTAGAGTTTCTAATAAGTCACATTATCAGTAAATTAAAATTGATAAGCCACACTAGCAGTAAATTAAACTAATTTTAACAAATACAAGCTAATCGTTTTGCCACGTCAGAGTTTATAAACGATTTCTTAATAAGAAATTATTGAGCAAAATTGCTAAAAAAGAAATCTATCTACATCTCTGAAACTGATTTAGCAACTGCCACGTCAGATTAGAAACTCTAATAGTTTGAGAGATGCAGATGCTCTAATATACAATAAATTTATACATGAACAAGTTTTAGTAAACCTTTGCAAAATGAAAATTTACATGAGTTGATAGCACCAACAAATAATTTAAGAAAGTCCAATTTAATTATAAAAGTCGGGACTTGGTTGGGAATTAGAACTGCCAACATGCACACATAATAAATTACAAACCTTACATTCCAAATTCTACGAATAATCGTAATCCTATCTTTCTGTTAATTAAAATGCAAGACCTTTGAAAAAACAAGAAATCCGTTCTACAGATTTCTTCTATTCTAGAGACGTTGAAGTTCATTAAAATATTCTTTATCTTGTAAAAGAAAATTCATTGAACCTAACATTAGCAGTCAGATGAAAATTTAAACCAACTAAACTAAATAAATAAGCAGCATGAATATAGCTAGTGTAGACCAGGCAAAAACCAGGTGTTCATAGGGCAACGCATCCTTTTGGCCGTACCTTTCTCGATATCAAACCTAACAAGGCACGAAGGAACTGTAACAGAAAACATTCTATGGATCATGGAGCGTAAGAAGTAGATTGAGTTTGCTTTTAATCCAGGAAAGTCGGTAGCCTTGTACGAAACGCCACTTGAGTCGTGCAAGAACAGAAACCGGTCTCCTATACTCTTCATCTTTATCCATTGACGATTCCCATTTCGGTAGTCAAGCCGGTGAATTTCATAACAAAACTAACTTGTATTATTATCAAGCAAAGGGTCATGGACACTAGAAATCCCAAGTAGATCTCCACATGACTCAACAAAGAAATCAAAGCACCAATCTATATACATAGATTCAGCTGTTGTGTACTCCTGAGGTGGTATCAAATGCACAACATTACCAGTAGTGGGATCAATTACCTCTGTGATTCTCGTTTCCTGGTGATGGACATAGAACATCCCCTTGTAATATGTTTGACAGGCAATTTAATACATCTGATTGCTCAATTGTCTTCCAATCACTATCTCCAACTCGACAAAACCACAAAAATACAACGTTCTGATCCCACCATACCTCCATAGATAGCCACGAAATCACCAGCTGCACTCGGGTCGGACTGAATGCAGACAAGCTCGCACCAAGCGAGATTTAGAGAAGGAAGAGAAATTTCTCTTCTGGTCAGAGGATTGAGGAGAGAGAGGGAAAAATCCTCGCCAAAAGAAAGCAAGTACCGGTGAGCGGATCCCTTGATCCTTGCGGTGGCACTCGGGGAGTGTAGATTCGAGCATTCGGCCAGAGCGCATGGAGTAGAGACGCACGCCTTTATTCTGAGGATCACTGTAGTCCAAATGATCCCAGCGCTCTCTGACAAACCAGGGGAGTTGAGGCGGCGGGTCGGAGAGGGAGACGTCTGAGCGCCAGCGGTGGCAGACGGCGCGGAAGCGAACGAAGTCGGGAAGGTCGGGTAGCTTCTTAGAGATGAGGTGAAGCATCTCCGGAGGGAGCTCCGACCAATCTCTCTCTTTCTGCTGCTGCTGTGCGAGTTCTCCGCAACGGCTGCCGCCGGGAAGATGGTGCGATTCAGCCATTGGAGACGAAAATGAGGGAAGCTAGGGTTTTGCACCTTTCCAAGGGTTTCTGAGAGGAGGCTCGGATGTTTCTTGGTTTTCCCAAGGACTGAGCAGTGAGACTGCAGTGTAATGTGCAGGATCTTTAATATTCGTGCTAAAACACATCGGACGGCCTGGATTTAAACTCAAAATTTGAGTTGCCCGGATGATATGAATAATGAATTCGCGTAAAAGGGCCGTAGACAATTATTGATTTTCCGATATTGCTTTTCTTTAAATTTAAGTTGTACGTATTACCGGCCGAAAAAAATTTCACGTAGAAATTAATAAAAATGAAAGAGAGAGAAATAAAAAAAATATATTAGATTTTTTATTGATAGAAAGATCAATAAAATTTTTACCGATTTTAAAAATTGAAAAGTTTGAATTCTATCAATTCAAACCAGCTTTTTTTTTTCTTTTAATTTTTTAGTAAAGTATAAAATATTTACAAAAATAGATAAAGTATCTTAAAACTTAGAAATAATAGAAACATTCCATCTATTTTTTAAAAACTTTTTATATTTTACCAGAGATCTAATAGAAGAATTTTCTCCATCTACGCATGAGATTAAAAAAAAAGATAACTAAGTTTGGATCGGTAAAATTCCTACCGATCCAAACTTTTTTATTTTCAGAATTGGTAGAAATTCCACCGATCTTCATATCAATAGAAAATCTGATGTACTCTTTTTGTTTCTCTCTCTTCCTTTTTATTAATTTATAGGAAAACAAATTCTCTATTACCGGTATTGAGTTCGATTGCACTACACTGCTTTGCTTCAGTAATTTGGTAGATCAGTTGCCTATGGGGCTTGTTTCTTAAAAAAAAAACACTAGCAGATCATTTGTGAGCAGGATTCTAATATGATATAGCGTTTTTAGACCATAAAAACTAAGTTATGGGATAAAAGTGTACTAATTCAGCTACGACCCTATTACCGCTATGCGCTATTGTGGATCGTTATGCTAGATGTGCTTTTTTTTTTTCAATTTACATGGCTTTATTCCTATTTGTGATCTGGTCTCTTCTTCTATATGGGAAAATATTCAAATATTAATTATTCCTTTTGCTTGCTCTTCATTTAGTATTCACCTGTAATAGCCCTTTGTTTTAATTGAAAGCTGATTTCGATTATAATAATCTGAAAAATGATCAAATAGGTATTGACTTCGTTTCGCTTGTAAAATTAATTGCTCTTTGTCTATTTTAATCTATAATTCTATGAAATATGAACTATTAAAAAGAATGTTACCTTGTAGATTTGTTTTTCTTATTTGCATGATTGAAAAAGTACAGAATTAGATAAGTTGTCATTTGATTGTTACCTCAATTCTCTAAAATTGATAATGTTAATAATTAGTAGAAATATATAATATAATTTTGAAGAGTGAGCCTAGGTGCTATGCATAGCACGGATGGCTAGTGTACTACGGCTCAATATGGTACTTTTTAAAATTCTAACGGTCGATCCAACCGTTGAATGTGATAATCATATGAATATGTACTTGCGAACTAAATTTTATATTTTTTTCGAATTTTTTTACTATTTTTTTAGATAGGTAGAAAAATCAGTGTTTTCTGAAAATTATGGACCATCAAAATTCTACCTATCTAAAAAAATAGTAAAAAGTTCAAAAAAATATAAAATTTAGTTTGCAAGTACATATTCATATGGTTATCACATTGAACGGTTGGATCGACCGTTAGGATTTTAAAAAGTACCATATTGAGCCGTAGTACACTAGCCATCCTTGCTAGGATCCGACTCCGCTGCTCGCCAAATAGGCGAGCAGGACCTGCTTTTCAAAATCAGACCACTGAATTTTTTTCATGCACGGATCTCAACACAGATGAACGGTTCGATTTAGAAAAGCAGGTCATGCTCGCCTATTTGGCGAGCAGCGGAGTTCCTCCTTGCTATGCATAGCACCATAGGCTCACTCATTTTTGAAAAGGAAAAAAGAAACGAGATATATATGATAGTTTTCGCTATAACAATGCTATTCACAGTAGCTTTTTTTTGCTTGTCCGTGATAACACGATGAAGTAATAATCGCTATTTAGACAATTGAGTTGTTTCGGTGAATGAGGGTGAAATTGCTAAAAATGGCGATAAGATATAGAATGAGATAAAATGAAAGAACGAGAGCCAAGCTCAGAAATTTCTCGACTATTCACTGAAACTGTTTTCATACACTGGAAATAAACGTTATTACTTTATTTTCATACACTGGATGAATTATATATTTGCATTATTTATATATTAGATATTGAATTCTCTTCAATGCAACTCCCCAACAGAAAACAAATTGAATAACAAAAAAAAGAAATCCCAGAAAAAAAAATACTGAAGTTCTTTTAAAAAAGAGTCAAATCATAATTGCAAGTAAGAAGAAATTTGTTTCCATATGTGAAAGACCATATGAAACACTAATGAGACAAAACCATATTCGGTTGTCTGGTACAGAAAACTATATAGACCTTACCAAATCATTCAAGAATTAAGCTAAATTTCTCAATCTTTATATGTTCACAAATTATTACAAATTTTTGGTTGATTTTTTTTAAGAAAAAAAAAAAGAGAAACACTATAAAGACTTTTTTTATATAAAGGTTCATTATTAGTTTCTTTTATAGCTTTGTGTAGTGCTTTCTTTGAGGTTGTGACTACAGAAAAAAAAAAAGGCTTATTGTTTGTACCATGTCTTCAAATAATTAAAGTAATTTGTACATTACAAACTATACTGAGGTCACTGTCTGAACTGTCGGGTGAAGTTCATGTTTGTACTAACTGGTATAAACCTTAAACCTTTTCATCTCATATTTGTACCACTGGATGTTTGTAACCTTACCAAGTACATGCAAATTGAATGAGCTTAAAATCATCTCATCAAATTTTATTATAATAATAATCACTATGTCACACGCCGCTTATCCAATATTCGACACATATGCTTATGGTGGTCACTGGTCAGGCTCCCAACCCTTCCCACACGCTATTGCAAATGCAGACCTTGATACGACACATACAGTGTGCCAATTTTTTTAGTACTCAACAGTGCCCTCATTCTGGTACGGGTACCAGTCAACTGATTTCCCATGACTGCCAATTACCTGTGACTGTACCAGTACGGTGCTGGGTTGATGGCTCATATGTCTCTCCTTCTTCCGGGGTTGTAGGATATATCATAAAAGACTCACATGAACTAATCCAATTTGGTTGCATCCCGGCAAGAGCTTTCTCCCCTTACCACATGGAAGCCTTGGGTCTTTATTGGGTATCAGGTCAGTTTTAGAACTTAGGTTTCACACGTGTTTTTCTCACGGATTTACAGCAGCTAATGCATACGCTTACAGCACATGACAGTCCAATTAGTGAGCATTGGCGCGCTTACTCTGAAATTATGAATATCTCATGCCTTCTGGCTCAACACAAAGGCTTCTGCAATTGTGTTTAAATCCCTCGTGAGCACAATTCTGAGGCTGATGTTTTGGCACATCAGGCACGTATGACCGATACTCACTGTGAAGGCTACACTTATCAAACTGTCCTCCCTACTGCTGTGCTCTAGGTTTTTGGGTTTATATTTAACTTTTGGTATTTTTGTTTCTTTAGGTATTTTGGTTTATATGTAAAATTTTGGTTTTTAATTTCCTTGTTAGGGGTTTTTGGTTTTTATTTAAAGGTACCCTGGTTCTGGTTTTATTGTGAATTGCCAGGTATATAACTTTTGGGATTTTCTGTAAAGTTACTTTTCTAGGTTTTTACATTTGGCATGTTGTACTGGTACTCAGGGAGCTGGTTTTTGTATGTACAAACAGTAGGTATGGCCTCCCTTGAGCTTTTTGGTTTTAAATTTTCTCAGGCTGTTCATGCATAGTTTTGCTGAGAATGGAAGGCCTGTCCTCTGATATTCTACCTTGGCAAGATCACAGGTTTTTCCACACCGCATGTTTTCACCTGCTTCAATAGGGATCAACAGGGAATGTCTTCACTTCTGACATTATTTGCATAAAATTTAAAGTGTTGTTTATTTTTCTTTTTTCTTGATGTCAGATCCCTTCTATGCATATCCGATACATATCTGCTTGATCTTTGTAATATACTTTTCAGTTTCAATGAATTGCCTACGGGCTGGTTGTCAAAAAAATATTAGACAGAAATGATTCAGCAGGTGTGAACAAACATACTGATTCAGCAGCTGCTTGAAAAACATATATATACTGGCAACATACAGAAATGATACAATGTGAAGAGAGACAGATCAAAGACAAAGTAGAAGTCACGACCAGCAAGCAAATACCAGGAATTTTAATAGTGTCAGATTTGGACAACAAATTCAGAACTGATCTTAAAACCATGATCCAGCCAATGTAAAAGTGTTTGCTATTATCAAGCTGGTTCATCATGTATTTCTTTGAAGATCTTGTTTGGCAACAATTTGAATTATAATATCTTAATACATCAAAACTACTACTCCAAGAGGCCAAGATACACTACCAATTCGTTTAATTATTTTGGAAGCCAATACATTATAGTCTTTGAAGTACACTACATCATCAACATATATATATCAGCCAACAACATTTATCTTAAAATACATCATAGTTTTTGAAGTACACTGCATCATCAACATATTATTGATCCAGCAACATTTATATCAATTCTCAAAAATCAAGGAAATAGCCATGCCATGAATTTAGACTGGAATTTCATGCCCAACTTTATATTACTGCCACACACACCAGTCATACATTAATTCTATATTGATTGCATCCCCTCTCCATCCCTAAAAAACAGTGGAAATGGGCATTGAAATCCTACACCCCCCCCCCCCCCCCCCCCGCCTCCAACCAACAAACCATACAACATGTGCAAACACAACATACTGCTAAATAACCACTTCATTCAGACCTGTGTTGAATAAAATATCGCCATCAGAGATGACCATGTACCTGACGCTGCAAGAACCGTACCGATCATCACCACTGCAATATCAGTTGCAATCCCTCCCCACCCCATCTCACCACCAAACACCTTTAAGTGAAAAGCTGACGGCAAAACAAAACCTAGCACAACGCACACACTGCTCCCAATAAGGGACAGAAAGTCAGCAAAATTCGGTACGAGCATGGCACCCATACAAACCAGCAAGACAAGACCCCATCTCAACCACCAGCAGTAATTTTTACCACAGAACCACCTCTCAGCTACCTCATACACTGGGTTCATCATGATTGGCATGGTGAAGAACAAATTAATGCACAATCCGAGCTGAACAACTAATGTAAGCCAACCACCACCAAAATTTGTGGTAATGATATCACGAGTGTCGTCTCCAAATGCGAGATAACCCAACACACCAAATGAACCGTACATAATTGCAATGAAAAACATTGAGAGGCCGAGGGTCCCACCGAACTTGGATTTGTCTTTGGCCTCAGCTTCTAATGGAAGAACCATGCCAATTCCCTCGAATGCGTAAACAGCCACACCAATTCCATAGAGAAGCATTGAGGGGCTGCCAAAGGCACGGACAGGCAGCTGGTTGGATAGGAAAATGGAGACGTCCTGTCCAAGGACGACTCCCATGGCACCGAGGTCAACCACGTCAGCAAATATGCTCAACGGGGCGAGAAGAGTGAGGGTCTTGATTGAGTTGAGACCCAATTGAAAAGGCAACATGGCCCATATGTATATAGCTTTAGGTGCAAAGAGAACAGAGGATATCGGAGTTTCCAGCGGGTAAAGATGTGCAAGAGAATTGGAGATGAATATCAAATACCCAACACAAAAGCCAGCCTGGCTGAGAACAATCATCAGATCAACCGAGAGACGGCCGCCTGCGCCACACACAGCAGCCCCAAGGTCACCAAAAGATGAAATCTTTGCATCTAAACGGCGTCGGGTTTTCACCAGAAGCATCATACAGTGAAAAGTCAAGGCTGAGACAGCAAGTAGAGTAATTACTCCGGCGGCCCAGCCGGTGCGCATGAAGGTGTAAGGGAGGCCGAGCACACCAGCGCCAACTATAGCGATGAAAACATTCGCGAAGGTTTTGGTCTGGGAGGAGAGATGGTCGGATTTACCCGAGGGGTGAAGGGGGAGAAGAGGAGCGGAGCAGCTCGCCTCGGTTCCAATACCCATTACAAATTGCTGGGATGAGATGAACCCAATCGAATTTGATTTTTGAGTTGAGCTGAAGAAATGTAAATTCTATCGGATTTGGGAATTTCCAGCGGGAAAGGAGAGAGAATTGGGAATGAGTTATTTGTGGGATTGAAGGTCACAAGAGGAAGTAGAGCTCCCTGTGTTTTATGCAGCTTTGGTGGTCCGAGAAGGCACGTTGGAGGTTTTGTACTTGCGTGTCGGCACGGTCCACCGGTACCATCAGTCGACCGTACCTATGCTGTTTGTTTTCAAATTCCTCTCTGCTCGTGGCTCGGGAGTTTAATATTTTTTTTTTAAAATTAAATTAAACAAATGGTTTATAAAGTACCATTTGTTTATAATATCTTTAAAAATTAAAAAATGTTTTTGGAGTTTCTTCTATTAGTTTGATTTTTAATTCATTTAAATATTATTTATATATCATTTGGGTTTTTTAAACATATCTTTTTTATTTACCAGTTGAAAAGTATAATTATCTTCTTTTTTTCATCATTTGGCGCGTCCGATGGCATCGGACTCAAATCGGTCTAATGTTCGCTCAGATCTGTCTGATTTGTTTCTAGATTCGTATGGATTGCTTCAATATTCATGCACACCGCTTCAATGTGTGGGAATCAAGCGTGCACCGATCAATAAACAAAATCAAACGGTTCCAAACGGTCGTCAGACTGATTTGAGTCTGATGCTATCAGACGCGCACCGCTTTCTATCATAAATCGTTAAGCCAAAAGTCAATCGTGCAAATATAAAAAGACTCTGGACTTGTTTAGCAAAGTGCAAGTAAACAAAAATATGCTTGTATTTTTTAATTTTTAATCATATGTCAATGAGTATGAAACAGTGAAAGAATGAAATTATCCTTGCTTCCTATCCGTTCATGTAGAAGAATTAAAAATGCAAAAATGAATTTTGATTACAAATTTTTATTCTAAGTTTATGCCATTTGATTTAACTTCAATATTGTTATACCACTCTTTTACAATAATCACACACTCTTCTCCTTTTCTTTGCTCATGGAACAAAGTCTCTAAAGTTGTATATATGACATTAATTAAATGCTTTTATTATGTTCTTCAATATGATTATATGAAAGTAACTAAATCAAGATAAAAAATTTATGATACAGATTAAAGAATGTAGAATTCTGAAATAGCTTTCTGTCTTTAATAAAATATTTTATGTGATACAGATTAACCATTCTGGATAAAATAAAGCGTTAAATTACAGAATAAATTAAAGGACACATATCCAGTACGTATGAACAGAAATTTCACAAACTTGTCCCTTTCAAACTTTCTGTCCATAGCCATTGATGTATTTATTTTATCTATGAATTTGGAATTTAAAGCAAATGCACATCGGCGTAATTAGCCATCACTGTCATGATAACTACTTCTGCCCGCCTTTGGTGAAAAATTTATCTAAAGCGACCAACACAGGTATAGGACATGGTATCACATATTAGTCTGTACTGTGAATCATTTTTTTCATTTTATAACTGAAATAGTCGATCTGAATCGTTTAATATGATCTCCGTAAGAAAATATAGTTGCAAACTAAATTTTACATTTTTTATAAAATTTTATTATTTTTTAAATATGCACAAACTTATCACTTTTGTATGGTGGTTTACCATTATTATAAAAGCATATAAAGAAGAAAGAAAAAGTGCAACGAGGAAAGAAAAATGGAAAAATACAATAGTTTTGAAGCAAGTTGAAATGCATTTGTTGCTATTCTCTTGGTTGTATTGAGTACCGCCTGTTGCACCGGTACCGGGCCACTGTATCAAGGGGACTTGTGATTAGTACGAAAAATATATTATAGCCATAGTCAGGCAAAATTGATTTTTTTTAAATTAAGAAATAAAATATTCGGGAAATTGATTGATTTTTTTTTTTTAGAAAAATAGATATAACTACATCAATAGTGCGGTCCCAGTGGTTTTCGGTAGATTTGTGGTCAGAATTAGATTTAAGGTCTGAAAAACACTAGTGTGGTCCCAGAAACCTGCACCATTAGAGCCTGTTCGTTTGTTACGGGATTACATGAAATGAGATTTGACGGGAATGAGAATTCACTTTTGAAAAAAATGAGAACTCATGGATACAGATACACACGGTATTGATTATGAGAATATGCTGAAATGAGTGTTCGGTTGTATCATAAGATTAACGAGAATCTTGATTTATTTTAGCAAGCTTTTCAACACAAAAACAATTGCTGCTTTTCGCAATGAAAGGAGTAAAGGCTTAGATTGAAATATGTATTTCAATTTAAATTTCTTACTTATTTAAAATAAAAAATTATAAAAAAATAATTATGTAATTTGTAATTTTTGTCACCTATTAGTACAAAAAATAAGTTGTATTTAAAATTCCCACTTATTTATGTAATATGTAATTATGTGATTTACATAATTAATAATTATGTAGTTAAATTTCTTATCTATTTTTGTAATTTGTAAATAAAAAATTATGTTCGGACTTAGGAACCGGTTAGTCCCATAATTATTGATGAGAAAGAAGTGGGGTGGTTACGTAAGAAGAGGAAACTTTTGTTGGAGGGAGACAACATAGACAGGGGCGGACGCAGAATTTCTGTTAAGGAAGGGCAAAAATTGGGTTAAAATAGCTTATCAAGTTCAAATCCATTAACTAATCGGTACTAGATAAAAAAACAATCAAAATAATAAAAAACAATAAAAATAGTATAGTCTTACATAATAAAAATAACAAAATAATATCATTTTACATATTAAAAAACAACAAAGTTGGTCCGAATACGTAAATTTCTATAAAATTTCTATAAAAACAACAAAATTTCTCATCAACAATGCTTTTGGACTGGCCTGGCGAGCTTTCCAGTTCCAGAGATGGACAAAACAATTTTCAGAGAGAGGCAAAGTGGTATCGGGTCTGTATTTTTCCACTGAATTTCAAAATCCAGAAAGGGGCAGCTGCCCCCCTCTGGCTGTGTATGGGTCCGCCCCTGAACATAGAGAGAGGAGAGAGGAAAGAGAGAGACGTGACAAACTTTGGGGATGAAAAAAAAAAAAGAATTTTGAGTCAATTTTTTTCTCATCAAATTTTACTAGTTCATAAATAAGGTGGGATAAAAAATGGGAATAAGTGGGCCAAAACAGACCATCCGAACGCCTAGATGAAGTAAAACTCGGACGGCCGAACAGGCTTTTAGTGTTTTTTTTTTTTTTATAAACTTGCACTAGTGAAATTGTATCATTAGTGCAGTTCTATTTATTTTTCGAAAAAAACATTGTCCTTACCAAATTAAAATTTTAATTTAAAAAAAATCGGCAAAATTGGGGACACTACGATCTCCGCTGTTATCATCGTTAGGACAGATACATTGAATAGCAGCTGGCTGCTTTGTACTTTTCATTGGGCTGCTGGGAACAACACCCGCTGCTATCCTGCCAGTGCGACAACAGTTTTTATAAATTCTTCATATATTTTTTTGTTCTGATAACATATAAAGCCTTCATATTGATACGAGCATGTATATATGTTCAACTGATTGCTAGGGAAAGTTCGGAACGGGGAACAAATGGACACAACCTGTCAAATATTCTCCGATCTTTGGAAAGAGACAGACCTGATAACCAACAGCCCACCATCTTTTATTACTTGACACAACCTCACAAAATACTATTGTAGGTCTGGTGACCAAAAAAAAAAAAAAATGAAAAGGTGTCCCAGCAATTTCCTCCGAGGAACCATTCTTTGGATTGCTCTGAGAAACCTTAGCTACGCATAGCCTCAGTCAGTATTTAATTTAATAAAATTTAGAGGAGGATTCAAATTCCTTTATTTTTTGTGTCTATATTTTTAAACTACGATAACTTAAATTTTAAAACTTAAATATCAAAATAAAATCATTAGATATGATCATTATTTTTTATATTCACACGTAAAAGATTTTGACATTCCGGTTTTGTCTTAATTAGTATCAAGAGATTGAAAAAATATATCGATGTGGACAGGGGCGAACTTACAAACTATGGGGGTCAAACATGAATGGAGGTCAATCATATAAAATTTTCATGCTACTCATGGGGGTTAATTTTATCATATTCATAACATTTTACTCTAAATTATAGAAGATCGTATTTAAGTACAAAATTTTTAAAAATAAATGGAGGTCAATTGACCCTCATTCCTTGAACTTCCATCCACCATTAGATGTGGATAAATTCTGAATGTTGATTTTTCAACTTATTGATTTGTATAAAATCAAATTTAAGAAGTGATAATTTTTTACATTTATGTAGAAAAAATAATATAACACATCTAACGATTTCAGTTACATATATAAATTTTAAAATTCTAATTATTACAAAATTAAAAAGTAAAGGCATGATAAAGACAGAAAAAAATAAAAGTGTTTGAACCCTCCTAATATATAATACATAGCTTTATCATGGTAGTTGAGTTAGTAATATTTTTCTCAGAAAATGTGATACGATGGAAGTCTAAAAAAGAAGGCATTGAACCCTGAACAACTATATTTTTTCATCAAAATACTTTGTTTAAAGAAGTTACAAAATTATAGAATTTACTCTGTAAGCTAAAGCGTTATATTTTTAAAGCACGCAATTGCTTTTGTCTGGCAATTGAAGAGCCTGTTAAAAATTACTTGGCTCACACAAGTTTTTCTAATATATACGTAACAATTCATTTAGGGGGTTATAAACAAAAATTTCTCCACGCATCTAAATACAAACATATTTCAGGAAAATGAGTTGCTCTGTCATTTTCACGGAGAGCCGCCAAAGTGACCAAATTGAGTTCAGCTTTATTATTTCTGATTTTCTATGACGCTGAGTCTACAAGTCATAATGTCTACCGTATGTTGCGCTATTGCAGTTTTGTTATATATATATATTTTTTTTTGAGTGAGCATAGCACGGATGGGGTCCGTGCTACGGCTCAAAATTTAACTTTTCAAAATTCTAACGGTCGATCCAACCGTTCAATGTGATAACCATATGAATATGTACTTGCAAACTAAATTTTATATTTTTTTGAATTTTTTTACTATTTTTTTAGATAGGTAGAATTTTGATGGTCCAGAATTTTCAGAAAACACTGATTTTTCTACCTATCTAAAAAAATTGTAAAAAAATTCAAAAAAATATAAAATTTAGTTTACAAGTACATATTCATATGATTATCACATTGAACGGTTCCGATCGACCGTCAAGAGATGCCTTCGGATACGGGCCGTATCAGGTGATACGGTCCGTATGAGGTTCTTGACGGTTAGGGTTTAATGCTTCCAGCACTATCTTCTGGTCTGTGCTAGGCCTGGTCCGTATTAGGCAATACGGACCGTAACAGAGACTTAGTCGATGAGCGTCGCTGATCCGATTGACCCGATTCTAGCTCCATTTGGTGTAAAATAGTCCCAAAACTTGTTTTCTGCAATAAAACGTAAAGAAGGGTGACAGTAGCCTTTTTCTCTAATAAAGTAAACATAAGTGTGAGAAAATATGCAAAACCTAAGCCAAAACCCTACGTAAATCATCGTTATTTTGACTCTGATCATGCCCCAGATGAGCCCGAGAGAGACGGAGCCTGGCCGCGCTGGCGCCGGGCGAACGCCGGAGTACAGCCTCAGTGATATTCCCCCTCTCCGTTTTAGTTGTATTTTTACTAGTTTTGTACTATTTATATTTGATATACTATTTATGTTTGGTATATTTGGATTATCCTATATTTCGGTTCTTGTGTATGTGTGCTTTTATGGTACTATTTTTATATTTTACAGATAAAAAAATTTATCATAATAATGCTAAACAGAAAATATTACAACTGAAGTTTCGCCGTCGTTTTTCGCCTTTTCAGTGTACCGTAATGTAATGTAATTTAGTGACGGCGAAAAACGACGGCAAAACTTCAAACGGTCATAAAATGGCGCTCGAGTGTCCAATTTCAGCAAATGACCACTTTTCGGAAAGCTTGCGAAAAGACGCATGCGTCAGTGCTAGCGATGCCGAATTTCGAAATTCAGAATCGCCAAAAAACTAAGGGAAGAGCCTCAAAACTTGAGTTGAAGTTTCCAATTAAGATTTTCGTTTCTATTATTCAATCCAAGTAGCTCAGTAAATTAGTTACATAATGAACTTGTAGAATACCAGTTTTTACTATTTTTCGAAATTTTTTTACTATTTTTTATGATTCATGAAAGATGGCACATAATCGGTCTACTTTAGCGTAATTTTGCGTAATTAGCGAAGTTATTGTAATTTAGTGTAATTCAACATAATTTATTGTAATACAGTGTAATTCAACATAATTTCCAGTAATCCAGTGTATTTTAGTATAAATATGGTAATTATAAATCACAAGAAATAATCTAACAAAAAATTTAAACAAAAAATTTCAATTTTTAGCGTTAGATTTTACTATTTTGCTATTCATAGTCTTAAAAAAAAATGAGTAAAAAATGGCCGGTTTAGTGGGGAGTAAACCAGCCATTTTCTGGCCGGTTTGGGTATTTTTAGCGAAAGTTTTGAACTCCGGCATAATTAATAATTTGTATTAAACTTTGGATATTAATAAAAATGTCGGCTGAATCTCAGATGCGCAATTTTTTTTCGTTGGGACGCTCGTTCATTCGCTGGAGGCGTCCAATCACCTCCCCATTGAAATTTTTTTGCTATCCGTCCCCCTCTCCGACTCTTCTTCCCAATGAAAAAAAAGAGCCCTAATCGCTGTTGTTTTCTCTCTACCCCGGCATCCTCTCTTTGTTGTTCTCCGATCAGACCCTCACGCTAGTGTCTCGCCTCTACCCTAGCTCGTGAGACCCTGCATCGTAGTCTCACGCTGAACCCTCTCGAATCAGCGACCTGACGCAAAATCTCTTGCGATTAGTTCCTCAGTTAGCACTTTCAAAGTAAGTGTTTTCTCACTTGTTTCTTAGAAGATCTCTTTTTAATTCATCCTCTTGATTGATTTTAAATGTATATACATGTATATTTGTGATTTATTCTTATTAGAAGATACAAGGCATGTTTGTAAACTTTTATGACTGGTCTAGTAGACTTTGAACTCTCCATACTTTTATGTTGTTTTGTCCCTTTTTTTATGCTGATTTTTTATCCAATTAATTGTTTTGTCCCTTTGAGATCCGATTTTGCTGCCAAAAGAAGCTCGCTCATGAATTGACGAAACATACCGCTACCCCCAAGTTTCTCTCTGAGTTCGGATCTCTGCATTACCTCATCATTTGATTTTAATAAGAACCGTTCGATCAGAATTCGAGTCAATCCGGCTCAATCCTGTATATAACAAACGGACCAGATTCAAACTACAAAAAAGAGTTACCTTACGTGATACTTAAGAATTCTAGTTTCTCTTCCGATCGCCAATCACATCCAACTGATGAATCGGTAAAATAATCAAATCAAATCTGAAGACTCATCAGTCTCAAAACAAAGCAGAAGAAGGTAATAATCGGCGTAAATCGGACGGTAAGTCTCTTCCGATTCAAGCGTTCTTCTCCCCAAAACCAAAACGCAGCAAGTCAATTTGTAAAATCGCGCAATAATTGGATCGTGTGCTAGATTAGATTCTTCAAATCATGGTAGCAACAATCAAGGTACTTCATTCCATTTTTGAGATCACTGACTTGTTTGACTTTTTTTTTGGAGTCCTTGAGATCTATAACAATCAGAATTCCACAGACACACAATGTACTTGATTATATTTGATTTGCCATTTATTTGGAACGAGTCTATAATTTGTATCTTTAGCTTTGAGTTTAAGACAACAACTACTAATCTGATAAGATCATCACTGCATTCTCTGTTAAATAGGAAGCTTAATTGATGCCAGAGGTGTCTTTGCCTATTCCTAATAGTAGTCCTGTTATTCGTCGTACTGCTAGCAAGTCAACTATATTTGGTAACAATTACTTTGTATCTCATATTTCTCTTCTTCAATCATTTTGCTTTGACAAACAATATATATAAATTTTTGTATTCTTTAGCTTCTGACGACGAAAAATTCTTTTTTGAGGACGAGACTATTGATATGAAGGGTTTAAGTATGGCAACGCACTCCGCTGTCATAGTGCCTTCACCGATTTTCTTGTGGAGATTTAAGGTCACTCTTTCTTACTTGAATGAGAATGAATTCATTTTGTGGTATTCTCATGCCACGCATATTGGAAATAGTTATGGAGCAAGAAAATGTGTGAAGACAATGGAGTTAGTGGCTTCACTTGAAAATAAGAAGTTTTCATACAAATGATTATAAGCCAAGGTCTTAATGCAACATCCTAACATTAGAAACCTTTTGGAGCATCTATTTGGCTTGAGTGGAGTATGCTAATTTTTATTTATCTTTTCCTTGTATTTATCCTGTCTGTATAACTTACTAATTAGTTGACATGAATTTTCAGGTTCTGCTATTCCTCTTATGGGGTGTTTTGTGTTGCAAGGTCTGTTTTATTTATTTATTGAATAATCTGAGGAACCTTAGTATAAAAATGAATTTAAAATTGTTTAATCTTTCTGGCCATCCTTTCATTTGCAGGTTAGTTGGGACTCAGTTATGAGAATGAGTGTTGATCTTCGAGATTTGTTTCTTTACGAAGTCTTCTTGTATTATAACCCTCTTCTTCTTATTGTAAGTTTCACTCATTTTTTTAACTATGGCATAATTGGAAAAGGTTTTGCTGGTGCTGGGTTCTCACTGATGTAACTGGTTGCAATATAATAGACCTTGACAGTTTGGCTTTGGGGAGTCAATCTGTGGGTGTTCTCACAGTCGTCGGTGAATTATGCTAGAGTGTTTGACCTTGCACAGACACATCTCTCCAACAGAGAAATATGGAAGGTACGTCTGTATCTCCTCTGTATCTGGTTTTTTATTTGGAAAGGGTTCTTGAATATGCTAATATGCATGGTATAGTTCAAGAGACCACAAACTAAGAAGCTACTTTAGCTAGTTATCAGCTCGATTCTTCCTATGTACATTTAATTTTTCTAACCGCAAATTTGAAGTACTTACTGACTAGATGGCCCTAGGTTACGTTATTGGTCAATATTCAGATTTCATGGTTTTTACTCTCAAGGCAACATGGCCCAATTTTTTTTTATTTTATCAAATGTGTATAACCTACATTTGCATCAAAGGTCACACGTTGTAATCATTCATATTGGAATATTATTTCTTTCGTCCTTCCACTGTACAATTTGCATTTTTTTGTTGTCAATTTTTTTTCTTGGTGTTAACCCTATCTATGTCCTATGAGAGAACACATTAATTAATCTTTAAGGGACTGGAGTAATTGGGCTCTCCTGGAATAGGTTAGTAGCATGTGTTTGTATTAATATTTCTGCCATGGACATTAAATTTTTGGTTCCCACTATTTATAACAGGAATAAGTTATTAATTGAGTTTGGCTTTATAATTGTACTATTATTGTTTCAGCTATTGCTTAGTGTAGTTAATAATTTAATCTATGACGACAGTGCGCTACATGGATGACCATAGTTGTGCCCACAAGTATGACTGCATACCTTTATCTCTACTCACATGGAGAAGTGTCTCTTGCTGCGTCTCAACCAGTGTAATATCAGTTTCTTCCTTTAACTTTACAAGTCTCACGGTCAGATCTTACGAGTGTTACACCTAGTGGTCCATTTTAGTCTGCTGCCAGTCCGATTTTGCATTTTTTAGCTTATTTGTTGTTTATTTTACTAACCAATTAAGCCTAAATTAAGCCTGGTAAACCAATTTAGAGTTAAGAAAACAAAGCAAGATGCTGTTATTTGCATTATTTCTAGAGTTTTGTTAGTTAATAGAATTTTACTGTTGGTGTTTTCTTTCCTATTATGGTCATGGTTTCTTCCTTTCTTTCATTTCTTTTTCAGATGATTTGATTTTAAAGGTAGATTTGGGCCTGTTACTTAAATGGAGAGGAGACATTTAATGGGCTATATATATGATATATAGTCAATTTTTGTTGGGGTTGTTTATTAGCTAAGAGTTATAAAGTACTGTGGTAAATTCAAATTCTGAAATTATACTTTCTTTTTTCAGGTGATTCTGTATGCGGTTATTCTTATGCTTCTGATTTCACCATTTGATATCTTTTATTTGTCGTCTCGCTATTTTTTGCTAAGGACTTTCTGGCGTATAGTACTTCCTCTACAGGTATGTAATTGCTTTGTTTTTAGCCCCTGATTTTCTTCTTGTAAAGATAAAAGAAAACAAACATTGGTGTACCCTTTCTTCAGAACTGTTAGACTGTTTTTCCAAAATGCTAGCTTTTGAGCGCTTTTCATTATTTGTCTAAGGTGTGAGGCTACGGTACTATGCATAGGCAAATTGGTCCGTACTATGAATTAATATCTCCATTTTCAAAGTCCAAACAATTGATCTGAACTGTTAATCATGATCTAATTGTGAAAATGTACTTGAAGATCAAATTTTACATTTTTTTAGAATTTTTTTAGAATTTTTTATAGACAGGTAGAAAATCACTTGATCTAATAATTGTAGACCATTCAAAAGTAATGATTTTTTACCTATTTAAAAAAATAGTAAATAAATTCTAGAAAATGTAAAATTTAATCTGCAAGTACATTTTTATATGGAAATCATGTTGAACGGTTTAGATTGATTATTTAGACTTTGAAAACGAAAATATTGATCTGTAGTACAGACCAATCTGTGCTATGCATAGTACCATAGCCTCACTCTCTGTCTAAACGTATATGAACTAAATGTCTGCGTCTTACTGTAGGCTATAACATTTGCTGACTTCTTTTTGGCTGATATAATGACATCAATGTCCAAGGTATGTTTTTTATGTATGAGGTTTTCAACCAGTGTCTGAATTGGTATAAAAAAAAGGTTTATGCCTCATAAATAAAGGTAATTTTTAATGTTTTTGCATTAACAATTACTTTTTTAACAGGTCTTCTCAGATCTGGAGCGTTCAACTTGTCGGATGGTCAACCGCCAGGTAAACATTTTGTTTTGTGTTAATCTATTAATTGTTTTGAGGACCTATATTTGCTATATTGCCTTCTTATTTTAATTTTTTTATTTGAACTATCAAATTTCCTTGATAAAGTACAATATCTAGTAAACCACAAAAATAGCTGAAACGGCTAAGGTTTGATAAATAATTTTTGCCATGTTTGTTCCATACAGGTTGTCTTTTTACTTGAGAATATTTCATATCATGGTAATAGCGTAATTCTATATTATCAACTTCATAATTAAGATAAACCCTTTATGCATTGTATTCTCTTTTGCAAAATCACTTATATATTATCAGGTGGCAACAATTGCTTGGTTCGAGGCTGATTCTATTTGTGGCAGCCACTCTGTAGCCATTCCTATGGTGTTAGTCTTCCCTTATCTGTGCCGTTTCTTCCAGTGCCTTCGTCAGTACAAGGACACCAGAGAGAAAACTTGCCTTTTTAATGGTAACAACTTTTTGGGCTGATCTCTATATAAGATGTGACTCTTTTTACCTATTTAATTCATTTAATATGTGATTATTTCATTGTTTTAATACTTCTTCTATTGTTCCATACACAGCTTTAAAGTATTCTACGGCAATTCCTGTGATTTTCCTCTCAGCACTCAAGTATCATGTACTCCCTGAAAATTGGGTTGGATTTTATCGACCCCTTTGGCTCATCTCTAGTGTTATAAATTCACTGTATTCCTTCTACTGGGATATCACCCGTGATTGGGATTTAAGGTTCATTTCTTTTGAACTTCTTTTATCTTTGAAACAAAGAAAAAATTATAATAAACCATCATCTATTTTTTTCCCCTATAATGAGATTTATATCCCTCCTACTGCAGCATATTATCTAGAGTTTTCTTGTTCAAGAATCCAGGTTTACTGACGAACCTTCTCTATGGTCGTCACTGGGTAACTATTTCTCTTCCATTTGCATCTGCTTCCTTCTTTGTTAAAATTTTCCCCACCGCTACTTGTTTTTTTGATGGAATTTCATGTATACCCCTAAAAAACCTTGAAATTACGTATTTCCCCCTTTAAAATTAGTAATATCATATTCATCCTTCTAAATTTAAAATACTCGCAAATTTATCCAATTAATTGCCTATTCTATTAAAACTAATTCTATATTTATAAAATATCCATTTACCCTTTATTTAAAAAAAAAACATATAGCCTGTTTAAGAGAAATGTTTGGTCTTCTAATTGGCCAATTGTGGGAGCAAATGGTTCATTTTCTTACTTGTGATGTACATAAACATATGCTTACATGCCACTGCGCGTGTGTCACAAGTAGAGAAATGACCAATTTGCCCTTGGAAGTGGACCGATTAGAAACCCAAACATTTCTCTTACACGAACTACATGTTTTAATTTTTAATAAAGGGTAAATTGAGTATTTTATAAATTTAGAATGAGTTTTAAAAGAAAATGCAATAAATTGGGAAAATTTGTGAGTTTTTGCAATTTTTAGAGGGGGAAGTACATAATATCAAGGTTTTTGAGGGGTATATATGAAATCAACCCCCCCCCCCGCGTCCGTTTTTTTAGGTGTCACTAACAGTCTGACATTACTCTTTTGGTAGGTTTACTATTGGGTCCTAGGAAGTAACCTAATTCTTCGCTGCACTTGGACTTACAAGCTCTCTGCTCATCTTCGGCATAATTACCTGACTGTTTTTGCCATTACTGCTCTTGAAATAGTGAGGCGGTTTCAGTGGGTTTTCTTTCGTGTAGAGAATGAGTGGAACAAAATGACCCAGAAACAAATTCTTGAGCTCACTGAAGCGGCCAAGGAAGAAGATCGGTTGCTTGGATCTGCTAGTCACAACATCTGAATTTTGAATACGAAAACTTGATTTATGGCCATTTTTTCATATTCTTTTGTTCTTTTTTTTTTCTCTGTGGTTCTCCGAATCATTTTTGTAGGCTATGTTGATTGGTATATGGAAATTCTGGTTTGTTCGGAGAACTGATAGGTCTCGATTTCATAGATTCAAAAAGGCATCTATTTTGGTGCATCAACTGAAATTATCTTTTGATATTGTTTATATAATTTTTAGATATATGCAGCAATGCTTGTGAATCCTTGAATCTAATTACATCCACTGAAGTTCTCTGGGCATCACCACCAGATAAAAATCGGTGTTATATAGTTTATAAGTTTTAGATATATGTAAAGAATCGGTGTTCGTACGAATTTAGGAAGTTTAAGGTGAAAAAAGAGTTGCTGAGTAATGCAATTTGAAACAGGTGGTTGTCATTGCTAATTTGAAAAAGGTTGGGGTTTAGTTTTAAGTCTCTGCAGACTGAGAAAATCAAATATCAAATTTCAACGGGCATAAGACTTGTATTTTACATATCACAGAATTAAAATACACATATATAGGTAAATCTTATTCCATCTAGAGGTAAAAAATCTGAAATCTCAGATTGCACTTTGTGGATAGGTGCTTTCATAGAATAATCAAAATGAAGAGGTAACTTGTATTTCAGATATTGTGTACCAGTAATTATTCCCAGGAAAGACCTAAACAGTGTTTGAACTTCGAACTTTGCAAGTCTAGCAATTGTAGCCCAGACTGAAGCACTAGATAAAGAGGAATACAGGCTTATATAAATATCAGGGATCAAACTTCTCAACCCATTATCATCTAGGCCCGTAATGCTCCCAATTTTATTTAATCAATATATTCCCCCATCCACTGGTTCCTACTTCTTATTAGTGTTTTGCAAACGGTCTGATCCAGTCCAAAATCCTCCGGTCCACGGGTCCGGTCCACAGGTCCGCACGGTTCGGATTAGATGGTCTAAATTTGAAGAAAATGGCCCAAATCCGTGCTAAGGCCAGACCCACACGGGTCCGGTCCATAGTCCGGTCCGGTCCAACTGGGGTTGGATCCGAAAGAGTGGAGGAAAAGCGCCACTGGGCAACGAAGAAAAGAGCTTGATATGGTCTAACATGGGTTGGATCCGAAAGGGAGGAGGAAAAACTGGGCAATGAAGCTGGATCCGGTCCAACTCGGGTTGGATCCGAAAGAGGAGAAAACACCAGGCGGATCAGCTGTGTTTGTTGGATTACTTGGTACCATAGTAACAAATCAAAAGTTCGGGTTCGGTTCGGCGAGGTCGAAAATTCGTAATTCGGGTATAATTCGGGAATGATTCGGTACAACAAAGAAGCAAAAAAAAAAATACTTCAAAAAAAACGTAAAAAAAAAAAAAAAAATTTTTTGAAAAAAATCAAAAAAATTATTTTTTTTGCGTTTTTTTTCGCGAATAATTCGTATCTCGCGTTTTATACGCGTTTTATTCGCGAATAAAAGGTATTATACGTTTTTCCGCGTATAATACGGTGTTCGGTGCGGTTCTGTTGAAAAAACGAATTATTCGCGAATAATTCGCGAGTTATGTCACTATGCTTGGTACAGGCATAGTGACAAATCAAAAGTTTGGATTCGGTTCGGCGAGGTCAAAAATTCGTGATTCGGGTTTAATTCGGGAATGATTTGGTACAACAAGAAAGCAAAAAAAAAAAAACACCCAAAAAAAACCGTAAAAAAAAAAAAAAATTTTGAAAAAAAAAAAATTTTGGCGTTTTTTTAGCGAATAATTCGTAACTCGCGTTTTATAATACGTTTTATTCACGAATAAAACGTATTATACGTTTTTCTGCATTTTATACGGAGTTCGATTCGGTTACGTCGAAAAAACAAATTATACGCATATAATATGCAAATTATGTCACTATGGGTACAGGAGGAGGCGCCTGGAGAGGATCCTACTGCATTTGAAAATTAATAATCGTTGTAGTCCAGACTCCAGAGAAGCAGCTGAAATTCGGTCCAATTCATCTTGCTGCATTTGAAGAGTAATAATCTTGCCGCCTTGCTTAAAAAAAAATACATACATACATATATATATATATATATATATATATAATTATTATTTTAAAGCTACCCTCTTCATTTATTTCGGACTTGGAACCAGCTATGTAAAATAATATAGGCGGAGTTCTAACTTTTTTTGTTAGTAATTTTTTTAAAAATAAGTAATTTAAAAAAGTAATTGAAATGTTTAAAATTTAATATTTAAAAAAATAACCATAAAGATTAAAAGAGGTTAGAAATTTATACCGACACTACCTATCTAGAAGTTGTTGTTCATATACCATAGTTCGCTCTCTTGCTCACCATTTGAATCCTCCTCCGCCTCGGTACCGCTTTCTTGAGTTTCGACATCCGATGATGTTGCTTCCAATGCATGTTTCGTGCGAGTTTCAGCATCAATTCAATCTTTCAAGCACACAAGTCTCTCGAAAACATTTGTATCCAACTTACTGCGTTTATCAGTGAGGATCATGTTCACCGAACTAAAACATGATTCAGAAGGGACGGTTGACACGAGCACGACAAATATGTCGCCGGCCATCATCGCCAGCGTTAGATAGGCACTTGCATTCTTCTTCCAGTACTCCATGATGTTAACGGATTCATGTTCCATCATCGCCAAACAATAGCTTATTAATTCGTTTGTGTTACTTTGAGATATTTGCGGGTCTTCATCATCCTGCAAATCCAATAACAATCCACTACTACTGTTGCTCCTGTCACTATTAAAAAAACAAAAAAAATTAGTGGACAAATAATGTAGATATTATAAATAATAAAGATTAAAAATACATGTATATTTATATTTATACCTAACGCTGCGACGGGTCGAAGACGGTTGATTGACATTTCTTCTTGAGTTGTATAAGCTGAACATCTCATCCAATGCTTTGTTTACGCGTGCCTCCTCCAATGTTGAGTCTAAATATAGATTATTCTTGTGCCTTTGAAGCATTTTTATCGTGAACTTCTTCTTGAATGACGGATGGAGGCAGCTTGCGATAATGGTCACGAGGGGTACCTCTTCCCAATATTTCAGAAATTTATCTTTCATGGCTGCTACGATCGGTTGGAGAGAGGAATCATACTTTTCTATATCTTTCATCTCACGATACACCTTGAAAATACTGTAGAGATGGTGAAGCAACTCATGTGCCGCCGGTATGTACGAGCAAGATAGTTTGACGGTTGCATTGAAAAAGGATCTAAGAAATTTTGTGAATAATACGGTGGTAGGAGGGTTAGAATTTTGTGAATAATAGTTAACATCTTGAGAAAAATACGGTGGTGGAGGAGAGTTATAATTTTGTGGATAATAGTTAGAAATTTATTCAAATATATCGTTTCCAAAGGACTCCACAATGTGCTCAATCGTTCGTCTGCGAAGAGGAGATGCCATTTCTTTTACATAATAAATTTAACATATGAAAAATAAATCTAATAAATAAATCTAACAAATAATTCTAACAAATATCTAAGTTTCTTCAAGGTCTCGGGTTCAAAACAAATTTAAAAATGTCCAACACCGAAATGGTGTTGTTAGAATTATAATAGTGTTGGGTTAAAAAAAAAACCATGTCTCGGATTGGACATATAAAAAAAAAACCATGTCTAGGGTTGTTAGAATTAGAATTATACATATTTGAATTTGGGATCTATTCAATCTAACAAATCCGAATTTGAGATCTATTTAATCTATTTAAAAATAAATTCAAATTAAAAATAAATCTAATAATATTAAATAAATCTAACATAAAACCGAATTTAAAATAAAATCCAACATATTGTAACATATAATCCCTTCAATATCTCGGGTTCATAACAAAAAAAAACAAAATTTTCAACATTTGACTTTGAGATCTATTTAATCTAATTTAATAGTGTTGTTAGAAATATTACAATGGGTGCATCTAGGTATAGTTTGCATTTTTATGGGTTTCTAACATATAATTTAAATTTTAAGGATAATTAAGTGCTAATTAAAAATTAATCCGAAATTCAAATTTAAATTAAAAATAAATCCGAAATTAAAATAAATCTAACATAATATATTAAAATCTAACATTTTTAAAAATATTTAAAAATAAATATAACCTATTTAAAAATAAATCTAACATAACATATTAAAAAAACTAACATATTCAAAATAAATCTAACCTATTTAAAAATAAATATTTTCTAACATATTCAAATAAATCTAACAAGAAACCAAATTTAAAATAAAATCCAAGATATCTAACATAACATATTAAAATCTAACATATTTAAAAATATTTAAAAATAAATCTAACCTATTTAAAAATAAATCTAACATATTAAAATGAAAATAAATCCGAATTTAAAAATTAAAATACTAAAAATCCAAATTTAAAAATAAATCTAACATAATATATTAAAATCTAACATATCTAACCTATTTAAAAATAAAGCTAACATATTTAAAATAGATCTAACACATTAAAAATAAATCTAACATATTAAAATCACAATAAATCCGAATTTAAAATTTAAATTACTATAAATTTGAATTTCAAAATAAATCTAACATATCTAACATAAATATAATAATATCAAATAAATCTAACATAAAACCGAATTTAAAATAAAATCCAACATATCTAACATATCTAACATATGTAACATAAAATAAATCTAACATTCAATTTTAGGATGCAATTACTCTACAAAAAAAAATCTAACATAAACTAAACCTAACATTTAATTTAAATTTTAAATTACTCTACAAAAATAAATCTAACATAAACTAAATCTAACATTTAATTTAAAATCTAAATTACTCTACAAAATCTAACAAAAAATAAATTTAACATAAACTAAATCTAACATAAAATAAATCTAACATTCAATTCAAATTTAAATTACTCTACAAAATCTAACAAAAAATAAATCTAACATAAACCAAATCTAACCTTCAAATCTTGCGGGAGGTGCCAAAGTGCCTAGACTTTCGTAATTCTGTTTGCGCCTTTGCGGAATGAAATAAATTTGCAACTAAATTTTTTTTTTGGAATAATGAAATTAAAATTTGAGAATAATGAAAATAACAAGAGTTTGAGAGTAATGAGAGTATGAGAGCATGAGAGATTGAGAATAATGAGAATTTGATGTGAAAAATGAGAGAATGATGAGGTTTAATTTTTTTTTTTTGAATAAGAATAAGGATCAAGTCCTTATTGATATATTGATAACTTGCCGGTTACATAATTAGAGTTTGAAGACCAAACTCTCAGAAAAAAGAAAGGAAAAAGTGACTTAAGAAAATGATTCAACTTGGTTAAATCTGGAAAAAGGAAAAATTCCTATTACCCTTGCCCCCCTAAAGTTTTTTTTTTTTTTTGAAAAATATGCAAAGAGGTCCAAAAACATAAAACTCTTCTTTGTTTCTCAGTGGTATATTGACCACATATCTTGGACTTCATGCAATAGTATCATCTGTGTTTTAGTGAGGTCTCGAAAGACTCTTGTACACCGTTCTCTCCATCCAACAAACATGGCCATGACTATCAACTCTTTGTCTTCCTTTGATCCACCCTTTTTGACTATCCATCTATGTGCTTCTTCTTTTTGCAATATACCCCTCCAGTTGTGCTTATTTTTACCTATCTGTTGCTCCACTATGCTATAGAACTCCAGCATGAAGGAACATTCTGAGAAGAGATGAACAACTGATTCACTTGCATTTCTACACAAGTAGCACATACCTGGTAGATGCCAACCTCTTTTTGCCAGATTATCCGTTGTGAGAATTATGTCATAGTATGTCAGCCACGCAAACACCTTGATTCTTGGAGGAATTTTGAATTTCCAGATTCTATGAATATTTGTTGCAATTGCAGGCAAATTTTTCATCCCCTTGTATGCTGATTTGACAGTAAAGATTTTTGAAGATTCCAGTAGCCACCGAACATTATCCTGTTTGTTGTATTCAGTGCTTGTTCTGCTCGGATCTGCATGAATTTCTGAAACTTTTGTCTTATGTTGGGGTCATCCAAGATTCTTCCTAAGTCTGAAAAAAGATCTTCAGTATTGCTTGCTTGGAGCATCGCTTTGACTGATATATCCTTGTCTATAGCCTCCCTATACAACTCTTGCAGCTCAAACATGAGGTTACCATGATTCCAGTTGTGTATCCAAAATTTGGTTGACTCTCCATCACCTACTTCTCTTAGCATGAAATTATCACAGAAATTCTTTATTCTTTCTATGTTTTCTCTGAAAAATCTGCACTCTGGTAGATCCTTTGTACTAGTGAGATTGTAAGTCGCTTTGAACAGCAGCTTCCATAGCCTGTCCTCTGGCTTATTCCAATACCAGTACCATTTTGCAAGTAGAGCATCATTAAAAACTTGAATGTCGATGACTCCCAGTCCACCAAACTCTTTTGGCTTACAAACTAACTCCCATTTAGCTAATGGCATCCCCTTTCTGTCTTCTTCATTTTTTTTCCAAAGAAAATTTCTTCTAGTCTTGTCAATCTCATTGATAACCCACACTGGTAACTTGAGCACTGACATGAAATAGGTTGGAATTGCAGAGAGAATTGCATTTAACAGCACCAACCTACCAGCAATTGACAATTGCTTAGCCGCCCAACCTGCTAGTCTTTTATTGATCTTCTGCAGCAGTGGTAAGTATGCTCGTTTAGGCAATTTCCTATCTGACAAAGGAAGGCCTAGGTAGTTGAAAGGAAAGCTTCCTTGTTTGCATCCGAGCATCTGCACCATTTGTTGTGTATTTCCCTGAACACTAGTTGTGAAAATAATTTCAGATTTGCTCATGCTCACTGATAGACCTGAGACTTGTTCAAAAACGTTGAGCACTATTTTTAATATCTGCATTTGTCTCAGCTCCGGCTTCACAAAGAACAAGGAATCATCAGCGTATAATAGACAAGGTTTCATTCCATCGAAAGGCATCTTCCATACCCCATTTTGTTCAAGCTTCTCTAACCACCTAGGTAAAAAATCCATTGCTAAAATAAACAGCAGTGGTGATAAAGGATCACCCTGCCTGACTCCTCGCTTTAAAATTAACTCCTTTCCTCTTAAACCATTGATTATGATCTGAGATGATCCCTTTAAGACGCAATTTCTCATCCATAGAATCCATTTTCCAGGAAACCCTAGACTTTCCAAGACTCTGAACAAAAATTCCCAGTTAACGGTATCAAAGGCCTTGTGGATATCTGCCTTAAATAAGGCCATTGGAATTTTCCTATCTTTGGAAATGTGTAACAATTGTTGTGTATATAAAAATCCTTCCGAAATTTGTCTACCCTTGATGAAACCCGTTTGTGCACCACTGACTAGGCTCATGATGTGAGGTTGTAGCCTTTTTGCCAGAATTTTTGACACCATTTTTTGCACACTGTGTAATAGACTTATAGGTCTATAATCTTGAGGACCTCTTGCTGCTTCCTTTTTAGGTATTAGTATTATGTAGGAAGTGCTCAACTTATCCAAACTTAGTCCCTTGTCCAGAGTGTCATTGATGACTGTGTGCAGGTCAGGAGTCACAATGTCTATAAACTCTTTGTAAAATTCGCCTGTAAACCCGTCAGGACCTGGACTCTTATTAGCCGGAAGCTCTTTTATGACTGATTGCACTTCTTCTATGCTGATGGCGCTTGACAGGTTCTCTAACCCGGGGGACGGCCTGTACAGATTCTGAAAATTAATTTCTGGCATGGTTTTTGAGTTGGCTCCCATCAACTCAGCATAGAAGTCCCAAAATACTTGTGCCTTCATTTGTTGTGATTTATGAACTTGCCCCTGGTATTCAATCGACTGGATTTCATTTCTTCTCTTCACTGATGTTGCTAGTGCGTGAAAATATCTTGTATTGCGATCACCCTTGACCTCCCATCTTGCCTTTGCTCTCTGTCTCCATCTTTCTTCTTCTTCTAATGACAACTCTGCATATCTTCTTTTGATCACTGTTTGCACCCATCTCTCTAGAATTGTAACTTGTCTTAATTCTTCCATCTTCCCATACCATTCCATGTATTTTCTACATACCACAATTTGACATTTACTCTTATTCATCAACTCCTTGGTCCACCTCTTTATTTCCTTTTGCATTGCCAATAGCTTGTTATGAAGTTCAGTTGTTGTACGGGCCTGTCCCATTTGCACCCATTTATCCTTCACGAATTGCTTAAAGCTTTCTGATCTAAGCCAGCAATTTTCAAATCTGAAAAACAATGACTGCTTGAACTTTGTTCCAGCTGTGAATATCAGAGGGGTGTGATCGGAAGATGTATTTGCAACTGCTTCCTGCTGAGAATTTGGAAAGGAATTGCTCCAGTTGTCTGAGATTAAAAATCTATCCAATCTTGCCATAGCCGGCTGATACCTTGCATTGGACCATGTATAGTTTTTCCCTTTCATTGGAAGATTAACAAGGTCCAACTCCATTACTAGATCAGAAAATTTGAGAGCTTCCCTCCAATTACTAGCGCAAAGGTTGTTTCTGTTAGCTTGCATCAGGGTTACATTAAAATCTCCACATGCCAACCAAGGCATGTCATTCTGGGGTTTGGTTGCCCTCAATTCATCAAAGAAATCTCTTCTCAAGGCACAAGAGTTTGGCCCATATACTGCTGTAACTTTAAATTCCTCTCCCTTACTATTCAATATTATTGATATTGTGTATTCCCCTTTGTCACACTGTACCAGGTTGAATTTTGAACTTCTCCAAGCCAAAAGTATTCCTCCCCTTGTCCCCTCAGCGTCTAAACACTGGAATTCCTCTAATCTCTTGCCACATGTCTGCTGAACTAAGAGTTTGCTCATTTGACTTATCTTTGTTTTTTGAAAACAAACGACATCAGGCTTTTCTAGAAGTATAGTTTGCCTGACTGCAAGCCTCTTCTCTTTACCATTTAATCCTCTGACATTCCATGAGAGTATTTTAATTTTTGAGATGTAGTCCATTAACACACTAGAAACTTCTTACTATTATGCCATAAAAAGAAGAGGGTATAACAAAACACTGATGAGGTTTAATTTATGGAGGTTTTTTTAAGAGGCAAAGTACTACTGTACTAGTAATTTTGAACTTGAAAATGCACAAACTCTGTCCATTTTATTATGAAATAGAGACATCCATTTAATGCTCAAAATTTTAATGATAGAAGGATGAGGTTTTTGGCCGGCTTTTTCTGAAATGGAGACGTCTGTTCCGAAATGGTCCGTTATTCTCAAAATTTTCAAAATTTCACACGGTTCACACGATTTTGGGGCGAGTCCGGGATGGGTCTAGTACGGGTTCACACGGTTTTGGCCCAGTTCGCACGGTTTTGGCCCGGGTCCGCACGGTTTTGGTCCGGTTGATACAGGTTTGGTCCGGTTCACACAGTTTTTGGTCCGGATTGCTACGGTTTTGTCTGGTCCGATCTGGTTTTGCCACGGTACGGGTTGCCCTGGTCCACGGGTGAAGACCCGTCCGGTCTACTCCGGGTCTAGTGGAAAAAGTCGGCCAAAAACCGTGCTAGACCCGGGTTTAGCAACAGTCCGGTCGACCACGGGTTTGAACCCCGGTCCAGATCGGCCCGGATCAGGTTCGCAGGTTGTCCGATCCGGTCTTGGACCGGCTGGTTTTTTTCAATACACTGGTTCCTACGACCGTGGAACCAGTAAACTTTCCTGCCCAACGCTTTCATACTATGGTGCTTTTGAAATGCACAAATGAGTCTGTATTATAGATTTATATGTTTTGTTTTAAAAGTTCAAACAGTCAATTTGAACCATCTAACATGATCTTTATGTGAAAATATATTTTGAGATCAATTTTTTTTATCTTTTGGAACTTTTAATTAAATGTTTAGATAGGTAGAAAATTACCCGATCTAACGATTCTGGACTATTCAAAAGTAGTGATTTTTTATATGAATTTGAATGGTAAGTACATTTTTATATGAAGATGATGTTGAGCGGTTCGGATCAATTATATGAACAAAAAAAATGAAAATAAGAATTTACAGTACAAACTTATTTGCACACTATAAACTAACTCATCCAAGATTCATTTTTTTCCTGTTTGTATTGCTTTTCAACTTTTTGATGTTTAATAGATTTCCATGGAAAAGACAAGACATAGTAGAGATTTCAATTAGCAAGACATCTATTAACCAATTGGTACAAAATTGTACTCAGAGCATCCGACATTCAATGAGAAGATATTTGCTAAACAAGTGCAGGTTGCTTTCCAGCAAATTAATTGTTGGAAGTCTAATCAAACAATTAAAATATTTTTAGTGGATAATGAGGGTACTACGCCTAGATTAATTAGTGGAATCAACTTTTTGGAACAATTCTGTCTATTATTCCAAAGCACAAGGTATATTACAAGAATCTATCACTTGAAATTCCATTCCTTGTGGGATCAAACAAGCACCCAGTAATTGCTTAACCTTTTAATCCTAGTATATCAATTTTTTTTTTGTGGCATCTAATCCTTATCCAATGTAATTACAAATGCATCACGGGAAGGAATGAAGAATGTAATTGTGAATTCTCTTACGTTTAAATTTGAAATAATATGGAAACTCATTTTACTGCACGAGTTACCAAAAAGGCAGATTCTTTCTAGTGTGCAGCTTAGGTATGTAACAGAAGTCACATGCTGTGATCGGATATGTCACGGCATGGCACAACATGTGCGTCGTGACTATTTGTATGACGTAAGCATCTTTCAAAAAGTTGACACGACACGCGAACTGATCTTGTCACGGTACGACACATTATGTGGTCATGTGAGTCACGCGTAGTCAGGACCGTTAGATCTTGATCGAATGATAAATATTGAATAAACTAACTTAAATTATGAAAAACATAGTTAAATGTGACCAAATGTGACAAATATAGCCAGTCACATTCGGACACGATATGTGTGATTACTATGTGACTAACGTCCTGTGATTACTATCTTGACCACAACACGACTCAACACATAAAAATATGACTCAATCACAATATGTGACCCAAGTCACAACATGACTAATTAATCACAGCATGGCACAACACGACACAACACATATTTACATCCCAATGTGCAAATAACAAATAACAAGTCTAGCCACAAATTTAGCTTGCAATAATTCACCAACAAACCAAAGAAGTGGCAATATACACTAGTGACTAACTGATCAATGAAGACTTGCCGTTAATAACCAGTCTTAATTTGGTCCCACAGTGACATAAGCATTTCTCACATGAAAATATTAGAATGTGCCTATCCATGTCATAAATGGGTCCCACAGTGACATAAGCCACAGGAAGCTGAAAAGCTTTTATGTGTAATTAGTCACTTGTTTTAGTTAGATAATAAGGTAATTATTAATGGGGATAATTTTTCATACATACCTTTGAAAACTTTTACGGTTTCTTAATTATTTATCCCTAATTTTTTAAATGTCTTATATACTTCTCAACATTTTAAATTTTTTCTTATTTGCCCTAGTTAACCTTCAAGTTGAATTACGAAAACTCCTAATTAGTTCACCTCCGCTTTGAAAATAAAAGACAAAATTATCCTTTGTTCTTTATATTGAAGCACAAAATGTTCCCTCCATTGAATTCTTATTTCCCCACCTCCTCTCTTCTCTCTTTGCTCCCGTTGCTATGCAACTCTAACAATCGTACAATGCTAAAATTGAAGATATATGTATAGGATGTTGTTTTGTTTCATGTTTAATGAAGCAGGGTGGTATATATCCCCATCTTTTATCAACTAAAGATGTATGCTTATGCTTATACCAGTATTATGCTCTAGCTTGTCCATTATATATTGATTTTAATTATGAGATGATAATATACAAAAAATAAAATTGAACTCTTGAGCAAATTAATTGAAAATCTGTATATTGTTTTGTCAGGAAGCATGTGACATATGTATTATACAACTATCATTATCAAACCCATGAAATATGCAAAGCTATTAATAACTATAGTCCACTCATGTTAGTTGATATATATATGCTCAATAGTATTATCATCACGTCATCTTTCAATCCCAAAGAGCAAGAAGTTAATTTAATCTAGACAAAGAACAAAGGGTAATTTTGTCTTTTATTTTCAAAGCAAGCTAGGTAAACTAAATAGCTTTTAGTTTAATTAGAAGGCTAATTACTACATGAAGGACTAATAAGAAACAGTTTACAATGTTGAAAGGTAAATAAAAACAGTAAAAAATTTCAAGGGTATATATATGGAAAATTATCCATATGTACTATTTTCATACAAAAAAGCTACAAGAGTATCATGTATGATTTGCTGTATATTAAATTTCATAGAGTGAGCCTATGGTGCTATGCATAGCACGAATGGGGTCCGTGCTACGGTCAAAAATTTGACTTTTTAAAATCCTAATGGTCGATCCAACCGTTGAATGTGATATCCATATGAATATGTACTTGCAAACTAAATTTTATATTTTTTTCGAATTTTTTTACTATTTTTTTAGATAGGTAGAAAAATCAGTGTTTTCTGAAAATTCTGGACCATCAAAATTCTACCTATCTAAAAAAATAGTAAAAAAATTCGAAAAAATATAAAATTTAGTTTGCAAGTACATATTCATATGGATATCACATTCAACGGTTGGATCGACCATTAGGATTTTAAAAAGTCAAATTTTTGACCGTAGCACGGATCCCATCCGTGCTATGCATAGCACCATAGCCTCACTCATTCATAAATGACTCTTCACTTGTTGTATTGGCGGCAAAACTGTATATTAAATTCAAGTCGTTTAGAATATTTAATTATTGGGGATATATATACACTAGAAGCTTACAATTTCATCAACTTCATTTAGAAGTATATAATATAATTATGCCCAAACTATTAGATATTTATGTAAACTTAATTCATTGATATATATATATGTCAATTATTACATTTCCAATGCATCTTACGCTTCTAGTTGCGTCCTTCATTTCATAAACTAAAATTTCAAACGTTAGTCGAGTTCTGAGAATGTTACACATGGTAAATTCACAAAAGATAATAGAAAATAGCGTTAATATATAGGTTTGCCTATCCTAAGGACCTCACATAATATATATATGAGAGTGGCTAATATCAAAACGTTTGCACCAAGGTCCTCGTGCAACCAAGTCGTTTTCGGATTTTCAAAGTCCAAACGGTCGATCCAAACCGTTAGATGTTCAATCTATATTAAAATATGCTTGGAGACCAAATTTTACATTTTTTGGAATTTTTTAACTATTTATTAAGCCACTTTGAAAATTGCTGATCCGGGTGAACAGTAAAAACAGTGCAACCAAATTCTGGACCATGTGATCAGCAATTTTCAAAGTGGCTTAATAAATAGTAAAAAAATTCCAAAAAATGTAAAATTTGATCTCCAAGTAGATTTTAATATAGATTGAACATCTAACAGTTTGGATCGACTGTTTAGACTTTGAAAATCCGAAAACGACTTGGTTGCACGAGGGCCTTGGTGCAAACATTTTGATATTAGCCATTCTCTCTCTCTCTCTCTCTCTCTCTCTCTATATATATATATATATATATATTTATATATAGATGGGCTACGGTGCTTCGCGAAGTAAATGGTCTTTTTTACTTCACGTCATATTTTCATTTTGAAAATCCAAACAACCGATCTGAACCGTTCAACATGTTCTAAATATTGAAATGTGCTTGGAGACTAAATTTTACATTTTTTTGAATTTTTTTACTATTTATTAAGCCACTTTGAAAATCACTGATCCGGTGGTTCAGAAAATTTTACTGTTTTTTACTGTTTACAGTGGATCAGCGATTTTCAAAGTGGCTTAATAAATAGTAAAAAAAATCCAAAAAATATAAAATTTAGTCTCCAAGCACATTTCAATATTTAGAACATGTTGAACGGTTTGGATCGGTTGTTTGGATTTTCAAAATAAAAATATGGCGTGAAGTAAAAAAGACCATTTACTTCGCGAAGCACCGTAGCCCATCTCTCTCTCTATATATATATTACCAAAATAGACCAGTAGTTGCTGGTATTCACAGATCAGTATTTACTGTCAAGCAAATAATTGACACGATTTTTTTATTAATAGGCAAATAAATTAAAAATATTGAGAAAGGTGAACGATTTCGGAAAATTTTGAAATTCAAGAAGACCGTTATAGTTTATAACGTCCACCGGACATTATGGATCATAACGCCCAGATAATCAGAAAACGTAGAACTCTTCTTATAAAATCAGTAATTCATTGTTTTTGGAAATTAAATCTATACTAGAGTCAAGCCTTAGCTTAAACTAGACTCTAGTTTTTGTTGTTTACTTTTACTGCACATATGCGCATCTCTTTCAATAAAATGGTGAGAGAAATTAACTTATTGAGAAGCAACTAAACTTATCATTTTTATGTTTCTATGTTCAATGTTCAATATGTTCAAGTTCTCTCTTTACATGTCATTGCTAGAGATTACAACTTCTTCCAATACAAGTTCTGTTTACAAGCCGTTGACATCCCTTTATATGCATCTCAAGTCAACTAGGACTAAATTGAGTTCAACACCTTTTTTTAAATTATGTTGGACAAGTGACAGTATTTTCTTCACTTGGTATACGCAGCGTTTCAGCTGTCAGAGCAATTATTGGAATAACAGAATTTTGGCTTTATCGCCTTCTCTTTCTTGGTTGTTTTTGAACGAAGCAGTACCATACCTCACTTTTGTTTTAATATGAATGAGGTCAAAGTATCGTACCTTTAAATATTTATAAAAAGTATTGAGTGATATGCATATTACAAAATGTAATATGGTTCACGCTGTGAACTCATATTTTTATTTTTAAAGTTCAATTAATCGATCTTAACTATTCAACAAAATCTTCATACATAAAAATGTACTTGCAATTAAATTTTATATATTTAAAAAAATTGTACTATTTTTTAAATAGATAGAAAATCACTTGATTTGAAAATTCTAGACTATACAAAAGTGGTTTTCTATCTATTTAAAAATATAGTAATAAAATTCTAAGAAAGAATAATATAAAATTGGATCTTCAAATTAATACATTTTCAAACGGAGATCGATCATGTTTATTGGTTCAAATTGACTGTTTGAACTTTAAAAATCAATTATGAGTCCATATTACGTGTTGACTCGTAATATATTACCATAGCCTCACTCAAAAATATTTAATTAAAGTTTAAATCTACAACTTGCGATATATTGTGACTAAATTTTTTACCATCTCTTAAGAAAAGCTGATTATCTTTATACTTGTTGATGATCATAAAATGCTGCCTCCTGCTCAATTCATGTTTGGAGAAAATCAGTTTTCTTTTAGTGGAAAATAATAATAATTTAAAAATAGAAAGTTTGAATTCGAATGAAAATCACTTAAAATATTAAATAAGTGGCTGACTTGATCTGAAACTTTATTCAAAAAAGAAAAGAAAAACATGTCCGAGAGGGAGGAGGCCCAAAGATCGTATAAACAATATTTACTATATTTGTATTTTGGTTCTAAATAGCGCGCTATAGCATTTTCGGACCATAAAAGTTATAGCGCTATTGGCGCTGTAGCCAGTGGCGGAACCAAGGCCTGGGCCTGGGCCTTGGACCCCCCTTGGTCCAGAAAAATATAGAGCCCTTTAATAAAAAAAATAAAACTGGCACCCCCACTGTCTTTCTCTCCGCACCCCCTCTGGCACCCCGCACCCCCTCTTTAATAAAAAAAACTGGCACCCCTTCTGTCGGGCACTCTTGGATTTATCAACCACCTGTTGGCCGCAAAAACTGGCCCCCCTACCGATCATTCATGGTTCCTCCACTGGCTGTAGCGGTGCAATATGGACATAGCGCCGTTTTAATTAGCCGTTATGTTATGATACGATAAATGCTATTTAAACCTTTGGAAAATTCTTTATTTATTTATTGAATTTTAAATTGTTTTTGTTGAAGAAGATGATTAATTTGTATGAACTTATCACACATAAAATAGATAGATAAGCAATTTATATTTCCACTGACAGCACACCATGCATGCACATGAATCTATTGTGGAACTTTTTGCATCCGATGTGACGATATATAGTATATATTAACATACCGTAGTGAAGTATCAAATAATGATCGTCGCACTAGAGGCCACTATATTATATTTTAAGTAGCAATTATTTTGTACTATAAATTTTATAAAATTACCCCCAATATATCAACACACACACGGAGAGGTTGCCAAGAATATTCTGCCTCAACCGGGTCTAACCAGCGAGGTTTATACAAATCATTAAAATATCTCTGGATTTTCTGTCTCATAAAGTGTGCATGTAATTAATAAACGAGGTTCGATATATACATTCTTTTTTGGGCTCATAGTGCTCACGAATTAGTATAAAAAAATTAATTTTATGAATATTTGAAGTTGGAGGGATTTAATGTATACTAGAGGTGAAAACAGAGCGGATAACATCCGATTCGTATTTGAAAAATAAGATATGAATATTTGTATTCTGATAATAAATATATAACATATAGTTTAATATATATTATAAAAAAAATTATCTTATTCACTATTATAATTAGATAAATATTATGCACTTTAATATCATTTTAATAATATTTATATATTTTTTAATAAGTATCTGATCTGATCTTTACTATCAAAGAGAGACTATATCAGTACCCTAGTTCAGATCATCCAGAACCACTAATCAGCTAAAAGAGTTTGCTTGAAATTAGTACAAAAGAGGAACACAAAATACAAACAGTTATTAATTAATTACAATCACCCATAACATTTTGAGTACTTAATTTGAAGCAGCTATACTATCAAATACTATCAAAGGAAGAATCAGAATCGATCATCAGCATCTGAGTCAAAAGGGACTCCACCACTAGTTTCATTAATGGCTTGGATCTTAGCAAGAATATGCATGTAGTTAGAGAGGTCAGAATGATTTCTTTTTTCTGAGTATATGTGTCTGACAGAATGATTAAGCTGCCTACTTTGTTTGATATCACAATTATAATATACATGAAAAAAAAAAAAAAAACTTGACATCAATAATCGTAGTTTGTCATTCAAAATTTCAATGTTCATCGAAAACTTTTCATTCAAATTTTAAATTTATAATCTTTTGCACAAAGATTATTGTCTTTTTTTAGCGGACTAAAGACATGTTCTTAAATTACTAATCATTTACTGTTAACATTTAAAAAAAAAATGACATGATCCATCAAAGAAATGGAAGGACTGATTCTATAATTTGAGCACTTTTCTAATCCACAGGTCATTATTATTGAAAGCCATCTAAAACAATTTTAATGAATTTTTTGGATTAGTGTCAAAATGAGTCGGACACAACTCCTTAAAATAATTGCTAGTTACCTTGCTTTGGTTTCTAGATTTGCTTTGCTATATACAATATGCCCATTTCGCTTTACACTTTTAGATCTATTCGGCCGTTTACTGTGCGTGTGGAAAAAAAAAATTCACTCAAACTTTGCGAAAATCAACCCACGCACACAGTATTTTCAGTTCAAAAATTTCCATTCCATCATTCATTCCCGTTCCCATTCTACAGCTGAACAGGCCCTTGGTGTGTGCTGTGATAGTGCAATGAGACGTCATCGCCACTTTCTCTCTTAACAGAAGACCTCAAAACAGCGGTTCAGCCATACAAAACCCCCTATTTCTGTTTTTATTTTTTCTCCGTTTCACCCCAAATGGAGGTGATCTCATTATAAAAAAAATATATATGTACACCTTTTTTTTTGTTTGTTTATTCTTCCAAATTTTATTTTGGTTAAAAAAGTTTGACTGATTGGTTTATTTAGTTTGGTTCGATTTAAAAAGTATGATAGTTAGAATTTCTATTTATGGTTTAGTTTTGATAACTGAAAGCAAATGTTAACAAACATTACATTACTATAGTAATATTTAGGGATGTAAACGGTCGGATACGGATTGGATAGAGGTCTTACCGTATCCGTATCCGTTATAATTTTCGGATACGGATACGAATACGGATAGTCTCGGATACGGATACGGATCGGATATTAAACGGATACGGATACGGATCGGATATCGGACGAAAACGGATACGGATATGAATATAATTCGGATAATTAAAAATAAATTACTAATATACATTTTAATAAAGAATAACATCTAAATATAACTTCTTTCATTCATAAATTAGATCTAATATTTTTCATAAGAAGTTCGTTGGTTACAAAACATATATAATGTTAACAAAATAATAGACACTAGTCATGTCATATCGTTCATCAAAATATACTAACCTATGCTTTACAAATAAAATAAGAAAACATTTATAAATAAATAAATAAATAAATAAAATGAGAAAACAATAATTAAAAAAACATTTTAAAAATAAACATTTAAAACATTTACAAATAAGTAAACATTTATAAACAAACAAACATATAAAATATGTAATTACAAAAATAAGAAACAAACAAACATATAAAATATGTAATTAAAAAAATAAGAAAACAAACAAACATTTAAAATATTGTAATTAAAAAAATAAGAAAACAACAATTAAAAACATTTTAAAAAATAAATATTTATAAATAAACAAACATTTACAAATATGAAATTAAAAAAAAACATTTAAAAAAAATCCGAATCAGACCAATTAGTTAGCCACAAAAAGAGAGAAACAGAGTTAAAAAAAAAATTGGAGAGAGCACGTGGGGTTGGGAGGCAGAAAAGGAAAGAGAGAGAGTGGGTCTCAGGCTCTCAGCAGTAAAGAGAAGGAGAGAAGATTGGGTAGAAAAAAAATGATGTGTAATGGGAACAAATGGTTGTATCTCGGAGTGAAATTCGGATATCCGAATTAAATAAGTTGTCGGATACGGATAATTATCCGTATCAGGATCCGTATCCGATTCAATATTCAGAACCGTATCTGTATCCGTATTCAGTAAAAAATTATCCGAATCCGAAAATATCCGTATTCGAATCCGGAATTTTTCGGATTCAGATCCGGATGAATGCGGATAATATCCGATCCGTTTACACCCCTAGTCTACTAATATTACACATATTAATATATAAATTTGTAAGTTAGTATTCATATCATTTGTTAAAAAGTTAGATTTTTATAGTTCGATTATATAAAAACTGGTTCTTCCTTGTTCGGAAATTGCGTGGTTGGAAAATTCAAATCTTTTAACAAATTAAAAAATAGAACTTGCATCAAATTCTATTCTATTTTTCATGTGTTTGTGTAGCATAGGCTGTATTCAAAATTTGAGATTTAAATAATAACAGTTATATTTGACATTGTAACAGATTTTCAACTTGTCAGTCTTTTCAAGATAATGTATTTATTTACTTACTAAGCCTGTGTTGATATCTAACATAGATATCTTTGTATTATAGTAGGCTGAGCAATAAGCAACCTAAATTCTTGTAAATAACCTTAAACTTTTTATTTATTAATATATTATTGACGACATTTTGTCGTTGACCTTATATTAGAAAAAATATATTTTCAACTTTCCAACCATGCACACCTATAAAGATTTTTTTATCTTTATAAAATTTATCCAATTTTGTTTAAATGTTTTTATTTTATATCTAGTTGACTATATCAAGATATCTTATCCATTATCTAGTTAAGTAATCAAGATATCTTATCCTTCATTCAAAAGCTCTGAACTTGAAATTAACTAGAAGTTAAATGTTCTTCTACCATGCATTGCATTGTACGAATTCATATCGAGGTTACATAATATTTATGTTTAAATTTGGAACATCCAATCAAAATTCAGACTAATTTATTCTGAAATGGAATATACAAACATCTTTAATATTTTAAACATAAATATTATGTTACCTTAGGTGATATGAATTCACAATGCACAAGAGAAAGAGTGACATATCCCTCCGTCAATTAAGTCAACGAGCTATTTTTTTTTTCTTTTGAGAAAAAGTCAACTAGCTACTTGTTTTTTTTTCTTTTAATTGGATTAAATTTTATCGAAGTACCTTTAAATATTAATGTTTTCTTGGTATAACAAAAAATATATATAATTTCTACAAGTGAAATTAATTTTAAAATCATAACAATGTACATAACTAGCTGGAAAATGTTAGTTTCTTGTAGAAAACAACACCTCCTGTTCTGAGATAAAATGGAGAGGAGGGGGCAAATTCACAACAGAAACGTAAAGAGAACAAAATTAAAAAGATAACACACTCAAAACTGAAAAGGGCTGCACTGAATATCACCTCTTTTTTTATCTCCTTAAATAGACACCCTTTGTAACAGACTTCACATCACACCTTCAACCTCATTTTAAAATAGCACACCATGGATGATTTCCCAGACCTGGCCATAAAAACAGGACATGAGAGAGAATCCCTAGTTTCATCCAAGAAAGAACTAAGCGTCGATGAAATCATCGAACAACATGTCGGTCCTTTGGGGTTTGCACAGCTCTTGCATGTTTTCTTGGTGTCTCTTGCATGGATATTCGATTCACAAAACACACTCGTCACTATTTTTACCGATGCACAGCCGGCCTGGAGGTGCAAGGGATCGTCATGCGACTCGAGTGCGATGTGTACACTTGATCCGCGCATGTGGGAATGGGTTGGAGGAGATAAGAGCTCGACGATTGCCGAGTGGGGGCTTATTTGCGATAAAAAGTTTCAAGCGGGCATTCCCGCTTCATTGTTCTTCCTTGGATCCCTCATAGGTATATATTTTTCTTGTACCCAAATGCATTATTTCATTAATTAGTGACTCATCTTAGTATAAATTATTTTCCATTTGTTATGATCTAAGTATTATTATGTGATTCAAAATATGCCAGAAAGCAGAATTTGAGTTAAATAAGGGTTTAATTGATGAGGAAACGAGCTTGATAGAAATTTTGATTTACTTATTTGATATTTGTGATTAATCAATTAAGTCCGATAACTTTACCAAACAATATATGACTGTTTTTGACAAACTCTAAAATTTCACATATCTAATATTGACCTCTTCTAAATTATTATTGATGAAGTTTATATATCTCACTGCAAGAATTTGAATTTGAGTGAAATAGCACAAAATTTGAAATTTTTTGCAAGAAATCGAACTTTATATATGGACTATTCCGATCACAATTTAGTATTAAAAATTGACATCTGCTTTTTATGTGGGCTTCAAATTTGCACTTAATGTGGCTAGCAAGCTTCTTATAAGATTCAAGAGAGGATCCCCTGTTTCCAATAATCTTATCTATCCCGCATTTTCAAACAAATTACAATAACATTCCAAATTCTATAGTTTGACAACACTGTCAAAAGCTTAACAACATGTTCAGTATATATGAAATATTAATAGGTAAATAAAAAATTATGTTCCCAATCTGTACTTTTAAATGATTGGATACTGAAGTACACTTCAGATATATAAATTAAAGATTATAACAGAGCAGTTTTGGCTTCATGCAGTGTGCGTACAGACTATAGAATCAAACAGCACTACGGATATTTAGTGTGCTACATGAAGTAAAAAATACTCTGTTAAAAAAATTACCCAATATATACTTGTTTCCTTTTAGTATAACACACCAGTTATAGAAATAGCAAGTATCATTCAAAAACCATCCAGTTAGGAATGGATATCCAAATCTGGTGAAATGGTCAATCTATCAAAATTGAACCCAAACTGCTAATGATATTTTAAACAACTTTAATTGAGAGATCCAACCAATTATCTTACGTAAATACTTCTCTGAAGATAAAGTTGATAATATTTTAATTTTGTCTACATGTGCTTATAGAACAATTTTTTCTTATCCATAACAATTATTTTTGGCTGTTTCGTCTTACCAGATAAGGTGAAAGAGTAATGATCTTTTTCTGGATCAATTGTTGCCAGAAAAGTGACGAAAATAAAGATAGAATTTCTTTCTTAGAGGATAAATCTTTTACTTTTTTTGCTCGCAGTGCTTTTTCGGGTAAATATATTGACAGAGCTATTTTGACTTTACGCAATGCACCTGTCATATATTTTTTTCACTCTATTGATTGTGCTTTGCGTGAAACCAAAATAGATCTGTCAATATGTTGCCCGATTTTTCAGTTTATGCACCTAATCCAGAGAAAGTTTAGATATATAATTTAATCAAAATTCAAGGCCAATTGCTCAATTAAGACCTAACAAGTGTCCAATCAGATACAAGTACAACATTATATATCTCTGTATTGCGAATCTCAGACCTAACAAGCTATCTGCTAATTCCAAATCCATGTTACATTAGTCCTTAATTTAGAATTCAATTCATTTTTGTAACTAAAATCCTTTTTACATCATGTACCACATATACTTTCAGACTGTACTCTGATTGCACTATTTTCAAAAAAAAAAGAGGTAGCAAAGATATAGCGTGAATATGCACCAGCAATCAACAATAATTATTCAAAGAATTCACACCAACAATCACATATCCTCAAAGTATATGAAATTTAATTACATGTACATTATTTATTGAACAGGATCTGCAGTGCATGGTCGGTTAGCTGACGCCTACCTTGGTAGAAAAAAGACAGTACTTCTATCTTGCATCCTAACTTCCATCACTGCCTTTTTAACATCTCTTGCCCCAAATATTTGGGTCTATACCTTTCTCCGTTTTTCAAACGGTTTTGCCCGGTCCGGCATTGGCATCTGCTGTCTAGTCCTCTCAACTGAGGTCGTCGGTCGTTCCTGGCGTGGCCAAGTCGGCCAGTATGGATTTTTTTTCTTCACTGTTGGTTTCCTCTCCCTGCCTTTAATTGCCTACCCGGTGCGCGAATCATGGAGAAGCATGTACAAAATCATGTCAATTTTCCCATTGATATACTCGGTACTGATCCTTCCCTATGTTTCCGAGTCACCACGGTGGCTTGCGTTAAAGGGAAGAACAGACGAGGCCATGCAGGTGCTAATGAAATTTGCCAAGCGTAATGGCAAGACTATACCGTGTAATGTGTTCATCTTGAATCCAATAAGTACAGAGGGTGGTCAATCTCAAAAGAGTGAGAGTTTATGGTCGGCAGCATGGGCAAGTAAGAGAATTGCCACCGTCATGCTCGCCGGCTTTGGAGTCGGATTTGTCTATTATGGGGTTCAATTAAATGTTGAAAACCTCGAATTCAACGTATACTTCACCGTGGCAATTAATGCCTTGATGGAGATACCTGCAGTGTTTATAGGCAGTGTTTTTCTGGGTTTTATGGATCGACGGGTCTTATTCTCTACCTCAGCATTTCTTGCCGGTATCTCGTGTCTTTTGTGCACCATTTTCTCGGGTAAGGGTAAAGGCAAAGGAAGTTTAGTTCAACTAGGCATAGAGGCTGTTGGTTTCATGGCAGCATCTCTGTCCTTTGACGTGATATACATATACTGCGTCGAGTTGTTTCCTACTAATGTCAGGAACTTTTCTGTGTCGATGTTGCGTCAGTCACTGATGCTCGGGGCGGCCATTGCACCTGTGATGGTTGTGTTAGGCCGTCTGCAGCCGGCGATTTCATTCTTCGTGTTTGGCGCATTGTCGATTTTTAGCGGGGTGGTTACATTTTGGCTGCCCGAAACGAGAAATTCTCCTCTGTACGAGACACTGGAGCAGCAGGAGAAAGAGGAAAAATTCACCTTGGGATCTGCTGGAGATATGGAGATGGTTGATTAACAGTATAAATTATGAATCTATACAGCAGAGAATAAGATGAGTAGGCTATTGGTTTAATGTGGCAAATCATGAAAAGGAATGTAAATTATTTGTCAAATTGAATTTGGGTGGTTTCGTAAAAGACCGCCTGAAGTAATTAATGCATGTAATTTATTCCTCTTCGTGGAAATGTAATTAATCATATTTTATCTTGAATAAACTTCTCTGATGGTACATATAAACCATTATTCCATAAGTGATCTCAGTCGAACTGTCGAAGCAACGACATCGCTATCCTTTTTTTCTTCTGAAAGCAACAATTCTGTTCTTTATCAACAATTTCGTACCAAAATACGTTCACCAAGTAATTAATAACTACTGATACTTTCTTCAATTCAATTTGATTTCTCAGATTCTAAACCCCTAATTTATTAAAAAATGGTTAAAATTTTACAATTTCTGTTAATTATGTTTACGTTGACAGATCTATAATTGTGGCATGATAGTTTTTTTTTTTTTTTTTTTTTTTGAGAAAACATGACAGTGGCTGTCATGGTTACTATATATGAAAATTGTTACAATTACAACTAGGCCCCTCAAACTTGGCCTATTTACACAATTTTTGAGCCACATTGTTCCCTCTTGCAATATTCTTTCCCCCAGTACCTCTGACCTCACTCTATTTCCTCTGAAAATTAATTCATTTCTCTGTCGCCATATCCCCCAACAGGCACACAGAACCCTTGTAAATTGTAATCCATTCCTGCTTCTGAATTTTTTATGACTGCTAACTTCCGCCCATGATTTTTCCAGAATTTCCGGTACCGACTGGTACCGTACCAGTCTTTGTACCAGTAGCCTAACTTTGAGGGATCTTTGCATATGACTCCAAACTGAATTGTGGCATGATAGTTGCAAAGAAGATTTTGAGATTTAGCCTTCTACACCCTAAATTTTAGTTTCTGTTTCCAGATTGTCAGTGAAATTTACACCTTGATTGGAACAAAATTGCGTGATTTTATATTATTTCAATAGAATAGATTTCCGCAGAAACTGGTTTAGAATTGAAAAGAAATCAGATATCTCTGGTCAGACCATTCTACTCGCTTTGTCTAGGTTCACTTTCCTCAAATTATGCTTAGCTATTTCTCCTCAATCCGGTCCAATCAGCCCTAGTAACATATCAGGCTAGGCCTGATTTCCAATAGAACAGGTTGGGTTGGGTTGGGCTGGGTTAGGTATGGGCTTTGCTCTCTGAAAGCCCGACTAGTCCAACCAATGCAGAGTAGATGTATTATCAATGAAAGGCAAAGGCTTATAGTCAGGACTGTCAGGTCGCCTCAGTTTCATGTCTAACATAGAGAGGCCGAAGGTAGTGTTCCTACTGCATATGTAAGAGATATTTAATTGGGACAATCACCAAACAATATCTTATTTCAGCAGTTGCATTTACAATTTTGTCTACTGGACCTCAACTTGAATCCATATCCTCTCAGGTACCAGAGGAGGTAGGATACTCCTAGTCGAGCCAAAATCAATTTGGTGTCTATTTAGAATATAGGGGGCCGTTTTGAGATTCGTGCCAGATTGAAACGGATGACTTAGATCTCATCCGTGTTGAGAATTCGGGGTTGAAATTTGGGTTTGGAGCTGGTACATACAAGAATATTTTTCTTTTTAAATAATTGATAAAGAACTAAAAGAGAAATTAATATCTTTGCTCAAACTTACAAAATAAAAATTGATCTTTGGTCCTTATGATCAAACTTTGGCAACAAATTCAGAGAAATTAATTAATGTTACTGATAATAATTTCATCTAAAGAGACAACTCCTGTAAGACGGGGCCCAGTAATCAGGCGTGCCAGTATCTTGGCAAACCTCAGGGGCGCAGGAAACAGGAACCAAGCAAAGCCCTCTACTCCTTAAATCAACATCTTGATCTGCCTTCAGATCTCTTGCTTCCATGCCTCCCCATATTGCATTATGATCCTAATTGAAGGAGCATTTATGAATATTATTGATTAGCGATCAATCAATATATTGGTTAAGTGATATAAAGAGCAAGAAATAATTAAGATGATGTAAATAATATTTCCTTGTACGTACCTTGCTAGCACATGATTTGATGTATGGATCACTAAATAACTGCATCAAGAAAAAAAGGCAATAAATTAACAAACTACGATAAGCTCACCATATCCCTCTTACTGTCTACCAATAAAAATATTTTTTAGCAGTTGGTAATATTTGTTAAAATAGTTCCTATATTATCTCTCTAAATTTTCTGACATATGTACTATGAGTACCTGGAACAATCCTCATCATTCTAATATAGTCTGTCTTTATCAAGTTTGTTGCACTTTTATTAAGTATATTTTTTGTGCATAATCACCTTTAAGTCTTCAGAGTGGAGTAGTAAAACGAAAGAAACTTTTAGCACCATGAATGCTGCAACTATTATTATTTCATATTTTTTATCTTTTCCCTCATATTTTTTTTTTCCCTCTTCTATTAGTTTTTATAACTAGTTACTTTCTTCAAAAGGAAATATTCTCAGATTTAAAGTATCACCTGAATCTGCTCGTGCAAAATTTTGATATAGTTGTAAGTATCCAGTAGTACTGACGCTGTATCAGTCTGTTAAAGAAATGGGAACCAAATTTAGATAGTAATCCTAATATTTCAATTCATCTTATTTATTAATATCAAATATTCAGTGTATTACCTTTCCGAAAGGAGCTACAATCTGTTGGAGTGCACTAATCTTGTCCAACAGCTTAACTTTAGGTACCTGAGGCGCCTTTTTTCATACAAGAGATTTCAGCTTTTAGAAAATTAAAATTTGTATGCCATTAAATTTGCAAAAATTTCCTTTAATGATGAGAAATTTGAGGGAAATTTTGGTAAATTACATTACATGAGTATATGACAAACTACTACATTCAGTTTTATGAATACCTTCAACTGTAATAGAACAAATTTGGTTGATAATAGAACTGCTAAGCATCAATGACTGATCAGTGCAATTACTAGATATGAAAGTTGTTCCAACTAGGCAAAAATAAACTTGAATGAAAACTTTGGGATTTTTATATCTGAAGACCATGTAAGTTGTTAATTATTTTTTATATCAAATCTTATATCTAATTACCTTTGATGTTGTTGTTGAAGTTTGTTGTTTAGGCTTTTTGGAATTTGCCTCTGAACTATCTTCAGATTTTCTCTTCTTGTTATCAGTAGTTATTCCACTGCTTCTACTACTACTTGGCCTAGCCTGCAAAACAAATTTGACATAATCAGTCTTGATTGATACTATACGTGCCAAAGACAAGAAAATTAAATAAAGAAATCATAAGTGTTGCTTACCAATGATATTTCGGATCCGATTTTCTTGGAATCAACTCTTTGTGAAATTGTTTGAGCTGATTTGCTGTTTAAACAACCATCAAAAGATATGAGATCTGCCAAATTCCTAGAGCATGACCATGGGGCATCGACCATTTCATTACACAACTTGTGATTGTTCAATCCTAAGACCGATGTACCACTTCCAATTTGGTGTGCGTTAGCGTTGTGATAACCAAATATGTCTTGCTGTTGTTTTTCTTCTTTCAAATCATAGTTGTAGCATGCCATGCTCTTTGTAAAAGAAGGATTAGACATCACATGTTGAGCCATCAATGGAGGAGCTATCGACCAATTACTAGCTAAATCGAACTGAGTAATTCCATTATAATAGTTAATTGAATGTGCTAGCCCCAAGTTATTGTCAACATCTTTCGAGTAATCATTAAATACATTGGACGACAAGGTTTTTGACGACAACAATTCGAGGAACTTTTCTCCACTATTGTTCAGGTCATGATCATCAAGTCGCATGCTACCTCCAGAATTTCTACAAGAAATAGATTCTCTTAAAAAAATTACAAATAGTTCTCGATTACAGTTACCCATCGATCCAAACATGCACGCATAAGGCTGATGTGAGGGTCTATATAATATAACTTGGAGATAGATTTTATATGTTTTTTTCCAAAATGAAAGAAGTGTGCGGAGATTAGTTACGAATCTTCACCTCACAAGAAAAAATGGATAACTCTCATCATCTCCTTTTCATTCAAGTAAGATGAATAAGATGAACATGTATCTCGTTATAGGAGGTGCATGCTGAGCTATACAGATAATAAATATGCTAGTTTCATGTCTGGTAATAATATGCATGCAAGAATATAATGCTTCTAGCACTACGTACAAAAGAAAATAAATTTAGTGGATACTCACAATAGAAGATGATTCCACATATGGTTCTTGCTGGAGAGGTCGGTTGTCGTGCTTGATGAATCGACGCTAATGCAAGTTTGGCTTGATGTATCGGTGAAATTGTATGGCATGGAGAGATCTTCTTGGCTCGGCAAGGCCGAATTCGGGTCAGCATGAAGCCATCTTCTCACTGGGCTCCAAGAAGCCATGAACTGCATTTGCATGTGTGTTTATATATCTTGTTTGGTGATTTTGGGTGTAGACTTTTGGTTTGGATGTTTTTGGTTGGCTTGGTGTGGGCTGGTGCTTAAATAGGGGTGGAAAACCAAGCAAGGGATCTCAGATAGGGATCCTTAATTAGTCAAAAGAGACTAGCTAGGTGCTTTTACCGTGGTAAAGATAACCGCAGGTAGTTTGCTTTTACTGTGGTAAGAGATATGTAGCAAAGTAAGGCCTGTTCGGCGTGGTACTGTGTGTGTGGGGAAAAAAATATTCATTCAAACTGAATTTTTTTTTTTCACACGCACAGTACGTAACATTCAGTTCAAAATTTTTTTGTTCCCAAGCTCATTTCCGTTCCCCTCTTGGAGCCGAACAGGCCCTAAGTGATTTCACTTAGGAGGGCACGGAAGTTTCACAAGTCAAAAAATAATGTTAATTTATGTTATTCTTCTTTTTCTTAAAAAAAAGTTAAGGGTAGTTGTAGCATGCTTCTGACCTTTTAAAAGTTACATCTATTTGAATTCTTTTTAAAAAACATATTCAAACTAAAAACGTAAAAAAAAAATGACTTGATAAAATGTTATTTAAATAGAGAGAAGCGAAAAGAGAGATGGGAGAGGCGGTGTATCAAATTAATATCAATTTACAAGTTGCTTAACTTTTTATCAAATAATTTACAAGCTTTTAACAGTTGAATTTAATGACTATTTAATGGATGACCAATTAAATTTCAGATGGACTCAATAATTTTGATTCACATTACATCTAAAAAAAAATGAAGGATGTTTCTACAATTTTTATTTTTTAATTTAAATAGTTTTTTCGAGATGTCATATGAATGTACCATAAACATTAGATGTGCACCGTAAATATCAAAAATTATACGAGGGAAATAATTAATGTTTTACTTTGGCTATTTAAAAATTAATCAAACAATAACAAATCGTCCCTTACAAATCCAATTATTGACATTTATTTTGTTGGTTAACAAGGAAAAAATTATCTCATTTGTCATAGAAAACAAGATTCAAATCAGCTGAAATCCAAAATACATGAACAGTGTTTCTGGAATTTCTGAAATTCCGAATCCAGCCGTTCAACTTTTTCTGTGCATGCATCTCGAAACAGCTAGTTTTTCTGTGCACGTATCTCGAAACAGTTCAACTGCTGAATTCTGAATTCCAAAAATTCCAAAAACACTGTTCATGCATTAGAATTTCAGCAGATTTGGATCCTAAAAACCATGATAATTCCAAATAATGCTTACGTCGGCATGACATAAGCAAATGCTTCATTTTAAAAGTTTAAGAGAGAAGTAAAGAAATGTGTGCGCGCGCGCGCAGTCCATCCACTGAGGCAAGAGGTCGTGTCCAAATAATTATTGGGTCGCTCTTGGTCGTTGTAGGGTCATCCTAGCTAGGCCACTCTTGCTACCTTTTTGAAGGTGCATTTTATGCCTCCTTTTCCTCTAATTTTATCCGACATTCTTGCAACACATCATTGGTTTTTTGGTAACTATAATTATATATGTACGGACACTAAATTAAACCAAAGAAGAGGGTTTCACGGATTTCGAACATGATTCTGGTATCTCCAAACTCCAAAGGAATGCCATTATTAATGCCAAAAGGAGGTGGTGGTGTTAGTTTAGTGCTAAAAGGAGGTATTATTGGAACTTTTCGTAATGTGAACTTTTAATTAATTTCTAGATAGAAAATCAACATGATTAGTGTATGTTGCAAATGCTAAATCAAATATACAAGCACTATATCAAGTCAATCATATTGATCTTGCCGGAATGGTGCAGATGATCGACAGCAAGGGCGGACCCACTAATAGAGTATGGGGTCAATTGACTTTCATTTTTTTTTTTCAATTTTTTTATTTATACATAGTTTTTTTTTTATGTAATTTAGAGTAAAATGTTACGGCTACTGTAAAATTGACTCCATTCGGAGCACAAAAATGTTATATGATTGACTCCCATTCAAATTTAACCCCATACTTTGAAAGTTTGACTCCACTCCTGATCGACAGTCGTTGAATTCGGAACAATGGCTCGGATTTACTGCATAAAATGGTACATAATAGTGCATTTTTTTTTAATATCAATACCAATGTCTTTACATATATATTTATATATGAGTGAGGCTACGGTGCTATGCATAGCACGGATTGGGTCCGTGCTACGGCTCAAAATTTGACTTTTCAAAATCCTAACGGTCGATCCGAACCGTTCAACATGATTATAAAATGAATATGTACTTGCAAACCAAATTTTATATTTTTTCGAATTTTTTTACTATTTTTTTAGATAGGCTGTTTTTGGATGGTCCAGAATGTTCATATCAAGTGATTTTCGAAAAAATAGTAAAAAAATTCGAAAAAAATATAAAATTTGGTTTGCAAGTACTATTCATTTTATAATCATGTTGAACGGTTCGGATCGACCGTTAGAATTTTGAAAAGTCAAATTTTGAGCCGTAGCACGGACCCAATCCGTGCTATGCATAGCACCGTAGCCTCACTCTTTATATATATATAGATATATATACATGTCTTACAGTAAGGGTAGAGATAATTTTACAGGGCAGAACTTAAGGTAATGCATGAGTGATTTATCATTCCATAATTTTTTTTTTATATCATGTATATAAAAAATAATTGAAATTTCATTTTTTTATTTCAAGTTCTTATACAGTTCACTGATTTAGTCCCTCCCTCATACAAAAATAAATGTGTGCTTGTAGACTAGTGGTTAGAATTTCATTTTGTGGTTGTAGATATTTGAGTTCAAAATTTCAGTGACCATACATTATACATTTTGAAATAAATTTCAGCCTCCAACTTAAATTTTTAAAATTTTCTAGTTCCATCTGATCATTCAGTTTAGCTCTTAATTAATTATGGTTATCAAATTTCTATACAAATATTGACTAAAAAAGCGTGACCACAAAATCAGAGTTCACATTGACAAAGGATAGCTAGCGCTCTAGAACCTGCTTTGGGGCAGTAAAGACTAAAGAGAGAGGTGCTTCAAACAAGCACTTGAGTACTTGATAGCTAGTTGCTACTGAGGAAGCTACTTTCCAGCAAAATGGATCCATGGATTTCATGCGTTATGTCAGAATCAGGAGATATGAATTTGGCAAAGGTTAACTAAGAACAAATTAAGCCTCTGAAAATTCTTTTTGGAACAGCACAGCGCACGCGATTGAAAGAGACTTGCCAATATTTGACATAAAGATTCCCGACTTAGAAGCCGAGAAGCACCTGTTGTTTATTGTAATTGTCAATATTATATCTTTTTTTTTTATTTTTTTTTATTTTTTTTCGAGCTTCACTATACCAGTCACACCACAGCCTCTCTGTGTAGGAGGTCACATGTTCAAATCCGGAAAGGACAATCTTTTGTAGATTTTAAATAATTTGGTGACTTGACCTCCAACTTTTATTCGGAAAAAAAAAAAACCAGTCACGCCACAACATAATTTTCTTTAATGAGAAAGTAAATAGTTGATATTGATTACTAGAATATTTATTTATGAAAAAGCTAGCTTTTGCATCACCAAATAAAAGAGCATAAAATAAATTATATATTAGAGATTGAGATCCTCGACAATGCACCAAAAATTAGAATACATATCTCACAAGTGTGGATGCATCAAGATTCGTGTTGTCATAAATAAAATTCTTCCTAAAAATCCAACGATTGATCTAGATGTGGCACAGCATGAAACAACTTTATGGCGTTAAGCAGTGCTGTCAAAAATGTAATTCATTTCACCTAAGGCACCTCACTGTTTGAGAATTGAATCTGGTCCATTCAACACGAATCTTAAAGGGTCCCTGCATTACAGATTGGGGTTGCATTGGCCCGGATTCAAACTCAAACGGTGAGGTAATGCAGAGGATCCGGACTCGTCAAAAATGAGCATTTTTAGTCCATTTCATTTCTCTTTGTGGCTAGCATTGATTTTGAAGGGAGGCCAAAACAAGTGCAAGGAGCTGCACTGTCCTTCAATTAATTGGACCTTATCAGGTTAGTTTCTTTGATATACAAAACAGGATGTCAAAAGTTTCATGAGCTAATCAACCCTTGTCCCAATTTAGAGGAGCAGGCGTGCAGCACTAGCTAATCTATCTTCTCTATTCATCCCAAGCATACCCTTTACAAATTCCAATTTAGAGGTGGTGTTTGGTTGTGGACTAAAATTAAGGAAGTCTAAATTGATTATTTCAACTTAGGCCGGTTTAAATTATTCATGTTTGGTTGAAGTTTATAGTTAGATTATGGCTTAAGGTATTCCTTGTTTAGTTAGAGTTAGTGAAGAACTAAAATTTTGGAAGCCTAAGTTAGTTAATTATTAATAATAAGATACTAATTATATAATATTAGTATATTAATAATAACTATAATATATTATAATATTATTATAACAATTATTTAATATATTAACAATATAAGATATTAATTATATAATTATATATTAATAATAAGATACTAATTATATGATATTAATATATTAATAATAACTATAATATATTATAATATTATTATAATTATTATTTAATATATTAACAATATAAGATATTAATTATATAATTATATATTAATAATTATTTAATATATAAACAATATAACATATTAATTATATAATTATATATTAATAATAAGATACTAATTATATAATATTAATATATTAATAATAACTATAATATATTATAATATTATTATAATGATTATTTAATATATTAACCGTATAACATATTAATTATATATTAATAATTATTAATAAAAGATACTAATTATATAATATTAATATATTAATAATAATTATAATAATTATTTAATATATTAGCAATATAACATATTAATTATATTATTATATATTACTAATAATTATTAATAAAAAGATACTAATTATATAATTTTATTATAATAATATTAATAATTATTTAATATATTAACAATATAAGATATTAATTATATAATTATATACTAATAATAATTATGAATAATAATATACTAATTATATACTAATAATATATTATTATAATCATTCGAGTTAGTTCATGACGTGCAATAAAATTAAACCACCATGTGAAGTGGTTTAATTTAGACCAGCCTAAAAATCGGCTTATGCCATCTTAGTCCGGCTCAATTAATACTCGTTTGGTGGAATAACAAGGACTAAACCCTTATTCCACCTTTAGACAACAACCAAACATGAGGAAATATCATATCATCTCAACCCTTTTGTGTATGTGTACATGTAAGGATCCACAAAATTCTTAATATATTTGTTATGTATGACAATATTATTTCATAAAGAGGTACAAGTATAGCGCGTATTACAAATATCAGATGTCATAAATAAATTTAAATTTGACATCTAATATTTTAATCATATGATTTAAATGGTATGAGTATAGCACATTTGAAAGAAACAACTTCTGATCTGGTGACGAAAGTAACACCCTTCGTATGGAAGATCCTAGATTTCAAATTCGGATGGAGAGTCCTTAATAAACATAAAAATTTAAATTTAAAAAATTAAACCTCCATCATTCTATCTCAAAAAAAATATAACACATATTAATTACAAATGACATTTGGTGGATTCTTTTGTCAATATTTATTAAACATTGAACTTCTTCATGGCTTGAATTTATGTTCTCTGTGCATTATCATTTAATTATTAAAGTGAATAATTTTGAGAGGGTAAGCTATCTAAATGTTTAACAATACAGCCTCAAGTTTTTTCTTAGTTTAGAATTTTTTTTATATCGTTTTTTTTATAAATATATTGTTAATTAAGGATCTCATCCCTTCAATTTTAATCACTTTTGTATTGATGTTGTTAAAAATGTTCCAGAGACCAAATTATTTGGACCGAAATTAATATGTTAATTTTTGAAAGTATATACGGACTAAATCATATCGGGTCGCATGAAATATGTGTCATAAATTCTGCACTCGCTCTATGAATTGGTGCGATCGAACTAGCGTGTATGGTTATATATATGCAGTAGCAGTTCAGATTTTATATATAGAGAGAGAGAGTAAAAAGTGGGCTGTCAATTGGTGCTAGTACATCGACTCACAATTGTTTTTAACTTATTCGTGTGGATACTGGTAGACACGTGATTGCTATTGATGTGTACATTTGACACGTTAGTGAGGAGAAGGAAAATTGAAGAGTAGCAAAAAGTTTTGTTATGCAATTAGTGATAATTTTTATCTTGAATTTAATTTTACACATGAACCTGGTTCATATCATTCCTTACAGATGTCGTATTCTATAAATTTTTCATAAAATATATTTACATCTCAGCACCCTGTTTTTATAATGAATCCACTTTTTAAAATATATATAATACATTTTATAGATCAAGATGTCAATAATAACGAAGGAACTGTAATTTTGAATATATAGCGTCTGAAATGTTATATATATATATATACATTCCTGACAGGTACTTCCACCTTAATTGCTTTGCAAAACAACTCTTTCAAATTCCCTGCTTTCTTCTTTACTTGCCTAATACCGTCTCACGCTGGAGAACTCTTGCTTCAATCTCAGCCACAACTATAATTAATGTTTTCATCTGATTTGATAAGAAAGGCAAAGGGGCCGGGTCATATAAATAAAAACATTAAATAAACTTAGGGATGAAAATGAGAGTTGATTACCTTTAGTTAGGTCTTGGCAAAAAGCATTCCCACAATACAATACAAATTAAAGGAATGTCTTGTGATGCAGACAGAATTGTGTTTTCTTAGATAAAATTTTAGTTAGTGGATGTCTTAATTTAAACATCTCAACTTCTAAATGAAATTGTCGACATAATAGAAAAACATTTGATTTGAACATGGTGCAGTCTGATTCGATCGGCATATCAAGCGAAATTCATCACGGATTCTGTGAACGGTTTAATTTGTACGACACGGCACACGCGCGCTATATGCATGCCAAGTAAAAATTCTTTTTCGATCATCATAGGTATCTATTATCCAATGAACCCACGACAAATTTGCAAAAAATACAACACTAAGCTAGTGTTTATTAGCCAAACTACATAGCTTTTACAATGCCATTGCAACAAGCAAATAGAAGATTTGGAATTATCGCATCGATCCTTGATTCAATTATCAAGATTAAAGACATAATGCAAAAACTGTTAATGTTTATGAATTTAATAAGACGATTAGTGGAACTTGCATGTCGTTTAGCTATAGGCAAAGCAAGGTGAAGTGTGGGTCCCTCCACACTTTGGAGAGGAAGAGACAAACAAGGAATAGAGCAATACATGCACGCGCACCATTTTTTAAGTTTGCTCAACAAAAAAGGGAATTAATGCTTAAGAAAGGAGAAAAGGAAAGATAATCAGTCGGTTTACTTTACTTTGTTATTCCAAACTTTGGATTATCTTTTGCTTAATCCAAGTTGACCTATTTGTTTTGTCAATCAAGAAATGCCTAAGGTCTACCTATCTAGGTCTCACCAACCAGGCCTTGGAACAAATTGAAATAGGAATAATCACTTAATTTGTAAAATTAAATGAAAAAACCAATTTTGAAAGAACTAATCAGATTTCGTATATATATGTATACCAGCGATGTTTTGAGGCGATATCTATTCCGATGTGAATTACATACTTCATAAAAAAACATTTTAAAAGCATGTATATTTATTTAACCTGAGAAGTGAAAACCCCCGTTTCCATAATCTCTTTCTTTGTCAGATTGATGTAATACTCAACTACTGGTCTGGTTCTGGTTGCTTTGTGTCTAAAATTTTGCATATCTGTTGGACAATTCTTATTTCAAATTCTGTGTGAGAAATTTTTTTCAGATGAATGACTACCAGGATGCAATTAAGTTGGTGGTGAAATTGAATTAAAAGTGGACCAAAAGAAAGATGTGAAAGAAAAGCATTTTCATATGAAAAAGATTGATGCAACTTGTCGATCTGCAACTGTGTGGATAGCTTGGTGATAGAGGTCTGATGAAAGCATGAATGAACCTAGTTGAAATTTTGCTAAATTGAGCTGAAATTATCAGTTTCAGACTAAACCGAAATGCTGAGAAGCTATTGAAATTAAAATAGAAATCCATTTGTAATTAAAATTCTCCACCTGGGTTACTTCAAATGTCAGAAATGAAAGGCATCAGCATCAGGACCTTTTCCTATTTAAGTTTAATTGAATTTCAATTTTCAAGCATTAAAATCAACAATAATAGATTGAAATAATTGATGCCACAACAAGGTAAAATTTCAGCTTCGTCCGATGAGGTTCAGACTAAATTCGGTTCGATTTGGTCTCATGTTTTCAGATCAAACCCGTCCGATTCACATCAAGATTCACACAAATAACTTTAAAATTCGTGTAAATCCATTGAAACACGAATCTTAATGCAGATTAGACAGCTCCTACAAAACATTAGTCCGCCCCCACTCCTTGCAATTCTACTATGGCTTGCAATTATGAGGGAAAGAAAGAAACTAGTGTAGTGGTCAACGTCGACAAACTATGACCTGGTGGCAATTATTGGTCAAAAGGCTATTTATGTCTGATGCCTCAAGTCACATAGTGCAAATTAGGGGCCTCAAGATAATAAGAAATTAATGAAGGAATCGTAGGGGTGAAGAATTGCAGAACATGGCCCAGTTAATAATATTTAAAAGCAGAATTTAGGCCTGCTCTGACTAGCCATTAGGCCTGTGATGGGCCTTCCAGTTCTATCTGGTTGTACAGATTTGATTGAAAGAGCCCAGCAGATCTGAACTATCCGATCCCAAATATACAGTCAGATCATCTCACAAAAAAAAGATCACAGGTTACCTGATCAATAGAAAAACTAGTTGGATGAAATCCAGATTCAAATTAGCCTGCAACTCTTCAAATTAATTCTGTTTGCATTGGAGCTGTTGAAAGCTTGGACTGAAGGCACAAACAATGGATCAGATTCTAGGCTACTATTACCAGCAGAAGGTTTCAAATACATTCATTTTTTTATGTATTTATTATTATGTCTCAATTTTTAAAATGTTAATAAATCACCAAATATGATCTATATTAGTTTCCCTATGTACATGTAAAAAATGATGATGTTTCAATTTTGTTAAGATTGTTATCAAGAGCTTGTGTAAATACACATAATTTCTGGACATTAATTTTTCAATATATTAATTCTTATAAAACCAACATCTACACGTGAAAAATTATTATGTGCACGTCGAGAAAACAAATATAAATCTCATCTAACGATTTTATTTTGACATATAAATTTTAGAATTATTGTTATTAAAAAAATAAAAACATTTGAACCTTCTCATTAGGAAATTTGAGATATATGTGCATAACCTAGAATTCACATTTTACAATCCAATAACTTGCTTGAATCATACAAGACTAGGCCTGCTAAACGAGTCGGGCCGACTCATGGACTTTGAGCTGGACTCTTGAATGGATCAATATTGAGCTGAGCTCAATTTGAGTTGAACCCAAACTCGGCTCGAACTCGAAATAATTCGTCTTTTCCTGACCGAGTCAATCCGATCCGATCCGATCTGAGCCGAGTCCCTTCCTTGGCTGTCGAATCGAATCATTCCCTTGGCTTCTTCCCGCAAACTGAAAGTCATAAACCCCACTGGGCACTGGCCCACCATATTTTATGTTTCTCCCCACTGGGCAAAGGACTTTGGACAAAACCTATCAAAACCGGAAGGAAACCGTCCGATCGGTATCGAGATTGGTGCGAAAATTTCAAACTGAATAAATTTATATGATACCATAAATCGGACGGTTGTAGGCCCGGGCTTTGGTTAAGTTTTGTCCAAAGCACTTTGAATAAGACACAACCACAATGGAGAAACGACAAAATGGGTGTGTCTAATAAAAGGCAATTTTGAAGAGATAAAAAGCTAGCTGCTCCCGGCTCACTAGTTTGAGATAAATATTCTCACAGTAAGTGGGCCATATCATAGTGCTGTTAGGTTGTTTTACCTCTTGAGGAGCCTTGACGTAATTTGGTTGGTGCTGTTTGGTGGGACCTCTTCAAGGTGACCGTTGCCCACTGGGCATAGCAGTATAGACTATATTGTATAGTTCAGACCTCTGCTACAATTAATTGGGTTTGAGCTGAGTTTTGGATTTGAGCCGAGTTCGGGCCGAGCCTAGAGAATCCAATGGGCCGAGCCGAGTCGGGTTTTACCCTTCAAAGTTGAGCTGAGCTGAGTTGGACTTTTAATGAAAGATTGAAGAGCTGGACTGAGTTTTGAGTTTGATCCGGCTCATTAGCACCCCTATACAAGACCAAACCCCACACAGTGAGCACCTTCCTGTTTTGGCCTTAATATCATTTAGAAAATTAAATGAACCTGAGTCTTAAATGATTCAGATCAATGTCAAACTCTCTACTCATATGATCTGTACAATATGGAGCAGCAAAACCATAACACAACAGGAGACTTTTGAACTTCAGATATGTTGAAAATTAAAGCAAAAAGAAAAAAAGAAAGTTTATGGTTATAATCAGTGTAAACGAATTGTGATGCATGATGGGAAACTAAAAGTTTCCATATCTTAAGAGTACTTATGACTCACCCCCGAAACACAAACCACACCCGAATGAATCACCATAGAAACACACCGCACCCGAAACCCAATGAAGACTTTCCTGTCTTGGCCTCAATGAGATATTAGCAGAATAAAATTGGAGCAGCTTAATCGTAATCTAAAATATAATAACATCTTTCATTGTTCTTAGAACAGCTCTGCTATATGCCAATTTAAGTCTGGCACAGATAGATTGCTACGACTCCAAACAAGTTCATTGGAAAAGAACCCAAGTATTAGCTCGAACAAGAGTTAATCTATAGAAAAAAAAAGTACAATATTTGAAAACTTATTTAAGGGATTCAGACATGAAGTTGCACCATGCCAGACAATCTGGCATAACAAAATTAAACACTATGAACAATGTCGACTGATATTCTCCAAATCTCAGTTACGAGAGCTTTCTTTGACCTTGACCAAACAGTACTGAAAACTGGAAAGAAATTAAACACTATAAACATGTGAAGAGGTTGCAAAAGGAGAATTTAATTAGGAGCTTCTCATAACCTGTACTTAATTTCTTGAGTCTCAATATATGCAACCTAACATAAAGTTTTCACACAGAAGTTGCATAAATATCTGACACTAAATTATATTGGACCTTAATACCAAACAAGTAAAAAATTACAACACCTTGTAACAGATAAATAGATGAATGTAATCACTCAATTAGTGGTAACGTAAGGGGCCGAAAGGCATGATACTAAACCTAAACCTACAAAACTATGTCGTGAAGTCATGCCATGAACAATCAATTAGTAACGTAACGAGTAAATGCAAGTAATACAAACACCAAATAGAGAAATTACCAAATTAAAGTCATATAATCCAACAAAATATAATAATTAGCACAATCAACAAGAAATAAATTTGATAATCAGAAACTATAATGTGATCTCATATCATTAAAAAAAAAGCATAGATCTGACATGGTTAAATATCATAATTCAAACATAATAATAGACCCATCTTAGACCTTGCCACCAATTTGCCACTTACAAAGAGTGCTTCAGTACAAAACTATCGATTCAAGTGTACAATCCAGCTAAATTTCAGCAATAAACATAGTAAATCATCCCAATTAAGAAGAAGATACAGCTAGCTACACAACCATAACCCTAACTCCCTAACCCTAATTGTACCTGAAATCAATTCCGATCACTTGCAGTAGCGATCAGCCTTCTTCTTAACCCGATCATCAAGGGACTCCTCAACAGAGCGAGACACAATTCTAGAAGCATTATTTGGGTCGTACTTGAACTTCTTCGTCTCCACAGGGAACAACTCCTCGTACTTCATCTTCTTCGCCGCGTCGATCGTGTACACATCGCCTCCTACTCCATCGACGATCTTAGAGGCGGACGCGTCCGACGGGTCAGCGGTTGCCCCCTCCTCCACCAAGGGGTCGTCGGAAGGGAGTTCCGATTTGCGTTTGGATGTTTTCTTTTGTTTCTTCTTCTTCTTGTCAAGCGACGCGGCCTCGCCGCCTTTGAAGACTAGTCGACCTGGTTTCGCTTCTTTGTAAGGAGCAGACATGTGGGGATCCCAATTTGCTCGGAGGAGCGCTACCTTCCGAGCTTCGGACCAAAGCAACACGGCACCAATAAGGCGGTGTTCTGGGTAAAGATTTTAACAGAGCATTTTTGGCTTCATGCAAGACAGAACTGCTCGGTTCAAATCTTGTTCTGACGTTAGATTCGATCCATCGCAACAGAGAGTCCGTGTCCGAAATAGCCGACACGTCGAAAGGAAGTATCGTATTTTAATTAATATGATAATGTAAATTCATAGAGTCAACAATAATGTACTTATTTATATTACTAATTAAATATAAAATAATAATGTATTTTATTTGAATTTATGAATTTTTTTCATTTATTATAGCATATTTGAGTGCATAAGTGTGGTAAAAATAAGAGCAATCAGAGATTTGAGACAACACTCCCAATAACTCCCTTCCCTCCCAATTTATTCCATTAGAACCTTTTTGTTACAGCACTCAGCCTTTTTGTGTTTCTATTTCATATTACAATACAGAAGAGAGGTGTTGTATATATGCCATGAGCAAACAAAACAAGAAACAAAATAACGGCAAGATCTCTAAATAAGGAAGTACAATTAATGGGATATATTCCCAGCCTATCATTCCTAACACAGAGAACAGCTCATGAAAGGCTGTATGTTGCGCAATACTCCCCCTCAAGTTGATCCGTAGAGGCTGTCGGAGGTCAACTTGTCCTTCAACACCTCGAAAGCACCTTTGTTCAACGGCTTAGTGAGAATGTCTGCTAGCTGGTCACTACTTCGAATGTAGGCAGTTTCGATAATCTTGTTCAAGATCTTCTCTCTTACAAAGTGGCAGTCTACCTCAATATGCTTGGTTCTTTCATGGAATACAGGATTAGTAGCGATGTGTATCGCAGCTTGATTGTCGCAGAATAATGTTGTTGGTTTGTCACCCGGATCATGTCCCAAATCTTTTAGCAGTAATCTCAACCACGTAATCTCACTTGCTGCGGCAGCCATTGCTCGGTATTCAGCCTCAGCACTGGACCTTGCGACGACTGCTTGTTTCTTGCTTTTCCACGTTACCGCATTTCCTCCTACAAACATACAAAAACCTGTGGTGGACTTTCGATCCAACGGGCTTCCAGCCCAGTCAGCATCAGTATACCCGACTATATTGACATGATCATGATTTTGCATAAGAATGCCTCTTCCAGGAGCAGATTTTAAATATCTTAGAATTTGATTAATGAGTTCCAAGTGGCCCTTCATCGGTTTTTGCATAAACTGACTTACATAGCTCACTGCATATGATATATCTGGTCGGGTAATAGTAAGGTATATCAATTTACGAACAAGTCTTTGAAATTTATTGACATCCTCCAATGATTCGTTGTTATTAGTAACCTTTTGGCTAAAATCCATGGGAATATTTGCTGGTTTGGATCCTATTTTTCCAGTTTCTTTCAGTAAATCCAACACATATTTTCTTTGAGAAAGAAACAGACCTTTGCGAGAGCGAGCAATTTCTATGCCTAGAAAATACTTTAGATTTCCCAAGTCTTTGATGTCGAATTCTTTACCCAGGTGATGCTTCAGGTGTTCTATGCCAACTTGGTCATTTCCTGTAATGACTAAATCATCCACATAAATTAGAATGACAACTATACCTTGGTTTGAGTTTTTAACAAACATTGATGATTCTGCTTCACTTCGTTTAAAACCAATCTTGAGGAGAGCAGAGCTTAATTTTTCGTACCATGCCCTTGGCGACTGTTTCAAACCGTATATTGCCTTTTTCAATCTGCAAACCAGCCCATTTTCTATAAATAAACCAGGAGGTGGATCCATGTATACTTCTTCTTCGAGGTCACCATGAAGAAAAGCATTTTTTACATCCATTTGGTACAACGGCCAGTCACAATTAGTTGCAACCGACATGAGAGTACGTACCGAGTTCATTTTTGCCACAGGAGCGAAAGTTTCTTTGTAATCTATGCCATATGTTTGGGTATAACCCTTAGCAACCAATCGGGCTTTATATCGTTCAATTGTACCATCACTTTTATATTTTATTTTGTAAATCCAGCGACAACCAACCGTTTTTGCTCCATTTGGTAATTTTACTAGTTCCCATGTGTGATTTCGTGTTAGTGCATTGAGTTCTTCATTCATGGCAGTAGCCCAGTTGACATTTAATTTTGCTTCCTCAAAATTTTTGGGTTCGGAACTTTTTTCAATTTTAGCAAGAAAGGAACAAAAATTTTCTGATAATTTTTCATATCTCACGTGATTTTCAATAGGGTAAGGAGTAGTGAGATATGTCACAAAATCTTGTAATCTTACTGAAGGTTTAGTTGTGCGAGATGTTCTTCTCAGAGGAGCAATTTCAGTTTCAGCTTGTCCCGCTTCATCTGGTTCTTGCGTGTAACTAGGTGGTCTGTGCTCAGAGCCGAACTGGACAGGAGAGTTGAATTCTCTTCTTCGGTTAACTGGGCTGGAGCCAGAATTCGGCCTATCTAACTGGAATTGGTCATCTGGAGTTATACCATTTTCTTCCTCCAAGTGCTGAGATGCATCTAAGGAATCCATCGGCTCTAGTCTAGGCCCAATTTCGTCACCTACTTCCATGGGATATGCAGTGACCTGAAAATCATTGTATGTAGTTGTACTAGGACCATTTCCTGTTGCATAAAACATCTGAGTTTCATTAAATCGCACATCTCTAGAAATAAAAATGCGTTTAAGTGATGGGTCATAACATCGGTATCCCTTTTTTGTAGAGGAGTAGCCTACAAATATGCATTTTCGTGCACGTGGGTCCAACTTTCCGGCATTTTGAGAGTGTACATAACAAGTGCAGCCAAAAATACGTAGATGCGACAGATTAAATTTTCTATTGTACAAAATCTCAAGTGGACTCTGAAAGTCGATGACTCGACTAGGAAGTCGGTTTATCAGGTAACATGCTGTAAGAACAGCATCGGACCAGAAATTTTTTGGCAAGTTGGCAGAGAAAAGTAAGGCTCGAGTTACCTCTAACAAGTGACGGTTTTTTCTTTCTGAGACTCCATTTTGTTGAGGGGTACCGACACAGGAGGTTTGATGTGTTATACCTTTTGCGCGTAAAAAGGTTTGGAACTCATGGTTCGTGTATTCAGTACCGTTATCGGTTCTAAGAACTTTGACCATAGTTTTAAATTGATTCTCAACCATGTTACAGAAAACCTGAAATGTTTCACAAACTTCTGTTTTTGACTTAAGCAAATACAACCATGTGGCACGGGATTTATCATCAATGAATGTAATAAAATATTTGAAACCTTCTTTAGAATCAACATGAGCATAACCCCACATATCAGAATGAACCAAATCGAACAATTCAGCAGATTTATTCAAATGTTCAGGGAAAGGCAACTTATGCAGTTTAGCAAGCTGACATGGTTCACAATTATTAAAGTCATGAATCAATGGCAAATTTAAATGTTGTAAAATTCTAGTGGAAGGGTGGCCCAATCTCTTGTGCCAGAGAAGTAAAGATGATGAGTTTGCAGCGGTAAGAGCCAATTGTTCCGGCTTTATTACATATAGTCCATCTACCAAGTTTCCTTCACCAATCTTCTTCCCTGAAGTTCTGTCCTGAAAGACTACTTTCTGTGGAGTGAAAATAACATTACAGTCCAGTTGATTAGTACACTTGCTTATAGATAACAAATTTGCCTTTAAATCGGGTACTACTGTAACATCTATATCTCTTGAAAAAACACTTGCTGTTCCAGATCCCTTTGTAGGTATGACTAATCCATTTGCAACAGTAACGTGAGAGTAAGCATTTCCAAGTTGAAATTTGGTCAATAATTCACTTGAGGTAAACATGTTATCTGTTGCTCCAGAATCAACTATGATTTTTGAATAAGAGGTAGAAAGAGCAAACAGATTACCAGTGTGTTGAACCACGTTGGAAGCTTCCCCACTAGAGTTGATATGAGAAGATTCACCACCAGTAGCACATTTCTTCATGAGGAACTCCATCTGTTTGGAGAGTTGTTCAAGTTTTGACTGGACCTCACCCGAATCTGTGTGACTTGCCACGTTGGCCTCTTTTAGGCGACTTTGAGTAGGTTTGAGATGTGGATGAAGTACCCAACATCTGTCTTTGGAGTGTCCACTTCGGTTACAGTGCTCACAATAAAAACGTCCTCCCTTTTTGTCCTTCCATTTGGTCGATTTATTGTTGTCTCTAATTTGAGAAGAAAAGTGAGCAAAATTTTCAGAATTTTGAGAGGAAGTAGTTACCTTGGAGCCTTTTCCCATCACCCTTTTTCGAGTTTCTTCATTATGAATGATAGCACAAACAGTGTTGAGAGATGGCAACTCGGGTCGTAGGAGAATATCCCTTCGAACCTCTTCAAACTCTGGAGTGAGACTAGCCAATAGATAATGAACTTCATCTTGCTCTTGTCGCTTGATGTACACTTGTACAGTGTCAGCAACCGGTCGGTATTGGCGGAGTTCATCCAACCGTTGTTTGAAATTTCCAAAATGTTCCATGAAGGATTGATCTGGGGCTTGCTTGAGAGATGCGATGCTTTGTTGAATCTCAAAAACTCGAGCAGAGTTGTTGGGGTTTCCATACATCTCATAAATAGACTTCCACATTTCTTCGGCAGTGTTGGAATAAACAAAGATGCCATAGATCTTAGGTTCCATAGAGTTTAGAATCCAAGACATGACCCAGGAGTCACTGATCTCCCACTCAGCATCTTTAGCCTTCTTGTCTGGTTTTGTCGGATCATCTTCAACTGTCGACGTCTCTGCTGGTTTGCCCAGGATATGATTGAGCTTGCCTCGCCCATGAAGTGCAAGCTTAATAGCTCGAGCCCAAGGCAGGTAGTTATCTCCATTGAGAAGGAAGTTGGTGAGAGATTGTGCTGCTGATCCTTTCTGGTTGAAATCAGCCATGGGAGATGAAGGTGCGAAAAACAAAAATAAAGGGAAGAGTGCAAAGTAAAAAAGAACTAGGAACCAACGTAGTAGCTAGATTACCTTCGGCATAGCCATCAGCAATCAGTACCACTGGAACCTGGCTCTGATACCATGTGGTAAAAATAAGAGCAATCAGAGATTTGAGACAACACTCCCAAGAACTCCCTTCCCTCCCAATTTATTCCATTAGAACCTTTTTGTTACAGCACTCAGCCTTTTTGTGTTTCTATTTCATATTACAATACAGAAGAGAGGTGTTGTATATATGCCATGAGCAAACAAAACAAGAAACAAAATAACGGCAAGATCTCTAAATAAGGAAGTACAATTAATGGGATATATTCCCAGCCTATCATTCCTAACACAGAGAACAGCTCATGAAAGGCTGTATGTTGCGCAATAATAAGTTTAAATAAATGTTGAAGAGGGCTCAAATGCCTCATTGTTTCATACCCCAATCGTACTCCAACATATTTATCTTTAATTTGAAAGTTCAAACAAAAGATCTGAACCGCTAACATGATATCTACATTAAATGTGCTTAGAGATCATATTTTATATTTTTAAAAACTTTTTACTATTTTTTAAGATATGTACAAAATCACTATTTTTCAGAAAATTATGGACCATCTAAAAACAATAATTTTGTACCTATCTAAAAAAATAAAATAAAAATTCCAAAACATATATAAAATTTGATCACTAAACACATTTTAACATGGATATCATGTTGAGCGGTTTTGATATTTTGTTTAGACTTTGAAATCGAAGATAAAATGTTGGAGTACAATTGGAGCATGAAGCAATAAAGCATTTGAGCCCTCCTCATAAATGTTTTATGTATATTCAAATTCTTATTTGCAAACATATGTCCAGAAATTAACAGGGGCGGACCCATGATTTTCGTCAGGGGCAAAAAAATATTGAATCGGATTTAAATAGCTAATCGGGTTTAAACCCATTAACTAATTAGATACTCGATAAAAAACAATGATTTAACTTATATTTTCTAATATTCTAACTTATAATTCTAATTACCAATTATAATTCAAAAAAAATTATTTTAATTTAAATTCTAAATTTACAAATCAAACATTCAGAGTAAAATCGATCGTCCCAATTACCCTAAAACTCAAAATTAATCAATCCAACCGATGAATTGTTGACCTAAATTTTAATCGATTCCATTCTAATAACTTTACCCACATATCAACAGGTAGAACAGTCTTAAGCCGAAAGGTCGAGAAAAACATCACTCACCTCATTATCGATCTCTGACAGACTGATACAAATGTTGTTATTTGTTAGGATATTATAATATAATATTCGATAAATAAAATATCAGTAAAATCCGAATTATTAGTTTCTGGAAGAAAAAAACAAATAAAGACAGAATGAGAGAGAAACACCCGAAAAAATGGCGGTTCAGGTCAATTGCACAGCAGCTTCCAAAGTCTAAACTCGAACCGCCAAAATTCCTCACTCTCCTTCTCCATCTTCTTCAATTTCATTTTTCCCAGTTAATCGAGCTTCCAGTCTTTCTCTAGAATATTCTAGAAACCACCTAGGGTTCCTTCGATGAGGCGCACCTTCGACGAAATCTCTGACGAGGAGTGGGAGCACCACACTTTCAACCCCCGATTAGTACTCAAGAAGAAATCCAAACCCGCTACACCTCCTCCTCCGATCGAGTCGTTTATATACCGCCCCAAAACTCTACCTCAGAATGGCGCCGCTAGTTCGTCTTTTCCCAGTACGATCAACATAGACGACAGTGATGATTCCGACTTCAAACAGGAAAAACTCGAAGAAGAAGAGGAGGAGATGTTCAAGCCAAGTCGACCTAGAAGGAATGTCGTGAGGAGGAAGTTTGTAATGGAGGAAGACAGTGACGAGCATGAGGTGTTTGATATCCGGTCGACTGGAGGGGATGCGGATGGGGATCAGGTTAACTGGTCCGAAATAGAGAATGAAGATGAGGATGACGTGGATATTGAGGAGGAGATGTATACAACAAAGAAAAGTGCAGTGCAGGAGAGAGATGTTGATTTGGTGGGGAGAGCATTGCAAAAATGTGCCAAAATATCAGCAGCTCTTAGACAGGAGCTGTATGGTTCCGCTGCCCGGGATTGTGACCGATATGCAGAGATTGATGCATCTTCCTGTCGGATTGTTACACAGGTAAAATCCAAATATAATGCCCCTACTTGTTTTCTCAGCTGTTATGGCACTTGGGTCAAGTAGGCTATATTTATTAGTAGAAAATGTCTAGATGCCAGTGGTCAGTCCATAAAAGTATTGGTTTTGTTATCTCTTCCAGGCACTTATTTTTCTGAGCCAAATTATAGTTTTAAGTTTGCTGTGAGAAGCCTTAAAAAAAAGTTTATGTGAGAAAGTAGATTGACCTATTATATTTGGGTGGATCAATCAATCATATTTACATGCTTTTCTTTCAATATCAGGCCCCCAATCCATATAGATTTTGAATGTATGCAATATGTAGTGTATGTGTTCTATCTTACATGATGGTTCAATAAGGGTTCGGAACCTGTCCGAAGACATTTGGACAGGGCTTCTATCCAAAGCGTTTTTAGGCCACAAGATCATATCTTATCAAAACAGAATAAATTAATGCTAACTGATGTCAGCCTTTTTGCTGTTAAGCAAAAAAGGAAACTATCCTCCTTTCTTCTCTCTCTGTTAGTTAATGAAGGAAACTATTTTTCTCTCCAGGGTTGAAAACCGATGTATCAGCATTATCTGTGACTATATAAATATTTCTTCCATTATCAATTTTCTCCAAGATTTTTAGCAATAATCCATATAGGGTCTAAAAGTTTGCACTGCATCAAAATTCCAATCAAGCTTTGAGGCAATAGCCAATGCTATATCCTTTAATCTATGAGACCTTTGCAAGAGGTGCCATGGCTGGCGAATAATAGGCTTGCTCTCCCTTTGACAAACTCAGTACTAGCTAGTAATTATCAGGCCCATGTAGTATTCACCAATCGTAGAAACCGAGTACACACAATTTGCTGACAGGGATACCTCAAACCGGCGATAATCCTTTAAAGATTCCTGGCCTTCTTGCCACTTTCGGTCGGTATTGCCATGCCATGTCACAAATATTCCCAGTGTCATCTCCCACCACTGGCTTGCTGAAGTTTTGTAAAGGGGCTTTGTGCATGAGTGAGTGAGCGGAGAGAAAAATAGTGTCCTTCTTTGACTAACAAAGAGAGAGCAAAAAGAAAGGCCGTTTCCTTTTTTTTCTGCTTAATGGAGAGAGGCTAATGTCTGTTAGCATTAATTTAATCAGATTTTGATAAGATATGATCTTGCAGTCTAGAAATGCTTTGGAGAAAGTCCTGTCTAAATGCCTTTGAACAGGTTTCCAACCCAAATATTAAATAGATATCATAAAGTTTTTTGGCACTGATGCTGTTGCAAATAGGAAGATGTGTCTGCAGCTTGTGCAAGCAAAGAATCTGATTTCCAGCCTATTCTGAAGCCTTATCAGCTAGTTGGGGTTAACTTTCTTCTCCTCCTTCACAGGAAAAATATTGGCGGAGGTGAATATACTATTATATTTAACTAAGAATTTTATTTACAAGGTTTCGTTATTAAAAGCAATAGCATGATAACTGCGTTGTTAGTTTAAGTCCAACTATTTCTCTATGCAGCAATCTTGGCAGATGAAATGGGACTTGGTAAGACTGTACAGGTATGTTTATCTTCTGATCTAAATTGAGAATCAGATATCAAATAGACAAGATTAGTTCAGAGCTTATGATAATGGATGGTTATCTTATACATCAACTGGTTGAAGCATGATAAGGCAATAATTAGTTCATTATTAGTAGCAATTGGTGGACTATGAAGTTCTCCACCGATCACTACAGCATTTAAAGTCTTTTGACAATTTGTCTACCTTGAGACCATATCAAGTCGTTTGAACTTTAGTTGAAACCAACTTGAACTATTTCCGAGAAAATGTCGAGTGATTGACAGAATCCTTTGCAGAGGCACTTGGTAGTCACTACCAAGTTTCTCAAAAAAAGACAGAATCCTTTGCAGAGGAGCTTTAGAGAGATTTGGAATATGAGTTGGGTTAAAATGCCTCATAGTTTTCGTGCCCCAATCATGCCTCACACCTTATCTCCGTTTTCAAAGTCCAAACAGTCAATCCGAACCGCGCAACATGATCTCCATATTAAAATGTGCTTGGAGACCAAATTTTATATTTTTTGGAAAAAATTTACTATTTTTTTAGATAGGTACAAAATCACTGTTTTTCAGAAGATTCTGGACCATCCAAATACAGTGATTTTTTGTACCTATCTAAAAAATAGTAAATTTTAGTAAAAAAATATAAAATTTGGTCTCCAAGCACATTTTGATATGAAGATTGTATTGAGTGGTTCGGATCGACTATTTGGACTTTGAAAACGAAAATAAGGATGTGAGGCATGATTGGGGCACGAAAACAATGGGGCATTTTAACCCTACTCTTGGAATATATCTTGATATTTTTTTGTCATTTTTCACAGGCTGTAACATATTTGAACGTACTCAATCACCTGCACGATGATCCGGGTCCACATCTGATAGTATGCCCTGCCTCTGTGCTGGAAAACTGGGAGAGAGAACTCAAGAAGTGGTGCCCCTCATTTTCTGTTATAATGTATCATGGAGCGAGCAGAGCGAGTTATTCAAAGGAGTTGTCTTCTATGAGCAAGGCGGGTTTTCCCCCTCCATTTAATGTTCTTCTTGTCTGCTATTCCCTTTTTGAGAGGCACAGGTCATTATTTTTTCTCTTCCTTGGTATTTGGCACTGTCGTAAGTTGGTTTTCACTGATTAACTAACCAAAATATTTCTTGCATCCATAATAGCATCCAACATTTCTCTATTTGAATCTAGCAAGCAACTTTCTGTGCTTTGTGAATAAAATATGTTTATAAGATTTGGATATGATGGTTTTTGGCGAAATGGGGAGGGGTGGGGTGGGGGGACTTTCATAACTGGCTATTTTGATGTATGGGGGATGTTTTTAGTAATGGAAAAGGTGATCACTTCTTACAAAAAATATAAATGATTAGAGAATGGAAAAGGAATATTTTTTGTTCATTGTTGACAACTTTACCCTTAACACATTCCAGCCATATTGTATCCAATGGAAATTGAAAATGAAAAAGGTAAATTTAATGTTTGTCCCTATCTGCACATGCCGATATGAATACTTTGATGAGTTAGAATGTGAATATAGGTGCAATTTTTAACCATATTTTCCTTGGCTTTAGCCTGATTGCAATAGTTAGTTGAAATTTGCATTTAATATTGAATAAACAATTTGGTTGTTTTCCCGTAACTCTTGTTTCTCGTTTTTCTTAAATTTTTTGCTCACCTGATCAAGAAAGTTTTGTAGATGAACCTTTTTGTTTTAATGAAAAGATATTGGCCAGATCCTTGCTTTAACTATATATATATATATGTTTATTAAATGCTGACATGAGAAATGCTGGTTTTTATTCGTAATTTTGGCAAAAGTGGTAAAAAACAACTGACTCTGATTCCATAGAACCAAAGCCAAGTTTTGCATCAGTCCTTCAGAATAAAATAAAATAAAATAAAAACCTAAAGCCTGACATCAGCAACTAAAGATAAAAAAACATACTGGTACTGGTGCCTTAATCCCAGTTACAAAAAGGAAAGGGCGCTGTACAAGGAGTCAATCTTAACTTAGATATACATTGAAAGACAAAAATGAACCCTTCTGAAATCAGGAAAATTTACACTAAATCTCCCCAAATGGTTTATGTACCAGTTCCCACTGTTGTACCAGCGTAGCTTTGATATTCTCCGGCACCAAAGGGTCTGGTACCTTGTCATATCCTAGCCAAAATTTGAAATTGGATAAGATGAGAGCTCTGAGTGCCCAAAAGATAGCTTTGTCAAGGCCTTTGGACAATATGTATGGCCCTGGGCACCATTTCTCTGAAACTAGGGAATTTACTTTTGGTTTTGCAATTAGGGGCGGATCTTAATGCAACCCAAAGGGTGTGCTTAGCCACCCCTATGATTTAAATTTTCTTAATTATGTATATTGAAATTTAATTGAATTTTTTATTAAGTTTTTATATAGTTTAGCCCCTCTCGTAAAATATCAAATGTGTGCTTGTAGCCTAGTGGTTAGAATTCCACATTGTGGTTGTGGAGACTTGGGTTCAAATCTCACCCACCACACATTAAACATTTTTGCATTTTATGTTTTAGCCTCCTCCCAACCTAAATTTTCTAGTTCCGCCCGTCTGCAATTACAGTGAGCAGCAGAAAGAGGATCGGAAGGCATTGAAGAGGTGGCAGTGGAGCTGCGTGTTAATGGATGAAGCTCATGTTTTGAAAGATAAAAACAGCTATCGCTGGAAGAACCTTATGCTGGTTGCTCAAAAGGCGCGTCAACGTCTTATGCTGACAGGGACACCTCTCCAAAATGATTTGCATGTAATTTATGTTTAAATGTTGTGGGTTTTACAAATTAGTCCAAAACTAATTTTTCTTTAGACCCCTAAAAAAAAAGAAGAAAAATCCTAATTTTTGCTTTGACTAAGGATCTAACAGGTGTTATTTGCAAACAACCTGGACAGATTTCAATAATAGCTACAAAAAATTAGATCTTAATTTCCTTAATAATATATTCCTTAATTTGCCCCTTTGTAATGCAAAATTTGCAGGAATTATGGTCATTGTTGGAATTCATGCTGCCTGATATATTTGCAACAGGGGATGCCGACCTGAGAAAGCTGTTCAATGCAGGAGACCATCATCTGATTTTGCGCATAAAATCCATTTTGGGTCCTTTTATTTTGAGGCGCTTGAAGTCCGATGTCATGCAACAACTTGTCCCTAAGATACAAAACGTAAATTTCCTTCACAGATTTTTTTCTATTTAACCCCCTTATTTTCACATTATCCCTCCTTACAAAAGCTGACAAATAACATTTTTTTATTTATGTATTTTTTTTTTAAATAAAGATAAGGTTCATGCCCTCAAATTCCGCTTTTATTTATTGCTCAAAACAAGCAGTTCATGTTTTACATAAAAGAAAATTGAAAAAAAAAGTAAACCTAAAAAAAGCTAAAGAAAATAAACCTAAAAAATTAAAAATAAAAGAAAAGCTAAGACAAATAACATTATTGTAGACTTTAGCAGTAGTGGATTGCATTCTGGACTCTGAGATAGTCAGGTCCAAGTATCAGTGTCCTTCCTTGTACTCTGTTAAACCTAAAAATGCTAGCATTGTAAGCCAGAAGCAGTCAATAACCCAATGGAGCTTTTTAAATACCTAGACATACGGACTACTTCGTAATCCTGCATAATTTTTTATAACTGGAGGCTAATAAAATATCAATTTTCTAGGTCAAGTATGTCTTTATGGGCTCTGAGCAGTCCGACACATATGCTCATGCTTTACAAGAATACCGTGCTGCCTGTCAAGCTCGTGGCATGAAATCTTCAAATGGGGTTCGCAGCAATCTCATTAACCTGCTACCAAAGCGTCAGATTTCAAATTACTTTGTACAGTTTCGCAAGGTTCGTTAATCTTTTGGTAATATCTGATATCTCGAGCGTTATCACGAATTTTTTGTGGTGCAAGTATATTGTTTACATTTTTTTTCTTCTCTCAGATTGCTAATCACCCTCTATTGATTCGACGTGTGTATGATGAGGAGGATGTTGTTCGCATCGGAAGGATGCTATATCCAAAAGGTGTCTTTGGCTTTCAATGTACCTTGGAGAGAGCTATTGAAGAGATTAAAAGCTATAATGATTTTGCTATTCACCGGGTATTTATGGTCGGCCTATATTATTTTTTTTGTATATTTATTTAACTGTATTTCCTTTCTAATTATGCTGCGATATGTTTGATTTTTCCTTTCAGCTTTTAGTATCATATGGTGATACTGGCACAAAGGGTGCTTTGTCTGATGAAGATGTTCTCAGTTCGGCAAAATGTCAGGTAGAGTCACAATAAATTGTTATGTCAATAATTTATTTCTTTTCAGCATGTTTGTATAACACCTATTGATTTTAACCAAACTACCTCTTTTTAAAGGCATTGGCAGAGCTTTTACCACGGTTAAAGAACGAGGGGCACCGAGTTCTCATATTCAGCCAATGGACCCAAATGCTTGACATTCTTGAATGGACCTTAGAGGTAGTTGGAGTCACCTATAGGCGTCTTGACGGGAGGTATATAATATTTATTTTGTATAATGCTTTAGGAAATCTCTAGCGCACAACTATATGAAATCTTTTGTATTATCCAGGGGGAATTTGATGTATACCCCTCAAAAACTGCGAAATTACGTATTTCCCCCTCTAAAGTTCGTAATATCATATTTACCCTTCTAATTTCAAGAACTCACAAATTTACCCAATTTATGACTTTCTATTAAAATTCATTTAAAATTTATAAAGTAAACGTTTTAGCCTTTATTTAAAAATAAAAATATGTAGTCTGTGTAAGAAAAATGTTCTGTATTATAACTAATTGGTATCTGAGGACAAATGGTTCATTTCTCTACTTGTGACGCATACATAGTGGCATTTAGACATATGCTTATGTGCTTACAAGAAAATGAACTATTTGCTCTCAACATTGACCAATTAGAAAACTAGATATCTTCTTTAATTCTTTTTTTAATGTTATCTTATGCTGCATTTTTTTTTTCAGTACTCAAGTGGCCGAAAGACAAACAATAGTGGATACATTTAACAATGATCAATCGATTTTTGCATGCCTTCTCTCGACCCGAGCTGGTGGTCAGGGTCTGAACTTGATTGGTGCTGATACTGTTATAATTCATGACATGGATTTTAATCCCCAGATGGACCGCCAAGCCGAAGACCGGTGCCACCGTATTGGCCAAGAGAAACCTGTTACTATCTATAGGTATATTTTTAATTAATGTTTTCTGGATTTTTTTTCTCTTTATAACATCTGTTATTGGTATCAGTTGTGCTGCATTGTTTAAAAAGCATGTGCTTTGCACTTCTGAGTTGTCTGGTATGAATCCACATATTAATAGCTAATGCACAACTATTGCTGTGCATCATCAAACGATTCAAAAGAGTGAAGCACATAGTATACACCATAGAAGCTACGCCCTAACAGTAATGACATAGTCTCCTACAGTGGAAATCTAGAAATCAAAGCGCTGGATTTTGGTGGTGGGGGGAGGGGGGGGGGGGTTTGCGTGTGTGCGCGTACAGGCTTGTACTGAAACATTACACAGCTTGCAATCATAGTGTGCTTGTTTTGCAGCTAGAACAAGACCTAATTAAATATTACGAGATTTAGTATAATTACCAACTGGTAGTTTTTTTATACTGTTAACCTGACCTGTTTAGAGCTGCGGACTGAACTACACCTCTCCCCCCCCATGTTTTTTCTTTTTTGTTTCTGGGCAGGCTTGTGACAAAAGAAACAGTGGATGATAAAATTTATGAGATAGCAAAGAGGAAGCTAGTACTTGATGCAGCAGTGCTGGAATCAGGTGGTGCTGAGCTGCACAATGGCAATGATGTACCAGAGAGAACCATGGGCGAGATTCTTTCATCTCTTCTCCTTGTTTAACTTCAAGCCTAGGTATCTTTCTATTAAATTGATATAGTTCCTCTATTTTGTTTTTTTCTGAAATGGATGATATTTAATGATCTAGTGGGGAAATGATATTTCATTTTGTTTGAGGTTTAGCTAGCTTCACTTGGCTTTAGCCGATATGCCTTAAAAAAAAAATTGTACAAGCTTGTTCAAATCTGTTACTTAGTTTTCAATTAGAGTGGGTCTGCAGCGCTCTTGTAAAGAACTTGGTTCGTATTGAAAGCGGCCCTTTATTTGACAATATGCTGGTAAAAATATTTATTGAATTTTTAGTTTAAAATTTGCATTAACCTGACTGGAAATCCTACCAAAGTTTGCTACCTTTTGTGTACTTACACATGAGATCTCATTGTTAATATTTTTTCTGAAATTTATTTTATCTTCTCTTGATCCTTTAGAGGTAAAGACATGCAATAGTGTTGAAAACAAATAATACCTCATCTGCATTTTCTAAATTAGTGGCTTACCTAAAATCTTCTTTTTATTTTTACAAAGTTGTACTATGTGTTACAAAATTATATTGGTATCAGCTCTTAAAACATACAATTGTTGTTTATAAAGCGAGTGAGCGCAGATCGATCCGTGCTATTGATATATATTTCCGTTTGCAAAGTTCAAACAGTCGATTTGAACCACTCAACATGATCCCCATATGAAAATGTAATTGGAGATAAAATTTTACATTTAAAAAAAAAAAATTTCTAAATAGGTAGAAAATCACTACTTTCGGATGGTTCAAAGTCTTTAGATTAGGTGATTTTTTACTATCTAAAAGAAATAGTAAAAAGTTCAAAAAAATGAAATATAAAATTTAGTCTCCAAGTACATTTTATATAGAGATCATGTTGAATGGGTTGGATCGATTACTTGAACTTTGTAAATGGAGATATTGATCCATAGTATGGACCGCTCTGTGCATCCTCATATAAAGTAATTTTGGTTTACGTCATTTTCATGATTCTTACAATAAGTTGAAAACCTATATTTACAAGCAATTCCAATCTTTTGAATTTTCGTCATTCCAAGTCCTCAAGTATGGAATTCCTGGTTTCGACAAGGAAAGACAAATCAGAATGTTACTTTAGTTTTAATTATTTCGGTAACTATTCTTGATACGGATAAATTGAAAACGATTGGTAGCTCTCTCTGTACCAATTCTGTCAATGAGTTGTCTTTCAGTCAACGGTCGAAATTCACACCTAATTATCAATTGAAATATTGGATATTTGAATGCCTTGTTTCATTTTTTTTGCTGCGTTTTTGCATCGTTGTCTTGGATAGAGACGGATCTATTATATCGTAAATTGTGCAAGTGGTGGCCTCATTTTGTTTATATTCATCTCTAAATTCACTTGGCATTGTAATTTGGGCCTGAAATTGGGCTTTCTTGGGTCATAGTGGTGTTATGCTCTCATGAAATGAACCATTTTTTCCATTTAATTTATTTGGGAGTTCCATCAATGCTGTTAAATTTGCTTTGCTATCAATAATGTCCTTCTCACTCATGTTCAGTCGAGACAAATTTTAATTTGTATTCAAAAGTTCTGTTGTAGCATCCGACAACAAAATATGTGCTGTAACCTGGACCATAACCCCGGTTGTTTCAAATTTAAAAAAAAAAAAAAGTAGAAACCATAGCATTTGGTGGCTGGTATAAGTGAACAGTAATTAGTATTGTGGCTGTAGAGATCCGAGTAAAAATGATAGATTTGTAAAGTTACAGCAAGAATGGTAAAAGAGACAAAAACCGAGCAGATAAGACCCGTCACAGCAGATTTGGTCACTTGTCTATCGCTGTAAGGCGTAAAGCATGGACCGTGGGCCTAAATACTGGGCCCCCACTGCTCTCCCTTTCTCACACAAGCTCTAATTCTGTCCCAATCTAAGAAAATACCCTCTCTCTTTCTCTCTCTAGATTGCATCATTCTGGCAGAAGGAATACTCATGATGATTCCACAGCAGTTGCAATCACACACAAGAATAATTACGAGCAATCACCATTAAAAGTAATAGTAAAATGACATCACAGTAAAAAGGAATTATACTGGGATTTTTCTAGGTCTGACCTTGTTTTCTTTGTGAATTTGTTTTCTGGTTTAGCACGCTTAGGTATTAATTTCTTTCTTTGCACTTGTATTGTGTGAATATGGACTATACAATGAACTGCAGATATTGTGGAATATGTGAAATGCAGATAGGTTGTTTTGCATGCTGCAGTTGTCATTTAATTCGGACCAATTTATTCTTTAACTTTGACATTTGCATGTTATTATTTCCTAGAAAAATAATAATTATAAATGATTATAAAGTTTATCCGATGAAAGCAAAAGATTATTTCTTTTTCAACTTTGACAAAGCAAGAAAATAATTAAACAGTACTGTTTAACTCTGAAAATAATTGTTTACAAAAGAAAATGCATGTTTTTGTTAAATTGTACGAGTAGTTGGTTAATTAGCTGATCGCCATCAATCAGTGGTAAAATCACTGTACGATGTAAATTCTACACTTAAAGAACTGGTATGATTATTGCAAGTCACAATTTGTCCATTGATGATTTTACCAGTGTCCCTACTTGTGTATATCTGTTGTATACTTGTGCTTGACCACTTAATATCAGCTCATCTCTATCACGCTAAAAAAGACCTAATACAAAAAGATAATAAAGCACAATCCTGACCGCTAGAATACTATTTTGCTAAAAATGACATAATTTACTATATTATTACCGAGTAGGGTTAAAATGCATCGATCGTTGTTTTCGTACCCTAATTAATCATGTCTAACATTCTTATCTCTTTTTTCAAAGTCCAAACTATCGATTCAAACTGTTCGACATGATCACTATATTAAAATGTGTTGGAGACCAATTTTTTTATTTTCTGAAAAAAAATTTACTATTTTTTTTAGATAAGTACAAAATTATTGTTTTTTTATAGTCAGATTTTTCTAAAAAACACTGATTTTTCTATATTATTATCACTCTAAAACCACCCTTTAATACAAAAGATAATGAAACACAATAATGCTAGAATACTATTTTCCTAAAGTTGACTTATTTTAATTACTATAATACTATATTATTATCATTTATCAACTACTCTAGTGAAAAAAATAGGATAGGAGACAAAAATGAGACCAAAAAAAAAATACGAAGAGAAAGATTACTCTTTCAAAAGATATTTTATTTTTCATTGCCAGACACACAACAGACTAATTAATTTAATCATATTTTAGTTATTTAATTAGCAATCAGCTCAAGTTGGCAACGCATTAATTAGAAAACCCTGGCTGTGTTGCTTTCATCTGAGGGTTTTATGATTATAGTTTTCACAAATTAAAAGCTTAGATAAAAACAAAGAGAGTTATAAAAGGAAAAAGTGGTTAGTTGACATGTCATGTTGTTGAATACGAGAGAGAGAGAGAGAGAGAGAGAAATGTGCGTTGGTGAAAAGGGGCCTGTCTGGTCGGGTAACCACGTACAATATCTTGTTTGTGACTAGTTAGTAAATAACAACTTACCTGGTTTTTCTCCATGAATAATACTTTTTGTTACTCACAATTGCAAACAGATACAATTCACTAAAGTTCCTTTTTACTGGGAGTTTAATGAGATTGAGGCTATGTTTATAGGAAAAGTATCTTCCCCGGTACCGTAAAAGGTTTCCTCACTACTATTGGACTTTGAGATTCGTGCCAAGTTAAAAGGAACGGTTCAAATCCACTTTTTCTAAAAGATTTCCTATTACGGTATTGAGGAGAATCTGAATTCATGTTTATATGCATACTACGGAGCGGTTCTACAGTTCGATCTACTGTGAACTTGTATATTTTTTTTTCAAAATTCAAATAAACGACATAATTTCTATATAAAAATTAGATTTCTTTTACTATGTTTTTGGATAGGTAGAAAATTACTTGATTTAAAAATTTTGAACCATCCAAAAACTAGTGATTTTTTTATCTATCTAAAAAAATAGCAAAATATTTTAAAAGAATGTAAAATTTGAACTCCAATTACATTTTCATACAAAAATCACGCTTAACAGTTCATATTGATTATTGAAACTTTGAAAATAGAAATATAAATCTATAGCACTTATCAGTGGTATGAATATTACCATATAGCCTCACTCGTTCAACAAATTGTCCTATATATACACTTATGACGAGATGAATGCAATTAATTTTTCTAACACCAACATATATACACAGAAAAAGTATTTTACTTAAATAAAGTTTACAACAACCCTCAAACAAATTTTGCTTAAAATATTTTCCTATATATTTTAGCACATTCAAAAGCCACTTCTCTGTTAATTTGTCAAAAAACACTACTAGAATATGAGCTTTTTATATGGAGAACACTAGTTGGGAAGAACGATCCATGTAAAAGAAATAACATTTATGGATTCGTGAAACTTGCTGCAAGGGTAGTCTGATGTAACTTGTACCGCATGGAAATGTGTGATGTGCAACCATGTAAATGTTTTCTATCTCTCCATGTAAATACATTATGAAGGTCAGATATTATAATTAATTGGAGGTTCATGCAACAACTTAACCCCATGCGCATGCAAATACTTAACCACATATTAGATATTATATTTTATTAAAGGTTCATGCAACTACTTAACCCCATGTCCATGTAAATACTTTAACCACATGTTTATAATATATTTTATTGAATGTCCATGTAAATACTCCACTACCATGCACATGTAAATAGTTTGGACTGTCGAATCTCATTAATTGCAAGGGCTTACCCTTGCAATAGTTTAGTTCCTAGAGACAGATGCATTTCTGTTTATTTGATATCTCATTTAAATGAAGAATTTTATTATAAATCACAACAATATGAATAATAGCATTATATAAGAATTCAATACTTTGGTAACTTAAATTTTGGTATTTAGAACAAACCTTCTAAAATAATTGAGAAACAAAAAAAAAATGTACAAACATTGTGACACAACACACATACAACTATTGATTCACCAATTAAAACTCTTGTTTCGGAATCATCATAGACATAGAAACCAAATTCATCCTCACCTTGCTCCATGTCCAACTCTTCGTCATCTTCCTCAATTGGGTTGTCCCCAAACTAGCTCAAACTCGTTTTCTTGCGGGGTCATACCATCCCAATCAAATTCTTCACCATTTGAAACCTTGATTGAATGATTCGACATTTCATCTTGGAAAAATTCTAGGTTTGCATCGACGTCGTCCTCAACCCGAAACCTCCCCTTCGCGCTAGTTTTCATTGCCACCCACCATTGGCGTCTTTCAATTTTATCCGATGGATAAGGAAGGTAGAACACTTGGATTGCTTGCGGTGCCAATACAAATGGTTCACAATTTTTAAGGCGAGAAGCATGTTTAACCTCAACAATTCCATGTTGGATGTCCACCCTTACACCGTTTGTTATGCCAAACCAATTACACCTAAAGAGAACGACCTTATTGAGTCCATCATAATCTAGCTCAATTACCTCTTGGAGGAGAAGTTCATAGTAGTCTTGTGGTGTGTCAATTCCATCTCACTCCCCTTTAATGCAAACTCCACTACTCTTTGTTGACTTGTTTCCCTCATATGCCTCCATGTGAAATCGATAGCCGTTCACTTCGTACCCTTCGTAGCAGTCTGCTTTTTTTGTGGCATTAGTCCTGCCCTTCGGAGGTAGGGGTCGCAATCATGATCAGATAATTCCTTCTTTCGTAGCCAATCTGTGAACTCATCTTCACGAACTTTGTTCAAATGTTGTCCAGATTTAGCTTGTCCAGAGTTTAGCATGCATGCATCAAACTCTCTACACATTTCAACATGTCAAAATATTAGATTTTGAAAGTGTTTAGAATAGATACTTTTGAAATCATCAAAATAAACATTTTATAAGACTATACCATAAGAATTTACTTTTGATCTCTGGACAGTTGAGGATGACATATGTGTGTGCAACTTTAAGTTCCTCGTTATCGAGAGTCCTTCGATTTGGTTGTGTGAAGAAACGACCCACCGTATCAAATTATCTCTAAATTTGTGACCATACACTGCATATTATACACATTTGTTTAAAATTCTCTCTAAATCCGTGTTCAAAGCAAGAAAACACTGTTCTGAAAATTTGCTCCGAAAAAATAGTCAAATTGTACACGGTTTTTAGTAAAAAAAAACCTGTATGAATGTTGGAGGGCATTTCCGGAAGTTCTGAAGCGCATTTTCGGACGGACGCTCCATCAATTCTTCATGGTTTTACTGTAATCTATGTGTGATTAAAGAAATGTAAATTTTTTCACGTCATCGATCCGTGCCTTCCTGTTATAATGCTTCTCTTTCTCTCACTATTTTTTCTAAGTCATTTCTGAAGCATCTCTTTCCAGTAGGTTGTACATAGCTGTTCTTTGAGTCAAGTAAATCTAAACAGGTGAGGCTAGGGCGAGGGTGAAGGCAAGAGAGACGATATCTTCACTGAAAAAATGATTTTCGCCAATGAAACTTCAAACTGCCATAAAACGGTGCTCGAGTGTTCGATTTCAGCGTTCAATAACTTTTCAAAAAGCTCGCAAGGAGATCTACAACTTTCACCGCTATAGAAAATTTCCATAGTCGTGATTGCAATTTTAAGTTCCAAAAAATAAAGGGAAGAGCCTCAAAACTTAAGTTTAAGTTTTAGATTAAGTTTTTTCTTTCTATTTTTTTTTCCTTTACCATATTTGTTCTTAGACATTGTTCGTGTAAATGTATGAAGTCTCAGAGTCAGGGTTTTTTTGTTATATTTTCATGTTTTTTTTTCATATAATATGTGATGTAATTGTAATATGTGTTGCAGTTATCTAAGGTTTATAGTTTTTTGAAATTTAGTTTAGTGTTTTTAGTATTTAGATCTAGGGTTCAATTTGAATTCAAATTTAGAACTTGATTTGAATTCAAATTTAGAACTTGATTTGAATTCAAATTTACAATTTCATTTGATTTTTTTAATTATACATGGTTCACTTTAAAAACCATGTAGGATTAAGGTTTTTATACACAGTTTTACTTTAAAAACCGTGTATGATGTGTTTTGGCGAAAAAAATCGGGGAAAAAAATGATTGTACACGATTTTTTTTATCAAAAACCGTGTACAATTAGTATTTTTTTACACGATTTGAAAATTGTGTAAAATTTAGCGACCTATTATACATAACTCCCGTAGACACGGTTGGAAAACTGTGTATAAGTCTATTTTTAGACCGTGGTTAATAGTGTTTTCTATACTAGTGAAAGTTGTCACGTCTTTTAAAGATTTTACTATCGTAAACACGTGTAATAATTGTAATTGCAATAAAAGTAATAATTGCAAACAACTCAGCATAACATAATCCCAAATATTTAACTTTTTGATATTTTGTTATTTGTTGACGCAGTAACCTTGTATCGTGCCTACTAAATTTCATTAACCAATTAAAACGAATACAGACAGAGAAGAATATATAACGAAAGAAAATAAAATAAAATAAAATACAAAGCAAAGCGGAGAAAAATAAATAATAGCTTAACCTGCCAGACACCAATGACGGCATGACGCGTTTTAACGCACCAGACCACACAGAATCCAACATTGGCTTTGCCATACAAAATGAAAAACATACACCATATGACCCGCTATACAATTATGGCTGAACCCGGTTATAGTAAAATAGGTGAGAAGGCAGCGTGACCCGCCAGGCAGCCTAACCAGAAAATCACATCATGGCATGACATGTAATAAAAAATTTATTTATACGTGACGCGATAAAAACAGTGAAGAATTGTCACGTAAAGCGAATATATAATCACAATGTGACGTCTGATCACAATTTTTATTTTCAAGTTAGTTCAAAGAAAATAATAACAAAATGTAATAAAAAAATAAGAAACTATTACAAACTAAATGGGTGTGACCACACGAACGTGACTAATCGTGTTTAATTATTGTTTTCAAGTAGTTTAAGTTAGTTCAAAGAAAATAATAATAAATGTATCCAAAAAATAAAAAAATATTACAAAATAAATTATAATTAAGAGATAATGTTGAAAGAATTGTTCACATAACAAGTCACGTGATGTCAAGTGACGTGAACGAGTCAATCTGCATAACGTAACATGATGTGATCGAGTCAATTTGCATAACATGACGTGACGTGACTAAGATTGTAAACGACAATCACATCACGCGACATGTAAGTCACGTCACATGATCGACACACGTGACGTGACTAATTTCCTTCTATACTTAAAACCTGATTTCTTAATTTCCTTCTATACTTAAAACCTGATTTCTTAATAAATAAATATGAGGATTCGGTTCAAGAATGTAATTTGAAAGATTTTCATCATAGTTATTTGCTTTTTCGAAAAGATACTTTTAGAATATTCTTTTAGTATATTGATTATTATTGAATTTTGCTCTGATGCTATTTGAACAAGACCTAGCAGCAAAGTCAGCTATATTCAATTTTCTAGTTATATTTTCTTGTAATTGCTTATATAGATTAAATTTTCAAACATATATATATTGTGCAGATATTGTTTCGTGAAAAATGACCATAATATCTCTAAAAGTATATTAATTTCAATCCTGCCTATTATTTCTTACTGTGTGAATATGATAGAGACTTAATTTGATATATTACAATTAGTTGTAATAACAGAGAACCTGAATTGGGAATCTTTCCATTGGAGTGATATTGTAGGGACGGGGCTAAGAGTTCCCGTGAACCCTTCTTTTTTGTCTGGGCTTTTTTTAATCTTTTGCGTATCCAACAAACACCAATTCAAACACATTTCAACAATATCTTTGATTTTGATTTTAATTCCCTTTTTTTTCTTTTGTTAATTTAATTTCCCCCCGTTTTCCTCCGCGGCGCAAGCTCTCTTGTTACTCGACCATTAATTTATTTGTATTCTTTACCCGTTATAATTGTAACTTGATTTTTCCTTGTGAAAGTGGTACCATGCATGTCTCTGCTCTCTAGTGAACTTGTGTCACAAACAACATTATAAGACACGGCAGGTGTAGTTTCAGTACAATTATATGGTCAAATAATTAATTAAATTCTTAGATGGGAGGAGTTATATTCATCTTTATCTCAAATAAAAATATTAACAGAGCTGGTTTGACTTCATGTAGTGAATTAGCTTTAGCTATATATTTTTCCATTTGAGTGAGGCTACGGTAATATGCATATTACACAATGATCTGCACTATGGACTTCATGTCTAAATTGACGATCTGAACCTTTTAACATGATCTTCATATGAAAATGTACTTGTAGATCAATTTTATATTTTTAGAATTTTCTTACTATTTTTTTTAGATAGATAGAAAATCACTTGATTTGAAAATTCTGGACCATCCAAAAGCAGTGGTTTTCTACATAGCTAAAACTAGCAGTGTTAATATCTTTACCATCTTATCCCCATTGATATTATTATGGAAGGTAAAATACTTATTTTCACCTCACTTAAAAAAATATTTACCATAAATATGGGATAACCATATGGTGAAGATAAAATGAAATATATGAATAGTCCCCTCTAATGGAGAAGAATCTTACACATGTGAGCTCGATGGTACAAATGATATGGCCCATGCTATCATGTCCCTGGGGCAACACAGCTTGTGTACTATTGCCATGCATCCTTCCTTACATATCATTCATTCAAATTTAACATAAATAAGTAAATTTATATATATGGAACATTTTATAATTAATTGTAGCAATAACAAAAAGATTATAGGTTCTCATAATTTGGACCATATATAGGTGTATATATACATAGATTTTTACCACAATTGTATTAATTGTACTTCAGATATTGGATTTATTCATGAGGTTTATAATAATAAATTATTCGTTGGTAATAAGCCCCAAAAAATAGCAGAAAACTAGAAACTCAAGACCAATACATATCAGAAGAAATGTTCCAAAACATGTCCAAACAAATGGGACTTTAATAGTTAGCTGCTTGTAAATTTGAGGACTGCAATAATTCTTAAAATTATCATCAGCTGATGATTTTCTTTTATTGAAGTTATTTATGGTGCAATTAATTAATTAATTAATTAATTAATTAACCAGACTTCATTTCTATTCGCACGGTAATCTAGGCTAATCTTCATGTGCTGCTCTAACCAATTATTCTCTTCTTAATTATTAAAGTAATCGCTAGTTGGAGTAGGTGATGGTTCTATGCAATCATATTCTTTCAATCTCAAATTCAAATGTAAATTGGGATTTACGTCAATAGAAATTTATGTACATTTGAGAAGCGTGCATGATAAATTATTCCGGGGAATTCCATATAATTTATTTATCTTATTTTATTATATATCGTTATTAAACGATTCTTTAGGAATTGGTTTGTATCACCAAAATCTTATTTAGGAATATTGCTTTGACATGTACACATTCTTTATGCAATATTATTAGGTATATATATTTTTCGATTTTCGTTCTGAAAATAATACTAGAAAGAACTTAACATTTCAATAAGTAAATATTATTAAATAGAAGTAAAGCAACGTCATCAAAAAAAATAAAGAACTTTCTTAGATGATCATATAATAAAGTAATTAATTTTTTTTTCATTGAATTAGGTATACATCTCACACATTGATGAATTTTTATTTATAAAAATTTAAATAATTTAATTAGCGCATATTTAATTAGTGCATAATTAGAAATTTGTAAAGCTAATTCAATATTTCTCTAGTTTGTATGCCATACATTTAATATTTAATTACTCAAATTAGCAATAACGTAAATAATGTACAAGCTTAATTAACTAAAATAAAATATATAATTCAATATAATGTTTCCAAGATGAAATAGCAGTGTATATTTAAAAAATGGTTAATATCATACACACACACACACACACACACACACACACACACCCCCCCCCCATCAGTTCTTTGTTTATTTCATTACATCAACTCTTCAATATATTTTGTATATCCTTTAGGTCTTTAAACTTTGTTTATTTCATTACATCAACTCTTTAATTAATATATCTTTTATACTCAGCTCTTTAAAAGTTTTAAATCCTTTCATGTTTACACATAAAATTAAATTCATATATTACTTTAGTAATATATGTGAGGTTTAGAAAATAATTATTATTACTATCATTCATTTTGAAAACACAAATTTTTTTTGTAAGTTTTATATTTTATCTTCTTAACATATATATTCTTTTCTATTTTTCGCCTAATTATTCTCTATGACAAATTATTTTCATAAAAATAAGTAATAATTCTCGAAATTAATATTATTTAAAGAGAGAAGTATAATTATGTCAATTTATTTTGATGTAGTATTAATCAAATACAATAAGATATATAATCTCACCGATTAATCGGATGGTGGCGTAGCTAGGGCTTCAGGAATTCAGATCCAGTGCAACACCTGAATGTAGAATGAGATTTGTGTTGTTGGCTTCATTATGGCACAAATCTTAAATAAATCCTCACCTTCTATATTTGAAATAGACACTGAATTAATTTTAATTCGGCCGAAAATATTCTACCTCTTAAAATATGTGAGAGGATATGGTTTCGGACATCAAACCCCTGATCTGTTTGGACAGTCGATCGGGTGTGCAAATTGGAGAGGAGAAAGAATGGAAAGGTGTGTTTGTCTTTAGTGACGTCCGGATGCAGCTTGGAACCGGCAGGATCCCTAATCCCATCCTTAGGACGAGGTCTTGTGGGGCCCACAAGGAAGAGAGCAACCCGTGCCTATATTTTCTCAACTCGATCAGTCTGGGCCCCACGCCACGTCAACAGGTCAGACTAGGGAATCTAACCTTCCAGCCGCAAGCCTCCGCCAGCAAAAGGACAACGTACACTACTAGCTCCTTAATTAATTACCAGTTACCACACACATGCTCCTTGTCTCAGGACTCAGGTTTCCCTAGCTCGGTTTGCTCTTGCACCAGTTCGTTTCCATCTCTTCTCTCTCCCTATATATGCTTATGCATAACTAACATTCAAATTTGTTCCGTACCGTCACTTGAATCACATACCGTATTCGTATCTGTCATGATCAAATAGTTTTATTGATCAAATTCAAGCGACAATAACATTACTTTAATTATGCCATGACTGATCACGTTTTGTTATATTTTTAACTATTTTTTTTTGTAATTTAAGTCAGTTTATTTAATATTCACCATTAATTTAACAGCATAGACAGGAATTTTATCACAGTTTTGATTATGTTAGTTTATTCAATATTCACTATTAATCTAACCGTTAGATAAATTGACATAATTGACATAACAATACTGTATTCTGATGAGATAGGAGTAGGTCGATCTACTTTTGGGTCCAATTAGTTCCAACACCGTCCGATCAGTATCAAGATCTGTGCGCACAAAAATTAAAACAGAAGTGCATAGATTTTAATACAGAGCACACGCATCTTAATGTTGATTGGACGGTGATTAAACCCATCGAACCAAAGTAGGTCCAATGGGCATCGGACCTACTCTGATTTCATTCTGATTATGCATGACTCGTAGTGGCGTAGGTAGGAATTTTATCACGGGTAGGCGAACATATATAGAAGAACACATATGGTTGCAAAAAAATGTCTGGACCAGCCAGAAGTATGCAAAATCAAATCCAGTAGTTGACAAGACTCTTTAAAGAACTTGGTCCAATTTTTTTTTTTTTTAGGGATAGATAACTAACATATATAGAACAACACATATGGTTGCTAAAACACGTCTGGATCAGCCAGGGGTATGCAAAATCAAATCCAGTGATATACAAGGCCCTTTAAAGAACCTGATCAAAATTATTATTTTTTTCATGGATAGGCAGTTGCCTACCCCTGTATTACAGTAGCTCCGCCCCTGATGACTCGCGTGATCATACGTCGTAATGTGCTGTGATCAGACTAGTTCGCGTATCGTACCATATCGTACCGTGCTAATTTTTTATAAAATAGTCACGTCACGCAAATAATCATGATACAATGATACATAGATTGATACATTGGAACCTTGTTTGGGCGGCAGGGGTCTGGGCGCTCTGGCGAGAGCGCAATAGGAGGCTTTTTTCAGCAAAAATGAAGCCGGTGCATAGATTGATCACCGATACAGCACTGGAAATAGAAAACTGGCACTTACACATCTAGGAAACAGCTAGGGTCTCTCGATATGAGGTTGAGAGGAGTAGCAATCTAGTTTAGGTGAATGGGTGTGGGACTATATATGAATTTTAAAATATATTAGGACCTGTAAATTAATTTTTTTTATCAATATATCTGTTGTCGACAATTGTCGACAACCATCAAAAAAAAAATACAATGATACATAACTAACACGCGTACCATATCGTGCCATAATGTATCCGATCACAACGTGACTTTTGGATGTTTCTACTTGCACCAGTTCGGTTTCTTTTTCAATTTCTCTACGCTGATGATACGTAACGTGCTCCCCCGATTCAATGATTCATCGCAGCGTGCGTGCTTTTCATGTTTAGTAAAGTTGATGCGAGATATACATGCAGAGGTAGATAGCCGGAACACATGCACCAATAGATTTTATATATATATATATATATATATATATATGGCGTCATTGTACGTACCATGGGGGCAGTGACCGCAAAAAACAAATCTCTTAATTCGTTTATTTCGGAAATTATTAACTTGAGATGGTAATAGTGGATAAATGATTAATACTGCATACAAGATAGTATATATATTTTTTTGGTTGAAAATTTAGAGCTTCCCCTAACCCTATCTTTAAACTCGTCTAAGTAAGTGTTTTATTATTTATAAATTAAAAAGGTGATCCAACACATTTTGAAAATAGCAAAAATGTGTCAGTTTTCATACTCTACGTTCAAAATGCTTCAATTAATGTTAACGAGTAAAATTTGACTGGTCATTTATCGTTAAGTAAAAAAAACTGTTGTTGTGAATTTGATATTATTCATGGAAGACTAAGTGTCTTTCAAATTGATTCAAGTTTGATATACGTTCAATACAAGTAACTGATATAATTTTAAATTTATTAATTTGAATAATATTTTTTAATATATATATATAGAGATGGGCTATTGTGCTTTGCAAAGTAAAACACCCTATTTACTTCGAGTCATATTTTCATTTTGAAAATTCAAACAACCGATCCGAACCGTTCAACATGTTCTAAATATTGAAATGTGCTTGGAGACTAAATTTTACATTTTTTGTAATTTGTTTACTATTTATTAAGCCACTTTGAAAATCACTGATCCACTGTGAACAGTAAAAACAGTAAAATTTTCTGGACCACCGGATCAGCGATTTTCAAAGTGGCTTAATAAATAGTAAAAGAATTCCAAAAAATGTAAATTTTAGTCTCCAAGCACATTTCAATATTTAGAACATGTTGAACGATTCGGATCGGTTGTTTGGATTTTCAAAATGCAAAAAATAGCCCAAGTAAAGAGGGTGTTTTACTTTGCAAAGCACAATAGCCCATCTCTATATATATATATATATAGTGGCTCTAATATTTATAGATCTAGTAAAATATTTTTAATTCTCCATTCCTTTTATCAATGTGTATGGAAAATTAAATAGTTATATACATAATCTTTTTCCATCCTTGGTAAAGAAATAAATTATATTGCTACAATTAGCCGCCAATATATTATGTTCATCATTGACCACAAAATTTATATGACAGTCACTAATAATTAAAATAATATGCGCACCGGCCACTTGTCATGAAGATATTAATAAATGAGGCGGGTTTCAATATATACTTCATGTCTTTCATATCTAATCATATCTCATATTTATATTTTTGTTTTTAAAATTCAAATTGTCAATTCGAACCGCTTAACATGATATCCATACTAAATATGTATAGGGATAAAATTTTATAATTTTTGAAAAAAAATAATATTTTTTATGATAGGTACAAAATCACTGTTTTTTGACAGTTCAAAAACAATGATTTTCTACCTATCTAAAAAAATAGTAAAAAGTTCCAAATATCATAAACTTTGGTCTCCAAGCATATTTTAATATGGATATCATGTTGAGCAGTTTAGATCGACAGTTTGGATTTAAAAAACGAAGATATGAAATGTGAGGCATGATAAGGTATGAAAAGCATGAGATATTGGAACCCTCCACTTAATAAATTTGACTATCATTAATAATTTTGAAAATAAACATAGAGTCTTAATGCACTTTTATTGAACTTCAACAATATGCTTCCGACCTCCAAAACCTATCAAATTGGCTTCAAACGATAAATCCAAACTATTCAAGCCGATCTTCTTAAGGAGAGCTTCGTTTTTTAGGCTAGACTAGAACCTCTGATGCCATGATATATGCCATGATTAATGGAACTTGAGGCTAAACTAGAACCTCATTTTTCTCTAAAAAAAACACTTGAACACACACACATTAAAAAAGGTGACCGTCCGATCGGAATGCTCCCGAGGCCATAACGGATCTGGACCGCACAGGCCGTTATGCATCCACAGTTGAGAGCAGGAGGTAAAAATAAAAAATAAAAAAATTGAACATATAACATAATATAATTAATTTGCTACATGACATGAATAAGCTCTATAGGAAGTTTAAACACACAAACACCTGTTATTAATTGCTGAGACTCAAATCCACATTTCCACTGAAGCCTAGGATGGTGCATTAACTTATCTGTGCTACATTTAATTATTATTCCCAAGACTGTTACTATTAGGTCAGATTGCAATCAATGGCGCTTAACCTTTGCCTTCCTAGGTTCTTTTTTAAAATCAGACTCAGAGATGTAAGATTTCTGGCACAGTAACATTTTTGCTGTCTGATCTAGAATTCAAAAGATAGGCAATTAATTGGACCACAAACACACACAAAAAGGAAACCAGTGAGACTCACGGGGTGGGTTTGAACAGTACGTGTTAGGCGATCAATTCAGGGGTCGAATGCATGCAACCTCGATTGCCGAGTTCTGAGTTGCTGCAACCCCATATGCAAGCAGCTAGAGGGCTAGCCCACCCTGTGAAACGAGATCAGAGATATATATCAAACATATATTTGTGGAATGTAATATCTGGTATACGGAGATGTGAATATTTGACATGTCTAATTAATTATTGTTTCTTGGAGGTGCATGGGTGATTAATTAAGGACCGTATATATATGGTGTGCATGTCACTGATGGTTAATTAGATTCAACATTAACACTGTATGCATCAATGCTGGTCGTTGCAATGATCGAGCAATGAGCTATATATATATAGTTGATTTCTGATACATGCATCAATACATGCATTATAATTAATTAGCAATCTTTAAAAATTTAGTATCAATACATGCATTATAATTAATTAGGCTGAGAAATTTATTGAAAATTTTAATGTGATATCATTTAAGTTTCATCACTGTCAACAAAGTACTTGATTGGTCCTTGGCTACAAAAACATACATCATGAAAAGAAAATTTTTCTATTTTTGTGCTTGTCCTGGTTCAGCACATGAGTAAGCATATGATGCTCTACTAACTTGGAGATGTGGTTTTGTATATTCATTGTTTATCTTCTTCTTTTTAAACTTAACAAAAGAAATATATTAAAAAATAATTTAGAGGTAGACAAATATCTTCTCAAAACTCATATGCCCGGTCACTGTTTTTGTTACTATACACGTACATAGAAACTCCATTTGTAATTTGGCACATTATCGCACATATATATATATAGGTTTAGTCACGGTCGATGGAGAACCGGGTTTATATGGGTTGCCTAGTTGGGGGGGAAGGAATCAAAAGTTACAAAAACCAATGATAGGGTTGTTCCACACGTTCATATTCACTCACCTCACGTCTATCATCATCACGTGTACCCTAAAAGCATCATCGATCATCCATCACACACTATAATTTGTCACTATTCACGACCCTTCTTCTAAATGAGAATTTGTTCAATTTAACTAACAAATATGAGTGAGTCTATGGTACTATGCATAGCACGGATTAGTTCATACTACAGAGTCATATTTTTATTTTGAAAATTCTAATGGTCGATCCGAACCGTTCAACGTAATCTCCACATGAATATGTACTTGCAGACTAAATTTTATATTTTTTTGAATTTTTTCACTATATTTTAAGATAGGTAGAAAATCACTTGATCTGAAAATTCTGGACCATCCAAAAACAGTGATTTTCTACCCATCTAAAAAATAGTAAAAAAATTCTAAAAAATAAAAAATTTAGCCCACAAGTATATTCTCATATGGAAATCATGTTGAACGATTCGGATCAACCATTAGGATTTTGAAAACGAAAATATTAATCCGTAGTACGGACCAATCCGTGCTATGCATAGTACCATAGACTCACTCAATATATTGATTTATAACATATTTTTTCTAATTTACATTTAAATTTTCTCAATTTAATTTATTGTCAAATTTAAGTCCTTCTAGTAATTAATATTATGGTTACTAACTTGTAAAAAAAACAAGCAATAGTTTTTAAAGTCTTAAGAATAATATGAGATAAATGGTGTATTATTAATTTATAAATTTGTTAAAGTTCTGGAATAATTTGATAAAACATTGAAAAATAATACATAGTATAAGACATTATAATTATTCGAGCTTTATTCATTTTTCTCTTTTAGTTTATTTTATCTTTGCTTTTTTTTTTGAAATAGGACTTTTTAAGTCGTTGATATTAATAATAAAGATTCTTAGATTTGTTTAGTTACCAAAGAATTCACCAAGTATCTCGTTATGTTATTCTTACTATAACTTGAATCAATGATCTATTGAGAAAGTCACCCTAGCTAGTACTACTACACATACTGATGCACCATATATATATATATATAGAGAGAGAGAGAGAGAGAGAGAGAGTGTGGCTAATATCAAAACGTTTGCACCAAGGCCCTCGTGCAACCAAGTCGTTTTTGTATTTTCAAAGTTCAAACAGTCGATCTAAACCGTTAGATGTGATCTCTATATTAAAATCTGCTTGGAGACCAAATTTTATATTTTTTGGAATTTGTTTACTATTTATTAAGCCACTTTGAAAATTGCTGATCACATGGTCCAGAATTTGGTTGCACTGTTTTTACTGTTCACCCGGTTCAACCATTTTCAAAGTGGCTTAATAAATAGTAAAAAAATTCCAAAAAATGTAAAATTTGGTCTCCAACCAGATTTTAATATAGATTGAACATCTAACGGTTTGGATCGACTGTTTGGACTTTGAAAATCCGAAAACGACTTAGTTGCACGAGGGCCTTGGTGCAAACGTTTTGATATTAGCCACTCTCTCTCTCTCTCTCTCTATATATATATATTATAATTTATGGACAAAAAAGAAACGATATATATTATAACACTCTCTTTGTATTCCATGTGAAGGTTTTCATGGAACAATAAAGAGATATATATAGATGTATATATATTTGATTTCATGTCAATGCTATGCCATATATAAAACTAAAATAAAAGAGGCAAAATAGAACATAGTGGAAATATGTGAGGTACAATGAATGCACACATTTATCACCTTTTCTTTCTTCTTTAGAAAAAATGAAGTTCTCAGTAAAGTAAATTTTAGCTATATCACTTACACTTAGTACTGTCAATTCCACGGAGTTTGGATGGATATATCATAGTCGGAATTTGGATAAACGGTCCAGATCTATCCACGGAGTTCGGATATCTCCGAGGATAGGTGGCATATTTGTAAGCGACTGAGAACAAATATTGTAATTTACTTGACCCTCGTCTTTAATTTGAAAATTAAACTAATTTTTTTTTAAACATATATTAATTTAATTTGAAAATTATTGATTATTTAGTGATAAAAAAAATATCAATGGACAAAAGGTTCTGAAATCACACAAAAACTAATGCACGGTTACTTAAATCATAGACATCATATAATTATAAACTTTTATATTGATAACAATTGAGCATGCATATTATTAAAATTGTCAAACAAAGTTGATTGTCTATATATCATTTTGTAACAACTGAATTACACAACTATACCAGGCCGTAATAATTAATAGTTATGTTCGTATAAATGAAATATTTTTTTCTTATCGATTTGCTTAATAAATTGAAAAAGATCAAGTTCTCTTTTGTAGTATGAAAAAGAGACAAATATATATACGCGAGTCATCCACGAGTAATGACGTCCGCTCCGCGCCTAAAAAGAGACCGTAAAAGGAAACAAAAGTTATTGTTCCCATTTTATTCCCTGGTCTGGCAGAAAAGAAAACCACATCTTCTCTTCATCTCTTGAGTCTTGAGTGGTTCAAGGAACGAAGGATGGGCAAAGAATAGCGAGAGAATAACTCCGGAATAAGAAGGCCTGACGTTGACCCCCTCATAAAGAGGCCCATGGACCATTACAATCTACCGCCTTGCTAGTTGCTACCTTACAATTTTTATCTCCCATACACATAGGGGTGAAAATGGTATGGATAATATATGACCCGTATTCGATCCGTATTTGAAAAATTAGATGTGGATATCCGATATCTGAATATCTGTGTAGATATGGATACTGATATGGTTTTACGTTTCAATTATCCGTATTCAAATAGTAGATATATATTATATATTTTAATATATATTATGAAAAAATATTGTTATTCACCATTAAAATTAGATAAATATTGTGAACTTCGGTATTCGGCTAATATTCGATCCGTATCCATATCTGAAAATTAAAAAGAATATGAATATAATTTTACCACTATCTGCTCCGTTTTCACCTCTACATACACATCCATGTTATATATATATATACTTTATGTTTTTGTACTAGCAACAGATTCAAAAGAGTGAGGTATATATATACGCTATTATGTACAACGCACATCCGTCATATTGTAGATTTTTAAAATCAAATAGTTGATCCAAGCCGTTGAACATGAGTTGCATATAAAAATGTATTTGGAGGCTAAATTTTACATTTTTTATATATTTTTCAGTATTTGTATAGGTAGAAAATAACTACTTTTGGATGGTCTAGAATATTTAGATCAAGTTATTTTCTACATATGTAATAAAATTAAAAAAAATTCTAAAAATACAAAATTTGCTATTCAACTACAGTTTCATATGAAAATTATGTTTTGAAATTTCAAATTTATTGTTTGAATTTTGGAAATAAAATATAGATCCATAATACAGACCAATATGTGCTGTACATAGCGTAGCCTCACTCTTCAAATAATAATTAACTTTTCAATTCAGTTGCTTTCGGATAAATCCATACATACAGCTAGGTGATAGAATACGTACTACAAGAATGGGACAGTATACACGAGGGTAAAAAGTGACTATCCGCAAGGGTATACCGACAAAAAAGTTTTTTTTTTTATTAGCGACGGGAGTATCCGTCAGGGTACACCAATAGTATCCCTCGCGGATATATATTGTCCCATTCTGGTAGTATATATATATTAATGTTGTTCAAATTATGTTCTATTGGAGGTCAAATACTATTTCCATACTAAATATTTTTTCCAATCAAATTTAGTATTGTCATATTGGGCCAACAAGATGATGGCTTGTAGAAGCCATGTGGAAGTTCACAATATACAGAGTTTACCTAAATTAATCAAGATTGAACTTGATAGAGATTTTCCAAGAATTAATGTTTCATTATCACCTAAAAATAAGTTCCTGCCCATATATATATATATATATATATATATATATATATATATATATATATATATATAAGTAAAAAAAGTTCTAGCATCCGGACAGAATAAGCCAAAAACTTGGTTCATTAATTTTGTATTTCTCTGTTATCTACTAATCCGTAATGACACGTGAGCGGCACATGCCATCTCTCTTTCACTAGGTCCCACAGTGAAAACAACCAAGATGGGAGAATCTCGTCAATGGGACCCACGGCATAGTATATTATTCTTTTCAACAGCTCTTCGCTACCATACAAACGAATAACATGTACAGCTAGCTCAGAACTACAAAAGAAAATACATGAAAAAACAAGAGAATTAAAACGAATTTACATCTTCCAAGGTATATTAATTGATCAAAATAAAGATTAATATTTTGAGTCTGAACTGAGAATGTTTTAATGTGAGCCTTGTCGGCAGCTACTACAGAATACAGATAATGCCATCGTCTTCACGGAATTCTCTCTTTACCTATTTTTTTAATTAATTTAATGTTACTCGTTATGGTGTGGATGATATCAGATTTAAATCGATCGTTTTCAAATTAGTTTGAACTTTCAAGATTTTGGAGTCAAAGCGACGAATCCGTCAAATCTATTTCGGATTGTTTGTGATCATAACTTTATAGTTTATCACATAATCGGCAATATATTAAAAATAGATCACTATCTGCGAGAGGTTAAAAATTAACTATTCCCGATGGTACACCGACAGAAAAGTGTTATTTTTTAGCGTACCAGTATTACTGACAGGAGTATTCACGATGATACTGTCGGAAAAAAAATATTTTTTTACTCTCGTAGATAGATTTTTGTAATCATGCTTGGCGGGTTAACATGAATGAATTTGATTTATCTTTGCGTTGAAAGGGGCGCAACTAGGGGTGCAAACGGATCGGATAATATCCAACTGTATCCGGATCCGAACCGTTCAAAATATTGAAATGTGCTTGGAGACCAAATTTTACATTTTTTGGAATTTTTTTACTATTTATTAAACCAGTTTTAAAATCGCTGATTTTAATAAACAGTGAAAAATTTCTGAATCACTGAAAACAGCGATTTTAAACTGACTTAATAAATAGTAAAAAAATTCCAAAAAATGTAAAATTTAGTCTCCAAGCACATTTTAATATAGATTAAATGTTTAACAGTTTGGATCTACTGTTTAGACTTTGAAAATGTAAAACCCGAAACATTTGTTCCACGGCTTAGGAACAAATGTTTTGATATTAGCCAACATCTATATTTATATATATATATATATATATATATATATATATAGGGCAAATCTAAGGTGTGCTAGGCTCACCAAGGGGGTTTGGTGAGCGCACCTCCACAAAACGCATTTTCAAAGTTCAAATAGTCGATTCGAACCTTCCAACGTGTTCTTCATATTAATATGTGCTTGGAGACCAAATTTTACATTTTTTGGAAATTTTTTACTATTTTTTTAGAATTTTTGAAAAATCAGTGTTTTTTTTATTTAATGAAAAGCTGATGATTTTCAAAAATTCTAAAAAAATAGTAAAAAATTTCTAAAAAATGTAAAATTTGGTCTCCAAGCACATATTAATATGAAGAACACGTTGGAAGGTTCGAATCGACTATTTAAACTTTGAAAATGCGCTTTTTGGAGGTGCGCTCACCAAACCCCCTTGGTGAGCCTAGCACACCCTAGTCTTGCTCATATATATATATATATATATATATATATATCCATTCTTATATTAAGTACGTAGATGTTATGATCTGCCAATGGTTGTGATTAAAACATAAATTTTCGGATTAAATATCAGCCCTTCAATCAAATAGTTTGCCTTCTTCTAATTCAATGCATCTTTTTTATGTTTTTCAACATGTAGAAGTCTAAATTTATTTGGACATGTACTTGCTACATATAAATTGTATCATCTTTCTGATTGGTCTTGAATTTCTTTCTATTTTTTAATTGTCATTTAAGGAATTTTTAGATTGATCGATATGGTATGTCTTCATTTCTTTTTATTTTTGTCTTTTTTAAGGAATGTTATTTGTCATTTTGTATGTGAGTTTTGTACAAAAATATTTTAGAAAGAGAAAAAAAAACATGTATGTCATTTAATGAATATTTCATTTAATAAAACATGTCATTTACGGAATGTTATTTACTTATTTAATATCTTATTTAGAAATATTGTTATTTGTCATTTTATCTATTTTTTTATAAAAATATGTCATTTTATATGAGATATTTTTCTATTCTCTTATAATATATTCCCGTTGCAACACACGGACACGATAATATATATATATATATATATATATATATATATAGAGAGAGAGAGAGAGAGAGAGAGAGTACGGCTAATCTCATAACGTTATAATTTCAGCCTAAGTTATAACAAGTCATTTTTTGCGATTTCAATGTTCAAATAGTCGATCTGAATCGCTCAACATGATCTCTATATTAAAATGTGCTTTAGAGACCAAATTTTATATTTTTTGGGATATTTTCACTATTTTTTAGATAGGTACAAAATCACTGTTTTGGATGGTCCAGAATTATCTGAAAACAGTGATTTTGTACCCATCTAAAAAATTAGTAAAAAAATCCAAAAAATATAAAATTTGGTCTCAAAGCACATTTTAATATGGAGATCATGTTGAACGGTTCGGATCGACTGTTCAGATTTTGAAATCGCAAAAAATGACTTGTTATAACTTAGGCTGAAATTATAACGTTATGATATTAGCCGGGCTATATATATATATACCAACGTTGGTACATAGCACTTCGTTATAATAAATGGGTTTTTGCGATTTTGAAGTTCAAATAGTCGATCTGAAGTGCTCAACGTATTCTCCATACTAAAATGTGCTTGGAGACCAAATTTTACATTTTTAATACTATTTTTTCGGATTTTTTTAAATTACGATTTTGCAGATTTTTTTTTTAATTATTTTTTCATCGATTTTAAAAAATCCGAACAAAATACGAAAAAATTTCAAAAAATGTAAAATTTGGTCTACAAGCACATTTTAATATGGAGAACACGTTGAGCACTACACATTGACTATTTGAACTTCGATTCGTAAAATCCACTTGGTATAACAAAGTGCTCCATGCCACTGTTGGTATATTAGCTAAAATTTGGTCTCCAAGCACATTTTAATATAGAGATCACATCTAACGGGTTGGATCGGCCGTTTTGACTTTGAAAATCGAAAAACCAATTGGTTGCACTCCGGCTCCGGAACAAATAATGTTTTGATATTAGCCAATCTCTATGTGTGTGTAAGCTTTTTTTGTAAAAATATCAAGTATTTACTTGTAGTCTACTGATTAAAGTTTCTCATTATGATTTGGAGAAACTTGAGCTCAAATTCCACTTGTAACATTATACATTTTTTACATTTATGTTTGAGCCTCTCCCTTCTAACTTTTCTAATTCCGCGCTTTAATTATTTGTTCATAATTTTCTATACGGAGTAGACCCTAAAAAGTGTCAATCTGTTGATCGATAAAGAAAACATTTTTTTTTTCTTTCTAAAGATGCAGTTGTTTATATTTTATTAATATCGGATCCGGAATTACGGGCACACATTTATTTTAATTAGTCGCTTGAATTGTAGGATAATCCACATTTTCAATTTTTTGTTTAAAAAATGGAAAGTTTTTATTTTTGTTTATATTTGTCGAATAAATTAAAATAAATTAGCATACAGTGTTAGTTCTTTTTGATAGAAAAAAAAATATTACTGTTTTATTTTAACATCACTAGTTGAAGATGTGATGTTCTTTATAATTATAGGATAGCACTTAGCTCATCCAATAAAAAATATTATTTCAAGCAAGACCATTTTGTCACTTGCGTTACTAGCGAATATTATAGGTTACAATGTTGTTACTGTGCATATGATTGAATAATAGGATTCATAAGGCCTATGTTTGACTTGATTGACTTGCATAGAAGGTAGAGTAGGGGTGTCAATGGTACCGTTTTAGCCGTTTACTCGACCCGTATCGTATTCGATAAGGTGGGTATGGGTAAGGTTTTTCTTTCATTAGCTTATTAGGTATGGGTATGGATAAGAATTTTTTTTCGTTAACCAAATGGGTAAGGGTATGGGTAATGACTCTTTCGTACTCATTACCCTATAGGATAATTATAAAATCTAAATATATATTCAATTCAATTTTCAACCCACCTAAATATGTATTCGTATTTTTGAATTTTTTTCTTTATAAAAAACAATTTAGTTGGAATTGATTGCACATTTATTTTTATTTTTTATTAGAAATGTAATTAATATGTGTGAAATGAATGAGTTTTTTTATATTTAATTTCTAAAATATAATAAAACTAATTATTATATTAGTAATATCCGTTATTCATCTGCTACCGTTTTGTTACTCGATAATATTAACGGGTAAGAGTAGGATAGGGTAAGATCAATTTTTAATTGGTATGGGTAAGATATGGATAAAGTCAATTTTAATGGATATGGGTATGAAAATGCCTCCACCCGACCCGTACCGTACCCATTGACACCCCTATTCATAAGGCCTATGTTTGACTTGATTGACTTGAATAGAAGGTAGAGTGTAGACTTATTGATTTTAAAATTCCTTGCTTTTGACGTGTGTTTTTTCTCTATATTAATTAGCTTAATTAGTATTAAAGTATTAACATAAATGTTATTATGACTATTTGTGGCGTGTCCTAGAAGAGATTACGTGAGGAAAAGGAAAGAGAGCGGAGAGATGTTTCAAAATGATAAAATCAGAAGATGATCACAGATGAAAGGAATTAATTATTATTTTTCATTTTTTTTTTTTTTTTGCACCACGCGGCCGGGCCGAGATTATAAAATGAGAAGAATTTCATCCAAAAAAAAAACGTGAGAAGAAATTTGAAGTGATACTTTTATCTATTGACCCCAATATATATAGAGTCCGGCTAAATTATTTCAGAAGCACTTCGACCGAAGTGCTTACAGATCAAATTTAACCGTTTGATGTTTGAAATATCGAACTAAATAGCTCAATAAACTGGTTATATAATAAACATGTAGAATACCGATTTTTACTATTTTTGAAATTTTTTAACTATTTTTTATAATTTTGGAAAGATGGATTTTTTTGACCTAAAAATAAAAGTATTTTTAAGCCAAATGAGACCATATTTCAAAAATCATAAAAAATAGTTAAAAAATTTCAAAAATAGTAAAAATCAGTATTCTACATGTTTATTATATAACCAATTTATTGAGCTACTTAGATCGACGTTTCGAACAACAAATATTAAAATTTGACCCCGTAAGCACTTCGATTGAAGTGCTTCCGGAAGCAATTTAGCCAGACTCTATATATATATATATATATATATATATATATATATATATATATATATATATATATATATATAGGAATTTGCTAATATGCTACGCGTAGCATAGAGGGCCTTCGTGCTACGGCTCAATATTTGAGTTTTCAAAATCCTAACGGTCGATCCGAACCGTTCAACATGATATTCATATGAATATGTACTTGCAAATCAAATTTTACATTTTTTAGAATTTTTTTACTATTTTTTTAGATAGGTAGAAAATCACTTGATCTGAAAATATGTACCATTCAGATCAAGTATTTTTCTACCTATCTAAAAAAATAGTAAAAAATGTAAAATTTGATTTGCATGTACATATTCATATGGAGATCATGTTGAACGGTTCGGATTGACCGTTAGGATTTTGAAAACTCAAATATTGAGCCGTAGCACGGAGGCCCTCTATGCTACGCGTAGCACCGTAGCCAACTCCTATATATATATACACTTGTGTTTGCAGCCTATATATACATACGTTGTTAATTATTTTATTGTCGAAGTATGTGCTTTAATATGTCTTTCAGATGAGTATATTATTCTTTGTTGTATTTGAAGTTGGCGTTAAATATGCTCCCTGTATTTTTTTTTTGGTGACTAATATATGGCCAAGGAGCATATTCAACCTTTTTATCATGTTTTCCACATCAATATCAGCTTCATCATGCTTTTATTTTTTAAATATTTAAAATTTAAAATTTAAAAACAAATACCAAATACCAAAATAAATTTGTTAGATTTGATGTATATATATCATTTTCTCCATAGACGCGTATATCCATGAGATTTGTGAATTAAATTGGTTTTGTATTATTATGGTACGGTAATTAGTTATGCTTTTGTTACTTAATTATAGTTTTAACTTTTAATTTTGATAATTTTGTCATGAATTATCGCGATTATCAACATATTCTTAATTAGTTAATTTGGATATATTATATAAAGTGTGGTTTCATTATTCTTATTCGTTTTTGTATATATATTATTAAGGAAAGAATATACTCATACGTACTCTTCCTCGGATTTAATCCTCACTCGTTAATATAAAAATAAATATTTGGTTGAGTAAAAGACCTCTTATTTTAAGTTGTCAAACGAGATACAAAATAGAATTATAGCATAATAAGTTAAATCACCTCTTCAGACATATTATTTTATATTCTACATTTACTTCATCGATCTGTAGAACCCGCTTTCATAGAATTATAATTTTTCTCAATTTATGTCATAACTATTATTTTTTTTCATAAAAAATAATTACATGACACTTACAGCTAATTACTATAATTTTAGTTTCTGATTCCACCTTGCCGCTATGTATTCCACTGTGGGATACACGCTGTTATCCATCTAACCCCTTAATTTTAATTAATTAAAAGCGGTGGCGGTTCATGAGATGCACGAATGGAAGTCAATAGAGGTCAAAGACATGATTGATGATTCCTCACCTCAGTGACGAAATACAACGGGTTGAGAGTGCAACAGTTGGAATACAGATAGCAGAGATATGCCTAGAATAGTACACGTTTCATAGCATTTATTTCCTGATATATATATATATATATATATATATATATATATATATATGATCAGTACCAGAAACGCACAAATTGTAGTTCATTTAATGCCCAGGGAGAGTAACGGATGAGTCTGTTATATATATATATAGCGTGGGTTTAATTATCACTTCATAATAATAATAATTAAATTGTGAGACCGTACAAATTTTTTGTACCGTTCTCTTTGTTTAATTTATTGAACTGCAAGTAAGTGGGAAAAATGGCACGGTGGAGCCGGCTCCGTTACGGAACGGCACGGTTACGGCACAGAACGACACGGCACGCATGTCAGTTACGTGCCGTGTTCATCTTTTGAAACTTTGGCACGGCACGTGGAAGATTTAGTCACGGCACGGCACGACACGTAGTCACGCGAGTCACGTGTAATTAGGGCCATTAGATATTGATTTAATGGTAAATCTTGAATAAACTAACTTAAATTATGATTAAATGGTCACGCGAGTCACGTATGGTCACGGCACGTTTAGGCACGGCGTGACTCACGTGACGTGACCATTCGCGTGCCGTGACCACCCCTTGACATTTTGGTCACAGCACGGCACGGCACGGCACGTGAAAAATTAATTTGGTCACGGCACGGCACGGCACAAGACCAAAGTCACAGTGTGTTAGTCACGTCACGGCACGGCACGTTTTTTCCACTCTAACTGCAAGGATCATTATTTCATGACTTATTTATTCAAATAACAGTGCAAAGATTCATTGGAGCAACATTAACTGATATACTACTGATAGTGGTCCGATAAGTCAGTCACCCGTGAATATGGCAGCCAAAATGGACTTATTAATTTGATCCATTATAAATTAATATGTGGAAGTGTGGCAGGGATTAAACGATTATAATAATTTATTATTGACGATTTTCTATTACTTGCTTCTGTTCTTAATTAATAAGCATTTTTCTGTTTCCTCTTATATATATTTTAGAAGATACAAATAAATAATGGTTATTCTTCTTTCAATCAAAATTAAAATTACAGAAGATTAAGTTGCGTACTTCATCTTACTCCTCATATTTTACATTTTATTTGATAACTTAAGTTTGGCTATGACAGTTGACCTCATAGATAGAATAATTGTTAACTCACCTCTTACTATATCTTATAAATTCTTCTTCTTTGTTACTCATTGTTTGACAGCTTAATTAATAAGTGCGCGCGGAGTAAGAATTTACGTCACCTTTTACCTCACAACCAAATATGACCTAAGAATCTTTACTATATTATATTGCTCCACGTATGTACCAAAATCATCCTAATATGTCAAACTTTAATTATATAGAGAGAGATTGGCTAAGATCAAAATGGTAGTTCCCAAATCTTAGTGCTATTAATTAGTTTTGTAATTTTCAAAGTCCAAACAGTCGATCCAAACCGTTAATGTGATCTCTATATTAAAATGTGCTTGGAACTAAATTTTACATTTTTTGGAACTTTTTTACTATTTATTAATATGATTTGAAAATCGTTGATTTTAATAAACAGTAAAAATACTTTCGGACCATTGAAAACAACGATTTTCAAACCATCTTAATAATAGTAAAAAATTCAAAAAAATGTAAAATTTGGTCTCCAAGCACATTTTAATATTGATATCATGTTGAACGATTTGGATCGACAGTTTGGACTTTGAAATCGCAAAACCGAATTGGTATGACCACGGCTCAGGAACTACCATTTTGATCTTAGCCTCTCACTATATATATATATATATAGAGAGAGAGAGAGAGAGAGAGAGGGGGTTGGCTAATATCAAAAGGTTTGTTCTAGATTCGTGATGCAACCAATTGGTTTTCTAATTTTCAAAGTCCAAAAGGTCGATCCAAACTGTAGATGTGATCTTTATATTAAAATATGCTTGGTGACCAAATTTTACATTTTTTTAAAGAAATTTACTATTTGTTAAGCCAATTTTAAAATCGATGATTTTAATAAATAGTGAAAAAAATTTGGATCATTGAAAACGACAATTTTAAAACTGGCTTAATAAATAGTAAAAAAATTCCAAAAAAATAAAATTTGGTTCCAAACACATTTTAATATAGATTGAATGTTGACCAGTTTGGATCGACTGTTTGGACTAAAAATGTAAAAACCAAAGTGTTTGTTCCACGATCTAGTAATATATATATATATATATATATATATATATATATATAGGAGTTGGCTACGGTGCTACGCGTAGCATAGAGAGCCTCCGTGCTACTGCTCAATATTTGAGTTTTTAAAATCCTAACGGTTGATCCGAACTGTTCAGCATGATCTCCATATAAATATGTACTTGCAAACCAAATTTTACATTTTTTAGAATTTTTTTACTATTTTTTTAGATAAGTAGAAAATCACTTGATCTAAATGGTACAGAATTTTCAGATCAAGTGATTTTCTACCTATCTAAAAATAGTAAAAAAATTCTATAAAATGTAAATTTTGGTTTGCAAGTACATATTCATATGGAGATCATGTTGAACGATTCGGATCGACCGTTAAGATTTTGAAAACTCAAATATTGAGCCATAGCACGGAGGCCCTCTATGCTACGTGTAGCATATTAGCCAGATTCTATATATATATATATATATATATATATAATGGCTAATATACAAACGTTTGTTCGTGGACTCAGGAACAAATGATTCGGTTCTCCAATTTTCAAAGTCCAAACAGTCGATCCAAACCGTTAGATATTCAATCTATATTAAAATATGCTTGGAGACCAAATTTTACATTTTTTGGAATTTTTTTACTATTTATTAAGCTGGTTTGAAAACCGCTGTTTTTCAATGCTGCAGAAATTCAATAAAAACAGCAGTTTTCAAACCAGCTTAATAAATAGTAAACAAATTCCAAAAAATGTAAAATTTGGTCTCCAAGCACATTTTAATATAGATTGAATATCTAACGGTTTGGATCGACTGTTTGGACTTTGAAAATTGGAGAACCGAATCGTTTGTTCCTGAGTCCTGGAACAAACGTGTGTATATTAGCCATTCTCTCTCTCTCTCTCTCTCTCTCTATATATATATATATATATATATATATATATATATATATTATTTGATTTGAATTTTATAGAATTTGAATTCGAAAGTCAATAATTTATGGATCCCTCATTAAAATAAAATTACGAAAAATAATTTCAACACTATAAACTACATTATGGGTAATTCTGATAGGTATAATTTTAAAAAGGCTTTGTTTAAATATTTTTGTATCGATACATAGCTTCATTTTCCTCTCAAGTACTTGTACATTAATTGCAAATAAAAATAATTAATATATAGTCACAACATATATTTGTTTCTTCTGATGTATAACCACAATTTCATGGACCTGCACTAATTGTTTCATTTATTTTAATTTACTAAATGCGCATTTAATTGAGTAGAACTAGGGTGCTCCTAAGCTCACCAAGCCCTTCCGTGAGCGCGACTCTAAAACCTATCAAATTGACTTCAAACGACATTTCCAAACCGTTAGATGTTCAATCTATATTAAAATGTGCTTGGAGACCAAATTTTACATTTTTTGAAATTTTTTTACTATTTATTAAGATGGTTTGAAAATCGCTGTTTTTCAATGGTGCAGAATTTTAATAAAAACAGCGATTTTCAAACCATCTTAATAAATAGTAAACAAATTCCAAAAAATGTAAAATTTGGTCTCCAAACACATTTTAATATAGATTGAACATCTAACGGTTTGAAAATGTCGTTTGAAGTCAATTTGATAGATTTTAGAGTCAGCGCTCACGAAGAGCTTGGTGAGCTTAGGAGCACCCTAGTTCTACTCCATTTAATTACTTCGTATTTAGACCAATCAATAAATTCAAATTTGTACCCCATCCAGCCTACAGTTGCAATAAAAAAGTGTCGCTAATATAATTAACACTGTTTTATGTAGAAACTGGAAATATTAAACGGTGCACTAATTCCCTTAATTATCCCGGTTAGGTTGTAATTAAATCGTAAATAGTATTCCTTGCTTACTGTCTCCAAATTAATTAACAGATGATGGCCAATTATTATAAGCATTAATTAATACATCGAATATTGTTTAAATTTTTGTTGGTTTTTGTTTGTTTGTCTTAATTCTCCGGCGAGATCAAGAGAAGCGGCCAATTTGGTTTCTTATATAACTGAATGTTGCTTTCTTAGAAAAAGGAAATCGTTTTCATATGAATCTCAACTATATATATACAGTTCATGAATCTTGCAAAAAAAATATAGTAACTTAATGATGAAAAGTATGTTAGTTAATTGTACATTTAATAATAGCATAAAACGAGTTCTTATAAAAATTAATAAAAATTAAGTATTATCTATTTAATCAATTATCTTTTCAAAATTACAAATATTTTTTTATCATTTGATGATGCCATGTGAGTTCCTAATAAAACTTAAATTCGTGATTCTTTAGATCGGTTCAAACAGAATTAGTCAGGTTTAATTTGTTAATATATTTCTAATGGTGATCATGTTTCTGTGGCAGCCCCCTCAGCCAGGGATTTCAATAAAAAAAAAAAGATCATGTTTGTTTGCAAACAGAATTAGTCAAGTTTAATTTTTTAATATATTTCTAATGGTGATAATGTTTGTTTGCTACTTAAATTTAAGAAAGATTAAGTTAGTCTATCTTGCTCGTCCTATTTTACATTACATTTAACAGCTTAAGTCATGGCTTAAATTAATTATGATGGAGTGAATGATAAATAAATTAATCAGTCTAGAGAGATGATTTAACTTGCTCTATCATAACTTAAATCTTATTATTTTGTTTTACACCTATTTAATTGTGTAAGTATGAAATAAAAAAGTTACTTTACCTCTTAATTACTTTACAATAAAAATACAATCAAATTACATGACCACTACCCATGTATATATATAACTGCTCTGAATCAGTGCATGCACTTTCTCTTCTTTTGTGAATGATAGATACTTGAACTGCTCTTCTATACTCATCTATATATTAATGCTTCGTACCTAACATTACCTTAAAGATACAATGTTACCAAACAAATTTTAATTAGGAAGTAATACAAAGCCATTATCTCCTGAAGAAAAGAACCATATAATGCAATAAATTAATTAAATTGTACAGTCTACAAATTAATTTAATGTTCAATTGAGTACTTGAAGACAATTCCATGTAAGAGTCAACCAAATGAAGAAAAATATTAATTAGAGAAACACCAAAATCTGTTGAGGAGATGGATGCATGGCATTGTCTATTTTTGTATGGCGTTTACATCAGTCCAAAAAAAGAGAAGTTCTTCCGAAAAGGATCATTAGCTCCACGGCACAGAACTGCTATACTTTTGGTAAATGGAAAGGATAGTATATAAGAGCATCTGCATCTCTGAAACTATTAGAGTTTTTAATCTGACGTAGTAATTGCTAAATCAGTTTCAGGAATGTAGATGGATTTCTTATTAGCAACTTTGCTCAATAATTTCTAATTAAGAAATCGTTTGTAAACTCTGACGTGGCAAAACGATTGGCCTGTATTCGCTAAAATTAGTTTAATTTCCTACCGATGTGGCTTATCAATTTTAATTTACTGGTGATGTGGCTTATTAGAAACTCTAAAATTAGTTTCAGGGATGTCAACATTTAGAAATTCCAGAGTCTAAAATTTCTTAAAAGCAGTTAACAGTTATTTAGAAACTCTAAGAGTTTCAGAGATGTAAATGCTCTAATTAACCAGAATTGTTTATGAGGAATCAATAATTTCAAATGACTGAGCAGCACAAAATCACAAATTAATTATATGCATAACATCATTGTCTTTCTTCTACAAAAAAAATCCATAGTCCTACTATTGTGTGATTGTTCTCTGTTAAAGAGAATAACAAAATTAATTTATGTTTTACAAAATATAAATTAATTGGGATTTTGCACAAACATTAAATAGAAACATACTATGCACAACCATGATACTAGTTTTGTCAACTTATATTTATAATTCTCCGAAATTACTATCTTGGAGATACTTTAGTTTTTTAATACATAGTTTCTGAAATACTAATTAGAATTTGCTTATCCATAGATATATATTTTTATGTTTTCTTATCTGCTTAAAGGAAATAAATGTTTTGATGTTTTTTTCCAAAGATATATATTATCTTGGAGGGGGGATTACATGACAATAAATTATTTTCACAATTAAAAATAAACTTTAAATTTAAAATATAACCTATGGGCATGATCTATGTAACGCACAAATAGTATATACAAGAAATGATGAAACTTGGTGTAGTTTCGTTGTATACTTGTTTATCAATCAAAGGTATAAATAGCATTTATGGCGTCATAGTGGAACGGCTAAAAAAACAACGCTATTGCCATATTGCGCCGCTATAGCGTCAATAGCTAGCGTCATAGCTTTTATGATCCGAAAACGCTATAACGCCACTATAGAGCACTATTTAGAACCCTAATATAATAAACTTGAAGTTTCAGTATATATTAAAAGTTAATGATCATGGATCGATGCACTATATATATATATCTAACAATGCTTAAATTGTATAAAATTTAATTATTGGTTTATTTATATGTCTAATAAAAAATATACAAATTTATTTATTGATTTTCAATATCATTTCAATTATTTTTTTAAACTTCATTAATTATCAAGATTCTCAAGACATCCAGTTGTAAGGTGAACCCTCCCTGTTATTGTTTGTCATAAGATAATAAAAATATAGTATATCATAAGATTGTTCAAAAATTGCATATTGTTGTATTTGGACTGCATTATTCGTAACTTTAAATAAAAAATAGGAATTATGCGCTTACTTTCTTATTAAATAAAAAGCAGGTAGAAGCAAAGTCCAAAAGAAAAAACACAGAAGAAAGGAATGAGTAATAAAAAGCGCAATGATTTAAGCACGTATATGTAGAAGAAATAACAAATGTAAAGAAAAGAAGATGATTAATAATAAGAAGATGAAAGTATATATCTTTTGTCTAAGCATTAAAGTATGGACTCTCTCATTTCATATATATATATATATATATATATATATATATATATATATAGAGTAAGGCTACGGTGCTTTGCAAAGCATAGAGGCCTCCGTGCTTCGGGGCTACTTTTTGGATTTTGAAAATCCAAACAACCCATCCGAACCGTTCAACATGTTCTAAATATTGAAATGTGCTTGGAGACCAAATTTTACATTTTTTGGAATTTATTTACTATTTATTAAGCCACTTTGAAAATTCCAAATCCGGTGGTCCAAATGTTTGTACTGTTTACCGTTGGATTTTGGGATTTTCAAAGTGGCTTAATAAATAGTAAAAAAATTCCAAAAAATGTAAAATTTGGTCTCCAAGCACATTTCAATATTTAGAACATGTTGAACGGTTCGGATGGGTTGTTTGGATTTTCAAAATCCAAAAAGTAGCCCCGAAGCACGGAGGCCTCTATGCTTTGCAAAGCACCGTAGCCTTACTCATATATATATATATATATATATATATATATATATATATATATTTCAAACTTGTTTGGCAAACTCTTTTTTGTTAATTTAACGAAAGTTTCAAATATGCCTAGACCTACTTAATTAATTAAAAGAAAAAAAAACATAATGCCTCTCCATTCTTAAAAGACTTCACTACACTATATTTTTTGCCTCATTTATTACTGTAAAATCTCAATCCTAACTAGCTTCGTTTTTTTGTTCTCCTTTATTGTTTTCATTTAACAGTTATTTATATTTATTTTAAAATAATAACGTGGAACCTAATCTTGAGTAAAATTCCTTCGTAGGCAGGCCCTATTATAATTATAATTCTATTCTGATGGAGGCAAATAGTGATAATATAATTTGCAGTAAAGTTGATCTTATGTATTCATTAGCCCAATTTTACAAAAGAAGTTTTCATTTGGGAAAGTTAAATACACTAATTAATTAGGAGACGCCATCACGTGTCATTGAGGTAGCGCTCATGCAAATATATTCCACGTGGCAGTGTAAGATGCACGATTGGTAACTTAAAACCCCGGCCATATATATATTAACAGTGCTTTTGGTGTAGCCTCCATTTGGTACACCTAAAATTTTGATCTCAAGTGATTAAGATTAGTAACTTCAAAGAAACTGTAAAGAAGCATGTTAGAAAACCGGGTAAGAACACATTCGGTGGATCCAATCCCCTCACCGCATAACGACACAGTTTGCCTGCGTGAAGGCTCCTTCCCTGTGTAGTGTGTACCGTCTCTCTCTCTCTCTCTCTCTCTCTCTAACACACACACAGTGGAATATAAAAAACTTTTGGTGGTATATTTTAATATATAGCTGGTGAAGAGAAATATAAGAAGAAAATTTTTAAAAAAAAAGGCAGAGAGAGAGAGAAAGAGGAAAGCAAAGGATGACAGGGAAATAAGAGAAATCAAACAAGAGCGACACACAGCCATATTCATCCCCTTATACCTCCTTCCAAATTCAGAAAAAGGGTTTGTTTTGGAAAAGAGAAATAGAGAAGAAACAAAGAAGCTGTCTTTGAATTGGTTTGTGCCTTTTCTTAAATCCAACCCTAGCTACTCCACGGACACACACACACACGCACACAAGCACAAGCACACTATCTATCTTTCCCTTTTGTTTTCTTCCTTCTCACTTTTACTAGGTTTGAGTGCAACTGTTCGTTTGGATTTCATGCCCTTTTTGGAGGTATTTCAGACTTTAGATCAATATTTGGAGCCTCTCTTTTTTCTCTTTATATGGTTCTTTTCTTGTCCTTAAGGTTTTACAAGTAGTTAGAGAGAGAAAGAGAGAGGAAAGGAAAGTCCGGGCAGATAGATACACAGAGAGATAGAAAACAAAAAGAAAGAAATCATGGTTGCATGTTGTTTAGTGAGACTTTTCTTAATTTTTTATGATACTTTTTTGTTGTGTTTTACATCTCTTCGAATTTTGGGTTTTTTATTTTGACTGATGAGTAACCTATCTCAATTTCCAGGAAACCAAAACCAATTAGAAATGGATTCTCCTTCTCCAGCTTCTTTCTTTGGAATAAGAAATGAAGAGAGTAGTCAAATTCAAAACCAGATTTCTCAGCAGCAACAGTCGCAGCACCAGCAGCCACCACAGAATTCAGCGCCTTCTTCATCAAACACCGCTCAACCACCGGTCAAAAAGAAGAGAAATTTACCAGGCAATCCAAGCAAGTGATTATTTATGCTTTAATTCATGCATGCATGCAACATAATTTGAAATCGATTTCCTTGTTTCCCGTTCCTTTTCTACTTCGTTTCTTTCTATAATATATATGTGTTCAAAACACAATTTCTTTTCTAATTCTACAACCAAGTGGGGTAGTCTGTGTTGCCCCAAATATTTAATTTCCTCGTTCGTTTCTGTTATGCTTGCGATTAAATTTTATTCTGTCGTTGTCTGCAATATAGTTTTTTAAGAGGAAGATTTTTTTTCTTATCTCTTCGTCGAAATTATGTGTAATTTCAGGTTCCTAATATCAACCGCCTTTTGGTCAAGTTCTAAATCATTTCTCAGTTTTAATTTCATCATGTTTTCTTTGGATTTTTTAATCCTTATTCATTGTAGCACCTTCTCCGTTTTTGTTCTATTACAGCTGCTCAAAGATTCTATTTTCATCTTGACTCCACAAAGAATACAAACCTCATCCTTTCAACCATGTGAGCATGTAATCATTCCAAATTCTGCCCAATATTAATTACCATAATGCCTACAATGTTTCTTATCATAAACAACCAAACCAATTGATCTCATAACATGTCATTAAGCAGAAAAATAAAGAAAAATTCCAAAATCTAACCAAAAAATATATTTGATATTTTTCTCCTAACAGATCCTGATGCCGAGGTTATTGCACTCTCGCCACGGACGCTCATGGCAACAAACCGCTTCGTTTGTGAGGTATGCAACAAGGGTTTTCAGCGTGAACAAAATTTGCAACTGCATCGCCGAGGCCATAACTTGCCATGGAAGCTGAAGCAGAAGAACCCCAAGGAAGCGGCTAGGCGCAAGGTGTACCTTTGTCCCGAACCGAGTTGCGTGCACCATGACCCGTCACGTGCACTTGGCGACTTGACAGGAATTAAGAAACACTTCTGTAGAAAGCATGGTGAGAAGAAATGGAAGTGTGAGAAGTGCTCTAAGCGATACGCTGTACAGTCAGACTGGAAGGCTCACTCAAAGATATGCGGTACCCGTGAATATCGTTGCGACTGCGGAACCCTCTTCTCAAGGTAATTAATTGTTTAGAACATAAGATACTTGTACAAGAAGAATTAAATTTGACATTTGACATAGGCAGCAATAGTTTTTATCAATTTTATTTTATGACAATTTTTGGACTATCATATATTTCTCGTTACTATACATTATTTTCTTGTATTTGTCAAGCATAATTCATCTAATTTGAACTTGTAAAGACTAGTAGGAAGGACAAACTTTTTTATTCAAGGCCTTTCAGTTGCAGGTTTTATTATACTTTTTAGAGATTTATTTCATCCATTTTTGGGTCTGTCTAGTCATGATGGGTAGGCTGAGGTTTGTTTCTATTCATTTATTTCATGCATATATCTATCATTGGAGCATCATTTCAAACATATCATCATAGATTTCCGTATAGTTTAGGTCGTCCCTTGGTTTTTGTGATTCTTTATTGAACTTTTTAGCCACTCTTTTTTGTAGCATTTTTGCTTTCCCTTGCTACCATCATTTGCCTTTTCTTCGATCTCTTTTTCAATTTGGTAAGGGAGGGTTTTATTTTTATCTTGCTGGTATATATTTCAAATTAGAATATATCTTTAGTACTTTTATGAGCACATCCATAAAAAAATTTAACACAAAACACAAAGCACACAGTACACAGTAGGGAAACGGCTGCAGGGGACTGCTCTCATGTGACACCTTCCAAGTCCAGAGAGAGAAAGCTATGAACCATGATCAGAGAGGGTTTCAGCTTTCAACTTACAAACTGAGTTCCGGAGGCAAAAGAGACCTTTCTCCTCGTAACCCCCACCACTTATCTTTCTCTCTCTTCATTTTTACATGGTCTATTGGTCGCATTGCCATGTAATACATGTAATAGGCTTGTCAATGTTGTTCGCTTGTGGGTTGGACAGACTCTCTCTTTGTCAGGTTTGGCCCAGACCTTTTCACGAGACACACACACCAACGCACATTCACACACAAACAACACATTCAAAGTTCAAACTAGGAAATAAGTTAGGCTTCATTTAATGAGAGTATTTCAGGGAATTTATGTTTAAGTGGTAACTGCCGTGTTTTAAATGTGAGAGTGGTACCAGTGTGCAATAATACCACTACCACTAGTACACTGGTTTTTTGGGAAGACTTTCATGAGTTTGGTTAAATATTCTTTCATGGGAAGTATGGAAACATTCATAGGATTTGAAACTTATTGATATTTGGATGTGCATTTATTGTACCTTTCATGTTTTCAGCAGTAATTCTCTCTTTGCATTTATTCAAGTCGAAGACTAGAAATAGGATTTTCCATATACTCTAGTAATTAACCAACAATCTTTTCTGGTCCTATTTTCTCTCTCTTACTCTTTCTCTTCTTCTTTGTTTTTTTTTTTTTTTTTTTTGAAAAAACATGTCAGACCTTGCCAAGTGAATTCTCTCTCTCAAACAGCTTTTCCTTTTTTGGGAAACGAGATGGCAGATATATAATAGGACGATCTCGAATAGAGAGGTGTTTAATTCATGTTTAACTTGTTTATTTTAGTTAGATTAAATTTGAAAATGAAAACCTAACAAAAATAGTCCATTGAACTTCCTGCTGATTCTTAATTTTTATCTTGTGTCATTTGAATCATTTTAATATATCTAGCTCCAAATAGTCTCCTCATTTATATTTTCGATCACACGCTGAATCAAAATTAAGATTTTTTTTTTTCATTGACTACTTCCTCAAACACATAATCTGTTGTTTTTTATTAGTTCAATTGTGAATTACAGTTTTTTCTTTCAATTTTCAATATTATGATACAGGATAAACACAATAATAACTTGTTAATTAATGCAGGCGTGACAGCTTCATCACACACCGAGCCTTTTGTGATGCATTAGCGCAAGAGAGTGCGCGCCTTCCATCGAGTTTATCCAGCCTTGGAAGCCACTTATATGGCAATAATAGTAGCATGGCCTTAGGCCTCTCTCAAGTCAACTCGCAGATCGCCGCAATGCAAGACCAAACTCACCCTCCGACCGACCTCCTCCGCCTCGGTGGGTCCCGTTTTGACCATCTCCTCCCACACTCAAATCCTTCTGCATTCCGTCCTCCGCCTCCTTCCGCTCCATTCTTCCTAGGAAATAGTTCAAACCAACACTTCAATGAAGAGTCACAAACAGATAGTTCTTTTCTACAATCCAAACCATTTCATGGCCTGATGCAACTGCCTGATCTCCAGGGTGGTAACAATACCGCTGCCGCAGCCGCCTCTTCTACTCAGGCCGCTAGTACTCTATTCAACCTTGGATTTTACTCCAACAGTGCCAACAATGCATCTACCATGCATAACAATAACCAAGAAGGCAACCCTGGTGGTCACATGCTAATGCCTGAGCAGTTCAACAGCACAGCTGGAAATTCAGATCAAACAAATCTCTTCAGCGGAAACATAATGGGTGATCACATGGTTGGTTCCGTGCCGTCTCTATATAGCAATGCATCGGTTCACAATGAATCCGTGCTTCCTCAGATGTCGGCTACGGCTTTACTCCAGAAGGCGGCTCAGATGGGTGCAAACACTAGTAATGGATCGTCTATCCTCAAAGGTTTTGGAAACCCCTCGTCAAACAATGCAAAGAGCACAAATTTCAAAGATAACATGAGGTCTCAAATGGAGAATGAATCACACATCCAAAACTTGATGAACTCTCTTGCCGGTGCCAATGCTGGTTTCTTTAGTTGCACTACTGGAGATTACACAGAACAAGAGGCAACAGCATCGGCCACAGTGGCTGCGGGTTTCACAGGGTTCAACCCAGGCATGCCCAACATGGAAGACATGAAATTTGGTAATAATGGCATTAATGTAGGTGGTCTCAGGGAGTCCGATCGGTTGACACGAGATTTTTTAGGGGTAGGAGGGATGGTGCGTGGGCTTGGAAATGGCAATATGTCTCAGTCTCAGAGAGAACAACAGCATGCAAATGAGATGACCTCCTTGGATTCTGAGATGAAATCAGGATCGTCGACTAGTCGGTCTTTCGCTGGAGGAAGAATGCAATGAGGACCCAATTGTTGAACTAGCTAGGGTTTAGATGCATGCATCAGGGATTAAGAGAGAATTAAAAGTGGCTGCTTTAATCTGGCTAGGTATGTAGATCAGAGAGAGGTTTGTTAGTCTTTAATGTTTCTCTTTTTTGTTGCTATTAACCAGTTAAGAATAGTTTGTTGTCAAAAAAAAGACAATAACTCGTGGGTTTTGAGTAGATGACCATATTATCTCCCGTGATCAGCTATTTTGCTTTGTTTTATCTTAGATTTTACAAGTAGAGTTGATGATGTTATATAAGGTTGGTGGATATAGCTTGTGTTCTGTTGCAGGCCACACACACACACACACACACACACACAGATATATATATAAACTAATATCCATCACCTTGTATATACTATATATACATCCGGTCATATATATATATACTCTAAGGAGACTACAACTAGATATACTCTAAGGTCAACCAAATATATATACTAACAGCTAGGGAGACTACAACTAGATCGATATATTAAAGCGCCGAATCCCTAGAATCTATAAAGTTTCCTACGTTTCCTTGTAATATTATTAATTTATATCTGACATCATTCGGTAGGTCCTATTTGATTTTTTGTCTATTGTGAAGAATAAGTGCCAAACGCGCTTAATTAGTTCGTGTCCCAGTGCAGCTGTTTGCATAGGAGATATTTATTTAGATAATTGTATACAATTCGTTTCTAAACAATTAATGGTCATATAGACATATACACAGTCCAAAATCAATATATACTAAGTCTGTGTACTTAAAAATCAATGAAGAATTCGTTATCCATATATATATACATTCCCCGTTGTGACCCTCGATCTATATATCTTCTTATCGTTTTCCATATTTATTTAGCTGGGGAATATGTAGTTATATTTAATTAATAGTATTTTATAACTACATAAAGTCTTAATTATCAGGTGCGCATGCCATCATTTTTCAATACAAGTATAATTGAAGGTGCAATAAGTGATTCTATAAATGAAGGTGCAATAAGTGATTCTATAACAGATGTAATGATGAATTTCATTTTATTTTACATAAACTATGGAATAAATACTATATATGCATGATCTTGCAAGCATAGGATTCATACATATTTGTTCAATTACGGGTTAACTTACGTTCATAATTTATCCAAGTGCCTCAACACCTAAAATCTATTATACTTAATATATAGTTCATTCACCTTCATTTATTTCCTATATATAGTTCAAGTGATAATTGTATACAATTTGTTTCTAAACAATTAATGGTCTATATATAGTTCATTCACCTTCATTTATTCCACTTAATCATGTCTTTATAAATCAAGTGATGACAGATATTTAGAAATAATATATTGAAAATATATTGGTTTGCTTCTTAGAGTACAGTTGTCAAATGATTAGGTTATTTTGGCCTTTTACTGGTGATTCATGATGCTTCTTTAATATTTCTCATGTCTTTGTATCTGAGCATAAATTAAAAAAGCGCCCTATTTCAGGTACAAATCATATATATATACACACTTATGATTTCCTTCCGAAACTCAGGATTCTTGACGATATTTTGGAACTATTCTTTAACAAATGGTCTCTCGTAATAATTAAATATTCAATGGTAAACATTTCAAGCTATATGCATGATAGATCTACTGTTTCATTGCCTCTTCCCTTCTTTCTGGATTTCTAATAATGGATTCAAGTAAATCCTCACCTATAGTACCTTACAGTGCAAGATAATTTGACAGAACTATCATTGTTGAACTGCTAGAGAATTTACAATTACAAATCTGTGCAATTGCTATAAGATTGCATATATAGAGTGTGTGTCATACATATATAGGTATATATATGTGGACATTTATATATACTTCTGAGGTACACATCGGTGTGCTTTAACTAACCAATTGTACACATTTGCCTAGCCTTTTTGTTTGTATTCTTTTCTTCCTCACTTTCACTGACCTAACAACAGTATAGTAGATTAGTAAAAATTATCTTGCTGTCTTGTCCAGAAAAGATAATATTTTAGAAACAATATGCACCGACCTCTTTGATAGCACAGTTCATATATATGCACCATGCATTGCTTCTGTTACATATATACAACATAATTAAAAAATAGTTTCCTTTTTATTTTATAGCACACAACTCTTACATCGTTTTGCAAAGTTTTACACGTAAATATATATAAAGCTTTGACGCGCGTTGTTTGTTTTTAATATATGTGACCCTATTTTTTTTTTTTTTTGCTTTTATTTTAATGATTATGGTCGTACGCAATACAGTATCCCCACAGTACCGACCTGAAAGATCCAATAATGGTGGCCTATCAATTATTTATTTTCTAAAAACTTCAATTTTGCTTTGAGCAACTGTAGAGTTTCTTTAATTGAAGGAAAATGGACTTGAATGTGATATTTAATATATGGTCCCAAATAGTAGATAAAATGACAGATATATCATGGTCAATGTATACTTTTATCCTGGATAAAGATATTGACAATGTTGTTTTGACTTCGTGCAACTCTCGAGTCTCGAGTCATATTCTTTTTCATTTTGACTCTATTGCTCGATCGTGTGTTTGAAACCAAAACAGCATTGTCAATATCTCTATCCTTTGTTCCGATATTAATTGTCTTACTTTTGGAAACAAATAATAAATTAGTGAATGACAGCAACTAAGATCACCATGCACAATTATGCTCTGCTACCTGTTATTAGTGTGGAAATAAATCTGTTGTTATTCCTTTGGAAACAGGAATCTGGTATTCCGATCCCAACCGTTGATCTTTGTTAAGATTCGTGCACGAAAAACTTACTTTGTCGAGATTCGCAAATGGAAAAGTTTAAATAGTTGGGATCGGAATAACAGCAGATTTATTTCCTATTAGTGTAGCTCACTGTGGCAATATATCTGTATATATAATAAGCTCCTATTATCAATTTTTATATTATTTCATTTTATATAATCAACAATTACGCACTCATAATGAATATGGTAAATGTATAATATCATAATATAGTTGATTATTTTGTGACAGATAATGGCACTTAAATTTTTAATTTCTTTTTTTTCTTCTCCACAAGTTCCATCTTTCCTTCCTTATATAAGCTCTCAAAAACGAATATGAATGTGTATAGCCAACATAACGCATTTCTATTCAAATAATTCATCATACTAGTCTCTGATTGAATTTAGTTAAGGTACAGATCCAATGAAGTCAAATCGATCTGAAATGTAGCTAGTAGGACTCCTATTGTACTCTTAAGATTTTTTGTTCCATAATAAGATTTTTTTTGTTCCTTAAAACAAATGATGATTCCACAGATAGCCAAGCAGACTTATATTCTTCTTGTACTTGAAGAATATATGTAATAGAGAAAGCACATGAGATATGCAGAGCATGAAAACTTAGCTTTAAACCCTTGTAATCATCGAAAAGTATTGGAGTCTCTGGCAGGGGCTTAGTCAAAAATCATGAATTAGAGAGGGCCCAATAATGAACTTGTAATAAAAAAATGCCTTTTCTTAAACCATATATAGGGGGAATATATATAGAGAGAGAGAGATGGGCTATTATACATTGCAATGCATAGGCACCCTTGTGCATTGGACCATAAATCACCGATTCAAAGTCCAAATGACCGATCCAAACCGTTCATGTTGTTCTCCATATTAATATGTGCTTGGATACCAAATTTTACATTTTTTGGAAATTTTTTACTATTTATTAAGCCACTTTGAAAGTTTCTGATCTGGTGGTCCAGAAAATTTTACTGTTTTTTACTGTTCACCGTTGGATCAGAAACTTTCAAAGTGGCTTAATAAATAGTAAACAAATTCCAAAAAATGTAAAATTTGGTCTCCAAGTACGTATTAAGATGGAGAACAAGATGAACGGTTTGGATCGGTCATTTGGACTTTGAATCAGTGATTTATGGTCCAATGCACAAGGGTGCCTATGCATTGCAATGCACCATAGCCCATCTCTCTCTCTCTCTCTCTCTCTCTATATATATATATATATATATATATATATCCCCCTTTTGGCCCTTCCTCCGCCTCAGATCTCTCGCATATTTAATTAATTAAGAAATAATTAAAGAAGTCACAACTGCCTCAGAATTTAAGCTTTTGATCATTAGCGCATTATTATTGAGTTCTAAATGAGAAGTGTGATGGCTTATATTGGATTGGGTAAAGATATTAACAATCTTGGTTTTACTTTATGCAGCACACAAGTAATATTAGAGTCAAAATGAAAAAAAAAAAAAAAACATATGATTGATGCACTGCATGAAGCCAAATCAACATTGTTATTATTTTAATCCTAAATTTATTAAAAAAAAAAACTTTTAAGCATAAGAAACTTCTAAAATATATATAATTATGAACTCGTACAACACGTATTACAAAACTTTTAAGCGTAAAAAACTTTCATAAGGGTTCTACACAAGATCAATTTCTAATTGCGCAATTTATCGTAATAGAAAATATATGAATTCAAACAACCTTATAATCAAAATAGCTGATAAATTAAAAGCAATCACTTCGCTTCAATATGAACCTTGTACAAAATGTTAAAAAAACATAATGATATATAAATGATAAGCACGGTTTAATTAATTTCATCTAATATTTTTCATGGTATGATATATGCACAAAATTAAAGGGGGTCATCGCTATTCATCCCAGCGGCAAAATCTTGTATATCTAACACTCTTTTATTTGTTAATAATTGCAACTATATATATTGCACGTGTTTTGTTTTTAGCTTTGTCCGTGTAGCTTGGTTCTTATAATTACAAACTACATTATGGTCCTTCAAGTGTCGCATAATTCATCCATTTGATTTCTATTTAAAGTTCAAAATCATTCCATTAATCTTAGCTTAAATATTACAGTTCGTAATTAGAAAAACCAAACAAATTTTGAATGATTGAAGGATCACGAGAGCATATATAAAGATGAGAAAAAAAAATATTTGAAATTTCTTTTGTTCATGTGATTTTTGTTTGATTTTGATCAACATGTCAAATGGGACAAATGATATCAATTGCAGCACAGAAGGACCAAGCTCTGAATTTACAAAGTTAAGGAACCAAAATGATAATTGCTTGACAATGTGGGCCATTGTTAAATCCTCTGATAATTAAAATTAACAAAAAAAAAATCAGAATCGACAAGAAATGGGAGCCATCTATTCTCTCTCGTGATAGATAATTATTTGAGTAAAAGGAATCCAATGCTCCCTGTTCTTCACAAGCAGACTTTTTTTACTTATAGAAATTATTTATAAATAATAAAGAAAATAGATAGATTTCAAGGAGATTTCAATTCCGTAGGAAAAAAAAGAATCATTGATTAGATAATTTTAAAAGGAAAGCTATACCACGTCACACAACTATACACAGCAAAAAAATTCAACTCCCGAACCCTTTAATTGTATGCAAACATGTGAACTATTGTCACAAAAATATTTGAGTAGCTAATGAAACCAAATCAATAATTCAGTTTCTTTAAAAATAATTGATTTGATTTTTTCTATAAGATCAAAATTTCCTAACACTCCATCCAATTCTCTATTTAAAAATAATTTCCATAAATAAAAAATTATGCTTCACAAGTAGTGTGAAAAGCTATTATTCATATTTTAATTATAGCTAGGCCAGCATGAGCAACATCGCCAGCATTTGCATATGTGGTACTAATACAAAATAATATGATAGTAACAAACAACCAACGATCATTGATATTTTAGATTTGATCAGACAAGTTAGGTGCTACAAATGATTGTTAGAAATATTTAGATGCAACTATATGGTGACATTTACAGTAAAATTAATTATATGACCAATAGTAGTATTGTAGTAGTAAAAGTAATAATAATATAAAGTTTTAAATTTTAAATTATAATTTTTTATTTTTAAAAAAAATTGGCCCAAAAATTTGCAATGCAATTTGGGCCAAGGCAACCTTTTCATTTTTGTTTTGGGTCCGGAGATTATACATTCTTTCCCCTATCTATATACTAATATATAAAGTTAGAGCATGTAATATTAAGTCATTGCTAAAATGTGATTATTATTTAATAGCATTGAATTATGAAATATAGATTCATCTATTCTCTCATGTGATTTTAGAGGCTGCAACTATTTGCCCACCACTAATACTGTACAAAATCTCTAGTTATCATACAATTGCAGACTTCAGAGAAGATTCATCCAGCTGCACTTCAAGTTTCCTTTTGACTAAATTATTGCAACACACACACACACAGTAGACAGAAACCCAAGATCCCATCGTCTGCTATTATTCCAAATTGCAGAGTTACCCAAGTAAAAGGAAAAGCAAACCGAAAATGCAAATTTGGATGGGATTTAATCAGGGTTTGATCCTATACACATTCGGAGCCGTTTGATCTGCGTTAAAATTCGTGTGCACTTGATCTGAACAAATTTTGAAGTTATTCGCCAAATCTTAATGTGGATCGAACAACTCCGGCCGTTTATCGGACCGCATTTGGTCAGACTAACCGTGTTCTGATCTACTTGCCCATTAAAAAACATGAGATTCTTTTTTTTTTTTTTATCCGAATGGTCCGATACCACCCGTGCAATATTTACTGGAGCGCGCATCAACACTATATATTTTGGTGGAAGCAAATTTTCATTACTCAATTTCAGAAAATCCAATCAAAATCAATTGTCTATATTGCATTATATGGTATTGACATTTATTTGCATAATGGAATATCTCAACAGGGGCTGATTTAAATATAGAGTGGTCAACAATCATTTTCAAAAATCATTTCAATAAAAAATAAAATATATCTCACACAAGATAATAAAACCCTTCACTACTTGATTTTACAAAAAAAAAAAAATACAACTTGTAACTAACATCAGTGAAGTATCATGTTCATCAACACAACAAATAACTAACATCAGTAAAGTTCCAGAGACTATCTGTGCAACATTTCAATTAAGTTCAATTTGAACCATTCAATTTAATATAGATTACTAGATTTTCATGTGCTCCAGTGAGGTGCATCTTTACAAACAGTTTCTTTTTAAGAAGAAAAAAAAGTTCTTGGGCAGTATTTATTGCATACAACTGAAGAAAAACTGAACTCATGATTATGTTAATAGCTATCCGAATTTCTAAGCTTAAGTTTCTCTTACTCCAATTCTTAAGGCACTATTTCTTTTTTATTAAGCCTCCTTAGTACTTTTTTCTTAATCCGATTCTACCCAATAAGTGCTCCTTAGCCACACCTAAAATTTAATCTCCCATGTAGTGCCGAACACCTTTGAGGAGTTAATCCGATTTTTGCTTAGTTGCTTTTCGGATCCGTTTTGTTCTTTCAAATAAAAGAAAACGAAGGGGGCATACAAGCAACCATTTGAAAAAAGAAAAATTATTTGAGGAGCTAAAGAGTCATAATAAATTTTACATGAACATCCTTCAAATTTCATATTATACTTCAAAAATTCTAAAAAGACATGTCATTAATTTTAAATAACAAGGTCTCAATAAATAATTTTTCTGCTGTAATGTCCCAAAAAGAAAATTCAAACGGGGACAAATATTTTGGTGTATAAAAAAAATTGCATTTGTTTGCTATTGGAGGACAGAGCATAGTGGTTCCATTTAAGGTTAAATGCAGTGAATTAAGTGAGGGAAATGCCAGGTGGAAGATCACTGTACATGTCACTGGCTATCTGTAAGCCACGTTGATGTAGACAATACTGTCAGATTTGAAGCTTGGTGCTATGTTTTTCATCAATAATTAAAACCAAGGGGGATGATCATATCTCTATTGTTTGCATGTTATTGGCAAAGCATTTTGTACCAACAATAAACTGGTTCTACAGATCTAATGCCAGCTGAGATTTGATCAGAATAAAACCAGCAGTGAAGCACAATGAAGGCTTTGGATTTAAAGCTGTTGGAAGCTTAACTTCTGAAATATTGCAAGGACAGTACATGGAGCAAGATGTAAATTGTTTTCTGGCACATAAATCCCTTGTACAGGTTCATTTGTACAAGATTGCTACATGGGATGGTACTTTGTTTGCTGGTACAGGAGAAGGCCGGTACATTAAGGTTGGGTTTTCCATATTCTGGTTTATCAGTTTGTTTCAACTCATCAATCGGTTCCAGCACACAATAATACTAATTGGATGAGATTTAGTTAATGTCAAAGTTCTAAATAGCGATTATAGCGCTATAACTTTTAAGATCCGAAAAAGCTATAGCGCAACTATACACAACCATAGCCAGCTATTTAGAATCATTATAAAAGAAAAGTGATTAATAGCGTTATAGCTTTTGAGATCTGAAAAGACTATAGGACATCTATTGCGTAGCTATAGCGCAGCTATTGCGTAGCTACAGCTAGCTATTTAGAACCCTGTTAATGTAGACCTAGATTGAATTTTGTTTATTTTACGTGTATAGAAACCAACTTGTTGAGCTCACAGGATTCTCTTAGCAATGCTCCCTCTAGTTGATGCACCTTAATTATGTATTACTATTTATTTGAATTTTGTTTATTTGACGTGTATAGAAACCAACTTGTTGAGCTCACAGGATTCTCTTAGCAATGCTCCCTCTAGTTGATGCACCTTAATTATGTATTACTATTTATTTACAAACTCTAAAAACCTAATAGAGTTCCAAATGCTACCGACAATGTACCATAATAGCCATACAAACCGTGACTTGCCCCTCAGGTACCGTCCTGTTTCATGACAAAATCTTAGCAACGCATTCCATTTTTTGCTAACCATTTTTTGTTCACCAGGCATACAATACTTAAAAGCAGTGTTCTAAATAGCGCGCTATAGCGCCGCTATAGCGTTTTTGGACCCTAAACGCTAAGCTATGACATGAAAATACGCTAATTGCGCTACAGCCGCTATAGCGGTAATAGCGGTCCGCTATAGCGCATAGCGTGTAGCGCGCTATTTGCGCGCTATGCATATTGGACTTTTTTAGACAATTTATATGGGCTTAAATCAAGATCCATAAAATTTATTTTGTATAGAAAAAAAAATAGAATAAATTATGATGCTTAAGATATTTTGTATAGAAAAAAATCGATAGTTTATGATATTATTAATTATTATGGATATTTTGAATCATGGACTTTTGTACTAGTTCAATATGAATATTATAATTTCTTAATTAATTTGGTGTTATTTATTGTTCTATGAAACTTTAGATAATGTTAATAGAGGAGGGTTCAAATGCCTCCATTTTTCATGCCTCCACTATGCCTCCATTTTTGAAAACTTTAATAACTCAAAATTTAAAACTTAAAAGTCAAAATAAAACCTTTGGATATGATCCACGTCATTTTATCTATACATGTGTAAAAAATTATGACATTTCAATTTTATTTTGATTGTCATCAAGAGCTTGTAAAAAACGTACTAATGTGGATAATTTTTAGACGTTGATTTTTCAACTTATTGATTCACATAAAAACAAAATCAAAATGTAATAATTTTTTATGAGTACATAAATAAAATGATATAGATCATATTTAACGGCATTATTTTGACTTTTAAGTTTTAAATATTGAGTTATTAAAGTTTTTAAAATAGAGACATGATGGAGGCACAAAAAATGGAGGCATTTGAACCCTCCTCATGTTAATATATAGTACAAATATATAATATAATTTTTGTAAAAAAAAACGCTATTTGGAATAGCTTCCGCTATAGCTACGCTATTCGCTATAGCTTTTTTTGTAGCCTTCCCGCTATGACGCTATAAACGCTATTTAAAACATTGCTTAAAAGGCAATCAACCGATCATTAATAATTTAAAATTAGTAAATGAGAATGGAGAAAAAATAGTAATTTTTAGATAAGTGTGAAAATGATGTTATTCGAATTAATAAAAATATTATTTAAATTTGTACACTTAAAATAATAATTAGTTATAATCTAAAAAGAATAGTATTAACAAAGTGTTATTTAAGAAACAAAAAAATAGCCAAATAAAATCTCAAACGTTCAAGACTGTTGACAGAAATGCAAAAAGAAAACATATTTTACACTTCACACCTCCGAATAGTAATTATTTCAATATTTACAAGGAATAAAAAATAGCATATGTTCTAACCATAGTGACAAATCAAAAGTTCGGATTCGGTTCGGTGAGATCAAAAATTCGTGATTCAGGTATAATTCAGATATAATTTGGAAATAATTCAGTACAACATGGAAGTAAAAAAAAAACCCAAAAAAACCCAAAAAAACCGTAAAAAAAATAAAAAATAAAAATTTCGCATTTTTTTCACATTTTTATCACGAATAATTCATCAACTCGCATTTTATATGCGTTTTATTCACGAATAAAACATATTATACATTTTTCTGCGTTTTATTCAGAGTTCAGTTCAGTTACGTCGAAAAAACAAATTATACGCGAGTCATGTCACTATGGTTCTAACTATTCAGAATAAAAAAAAATATTATTTGTATACACATTACTATTCCGATTAGCTCCTAATCTTAGTACATCCAAATATACCTTTTAACAGAATAAGAAACTTTTTAAATAAAAAACAGAGATACAAATGCAAGGTATAGCATCATGCAACATATAACTTAATCCAACATAAAAATACTTAATCTAACATAAAAACACTCAACATGTCAGAGAGCAAAGGTGCACTAAAAACAAATTTGAGTACACTACCTCAATCCAATGTAACAATACTTAATAAAAATATTAAACGAATTCGAGCACACCAAATGTCTGGTCCACAGTTTAAAACATAACAACAGAGTGGCTCCAAAAGCATAACACCAAACAAGCCTTAATTAATAATTCAAGAACGCAGCTATTGGTTTCCATCAATGACAAAAGTATATATAACTTAACAATAAAACATGACACGCTTCACGTTTTCCTTGAGAGCAGGAAGGGGCCTGACAGCAACATTTCCAGTGGCCCTGGTGGCACGTGGGCCCCCAGCCATCCCACGTCCTGTCACAGTTCCACTGGCCATCGACCCGCTGTCAGACGTTTCTGGCTCCATGTAAAATCGAGCACGGAATGCTGCCAGATGTGCATAGTATGCAGGTGGAACTTCAAAAAGTGAAGGAAAAAGAATCAGTTATCATGCTAACTAAGCAATATATCATTAAAATATACTTGAGAACAAAAAAAAATTGAAAAAAAATTGAGAACTTGGTAGGAGCTACGATGGTGAAACCATGAAACTACAAAAATGTTTACAAAGGTCCATCAAGGGTGGGAAGCATCATATACCAACTTTCCAAGATAGAAAAATTGAAACTGAGCCTATCATCCAAAACCATTTACCTAAATTTCCAAACTAATGCAGTGTATCAATACGGGTAATATAGTCCTTCCATGATAGTAAAGGAATTATCAATTTTAATAATTTCAAATTTACAATCCTCCTGCCCCAAAGCATTTGTTGTGCCCCATCAGCAGGTCTAAAAACTCACTAATAATCTGATTTGGTCCATTGAAGGAGCACCTTGATCATGTTATACCCAAAAATGGTAATTCAGTTGCTAAAGCCAGTTCTCACAGACAAGTTGCAGGCTTGAATCCCAGATAAGATAAGGCAATGGGATACAGGTTGAATAAAACATTCTGGTGTTTAGAATAGTGTATAAGAAATGAAACACTCACCAATTGACACTGATCGGGTGCACCTTGCATAGCTGCACAAATGCCGATTTTTTTGTTAATAAAGTAATCCAAACAATACTATTTAAATTAACAGAAAAAATCATATCAAACAATTTTGCATTACGTGTAACATAAATTGTTGGTGAGGGTTTGCAATGCATCTGCAGTAAACTTGTTCTCATCCCACAAGACATGATAGTGTGCAGGCCGACTCGTTCCCTGTAAGTTAATGATGAACCCCAACAATGCTATCAAAACTAGCTAGAGCAAGTTAAAACATGGCTTATTTGATAATATTATACACTACCTGAATGCCGGCATGGCTACACAAGTAGAAATCAAACTCAGTTGGATGACAGATCTTAGAATCCACAACCGTGCCTGAAATTCAAACATAAATACAAAAAGCTTAACAATCCAGGATTGACTTAACAGAACCAGGTTTCTCAGTGCAGGAGGTGTTGTACCACTTGCCATAAAAAATAAACACAAACTGAAAGAGAGTCTTGGTTTAGAAAACTAACCAGGTAGTATGTTTCCACTACGGTCCACAGAACGGTGATCAGAGTGATTATTGGCAAATAGACGGGTGTGATGGCGCTTCTGAACAACGACAAAAGTCACTGGAGGCTGGTAATTGGGCTCCAGGGAGGCGCATGCCTGACATAGAAGAGGAAATATATAACCAATCATGATTTATCAAAAGGTAGAAGATTTTTCTATGAATCACTGTGCTTCATTAAAATTAGGAAAGAACAACAGTACCTTCCGAATAGCATCAAGTTCAAACAGTAAAACTTGGTAAAATTGTCCCTCACTGACCCCATCTCTGCATATATAACACGAAATAATAAGGATATAACCCCAATTGGATTATTAAAATGAAGAAGAAAGAACGAATGGACAAAATAGTACACCTGTAAAAGATGATCCTCTGAGGCTTCTGTCCAGTAGCCCTCTTAAAAGAAATTAGCAGCTCCCTAAAATGTTGAACAGCACAAGTTTTTCCGAAGTTACTATTTCCATGATTAGTACTAGTCATCTCGTGTTTCAAAAATTAGAAAAAAGATTTGCATGTCAACATACTTGATCATGCCACCAGTGACCGTGCCCCTTTGAGGATCTTGCCAAACTTTGAAAAGATCCTGGATGAGTTCCTGGCGGTGCGCCTGTGCACTAACCAGACCAGCATATTTGGTCACTTCTGGCCAGTCCTGAGAAGCAACCACCTATTGTGCAATAGAATTCACCATCGGTCAATTGTGTGAATTTTGACCTCAATTAACATTTTACTAGAGGGTAAATTAGATTACAGCAGCAATAGAAGGGCTGGAGTCCTCTCCAGGATGGGGATGGGTAACATCTGCTCCAAATATGATTGTCGGCCTATCACTGACAAGAGGGATCCGCCCTCTCAAAGCATCCATGAGAACTGTGTTTCTTCCCCCGACCTATCCATACCAAGTTTATCAATGAATACATATATACAAGTCAAATAAGAAAATGACAAAAAAAAGAAACAATTCAAATCAGAGAATATAGCACACACCTTTACATTTATTTTCAGAGCCACATTGGCAAGATACTGCTTGCTCATCTTGAAAACATGCTTCGTCAGGCAGCATTGTGAGACTAACCCTAGATCAGTCTCGCATATTCTTTTGAGGTCACCTGTATAGAAAAGAAAATAAAACAATTATATTAGAATGAGTGCTAATCCAGAATTATACATGAAGCACACTATTAGCAAGAAAAGGAACAGCATACCATATAAAGAGCCGTTGTTGTCAGGTAAGATGACAATGAGCAGGTCTAGCTCTTTGTTTTGGCCTTGGCCTTGGCTTTGAGATTTCAGTACCTTCATGGCATCTGAGTAACGAGTCTTCAGAGCCCTTTCCACATGTTCAGGCCGTGCAGTTAACGGTGGCAACACAGGTTCAGGTGCAAATTCCTGGTAAGTCAAAAAAACCAAAGAAACAAAAAAACTGTTTTTGAGTTTTGCACAGAAAAACTTGGTAAATTTTGAATTGAATGATATTTATAAGGATGTGGGCCTTTGATGTGTAGATGAAAATAATTAGGTCACATCTTACACTGAATTATACTTCACTTAAAAATAACTGAATATTATTAGAAACTGCAGGCGACATTCTCAAGGTATTGCCTCTCTGCAAAAAATATCAGCTGGCATCTAAGCTAATGTACAGTTTATTACAACAAGGACGTACCATTCCTGAAACTTGGCACATGACAGCAAGCTCATGACAAAAATTACGAGCAGCGCTATCTTGGACACTTCGAGAGAAGTTGATGCATATCCAGTGGTTAACCCTCCCGCCATTGAACATTCTCTGAAATACAACAAATATTACAATTAGGGCAACCAATTTAGAAGTCTTTTCCAGATACAACATTAAAAAGAAAATTTTGTTTTTACACAAAATCAACATACCTTGTTCATCATATTCCATTGCCCAACCCTTGGCAAGCAATCCTTCTCTCTACCACTCTCATTGTACTTGAGCTGTTTAAAATACAGATAAATTAAACTAAGTCAACCCAGAGGAGTGCCCAAGCACATGTCAGGGTAGTGAATTCAAATAATATGTGATAGTATGTTACCCATGGAGGAGGTAGAACACGAGCCTCTACTGAGGCAAGACGCTGGTCAATCTTGATACCAAACTCCTGGGCATAAGGATCCTTATAATATGCATTGTGCTGAACAGTCTGTTCAAGTCAGAGAGGTAAACAAGATCAAACAAGTAATCTAGGCTGTGTATCAGAAAGTACAATATATAGCAAATTAACCTTTATTACGGCTAACAAAAAAAATTGTTTTGCAATGTTATAAAGAATAGAAGTACCTGCAAAATGTCAAGCTCGCGCTCTTGCGGGCGTTGGCAAGTTACTTTAAGCAGAGCGGTGATCTGTTTCTCATTAAGTCTCTTGGAGTACCTCTGCCCCTCTACTATTTTGCAAACCTGAAGTTTTAGAATACACAAGGAGTGATCAGTTTAATTTAGAACAAAACAATTACCAGTAACCCAGGAATGCTTCGGGCAATATAAAAAAGGTATCGGCGAGTGCAGTCCAAATGGTACCCAAAAAAGACCAAAGAAACTAAGATAAACTTATATAATTCAGGAATTGTACAAGTTGTCCTGCTCCTTAGATTACACACATATTATTGAGTATTACAAAAAACAATCAGTAAGACGATACATACTTCCATGGGAAGATAATTTGGTCTCTGCTGATTGCCAACTTGGAGACAAGGTAAAGTTGTGTGCTGGATATTGAAGCCATAAGTCTCAAAGAAGTATTGCACGACAGATTTCATTGTCCCACGCTCATCAACCGGGAAACTGTTGATCCATGAATTAGAAAAGATACTGATTGTTATATCTCATTGGATCTACCAAGAACAAAAGATGCTATAATGACGAAAGTAATTCTTACGTCAATTCCCTGGTTGCCTGCGGTGTTAGGCCAGAAATACGGTACTTCCTGCGCATGTTTCCTCTATGTGTAACCTCAACCTTCACTCCACGTAATGCTTTCTTGATCTACAAAAGGCACATAAACCCAATGCTTGTTAAAAAAAAAGGATATTATCATGAATTGTTGAGAAGTAATAAACCTTAAATATGACATGCTGAGAAGTAATAAACCCTAATTGTTGAGAAGTTAAGAAAAAGGATATTATGACAAGTAATAAACCTTAATACGATCAGAGTCAGATAATGGCCTAGCTGAGATGTCTCTGTTGAGAAGCTGGGCTACAAACTCTATAACCGGCAAGGGTTCAATGAAAGCAGTAGAAGACATGTCTGTTCAAGTAGTCCCACAAAAAGTAGCACATTATCAAAGCTCTGGAATTAAATCACTACATATATACAGATTGTACTCTAGTGATGTATTAAAATAATTATAAAAGAATAAATTTCTTGGATGAAGAATGGAAAAGTCATAACAATAACTGTCTTTTAGGTGCCAAAAGAAAACATGTAACCACCAAAATAGATCTAACTCAAAGAAAGCAGAAGCAGAGCTTGAGACTCACCAATATTGAGAGAGAGCCCCATCTGAGTTGGGCGAATACTCTGATAAAACCCACGCCAACTCTCCAAACCCTCACCAAGCTGCTGCCGTCTCCCTAAATTTGGTGAATAGAATGAGCGACCAACTGGGGAGTACCTGCAACAGTTAACCATGTCAACAATCAAGCAACCAATAAAATAAAATAAATCACATATCAAAACGCCACATCAGTCAAGTACCTGGCAGTAGGTAATTCACGGAGAACAATATCAAGGACTTGAAGAGCCTCTTGAGGAGCATCGGCCTGTCTTCCTTGCAAGAACATCGCCAGGTGGTGAAGGTCAGCTCTAGCAGCAAATTTGATCACCACACGGAAAAGCCTCTCTCTCCTACAAACATTAAAAAAGAAGTTATATGTTTACTGTCATTATTATAATTTAGCAGCAGAGCAGAAGAATATTTACTGATTGTTTTATCTTTACCAAAAACACAATAATAAAATTAAAGATATACCATTGATTACAGACAATTTTGTTTTATACCACAACCGATGACGAAATCTGTATTATGAGAGAGCCGGTTTCAACACACAGATGTAAACCTGTGCTGTGAGAGAACCGGTTTCAACACGCAGATGTAAAGTGGTGAATTACATCTGCTGAATTATCAGTTGTGGTATAAATCGAAATTGTCCGAAATCGATGGTACTTGTGAAAATTTGTAATTCATTTATGTTACCAATAAAAATAATCGGTACTATGTGTATACCTCTGAGTTCCCGCTACACCTTCTTCTTCATCATACAGCGTGATATCAAAGGTCCTAGAGGTAAAAGGCAGGGGCCCAGCAGTGTATAGACTCTTTCTTCCATCATAAGCCGGGAGGCGACCACCAAGGCAACTCTCCCTATAAAGAGTAACCAGTTCTGACATGACTGCACGGTTCACACCACGAGATTGCACTTCAGGCGTGATAGACACCTGGTAATATAAATTCACACCAAGAGAACTCAACAATAAAAAGATAAAACAAATTGCCACAGTTTAAAAATGGCACCAGAATATTCAACATATGAACCAAACATTACTTATCATACACTCTAACACGGTTTACTCGTACTCAATGTAAAAATAAACTGATTGCCGATAAACTTACATCGTACTGGTGAAGGTCTTTGTCAGGCAGCTCGGCAAAGAAATGGTTTGCCTTGACGATGCATCGCTCTCCACAAGTACCCTTGCCAGGGCGCAGAGGGAACCTCATGGATTTGCTTGAGGGAGGAGGCGCCAACTGGATAGCCTGGCTACTTGACCCCTCTCCCTGGAGTGTCATGTGTTGGAGCTGCTGCTCCACCTGAACAGATGAAGAAGAGCTCGAACCCCCCTCAGACAAGACAGTAACTGGAACTGCCTGAGAGGGCACTGGAACTGCCTGAGAGGGCTGGTACGCTACCTGAGGCGGCGGCTGTGGTGGTGCTTGGTGCAGCTCGGGAATTATTCTGGGAGGCGCAGGGCCACTCATTGCTGGCCCACCACGTCCACCGCCCATGCCGCCCCTGCGGCCACCACCACCACCACCATAGTACTGCTGAGATGACCCCCCTCCTCTCCCCTGGGGGCCACCTCGTGGTTGGTAGTGCTCAGTCGGCGCACTGTGAGGCTGGTAGTAACCGCCACGAGGTTGGTACTGTTGGCCACCACCACGACCGCCACTTTGCTGGGAATACTGTGGACGGGGCTGAGACCAGCCACCACGGCCTCCGGCAGCATGCTGTTGCTGTTGCTGTTGCTGTTGCTGTTGCTGTTGTGGCATTGGGGCACGCTGTGGAGGCTGTGCTCCACCGCTGCTTTGTCCTGAGCTGCCACCAGATTCATGTTGCAGCTCAGATGACTCGCCTGGAGGTCCAGTTCTTTTCTTCCTCACCATTACGAAATCAACAGGATGACCTGAAAGATAGAAATATGTTTTTTAAGAAAGGATATAAGATATGTGAAACAGGCTTTAGATAAAATTAAAGAAGTCAACGGTACTTATTCAGTAGCAAGGAGGATTTTTGCATGATTGCATCTAAACACCAATAAAAAGCAAAAAGCTCTCTAGATGGTGTGTTTACAGCTCCCATTTGAAACCAAAATGTGCATTAATGAAGTATGAGAAAAAGAAATATGCATTGAGGCATTGAAGGTGGTGTTACACTTAAAAGTACTGGAGGAGAAAAAAAAAACATATAGCCATTTCCTTAAGTAAATTAAAATTCACAACTCAACTAATCAAAAAATAAAGCAAAATGGATAGGAAAAAGTACTCGTAATAGAAACACCATTTTTCAAAATTTTGCACAGAAGAGATTCCTTGTGATGTCATGTCTATGGGCCGTTTGAGAGAAGAAACTATTTGGTCCATGGCCTATTATTGCATGACTTCATTATTTCTGACCATGAAATTAGTACTGAATGCAACACCTAGCAAGAATCATTTAAATAAGCCAAATCCCCAAAAAAACACACACCGAAGTACAACTTAAATCATAGATCGGACATAATTGTGGTAGATCTGAAACAGTCGAAGCATGAAGAACGACATTTGACGAATGACTATTTTACAGGCGAAGAAAGCAATAGTGTCTTACCAAAACCTCTGTTAGAGCTTTGATCAGTCAAACCCTCGTCCACCCCTCCCCGACACCCGCCCAACAAAAATAAAAAGAACCCACACACAGACGCAAAAGTGTGGATCTAATAGAAGCACCAAGAAGACTTGAAGTGCAAGAAAATCAAACAATCGTGCTCCAAATACCCAGTAAACTTAAAAATCTCAGTAAAATAACATTAGGTATTGAAACGAAAAGATTTAATTTAACTCGAACGCCAAATAAAACTAAACAAAAGAAAGTACAAACCTTTGTAACCACGGTCGGATATAAATTAATCTGAAATGTAGAAGAAAACCAGAGGTCGCCTCTTCTCTCCCCTCTTCTCCTCGCCCCTTTTTTTCCTTTTAATCTCGCAAGCCGAAGTAAAGACACAACCTAAGAACTGCTTATGCTGAGCAAAGGGGGCAGGAGCAGAAGGGAAGGGCTGTCCTACTAAACCTATTTATTTGGTAAAAGTGATGTAATAAACCTTGCCTTCAGTACACCGATGAATGACCTTAATTGTGCGGGACGTACGTCAGTGAGCTGTTCTTTCCCACTATACGTAGACCAGGTTCAAACAATAGTTTAGGCCTTATTTATCGCTCTGACAGACTATCTCTGTTAGGGTAGGGGTCCGGATAAAACGACATCATCCGGCAATTCATATCACCTGAGGTAATAGAATATTTCTTTTAATATCCAAACCGTCCGATCAGAACCCACACGAATATTAAAGGGACCCGTGCATACACCTAGGGCCTGATTGTTCCTGATTCTGATCGTACGGGCCGTATATACAAGGAAATATTCTGTTACATCAGAGGAAATGCATTCATAAGACGACATCATCCGGTCTCGCTTGAACCGCATGGTCCGTAACCCGGTCCGACCCGATCGATCTTGCGAAGCACAACTTGGTCTAGAAAGTGCTTTTGCGGTCTCCCCTGGCACCATGATTACGTGGCAGCTAATATGTGGCGGGCCCCCACGCAGTTCCCGCCATTTTGTTAGTGCGTCTAGCTCGCTGTGATTGGCTACAGCCTCTCGAGGCATTACCAATTGCTAACAGCACCTGGTGTACGAGTTTTGTTCGTCGGTTACAAATTTGTCTTTCGTAAGGTCCAAGAACCAAAACTTCATAAAATTGAGCGCCCGACACCAGAGGGACAATGGAACGTTGGATCGCATACAACACCAATGAAACTGCATCTTAGTGGAATCTGACGTGGCAAATGCAACAGTGGGATATTTTCCGGCCAGAGAGATAGGACGGCTGCAACTGATCCTGTCCACTTCATTAGGCTATTTTTTTTATTTATTTTTTTTTGGAAATCATTACGCCAGTTTTTGTTTTATACAGCAATGTAACCGAGTTTATTAAATGAATCTATCAACTCAAAAATGAAAACAGATATTTTGCTGTTCTGATCAGGTCAAGAGTAGCTACCAAACCGTAGGTTCCAGCATGAGTTTACTGTTTATCTCTATTGCTCACAACCAGAGTTCTAAATAGCTAGCTATAGCGCAGCTATAGCGGTTTTTGACCTAAAAAGCTAAGCTACGGGGTAAAACTTCGCTAATCGAGCTACGGCCGCTATAGCGGTAATAGCGGTCCGCTATAGCGCATAGCGCGTAGCGGAATAGCGGTCCGCTATGCTACATGGGCTTATTATTATTTATTTATTTTGCAATTTAAATGGGCTTTAAGGTCCAAAATGAAATTAAATTAGATGGATCTATAATATCAATAAACTTGAACAATGTGCGATGGCCTATATCAATTAAATTATTTGTATCATGGGCTGTGCGTTGGGCTCTCCAGAAACTAAAACAAAACCTAGTTGTTTTTGTTACTTATGAGACTTTAGATATGTTTATTATTAGTAGAAAAATAAAATAAAATTTTTGAAAATAGAAAAATGCTATGTATGATAGTTTTCGCTATTGCTACGCTATTCGCGATAGTTTTTTTTTTGTCTCCCCGCTATGCCGCTATAATCGCTATTTAGAACCTTGCTCACAACTCATGATATGTTTTTTTCTGTTTACCAAAAGTTTACGAATGAAAAGAAAATTAATGCACAGTCAAAAGTTCCATGAGCACTATGTAGAAGCGCAATTCCTGCCTCTAGGCTTTAGCAAATATAGTCACTTGCCCGCACGGGATAACATAACGGTGGTCGCATGCAATCAAATTTATGTATGATTTACTTCTAATTTTCTTGGAATTTAGCAAACAGATTTTTTTGGAATTTAGCAAACAGATTTACACTTTTTTGTTTGAAAAGCAAATTTGAACAGAACAGGAGGAGATGCTTTGTTGGCAACGGTCAATTGGTCCATGGGCATCGGTGGGGTCCACAAAGAGGGTCAAACGGCAAATAAAAGAAAACTGGTCAAATAGTCCAGTTATCGAAACTGTGGAGATTTCTTTAGAAAGGGGTCCCCTGGATCTGACGGTTGAGATATTCCGTTCGTACAGCAATCATACATATCCGGGACAGGAGAATCTTTTAACTCGGATTGGGATGGACGAATGAATGACGGTCCCGATGAGCGCAATCGACAGGCCCCAATCCGACGGTAAGGACGAGTCCGGATCATACGAGGTAACTCGAATTTTGAGTTTGAATTCGGATTAATATGGTCCAGTGTATTAAATTTCGGTTTTATTCGGTGAATATTCGGCCGTATATTCCTATTCGGTGTCCGGCCGAATAAAAAATGGCTATTCGGACCGAATATTGAATTCATGCTTTAAAAAAATTAAAAAACATTCAAAACCCATTAAAAGAGTTACTTAAATGAGATCTAGATCCGCCAGGTAGGTGTTCTCTTCAAGCGTCCCACTCAGAAGTCTTTTATACCTCTCTACATACTGCCTTATTGTATTTAAGTACTGTAGGATTAAATATTTAATAAAAAATCCGCATATATAAATCTGAATAAGAATCCGCATATTCAGCCGCATACCGTATATGCGGTATGCGGTGGTCTTCCAGATACCGAATGAGAACCGAATATTAATACACTGATTTGGTCCGATGCGAAATGTACGGGGTTTTTTTAATATTCATGCGGAACGTGATTTTTTATCATCAAAAGTGTCCATTTTTTATTATTGTTTTTGAAAAAAATAGTAATGAAATTGATATGTTAATGCATAATTATTTCGTAATTACTATTTTATACTTAATGGCTATTGTGTTGTCTATGGTAAGGGCGAATTTTTTTTTCTATTCGTGGTTAACAGAAATCGCTTCTTTTGAAAATAATTTACGTTTTGAAAAAAAAAACTATCATTGATTTTCATGAATTTTAATACTAATTGCAATCTATACTAAATCAAACACTTTAATTATATATTTTTGGAATGCTGAAAGAGGTAGTTATTAAAAAACAAACATGGTAACAACGCGTTATCACGAATGGTATTCATTGATATTACATTCTTTGAAATTCTAATATTATATGAAATGATCTATAGCGTGAACCTAACGCTCTCTAGGTGATAGAAATTTCACTAAGAAGGAATTAATCTATTTTCGTGGGGGTGCCCCAGTTTTACTAGGTCATGGTTTTTAAGTTGGGTCCAATCTGGAGCGAGGGTGGTCCGATGGGCATCGGATCAAATTTGATATAATGTTCAATTAGAGTTGTCTGATTTACATTGAAGTTTGTGCATACGTAGTATACTCGCATCAAGATTTGCACGCACTTAATCTTCACAAATTATAAAGTGTTCCGCATGTGCCTACAACGTTAAGGTGCAAAAGAAAAAAAAATGTTGTGTACACGATTGATGCGGATCGGACGGCTTATACCAGACATCAGATTAAATATTGTCTGATGTTCATTCGATACAAATTCATATTTTCACGTACTTACTATATTATGCACGGCTTATAAAGTTGTCTATACGAATATTGATACGAATAGAACGGCTTTGACCGAACATCAGACTGAATTTTGTATGATACTCACCGGAGCGGCCCCCGTTCCGTTGGATACAAATATGCTGTCAAAAGAAATAAGATCCTGTCCAACTTAGGTTGGACGAAAACTAGTCTCTTTTCACGTGGTGAGCGGTGACTAGATTGACAGTAGACCGATTCCGACGGTGCGTGCCAAAGTGGATGTATCTTTTGAATGTGGTAATGACTAACGAGACCCGTACTGAAGCCCCATGTGAACCTGAACCGTGTCTCTGAAATTCGCAAAGAAAGCAAACACAGACGATTTTGGTTCTATTTAATGGGCCAGGTTATTGAATGTGAGCCATGGCAGTTTAACAGTTTAGCAGTTTACCAGGCTTTAATCGACTGGTAAACCGGGGTATCAGTATAAGAAATCAAAAAGGAAAGAAGAAAAAAAAATAGTGGCTTCTAGTCTGGGTATAGTGACAACTTAATGGTTCGGGAAAGGTTCGGCGGGGTCAAAAATTCGTGATTCGGGTATAATTCAGATATAATTCGGAAATGAATCGGTACAACAATGAAGCAAAAAAAAAACTAAAAAAAAAAATTTCGAAAAAAAAATTCGCGTTTTTATCGCGAATAATTCGTCAACTCGTATTTTATACGCATTTTATTCGCGAATAAAATATATTATATGTTTTTCTGCGTTTTATTCGGAGTTCGGTTCGGTAAAGTCAAAAAAACGTTTAATACGCGAATTAAACGCGAGTCTTGTCACTATGGTCCTGGGTACTGCAACCCGCAGAAAGTTAATTGGATGTTATTTTTTATGATATAAAACTATGAGAAGAGTGAGATTATGAATTAATATTTATATTATTTAAAGTTAAAATTAGTGGGTTTGAACAGTTAAACATAATATTTATAGTAAAAATATATTTGGAGGTCAAATTTACAACTATTTTCTATTTTTAATAAACAAAATAAAAATACAACGATTTCGTAATTCCGATAGAATTTTTTTATTTTTATTTTGAGTGCCTAAAATTGACATTAATATTGTTCATCCATGTGGCTCTGAAAATAATATTTTTTTTTCTTGGAGTATATGTTAATCGATTTTAGTTATAATTGAAAATAAAATTTATGGAATTGAATTATTATTAGGTCTACACGAATATGCACCCAACTGACTCGATAATCCAATCAAACAAATTTCAAATTGAATCAAATAAACAAATCGCTAATTTAATCCAATCAATCAAATAAACAAAAAAATTCTCTGACAAAATAACTCAGACTCAATAAATTTCTCTGACAAATTTTTTATTTTCGAAAATAAGAAGAATCGCAATATTTTATGTATTTACCTATAAGTAACCTTTGAACCGGGATCAATAACTCAAATTCAAAACATATGTATTTTTTTTCAATAACAAAAAATGAAATGTTTTAATTTTTCTTACAGCTGCGAAAAATCTGGCTTGAAAAATGTTGATCCGGGTTATTTTTTGCAGTCTTTCTAATAAATAAAGTTATATAGTATTTCATCTATTTTCAAAAAAATAAAAAATAAAAAAAATCATAAATTTTCTAATTAAATCATAAAATATGCACCCAACTGACTCGTTAATCCAATCAAACAAATTTCAAATTGAATCAAATAAACAAATCGTTAATTTAATCCAATCAATCAAATAAACAAAAAAATTCTCTGACAAAATAACTCAGATTCAATAAACAAAATTTCTCTGACAATTTTTTTATTTTTTCGAAAATAGAATGATCGCAATATTTTATGTATTTACCTATAAGTGACCTTTGAACCGGGATCAATAATTCAGATTCAAAACATCTGTATTTTTTTTAATAGCATAACGAAATGTTAATTTTTCTTACAACTGCAAAAAATCTGGCCTGAAAAATGTTGATCCGGTTATTTTTGCAGTCTTTCTAATAAATAAAGTTATATATAGTATTCCATCTATTTTAAAAAAAAATCATAAAATTTCTAATTAAATAAAAAAACCATAAATATAAAAAACTGTTCATGACATAAACCGAAGTAATAAAAAAAATTATGTTACTCGGCCGTCGAAAATTTCGACGGACTGGGCATTTTTAAAATTATTTAGAATATTTGTATTATTTTTTATTTAACGACGTTGGATATTAAAAAAAAATCGGAATATTAAGCCATATTTTTTTAAATTTGATCATTGTTCTCCTCGTGGACGAAAATTCTTTTTGAAAAGACTTCGATTGGATAGCTTTCGATCACAATTTGCTTAAAAAGTCTCAATGGGAGCATATACGGACAGGTGAGAAAACCACTGGAAAACTTGACAGCCTCTCTGTCAAGTATTTAAAACAAAAAATAGAGAAAATTACTGGAACTTCTCCATTTTTAAGAACGAAGAATGCGTTTAATCATGGCGCCAGCCTTCGGATCCGCTGTCATTGATTGAAGCCAATGGTACCAAGTACCAACAATTTTTCTAATTTATTTTATTTAAAAATTAATTATGGAAAACAAGATCAATTTTTTTTATCTCGTAAATGAGATCGAAATAATAATTCGATTTTATTGGAGTATATACGAGATCAAATCAGTGGTTCGATCTTAGTAGTTTTTGGAATATGCAACGTTACTTAGCTAAAAAAAATTCAGAAAATATTGGAATCCAGCTATTGATTCGGTCTCAATAGAAGCTATGAATTTAGTGTATAAAATAATTTAAATTTGAGTTAGAAGGCAATGAAATCAATTATTAGTTCAATCTCATTGATTTTTCACATCGTATATTCGTTGGTGTAAAAATCAGTATTGACGCAGTCCCGTTAGTTTATCCTAAATGAGACCGGACTATTGTAATGGTTTGGTTCCATCCATTTATCGCTAAATAAAAAACAATATATATTCTTTTCGATAAAATGTTTATTTAATTTTCTAAACATAAAAAATTTGGGGTAAAAGCATGTATTTACCGGTATGATTTTTAAAGTTTGAATACTTCTATTAGCTATTGTGTAAATTTTTTGACAACGGAACTTATTATTAAAAAAATAATCATCGTTAACCTTTTATAATTGTGTATATGTTATTTGTATATTGGAGGTGGTTGGATGGACATCAAATCAAATTTGGTTCAATATTTGATTAGATAGAACTGTTTGATCCGCATTATGATTCACGCAGTGTATATGTTATTTGCATGTTGGGAGTGGTTTGATGGACATCAAATCAAATTTGGTCCAATATTTGATCAGTACTGTTTGATCAGCATTGAGATCCACGCGGCGTGTATGTTATTTGTATATAGGGAGTGATTCAATGGACATCAAATAAAATTCGATTCAATATTCGATCGGAACCGTTTGATTCGCATTAAGATTTACACGGACAACTTTAAAAGTCATGCAAATTAAGTACGCACAAATTTTAACGAAAATCAAACGGTTCTGACCGGACGTGAGACCCCTCGTATCATGTGTTATCTTTTCTAAAACGTAACAATTCTGTTATATAAAATTCGAATAACATTCGTATGGCGTTTAATTATCCTCATACTTGACAAATAAAAGGAAATAATAAAAAAAAAAAAACACCTATGCATCCGATCCGCATCAGATATTCAGATCCGTTGCACTCATAGACCACAGCGGCTAGTGTGACATGACCGCTCCAAATTGAAAGCTGCCGCTTCCCTGGCGTGTCTAGCCGTACGAAGCGCCTGGTCCCATGTCGCATCCGGTGACCGCATCGAATCCAGCGGTACGCTCTCTGTTTCCTGGTCCCCTATTCAACAGGCAACTAATATTTCGAAACGTGTCCGTTACACGCCGGACACCCACTCATGCTGATTTCACGGTCTATAATGTTACTTGGCGTAAACAGCGGTGATGCGGGTCGATCTCAGTGGACAGCACAGTGACAAATTCATGTTCGGATTCGGTTCGGCAGGGTCAAAATTTCGTGATTCGAGTATAATTCGGATATATTCGGAAATGATTCGGAACAACAAGGGAGTAAAAACAAAAAAAACAAAAAAAAAACTGTAAAAACAAATATTTAAAAAAAAAAATTCGCATTTTTTTCGCGAATAATTCGTCAACTCGCGTTTCATTTGCGAATAAAACGTATTATACGTTTTTCTGCGTTTTATTCAGAATTCGGTTCGGTAACATCGAAAAAACGAATTATACGCGAATTTTGTCACTATGGTGGACAGTATGGTAAGATTAGGGGTGTTCAAAATGTTCGGTTTGTTCGATTTTCAATCAAACCGAAAAATTTCGGTTTAAATGGTTCGGTTTTTTGGTTTAAATGGATTGGTCCGGTTCAATTTTTGAATTATTTCGGTTTAAATAGATCGGTTCGGTTTAGACTTTTCAAAACCGACTAAACCGAACCGACCGAAGTATGCACATATGAATACTTGATTTATTATATTTGCCCACAATTATTCACAATTATTTCGGACTAAACCATACTTGATTTATTATATGTGAATACTTGCGCGCTTGTAAATTAATCGAGGTATGCACATATGCTTGTAATACTCTTGATACATGAACTATTTACACTTACACGACGATGATGAATATTTGCTCGATGTGGGATGAATACTTGCATGACGATGTGTGAATACTTGTGCAACGGACAACTCGAAATTATGTCATCATGGATCTCATTTGAAAGAGAAAATTGTGTAGAAGACGTTGGTGGTTTTAGATTTGCAAAATTATTCACAGATCGTCAGAAATACTAGTTAGATTGAACGGAGGAAAAAAAACCACCTCTAAAAACGTGAAAAGATGGGTGAGTGATGTGTCTAGTTTTTTTTTAAATGTTTGATATCTTAAGTGTGAATACTTGATGTATTATAAATGAATACTTGATTTATTATACGTGAATACTTGCGCGCTCTTGTAAAATTAATCGAGGTATGCATATATGCTTGTAATACTCTTGATACATGAACTATTTACACTTACACGACGATGATGAATCCTTGCTCGATGAGGGATGAATACTTGCATGATGATGTGTGAATACTTGTGCAACACACAACTCGAAAGTATGTCGTCATGGATCTCATTTGAAAGAGAAAATTATGTAGAAGACGTTGGTGGTTTTAGATTTGCAAAATTCCTCACAGATCGTGAGAAATATTGGTTAGATTGAACGGAGGAAAAAAAACCACCTCTAAAACGTGTAAAAGATGAGTGAATGATGTGTCAAGTTTTTTTTTTAAATACTTGATGTATTATAGATGAATACTTGATTTATTATATGTGAATACTTGCTCGCGCCAGTTATAAAATATTTCAGATATTAGGCGGTCCCCAAATAGTAAGTGGTTCATCCAAGTAGTTAGTAGTTATTAAAGTAATTATTGACTGGGGGATGAAACGGGGGATGGATTCCGAGAGATAGCTAGACTCTCCCTTTTTTGAATACTTTGACTAAATATTTTAAGTTGGATAAATTTTAGCTTAACGATTTAGATCGCTTTACCTTTAATCGTCCTTATTACAAACTTGGTCAAATTAAAATTGTGAAAAAGAAATTGGGACCGTGCATGAATCGGCGAACACTTGGATCTTATCTTTTGTTAGCACTTTACACATCTTTTATATACAGTGGCGTGCAACTAATTAACTAGGTGTCTAGGTGGGATAAACATTCCTTCTTCTTTTATGTATTTTTTTAGGAAACCTTCTTCTTTTATGTTTGGTTTATTTGTTGGAGATTGAAAAATGATTATTCATTTACATGTTAGTTTCCACTAATTAGTGGAGCGTCCAATTTATGAGCAGTCTGGTCGTTGCTTGGCTGGATTTGATGATTTGGTTGGTGGTGCGGAGCCTACCACTTAAGCCTTAAACAAAAAGATTGATGGATATCGGATCAAATTTGTATTAAGATTTACACAGATAATTTTAAAATTCGTGCGGATCAAGTGCACATAATTTTAATACAGATTAAATAATTCCAACCGAACATCGAACCGCCCCCACTCAAATTTTTCTTGCTAAGAACTACAGAAATTATTGAGTGGAGGGCGAAAACCCCAAATCTTTTGGTCTATACATGATATAAATACAAAGAAAAAAAATGATGGGGCCAGAGTGTGTTTTTCTCTTTTCAATACTCAGAATGAGACAGTTAATTATTTTTTCTTAATTATCAGCTATTTGAATGCAATAGTTACATAGAGTTGGATAGCTAGATAAAATGATTTGAGTAGAACTAGGGTGCTCCTAAGCTCACCAAGTCCTTCGTGAGCGCAACTCTAAAACCTATCAAATTGACTTCAAACGATATTTTCAAACCGTTAGATGTTCAATCTATATTAAAATGTGCTTGGAGACCAAATTTTACATTTTTTGAAATTTTTTTACTATTTATTAAGATGGTTTGAAAATCGTTGTTTTTATTAAAATTCTGCACCATTGGAAAACAACGATTTTCAAACCATCTTAATAAATAGTAAAAAAATTCCAAAAAATGTAAAATTTAGTCTCCAAGCACATTTTAATATAGATTGAACATCTAACGGTTTGGAAATGTCGTTTGAAGTCAATTTGATAGGTTTTAGAGTCGCGCTCACGGAAGGGCTTGGTGAGCGTAGGAGCACCCTAGTTCTACTCAAATGATTTTACATATATATAACTATAGAGGAGGGTTCAAATGCCTCGTGTATTTCATATTTTATATCTTTATTTTCAAAGTCTAAATTGCCATTTCAAACTGCTCAACATGATATTCATATCGAAATATGCTTGGAAATCAAATTTTATATATTTTGAGAAAATGTTACTATTTTTTTGGATAGATACATTATTATTGTTTTTGAATGGTCCATAAACAATAATTTTGTACATGTCTACAAAAATAGTAAAAAGATTATAAAAAAAATATAAAATTAGGTCTCCAATCATATTTTAATATAGATATTAATCGACAATTTGAATTTTAAAAATAAAAATATAAAATTTGAAGTACGATGAGGTATGAAATGCACGAGACATTTGAACACTCCTTGTAACTATTGGATTTATATTCGGATGGGATGTTGTTTTTACTTGCCTTCTGTTTTGTTAATTCATATACTATTGCTTTATGTTTTGTATAAGCTAGGTAGTTGTTGCTAAATGCTTAAAATTCTGAATTTTTATGTGGAAGCGGCCAGTTCTTTGACATCGTTAAAATATTTACAATTGTTTTTTTTACAAAGAATCGGTAAATATACCTCACTTTTATAAAAATATAAAATAAAATATGATCTGATAATGAATAATAAACTCAATTTATATCAGTCAGAATAACGCATTTACATAGTGGTCTTTTGGATTTGAGTCAGTTTCTATGATATTAATTAATTCAATTTTTCTAGAAAGCTAAATATATACCTTGAAATAGATTTAAATATTTTCATTAACATTCACCACATCTTTCACACTCAAATTCCAATTGGTCATTTTTATTTTTATTTTTGCCAAAATTGCTTCTCTTCTGAAAAATGCAGTATCAATTGTTTTTCTCAAACTAGTTGTATACGCTATTATTATATAATATATATTATAAAACTAAAATGGAAACTAGTTAAGATCCTTTGTTGTTCTCTTATATTATTTTGATTTTTCAGAGATAACAAAACAGTATACAATTGAAAAAGAAATAAGAAATATATAATTATGACCAATGTTGTTCCTGTTAAGATCATATCTAGTAATTTTTTATAGTAATTTGGTTGTCTTCTGTGTTTCTTAATAAAATCCTTCTTCAAATTTTAATATATATATATATATATATATATATATATATATATATATATATATATATATCTATATATATATATAGTAAGGCTACGGTGCTTTGCAAAGTAAACCACCCCGTTTACTTCGGGTCATTTTTTGGATTTTGAAAATCCAAACAACCGATCCGAACCGTTCAACATGTTCTAAATATTGAAATGTGCTTGGAGACCAAATTTTACATTTTTTGGAATTTGTTTACTATTTATTAAGCCACTTTGAAAGTCGCTGATCCGACGGTAAACAGTAAAAAACAGTAAAATTTTCCGGACCACCAGATCAGAAACTTTCAAAGTGACTTAATAAATAGTAAAAATATTCCAAAAAATGTAAAATTTGGTCTCCAAGCACATTTCAATATTTAGAACATGTTGAACGGTTTGGATCGGTTGTTTGGATTTTCAAAATCTAAAAAATAGCCCGAAGTAAACGGGGTGGTTTACTTTGCAAAGCACCGTAGCCTTACTATATATATAGAGAGAGAGAGAGAGATGAGCTATGCTACTCCATGGAGTAAAACGCGTTGGTGCTCCACGCCGCTATATTTTTATTTTGAAAATCCAAATGACCGATCCGAACCGCTCAACATGATCTCCATATTGAAATGTGCTTGGCGACCAAATTTTACATTTTTTAGAATTTTTTTACTATTTATTAAGCCACTTTGAAAATCACTGATCCGGCAGTCCAGAAATTTTTACTGTTTTTTACTGTTCACCCGGATTTTCAGATTTTCAAAGTGGCTTAATAAATAGTAAAAAAATTCTAAAAAATGTAAAATTTGGTCTCCAAGCACATTTCAATATGGAGATCATGTTGAGCGGTTCGGATCGGTCGTTTGGACTTTCAAAATAAAAATACGGCGTGAAGTACAAACGCGTTTTACTCCATGGAGTAGCATAGCTCATCTCTATATATATATATATATATATATATTTTTTTTTTTTTTTAAATTTATCTAACTAGATTTGATTCAACTCATAAAAAAGATTAAACATTAATTGAAATCCACATTTTATTCTTAATTTTTCATGGTTATATAAACATATCTTACACCTTATTATGATTTATTTCTGCAAACCACGTGTAATCTAAAAGTAAGTCTAATTTTAGAGTAAGGCTATGGTACATTGCAACGCACGCGGATCGGTTCGTGCATTGGATTCATATTTCTGTTTCAAAGTCCAAATAATCAATCTGAACTGTTCAACATTATTATCATATGAAAATAAATTTGGAGATCAAATTTTATATATTTTGGAAAAAAATTACTATTTTTTTAGACAATTAAAAAATCACTTGATTAAAAAATTCTAGATCATTCGAGAGTAGTGATTCTCTACCAACCTAAAAAATAGTAAAAAAAATTCAGAAAATATAAAATTTGGTCTCCAAGTATATTTTCATATGATAATAATGTTGAACAGTTCAAATTGATTATTTGGACTTTGAAACGGAGATATGAATCCAATGCATGAACCGATCTGAGTATTGCAATGTACTATAACCTCACTCCTAATTTTATATATCTTTCTATGATAATTTTTTTATGATCACCTTCAACTAATATGCTTAAAAAGGTTAATCTAAAGCAGAGAATAAATATCACATTTGAGAATTCCTCAATTAATTTAGTACTTCCTCGTTAGACTATCAATTGTACTCTTAACATATTTATTTGTTTTTGAGATGGCACAAAAACGACCGCAAAAATTTTGTACTCTTAATAAATTCAATATTTGGGGTTACCAATCCATTTGTGGAAAACTAGTAATATATAAATCAGCAATATTTTTATTATAATGTTTAGATTCCACCAAAAAATAAGTAAATTCAATGAGAGAAAGACTCAATTTGTAATGCATTTTTATTATTTTGTATATATATATATAGAGATAGACTATGGTGAGTTGTGAAGTAAAACGCTCATATTTTCATTTTGAAAATCCAAACTATCGATCCGAACAGCTCAACATGATCTCCATATTGAAATGTGCTTGGAGACCAAATTTTATATTTTTTGAAACTTTTTACTATTTATTAAGCCACTTTGAAAATAGCTGATCTACTGTAAACAGTAAAAATTTCTGGATCACCGGATCAGCAATTTTCAAAGTGGCAAAATAAATACTAAAAAAATTCAAAAAAATGTAAAATTTGGACTCTAAGCACATTTCAGTATGGAGATCATGTTGAGCGGATTGGATCGGTTGTTTGAATTTTCAAAATAAAAATATGAGCGTGAAGTAAAAATAACCTCTTACTTCATAACTCACCATAGCCTAGCTATATATATATATATATATATATATATAGGAATTACAACCACAGTTGACACTAATTAAAACGTAGTCTAGCCTTTCAAAAAAATTCAATACAAACTTTATATTATGTGATGAGAATTTACTTGTGATTAACCTAACTACAGCACAGAAGATCAACAATAAATATCCACAATAATGTGCTTTGATAATCAGGAAATAATTATTATAATAAGAAGTAAATAATAGATATGTTTTCTATATTTTATTGAGATTTATCAAATTACTTGCAACTTGAAAACTATTTATTCAACAAAATCGAACCATTAAATTTTCAAACAGTACGAAAACTATAACTGTATTTTTTTTTGTATTTTGTCAAATAATTAAGTTTGTAGTCAATATAATTATATCTTTAGGGTTTCCTGTATATATATGTTATAAAATTTTTGAATCATCTTCTTCGGTAGTCATTAAAGTAGTCTTAAAGAGTGACATTATAATATTATGAGCCTTGCTAATAATAATTGTTTGGAAATTTTTTGTTCCCCACTCGTAGACTAATCCTGGAATTCAGATCCTTGCCGGTATCGTAATAGGGAATCTTTTAGAAGTAGTAGATCTGGACCGTTCTTTTTAACTTGGCACGAATCACAAAGCCAACAAATACTGCCTCCTGCGCTAGCTCGAATCTCAAAGCGGTTGAGAGCTAATCTCAAACTGTAAAGTAAAGAGAATCTTTTACGATACCTGGGAGGATACTTTTCCCTTATAAACCTATCGTGTTGTGTCATCTTTTTCGGTAGTCACCTTTTAGATTTCAAAATTTTAATTACGTACATTGAATTTAATTGAATTGTTTTTAAACTCTTCATATAGTTTAATCCTTTATAAAATATATCAAATATTTATCTGTAATTTAGTGCTTAGAACTTTATTTTGTGGGTGTAGAAACTTGAGTTCAAAATTCATCTATTATGGTATCACTTATTGTGCATTTTAAATTTCAGTCCTCCTATAAAATTTTCTTTATTGTGTTTTAATACCGTTTCTTTATTGCTTAGACTAAATACAAAAAAAAATTCAAAACTTTATTTTGTACATACAAGCATACATAAGAAAATTTTGAGCCATTGATATGACACAGATTTGACATTCTGATAACGATAAATTATATATACATTTGATCTTGATTTTATCATAAAACAACCTCAAATATCTTGTGTTTAGAATATAAAATGATTAAAATACACCTGGAATCAAGTTACTGCGGTTATTTGGCTTTTCAATGCAGGAAATGATGCAAATTGGTGAAAATACCTCTCAGTGCGGATCACTGACACGCACTGCGGATTGATTCAACCGCACTAGGGACTTAGCCGCATTTCCAACCTCTCAGCCCTGCGCAGGATTTTTCCCGAGCCTAATGCGGACGCACTGAGAGCCGCACTGCGATCCGCACTCAATACTTAGCCAATTTCAGAAAGTTCAAAACACAGAGTCCAACCGCAGTGCGGGTCATCCATACGCAGTTCCACCCGCACTCATGTGAATTCGCAGAAAATCCAGGAAAGTAAAAAAGGAAATTTAGACCCAGTGCGGGTGAGACCACCCGCAGTGCGGATGGACATGACCCGCAGTCAGCCAGAATTACTCAATTTCAACACGGATTCTATTTTTGGCACTCCAAGGACACGATTTAAGAAGACAAAAATAGACATACTTGCCAGGAAAGAAATGTAAAAAGAGCACCCACTAACTCCACACTCTAGCCTCTAAATTGGGCATGATCTCTTACTTTAAAAGGGGGGCTCATTTCCATTCAACAGAAAAACATATTTCATTCTTTCTCTCTATACACAAACTCTTAGCCATAATTTCTGAAGGAGGTAAAGCTTTCAAGCAAGGAGAAGAAGGATTTCCTGAGCAAGATTCGGCAAGATAGAGGTTTTAGATTCAAAGGGTGTAATTATTCTTTATTCCATTTCCTTTTATCATTTGCCAAACTTTGTGATGTTTTCCTCCAAGAGGGAGTAGTTCTCTCTCTAGGGGTTTAGGTCAATATGCATGAACTTGTTTAATTCTATTTTATTCGATTGTTTGCTTTTATTATGATTGTTTTATCGGATTTGATTGTTAATTTCTGTGATTTAAATAATTTGTGTTAAATACATAATTAGTACTTGAATTGTAGCATCTCGTTTTGGTTTCAAAAGAACCAAAATTGACTAGGATCAATAGGATAGTACCAAATTATGAATGCAAATACCTTAGGTTTAGATTAAGATTCTAACCAATTTAATCTAAGCCGGAACTATAGAAATTAAGGTTAGGGATTTGGTGAAGAACCTAACCGTGAAGTCAAACCCTAATTAGGACATCTCAAATCGAATCGGATATTGGTGTCATGGACTTAATTGTGAAATACCAATATTTGAGGAGAGGAGAGACTAACAAGAGCTTATGGTCGAGGTAGCTAGGATGAAGGACTTAAACGTGAAGTCCGAATTACTTAGACACGTCATTAATTCATGAAAGTGACCCTTAATGACATATTAGGTTAGAAACCTCATCAAATCAAACATGAATTTAAGCAAATACCGAATAAATAGAGTTAACGAGGGATTGTAGACCAAAGACCCCTAGATTCTCTTAACCTTGAAAACAAACCGACTTGTCTTTCTTTTACTTTTACTTCTAATTGTTTAAAAACTCCTTCCTTCGGGTATTGAACCCAACCTTAGGATTTTTAGTACAAACCCCCCCAAATTTACTTTATTGCACTTTATTTTCTTTCTTTTCTGAAATTTATCATCTAAAGTTGAAAATTAAGTATTTATCTTACTCCTTGTGGTTCGATACCCGATAATATACTACACGGTAGGATTGTATACTTGCAATCTAAATCGAAAGTGTATTTGAGGATAAAGCTTTTTATATATACCCTTTGGACGTATCAAGTTTTTGGCGCCGTTGCCGGGGAGTATAGTTTTAATACTGAATTTTTACTTTAGCGATTTATTTCAGATTTTCTTTTACTTTTTGAAAACTAATCTAAGTTCTTTTTCAGCGGTCCATGAGCGCGGGAAATACTCCTTTTCCGACGATTTTCGACGACGAAGAAGAACATCTAAGCATGGAACCACCAATCATAAATCCAGTCATCAACGAGGACGAGCAATCTGTCCATGAAGGACAAGGAAGCAATCCGAGCCGCGTACGAGGAATGACCCCACCTCGTAACGGTAACCACAACAACAATGGCCGAAACAATCAACACGGCCACCGCTTCGGCTTCATTCCTCATGGCCAAGAGCCTAGAGACATTAAGCCCTCTCTCATCCATCTACTTGGCCAAAGTCAATTCGGAGGAGCCCTCAACGAAGATCCACACGCCCACTTGGCAGTTTTCGAAGAACACTGCGGCACTTTTGCCCGAGAAGGAGATGAGCTAGACAACCTCAAACTCAAATGCTTCCACTTATCCCTCCGAGACAACGCAAGAACGTGGCTAAGGACCGTCAACCGGGACAACGTCAACACATGGGACGACATGGAGAGGCTATTTTTAGGAAAATATTTTCCTCCATCCAAGACCCAACATTTCCGGACGAAGATCACAACGTTCAAGCAAGCCGAGGGGGAGTCTCTAACCGAGGCATGGGACCGATGGGCGGAGCTCCAACGCTTGTGCCCTAACCATGGCCTTGACATGTGGTTGCTCTTTCAATTTTTCTATGGAGGTTGTACAATAGCCACTAAAACTCACTTAAATTCTGCTGCAGGTGGAAACATGTCCAAAATGGATCCCGAGCAAGCCATGCTAATGATTGAAGATATGGCGATCAACCAAAGGGAGTGGACAGCCGAGAGAGGTGGACGAGTCTCCAACACCCCGGGAATCATGAAAGTCGATGAAGTCACCGCCTTGAGAGCGCAAATGGAGGCCTTGCAACATCAAATGGCACAAATTCAAAACACAAAAGCCGTGACAAAGAAGGCTCCATGTGGCATATGTGGAGAGGCGACTCATATCACCGCCAATTGCCAAGTCCTTTTGGAAGGAGAAGACGTGGAACAAGTGAACGCCATGTTCTATAATCAAGGTGATAAGAGGAATGACCCGATCTACAATAAGGTTAGGCAAAATGACAATTTCAATTCCAATTCTTACAACCCTAACACAAGGTGGAACCATCCGAACTTCAAATGGAAGACCGAGAATGACAATTCCAACCAATACCGATCCAACCAAAACTCTTACCAAGGTCCCTCTCAACTCTCCAAGTTGGAAAAGATGATGGAAGAGTACATCGATTATCAAAGGAACACCAACATCGACTTCAACAAAAAGTTCGAGTTCTTAGAAACAAAGACAAAAATGCTAGAAACACAAATAGCGCAACAAGCTTCTTCATCCTCTCGCCAACAAGGCACGCTTCCGGGCAAGCCGGACATCAACCCTAGGGAGCAAGCAAAAGCTATAACTTTGAGGAGCGGCACGGGATACGAAGGCCCCAAGATGCCCACCATTGAAGAGCAGCAACAACCACCCAAGGAGACACAACCTCCGCCTTCTCTCAATACTGCTACACCGGCATCGAAAGAGTCTCAAGAACCGGGTAATTCTATCCCGGCCAAGGTAAAACCGACTGAAATTCCTAAGTATGTCCCGCCACATAGGTTTATACCTTTCCCTCAAAGGTTAGTAAAGCACAAACTTGACCAACAATATGCCAAATTCGTAGAACACCTCAAGAAATTGAACATTACCATCCCTTTTACCGAAGCAATTACTCACATGCCTTCTTACGCAAAATTTTTGAAAGACATTCTATCAAACAAAAGATCGATTGAGGAAGTAGGCACGGTATCCCTTAATGAGGAGTGTAGCGCTCTTCTCTTAAACAAGCTACCTCCGAAATTAAAGGACCCCGGGAGTTTTGCAATTCCATGTACAATAGGTAATACCAAATTCGAGAGGTGCCTATGTGATTTAGGTGCAAGTGTGAGCCTTATGCCAAAGACCGTCTATCAAAGGCTAAATCTTGTTGACTTGAAACCCACAAGAATGTCATTACAACTAGCCGATAAGACGGTACGCTATCCCGAGGGGATTGCGGAAGACGTGATAGTTATGATAGGTAAGTTCTTTGTCCCGGTAGATTTTGTGGTAGTTGAAATGGAGGAGGATACTCATACTCCTCTCCTATTGGGACGGGACTTCCTAACCACGGCCGATGCAAACATTAATGTCAAAGAAGGAAAAATATCATTTGACATTGGAGGCGAGAAGGTAAATTTTCACATGTTTAATGCCATTAAATTTCCTTCAAATGATAATGATTCTATTTGTAGATTGGATGTATTAGATTCAATTTTAGCTACTCATGAGGAGGAAGAAATGGTGAATGCACAACTCGACTCAGATCTAGAAGAAACCAGGTCTGAAAATGACCAAATTGATGAAATTTTTCCCGAGTGCGGATCATTCACCCGCACTGCGGATCAGCCCAGCCGCACTCAGCCTTCTGAAGCAGCAGACTCGAAAGACCGAGCCCAGTGCGTCCGCACTGAGTATCCACTGCGGATGGTTCACCCGCACTTGCCCAAATCTGAGCAAATCTTCACCATTTCGAGCGATTCCGGCGCACCAAAGGTCGAGCTCAAACCTCTGCCACCTACCCTTCGCTATGAATACTTAGGGGAAGACGAGACATACCCGGTGATTATCAATTCAAAGCTCAACCAAGAACAAACCGAGAAGCTCCTACACGAACTCAAGCTACATCGGAAGGCAATTGGTTACACAATCGATGATCTAACCGGAATCAGCCCGTCCCTTTGCATGCATAGAATTCTAATGGAGGATGATCACAAACCCACCGTTGAAGCTCAAAGAAGGCTCAATCCGAATCTAAAAGAAGTGGTGAAGAAAGAGATCCTCAAGCTACTTGATGCCGGCATCATCTACCCAATTTCCGATTCTAAGTGGGTAAGCCCGGTTCATGTAGTCCCAAAGAAGGGAGGCACAACAGTGGTGAAGGGTGAGGATGACAAGATGATATCCACAAGGGTGGTCACCGGATGGCGGATGTGCATCGATTACCGAAAACTCAACAATGCAACAAGAAAGGATCACTTTCCTCTACCATTCGTGGACCAAATGCTTGAGAGGCTAGCTAATCACTCACATTTTTGCTACCTTGATGGGTATAGCGGATTCTTTCAAATCCCTATTCACCCCGATGACCAAGAAAAAACGACCTTTACATGCCCTTATGGTACGTTCGCGTACCGTAGGATGCCGTTTGGTCTATGCAATGCCCCGGCCACATTTCAAAGAGCCATGATGGCTATTTTCTCCGATTTATTAGAAAATTCCGTGGAAGTTTTCATGGATGACTTTTCAGTTTTTGGTACTTCTTTTGATGATTGCTTAACTAATTTGATTAAAGTTTTAGAAAGATGTGAGCAGGTCAATTTGGTACTAAATTGGGAGAAGTGCCACTTTATGGTGCAAACGGGGGTGGTTCTAGGCCACGTGGTGTCATCCGAAGGCTTGGAAGTCGACAAAGCAAAGGTGGAGGTGATAGAGAAGTTGCCATACCCGACTTGTGTGAAGGATGTGCGGAGTTTTTTAGGCCATGCGGGGTTCTATCGACGGTTTATTAAGGATTTTTCAAAGATTTGCAAACCTCTTACAAATCTAACTATGAAAGATGCAGAATTTAATTTTGATAAACCTTGCATTGATGCTTTTGACAGGATAAAGAAAGCGCTAATCTCAGCCCCCATTCTTCGCCCACCGAATTGGGATGCACCATTTGAAATTATGTGTGATGCAAGCGACTACGCCGTCGGAGCCGTACTAGGACAAAGGATCGACAACAAGCCACATGTGATCTATTATGCAAGCAAAGTCCTAGACGAAGCACAAATGAACTATACAACCACGGAAAAGGAGTTCTTAGCTGTCATATTTGCTATCAACAAGTTCCGGTCCTACTTGGTGGGATCCAAAGTGGTGGTATACTCCGATCATGCGGCTATCCGATATCTTCTCAACAAGAAAGATGCCAAACCACGTCTAATTCGGTGGATCCTCTTACTACAAGAATTTGACTTGGAAATCAAGGACAAGAAGGGAACCGAAAATTCAGTGGCGGATCATTTGTCTCGTATTACCAATGAATCAAAAGATAACGACATGCCGATTGATGACTCATTCGTAGACGAACAACTATATGCAGTCAACAAACACGAGGCGCCATGGTATGCAGATTTGGTCAACTACCTTACATGCGGTATACTACCTCCCGATTTAACTTACCAACAACGGAAAAAATTCTTTTCTGATGCGAAAAAATATTTTTGGGATGAACCGTTGTTGTTTAAGTTGGGGGTAGATGGGATCCTTAGAAGATGTGTACCCCAAGAAGAAACCGAACAAATCCTAAGATGTTGCCATTCATCCGCCTATGGAGGACACGCCTCCACCGACAAAACCGCCGCCAAAGTTCTTCAAGCCGGGTTCTTTTGGCCCACGCTCTTCCAAGACGCAAGGGAATATGTGCTTAGGTGCGACAAATGCCAAAGGACCGGGAACATATCTAGAAGACATGAAATGCCCCTAAACGGAATACTAGAAGTTGAATTATTTGATGTTTGGGGTATCGATTTTATGGGTCCCTTTCCGAGTTCTTGTAACAACAAATACATACTTGTGGCAGTCGATTACGTGTCAAAATGGGTTGAAGCCATAGCTACACCAACAGCCGATTCCGCCGTGGTAAGAAAACTTTTTAAGCAAATTATATTTCCTAGGTTCGGAGTACCCCGAGTGGTGATAAGTGATGGCGGATCTCATTTCATCAACCGCCAATTTGACGCTCTACTACTCAAGTATGGAGTCAAGCACAAGGTGGCCACACCATATCATCCACAAACAAGCGGCCAAGTCGAGGTGTCCAACCGTGAGATAAAGAGCATCCTCCAAAAGGTGGTGAATATATCAAGGAAGGATTGGTCACTCAAACTAGACGAATCTCTTTGGGCATACCGAACCGCATTCAAAACACCCATAGGTATGACTCCTTTCAAACTTGTGTATGGAAAAGCATGTCATTTGCCGGTCGAGCTTGAGCATAAGGCTTATTGGGCAATAAAGGCTCTAAACTTCGACATGAGGGCGGCCGGTGAAAAGAGAATCCTCAAGTTACACGAATTGGAGGAATTACGCATCAATGCGTATGAAAATGCCAAATTATACAAAGAAAAGACAAAAAGATGGCATGACAAACATATCATGAGGCGAGATTTTCAAGAAGGAGACACGGTTCTATTGTACAACTCAAGACTCCGACTTTTTCCCGGAAAATTGAGATCAAGATGGACCGGGCCATACAAGGTGAAGAAGGTGTTCAACCATGGCGCAATTGAAATTGAAGGCGATAAAAGTGGAGCATTTAAGGTAAATGGGCATCGTCTCAAACATTTTAATTATGCAAGTCCCATAGGCGAGAAGGAAAGCTTTCGCCTAGATGATCCACAATCTCAATAAGTGAGCACGAATCATGTCGAGCTCACGACGTAAAATTGAGCGCTTCTTGGGAGGCAACCCAAGGTTTTTTTGTTTTTCTTTACTTTCTGCAATTTATTTTAATTAATTTAATTTTAACTTTCCAAATTTACAATTAACTAACCTTGGGAGACATTCGCAATGAAAAACAGTCAAAATTTCACCAGTGCGGATGAGAAGCACCCGCACTGCGGATTCATGACACGCACCGAAGGTAAGGTTTTAAAAGTTTTTTTTTTTCGAAATTATATTTTTTTTTTTTTTTTTGCTCGGTGCGGATGAGAGAAGCCGCACTGCGGATGGGTGCCTCCGCACCAGGGGTTCTCTTTAAACCGACCCCTCACCATTTCTTCGCGCCCTTTCGTATCTCAACTCAAAAACTCGATTTTCTCTCTTCCAAACCCGAAAAACCTTCTCCTAAAACCTATTTCTCCTTCTCCTCTCCCTTCTCCACTCTCCACATTTCTTCTTCCCATCTTTACTCCTCCAAAACCGAAGAACTCCTCCTCTCAAGCCGTTCAAAGCACCGCTTCTCCAAAAACTCGAATTTCTTCGTATTATCTCGAAATTTTTGCGATCTACAACGAGGTTTGATCTCTCCTTACTCTAAATTTCATTTATTTGTAGTTAGATCTGTAAAAATGTACAAAAAATCGACCAAATCGCCCAAAATTTTTGAAAACGGTTAAAATCCCAAGTCAGTGCGGATGGGTCCACCCGCACTCATTCCAGTGCGGGTGATAGCACACGTAGTGCGAATGAACGGCACCCGCACTGAGCAGTCGTTCAAAACCCTAAAAGTCATTGGACCAGTGCGGCTGAGAACACACGCAGTGCGGATGAAAGGTACCCGCACTGAGCCCAAAATACATCCAAATCTGCCTAATTTTTAACTCTTTCCAATTTTAAATTGCAGATAAGATGGCACCAAGGGGAGCTAAGCGTATCCGGACCAACAAGGGCAAAGGTCAATCAAGCAACCCTTCCCTTCCATATCCACCTGCCGAGCTGTTGAATGATAACCAACAATTCCGCAAGAACGCGCTCGAGACCCATAGAAGTCTCCAACCATCTCGGTGGATCTGCCGTTACACTCTCGGGCAGTTGGGCATCACCGAAACAGTGCAGATGCTCACCGAACGCTTAGGATTGTGGGACTTCCTATGTGACGAGGTCGACACTTATCGAGCCATCACCATCGAGTTCCTCTCTTCATATGAGTTTGATCGGGCTTCAAGAACCATGAGCTTTAACCTTGGAGGGTACCATGTGTCGATGCACACCACCCAACTATTGGAGGCATTCGACCTAAGCCAGGATAATGTGGAGCAGATGCGAGCCACCCTCGGGTTCTTCCCCGATATGAATGAGCACCAATTCCGCCTCCTAGCAATGCATGATGTCCTCAGTGATCAACGGGTCAAGAACATCTCTCATCCGGCAATTCGTTATCTCCAAAGGGTACTTTCTCACACTCTCTTTGCCCGAGGGGAGACCGTATCGGTCTTCAACGAAGGAGATATGACCTATATTTGCAGTATGCTTCGGCGAAACAATGGGGAGATGGAGTATATGCCACACATCACCTACAACCTTGCCAAGCACATAAAAACAGTGGCCAACAACATACAACCGGGCGGTGTCGTTCGCATTGGAGGAATAATCACCAAGATTGCTCGAGCACTACACATACCAACCGGAGATGATGTGGTGGAAGGTTACACTCGTGTGGACCTTGATGGATTGGTGAGGGCGAGGCTTATTCGATACGATGATACCCAAGAGGCATGGATAAACTTGGGAGTGAACAATATCCGGCACCGTTTGCCTCTCCAAACTGACCTCGACCCAATGAACTATAACACATGGAAGATAGTGGATCCTCCACTTGAGCCACAAGAGCCACCACCACCACCTCGACCAGGCGTTCAAGCAATGCATCCCGATGCTGCTGCACAAGGAGGTATAACAATGCAGCAAATGTGGGAATTTATGCAATCCATGAACCTCAACATAAACAACCGCATGGATGCTTTCGATCGGCGTATAGATGAGGTGGAGACCCATGCCGCAGCAGCCCATTACTATGCCCACCGAGGTTTCATGAACAACAATCCTAACTACGAAGATAACCCACCAACACCGCCGCACCAACGAAGGGCTGCTCAAAGGATGGAGGCACAGTTAGCAAGGCAACGCGAAGCGGCAGCTGCAGCTCAAGCCGCACAAGAAGCCGAGGCCGCAGATCAAGACGATGATCAAGGTGAGAATGACGAGGAAGAAGGGGAGGAATCTGACAGGGATGAGGAGTGATTCCGCACCGCACAGCACCACCACCTTTAGCTTAGTCGAGTATATCATGTTTCTTCTCTCTTATTTAGTTTATTTTCAGCACTGAGGACACTGCTTTATTTAAGCTTGGGGGATGGGAAGAAATTGTATCTGCATGCATGTTTATTTTTCAGTATTTTTTCGAACTTTTTAGGAGTTATAACCTTGATTTTTACTTGACCATGAATAGGGTTAGTAATTTTGAACTTAAATGCTTGAGATTGCAAACTTGTCAAGATGTTTTACGAGGTTATGAAAAATAGAGTCTTGCATAATTGGACTTAGTTGTCTAAGAATGCATAAAGTATAAAATCACGTTTAATTTTTTTGTTAAAAGTTGGCAAAAATAAAAGTTTTGATAAAATTTGAGTGATTTTCAAAAAATTAGATATTTTAATGCGAATTTTAACAAGTTTTTAGAAATACCCTTGGAATAGTTTGAAATAACCACATAATTTGGCGAAAAACTTTGTGGAAATAAAGGCTTACGAATTTGAAACATTAGGAGTTTAAATTTATTAAGGAAGCAATTTAGATGTGATATGAATAAATACCCTTAGATATGTGTATTTTTTCGAAAATTGTTCAAAACATTTAAAATTGAAAATTTGCGACTCCTCTTACCTATGATACGGCGACATGACGTACTTATGGTTATGAGTCATTGGCACTCCTGCTCCACTAGTCTCCCGATAAAATTGACATTCGTGTTGGTGGAAGGGTTAGGCAATGAGCATGCAAAGCACCCTTGAATTAGAACGGTTGGGTACAGTTAACTACTTGTAACTAACCGGTGTTTAAATGAGGATTGGGAAAATAATGCCATGAAATAAAAGAAAAATAGAAAAATCAAAATAAGCAACAAGAACAACAAAAATGTGAATTTTGCAATATGCCAAGCTTAGGGAAATTTTTTCTTCACAAATAAAAATGCATGTCTTTTAGTAAATTTGGATGAATAAAGTTTGCAAATTCTAAACCTTTAAGGAAATGAAAGTTAGAGTAATCGAATTGTGGGGTGAAGTATGATTTACCAAGGGTTGAACTTTAAATTTGTAGAAATTTACATTGAGATTTTAATTTTAGCAAGATCATACAAAATTTTTCAAATTCTTGAAGGAAAATATGCTAGATATAGGGTTAAATTAAAAGATCGAATTATAGTCCAAGTTAGATATTGCTTGGGGACAAGCAAGGTTCAAGCTTGGGGGATTTTGATAACGATAAATTATATATACATTTGATCTTGATTTTATCATAAAACAACCTCAAATATCTTGTGTTTAGAATATAAAATGATTAAAATACACCTGGAATCAAGTTACTGCGGTTATTTGGCTTTTCAATGCAGGAAATGATGCAAATTGGTGAAAATACCTCTCAGTGCGGATCACTGACACGCACTGCGGATTGATTCAACCGCACTAGGGACTTAGCCGCATTTCCAACCTCTCAGCCCTGCGCAGGATTTTTCCCGAGCCTAATGCGGACGCACTGAGAGCCGCACTGCGATCCGCACTCAATACTTAGCCAATTTCAGAAAGTTCAAAACACAGAGTCCAACCGCAGTGCGGGTCATCCATACGCAGTTCCACCCGCACTCATGTGAATTCGCAGAAAATCCAGGAAAGTAAAAAAGGAAATTTAGACCCAGTGCGGGTGAGACCACCCGCAGTGCGGATGGACATGACCCGCAGTCAGCCAGAATTACTCAATTTCAACACGGATTCTATTTTTGGCACTCCAAGGACACGATTTAAGAAGACAAAAATAGACATACTTGCCAGGAAAGAAATGTAAAAAGAGCACCCACTAACTCCACACTCTAGCCTCTAAATTGGGCATGATCTCTTACTTTAAAAGGGGGGCTCATTTCCATTCAACAGAAAAACATATTTCATTCTTTCTCTCTATACACAAACTCTTAGCCATAATTTCTGAAGGAGGTAAAGCTTTCAAGCAAGGAGAAGAAGGATTTCCTGAGCAAGATTCGGCAAGATAGAGGTTTTAGATTCAAAGGGTGTAATTATTCTTTATTCCATTTCCTTTTATCATTTGCCAAACTTTGTGATGTTTTCCTCCAAGAGGGAGTAGTTCTCTCTCTAGGGGTTTAGGTCAATATGCATGAACTTGTTTAATTCTATTTTATTCGATTGTTTGCTTTTATTATGATTGTTTTATCGGATTTGATTGTTAATTTCTGTGATTTAAATAATTTGTGTTAAATACATAATTAGTACTTGAATTGTAGCATCTCGTTTTGGTTTCAAAAGAACCAAAATTGACTAGGATCAATAGGATAGTACCAAATTATGAATGCAAATACCTTAGGTTTAGATTAAGATTCTAACCAATTTAATCTAAGCCGGAACTATAGAAATTAAGGTTAGGGATTTGGTGAAGAACCTAACCGTGAAGTCAAACCCTAATTAGGACATCTCAAATCGAATCGGATATTGGTGTCATGGACTTAATTGTGAAATACCAATATTTGAGGAGAGGAGAGACTAACAAGAGCTTATGGTCGAGGTAGCTAGGATGAAGGACTTAAACGTGAAGTCCGAATTACTTAGACACGTCATTAATTCATGAAAGTGACCCTTAATGACATATTAGGTTAGAAACCTCATCAAATCAAACATGAATTTAAGCAAATACCGAATAAATAGAGTTAACGAGGGATTGTAGACCAAAGACCCCTAGATTCTCTTAACCTTGAAAACAAACCGACTTGTCTTTCTTTTACTTTTACTTCTAATTGTTTAAAAACTCCTTCCTTCGGGTATTGAACCCAACCTTAGGATTTTTAGTACAAACCCCCCCAAATTTACTTTATTGCACTTTATTTTCTTTCTTTTCTGAAATTTATCATCTAAAGTTGAAAATTAAGTATTTATCTTACTCCTTGTGGTTCGATACCCGATAATATACTACACGGTAGGATTGTATACTTGCAATCTAAATCGAAAGTGTATTTGAGGATAAAGCTTTTTATATATACCCTTTGGACGTATCAAGTTTTTGGCGCCGTTGCCGGGGAGTATAGTTTTAATACTGAATTTTTACTTTAGCGATTTATTTCAGATTTTCTTTTACTTTTTGAAAACTAATCTAAGTTCTTTTTCAGCGGTCCATGAGCGCGGGAAATACTCCTTTTCCGACGATTTTCGACGACGAAGAAGAACATCTAAGCATGGAACCACCAATCATAAATCCAGTCATCAACGAGGACGAGCAATCTGTCCACGAGGACGATTTTCATATTAAATAAATGCAACAAGCAACCTATAAGATAGATATTATGCACTGTATTTTGGACATATAACATCAAGATTCAAGGGACAGCTAATTGCTTCCTAATCAAGTACAATCAGAGTATTATTTTGGTATACTTTTTTAATGTGATATAATTGGTTTAATTTTGCACTATTAATTATTCATTAACACTAATGCACCTTTGGCTTCTCCATTAACATCATAAGTATGTGAAATTTGTTAATTGGAAGTTGTGAGTGGTTAACTAACCTTTATCAAAACATTGATGAGAGAAAAAAGAAAAAAGAAAAAAGAAAAAAGAAAAAGGAAAAGGGCAGAACATGAACAGATTTATAAAGCAAAAAGGAGTTGGAGAAACTGAAAAAGGGAAATAAATTAAGAGGAATTAATACCTTGATAGGTTCTTCTGTTTTCCAATGCAGAAGCCATTAAGAGAGATAGAGGTGCCACACAATTGAATTAATTGAAAAGGTCTTGCTGGCTTTCTCTATCTCTCTATATTTTTTCTTTTCTTTTGTTTTTTTTAAGAGATTGGTTTTGCAGTGAGGGAGAAAGGGAAGGTAGAGAAAGAGCCGATATTTTTATTAAAACCCCAAAAAAAAACAAATTATCAAATCTGCTCCCACTCCAAAGTTATAATTATTTCTACCCTAACCGCCCGTGGACTGGGCGGTCCACTTTTCCCACCAGACCGCCCAGCCACTGGGCGGTCCACTTTTGAAATCTGACCGCCCAGCTTTCGGGCGGTCCACTCGTAAAACCTGACCGCCCAGAGGCTGGGCGGTCCACTATGAATTTTTTTTTTTAAAAGCGGTCCGCCCCCTCCAGCGGCTCTCTCTCTCTCTTCTCTCTGCCTCCAGCCGCTGCTCTCCCGCCGCCCGCGTCGCCGCCCGAAACCACACCCCACCCCAGCCCAGCAGTGCTTTTCTCTCTCTCTCTCTCCCTCTCTCCCTCTCTTCCTCTCTCTAGAGCTCTCTCTCTCTCTCTCCCTCTCTTCCTCTCTCTCTCTAGGGTTTCCTCTCTCTCTCTCTATTCTGCCATTCTCTCCCTCTTCCTCTCTCTCTCTCTCTCTTCCTCTCTCTTTCTCTCTCTCACCCGAACCCTAATTTCGGCCATCTCGGCAACAGTCCGATTATTTTCGGGTAAGTTTCTAAATAATGTTTTTAATTTATATTTTGTATCTTGTATTGGCATTGGAACGATTGGTAGAATTGAATTGTTAATTATCGTGTCCGGGTTGTTGATTTTCCCGAAACGATTGAATTGTTCACAATTAGGGTTTCCGGTATTAGAGTTTGTAGTTTAGGGATTTAGGGTTGACAAAACTGAAGTTTATAAATTAGGGTTGAATTGTTAATTATCGTGTGCGGGTTGTTGATTTTCCTGTCGTGATTTAATTGTTAAATTAGGGTTGAATTGTTAAATTAGGGTTTATGATTGAATTGTTTAAATTAGGGTTGAATTGTTAAATTAGGGTTTATGATTGAATTGTTTAAATTAGGGTTGAATTGTTAAATTAGGATTTAGGGTTGAATTGTTTAAATTATGTTGAATTGTTAAATTAGGGTTGAATTGTTAATTTAGGGTTTAGGGGTTAAATTAGGATTTAGGGGTTAAATTAAGGTTTATGGATCAAATTAGGGTTTAGGGTTGAATTGTTAGATTAGGGTTGAATTCCTAAATTAGGGTTTAGGGTTGACATAATTAGAGTTTATAAGTCAGGGTTTATAAATCAGGATTTGTAAGATAAAATCTTCTGTTTATTGAAATGTAGTATGGTCAGAACTAGACGGGGACGTGCATGGGATGCCCCTCTGGAGACGGGGGAGAGTTCACATGATCACGATGCTGAGGCATCCGGTGCAGCGGCATCCGGTGCACCGGCATCCAGTGCAGAGGCATCCGGTGCAGAGGCATCCGGTGAACCGGCATCCAGTGCAGAGGCATCCGGTGCAGAGTCGTCCGGTGCAGATGCTCCCTTTGGAGATTATCCCCCTCACCATCCTGACACGTTTAGTCCTCTTCTGTGGATCCCACATGTCAGGCACCGTGTCTCACTTGCATCTATGGAGGTACGTTGGTGTTGTATTCCTAATTTAAATAGCATTATTTAATTAGACGTTTATATTGAAATAATTGTAACATGCAGGACACGACGATGATGACAGTGAGGCATCGCACCCCCGAGATACCATACGTCCGTCACCCGTTGATGGAGCAGTGCATCCTTCATCTGGGGTTGTATCAGTTGGCCACCATGCCTCACTGTGATATTGATCAGGCCCACGTTTGCGGTCTAGTGGAGAGATGGCGACCGGAGACGCATACATTTCACCTTCCGGTTGGGGAGATGACATTCACACTAGGTGATGTCAGCGCCTTGTGGGGTTTACGGATAGACGGCGACCCCATCGGTGGTGTCTCAGACCATCCAGACCTGATGCACATGATACCGGAGCTGCTGGGGGCCGCTCCGTCGGACTTGCAAAAGAAGAAGAAGAAGAAGAAAGGAGAGGAGGAGGAGGAGTACCGGTATTCACAGTACTGCATCAGTCTTGCGGCGCTCCGCAGTCACTTCCACCGGCGTAGGATCACCCCTCAGACACGTGACGAGCAGGCTGTTCTGAGGTAATCACAAACAGTTGCAAATTAAAATATGTTATGGATTGAACAAAAAATGTAGTTATTTATGTTTCTAATTTATATTGCAGGTACGTGAGGGCGTTTGTCTTGGATTTATGTGGCAGCGTCATGTTTGTCGATTCCAGCAGTGACGCAGTCCCGATTATGTTCCTCTCTCTGCTGAGGGACATTCAGCGGCCGTCGAGGTGGAATTGGGGTGGAGCCGTGCTCGCTCACTTATACCGGGGCTTGTGTCATGCTTGTCTGGTAAGTTTGTACAAATATTTTAATTTTTTTATTACATATATTATGGTTCCATATTTACCAGAAATGCATCGCATGTCCAAAATTTAGGCGACGAACAGGCAGATTGCCGGACCACTTCTTCTACTCCAGCAGTGGTCCTGGTCACATCTACCGGTGTGTCGGCCTGTTCCTCCAGCTCAGGAGGGGCTATGGATGGGAGATGACCCCGAGAGACGTCCGGGGTACGGTGCCATATGGAGTACTCCCCTCACGTACGAGGACACGGGCAGAGGGAGGACCGTGGGGATTTCGTATGTTCGGGGCCAGCTCCAGATGCTTCACGAGGCGAGCGTCACCTGGTACCCCTATCGTGTGTTCTACGATCGGGGCCTTCTGTGCCCGCTGACATTAGAGCAGAGACACCTCTCGTTTTATCGGGGGCCGTGCGTATGCTTCTGGATAGTTGAGTATCACTATCCTGACCGAGTGCCCCGTCAGTTTGGCTTAGATGCCTTTGTCCCTGATTTTCCAGAGTTGGGCGAGCAGCAGACCACCCAGCTGCACAGGTAACTACCCACTGTCTTATCCTTTGTCTATTTTATTACTTATTCAGCCATACACGTTACTAATTAATTTATATTGCAGCACCAAACACAACAAGCCCAAAGTCGACTGGAGCACGCGTTTCTGGGAGCATTACTAGCGTGCTGCATCTCCCCAGTTGCACTTATGGACCCCGCCTCCAGCAGGAGATGCCCCTATGCCGGTCGGGCCTTGGAGATTGCGATATATCGTCTGGTACCAGAGATGGGGCATGCCGACGGTTTATCTACAGGGGGACTACGGTGATGCTCTTCGACGGAGACTCACGGGTGAGGGATCTAGGACTTACTTGCCTTTCGGCCCGATCCATGCTCGTTCGGTATGTTTAAATGAAAATGACATGCTTAAAAAATTGTAGTTATTTATTCATCTTCTAATAATAATAATGAAAATACATTGTGTGCAGATTTTGACGGGTATTAGAGGAGTGGCACACAGCTTGGTGTGCATGGCGAGAAGAAGTTGGAGAGCGATAGGATGTCAAATGCTCCAACACAGTGCACCGATCGTTGAGGACTCTGGCTGGGACGGGCGCCTCATTGGTATGTTGCACGATGCCGGGGAGGACATCAATTGGCGCGAGATAAAGGCCCCACCACCAGATCCGGAGCAGCCTGTCGCCCCTATCTACGCTGATGAGATGCCGCCACCTCCTGCAGGTAATAATATGTCATACAAATGATCATTATTAAGTTTTATCTCTAAAAGATCATTCTTATTAATTTATCTTCATTTATGCAGATGATGACCCAGCTTGGGCGTTCCACCAATGGGTATTGAACAACAACGCGTGGAGCGCGTACTACAACGAGTATGGAGTTCCAGTGCAGCATACCGAGGTAGCAAAAGTTCATTATTTACCAGATTTACTCGTTACTTCTATGTCCCTAATTTAACATTGTTTACATGCAGGATGGAGCTACCGCCGCGGACGATGCCGTTTTCTCATTTGATGACCTAGCTCCCACCGATGGAGATGAGGGCGGATGGGAGCCAGCTAGCTCCCACAGACCGCAGTATATGGAGCCCAGACAGCACGACGGCGAGGCCAGTGGGAGTGGGGCACAGACTGCAGATGGCTTTGCCGCTGCTATATTTGGCACACCGCCTCCGGCCACGTATCCTCCTACTTGGGAGGCCGATCCGTGGGTGTTGCGTACACAGGCGGGGATCCATGGGGAGCATGCATTACACCTGGGGGCGGACCCATGGGCGTGTGAGGACGTACACGATGACATGCAGGTGGATGAGGTTCACCAGAGGCGTCCGCCGTCGCAGAGAGAGCACCGTGCACCTGAGAGGTTGGACCTCTCCGGACCTCGCCCTCGTCGTCGCCGTTAGGGTTTTTATATTTTTTTTAGTTTGATAGGTTTCTAGTATTTTAGTTTGGATTATTATATTTCATGTTTGGACTGTTATGTTTCATGTTTAGACTTACCATTTAGATTACCTACTTTTATTGTTTATACTTACTATTTAGATTACCATTTAGAAACATTTAAACATTAACAAACTTAATATAAAACTAATCAATTATATTAAAACTACACAATTACATAACATATAAAAATAATCGTCAACAAATAATAAATATATATCATACAATTTAATATAAAACATTCAAACAAATCATTACAACAATTTAATATAAAACATTCAAAAATCATTACAACAATTTAATATAAAACATTCAAACAAATCATTACAACAATTTAATATAAAAAAAAAATTAATAGTGGACCGCCCAGCCCCTGGGCGGTCAGATTGTAATAGTGGACCGCCCAGCCTGTGGGCGGTCAAGTTGAAAAGTGAACCGCCCAGTTGCTGGGCGGTCTGGTGGGAAAAGTGGACCGCCCAGTTTACGGGCGGTTAGGGTAGAAATAATTATAATTTTGAAGTGGGAGCAGATTTGATAATTTGTTTTTTTTTGGGGGTTTTAATAAAAATATCGGGAGAAAGAGGAAGCCAAATAAGAGAAGACTTCTTTATAGAAAAGCAGATTGGTTATGTGCAAAATTTTTATTCAGTGAGATCTGAAGTGATATTGATATACTTATTTCAAGATGGAAAAATAACATTTTGATTTAATTAATTCAATAATATGTAAAATAATTATGTATTTAATACTATTAATTTTATTCTCAATTAAAATTAATCGATGAGGTTGGCGCGTGCTAGGTTCATTAGAGGGACTTCGTAAGTTGAATTCTAAAATCTATCAGATTGACTTTAAATGACGAATTTAAATTATTAAAATTGATCTACTTCACGAGTGATGCGTGTACATGCAAAATTTTAAATTTTTTGAATTTATTTGGTACAAAGTAAAATGGTCAACAAATGATGAAAATGAATGCATTAAAATAATTTATAAACTTTCACTTTTTTATCGTTTGACTTTGTACTAAATAAATTCGAATATTTCAAAAGTTTGCATGCACAGACATCACACGTGAAGTAGATCGGTTCCAATTGTATACATCTGCCGCTTGAAGCAGATCCAATAAATTTTAGAGTTAAGATCACTGAGCTTTTTTTATGTGCATTCACTCAAATTGATTAGTACAATTTATAACATATTGAGTGTCGGTGTGAATCTTTAATGTGTATAACTTAAGTGGTAATATTTAATTTAATTATGGATTGAATTGAATAATTATTAAATAAAAGAACTAGTCTTTGTTTTAATGGAAAAAGACAGAGGAAATTCTTTATTGTAATATATTGGGTTACTTGACTCCCAAACACTAGGTAGATAGTAATAAAATAATAATAAAAACCTTTGAAAATTTATTAAAAGCCTTTAGAGTTTAGATCCGTTTGAAAAAAAATGAAAAAACAAAATAAGTCACTAAAAGCCTACTATTAATTCATTTTATGAGGCCGTTGGATCCTTTGATGCTTTTGGGCCGGCTAAAACTAGATACCGAGTTCTAGAATCCGGCCCATGTTGTAATCACCAATAAATAAAAGATATTTATATGACTACAATTGTGTCTCTTAATTCGGGCTTGTAAATTAGACAAAACACAAATACTGGGTCCATAAAAATTCAGATCAGATGAGGTACCTGATAGGATCATAGTTACAAGCTTAGGTTTTTTCAAAATTGTCTGGAGACTTTAATTCAGATTAAAATGTTTGAAAAACACCTCCTTTTTTTTTTACCTGTCTGGCGATTCCACAAGTTTTATTGAAAAAAAAAAACTTGGTTTTTGAATTTTGAGTAGAGAAATTTTTAAGAGCCGAGTCAGACACCAAGTGAAAGCTGACAAAAGTCTCTTTTCTTCAATAGCTTTGTAAATGTGCATCTCTTCAAAATTAGCCATCAGCAAAGAGAGGTAATTTTTCTATTTTTAGAAATAAGAAAAGTAATTTGTCATAAATAAGATGAATTGTGTGTGTGTGTGTGTTTTTTTTTTTTTGAAAAATAAATGGAACCAAATTAATGGTTCAGTCCCACTGATATCAACAGTTAGTCTCTCTCCAATGAAAGTCCGTAGAAGAGAGAAAAAATAAAGAGGAGAGAGGCTCGTAGTTTTCAAAGTCTATTGTGATCAAATCAATGGTTCGTTCCTTGTGATTTTTTTTTTTGTTACGAGTTGCACCACAGCTTAAAAAAAAGTGCTATAACTGAACTATTGATCCACTTTTAGTAGATACCGGTGGGTAAAAAAAAAAACAATTCATTTTATTTCTGATAATTTAATTTTTAATTTCTAAAATAAAAAAATTAAAGAACTGTGTCCGACTTGCGGTGCTCAGAACATATAAAAACAATATTTCATGATTAGATGAGCATATCAGTACGTAACTTGTATATACAGAATATGTCAGAGATTTTGTGGTCCTTCTCATTGTTTTTGCATGGGCATATAATCTTCATTTTCTAATTATTTTTATTCTTCATTTATTTTATCCATTCATTTACTTATTTACTATTTATTAGTAGTTTAGGTATCACTTGACTTATTTCAACAATTTTGACAATGAATTTTCTAAAAAAAAAAACAAATAAATTGAAAAATTTTAAAGTAAATTTATAGGTCTGTTATTGGACATATAGCCTAACAATTAAATTTCATATGATTAAGGTATTGTTTAATGTTTCATTAAATACCGTTAAATTTGAAACATAAAAATTTGAAGTCACTTGATGTACTGTAAAACCTACATCAAATATCATCAATTTATATAGACACGATATGTTATGTGAATAATATAGATTATGTCTATAAATATTATATTTAAATTAAATTTTATATTTAAAGATCGTCAAGATTGTCAAGTGATCACCCCCTCTTTATATGTTTTTGTTACATTTATTTAGTATCCTCTACTACAATGTTATTAAAATTATATTAATACTAGTATCCTGCCCGTGCGTTGCAACGGAGACATATTATAAGAGGAGAAACATATCAATGAAAATATTAATTATTCAACAATTGAGAGACATGCTAATAGAGAATTTATATGATTCTATATTTTTAATTACTTTGAACCATGATCTTTGATAATAATTTGATGATGTTATGATTCTGTATTTTTAAGTACCAAAGATCAAATAAAACCATACTTGTTGAGTGCCTCCAAATCTATTGAAATTACGTTCTCCCCATTCAATCAAATAAACTGTTTCATTGAGTGTCTATGAAGCACCAAAGAAGAAAAAAAATCAGAAAATATGTAGTACCAGCTCAAGTGTTTCCCTATGACCATGCATCAATGCAGTCTTGGTTAGAAAGAAAAAAAAAGGTGTAAAGAACAGGCATAAAATTTAGTACAAAAAATATTGAAAAACAAAATATTTACAAAAAAAAGAGTAACGAAAGAGGTGAATCTTTTATGACTGGTACAGAACTGAGACCCTCTTAACCCAGATGTTAACATAACAAAATTAATTATAATACTCAGCTAGTAAGCTCTTTAAAAGAAAGTTTGCAAACATCACGAATTGCAACAAGTACTTACAAGGCTCCCATATTGATCTAGAGCAAGCTTTCTAGCATGCCTCTTCATGCCATTTATGATCTTTTTTCTATCCTAAAATTAGTATAAACGAACAATAAATCAAAAAGCTACTTTTTAGGGGAAAATTTCACATGCATTCCTTCAAAAACATGAAATTACCAAGCATAACTCCACAGAACATGTAGTACCACTGTAGAACCATACTTCTATAAGCCAATAAAATATCACACATACCATAACAAAACACGTATTCTCAATTTACTTTCAAAACTACACCCGACTCCCTTTGCCTGTACACATACAATACATGTACAAGGTGAAAATCAGGTAATGTTGATACTTTTTAAGGTATCACTTCCAACATTTTATATTACCATGACAAATATTTGCAACTATGAAGGAGCACATACTATAATTAAAGTGTTAAACATTTGTAATGAATTTATGATAGGTATAACAATCATATTGCACCTTTGCAGTTCCGAACTTTACACACAGGACAACAAGAGAACAAGAAAATGACATATTACAAGAGAATATATTAACCTATCTAGTCCTCCCTCCATTAAGCTTTTGTTTTTTAACTGCTTGATTCTTCTGTGCAATATCACGGGCAGCAGGGTTATCCCATTTTGCGACCTAATCAAAGAATTACATCAGGTTTCAATTAAAATCAAATTTTACACCAAATTTCAATTACAAGGATTTATACCAAATTTTAGAACAATTATTTATCATTCTGTATGTACTTCATTGGATTGTTTCTTTATTTTATTTTTTAAGAATTAGAAAACTCAATTGGTTTCACCACCTTGTGCAGTTGTTATCAAATCTTGTACCATAATGCTCCATATTTGTGTTTGATCTACAACTTCAAGATAATTTAGGGATAATAATTAAGACTCCGTTGAAGGTAAAATTCATTATTAATTAAGAGGCCATTACCACGCAATTCTAGTCGAGACCTTTGCATGCTCTTCCCCATGAGCAAGTATAGGCATAGGTGGCTTCCCCACATATCAGTAACTGTTGTTAGCACCTAAAGCATGAGATAGTGTCTCAAATTACATTGGGTTGAATTGATTCTAAATCATCGATTCGTAAGATGTATCTAAAACACAAAGGCCTCAACCCTTAATTTCTTCAACAATTCAAGTAAAAGGAGCCTCATAAATTAAAACAATTTTGCAAAAAGGAGTTAGATTTGGAGAAACTTCATTTTATAACAACAACCCAGTAGTTCATGATTTTTCTGGCAATCTGATTTGTTATTTTCATACCGGACAAACTACTACACCAAATTTTTTGTTCTTTTTATGGAAATGTGTATGAAAACCTGATCTACATGCATGATTTATTGTGGGATTTTTTCGAGATATAGAAATCTGACTGGTAGAGTGATTTCTAAAGTGCAAATTAAGGTACCAGCTTTCTACCTTGCAGTAAATAACAGAAAAAAGATTTTAAAAATTGAGATTCAAAAATAGCTAGAAAATAGTAGGAAAATCCTAAAAATGCAAAGTTTAATATCAAAATACTTGGCATGATGTGTTCTGTAACACTGCAAACTGGCACGGCCTAGTTCTGTCCCTAGCTATTTCAGATTTTCTAATTTGTCTTCAAGGGCATTTTGGAGTCTGTTTGTACCAATCATGCCTCACATCCATTTTCTTTGTTTTATTTGCTGGTCACCCATGCCTAATATGTACTATTGATGTTTAGACACTGTCTGGACATGGGGCCTGACTTGGTTCAGACATAAAGACTGTTTTAGGGTTTGATCTTTCCATTTTCTTTATCATTAAAGTAATAAATTTAGAATCAAGGGCTAGTTATCCATGTAGAGCAAGTTCTTGTCAACTGTTAGTGTAACTTTATGTAATCTATCCCCTAGTTCTATTTTTACTACGCTTCTGTTATTTAGATGCTTGTTTCATTAGAGACCAAGACCCCATAGAAGAAAAAAGTCCACATAATTGATATTTTTATTACGCTTTTGTTATTTAAATGAAGACCAAAATTTAGGCAACATCAATACAGAAATAAGAAGCTTAAAATCATTATAAATGAAAAAAAACGGAGCTTACAATTTGAACAGGATTCGAAACCCTAATCCGCAAGGCAAATCAAAGCTGTTTACTCTCTGTGAAATCCTAAATAAAAGTTATTGCAAGATCGGCTCATAACTGTTTGCTCTCTGCAGCAATTACTCGAACAGCTTGTGTGAACCTACAAAAATAAGTGAAGATGGTATTTGTGTGAACCTACAAAAATTGCAGCAATTTGACACATGCCCCTAGTTAAAACGTTCTCTATTTCGACACCTTCTAAGAAACAATATGTTCTATCCGATAACATTCTTACATAATAACACTGTAAACACTGTAACCAATTTTTATACCATGTAAATACCAGTGAATTTGATATCGTACCCGTACGTTAGGTAACCACAAAGATGCTCTTACTGGTACTGGTCTAGTAATAACTCAACCGTGGAATTAAGACTTACATCATCAGATGATGAGTCCTCTTCACTGCTGCTGTCACTGCTTGAATCCTTCTTAGAAGCCTTTGTGGGCACATGTTTTGTAGCCTTCTTGGGAGCAATCTTAACCTATTAATTAATTTAATTGCAATATTAAAAATCAGATATAATGAAATATACAAAGTACACAAAAGAAGACCAAGTAAAACAATACCTCTTGTTCTGATTCTGATGAAGAGTCGCCAGAACTGCTACTTTCAGGCTTCTTCTTGGGAGGAGGAGCCTTATTTTGTGTTCTTCAACAAAGGAAATGAATTTCAGACCAAAAGCATCAATCAATTCGAGCAAAAAAAATCTTTTAAAGGGAAAATAAAATTATCATATGATAACCTAGGAGTTGCCGTGCCCCCAAATTCCTGTTGTAAAGCAAAAACTACATACACTCAGATATTTTTACTTGAATCGCTATTACAGTCGTTGTCCTAAAATTAGTACATAGATTAATGAATAGTGCAATTTACTTGAACTTAATACCTTATAGACAGAAAATAGCAACATATTGGTAGAAATTGGAGATAACAACAAGATTAAAAAAATCTAAAGCGAAAGATCCCGCACAAAGAATGGCATATACATTTAAAATGACCAAATCAATCAAAAGGATGAGTTAAAAGGAGATCTTCTAAGAAACAAGCGAGAAAACACCTACCTTGAAAGGTGCTAACTAAGAAACTAATCGCGAAAGATTCTGCGTCAGGACGTCGATTCGAGAGGGTTCAGCATGAGACTATGGCGCAGGGTCCCACGATCTAGGGTAGAGGCGAGACACCAGCGTGGGGGTCTGATTGGAGAACAGCGGAGAGAGGGTGCCGGTGTAGAGAGAGAATAGTGGCGATTAGGGATTTTTTCTTCATTGGGAAGAAGGGTCGGGGAGGGGAACAGACAACAAAAAGATTTCGCTGGGAGAGGTGGCTGGACGCCTCCAGCGAATGCCCCAGCGAAAAAATTTGCGCACCTGAGATTCAAATCTGCACGATTTTGATTCAATCTAACGGTGCAGAACGGAAATACGTGTGGCAATACGTGGGGCGGGTATAATTTTTCACTAAATTTAAACTTCTATACAAAAGAGATGCATTTAATCAAAAGATGACAGATTATGTGATTGGAGGCCTGATATTAAATCTGAAATTTCATCTTTCAATCGTAATCGTTGACGGATAAGGACTTCAACGTGCTTAATAATGGATGGAGATTAGAAATGTACTTCCAATCATTTAAGCAAGTATTATCTATTTTGAACTAATTTGAAAGTCATGTAATTTTTCATAAAGCAAATTCAAAATTTGAACTGCTAAATTTTAACAAATTGGCAAGCTTTTGAATTAGATCAAAATAAAAGTTAAATTGATCGAGAAAATTTCTTATGTGCATATATATATATGAGGAGGGATCAAGTTACAATAATTTTGAGTTACAACAAAGTTACAACATTCATTTTCTTCTTTTTCAAAGTCCAAATCGTCGATCCAAACCGTTCAACATGATCTCCACAATAAAATGTGCTTCCAGATCAAATTTTACATTTTTTTTGAATTTTTTTACTATTTATTAAGATGGGTACAAAATTCAATGGTCTGAATTTGACTAGTTTTTGTAAAATACTTAATAAATAGTAAAAAAATTCAAAAAAATGTAAAATTTGATCTGCAAGCACATTTTATTGTGGAGATCATGTTGAACGGTTTGGATTAACGATTTAGACTTTGAAAATGAAAAAAATGAATGTTGTAACTTTGTTGTAACTCAAAATTGTTGTAACTTGATCCCTCCTCTATATATATATATATATAGAGTATGGCTAATGTGCTTCCTCTAGAACTTCGGCCTCGTGCTTCCGGGGGCATATCTTAGTGTTTGATGTTCAAACAATAAATTCAAACCGTTAGATATTTAATCTATATTAAAATGTACTTGGAGACCAAATTTTACATTTTTTGGAATTTTTTTACTATTTATTAAGCCACTTTGAAAATTCCAGATCATATGGTCCAGACTGTTTTTACTGTTCACCCGGATCAGGAATTTTCAAAGTGGCTTAATAAATAGTAAAAAAATTCCAAAAAATGTAAAATTTGGTCTCCAAGTACATTTTAATATAGATTGAACATCTAATGGTTTGAATTTGTTGTTTGAACATCAAACACTAAGATATGCCCCCGGAAGCACGAGGCCGAAATGCTTCTAGAAGCACATTAGCCACTCTATATATATATATATATATATAGAGGAGGGTTCAAATGCCTCCATTTTTCATGCCTCCACCATGCCTCCATTTTTTAAAACTTTAATAACTCAAAATTTAAAACTTAAAAGTCAAAATAAAACTGTCAGATATGATCTACATCAATTTATCTATGCACGTGTAAAAAATTATGACATTTCAATTTTGTTTTGGTTGTCATCAAGAGCTTGTAGAAAACGTACTAATGTGGATAATTTCTAGACGTTGATTTTTCAACTTATTGATTAACATAAAAACAAAATCAAAATGTGATATTTTTTTATGAACACATAGATAAAATGATGTAGATCATATCCAACGGTTTTATTTTGACTTTTAAGTTTTAAATTTTGAGCTATTAAAGTTTTTAAAAATGAAAGCATGGTGGAGACACAAAAAATGAAGGCATTTGAACCCTCCTCATATATATATATATATATATATATATATATATATATATATATATATTGATCACATATTGCGGTTTTATGTTGTTATTTAAACTAGAAATTGTTGTTACTGAAAATAAAAAAAATGAAAGTATAAATAATAAATTTATTTTAAATCTATATCAGTTTTTTTTATATGGTTTGGATTAATTTTACATGAGTTGTCATGGTTGTCCACCCACATGCACACCGAATTCAGATCCTCCCCGGTACCGTAATAGGGAATCTTTTAGAATTAGTGGATCTGGACCGTTCTTTTTAACTTGGCACGAATCTCAAAGCCTAATAATACTGCTCCCTGTGCTAGCCCGAATCTCAAAGAGACAGGGAGTTAATCTCAAACCATAAAGTGAGGGGAATCTTTTACGTACCGGCCGGGGAGGATACTTGTCCCACGCAAACCTTCAATCGGTCAAGAAAAGACACTTTACACCATGCTGTTTTTTCATCAAGAATTTGTTTATCAACATATAGCATGTGACAGATGGCAGGGGAATGAATCACCTTTCCAGTTACTAATGATAGTAGCTGTGGCTTTTATCTCTTTATGGTGCATAATGTTGAGCACCGTGTACCAGGATAAGTCCTGTACTGTCACAGTGGTACCAGTGCGCACTAGGCAGTATATATGGACTTCTTTTTGAATGAGGTTTTCCTTTTCAGTTTACTTGTTAAATGATTGACAGTCATGACAAAGGAGTCCGGATCGTATGCATTACCTCATCGGTTGAGTTTGAATCTTGATCGTTTGATCAAAATCCAGATCAATTTGGTCCAAGCCTATAATATACATACCCCTTTATGATTCATGCAAATACATAACAAACATAGACCGGATTCAAACTCAAAGGCGAGGTACCTCAGGTGGTGCCGTGATATGAATTCCACGGGAAAAACAACAACTTGCGCAAAATAATTATCAATACAACTGATACGATCAAGTACGGGCTTCAATCAAAACCGACAAGGCTCAAACCAGCATACATCAAGCAACAATAAAAGGATGTGCTCGTAATTACCCAAGGGAGGCGCAATCGCAAAGACCGGCAAGAAAAAGAGGCCGGTACCAAGGCTAGTCTCGCTTCACGGCCACTTCTGAGGAAGACACCAGAGAACCGAAATCACAAACCAAACACAATCAAAATCCTAGGATTTTGATAATCGAAAGCAACAGAGAAAAAAAGAGAGGGAGAGATCAAGTTCTCATCACATGAGTGAAAAAGAGAGCAGCCCACAAAAACCAGAAATATATATATAGAGCAAAGCTAGGGTGTGATGTGCTCACCAAGAAAGTTTGGTGAGCACAACTCCAAAAGTATATCGAATCGACTTCAAACAACGAATCCAAACCGTTGAAATTCATGTACTTCACGAGTGATGCATGTACATGCAAAATTTTGAAAGTTTCGAATTCATTTGCTACAAGGTCAAGCGGTCAAAGAAATGAACATTTTATAAGTTATTTTATAAGTTGTTTTATATATTTAATTTTTATCATTTCTTTGACCGCTTGACCTTGTAGCAAATGAATTTGAAACTTTTAAAATTTTATATGTACATGCATCACTAATGAAGTACATGGATTTCAACGGTTAGGATTCGTCGTTTGAAGCCGATTCAATATACTTTTGGAGTTGTGCTCACCAAAACCTCTTGGTGAGCACATCACACTCTAGCTTTGGGCTACGGTACTTCGCAAAGTAAAACGAGTGTTTTAATTCACGTCTATATCTTCAATTTGAAACTTCAAAACGTTGATCTGAACTGTTGAAGTTGGTCTCCATATTAAATTGTGTTTGGAGACCAAATTTTATATTTTTTGGAAATTGTTTATCATTTTTTTAGAATTTTTGAAAATCGGTGTTTTTCAAAAAATCCTGGACCATAAAAAAAACAATTTTCAAAAATTCTAAAGAAATAGTAAAAAATTTCCAAAAAATGTAAAATTTGGTCTCCAAGCACAATTTAATATGGAGGTCAATTTGAACGGTTCGGATCGACATTTTAAACTTTGAAATCTCAAAATATGAGTGTGAAGTAAAACACTCGCTTTAGCCCAACTCTATATATATATATATATAACCCGGAACAAAACACACGAGGGAGAGAGCGCAAGGGTCAACCGTCGCAGGGAGCAGGTGAGATACTCGCGCGACTAAGCGCGATGTGGTCATCGCGTTCAACAGGGGAACGGGACAGCCGACAAGACAGCGCACGTGCAAGAGAGAAAAGGGAGAAAACCCTAGGTACCTATTCGGCAACCCCCTCCTTAAGGCTAAATGAGCTTCCTTTAGCTTCCTTAGCCTCTTAATCCTACCGAACACCGGTTCCTTAGCGCAGATTAAGACAACCTCCTTTAGCCTCCTTCTGTCCGGATCTTAATCCCCTGCCCGTTCCTTAAGGCACATCTTCCCTTCCTTTAGCCTCCTTTAGCTATCTTAATCCCCTGCCTCTTCCTTTAGCTTACCGAACAACCTCCTTAGCGCGGATTAATATTTAATCCTCCATGTGTTGCCGAATAGCCCCTAGGGGTTTCTCTTAGCCACAATGCGAAGAGAGAGAGAGCGACAACAAGTTCAAACGGGAGGGGTCCAGGGGCAGCGAGAGAGAGGGGGAACAAGAGGGGGTTAATAGGGAGGGGGCTCCTTTAAGAATCGTGCTGATGTAATTGAATGGTTGAAAAAATTTCAGATTTCAAAAGTAATTGGATTGATATTTATTAGAAGGAAGAAAAATACGTTTAGTTAATTTAATTTAACGGAACTTCGTTTATAATTTGAACGAATGCTTCGAATGTTTGTTGTTTTAATCTTGTATAATTAATTACGAACTTCATCAAATTTTTAGTAAGTCTTCATCAACATTGTCATTTATATAAAATTACTTAATTCTATCATGTCACACCATTCGTATGTCGTTTTAAAAAAAATCGGATTTGGAAGATTCAATTTAATAAATTTGTAAGTTTTATGTTAGTTTAATAATATCTTTATATAATCTAATTTATTCTTTTACTTAACTAAAAAATTTAATTAGTTGAAATTTATAATTTGTTAGTTAACTAATGATTTAAAATTTTCAGAGTATAACAAAACCTTTACTAAAAAAAAAACTCTTAATCTTACAAATATCTCATCTGTAAAGTTTAAAATCACTTTCTTAAACTTCCTTTTATCTAACGTTTTAAAATTGTCTCATTTTTAAGCCATCATTCTACATGGCTTAAGCATTTGAGTCTTCTTAGGAAATCTAAGCATTCACTTTCATAAATTTTTGTTGTCGAACATCTCTTTTTTAATGAAGCTTAAAATTTAGAGGAGGGTTCAAATGCTTCCATTTTTTGTGCCTCCATCATGCCTCCATTCTTTAAAATTTTAATAACTCAAAATTTAAAATTTAAAATTTAAAATAAAACCGTTGGATATGAACTACATTATTTTATCTATGCACGTGTAAAAAATTATGGCATTTCAACTTTGTTTTGGTTGTCATCTTGAGCTTGTAAAAATGTATACTAATGTGGATAATTTCTAGACGTTGATTTTTCAACTTATTGATTCACATAAAAGAAAAATTGAAATGTGATAATTTTTTATGAGCACATAGAGAAAATAACATAGATCACATCTAACGGTTTTATTTTGACGTTTAATTTTTAAAATTTGAGTTATTAAAGTTTTTAAAAATGGAGGCATGATGGAGGCACAACAAATGGAGGCATTTGAACCCTCCTCTAAAATTTAAGTCTATTCAACTTGCCAAACATAATCGAAGGAAAGAACAGGGGCGGATCTTAAGCCATTCAAAAGGTGGCTAAGCCACCCCTATAATTTAAATTTTTTAGTTATATATACTAAAATTTAATTAAATTTTATTTTTATGGAATATTTTATATAGTCCAACCCCCCTCATAAATTATCACATATTTACTTGTAGTCAGTGGCGTAGCTAGGATTTGAATCAGGAGTAGGCAAAATATTAAAAGCACTCAAATCGATCTTATGCTCGCTTTGAACTGTCTAATTCGCTTCATGATCCGTGCATACCTCTTCAATATTTGTGTGTGTCGCTTCAGTCTCCGTGGTGATCAAGCGTGCATAGATTATGAAACGAATCGGAAGGTTCTGAGAGGCAACTAGACCAAAAATGCATCAAACCGATTTCGTTTTGAATGTCCTTCGGACGTGCCCCGCTTTTGTCAATCGTGAACTATTAAATTTGGTTGAAATCCTAAACTTCTTTTTAATTCAATAAAGCTCCTAAACCATATAACTTGATTCAATTTGGCTCCTTTGTCACCAAACCATTAATATATTTGTTCTGTCTTCCAAACCGTTTATTTGCCATTCAATACAAGTGAAGGAGAAGGGAGGGGCAATGAAAGAGATAACAAAGATACTAACGAATTGGTAACAAAAAAAGATTAAATTGGCTGACGAAGAGGAGACTACTGAGTTGAACAAATTATTTTTCAAGGTGGAGTAACAATTTAATAGTATAGATAAAAAAACAAATTCAAAATTCAGGAGTGGATAGCTGCCCGCTCCTGGTACATGGTAGCTCCGCTACTGCTTTGTAGTCTAGTGGTAAGAGCTATGTAGTGATTGTGGAGAGCTTAGGAGCCCACCCCTAGTACATGGTAGCTCCGCTACTGCTTGTAGTTTAGTGATAAGAGCTATGTAGTGATTGCGGAGAACTTAGATGCAATTTTCACTAGCTACAATTTGTGTATTTTAATTTTTAGTTCTCCCATCCAAGATTTTTTAGTTCTGCCTCTGCCTTTGAAAGAGAGAACTGGTCAGCGGTGAGACTGAATAAGATTTTTTGTTCTATAAAATAGAAAAATCAAAGTCACGTATGTTCGGATTCCCTAAAGTAACCCACATTTTGAGTTTGCATCTGAACCGTCCAATTGGAAATTGGAATTCGGGCCAATCCAGCTTGATGTAGAATGCACGGCCACTTTAATAGTACCAGAGCAGATTAGACGGTCCGGATCCAAACTCAAAAAATTGGGTTACTCTTCTGAATCAGAAGTTCTGATTTCAAGCGCAAAAGCGAGTGCGTATCCTATGAGATATCTCATATTTTGCGTGACCAACGTGTCCGGTGCCTATTCGGGGATAGCGCAGGGACCGGTATTACTTAGGCTTTGAGATTCGTGCAGAACGTATTTGAACGGTTGAGATTTTCAAAAAGTCGCGCAACATGTGAGATATCTCAGAGGATGCGTATTCAAAAACCCCCAGGTTGGATTATAGTTTCGCTAGGGTTTTATCGTTGAACTGTGTTGTGTGTCAGCCTGTCAGGAGAGTAATAAGTGGGGCCTGACCTCTGGCGCTAATGGCGGAGAGAGAAGAAGAGTCGGAACTTTGCGTCTCAGGCGAGATGGTGGAGAAGAAAGAGGATGCGAAGGGAGAAGATACTACAGGTGAAGACGAAGAGGGAGGAGAGAAGGCACTGATGGCTCCATGGGAGCAACACGCCTCTGTGATTAATCTCCCGAGATATGATTACAAAGCGCCTTCGTCCTTTCTCCTGCGATCTCACTCTGGGTTTCTCATCACGTGCCCTATCAGTTAGTTATTCTCCATTCTTCTTCAGATTCATATACAAACCCACCAAACGGTCATTTGGTTAAATTACAGAAAATTAACAGAGGAGGGTTCAAATGCCTCCATTTTTTTGTGCCTCCACATTTTAATTTTCTAATAAAAAAATGTCAAATTTATATGTCAAAATAAAACCAATAGATGTGATATATTTTTTTTTTCATGCACATGTAAAATTATCACTTTTTGATTTGGTTTTATATAATTAATAAGTTGAAAAATCAACGTGCAGAATTTATCTGCATCGGTGTATTTTTGTAAGCTCTTAAGACTAATCAAAACAAAATCAAAATGCAATGATCTTTTAGGTGTGCATAGAGAAAATGATATAGATAATATCTAACAATTTTATTTTGACATTTAAGTTTTAAATTTTAAAGTTTCGAGGAACAAAATATGGAGGTATAATGGAGGCATTTGAACCCTCCTCAAATTAATATGAATTGTAGTTTTCCTTCTCTCATCTTTTCGAATAATGGAGAAGGCTGTAAGTAACACAATGTAATGACAGAAATTGTCCGTCTTCAAGCTCAGTTACCGAGTGCTAACAATCTGAGCTAGTTTGTCTAGCCGTAACATTTAATCTGGGCTTAGCATGGTATTTCTCAATGATACCAGTACAATCAGTTTTCTTAGATACTTCATGATTTGGAGAGAGGACATTTTAACTGAAATTTTCAAATTTTCAAATTTCGGCTTTATGATACTGTCATTTATTATTTGAAAAGGAAACAAGGTGCTTTTTTCTTATATTATTCATGTTTATCCTGCTAATTCCCATAGGAATTGACAGTCTATGTTTGAAAAGGAAACAAAGTGCCCTTTTTTCTTATATCATTCATGTGTATCCTGCTAATTCCACAGAAATTGACAGTCTGTGTTTGAAAATGAAACAAATGGCCTTTTCTTATATAATTCATGTTTATCCTGCTAATATCATAGAAATTGATAGTCTATGTTTTTTCATTAGAGCGTGAGAAAAGTGCCACCAAGGAAGCAATTTCAATTCTTGAAGAGGTAACGCTAACACTTCCACTCATTGCTTTCACTTTTAATTTCTTTCATATCAACATTGCCTGGTGCTTATACAAGAAATTTTGGAATTGTACATGCAGTATATAAACAATATATTTGGGAATGGCCTTCACAACGGGGAGTCTTCTGATCCAATAGTTGCTGCTAAGAAAAGAAAACTGTACCCTGAGGTCTCAGAAACAGCGTCTGATGAAAATGAAGGGACAAAGCCAAGCTCGAATAATTCAGAGATCTCTGGTAATAACAGCTATAAACACCTTGACCGTTTTCATAGAGGGGTTCGTAAGGCTAATGTTACCATGAGTGTGAAAACAACTATTGCTATATGCAGAGGCAGATGCACATTTCAATGAATATTCATTTTCAATTTTTTGTACCTGTACATGATTTTCTATATAGTTTAGAGTAAAATGCTGTGTACTGTAAAATTACCCATACGCTGGATGAAATATTATTGACTAGATCTGGTTTGACCCCCATATCTTGAAAGTCTGGCTCCGCCCCTGGCTGAATGAACTAATTGTACCACTAAATTAAGTTAGTGTATGATACCTAGCAAGGAAATGACCAGATCTGTTTTTTTTGTCTCTTTTATAAAACAGATATATCCACCAAAGGATCCACGTCTTCTTCTCTTGATACTAGTGATGAGTGGAAAAAGTTTTCTCCCGTCTCTCTCGTCAAGCTCTCAAGAAGTGGTTTGCTGCTTCTGTCATTTCATGACAACAAATTTCATGAAAATGTGGTCGATATATTAGCAGACATCTTTCTCTCCTTGAGATCTGGAAAATTGAAATCACCAAGGTGGGTCTTTATGATCATCTAACTTTCACTAACGAAGAATACCTTTAAGCTATCTCGAGAATAATAATAAATTTGCTTATGAACAGGTGGTGTCATCGTGTATTTCCAATTCAGGAAACATGTACATTGTCTGAGAAAGAGCTACAAAGAGTTGTTTCAAAGTTATTCAGTAAATACTTAGACAAATGGGACAAATTAAGTGAATCGATAAAGGTATTATGTTATAAACTTCGGTTTCGAATGTTTGTAGTTACAAGGGCACTATAATGCAAAAAGTATAAATGTTCTCTCTTTTTTTTCCTTGAACTAACCCTATTTTGTGCCAGTAGAGAATCCCTTTTGTTAAAATTGTGGAATTTTAGTGCAAATATCCAATGCGGCAGAATCACGCTGCAAAAGTGCTAAAAGTTGTTCGTTTTATTCATGTTTTGACACTAGATGAAGTCTCTAAGTGAATATTCTACGTAAATCGAGAAAAGAAAAATCAGAATAGACCACCTGCTAAAAAAGTAAATACTTTTGAAAGTCTAAAAAAACAAACAAGTCCTACCCTAATATCTCTCTAGCCAATAAAATATGGAGTAGAATACATAGGCACTGAGTAAAAACTGCCAGTAGATTCTACTTACTTTTTGGGACTAAACTGTACACAACAAGCAGGTACTTACCTGTAAAATATAGTCGCTGTGTAAAAAATGCCAGTATATTTTTTAGTTAGGCTTTTTTTTTTGTCTTGGACTGGTGTCAATAGTGGTAACAATTAGAATTGCATGGTAAGTTTGCAGTAGGGTATAACAGAAGAGGCACTCAAGAGAGAGAGAATAAAACTGAGATAAGGGAATCAGGCTTGATGGAAAGAGAACACTGTTTCAGGGTTGTTGCCGGTACAGTAATCACTCTTGCCAAAAATTCAGTAGTTGATCTCAAGTCTCCTGAGGTAATAAAATTCTTAATCTTGTGGCTGTAAGCATGTGTGTGTGTGTGTGTTTGTGTGTGTGAGTGGGTTAAAACTGCTTATGTTTCCTACCGTTCAATTTAAGGTATTATCTTTTTTTTTTAAGTATGAATACAGTGCCTGTATGCACTGTATTCATCTGATTTATATGAATTTAGACTAATAATTTCTGAATTTAGAAACATAAACAGAAAGTTATACCATTACTTTTCTCATGGCCTCTGTACAGCATGGCATACATAAATGTTATGCATCGATTATGACCCCATAAGGACACAATCAGAAATTGTACTGTTACCATATGGCACATATTGCAATAATCATTTTCTACCAGTGCGTGTTAATTTATTTTTCTTTCCTTCTCAATTTGAAGCAGGTGGTTGTGATGGTCGAGTTATTGCCGATATCTGGATTACCGAACAGGTCACCAGTGGTTGGGGTCTCTGTTTTGCCAGGTGAGCTTGTCTCTACCAAACCTCGACTGCTGGTCAAGTCACTCGTGGCTGACTCAAAGCCCACAAAAGGATGATGGTTATATTATGGGAAAGGTATTTCTATTTTACATTACTGTGTGAACTTGTGTGGAAAGAATAAAGAGTGGTACGCTACTATGAATACTGCATATTGGTGCGTACTATTGATCAATATCTCAATATTTAAAACCCAAACAAACGATCTGAACCGTTCAACATGATCTCCATATGGAAATGTATTTGTAGATCAAATTTTATACTTTTTAGAAAAAAATTACTATTTTTTAGATAGGTAGAAAATCACTTGATCTAATGATTCTAGACTGTTCAAAAGTAGTGATTTTTACCTATCTAAAAATAGTAAAAAAATTCTAAAAAAATATAAAATTTAGTCTGCAATTACATTTTCATATGGAAATCATGTTGACCGGTTCAGATCGACTATTTGGACTTTGAAAACAAAAATATTGATCCGTAGTACGGACCAATCTTAGCTATGCATAACCATAGCCTCACTCAAGAACAAAATGTTAGGAGAAAAAAATCTATAGGTTAATTTTCTTTTAGGCTTAGTAGTTTCATTGGCCTGCTGGCTTTATAAGATGCTATGCAATTGTCAAGACACGAATGATTTAGATTTTTTTTTCATGCATTAATGGTCTGTATGGTTGCTAAGTTTCATAATTTCATTGTGTAGATGTCCGCTGTTCCTATCCAGCTATAACTGCACAAAAAGTCTGAAATGCAGAAGATCCATTTGACCACTGATGAAGTGCATTTCTTAATAGCAAGATTTACCAGAGTATGGTAATTGCTCTATTCATAAAGAACTTTTGTATTTTAAATTTAAAAGCCCGGGGTGGGGGGGGCGGGGGTTTCAAATTGTGAAATCTGGCATATTTTGTGTCCTTGTAGCAAAAGATTCGGAGGTGTCATGATGAACCTGTTTAACTGTGATATTTTGTTTCAGTGACGTTTGGTTTGAATCTTAACTACTACCTTGAAATAATCCCTGTAAAACTTACCTGGTCTTTATGAATATTTCTTCGTTACCTGGTCTTTATGAATAGTTCTTTGTTAATCTGAGAGGAAACATTCTTCATCACATTTTGGTATAGCTGCATTTTGAGACTTTGGGAATTATCTGTGGAAAATTTTAGTGGACCCTTGAATTTATATAATTAACTTTCTATTGTTGAAGAAAGAATGTAATATTTTAGGGGGATTTTCATGTATACCCCTCAAAAATCTTGAAATTACATATTTCTCCTCCAAAATTCATAATATCAATGTACCCTTCTAAATTTTAAAAACACAAAGTTACCCAATTTATTGTCTTTTCTATTAAAACTCATTTTAGATTTATAAAGTACCTATTTTATGCTTAATTAAAAATAAAATAAAAAATGTAGTCTGTTTAAGAGAACAAATGTTCATCGTTCTAATTGGCCAGTTGTGAGGTATGCGTTAGAAGTATAAAAATAAACCATTTGCCTAGATACTGTGCTTGAATGTTATTGTGTGTACTAATTGCTAACTATTGTAGAGTCATTTTGTCTCTCTCATCTATTAATAATGTGTAGTCTTGTTACTTGTCAGCACCAATTGCTGGAATTGTTAATAGTTGGTTATTTGACTTTTATACATGATTTAAACGTAAAACAAATGACACCAACTGCTAGCCAGTTATTTATTTCTGTACAAGGTTCAAATTCAACATAAGCCACACCAACCGCTAACATTTTTGGGGGTTGGTTTCTTAATTTTTTTTTTCTTACACAGTACACACTTAATTAACATAAAAAATAATTAACTGCTAGAATTCGCTGTGATTGATACCTGCAACTCATTAGATGAAATTTCTATGGTGAACAAAATTTATTTCTCATAATTTCAAGTAATTGTTGAGTGTAAGTGACTAGTTATTGCTAACCTTAGAAATCAGCAGAAGTCTATTAAGAATTTTTAGGAGTTGATTGGAAATAAATTCTTGTAAACCGTTAGCAATTTTTTTTTAGAAAAATTCACATATCACCACAAAGGGTATTGTGTTGATATATGTCCGGGAAACAATTTTAGATTTACTGCTATTTTGTGTTAATATATTGTTGTTGATCATTTTATCCTTTTTCGTTGTTTATTTATTCTTATTGCTTGGCATACTAATTCCAAGTCTAGAACAACCCATTTCTCGCTGCTACTGCCTTGTGATCTCAACCTAGTTTTTCTAATGTGACCGACACTTAACTAGAAATGTATTTTCTAGAGTTTAGATATGTCATTAGTCAAATTTTATGCAATTTAGTATATGGTCTATTTAGATTATAGAAAAATATAATTAAATTATATTATATTTTTTTGTTTTGATAAGCACTATTTGATAGTTTTAGTTGTCATATAAAATTATTATTTTTTATTCAAACATGCTCGTAGGCTTTCATTGATTCAAACAATTCAATACGAGTGAGGCTATGGTGCTATGCATAGCACGGATGGGGTCCGTGCTATGGCTCAAAATTTGACTTTTCAAAATTCTAACGGTCGATCCAACCGTTCAATGTGATAACCATATGAATATGTACTTGCAAACTAAATTTTATATTTTTTCGAATTTTTTTACTATTTTTTTAGATAGGTAGAATTTTGATGGTCCAGAATTTTCAGAAAACACTGATTTTTCTACCTATCTACAAAAATAGTAAAAAAATTCGAAAAAATATAAAATTTAGTGTGCAAGTACATATTCATATGGATATCACATTGAACGGTTGGATCGACCGTTAGGATTTTGAAAAGTCAAATTTTGAGCCATAGAACGGACCTTATCCGTGCTATGCATAGCACCATAGCCTCACTCATTCAATACATATCAGTTAGACCAATACAGAACCAGCACATACCAATGGAGAAACAAGTACTGTATTGATTAAACCCGCCCGGTCCAACCCGTGGACCGAACCCGGACCGTCCAAACGGGTGGGCCGGGTTAACCAAGGCGCGGATCGCATTTTTTGGACCCAACCCGCCCAGACCCGACCCGTTTGAACCCCCGGATCCAGATCGGACTGGGTCAAACCCAGACCGGACCCTCCGAACCCGTGCCTAAACCCCCTGAACCCGGCCGAACCCGTGCCAACCCCCCGAACCCGAGCCTAACCGCCCGAACCCCCTCCAACCTGGACCCGAAACCGCCCAAACCCGGCGGGATCTGAGCCAACCCGCCTCAACCCGTCCCAACCCATTTCAAATTCAAATTAAAAAAAAAAAGAATAAAAAAACCGTGTCACTGCCTCTTTGCGCACATTTTTGGGATTTTTTGAAAACCTGTCCTGACTTTTTTTTTTATCCTATTTATATTTTGATGCATAGATGTACGGACTTTGTTTTCTTTCATTATTGTCAAAATTATATAATTTGTTAGCTACGTACAATGAAACCATGCAAATGCTAAATTTTGGGAGTTACTTAATATAAAAGAGAATAACAGTATATCTATTCTGATTCAGTAACATTAGAAATAATGACTGATTTGAAACGAAAGACAAAAAGTCGATCGATTTTTCATGATTATTCACACTAACTATTAGTCATGTGAGTTTCCATTATGATATTGACACTAACTATTAAACTGAATTACTCCATTAACCTCTCTAATTAAAGTTGGTGGGCAATAGTACAAAAGAAAAAAATCCAAAGGAAATTGACATTATGGGTTTAACTTCATATATATGCAAAATATGGCAAAAATTTATAATATCGACCCTTAAGTTTTTTCCTGCAAAGTTTAATATTAGTTGTCGGATGCTGACCTTTTGTTCTATTTATAGTTATGACAAGTGATGCATGTTGTATTAAAATAAAATCACACAACATTTCTAATTTCTCACAAGTGCCTTTTTTTTAAATGACCATACAAATAAATTGTCACAACTAATTGTTTTATAATTTAAATAAATAAATTGTATGAAATTTAATTGTTAGATCATCTATATGTCGAGTGACATATCTCTAAATGCCTTTAAGTTTCAATATATGATTTGAAATATCATTATCAAAATTGTCAAGATAACTATTATCGATCTCTTCTTTTAAAAATATATGAGTATCATAAATTATCTACCACTTCATCATGCTCCCCTTGGTACTAAGATCATCTAAAAAGTATTCAATACCTTTGATATCAATTCTTACTAGGTTAGTTATTACTCATAAAATTTCACATTGTTATATTAAGTATGTGTAGTAGAGACCTCATGAGTAGATTAAAATTTGAAGCACTTGAAACTTATTCTTCCGCGTATGGATAGAAGATAAATTGAAATACATGAATTAAGAAGTTGAAAAATTCTACAAAATGAAGAACTAAAAAAAAAAAAAACATTTTGAGCTAAAAATAGTTTCTTTCGCCTTAGCTAAAGAACTTAATGTTACCAGGAATCGTCCCTTGTAACAAATTTTGTATTTTTATTATGAGGAAATATAACTTGAAAATGATTATGTTGATAATCTTATAATTTTCAAATCAATTCAAATTAAGATGGAAAATAAATGAAGTAAATTATACTAATATGGATAAAAAAAACAGAAACGAAAAAAGAAACAAAACAGAGAAAAAAAACTGACTCGGACTAGACCGTGGAACCGACCGACCCGACAGGTTTGGGTTGGCCGAACCAAACCCAACCCGCTGGACCCGATCCGAGCTAACCCGTGCCCGGGTCAACCCGTGGACCGGGCGGGTTTGAACCGGACCGGACTGACTCGACCCAGACCGTTTTCAATTGCCTAGAAACAAGAACAAATATGTCCAAAGTTTTCTAACGTAAAAAACAAAAAAAAAACAACAACACAAACAACATTAACACAAACACCATATTAAGTATTTCGGTAAGATCAACATCAAAATTTATTGGAATGATTTTAAATAAAGATTCCAAACTGTTGAAAGTTGAAACCGATCTACTTTACGAGAGAATGTCAAACTTATAATTTTTTGACTTAATTTAGTATCAAATCAATAGATAAAAAAATGTTTATATTTGTTTTTCAACATTTTGACCGCTCGACTTTATACTAAATTAATTCAAAAATTTATAAATTTGACATAAAACACGTCACTTGTGAACTTTATCAGTTTCAACTGTTTAAATTCATCGTTTAAAGTAAATTTGATAAGTTTTACAGTTAAACTCACAAAGAACTTGATGAGCTTAAGAACACTCTAGTTCTATTCGCATAATCTATTCCTTTTTCTAACAGGATGCTTTGAAAAAAAATTCCATTTCTGACCCTTGCCTTTTGGAAGCAAGAATAGTTGCTAGAGCTTTCATCTTTTTTTGTTCATAAAAAAAATAAAAAAACATATGGTAGTAATTTGTTGAGAATATGCTAAAGATTTGGAGATCAACCAAAATATGCTAGGATCCATTCCAAGAAGAAAAGAAGATATGCAATGATATGCACAGCATATATATTGTGTCATATATAGATAATAGTTGATTTTCTTCTAAATGATAGATTTAGGATTCTATGTTTAACAATTGTAATTGATTTATAATTGATTGAGCTGTGGTGATAAATAGAAGCCGCAACATACATGTAAACAATTAAGAAAGAAAAGAAATAAAAATCAGGAAGGGAAGGGAGATTCTTGAGAGTACTCTTGTGTTCTTGAGTTGTTCTATTAATTTTGACATAATTAATCTGTCCCAAGAAATGCTTAGCAGTCATTGTACGGCACAAATGAAGTGACTTGGCATTTGGAAACTTGAAATTTTGTGTGGTCAAATGCATAGAGCGTACTAGATGCATTGGAAAATAATGCAGATTTCCTTTCAAAATTTATCAAACGGAGAGAAAAAATGGGATTTAATAGCATCATTGTCTTGACCTACTCATAACCATGGCTCTGTTGAAAAATTGGAACACAATTATTTAATGCCAAGTACGACTAGTAAAAGTATACATCATGCATCTTGGACCTATTCATATAATTTTACTAGTTCCAGTTTCTTGTGTAATGTTTCTCTAGTTTTATTAATACCTGATAGCAAGTTGGGTTGAACTAAAACATAATTATATATAAATATATTTCCTTTCGTTATTGTTCAGTGATTAGTCCCTTGTAGAATGAATCATGGGTAGAATTTATTTGTTGTTTTTATTCATCAAAAGTCCAACTTTGAATGTCAAAATCTTTGACATTCCATATGGGTACCTAGCAAAAATATTCCCCGTGTAACATAAATACTATGTATGTACATTTTCATGCAATAATTTAATTTGGCAGTTGCAAAATTGACATTTTAGCGCACACACTGGAATAATTACGTCACAGTTAATTAATGACAATATATATATATATAATTTTTTTGTGAAAAGACTGTTGCACTATTAATTCTTTAATAATTAGCTAGCTTTTTTTTGTTAAATAACAAATCTATCTAGCAAAATGTAAATAATTAACCGCAAATAACAATTAACGCATAACAATCAGAGCCAATAAGCTGGAATTAATAGTTACTAAGTTACCAACAAAACATGATTCCATATTCTCTAGCAAGAACAGGTATGATTGAGCAATGGAGACTACTTCCAGAAAACAAAATTTAATTAATAATTAAGAAAATATGTACAAGATGTACTAATTCGTCCGCCTAATAATAAAACCTAAGAACCACAAATGGACATCGAAAGATCCAAATTAACGCCACGACTGTCAGAAAAGGCTGAGCAACTTCTCATAAAACTGTTCTCACTGCTGGATGAAGTGTTGTTTGTTTGCTTTGAATCAAAGGAAAGAGATAGAGAAAGAGAGCAAGCATCTGTGTCAACTTTAGGTGCATGGTTTTCTCTGAAAGAGTAGTCGTTTGCTCGAATGAACGGTGTAAGATTCATCTTTTCCATCCTGTTTACCTAAAATAAGTAAATTTTGAGTTTTAGTTCGCTGCTATTTCATCAATTATTTGTCTTTAGACAGGTGACAGGTCAAATACAATTATCATTCCATGGATTAAATTAGACAAATAATTATTTAAGATGTCTGAAAGAGGCAGTTGCACTAGTGAAAATACTTTGCTACGAGTCTACGACAAGTTACAGTTATTTTTGCTACTATATTCATATATTTATGTCTAACACCAACTCATAATTTGACAATGAATTAGCCTTGATGAAAAGAGGAGAAAACATACAGAAACAAACAAAGAAATAAAGAAAACCAGCTTTGCAGAAAAGGAGACTTGACTTGAGGATTTAAAAATTGTACGTACCTGAAAAGAGAGAGATTCTGGTTGCATCAAGTGACAATCTGAGACTTTGAACACGGGTGCAACTCCACCTCCTGCAACTCTGAACTGCATCAATTCCTCCTTTTCCTTTATTCTCCCATCCATACTACCCAAGCAAGCTAGTTGCATGTAATCATCAATGCAGTACTGATACTGATACTGATAGGAGGTCACCACTCTTTTTTCTCTCTTTCCTTCTTCCCCTTTTGACTCAATGCTTTCTCTCATTTGTGCTTCTTCTATCCTAACCCTTTATTACCACAAATATAGCTTCAAAAGGTTACATACATGCATACAGTTGGCATCCAGCTAAAATAATACTAAGCACAAATAATATATATATATATATATATATATATATATATCACCTCTCAAAAGTAACCCATATGTATATAAAAAAAGTAGCAAACTTTTAACAATGCAAAGTACTTTTTGTTAAAAATGTGAACCAACTGCTAGTAATGTTAGAGAGAAAATATTCTGGACAATTGTCAAAATGTTATTTATTCTTCACAATGAACATTTTGTAAAATAAAATAATGCTTAATGCAGGAGAAAATCAACTTCATAAATGTTTCAAAACAAACTATTGCAGTATCATTTTTATTAGTTATCAGAACAGGCTGTGACTGAATTTTTGGACAAATAAAATTAAACTTTAACTAATTTCGGTCAAACCACTATAGGTACGTAGTTGATAACAAAAATTGATGTGTCAACCAATCTGTTTTCAAATTAGATGTATTGGTGATCTGTACAAATACCAGAATACATGTCCACCAGAAATTAAAAATCCCTTTTTAGTATAGCAGAGAGACCAATTTTTTACGAAGACTGGCAAAAATTTCGGCATGGAATGGCTGAAATTTCACCAAAATGTCAATTCCTTAATTTAAAAAAAAAAAGCTAGTGGAAAATGTCACAAGAAAATATAAAGCCTATATATTATGGCATTAACAAGTAACATCACATAAGTTTGAGGGACCAAATATGTGCAACAAAACCAATGTCCTCTGAGTATATCCAAAAAGTTGATAAAAGGTGATATGTATGCTTTGGTACTATAAAGGATATATATATATATAATGGGTACATAGAGTTATAGACTAACCTTTTCAGAGATGGATTAGGGGAGTATAAAAATTGGGATGGAAGCTCCTTTGTGGGGTTGGAAGAAATGCATGGACCATCTCCCCCTTTGTCTAACTCATCACTAGTACCATGATTAGATTCATGATCCTGTTGTCTTATTCTTTCATGCATCTCTGTAATTAACAATTATAACAATTACTGAGCAATCTTTTTTGAGTTGAAGCCCTAATAAAGGTAAGAATCTCTCAAAAGCAGTTCCTACTGCTCATCATTATTCCTATATCAATTATTGGTTACTATGATTTTGTGTAGGTACATAGTAAAAGGCTCTATATATCTTTAGCCAATAGGATTAGGATGTTAAATTTTAAGTCATATATTATTATAGTTGTTATAGGTCACAACATTTTTCATTAAAAATATAATTAAGCTCATACATTTAACATTTTAGATTATGTGCTTCTTTTCATCCCCATATAAAAGGACAATTTATATATGCATTAATTGTTTTCCTTGACGACCATTTAGTTGGCGGTTGGCCTATCAATCAGAGGTATTTTTGTAAATTGATTATAAATTAGATATAAGTAAAAAAAAAATGTTATTCCACATGTTTCATTAGAGAAAAATACAAAGAAAAAAAATGGATAAACAGTGGTCCAGATTAGCAAAAGGGACTGGACATTATATTCTATTCTTCTTCCAGCCATAGCAGAATATATAGATTTGTTTGTTTTGGTGAAAGAAGAAACTAAACGTGAGGGGCAGATACGGAAATAAATAAAGAAAAATACTTTCTATATATTTCAATTAATGTTTGACTATACAGTATGCTATTAATATCCATGTGGAAAATAAAACAGTTATAACAATAAAAGGAGTTGGCAAAAACAAGAACCTACTTTGAGAAAACCAAGGAGGATATTGCGTATATATTCATAAATGAATTTAATTAAAGCATGAAACAGAAAAGAGAATGGAAAAGCAATGTTACCTTTCCTGCCCAAGTCATTTTTCATGCTTCTATACATCTGTTCCAAAACCCAACACCAAAACAATTATCTTCTATTAGCTAAAATTAAAATTTTCAAGCAAAAATGAAACAAATTAAGGTGAAAAATTTCTTACTTGGAGGTGGCTCTTGACATGAGATATGGTGAGACCTTTTACATCCATCAACTGAAGAATAAGCTTAGGTGTAGCTTCTACAAAATATAAGTTAATATTATTATAGAAAAAAAATATATTACACCTACGAAAAAAAATGAATGCAAAATTAAATGGGCTTGAAAAAACGAAACAGAAAAAATAGATGTCCAAGATCCCATAAACAGTTAATGAGCAAAAATAAAGCAAATTAACCACTTCACAGACTACCAGTGTTATATGGAATTAACCTTAAAAAGTGTTTGGCAAATAAAACTAATGAAGAAGAGAAGAAGACATACTATCTTGGCCACCTAGTCTTTCAATGGCATGCACAAAACAATGGTGCAGATCAGGTGTCCATCTCAACCGAGGCACCTTCGACCTAATATATGGTCTAACTGCTCCATTTCTACCACAATTTCCCATTCTCTCTTCTCTCTTCTCTCTTCTCACCAGCCTAACAAGCAAACAGTAACAAAACCAAATGCTAAAGTTCTTTCTCTCTTGCCTCCAGTTAGTAGCAAGGTTTCTCAAGTGGTGTTCTTTTGCAAAGGTTAAATTAAGGTATTATTATTACATGAGGCCTTGTAAATATATATCGTTGGGGTTGTCTAGGATAAAAACGCAACACTGGAGGGGGGGGTGTGTTGGAGGCCTACACATCACGCGATATAGTCATTATTAGCACAATTTAATGCAAAACAGGTAGAGAGAGAGAAGAAGAAATCAGGAAAATGAAAGTAAAAAAAAACAAACAAAGAGGGAGACAAATGGCAAGGAGACAACTAAAATTTTATCCTAGTGAGACATGCAGGAGGGGATCATATATTAGCTGTTTTTTGTTTTTTTTTTTCCTATTTTCTCTGCGTGGGAAAGTAAGAAATTTTCAATGTCGTCGCATGAGTATAGCCTCCTTCCAAATAATTATTAATTATGACAGTGGGACAGCTATTTTGACTACCTTTTATGAGAGAGAATACGGAGTAAGATGTCCTTAGGTGGACTTGGTCTATTAGACCAATTCCATTGACTCTTAATAAATTAAAATGTATGGCCAAATAAATTGGAAAAAAAAAAGAATTGTATTTCCAATTAATTAGTATCTTTTTCCTGTCGATCTATATTGACATAATCTACAGATGTCATATTCTAAATAGCTTGGCTAACTAGAATAAGTTACCTGGTTGTTTGACAATGTCACGACATGACATAACGTGTGTTAATTCTTATATTTAATAAATTTGAACAAGTATGAATTTTGCATGAATCAGAGTTTATAGTACTTGTTTGGATTTTAATTTACAAGATTCGTACACGTGTTACCTCCAACAAAAAGAAATCATTTCCTAGTAGAAATTATATGGCTTGAGACTTTTGTATTAATTCATGGCTCATTGAGCACAATTTGTACTATTAATTCCGTCTAAAAGTAAAGAGTAAAAATTTAGCAAAAGATGTTATAGTTGTAACTATATAACTGTAATTAGCTATACTAAATCCTTACTAATCTCTTACTTTCAAAAACAAGAATTTCAGTGCAAAAGAATAATTACATTTCAGTTCATATTGCTAATTGCTGTGTTATATATGCATTGCAAAACGTTTAATTGTTTAATTTGCTAAACCTAATTTGGTAATATATATATATATATATATATATATATATATATATATATATATATATATATATATATATAGTTGGGCTACAGTATTTCGTGAAGTAAAGCGAGTGTTTTACTTCACACTCGTATTTTGCGATTTCAAAGTGCGAAACGTCGATCCGAACCTTTCAAGTTGATCGCCATATTAAATTTTTGAATTTTTTTTACTATTTCTTTATAATTTTTCAAAATTGTTGTTTTTATGGTCTAGAATTTTTTGAAAAACAACGATAAAAAATTCTAAAAAAATAGTAAAAAATTTCCAAAAAAATGTAAAATTTTGTCTCCAATTACATTTTATTACGAAGATCAACTTGAACGGTTTGGATTGACTTTTTGGACTTCAAAAACGAAGATATGAGCGTGAAGTGAAATCTGTCATTTACTTCATGAAGTACAATAACCCAACTATAGATATAGAGTAGAACTAGGGTTTTCTTAAGCTCACCAAGCCTCTTTTGCGAGTTTAACTCAAAAACCCATCGAATTGATTTAAAGCGACGCATCCAAACTGTTGAAACCGATCTACATCACGAGTGATGAGTTTACATGTCAAGTTTTAAATTTTCAAACTAAGTTAATATAAAGTCAAGCGGTAAAAAATGATGAAAAATGAACACATTAAAATTAACTTATAAACTATCTTTTTTTTACTGCTTGACTTTATACTAAATTAGTTCGAAAATTTATAAATTGGACATGTAAATGCATCACTCGTGAAGTAGATCGGTTTCAACGGTCTGGATGCATCGAATGAAATTAATTCAATAGATTTTTGAATTAAGCTCACAAAGGACTTGGTGAGCTTAAGAACACCCTAGTTCTACTATATATATATATATATATATATATATATAGAGTGAGGCTACGGTGCTATGCATAGCATGGATTGGGTCCGTGCTACGGCTCAAAATTTAACTTTTCAAAATCCTAACGGTCGATCCGAACTGTTCAACATGATTATAAAATGAATATGTACTTGCAAACCAAATTTTACATTTTTCGAAAATTTTTACTATTTTTTTAGATAGGCTATTTTTGGATGGTCCAGAATGTTCAGATCAAGTGATTTTCGGAAAAATAGTAAAAAAAATCAAAAAAATGTAAAATTTGGTTTGCAAGTACATATTCATTTTATAATTATGTTGAACGGTTCAGATCGACCGTTAGGATTTTAAAAAGTCAAATTTTGAGCCGTAGCACGGACCCAATTGGTGCTATGCATAGCACCGTAGCCTCACTCATATAGATATATATATATATATATATATATATATAATTGAGCTATGGTGAGACGTGGAGTAAAACAAGTTTGTACTCCATGGCACTATATTTCCATTTTGAAAATCCAAACAACCGATCCGAACCGTTCAACATGTTCTCTATATTGAAATGTCCTTGGAGACCAAATTTTATATTTTTTGGAATTTTTTTACTATTTATTAAGCCACTTTGAAAATCGCTGATCCGGTGATCCAGAAAATTTTACTGTTTTTACTGTTCACAGTGGATCAGCGATTTTCAAAGTGACTTAATAAATAGTAAAAAAGTTCCAAAAAATATAAAATTTGGTTTCCAAGCACATTTCAATATAGAGAACATGTGGAACGGTTCGGATCGGTTGTTTGAATTTTCAAAATGAAAATATGACGTGGAGTACAAACTTGTCTTACTCCACGTCTCACCATAGCTCATCTCTCTCTATATATATATATAAGTGGAGAAACTTAAGACTTAAGAGTACATTAAAGGACATAAGAGGAATTTCCACAAAGAAAAGGACAGTAGAGGAAAAAATATGCACTATCTAGAAATCCTGATATTATTTCTTGACAAAAGCTACTGAAAGATTAGTATGTACAAGTACAAATCACATAAAAAATGAATATTTGCTTGCAAAAATAATGTCACGTGTCGAAATCAGAAGTATGCCATAATTTTTTAGTTTTTTTTTTGCTCTTATCTTTTGAACTATGTACAATCTTTTACAATAAAAAAAAATAGACTGGTAATCGGATGGTATATGGAAAATTTAGGAAGTAAATGATATCAGTGTATGGATTAATATTAATCGGTATTAAATGTGAGGATAAAGGATCTTATAGGATTCTTAATTTGTATTGTCAAGAAAAAACTACGTATGAGTGGTAAATGTTAGGGGTGAAAACGGAGTGAATATGGAGCGGATAATGGTAAAACCATATTCATATCATTTTTAATTTTTTGAATACGGATACGGATTAGATATCTGCTGGATACAGATACGGCTACGAATCGAATCTGATATGTATTAAAATAATATTAAAAAAATATCAAAGTTCATAATATTTATCTACTAGTGAATAACAATATTTTTTTCATAATATATATTAAGATATATTATATATATCTACTATTCGGATACGGATAATTAAAACGTAAAATCATATCAGTATTCATATCTACACGGATATTCGGATATTGGATATCCACATTTAATTTTTCGAAAACGGATCGGCAATTATCCATACCGTTTTCACCCCTATAAATGTAGCAAATCTTTTTGAGTAAAGTTATTTTACAAATGTTATATGTTATAATAATATACAATTAGAGGCGGGGCCAAGGAGTAGGATAGGGTGGGGCAATTTTTTTAAGCACATGTATTTTTGTAATTTTTTCTGAAAAAAGCTTGACAAAAGAAGTCTATTTTGGAAAAAAAAAAAAAATTGAGTAAGAGGTAGACAAATTGTCCTTCACTGGACCCATGTGGCTTTGTCACTTCATAGTTCATACAATCTATTTTAAGACTCAAAATATAAAAATCATCAGTACTAAACGCAATTGCAACTTATAAAAGATTGTATGACAATAAGAACTTAAAATTTTTATAACTGTTTTATTTCACATATCTCATTTATGTGATTAGTTTCATTCTTTTATTTATTTTTTGAGTCCGGCTAATGTCATAACGTTATAATTTTAGTCTAAGTTATAACAAGTCAGGTTTTGCGATTTCAAAGTCCAAACTGCTCAACATGATCTCCATATTAAAATGGCCTTGGAGACAAAGTTTTATATTTTTTGGAATTTTGTTAGATAGGTACAAAATCACTGTTTTGGATGGTCCAGAATTATCTGAAAATAGTGATTTTGTACCTATCTAAAAAATAGTAAAAAAAATCCCAAAAAAATATAAAATTTGGCCTCCAAGCACATTTTAATATGGAAATCATGTTGAGCGGTTTGGATTGACTATTTGGACTTTGAAATTACAAAAACTGATTCGTTATAACTTATGCTGAAATTATAATGTTATGACATTAGCCGGACTCCTATTTTTTTATTGTTTTGAGAAAATAATATTATATCACGAAATCCATTCGCACTGAAGTTTGAGTTGAATAATTCATCTTATTTAAAAAAAGAAAAGATTTTACTAGTTTTCCAATTCACCATGCTACTGCTCTTGTACTGGTGTGAGTATTTATTAAAAAAACCATGTCCAGTTAGTTATCTACAAGTAAAATTTAAGAGAAGAATAGAGATTTTACTGTTTGCCAAAGAAAACGGCTATAGAATCTCTGAACCCACGATTTTCTTGCCATGCCTTTTATTCCTCTCTCTTTTTAACATCTCTGCTCTGCGAACTGTACATCTCTGTACAGAAGCTATAAAGATATACTATATACATGTATACATCTCTATACATAAATCTTTTTTCTAGAGAGAATAAAGGCCTTAGTAATCTCGTTTTTCCAGGTTTTGAACAGTCAAAGACTGAAGTATGTAGATATATATAGAGAGATGAGCTATGGTGAGACGTGGAGTAAAACAAGTTTGTACTCCACATCATATTTTTATTTTAAAAATTCAAACAACTAATCCGAACGCTCAACATGTTCTCTATATTGAAATGTGCTTGGAGACCAAATTTTACATTTTTTGGAATTTTTTTACTATTTATTAAGCCACTTTGAAAATCGCTGATCCACTGTGAACAGTAAAAACAGTAAAAAAATTTGGACCACCGGATCAGCAATTTTCAAAGTGGCTTAATAAATAGTAAACAAATTCAAAAAAATGTAAAATTTGGTCTCCAAGCACATTTCAATATAAAGAACATGTTGAGCGGTTCGGATCGGTTGTTTGAATTTTCAAAATGAAAATATAGTGCCATGAAATAAAAACTTGGTTTTACTCCACGTCTCACCACAGCTCATCTATATATATATATATATATATATATATATATATATATATATATATATATATATATATTCTCATTCTTTGTTTACGTACGCCACATCTTGTCACAAAGTCAACTAAGGAGATATGATAGGTATATGTACGTATGTGTGAGCTATGGCTGTCTCAGTTTGAAACCCTAGCTACGAATTGTAATATAGTTGGAGTTGGCCTTTTCAAATCAATCACATGAAGAAATATGTATTTTTTTTTTATATTAGGAATATATATGCATTGATGTGAGGAGCTTGGGATCGAATGAAATAGATTTGAAGGGTACGTAGGAGATGCATGCATGAGAAAAGGGCTATCTTGTCGACTAACTAATAAAATATGTTTTATATTTAAATAGTGTTTATCACGTCATAGCCAAACGGTTAAAAAAACGACGCTATTGCCATATTGCGCTACTATAGCACTAATATCGCCATAACTTTTATGGTCCGAAAACGCTATGGCGCGTTATTTAGAACCCTGATATTTCTAAATAAAATAGTTACTTAAAATTGAGGGGAAATTTGATAATTATTTATTCTGACAATTTTATTTATCTAAATTATTCATATATGTATGTGAATAAAAAACGACATAGTTTGGTTCATATTTTTATTGTACAACAAGAGTTGAAATTGAAATTTTAATGGTCTCAAATTAATAAATTTGACGTGTTGTCAGGCAATACTAAAATTTTATTGTATTTGATTGTTAATCTATCTATATTTCAAATAACATATCTATAATTTTATTTTCGATATTTCATTTTATTTGAATTAATGTTTTTGACAAATCATTCTCAAGAGATATCTCTTTCTTAAAGTTTTCTTGTTTCAAACTTCTGAGTAATGACAGGGAAATATACGATGCATTAATTATCCAATTTCTTATGGCAGGAAGGCAATTATTATGTTGGAAAAATTAATGAACATTATTGTTATAGAAAATTCCTGTAACAAAATGGTATAACTTTTCAAGTCAATGAATGTTGAAAAATGCATTCCTTTGAATAAAAATATCAAAACAGCAACCATCTAGATGTCCCCATTAAATTAAAAAATTCATGGCCAACGAAAATGAAAGGAATTTATAAAACAATATGAACCATAAAAATCAGGAAATAAATCTGTTTTATTTCAAAGGAAAGGAATGACATGAACCTGTTATTCCGATTCCAACCGTTTCAATTTTCATATGTGAATCTCAATAAAAAAAATTATGCACAACTTTCAACAAAAATCAACAGCTGGCATTGGAATAACAACAAATTTATTTCCTACAAATCAACTTTATGTATAGTGGCAAAAGGGCAACACCCTTTCGTATAAGAGGTTGTAGATTCAAAATTCAAATAAATAGTTCTTTTCTTTATGAACAATAATGTCAAATAAAAACGCAAGTCATTGATGGGTCAAGATTTTTATTCAATGATGTCAAATAAAAAGATATTAAAATTTTTTATTTAATAAAGCTAGAAACTAATATAATTCTAATATATTTTTAATTTATTTAGCGGATAATTGACCCCACTGGAAGGTCAAATATCATGAATTGGTACACAGTATATATTAAATGAGATATATAATTAAAGTAAATTATATACTTGTTATTACAATGGGTATTACAATTAAATAAAGTCTTGAAATGGAAATTTTGAAGTTTTCAAAATTTTGTTACGTCACTGATCGTTATTATGACAACGTATAGAGACATAATTATTAAGAAATACAATATAAGGCTAGCTAGCTAGAAGCACAAAAGTACAAAGGAGAAAGACTATAATACCTGTCAACTATTCAAAGCACACAAAATCTCAAGAACGAATTAAGAGTGAAGGATTAAGAGCTTAAGGAGCGCTAAGGAACTGATATTTGGTTGTTTTAATCTGTAGGTAAAAGCTAAAGAAGTTAAAGGAGGGAGTAGAGGTGCCTTAAGGTCCGGGCAAAAAGAGACTAAAGGAGGTGATCTTAATCTGCGCTAAAGAACCGGTGTTCGGCAGGATTAAGCGGCTAAGGAAGCTAAAGAAAGCTGATTAAGTCTTAAGGAAACTTAATCCCTTGTTGCCGAACAACCCCCTTAAGATTAACCTGCATAGGGGTGTAAATGGATCGGATATTATCCGATTTTGTCCGGATCTGAATTTGGAAAATTACTTAAACGATCATATCCGTACTTGTATCCATATCGAAAAATATAACGGATAAGAATACCGTTTGATTTTTAACTATTCGTAACCCACCGTTTACATCCTTAAACCACAATAAATGTAATCTTTCTTCTTAAATTGATTTATTAAACTACATATATCTACCAATGACTTATTAAACTGCATATATTCTGATTAATAATATAACACTATGACATGATTAGTAACTATTGTTTTGGTAATATGATATATGTTTTGTAACCAACAAACTTATTATGAACAATATTATATCTAATTTATGAATGAAAATTATTATATTTAGATGTTATTCTTTACTAGAATGTACATTAGTAATTTAATTTTAATTATCCAAATTATATTCATATATGTCCGATATCCAATGTGTATCTGTATCCGTTTAATATCAGTATTTCGACCATACTAATCTCTTTGAGGTGATTCAAAGTTGTACAAAAGAGCTCAGAATAAGATCTATAACATAAACACATAACATTAACACTTATGAATATTTAGATTTGAACATCTATCGCCATACCCTAACTATAATAGTTGTAATTTTTTTTATAATAAAATTCACATTATTTGTCTGAGAAACTATAACGAACAGTAGCGGGCTAGCGGCGCCGCTATAGTGATGTATTTTTAAAAGAAGGGTATTAGTTGACAATTTCAACAATGATTTTTTAAATGAATTCAAATAAAGTTGAGAATTAAAACTCAATTTTAGAGATAAGTTATTGAACATATAAATCACTTGATGTACAGTTAAATATTATAAAATTAATTATTTTTATAGACATGAGTGCATTATATATATTATTATTACAATATTAAATTTTAATATAAGCTTTATTTTTGAAATTTGTAAAAATTATCAAAAAAAAATTATTTCAGCTGATCCCTCTTTATATATATTTGAAAGTAATTAAGCATGCCAGTGAGGATATTAGATTAATTGCGGAGTTTGGCCCGAGTCAATATATTTTATATATATATCTGTGTGGGTGTATTTTTTTTTCTTCCTTTGAATGTACTAGTCAATTGCGGAGTTCTCTCTGTGTTCTTTTTGTTATTTATTTATACGAGGAGGAATCTGATTACAATATTTTTGAGTTACCACAAAGTTACCACAACTATTTTTTACATTTTCAAAGTCCAAATCGTCAATCCAAACCATTCAACATGATCTCCACAATAAAATGTGCTTGCAGATCAAACTTTACATTTTTTCGAATTTTTTTATTATTTATTAAGATGGGTACAAAATTCACTACTCTGATAATCTTTAAATAAGGTGATTTCTACTTATATAAAGAAATAAAAATGTTATAAAAATGTTTTGGTCTTAAAGTACATTTTTATATGCAGATAATGTTGAGTAGTTTGAATCGATTATTTAGACTTTAATAAACAACTAATACATATTTATAACATAGATCGATCTGCACATTACGAAGCAACGTAGCTTCACTTTATATCGTCCATTGAGAATCAACATTTGGTCTGGTGGTAAAGATAATGACCTCCGTGTGAAAGATTGCATGTTTGAAATTCAGATTGGAAATTTTTTTGTAGATATTAAATAGTTGAATGACTTGACCTTCAACCTTTACTCAAAAAAAACATAATGTTAAATATATAATATTAAGATTTACAATCGAACATTTAATACGAGAGTAAAAGTTGCAGTATGCAAATTTCATCAGCTAATTAAATATTATCCCTTTTTTTTTTATTGAAAGTCCGTAGGTAAATATCATCCCTATTAACCGAAATTTTTATTTATACCATTTTAAGAAAATCAATTAATAAAATAACCATTATTTCTGGTCAATTCTAAATCTAACACGGCCGCAGAATGCCGGAGCGGACCCATATGGGGGGTACCGCAGAATGCCGGAGCGGACCCTTTATTTTTTATTTTAGAAATACGAAATTGTAATTTGTTAAGGGTTATTTATTTAGTTTCGAATGTGGTTTAAATTGATTTTTGGTCGTATCGTATTTTAGATATGTCGTTGGTTTGAAATATTTTAGATATTTTAGATATGTGGTTTCTTTGAAATTCTTTTGTGTACTCTGAGATAATGAAATCAACAAAATAAATAAATAACAACAAAATCAAACAAATAAGAAACTAATCAACGAAATAAATAAGTATCTGACAAAACATCTACCAATACTACAAATAAAAATCTAACAAAACATCGAACAGTACAACAAATGAAAATCTACGGCTCTGGACTAAACACCGTCCTCGCCTTCTTCTTCCTATATCCCCGACCCCGCTTGCAGAGTGGCGTCTCGTCAGTATCTGCGGAGGATGCAAAGTCGTCTGCCTGGACATCCGTAGACTGAACCGGCTCCTGGCGAACCTCCTCAATCTCGGATGTCTGCTGGACCCCACGACCAAAAACTGTGGTCTGTCCAGACTCAGCCTGCGTGAATAAAAATGCCTGTCTGGCAATGGGGTCATCGTGGAGGGAAGGGTGAGGTACCTGCTGTGAGGACTGGCCAGGGAACGGCGGGATGGGCTCTGTCTGTACATACCCTGGCTGATAGGCAGAAGGTGCTGTCTGAGTGGGACTGCAACCCCGGGGAATACAGTCCATCTCCCTCTGTGCCATACTCAGCGGAGATATCGAAGCCCAGGTCCTCCTCGTGTCCACCCTGTAGTAACTTACAAATTAGATAATGTATTGAATAAGAAAAGAATCACAGTTACGTATTTTAATTTAAATTATACCTCGGCAGGCATCCTAGACTGGGATCCCATGGCCTCATGTGCGGCTCGGCGCATCAACTCGGCACCTCGGTCGAACGCCTGACCGAACGTCTCAGCATCATGGACGAGTGCAAACACTTGCACCCGTCCTCATCACCAGTGTAGGGGACATAGACATCGGGCTCGTCAGATATGTCTTCGACCGCATCAACACCGCCCAAGCCAGCGCACCTCAGTAGAGAGTCGAGGCGCGCCCTATACCCACACTGGCACACCGCGGGTACGTTGTGCTTGAGGATGACCTTCCCGAGCCTCTTCCATCCCCTGGTGACGGCCATCGTAGCCCCTATGACGCAACTCTTGACAAGATATAATGCCTGAAAATTGAAACAATTATGAAGTTGTACAATTGTAAATATTAATAGTTTTGAATTTGAAACTTCAAATTAAAAATACCGTGGCTGCGAAAGGTGCACCGGCGGGGATAATACCGTGGATTCATCCCATACGATCCCTCGGCTTCGGTACCCGCTCATGCGGGTTGTCGGCGATGCATCCCTCAAGAAATATGGTGTACGCACCGTGATCCTGGTACCAATCTCTGTAAGGTCTGTACGAATTACAACAAATGTTAGATATTCCAATCAAAAAGCTATAGTTGAAGTTTTGAATTAATAAAAAAAAATCTTACACTGGCGCGACATCCATCTGACGGTCGGGCTCGGCCAATGGGGGATCTGCAGCTCCTGCCTCGAACACGTAATCTGCACGGGCAATCCCCCAGTCCTTGCCTGCAGTGGTCTCCCTGGGATGGTGCAGCCCTCGCCAGACCTCCTCGCTGATCGGTGCCGGGGGCGGAGCAAGCTGGCGCATCCCGAACTATCTCATGACCCGTCCGGGGTAATGGTGCTCGATGATCTATATATTTTAATACGTTAGACTGTTTTTTATTAAATTAAGTTGCTTGTGTAAATAACTAGCATAAAGAAATTACGGTACCTGAAAACATATGAGCGGCACCTCTGCACGCCAGAAACGCTCCTGCTGACAACATCGCTCCGGCAATATCTCAAGATATGACCGATGTGCGCCATCCACCTCGACCTGAAAGTATAGATTTAATATCATATATCAATTCGAACTGGAAAAAAATTTAAATAAAAATAAAAGTAAACTTACATAATCTCTGTAGGGCTCCCAAGTCACAAACTCGGCATCATCTCTGAGATGCTCGATCTCCTGTCTCCAGAATGTGATGCCGAGAGACGCGCCATGCCCTGCACCCACCCAAATCTTGGGATAGCAGTACTTGGCGGCAAATGCAGGGCAGTTGTCCGGCTCGGGCTTGCCCCACTCCGGCACATCTGTCTTGCTGGCCAGGACTGGACGGCCGACAATCAGATGTGCGTAGGACCAGTGCTGTAGTAACATGCACGGTCCAATGAAGGTCTTGTTCTTCTTCAAACAGGCTGTGTTAAGACCCCTTTACAATTTACAAAGTCAGTGTTACTACACTACGATGTATACTATTTGAAAATATTTATAAGAAGGTGTTTCTTACCTATATAGGCATGCCAGCGTGGCACCTCCCCAGTTGAACCTGCCCGCAGGGGACAGGTCGCGCAGAAGCTCAAGGTAACACAGCCGCACCTAATCTCCATGCGAATCCGAAAACAACCGACAGGTGATCATCTCCAAAATATAGGCGCGCAGGTATCGGTCAATAACCACCTGTTATAGATTTAAATTAGAACATTACTTACAAGAAAATAAATATAATACTATTTAAATTAAATCTTGTACAAGCAAATACCTGATCTGGTCGATCCGAAAAATCCTTGAATCTCGCCCGCAGCTTTGCCAAGCTGATGCAGCTGGGCGAGACCACGGTCTTCTCACCTCTCTTCTTCTCTTTCTGGAGATCCTCGTGCGAGATCCCCCAACAGCTCCGAGCACAATGCCCGGAAGTCTCCGTACTCGACGCCCGTGACCGGCTCCCCAATAACAGTCATACCCCACAGGCAACTGACGTCCTGTAGGGTGACTGTCATCTCAGCATGGGGGAGATGAAAGTTGTGCGTCTCGGGACGCCATCGCTCAACGAGGCCAGAAGATAAACCCTCGTCAGCATTCTCCTCGGCCATCTGGGATATCTGGTACAATCCCATCGAGCGTAAAACACCCCCGTACGCCGGCTGGTACAGTAGATGACTGCGGTTGTGATGAACCGTAACCGCATCCAAACCCTGCATTTAAGTAAATAATCAGATCAAGTTCATTCATAAAAAATTCGAGATGACAAATTTATAAATATGACAAATTTACTTACCCCAGTGGCAGCCTCTAAAATCCGATGCTCCGCATTCGGGTACCACAAAAAGTCGCTGACCCTGTCGGTGCGACTCCGGATACCCGGAACATCCGCCAATCCTGTCTCGATGTACTGAGACATCTCGTATGGCGTGGCTGTAGGGCCATGCTGTGTACCCCTACTGGAGGATGGTCTATCTCTACTGGATGCCATGCTGTATTGGATAATTTTTGGTCAAATATGAGAGTTTGGTAAAAGTCCGAATTAAATTTGGGTACAATTCTAATTAAATTTGGGTACAGTCCGGATTAAATTTGGGTACAATTCTAATTAAATTTGGGTACAATTCTAATTAAATTTGGGTACAATCTAATTAAATTTGGGTATAATCTAATTAAATTTGGGTACAATCTAATTAAATTTGGGTACAATTCTAATTAAATTTGGGTACAATCTAATTAAATTTGGGTACAATTCTAATTAAATTTGGGTACAATCTAATTAAATTTGGGTACAATTCTAATTCTAAATCCTAAATTAATATCTAATTCTAAATGCTAAATCTAAACTCTAAACCTAAATCCTAATCCTAAACCCTAAACCTAAACCTAATTACTACTCTACACTAAAAATTAAAACTAGAGAAGAAGAAGAAAACTTACCCGAGGTCGAAGGGATTGAAACTTGAAATGAAATGATATGAAATCGGAACCCAGCGGCCCCTTATATAGGCTAGGGGTCCGCTCCGGTATTCTGCGGACCCATATGAGGGTCCGCTCTGGCATTCTGCGGTACCCCCCATATGGGTCCGCTCCGGCATTCTGCGGCCGTGTTAGATTTAGAATTGACCAGAAACAATGGTTATTTTATTAATTGATTTTCTTAAACTGGTATAAATAAAAATTTCGGCCCTATTAGATATACACGAGAGACGTGTCCATCAGAGGACGCAAAAATGATAAGCCGTTAGATTGAAATCTAACGGAAGAAAATTGAAGGGTTGTTGTAAGTGAACAGTAACCCAACATTCAGAACTAAAACTATAAAATAGATATCATTTGCAGGTAATTAAGAGCATATATATTGCGCTAACTGTGAATTATGTAGAATTAATTAAATAGTTTGTAATACAAATATCTAGGAGCTTTTTTCCTGTTTCATTTTCTATTATTTTTTTTTAAACTTTTGTAGGTTGATCTGATATATTATGTTTTGATTATCTAATTTTTAATGCGTACGGCTGCCGACAGTTCAACTTATGTAGTGCCCATAACATTAAATAACGCGCGGCGTTCATTTATGGCGTTGTGACGCTCATTTCAAAATGGAAACGCGAATTTACCTCTCTAGTTATCAAGAATTCGTATCCTCATTAATTAACTCAAAAAAGAATATTTTGAGTTAATGTATCTGAACCATCCGATTTATTTTAAAATTCGTACAGATGAGATCTATACTAATATTGAAAGGCCTATAAATTATAAGCTGTGACTGAATTGGTTCCGTTTAAAATCAGACGGCCAAAATTCGTTAACTCAAAATATACTATTTTGAATTAATGCAGACGATGCGGACTCCTAAATCAATAGGCAAATCTTTCAGTTCACATTTACTTTTCACTTTTTCAGAATTAACTTTGAAGTAAAAGTAGATAAAAGGCTGTAAGATACTTTGGTACCCGCTTAAATTAATGAAGACCCTTCTGAATTTTGATCAGTGTGAAAAAGGACAGATGATACTTACCAGTCTTACCTTATCTTGCAAACTAATTAAAACCACAAAAAATAAGCAACAAGTATCCTCTCAGGGAACCAATTTGGGTCCGACGCTCATCGGACTCAAAGTGAGTTCGATGACTGTCCAATTTGCTTTAAGATTTGCGCCCGCAACTTTCTTGTCTGTTTTAAAATTCGTGCGCACGAATTTTAAAGTGGATTGGACCCAAGCTGTTCTCTCCTCTCATATACCGTAAAAGATTCTCCTCACTTTACGGTTTGAGATTCGAACTAGCGATGATGCAATATTATTGGGCTTTGAGATTCGTGCCAAGTTAAAAAGAACATTCCCGATCCACTAATTGTAGAAGATTCGTTTTTCAGGTAATGCAATGGATGTGAATTAAAAAAAAAGTTGGATTAATAATAATTAGTTTAATCACTATTTTAAATAAAAATTAGTAATTTGTAACGGTTTACATTAAAATATAAGTTTTTTATATTTAATTTTGATCATTAATTTAAATAATTAGAGGTCATGGTAATATTATTAAGGTTAAGGATATAAGCTAGAAAGCTGCAAAAAGGGATGTAGAGATAGGATTTAGGCCGACATTTTTATTAATATCCAAAGTTTAATACAAATTATTAATTATACCCGGAGTTCAAAACTTTCGCTAAAAATACCCAAACCGGCCAGAAAATGGCCAGTTTACTCTTTTTTTTTTTTTTTAACCCGCATTATTCAACTTCTAGATATTAATAAAAATGTCGGGTATTAGTCCACAGAAAAATGTCGCCATAAAACAATATAGCACATATACTCTTATAACTACATGATATACGTCATTCTATAATTTACGACTTACGATTTATAATCGAATTTTTTTTCAAAATAAAAGTAAAATGATAGATAAAGGGTGAATTTTGACTTAATTGCATTATTTTCATATTTTATTTATTTTTACAAGGTTGGCTGGGGAGCTTACCAGGTTGTGGTTGGCTTGAGGATCCTTGCCCCATCTGTGTCTCCAGTTTGTTGCTTATAGCAGCTAAACCAGCCGTCAACTGGGCATTCATTGCTTGCATTTGCTCGAACATCATTTGGTTCATCTTCCCTTGCTCATGCATGAAGTCGCTCACAGCGGGATCAATGTACGGCTCGGGTGGATCGGATTGAAATACGTAATTGCTCGAGTTATCAAATGGTGCAGTGTCGTAGAAATTGCAATTGTTGTCGCTGAGATAGCCGTCCTGCTCAGGTTCCTCATCCCAATCCGCCAGTGGGCAATACTCGTAAGAGTGTCTCCTGTCCCCACACATGACACATGGCTGTGGTTGATGGTTATTGGCTGCTTTCATGCTCATTTTGATTAAATACTTCTCCATGGCCTCCTCTAGCTCGGCAGCTCTAGCATATAAAGCTGCGATCTGGTCAGCTTTGGATCGGTCGCCTCCTCCAGCTTGAGAACTGTCGCGGCCAAACCACTGTTGGTTTGTCGCCATGTTGTACATCAAATCCATGGTGTCTTGAGCTCCTCAGATTGTAGTGTGGTTCCAGCTTTCTCCTGTGATAAGAGAAAAAAATAAAAAATAAAAATAAAAATAAAAAAAAAGAAAAAAAAAGAAAAAAAAAGATACAAGTTAAAATCTAGATTAATTAAAATAAGCAAAAATCCAGAAAATAAATGATGCCGTCCCCGGCAACGGCGCCAAAAACTTGTTAACACGGAAAGCGTATAGTACAAAGTTTCAGTACAGCAAGCTGTACTTTTTAACCTTAAAATACACTTCTGGTTCAGACTGCAAGTATACAATCCTACCGCGTAGTATATCGTCGGGTATCGATCACAGGGACGGTTCAAGTGTTATCCGGACTCTACCTAGGTTAATTAAAAACTAGAAGTTGGAAGGGTTGATTTTGGTTGTTTATGTTTCCTACAGATTCAAGGTAATAATAAAGTGCAAGAAAGAAGATTAAACTGGTTTTAATCAATAATAAAAAGCGTTCCCAGGGTTAAGACTTCATCTCAGTTTTGCCCTCTGACTGTCCTGTCCGGGCCGTGTCATTTCCTACACGGGCCGTATCAGTTTACACGGGCCGTGTCATTTCGCTACACGGTCCGTGTCAGTCTCGGGTTAATGCAGCAGTTATTGTTTCTTTGTATCGTTCCTTTGTGTAGGGTTCTACTGACCGGACCTAATGTTTCTGGACCTCAACTGCCGTTTGTTGGTTCATCAACTTGTTACGGAAACTGCAATATATGCCCTCGTCGGGTTCTAGACCTCAACTTTCGTGTGTTGGTCCCTACTACCTAGTTGCTTGATTGGTATACTAAAGGTAACTCCTATCCGCCGATAGAGAGTAACTTTCACCTTCCGGTTACTACTTGGTTTCACCTCCCGGATCACAAATCCTACCTCATGTACTTAGTTTGGTTGAGAGACGTTAAAGGGCTATAATGCCTTATAGATGTGATCATTCATCTAGTGGCAAACCAATATAAGTCAAACACTTCAATCTAAGCAATTAAAATACTACTCAATCAATCAAACACAAATTTCAATACAAAGATTCAATAACTAGCATGCAAGACAAAACATTCGATTACATCAAAACCCTAGAAACAAAGTAAATTACTCACTCATAGTTCTAAAACATCAAATACAAATAAAGATAGAGTTGATCATGACAAAACCCAAAGTGCAAAGAAGATCAATCGAAAACTCGCGTATTTCGCTTCTCCAATTCGCCTCCAAGCCTAGCCGCCAAAGACAAACCCTAGAACGTGCTCTCCTATTCCAGAATTAGCTTTCCTGGAGAGAAATCCCGATTATATGCTTGATTGGTCGACCTTCCATCAATAGCCTACTTTCCAGATTTCTGGATCTGTTTCCGGATTTGCTTGACACGGGCCGTGTCAAATCTGTCCGGCCCGTGTTAACTTGTGTTCTTTCAGTGGTCGAGTCAGCAGTTGCTTGTGGTCGGATCAATGGTCGAGTCGAGGTTGATACGGCCCGTGTGGAATGTGACACGGCCCGTGTAGAGACTTCTTGATTCCATATTTTCTCCTCGATTTCGCCCGAATCCTGCAAAATAAGAATAAACTTGCAGCAGTACCACATTCTAAAGATTTTCAATGAAATACAACTGATTTAATAGATTTAAACACAGGTTTGGTACAGAAATTGGTCGGAATTATAGGTCAAATAACGAGACATCAAATTCCCCCAAGCTTAAATCTTGCTTGTCCTCAAGCAAAGATCCATACTTAGGTACCGGGTTGGACTCTAGTCTTACCTAAATGCAAGTTAAGTTCTTAAATGTGAAAATTTACATGAGTTGCTTTAATCAGGAACCTTGAGAATCCTTTTGGTATAATTTGGATTTTCCTTGATCAATTTTGATTCACCACACAAATTGACTAATCAAACTTCAAATTCTGAAATGTTTTAATATTTGGAAAGCTAATTACCCGAATTGATCAATATTTCATTCTTTCACTGAATCTATGCCCTCATTGTGGTGATTTTTTTTTTCTTTTTAACCCCCCCAAGCTTGGGACAAGCTTAGGTTAGAAAGTCGCGGATTTCATGTGTTGATATATGCAAGAGTTTTTGAAAGTTTTAGAGCTCAAAGGCATCCCGCCGGATTGTGCCAGTACTCTTATGTTCTCAATTTGGGAGACGAGCTCAAAGGCGCCCAACAGGACTTATTGCCAGTACTTTTATGTTCTCCATCTTTTCATTTATTTCATCATTTTTTTATTTTTCGCATACACCATGAATACACACATCCAATGGTATTCATTCTTACCAATGGATATCCCAATCTTTCTTTATTTTAAATCCCCATTTCCCTATTTAAAAGGCACAGTTCGGTTTCAAAATGGTTTTTCAATACAATTCAAGCTTTCATCTTTTCAATTTCTCAAAACATCCCATCTTAAGCAGTTCTTTGATCAATTATGGGGTTATTTCCAATTCTCAAGGTAATCCAACTCACAAACAAAAGTTTTCAAACAAGTCCATAATCCTAGCAATCACACAAATTTATCACCTAAAAATGCAAAAAAAATTGAAAAATAAACATGTCTAAATGCAGATACAGTTTTCTTCTATTCCACCCCCCAAGCTTGAATGAAGCATTGTCCTCAATGCTTGAATTTACACAAGGAAAAAGTAAATAGAAGAAAATATGGAAACTTACTGGATGGTGAGCGAGGGATGAGACGGGGGCGCCTCACTGGTTGGTGGGAGGTGGATCGGGTGGCACTGGGGGGAGCACCCACTTCTGAGGTACAAGGACAATGCGATCAAACTCTTGCATCAGAAGAATCCACAAGATTTCTTTTAAGTCTTTGATCGAGCACCCGATCGCGCCTTTGTGAGCTTTTAATTTTTCCAAGAGCGTAGCAGTCCGATCAGGTTTAAGATCTGCACTTATGATCACAAGACAAGATTTATTTGGGTCCAGGAACTCATACCTGAGATTAGCTGGTAGAGGCTTGAGCTCAAGTGTTGGTTGCTCTGTTGGGGCCTTGACACGGTCCGTGTCGGTTTTGTCCGGCTCGTGTAGCCTAGTCTCCAGCTCCTTGGACTCTTCTGTACGGGCCGTGTTGGATCCATCCGGGCCGTGTGTCAGTTCCTCCAAGTTGTCAGCCCCTTTCTGCATGGTCCGTGTAGATTCTGCATGGTCTGTGTTCTCAGTAGTCTTGTTGATCTCGGCTGGTCGTGTGGGCTCTGCACGGTTAGGATGCTCAGTTTCTTCAGGGGCGTGCACGGTCCGTGTGAGATTTGTACGGGCCGTGTGCACTGTTGTCTCAGAGGTTGGTGGTTCTGCGCGGGGCGGGTTTTCTTCAGTTTGTGGGGTCTGTACGGGCCGTGTAGGATTGACACGGGCCGTGTCAGTTTCAGCTGGTGGATCAGTAGGCAAGGCTGGACCTTCGTAGTTGGTCCCACTTCGCAGGGTGATTGCCTTAGCCTCTCCTCTTGGGTTTACCTCTGGTTGGCTGGGGAGCTTACCAGGTTGTGGTTGGCTTGAGGATCCTTGCCCCATCTGTGTCTCCAGTTTGTTGCTTATAGCAGCTAAACCAGCCGTCAACTGGGCATTCATTGCTTGCATTTGCTCGAACATCATTTGGTTCATCTTCCCTTGCTCATGCATGAAGTCGCTCACAACGGGATCAATGTACGGCTCGGGTGGATCGGATTGAAATACGTAATTGCTCGAGTTATCGAATGGTGCAGTGTCGTAGAAATTGCAATTGTTGTCGCTGAGATAGCCGTCCTGCTCAGGTTCCTCATCCCAATCCGCCAGTGGGCAATACTCGTAAGAGTGTCTCCTGTCCCCACACATGACACATGGCTGTGGTTGATGGTTATTGGCTGCTTTCATGCTCATTTTGATTAAATACTTCTCCATGGCCTCCTCTAGCTCGGCAGCTCTAGCATATAAAGCTGCGATCTGGTCAGCTTTGGATCGGTCGCCTCCTCCAGCTTGAGAACTGTCGCGGCCAAACCACTGTTGGTTTGTCGCCATGTTGTACATCAAATCCATGGTGTCTTGAGCTCCTCAGATTGTAGTGTGGTTCCAGCTTTCTCCTGTGATAAGAGAAAAAAATAAAAAAAAAAATAAAAAAAAAAAGAAAAAAAGAAAAAAAAAAGATACAAGTTAAAATCTAGATTAATTAAAATAAGCAAAAATCCAGAAAATAAATGATGCCGTCCCCGGCAACGGCGCCAAAAACTTGTTAACACGGAAAGCGTATAGTACAAAGTTTCAGTACAGCAAGCTGTACTTTTTAACCTTAAAATACACTTCTGGTTCAGACTGCAAGTATACAATCCTACCGCGTAGTATATCGTCGGGTATCGATCACAGGGACGGTTCAAGTGTTATCCGGACTCTACCTAGGTTAATTAAAAACTAGAAGTTGGAAGGGTTGATTTTGGTTGTTTATGTTTCCTACAGATTCAAGGTAATAATAAAGTGCAAGAAAGAAGATTAAACTGGTTTTAATCAATAATAAAAAGCTTTCCCAGGGTTAAGACTTCATCTCAGTTTTTCCCTCTGACTGTCCTGTCCGAGCCGTGTCATTTCCTACACGGGCCGTATCAGTTTACACGGGCCGTGTCATTTCGCTACACGGTCCGTGTCAGTCTCGGGTTAATGCAGCAGCTATTGTTTCTTTGTATCGTTCCTTTGTGTAGGGTTCTACTGACCGGACCTAATGTTTCTGGACCTCAACTGCAGTTTGTTGGTTCATCAACTTGGTACGGAAACTGCAATATATGCCCTCGTCGGGTTCTAGACCTCAACTTTCGTGTGTTGGTCCCTACTACCTAGTTGCTTGATTGGTATACTAAAGGTAACTCCTATCCGCCGATAGAGAGTAACTTTCACCTTCCGGTTACTACTTGGTTTCACCTCCCGGATCACAAATCCTACCTCATGTACTTAGTTTGGTTGAGAGACGTTAAAGGGCTATAATGCCTTATAGATGTGATCATTCATCTAGTGGCAAACCAATATAAGTCAAACACTTCAATCTAAGCAATTAAAATACTACTCAATCAATCAAACACAAATTTCAATACAAAGATTCAATAACTAGCATGCAAGACAAAACATTCGATTACATCAAAACCCTAGAAACAAAGTAAATTACTCACTCATAGTTCTAAAACAGCAAATACAAATAAAGATATAGTTGATCATGACAAAACCCAAAGTGCAAAGAAGATCAATCGAAAACTCGCGTATTTCGCTTCTCCAATTCGCCTCCAAGCCTAGCCGCCAAAGACAAACCCTAGAACGTGCTCTCCTATTCCAGAATTAGCTTTCCTGGAGAGAAATCCCGATTATATGCTTGATTGGTCGACCTTCCATCAATAGCCTACTTTCCAGATTTCTGGATCTGTTTCCGGATTTGCTTGACACGGGCCGTGTCAAATCTGTCCGGCCCGTGTTAACTTGTGTTCTTTCAGTGGTCGAGTCAGCAGTTGCTTGTGGTCGGATCAATGGTCGAGTCGAGGTTGATACGGCCCGTGTAGAGACTTCTTGATTCCAGATTTTCTCCTCGATTTTGCCCGAATCCTGCAAAATAAGAATAAACTTGCAGCAGTACCACATTCTAAAGATATTCAATGAAATACAACTGATTTAATAGATTTAAACACAGGTTTGGTACAAAAATTGGTCAGAATTATAGGTCAAATAACGAGACATCACGAATGAACGGCCGTTGGGATGGTAACCATCATCAGTCTGGATCATGTCGCGGAGATGGGCACCGTAATCGCCCCGTAGATAGACACTGGCTATGCCGATCTGCACGTACCAAGTATCGTACCTCAACTAGGGATCTCCCTGGGTCTGTAGGATCGGATCTGGCTCGTGATAGAAGTCCAGATACTGAGGATCTTGGGCTGTCCCGCAGTATGCATCAAAATGGGTGCACCAGTCCTTATCCAGCAGCCCTCGGTGGTTCATCCTGTAAGAAAGACGTTACTTGCAATACAAAGACATCAAGTAATATGAGAAATTTGACAATAGACTACGACTTACCTGTGCAGGTCTCTGTGCGTGTGCATCGGTAAAGATGGGTCTGCGGGAATAAATGTCGGTCGATCAAACTGGCGGAGCACCCGATCTGGGTAGTGGTGCTCCACTGTCCAGAAGTGTATGAGTGGACCTCGGTAGAACCACATCGCCTGCTCCTGCTGGTCAATCACCGTGACCGGCGAGAGGTGCTCCAAGTAGAACTGCTCGTAGGGCGTCCACTCAACTAGAACGGATGGCAAACTCTGGATCTCTGACCGGACTGGCCTGATCCCAACGGTAGCACCGTGGGTCCGATTCTAGTAGTTGTGGCCACCGTGCCACTTCTTGCCGTATGCCGGGTATCTCCATATATCTGGCTCTCCCCATTGCGGTGCCGCATTGGGGATAGGACGGCCCACCGGTAGCCGTGACCATGACCAGTGCTGAAGCAGGAGCACCGGTCCGTACATCTGCTTCACACTCGGCTGCATTTTCAAGAACATTAGACGTCAGTGTATTTTGATGGATTGATTGATTAAATAATTTACACTAAATTAAGAGTTGGTGACTTACCTCACTACTACGGTACAGGTGGGAATACAGATACGCCAGGACAGCTCCACCCCAGTTGTATCGCTCCGGCTGCTCAAGGTCTCGCAGCAGCGGTAGATACATCATCGGCATATGGTCACCGCTGAAATCAGGAAACATGACAGAACCAAAAAGGTCCATCACGTAGCCCCGTGTATATCTGCAATACAAAACATATAAAAATTATAATATAATCCTCGTATTATAAATTGATTAATAGAAACAAGTTATAAAATTTACCTCTGAATCTCCAGCGAGGTGGAATCTGCCGAGAGACCTGTGCTGAAGTGCTGTCGTAACCTCGTCATCCGCAAATGAAATTTGGACCTCCCATTGTCCCCAATGATATAGTCCGGATCAGCTCCGAACAACTCACCGACATCACCTACGAATCTGGTGCTGTCAGAGACGCCGCAGACGGGTGTGCCACGGATAGGCAAACCCCAAAGAGCACTCACATCCTGGAGAGTCACCGTCATATCTCCGAATGGCATGTGAAACGTATGCGTCTCGGGACGCCATCGCTCCCCAGTCCAGCGATGAGAGAAGCATTGATGATGCTTTTCTCTGTCCGCACGATGTCCACAACCTGGTAGAGACCCAGGCTGATAAGGTACGGAGCCATCATATCGTAATATTACATGTGAGGACACCGCAACTTCACATCTAACAGACCAGTGTCCTGCGTTGAAAAAGGTAATCCGCATGGTGATAACATTTAAACCCAACAAAATTTAAAGAAATCTAAGAAAAGGAACATACCTCACGCGAAGCCAGTGAGACTCGGTGCTCGCTGTGGGGAATCCACATGAGAGGACTGATGTGCTCCGTGCTGCTGGTACTGATCAGCTCGTCCACTACTGGCCGTGCTCTAGGCATCCTGATGTCTAAAATAACCTAATTTCGGTAAAATTACGCTTAATTAGCCTAATTATGGTAAAAAATGCCAAAATACACTAAATATTGGTCAACTGTGCTAATTACACTAAATTATGCTTAATTAGCCTAATTATGGTAAAAAAAACCAAAATACCCTAAATATTGGTCATCTGTGCTAATTTCGGTCAAATTACGCTTAATCGGCCTAATTATGGTCAAAGTAACCAAAATACACTAAATATTGGTCAACTGTGCTAATTACACTAAATTACGCTTAATTAGCCTAATTATGGTAAAAAAGGCCAAAATACCCTAAATATTGGTCATATGTGCTAATTTCGGTCAAATTACGCTTAATCAGCCTAATTATGGTCAAAGTAACCAAAATACCCTAAATATTGGTCAACCGTGCTAATTACACTAAATTAAGCTTAATTAGTCTAATTATGGTAAAAATGCCAAAATACCATAAACATTGGTCAACTGTGCTAATTTCGGTAAAATTAAGCTTAATTAGCATAATTATGGTAAAAAGGACCAAAATACACTAAATATTGGTCAACCGTGCTAATTTCGGTAAAATTACGCTAAATCAGCCTAATTCTGGTAAAAAAGACCAAAATACACTAAATATTGGTCAATTTAGCTATTTACACTAAATTACAACAATATACTCTAAATTCTAACACCTAAACCCTAAATCCTAAACCCTAAAATAAATAAATTAAAAATTAAATTAGATAAAAAAAAAATTTACCTCAAAGAAGAGAGAATTCTGTTGAGAGATGAGAGAATTGTGAGAGGAGAGAGAGAAAAAGGGGTATATATAGGGTTTTTTGCGGATTAAAAAAAAGAAAAAAAGAAAAAAAAAAGAGTAAACCGGTCATTTTCTGGCCGGTTTGGGTATTTTTAGCGAAAGTTTTGAACTCCGGGTATAATTAATAATTTGTATTAAACTTTGGATATTAATAAAGATGTCGGGGATTTAGGTGTGACAATATCTTGGTGAATATTAGAATAAATATCTTACTTCGTACTTAGACGAGTAAATGTTGAAGATTAAGTCACTCATAATATTTATAAAAAAAAAATTTATTTGAATTTTGAACCTACAACTTTTCACACGGAAACATTTTCTTTATTACTCGCGATTGAAAACGGATTCTCATTTTACTTCTTACTTGAGTTATCAAATAAACAGTAAAACATAAAAATATGATAAGTAAAGACAAAATAAGTTAAATCACCTCTTCCAACATATTTTAATCCAAATATGGACCCACTATCACAAATAAAAGTTATTTTTTAACATCTTACTCATTCAAACGAATTAATATACTGCACAATTAGACTGTTAAACGAGATTTAAAAAAAAAAGTAAAATGAGTAAGTAATTTAATTCATTTGAAATTTAAATAACAATCAAACATAACCGGTACAGCTGTACCGTAATTTGTTTTTATAAAGGAATAGGAGGATTTTTTTTTATAAACCATAATTAAAAAAAAATTTAGGAAACCAACATGATTACTTTTTTTTTTATAAAACCATAAGAATCAAAATGCCATTTCGGTCCGCTATTTTTTTTTTGGACCGAAATGACATTTTGATTCCAACTAGTTTCACAGCTTTTCCAAATCCAACAGCCTTAACGTAGTGAATATAAATTAATACAAGTCTTAAATTCATAGTCTACTTAATACATAGGCTAGTGAATATAAATTATGTCTTAAACGTGGTGAATATAAAAAAAACATAGGCTACTTAATACAAGTCTTAAATTCATAGTCTTACAAAAATATTAATACAAACATTAATACAAATTAACGTAGTGAATATAAAAAAAGCATAGTCTGTGGCGGTTGATCTGAAAAGCTATGAAACTAGTAGGGACCAAAATGCCATTTTGATCCGGGGAAAAAAAATAGCGGACCGAAATGGCATTTCGGTTCTTATGGTTTTTGTAAAAAAAAAAAAGTAATCATGTTGGTTTCCTCAATTTTTTTAATTATGGTTTATAAAAAAAAATCCCGAATAGGGGGGCAATAGGATGAGAAGGTACTTTGAATACCAAATTTTCCCCGAAATTTTTAATATTCGAAAAAAATAAACAAATATCGCTATTGGGTATCATTTTGACGGAATTTCGAAATGTAGGTAGGATGAATTGGTTTATCCCGTCCCACGGGACGGGTCATTTTAACCTGTTTCACTAAATTCAAATTCTAAACCCAAACTAATTAACTAAGTAGATATGGAACGCTGTTAATATCCATCATGTCCGGCCAAAAAAAAACAAAGAAAAATCTGGGACATTAATATCTATCCCGTCCGACCCAAAAGAAAAAAGAAAAAATAAAAACTGTCAATTAATGCATTGACACACGGAGTCTTTAAATGGAAGCAAACGGAAGTATTGACTGACATTGTTGTTTTCTGAAAATAGCTAGTTGTTTGTACCGGATCGGAACTCTTCAATTCTTTGATCAAACGGACCAGGATGACGTGGCTAAAAAAGATTGTTTTTTTCAGTCAAACGTTGTCATCTAGTGTTGAAATTAGAATCTCGCATGCAAGCTAACATTTTTTTCTTTGGTAGAAGAAGCATGCTGCTCAACAGAAAAAAAACAAGTCTCACCACACGTTTTGAACTAAAATCAAACCCAAGTCTCCTTGGACGGGACGATCTATCCCATCCCTGATTTTTTTTTTCGGTCGGACGGGAACGAGTATAGTGTCCCTGATTTTTTTTCCTGTTCAGTTAATTTGATCAACGGTGATTTGAGCAAACGGGGATGAGTTAGTGGAACTGGTTAAAATAACCCGTCCCGTGAAACGGAATAAATTAACCCGTCCTATCTACATTTTGAAATTCCGTCAAAATGATACCCAATAACAATATTTTATTTATTTATTTTCGATTAATAAAAATTTGGACAAATTTCCCCTTCACCTGACATGACATGTAGTACGATGTAGCCTCCTTTGACTGGCATCTCTTAACCCAATTTGCTTCTGAGACTGGAGTTCTTTTTCCCTCACCGGCAGGTTGAATTAAGAAAGTTATGTACGAAATGACATTAACATATATACCCTTTTTAATTATTTTTATCATATCAGAATTATATACTCTGATACAATAATTTAGAACCCAACTCGTTTGCACTCGATTTATTTGCATTATAGTTTCAAGGCAAATTTAATAATTATGCGCATCATGTGTCATATCGATATAAATAGGATGAATAAGTACCGATTTCAACAAAAATACCGTTCATTTTTTTTTAATATTAATTCATACACTGTCTTCAATACCATGTATGTTACGTATGTACCGTGTTGTATAAGAAAGAAGGAATTTATCCAGAGAAACAAAAAAGGAGCTAGTAGCCTACTACTATTACTACTACTACTACTACTACTCTGCACAAGGCACAGTTGGTATTAAAGAGGGGGGGGAAGAAACTAAAATAAAAGGAAACCATAATTATTCTCAATTTAGTACCCTGTTTGGCATTAATTCCCGGAATAAATTCCTTTTGTCGCCACCTAAGAGGGATAGGTGCACAGCAGACGGAATAATGTGTCCTAACTCTGCACTTGGAATGATGGCTTTGGGGTACAATTACAAACAGGTTGCACAACAGCTTTACACCCTTTTTTGGGCTTTGTTATTTGTCCATTTCTCAGTTCTCATCGCTTCAACTAATACTAATAAATCCAGAACTTTTTTTATTGATAGAAATTAATATAAAATATTACTATTATAAGATTTCAAAAGGATTGTTTCAAAGTATAACCGCAAATAAATGGTATCAAATGGACGATCTTTTTTGTTTTTACAAAAATAATGCGCTCTGTACGATAGGTCGCAAGTTTAAAACTCGACAGGAATAATATTTTGAGAATATTAAATAGTTTGGTGGTTTGACTTCTAACATTTACTCAAACAAAAGTATGTACGGTTTTTTTAATAAAAAATTGAACAATGTCAAGAAATTTGGAGCAACTATTAAGTAATTTTAATTTGAAGCAAACAATCTTGATTTGTAGACAACTCAACTCTGGTACACTAATGATAAAATAAGAAATAAAAACATTAACAGTGTTGTTTTGACTTTATGTAACATACAAATGATTTATTTCTCTTATTTGAATACTATTATCGGTAAACGTATAAAGTTAAATTAGCATTGTGAATATCTTTATCAAATAAGAAAAGAGGATTGGACGATCTGGATTGAAACTAAAAAATTATGTTACCTCAGAGGATGCAGACTCAAGCAGGGATGATCCAAATAAACATGAATTCGTATCATCTGCATTAACTCAAAAAATAATCTTTTGAGTTAATGTATCTGTACCGTCCGATTAGCTTTAAGATTCGTGCCAATCAGATCTGCACTAATATTAAAGGGTACCCTGTTTTTATAGGCAGTGCCAGATTGACTCCGTTTAAAATCAGACGGCCGAGATATATTAACTCAAAATATATTCTTTTGAGTTAATGCAGACGATGCAGACTCAATAAACACAAGGGTAAATAGTTGACTCCCTCTGGATTTTGAAATAAAATTATAACCCGTCATTTTATTACACATCTTTAGTGAACAAGTTTGCCTACCCCTGACTAAATTTCTAAGTCCGTCCCTGGACTCTAGTGCATACCCTCTGCTTTAAGATTTGCGCCAAGTTAAAAAGGACGATACATATCTCTCATTCTTCACAGTATGATACCGCATTGGATCTGAACTCCTAGGAAAGAGGCATGCGATGAGATTTTGCTTGACTTTGCTTTTGGATGGTAAAAGGTTGTAAAAAGAAGAAAAGGACGAAGAAAAAAGTAGGAAGAAAAGGCAAGGAAAGCGCCGTAATTATTGGCGTGTACAGGAAGGCGTACAGATACGAATTTTTTTTATAAATCATAGTTAAAATTTTTTTTACAAAACTAACATGATTATTTTTTTTTTACAAAAATTATAAGAACCAAAATGATATTTCGGTCCGCTATTTTTTTTTATTCCGGACCGAAATGACATTTCGATCCATACTAGTTTCAAAGTTTTCAGATCAGCTGCCGCAAAAAATCCAAAAAGGAGACCGGACCGAAATAGCATTTTGGTCCCGCTCAATTTTTTTTTTCCAACCCGACAACAGCAAACCCTAAAAAAAAAAAGTTCGGACCGAAATGACATTTCGGTTCTTATGATTTTTATAAAAAAATAAAGTAATCATGTTGGTTTTATAAAAATATTTTTTTTAATTATAATTTATAAAAATAAAATTGTACAGATACTACTGACACAGCAGCAGCTGCTGCTCATCCCTGTAAATTATGTATTGTTGCAAAATATGAAATTGAAATGAACTCTGCATGGGCAACTGGACAAAGCGTGATTTACTGATTCGGATCAAATTCAATACCAAACGCCACCATTCTCAATTAATTGACCTCTGAATATTTGCTTCCACTGTACAACCATTACCTCGCTATCTGTAGTATGTACCTGTACCTCCTCCTGTGGCCCCTTACCTTATTTTTCATGTCTACTTGTCTTTCTTTTCTTCCATTTAATACTACTTCACTGTATTTTATTGTTTAATTAAATAAAGAAATTGGGTTTTGTTTTGTCCAAAGGATTTTGAATAAATTTTCTTTATTTAATCTAGCTCAAGGTGGAATGCACGCGGACCTCTTTAATATTCGTGTGAATTCTGATCCTTTTTTTATATATATATATTTTTCCCTTAGAAAATGGTCCTTTTTTGAAGAGGCTGTTGTGTATAGCCTATATAGCTAGCCTAGGTCATTGAAATGCTGTAGGTTGCCTTACATACGCAAGGATAAAGTCTGATACTTCTCTGGCTTTGGCGTTTTCATGGGGACTTAACACCTTTTCTTGTATGAATACACATGCAGTGTAATTGTGTAAAGGATTTCATATGCTTTTTTATGATACTCATGATGTTTCACAAATATAGAAACAGATCACTTGTATCTTGTCCATGCATATATGCTGCATCGTCAGCGCTACTGTTTCAACTTTCAAAGGAATTTTCTCTTCTTTTATATATCATCTTTGAAGAATAAATAAAAATATATAAATTTGTAATTGAATGCTTCAAAAATAAAGTAGCGCTCGAGATATTCTTAATTTGGAGGTGAAATAGAAATTAGACTAACAAATTAACATAGATAATCAGATAAGTACGTATAATTAGTTGGTTTTTGCAATTAATTTGTTGTGTTTCAAATGCTAATAAGATTTTAATTCTAGAGGTGATTAATTTGGACAGATTGCAAGCTTACAATCCTACTGAAAGAGTATAATCTCGGATGTCGAACAGGGGCGGACCAAGCTTAGGTCAGAGGAGGGGAGGGGGGCAATTGCCCTCCTAGATTTTGAAATTTAATAGAAATTTATATGTCCGGAAAGACTTTGTCCCCCTGGAATTTTATTTGCCTCCCTCCAGAATTTTGATTTGTAATTAATGTTAAAATTGGGGTTAAAATTAAGATAAATTTCTTGAATTCTGATTGGTAATTAAGATTAGAAGTCAGAGTATTAAAAATTAGAAATTAAATCATTGTTTTTTATCTATTATCCGATTAGCTAATGGGTTTGAACTCGATTAACTATTTAAACCCGGTTCGCTATTTTCTTGCCCTCCTCCCGACAAAAATCCTGGATCGGCCCCTGATGGTGAACCACACGGATAATTTTTAGTCACCAAATTCTTAATTGTTCAATTATCTAAACTAAACGAGTTTTAAGCTAGAAAATTAAATTTCCTAAGTTAATCAAAAAAAATGTTCGTAGACTTTGATTACAAACTTTCTTACGTATGCGTGCGAACAAGAGTTGCGTTGGAGGCCCCACCCGTCAGTAACTCTTGAAACAGCGCAACGGGACCTTTTGCCTATTGGATTTGGAGGAGACCAGATTGCAAAATGAAGCCGTAAGCCCAGCGTGCGGATCTGTCAGGATGGAGGGCCCATGAAAACAATCCAATCAGAATTCAGAATTCAGAGCAAGAAAGAAAAAGGACTCGGATAAATCATCATATATTCATATTCACGGGTGGTAATATTGTTCTCTTTGGACATTGAAAATTGGTTACAAATTTAAAATTGAATCTTCAGAAAAAAGTTTAATTGTTATTGCCTTTGAAAAATAAATGAAACTATACTAATAATGTGGTTTTACAAATAAAAGACTGATGGAACCGTATCATTAATGTGATTCCCAGTAGCTCTCTGACAAATATGTGGTCATGACAGGGTTTAAGATTTGAAAACACTAGAACTGCACTAATCAGTTCCGCAAAGGACCGAATAATGGAACCACACCATTGGTGCATTTCCCAGCAGCTTTCGGTCAAAAATGCGGTCAATATTAGTTTTCAAGACAAATATGTGATCAATATGGAATTTAAGATCTGAAAAATAATGAAATCACACTATTGGTGCGGTCCACAAACCTACACTTGGTGGACCTGTTCTATTACTGTGGTTCCATTTATTTTTCGAAGAAAAAAAAAATCAATCTATTTTCCAAAGATTTTATTTTAATTTCTAAATTAAAAAATCAAGGGAGAGTGTACATGGAAGTTTGCAAATAATTATAATTAAATCATCAAGCCCACAAATTACTAATAATAAAATTCAATAAATAGAGTTTAAATGATCAAACAATAGTTAGGAGAATCTTTTTGTTATCATCTGATTTTCAAATATTTCTAGATATTACTTTAGATTGCCATAATTATTCTCTTAATATAAGAAAATTAAAATTTTAAGAAGACCAATCAATGATAATCAATGATGATCAATGATGATCATTGCATATTTGCATTGCAGGTTACAGAACCATTAAAAATGAATATGGTGTCATGCGTCTCACGCTGTAGCAAAAATGAGGTTGATTTCACATATACTTTTTTATCTGAAAAATCCTAAAGAATATTTTTTAATATGAAAATTTCTAACAGGGAATGGCCAGCGGGAGACTAGGATCAGAGATAATGCACAAACAGAACTACAGAAGTTGAACAAAAAAAAGGCTGCCAACGTGGGCCCACCCCACTTCCTGTCTCTACTGCATGCAGTAGTGGATTTGCAGTTTGCACACAATTGGGTTTTGTTCTTCTATGAACTTATTAGAATACTATAATTAATTCATATTAAAAGATCCTTTACTAAAAATAAAAAAAAGATCCGCCAATGTTGGCTTTCAGTATTAGGACATTTTTTTTTGTCGTTGATAAATATATATCTAATAAACTCTATCAGGTAAAGGTAAGTTGATGAAGGATATAAAATGAGGAAATGCACACAAGTCCACACTAGGCCATGCCACAGAAATACTGAAAAACAGAAACCAAGATGCAAGTCCATGATCGTGTCCTTTCCCACAGAGGAAAAGGTTAATAACTTTGAATGGAATTTTCCTTCGTTACTGGTACAACGCCATCATTTATCCCCTGGTACCGGGGCCCACTGTTTCCTCTCGTACCAGTACTGGTTTTATTAACACCTTATACTCTTTATCGGCATATATATGATATATCTCCTTGCATTATTCTTAAAGTTCAAACAGGAGTTTAATACGAGGTTTAACTACAACCGAGTCTCCGTTTCTTGTTTGCTTTTTTGTTGGTATCTATTTGGTTTGCATTGTTTGTTTTGTTTGTGTCAGCTTAGTTTCAATTCGTCAGTGCAGAATTGAATTGTCATTGGATTCTCATACACACCAATTCATTCAACTTTTTTTTAATGCGCATTGTAATAAGACTAAGAACCTCATTAAAAAAGAAGTTGATACTGCCTAGTGCGCACTGGTACCACCGTGCCAGTACAAGACATATCCTGGTACACGGTGCTCAACATTAGAAAGCCATGGTTCAACTCAAGCACTATAATTATGCACCATATTAAAAGAGATATAAAAGAGATATAAAAGCCACAGCTACTATCATTGCTAACTGGAAAAGTGATTCATTCCCCTGTCATATGTCACATGCTATTAACAAATCCATTTTTAGCTACGACCTTAAATGGTATCCCAATGAACAGAGCCTGCATTTTTGACAGTGTTGGAGCCCACCCACCGTGTCCCGGTACGTCGTTAGTGATTTTAAATTACCTAAATGCTAATGAATTACAAGATTTTAAAGTATTACTGTAAGTGCTATCGACGTGAAGGTTTTCCTTAGAGGCAAAGTTAGACTTTTAAGTTATGAGGTCAAATATGTATTGAGGATCAATTATATAAAATTTTCACAGTTCAGTATGGATGTCAATTTTACACTACCCATAGTATTTTACTTATATTATATATAAACACACAAAATTTAAAAATGAATGGAGGTCAATTGACCCCATTCATACACACTGAATACATCCCTGATTTTCTAGCAGTATTGAGAATAATCTAATTCTTGATGGAGAAAAGACTGATGTAAATTGTCTTTATCTTTTATACTTTCATTTTGTAAAATCTTTAGTAACAAAATCACTGTTTTTCAAAAAAAATTGGTCCATCCGAATACATTAACTGTGTATATATCTAAAAAATAAAAATTCTAAAAAATATTAAATTTGGTCTCCAAACACATTTTAATGTGGAGATCATGTTGGGCAGTTCGAGTCGATTGTTAAAACTTTGAAAATGGAGATATGGATGTGAGACATGAAAGACATAAGGCATTTGAACCCTGCTCAACCCTCCTTATATATACAGTATTATGTATGGAAAACTACTAATAAATAAACAAATAAGCTAATTAACAAACAAACAGATCTAGAAGTAAATAAGTAATTGAATGAATAAAATAAATGAAGAATAAAATTGTGCTTAACTTTTGTTCTACACCCATTAATGCCACAATTCCAAATCTGATTACATGCAGTAATTTGTTTTACTTATCAGAATAGAACAAAAAGCATTCGAGTAATAAGAGACTCCGTTCAGTACGTATACAGAGAACAGAGGAAAAAAAAAATGAAGATTAATTATATGCCCATGCAAAAACAATGAGAAGGACCACATGAAACAAGCCAAAACTCTTGAGATATTGTGCTGTATATACAAGCTACGTGCTGATGTGCTCTAATCATGAAAATTTGTTTTTATATATTCTGAGCACCGCAAATCGGACAATGCTCTTTGGTGATGGCTAATTTTGAAGAGATGTATTATCAAATGAAAAATAAAAGAAGAAATTGAAAAGATCTCTAAGCACAATTAAAAAAGCTACTGGAGAAAGAGGTACTTTTGTCAGCTTCCACTTGGTGTCTCACTCAGCTCTTAAATTTCTCTATTCAAAATTCAAAAACCAAATTGCAAAAAAAAAAAAAAAAAAATTCAAAAACCAAGTTTTTTGTAAAACAAAATGTTTTTCTACTTTTGCAATAAAAATATTGTGAATTCGCTGGACAAGTAAAAGACAAGGTGTTTTTTAAGAATTGCTGTTAAAACTTGAAAAAAGATCTCCGGTTGGGAACCAATTTGGATCCGATGCCCATCGGACTCAAAGTGAGTTCAATGGGTTCGATGACCGTCCGATATGCTTTAAGATTTGCGCCCGCAACTTTCGCGTCTGCTTTAAAATTCGTGCGCACGAATCTTAAAGTGGATCGGACGGTCCCTAAACCCATCGGACCCAAGCTGTTCTCCTCCGGTTGTACCTGTACATTGACCCCATAATGAAATTATAAACCCACTTCAGAACATTATTATTTGTTTAAACAAAAATATTTTCTGATTTGCCAAGGTATGATGTGCCTCCTTACTGTTTATCTGTGATCACTAAAATGTGTGATTAACATATCTGTTTCCTATCAAGGCATTTTAATCTGAATTAGACCATGGGGCCGTGGGAAGTTATCCTCTGCGGAGTTCTATAAAACTCCGCAGGTGCGGAGCAAATGAACTGACTAGATTAACTCTCAGCCGCTTTGTGATCGGGCTAACGGAGGGGCAGTATTATTGTGCTTTTAGATTCGTGCAAAGTTAAAACTAACGGACCACTAACGGACTAGATTAAAAGAACCGCAGGCTGCGGAGCTTTTAAGCTCCGCAGAGGATAACGTTCCTGGGGCCGTAGTCTACAACGGGTACGTGAGTATCCAATGCGGTACCTTACTGTCAAGAGACGGACGCAGAAATTTAATCAGGAATAAGCAAAAAATTATGAGAAGAGTATAAATTTCAGTCTTCAGCGAAATAAAAAAGTCAAACTTAGATTGTGTGGAAAAAAATACAAGCAAGTCAGCGGCCGTGAAGAAAACGAGTTGGGCTCGGTCGTCTGATCATGATCTGGGCCAATCCGATCCCAGGTGAAACGCACGGGGTATCTGCAATATTTGTGCCAATACGGGTCGGATGGTCTGGATTCATTCTGCATTCAGAGGATACGAATTCTAAATTATATGGTCTCATTTTTTAGATTCGTGCAAGGTTAAAACATACGATGTGAATCTTGTTCTACACGGTAGGGTACCAAGTACCAACCCTTATTTTTTAAGTTCAAGGATAATCGAGTAGAATTTAGGCCCAGTATATTAATAAATGGGCTATTTGCAGTTCATTATTAAAATTCATACCAGACATCTAAAGCTAGGCCCAATGGCCATGTTCAGCAATGAGGCTTAAGAGTTTAAGCTGTGCTAAGGAGTTGTTTGGCTGACAAAGGCTTAGAGTGTATAAAGGTGCTAAGGAGGAGCTCTAAGGAGATACTGTGCTGTAAGCCTGAGTTTTTATCAACTTAAGAATTTGTTCTAAGGAAGCTTAAGAAAAGTGCTCTAAGCCTGTTTAAGGCACAGCGAGGGTCAACGATTTGAGTCTGACAGATTCACATCAATTCGATCTGAGTGCAGTTAAAGCCATTTCAAAACGGGTGGATCACTTTCTCTTAATCTTACTTGATTTTACCAGAGTTGAGAAATGTAAGTTTCCATTATTTCAGAAAATTCACAGTAAAAAGATACCATCTGATGAAAAAAAAAGCACTTTTTTCCCCACCAATGATCGTTTTTAATTTAGGCTTTTGTTGAAAACCATGCATTGCAATATTTGATATGTATATTGCTAGTTATGAGACCCTTGTAAATATGTTGATAAAACTTAAAATCTTATTTTAATCATAAAATTTGTATGTTTTTTTTTTGTTTTTTTTGCGGATACAATTTGTATGTTAAAGTTAAACTGATAACGATAACTATGTATTTGCATCATTTTTTGTTGGCTCGGTAGAAAGAATAACGGTCTAATCTTTAGTCTAAAAGGGCATTCAAATTAGTGGAATTAATTGATGTTTCAATAATTTTTCAGGAAAAGATTAAATATTGGTGCATACCCTGCTATGAAAGCACTATTGCTAGGAATCCATATCCTCTGACGGTGCATACCCTGCTTTGAAAGCACTATTGCTAGGAATCCATATTCTCTGAGGTGACAGAATATTTTTGTTTAGATCCGAACTGTCTGATCAGAATCCGAACCAATACGACCTGAAATGGAATGCACATGGCCTCATCAATATTCAGGCAGATTCTGATCAGACGGTTCGGATCTAAACAGAAATATGTTGTTACCTTGGGCAATATGAGTTCCTCTTGTTGGTTCTGCTAAAAGCCTAACTTGCACTATTGCTAGGGTTTACATCAGGAAGCACTAATTCAATACAAAATTATGAATAGTTTTCAACTCGAAGTTATGTAACCCACTAATTGAAATTTTAAATCAATTCTCTAATTTGACACCTTGTGAAACCACTGTGCCCTTTTCTGTAAACAAGCTACTCATTAGGAATATTTACCTTTAAATAACTTGCAAGAAAGATTATATTGATAACAAACACATTTGACATTCATTACAATTGACCAAAGATCAATTACAATCAATTAAGTAAAACAACAGATATGTTATATATAGCTAAGATAGGTTGTGTATCAGCTTTAATTAAATTCGAAATATTAGTAGTTACAATTTTATTAGTACTTTGATCAATAACCTAACAATTTTCAAATTGCACCAAGTTTGATACACGAACTATCTAAATTAGATATAACATTTCTACTGTTTTACTTTTCGATTTTGATTATCATTTTGTCAGTTTCTGCAGTTGTCATGCAAAAACGACATCATATACTTGACTTCTAAAGATATCAGCGACTACCAATCCAAAAACTCTGGTACCATGTCGGTAATCTTTAGACAACTGATGCTGCCTGTGACACCGAACCTTGTGCAGATATTCAATTCAGCATTTGAAATATATCCGTCATGAAAGCAGTATAAGTATAGGTTGCTCCATCAAAACAGTCTATAAAAAGCACGATATAAGCAATAGAGTGATAAGGCATTAAAAAGAAAGAATTTAAAAAGGGTGTTGTTTGAAATTATTCTGGATCTTAGTTGCAAATATTACAAATTGGTGCATCTTATTTTCAAAAGGTTTAGATATATGGGGCGCTAGAGGTGGCAAAATCTCACCTGACCAAAAGGAGTCATCCGAACTATCTAAACCCTAACCCTACCTTGATCCCCAACCTGACTAGATCTTAACCCACAGTGACCCAAACCCGAGCTGAACAAAAGCTTGACCCACAGACATAACCACTTAATTCCTCAACCCAACTCAAAACCTAGTTTCAATCCAGGCCGCCTGATCCCGGATAACCTGAACCCAAAATGACACAGGACCTGCGACAACCCAAATAACCTGAGAAACAAAAGAACCCCAAGATGAACCCAAAATGACCCGACCCAGATATGACTGAATTCAGATCCAATGCAATACCGCACCGAGTCAAATGAGATCTGAGTTGTTCGTTTTAATCCGGCACGAATCTCAAAATGTACCCCCCCCCCCCTTCCCAATATTCTAAATAGGCACAGATGTGACTTGGTTCTGGCTGGGAGTATCCTACACGGTCCGGTTAGATGCAGTGAAATTTGCTTAGTCCCAAGAAAGAAGTTCAGAGACTTTCTGCTGGACAGTAGCTTTTACCTGGCGAACCGGGAGAAGCCCTCCTTTCAGCACAGGAGTAGAACTCAGGTCAATGCATCATCTCCAATCTATGCCATTCGTAGGAGGTGTTGATTGGTTTGGCATATCAAGGCTGTACAAATCAACCCAACAACATCACAACTATGTACCAGGGAGTTCATATCACCTGATTTAACGCAAACTTTGAGTTTAAATCTAGACTGTCCGATTTGCTTTCGCAAGAAAATTAAAGGGACCCCGTGCATTCCACCAAGGATCAGATTGGCCCTGATTCTGATCAGACAATCCGGATCTAAATTCAAAATTTGAGTTACTTCAGAGGATTCGGACTCGGAAAGTGGTACATCACAAGAATTCCATCTGGCAAGACTAATAAATTTAACAAATTAGAATGATAACGTGTCTCACCTACAATTTTGTGGTACTCTCCATGAAAAAGCATAAGCTTTCTTCAAACTTGGCGGTAAGGAGCGATAATACCTCCAATCCTCTAAAATAACCTTCAAATCATGTATCTTACTTTTCAGCCCAATGCAACAATTTGCATGCATGGTGCAAACCTTCTCAAAATATTGGCTAGGTTCACAAATTCCACCAAAATATGTAGTACTCAAAAACCTCATATCAACCCCAATATCTGTAATAAATTCATCATGCTTTATGAAATTGAGCACATGTTGGTCATGGAAACCAGGATAGTTCAACTGAGAAGTGTACCAAAATTTGTAGAATTCTATGGTTCGGTTGTTTGATCTTACGTAGCCAAAACCTCCATTAGCGATGTTTCTTAAATCGCTTGAATCACCTGTAAAATGGTCACAAGCAATTTGAAAATCGGCATCTGGATGGAAATATGGAAATGGATTTCGAAACCACATAATGTCAGCATCCTGAAATAATTCAAAAAATTGCATCAAAATTTATTTCAGATAAAAACTCTCGCCTAGCACTAAAATATTTAAAAAAAAAATACATTTCTACTGTCTTCTACAGAAACAGTACTTATATGAACTAAACAAGAATTTCAGCTTGAACATACTTTTGTTATTGTTACCTGACATTTACTGAAATAAGGGATTGCACTTCAACATAACAACTAAAAAATATAATACTTGGTTGTAAATTTCAGGCAAAACTTACTGAGAAAATGAAGCTATATCCTTTTCTAAGAACAACTCTGAAAAAATTAACCCTTCGCCACATCATTCTTAAATACCCTTTGGACATGAAGCTCTTCTCTCCCGAAAAATCGACCCCTTCTGTTATTAGTGCGAAACAATGTGCATGAATGGCCATGCATCTCTTGTATGCTTTCATATCCAATGAGACGATAACAAGGTGATTTAGGAGATGATGTGTCGTTTCACCGCTACGGAAGCTCTCCATGAAGAGGTCTATGACTGACCCCGGGTTGGCCCATGCAGCATTAAGTGTGGTTAAAATTACCGTTTTATCCCTCATAGAAGCCGCTTTTAAAACTCGCTCAAGTCTTATGTCCTCATTATCCTATAAGAAAATAAAAATCAGAAATTTGATTTCTTCACATAAGAACAAGAATTCATATTATCAATTTCTCAAGGGATAGAAATGTCATTGTACCCGGCTCCCAGCACACACTGGTTTATACTGAGGTTACTGCTACAGTTTTGGTATATGTTTCCACGCTTTACTAACAGAGGGATATAAATTTAGGAAAGCATTGGATATAAGAAAAAACAGTGTTAAATTAAGTGATACTCAGTTATTGCACAGTTCCTTGGGCATGATTATAGAATGTATCATCTACTTCTCAATTTCCAGAAGTAAAATTTTTGGTATATTTTCTTTAGGACCTGTTGGGGGGGGGGGGGGCCACAAGATTGCATGCAACGGGATTTATGGGTGTGGGATCCTATGATGCAATATTTGGAATCCATCAGCACAGAAACAGATCGGAAGGCTCGGGAATGAACCATTTGAATGAATGAGAAATTTAATAAGAATAATTTAGATTTTGAAGAATTAACCGATTCAAAATAAACAAGAATCAATATATGAAAATCCAGTAACATAGATGGAACTGGTGCTGCTAGTGGCAATTACATATAGGTCATGTTCACATAATTCTGAATCTTAGGTTCAAACCCAAACAATGGAATCAATTGAGTAAACACAGAGCACTTGTTTCTTCCTGACATCAACTGCTGCCATCTACACTCACTTTTCTTTTGACAGCTATAAGTGCTGGTTGGGAAGAAGAATTGCAGAGAAACTCATGTTTTAAAGGCATCTAATCGGAGAAGTATTTTCTTTTTTCGTTATCAACCACAATAATTTTTAACATTTGCATTATTATATTTAACATAAAATTATAGCTTTACAAAGCTAAGAATAACTTGTGCTAGTCCGGAATAAAATAAGGTTTCACGGAACATCAATGTTTAAATATCATATTCTGTAAGGATAAATTTGCAATATCAAACTTATAAGAGTGAGGCTACGGTGCTATGCATAGCACGGATTGGGTCCGTGCTACGGCTCAAAATTTGACTTTTCAAAATCCTAACGGTTGATCCGAACCGTTCAACATGATTATAAAATGAATATGTACTTGCAAACCAAATTTTACATTCTTTCGAATTTTTTTAGATAGGCTGTTTTTGGATGGTCCACAATGTTCAGATCAAGTGATTTTCGAAAAAATAGTAAAAAAATTCGAAAAAATGTAAAATTTGGTTTGCAAGTACATATTCATTTTATAATCATGTTGAACGGTTCGGATCGACCGTTAGGATTTTGAAAAATCAAATTTTGAGCCGTAGCACGGACCCAATCCGTGCTATGCATAGCACCGTAGCCTCACTCAACTTATAATTCATAATTTCATATGCTTGAAATCAGATGCTGGTACAAAACTGGCCTTCTTTTCTAATTAATGCTTTAGACTTCATATATTTATATTTTAATTTTATAATTGCTACGGAATAGTAAAGAGGAGTTCACTATTTTCTTTGGAAATAATCAAGGTTATACATGATACCCTACACCTGAAGGATACCCCGCTGATTTCAACCGTAAAAACTTCAAGCAAAACGAAAAAAAAAAAAAAAAAGTAAGTGGCAACCCAATGTCAGAACCTAAAAGGAGAGATAGTTCATTTCGTCAAAACTAACCAGAGTAATAGAGTCGAAAGAATCACCGTCAGTAGACATCATCCCTAGATTCTGAGGTTCCAGCCACGACAAACGACCAAATGGCGAGGCCAACCATCCAGCATGATAGAGTATGGACAAGGCGAAAGAGATACCCAAAAAGAAGAGAAGCGCGATGAAGAAGATCCTGATTGAGGCTACGCCACCGCTGCCGGTCCGGTGGTATCGATGCTTTCCCATCCGGTTCCCGCCAAATGACGGTGTTCTCTTCATATAGGTATGGCGGTGGAATCGTTCTAGGGCTGACAACGGCACCTGATTCTCCGACAGCTCGGCTCGAGTGGGGAAGGTTTTTGTGAAAATTTCGGAGAGGGTTTTTCCGTTTTAAGAGCATAGACCAAACGTTTAGCAAAGCGCGCGTCACTTAATTTGCAAACCACTCCGCCAAAATGCAAACCACTCCATCGCTGGTGGAGGCGCATAATGTCTCCACTCTTCACCAACAAGAGTCCTCTCCGGTTTGCAAACTACTCCATCGCTGGTGGAGGCGCATAATGTCTCCACTCTCCACCAACAAGAGTTCTATCATTTATCATTCTATGTAAACAAGTTATTTCTGGGCTGTGACATTTTGTTCAACGGCGCAGATAATCTGGGAGTCATTAAATGCACGGTTCTAAGAACATCTGCAAGATGGATTGTTTATAAATTGCTAATTTGATGTGGAAGATTGCTAATCTAATTGCTGGATTGTACCATAATTGCTTAATTAGCAAATTTGCTTTAAAAGCAAACGTTTTGTTAATGACACGTGGCTAATTAATGTCGCAGACTCAATTAGTCGCAAACCCTGAAACAAAGATACCACAAACTTAGAGCATCTACAATTGACCAAACGTTTAGCAAACCACGTCACTTAATTTGCAAACCACTCCGCTAAAAATTTGCAAACCACTCCATCACTAGTGGAGACGCATAATGTCTCCACTCTCCACCAACAAGAGTCCTCTTAGATCACGTGACAACTCATGTGCAGCTCATTTATTGTCCCTCCTGATTCTCTATGCCAATCAGTTATATCATTCTATGTAAACAAGTTATTACTGGGTTGTGACATTTCGTTCTACGCCGCAGATAATCCGGGAGTCATTAAATGCACGGTTCTAAGAGCATCTACAACAGGGATTGTTTATAAATTGCTAATCTGATGTGGAAGATTACTAATTAATTGTTGGGTTGTACCATAATTGCTTAATTAGCAAATTTGCTTTAAAAGCAAACGTTTTGTTAATGACACGTGGCTAATTAATGTCGCAGACGCAATTAGTCGCAAACCCTGAAATAAAGATACCACAAACTTAGAACCGTGCATTTAATGACTCCCGGATTATCTGCAGCGTAGAACGAAAATGTCACAGCCCAGTAACAACTTGTTTACATAGAATGATAGAACTGATTGGCACAGACAATCATGAGGGACAATAAATGAGCTGCACATGAGTTGTCACGTGATTCGGAGAGGACTCTTGTTGGTGGAGAGTGGAGACATTATGCGCCTCCACCAGTGATGGAGTGGTTTGCAAATTTTTGGCGGAGTGGTTTGCAAATTAAGTGACGTGGTTTGCTAAATGTTTGGTCAATTGTAGATGCTCTAAGTTTGTGGTATCTTTGTTTTAGGGTTTGCGACTAATTGCGTCCGCGACATTAATTAGCCACGTGTCGTTAACAAAACGTTTGTTTTTAAAACAAATTTGCTAATTAAGCAATTATGGTACAACTCAGCAATTAGATTAGCAATCTTCCACATCAGATTAGCAATTTATAAACAATCCCTGTTGTAGATGCTCTAATGGTACGGTACGGTACAGGTCGGTGGATGCATTTTCATGTACACTTGAGAGTAGGTCCGATGGGCATCAGACCTACTCTAGTTCGATGGGTTTAATCACCGTCGATTTTATTTAAGATTCGTGCAGAACGCTTTAAACTTTGTGTTTGTATGTTTAAATTTCGTGCGCACAAATTTTAAATTAGATCGAACGGTCATCATGCTCGTTGAATCTAAAAGTAGGTCCGATGGGTATCGGACCTACTCCGTTCTTTTTTTTTATATATAAAGGTTTGAGGTCAAGCCACTAAACTATTTAATACCTTAGTTATTACAACAAAGAATTTTTCCTATTCGGGTTTCGAACTCATGACCTCTCATATAGAGACCATGTGTCTTTGTCACTAGACCAAATGCTAGTTTTTTTCATAAAAAATTTAAAATTAATTATTTCTCTATCTAAACTCACATAATTTATTAATATCCTCATTTCTTAATTTGATCACTTAAAATTAAAAATTATTATAATAAAATATTAGAAGAACAATTTTACCCTTCTTCTTTATCACAATCTTTACACCTTGTTTGGATGGAGAGTAGAGGAAGGGATGGAATGGAAAGAAAAGAAATTTTTCTCTTGAATCGTGTTTGGTTGACAAAATTATGTCGGAAGTGAAGGGTACAGGAGGGAAAATGTTTAACCTTGCATCATTGTAATTAATAGAATCAATTTTCCTTCCGATTTGAGGTGTAATGGATGGAAAAAGAAATTGCTGCAAATATTTGCAAAAAAAAAAAATGACACAAATGTCTAACCTTATATAATTTTCATTCAAATCTTTGTTACAAACCTACAACAGCTACTGATTTTCTTCATTAACCTCTTAAATTTTAATTAACCAAACAAGAAATAATACAGAAAAAGTTAGATTTATTTTTCCTCATTAATTATTTAATACAAAGAGATTAAATATATTAATCTTCCATTATATTCCCTTCTATTCTTCATCTCTCCTCCCTTCCTCTACTCTCCATCCAAACAAGGTGTAAGTTTAGAAATAAAACAAAAACGTATAGAGACTAGAGAGTACTCAATAGGAAATAGCAAGACAACATTGATGTGTACAAGAGATGACCTCTCCTCTTTGTCTCTTTTATCACAAACTCAAATCGTAAACTCTGAATTGAAGAAGAAGTAGAGGGCAGATCAGATTAGTGTATGGGCAGCGATTTAATTAAATTATGACCAACAAATGGATCCAAAAATGAAAAGAGATCAGAGCTGTTAATTCTAACAACTCTTTGGAGAGTGGGTTACAAGAGTCAGAAAGTACATAATATGGTTAGAATTAAAATTAAAATAATCTTAAATCAGCAATGCTGTAATAGAAAAACTATTGATATTTTAATTTTTTTTATTCTCCTTCAATTTTCGTTTGATTTTTTAATTCTTTTTTCAATACATATAATCTGACAAAGAAAGAGATTATAAACTGGATTGCTACCTTCTACTATAATTGTATTAAACATTTTATAATTGAAACGCCACACCAAATTGAGCTGCATTGGCTTCTCTTTCTTACTTTTTGTCTATTTATATGAAATCGGATTTATATATATTAGATTTTTTTTTTATCTTTCAACAGTCAGGAACGCAACCAATAATTAAAAGAAGTGGTACAGTCTGCCACATGTTTCAATCGCACTATAACACGTGGATACTTGAATAGTGAGAACAAGAAATTAAGAAATTTGGATATAGTTAAAAAAAACAGAATCTTGTTAAATGCCAACCAAGAAGGAAAGTAAAAAGCGGCTGCATGATAATATTGAGAAGCAAAATTGTCCAATTGAAAATTTGAGATTGTATTGTAATCTAAATGCAGCACCCCCTCTCGCCCCCCAGACACACAACTACATAGAGTAAATTAGTCGCATCACACTGGCAATGATACTGTAAGAATTTTTTTTTACATTATATTTTATTTATTTGTTATAGATTAAATGATTTTGTTCTTGTTATCTTGATGTAAGTAGTAAGGAAGATCACATTCCTGTGACAATCAATTGAATAAATAAGAATATTTTTTCATCATCTGCGCTGAATGAAGAAATAAAACAATTATCAGTTCCTAATCAACTTCGAATTTAGTATATATTTTACATTTGTGCTGTAAATAATTATGAAAAAAAAATTGTGTATGCACTGACATGCAATTAAAGCAGTCATTTGTTGTTATTTATTTTATTGTTATTTATTATTTGCCTCTATGTTCAATCTTATAATGGCACAGGTAGGGTAGGGTTTGGCCAATTCTTAATGGGTACGAGTAGAGTATGGGTAAGATCAATTCTTAGTGGATATGGGTATGAAAATGCTTCCACCCTAACCGTATCGTACCCATTGACATCCCTAAGTTCCATGAATTTTAGCGGTAGCTGAAATTTCATAATATATATATATATATATATATATATATATAGAGAGAGAGAGAGAGAGAGAGAGAGATGAGGGCTCCACTCAATGAAGTATAGGTGACGGCATGGGAATATCATACTGGTTTGATGCATGGGCAGGCCTACCCTTAGCGATGTTTGGCACGGCACCCACGGGGTTGCGGCAGCCATTAGTTTCATTGGGAGATGCATATCATATTGCTCATCAAATAGCACCTGATAATGAGGAGTTACAGAATCTGATATTGAGTCAAGGTGAGGACCGGATTATTTGGAGATGGAACACAAGGGTGGAGTACACAGCTGGGTCGGTATACAAGGTATTAGTTACTGCTGGAAAAACTAAATGGCCTTTCATGGAAGTGTGGAGCTCCAAGGCGCCCCCTACGGTGAAGGTTTTTGGGATCATGCTTTTGAGAGACAAACTGCTAACTCACGAGGTAATGGGAAGGCGAAACATGTATTGCGACTCTAAATGCGTTCTCTGCGGGGATTGCCCTTTCGAAAGTGCCCTACACCTCTTGTTCCTATGCCCATATGCTACACACATTTGGTACCTTGTCTCGGAGGCCTTGGGCTACAGACTAATGCACCAACGAATGACGGTTGAGGAGATATGGCACGCTTCAAACATGGCAAGGGGAGGTAAAAAGAAAAATGTATGGGCTACTCATTTCCTGTGCACCCTGTGGGCACTATGGAAACACAAAAACATGGTGATCTTCGGAGGTGCGAAGCTGGAGCCACGCTATCTAGCCGAGCGGATAGCCCATGACTGTCTCTCCTATCCTCCAGCCGTGCCCTTCCTCTGCCTTCCTCGGAGTATCAGGTAGGTACTTGAAATTAATAGATCTCTAGGTTTGTTCGTTGATTTGCTTTATTGAATCCCAGTCGGTGTTTCATGGCAGGGGCCGTCGGAATCAACAAAGCACCGTCAATAGAGAAAGTACAGAAACCAACAATCAGTGGGAGGACCTGTTATTTTCCTGCAACATTACCAGTATCTCTCTGATCTGGTCCTGACCTGTTATTTTCCTTTATGAGAACAATAAATCTCATGAAAAGCTTGAGAAACTCAATCAGTTCTTTTTGCCCCCCCCCCCTCATTTATTATCATAATTTTGAAATAAGAATCACCTTACCTGATAACTTGCCTCTTTCATTTGTAATTAACGAAAAATATTTGTGTCCTTGCATTGAAGACCCAAATTTGGTGAAATTTAGAAAAATTGTGGCCAAATAGTAATTTAGGAGAAAATAGCGATATGTGTACATCATTAATGTTTGAATTTCTTTATAGGATACATTGGAGTATAAGAAAGAAAAAGTAAGAAGAGATTAGGAGAGCCTCTATTGGTACTGGTACTGGTACTTTCATGTTGTGTATTATTCTAAAAATCATTTCGCCTGAGCCATAGTACAAAGACTTCAATTTCAGTTAAGTGTTGTTTCCTGTTGATTCAATCTCTTGACAAGCATGTGAAATTTATTTCTTTAGTTTGTTGTGCTATTGGCTATCTTAAAGCAAAGTATTTAGTAAAAGGCTGGTCAATCTGGAGTGGGGCCCGACGTTGGGCCCTTTGAACTACTAAACAGTTGGTCAATTTGGAGAGGGGCCTGACTTGAGCATATGAGTTAATAGCTTTTTTCTTCTTTTTACCCTAATTACTGGGTACCTAAAAATTTACTCAATTGTGTGTGACCTGTAACCAAGTAATTAGTTCAAATTTTGGACATAAATTGATTTGAATGAAGGATTTACCCCAGCGAGGTGTTGCACCAAAGTCAAGGTATTTGGGTTGTTTACGAAGAGGTCATTAGTCATGGTGCTATGGTTTATCTTGATGATCATACCATGGGTGTAAGTCCAAAAAAAATTCTATATTTGAGACTTCTCTCAAGATAATACTTTTTTTTTAACAAAAACAACACTTCACTTTTTCCTTTGGCACCGAGCTTCTAAAAGAGTAGCATAACTGCTGGAACTTGATTTAAGATTTTCAAATTTAAAAAAAAATTATTTTTGACGTATTTACTCTTATTTTTGTAGAAGGAGCAGTTGTAACCTTTGCCTCAGGAACATGATTCTTCAGCAAGATTTCAATTGACGCTTTCACGCTTTACACTTTACTGTTTCCATAGGCGTTCAGGTATCTTTCGCCATTTGTTTATTTTTTGGAATTATATAATTCGAAATTTGACATGCTTGATAAATTTAGTTTAAGAAATATATCATCTATACTTGAAAGTTACGTTGCGGATGATCACTATTTTCTCATCCTAAACAACTTAACAACAACCTAAATCAGTCATTAACAATGAATATTTATCATGTAACATTTCACAGTACCAACTAGCTTCTTCAGAATTTTGATTGCAAATGTAACAATTCATAATATAAAAGTGAATTCATTTCCAATAGGAACTAAATAGAGTCAAAAGTCAGTTGTTGAAATTCTAACAAAAGAATTTATAAAAGTTACTACGATATGCTAAGATCTCAGTTGTAATATTTATCTCAGGAATAATTTTCTCCACCAAGATTTCAGCCCGCATTCACCCTTTGTACAGCTGTTTCTATAGGTGTTAAGGTATTGTTTTGTCATTTTTTTATTTTTCATAAATACATATCTCAAGACTTCAACTGTTCAGTAATTTCACACTGCAGAATGAACGTTGGCAATATTCAGTATACAATTTGTAAGACCTTAATTTCACTACTCATGCATGTTCTTTGCAAATCATATAAGATACAAAATCCTAAGTTTCTTCATTTCCAAGTAAGTTGCGCAGCCCATTCAGTAGAGTATAGGCATGACATTAACCTTATAATATTAAAAAATTATGCCATGTACCAAGACTTTTGCCTTCTCAGTTTTATTTTTATTTAATAGAATGCTATGTGCGATGACATTAACCTTATATTATTCAAAAATTGTGGTATGTACAAAAACTCTTGCCTTCTCAATTCTATTTTTGTTTCCCCAGTTCATTTATAAAAATTTTCTGCGTCGCGATGTTTAACATCTCACATCTTTTACAATTATGTCCTTGGTATCTGCCATTCCACAACATTAATCCATGCATTTCTGTGTTTATGGTCATTGCTTTACTTACATGTTAGTGGATTAGTTGTACTAATACCAGCAAAAATGTGCACCTGAAAAGGCCTTGTGAGCACAACCCGGAATTGGGCATGAAGACTGGCACAAATGACATTCATGTTCCTGTAATAATATCAAGTCACCAAACAGAAAAAAAAACAAAGAAACAAATAGAAATATCTGTCATCTTTTTACTGGATTTACAATCTCAACCACAAATATCTAATGTTTGTTTATATCATCAAATCTTAGAGATGAAGGAAAAAAAGGAGATTAAACACTCATCATTCTTTTGAGTTAATTGCAAACTAGTAGCATTCGTATTTGTTTATTCTGAAATAGGGCACATAAACTCAGTAAATATTGGCCAATATTGCTTTTTATGAAATTAAACAGTCTAATTACTGACTGGCAAATACCACCTACCTAAGTATATACCAATCTTTCAGGCAAGACTAATGACACCAGAAAAGCAAATTATGCAAAGAACAATGTATTCTCATGATGATTTGTAGGTCGTCAAATTCAGATTTCAGACCAATAATTAAATATGTCAATTTTTTTCATAAACAATATAATTTTCATGAGAGCTCATCGCTTTTCAAATGCTTTAATTTTTATATATGTGGAGATAACATCCAAAACATCATTATTGAATAGCGAAGCAAGAGAAATACCAATATTTATTGGAGTATGAACTCTAAAAATAAATCAACATGTATTGTATGCCTATCAAAAGATTAATTATAAACATGATATTCAGCAGATAACAACCCAATGAAAATATAGCATTTTGTCATCAATTCTAAGTTGGTCTGGAACTCACGAAAACACCTTTGATATATATCTATATATATCTTAATGATTTTATTTATTTATCTATCTATTTTAGAATAAGGGAAGGTACATACATTAATTAGTTTGGTTCGTTAGACATTTTATCAACTACAATAGGAAGATCTCAAATCAAAATTTGAACTACAAGCACTTTGAACTGAAATGAAACCGATGGATGGAGTACTGTATGCAAATACAATGAATATACCGTATGTCCATGTATTATGTAAAATCCTAAAGCATATATAATTAATGTGATGCTTCTTCATATTCTAAGTTCGCAGCTTTAATATTCGTGCGTAATTTGATCTGAAGGGATGCACGGGCCCCTTCAATATTCGTGCAGAAAGGATTTGAATGGTCCAGATAAATGCGCTTCTAGAATGCGAATTCCCCCGTCTAAAACCTAAAACCTAAAACCCTTCTCTGCCCCAGCGTCTCCACCTTATTCCCCAACCATGGCAAACGAAGGCACCATACAGCACTTCTGCGAGATTTGTCGCGACGTGACCGCCTTCGAAGGGGAAGTCGGCTTCTTGTACTGCTTACAGTGTGGATCCCAGACGCAGGACATCATCGCCACTGATGTCGTCGCCGATGATATGTTCGCCGAGGAAGGCGGCGGCACTGGCCTCTACAGCCAGACCCTCCACCGCCGGGCCCCTCCCAAGCAAGAGCCCCAAGAAATACTCGATTTTGATGGCGATGAGAAACCTAGGGTTTTTGGATCACTCCCTCTACCTGATATTGAAACCGTTGCCGCAGCAATTCGTGCCCGCTACGTTGAGGTATGAGCATTACATCCCCAATTTTGCACATTTTTGAGGTATTTGAGGGTTTGAGACGAATTGATGAAATTCTACCTTGTTCGAGTGTAGGGCCTACAGCTGATGCTAAGGAGACAATGTCAAGTCTTGGTAGAAACTTTTAATGTTAGTCCGCTTATATGTGGCATGACACCTTCAATTTGGCTACCATATGTGACTACTACAGGAGTTTTTAAAGACGGGTGGGTTGCATTGGTGATAGCTAACTGCAAAGATCGGCAAGCGAAAAAAATTAAAGGTATATTCGAGGATTATTTCTTTTTTTTTTGTGGAAAAAGCACGCAGTTTTTCCTATTTATACCAATATAAATGTGACTCAATATCATGGAAATTGTCAATATTTAATAAAAAACTGAGTGAGGCTATGATACTATGCATAGCACGGATTGGTCCATACTATGAATCAATATCTCCGTTTCTGAAGTCCAAACAGTCGATGTGAACAGTTCAACATGATCTCCATATGACAATGTACTTTGTAGATCAAATTTTATATTTTTAAAATTTCTTTTACTATTTTTTAAATAGGTAGAAAATTACTTGATCTAAAATTCTAGACCATTCAAAAGTGTTGTTTTTCTCCCTATCTAAAAAATAGTAAAAAAATCCTAAAAAATGTAAAATTTAGTATGCAAGTACATTTTCATATGGAAATCATGTTATATGGTTCAGATTGACTATTTGAACTTTGCAAAACGAAGATATTGATCCATAGTATGGAGCAATCCGCACTATGTATAGTACCATAGCCACACTCTGCAAAACTTATTTAAAGAATAGCTACTGGTTGGTGCTAGTTTCCAGTAGCCTCCTTTTGATTTTATGTAAGATAAAAGTTTCATACTCTTAGAACTTTTTTTTTTTAAAATTTTCTTTGCAGAGATCAAGAAAAAGCGGGTACAAAGAAAAGCTAATATAACCTTCATCCTTCGTACACTACGAAAAACAATTCCTATTTACTCAACACTTGCCATTTCTTTTCTCTCATGCCATATGGCAAGAGAGCCGGTGTTGCCTACTGATATAATTGATTGGGCACTAGAAGCAAAGCTCCCATACCTCTCTTTCTTTCATGATATGGATAAGTACATTGGCACTGCTCCAGTAGCATGTCCCTTAAAAAATAGGACTATGTTTAGACCTACACTATTACTCGGGTCCTGCCAACTAGAGGTTGTAGTGGGTAAAATAGCCGAGAAAATTGGCTTGAATTTACCACCAGTAAATTTCTATGCAGTGGCTAGAAGGTGGTTAGAAGAACTCACTCTCCCTATGAAAATACTCCCACATGCATGCCGGGTCTATGAATGGTTGTTACCGGCTGAGTTATGGATTTCTGGAAATGACTTTTTTGGGTTCCCGACTCGAGTTGTCGTGATGTCGGTTTTGATTATTACACTGAGGATCTTGTATAATATAAATGGTTATGGCACATGGGAGGAGAGTTTGAGTAATGTTACTGACAAGCAGGGCCCACCGGAGGATGTCACAATGGAGTCTAATATGAGTTCTGAGTTTGATGCAAGAGAGTTGTTAAGAGTTCTAAGTGCTGTTCACGAAGACATTGAGGTTAAGCATGGTAATTGTTTCTTTTAGCAAGTTAATTTTTTTGAATGGTAATTTATACTCTGCAAATTTGCATAGGTATGGAGGTTCTTTTTATGGTTGAGCTCGGTTGAATTCGTGATTGTTTATCAGATGATTTACATTTGTCCTAATTTCAATTCATTTGCCGTCCATTCATCTTGATTTTTAAATAATCATCGAAAGGATATTGATGATCCAACTGTAAAAAGAAATTCAATCATGCCTCCCTTACTCCAGTCCAGGGGCAGAGCCGGACTTTCAAGCTATGGGGAACACATATTGGGGGTCAATTATATAAAATTTTTCATGCTTAATGGGGGTCAATTTTACAGTACCGGTAGTATTTTATTCTGAACTATATAGAAAATCATATAGAAATTCAAAATTTTGAAAATTAATGGGGGTCAATTGACCCCCATTCACCACACTTGGCTCCGCCCCTGCTCCAGTCCCCTCCTCTCCTTTGCTCATGCATTTCTAGAACCAAAAGACCTGAATTCCTATTTGTTTTGTTATAAATCTCCTTTGCTCATGCACTACACTTGTTATTTGATTTGTTATAAATCTCCAAAGGTAAAGAGTGGAAAGAGTAGGAACCGAGAAAAACCCGAAACAAGTAGAGTGGCTTTAATCTTAAGTGCATTTATTTGTGAAAATAGATACAATGTTGTGGTAAATGATAAATTATGCCATGAAATCCAATAAGCTTGATTAACACAAAATGCATAGGTTATATGCCATGTATATGTTGCCTAACAACCCCTTTTTTTTTTTTCTTCGTACAGACTATCCAAAAGACCTGAATTCCTATTTAAAGTATTGCCGGGATGTTATTTCTGTTGAAATGACACCTGACTCTAATCTACGAGTTAATAGAACGATTGACAAGTGCTGGAACATTTATAATAAAAATGAGGTAATTAGTGTATCATTTACTAAGTCAATCTTTTCATATATATTCAATTCTAGGACACCTCTTGGCACATTAGCAGTTTTTTCTTTTATTTCCAAAATAGAAAAATATAGTCTGTATCCCTTGTTTTAAGAAAATGGGGCAATACTTTATTGGCTTTGCAAAATGCACCATTCTGTAAATAGACGAGGAATAGTTAAAATGGGTTTTTCTTTAATATTTTTCTCGAATTATATTTTCTTTTGAGAATTTTGCCCCTTGCATTGTATGAAACAAACATTGTAACTTCACATATTTTTTTTTATCTGGGAAACTGTAGAGTAGTGTTATTATTGTGGAGAAATGAGACGAGCAATGAGAATATGGGGTGAAATTTACAGAATGTCTATATTTGATCAGTATGGTGTCTAAATGGTTAAACTCTGTTGGGATTATTAAATAAAGGCAAAACAAATTTTTTTTTTCTTTCTAAAAACCTGTTTGTATTCAGGCTCATTGTCGTTGCTCTTCTCAAATCACTAACCATTGATGCGTGTTCTTGATTTTTTTTCAAGATAGCTAATCCATACTGTTGAATTTCTCTAAATTCAGGGTAATGATTCTGGCATTGAAGCAGATAATTTGAACTTTGAGCAGAAAGATATAGGCGCGAGGAGATATAGTGATGATGTCACTGTCAGCACATCCTCTGAGCCATGCACACACCTAAACCTTGACGATTACAAGAACAAATGTTCTTCGCACAAATGTGTTGTAGATTCTTCTTTTAGAGAAGAGAGAGAGTTGGACAAGATGAGGTTTGAAATGGAACAAAACTGGCTTTGTTACCTTGCCCCTGTTACTAAAAGGAAGTCAAAAGGTAAATACTAATAATATAAAATAAAATTGATTTGATTGAACTTGTACAGTTTTATCACCTATAACACTCAATATAAAGTGAGAGGTACTGAATTCTGGTATAGATCAAGCATCAATTGGCAATATTAATATCTATCTTGACTGATTTGAGATTGATATTATATAACTATATACTTCATAACTTTTTTTTTTTTTTGAAACTTATTGCATGGCAGGTTACATTAGCTATAGACGAGTAAATGTAGAGAAAATTCTTGTTTATGCAGTGCATGCCGATTATTACATCTTACTAAGAGCCTTGGCTAAGGTAGTAAGAGTTGATATGAGATTGTTGCATGCAAGTACGCTTGAATTGGAGAGGAAGCTTGCCTGGATCGAAGAAAAAATCAGAACCAGTTTAAATGTGCCAAAGGGTCGGTCAGAGGGTGGGCCCGTAGAACATCAAGAATTTGAATTGGATTGAGAACTTTTTGCTTAAATTTTATTTGCAATGAAGGAAAGTTTTCGGAGTGCAAGAGTATTTGTAGAACAGCCATATAAATTTGCCACAGACTAGTGATATAAATATGTTACGTGCTGTGTCGTGATTAAGTTAGATTTTTATGTACTGTGATCAAATTCAGAAAGATAGTCATGACACGTTAGTCATACTGTGATCACATGTAACTGGTCACGTTTATCATATTTGATTATATTTAACTATCTATTTTTAATATGCTGGGTATGATGCTCTCATTCCTAGCGAGAGTTAATGCTGACAAAGTCTACGAGTTACTAAGATAAGAATTTAAGTTAGTTTATGCAAGATTCATCATTTTATTAAGATCTAATCATTCTAATTATGCGTGATTAGTGTGACCACGTGATGTGTCATGACTAAATTTTTTGACACATATTGACTTATAATATGATAATACTTGGTGATTAACTTCCATCTATTTGTTACGAGTAATTAAAGCTCCCTCCTCTTCAGGTTTTGAATATCCATACCTCTTCACGTCTGACCTTAGTGAGTTATGGTACATATATAAAGAGTAGGGTTAAAATGTTCCATTGCTTTTGTGCCCCATTATGCTCCAAGATCATTATCTCTACTTGTAAAATCTAAATAATCGATCTGAACCATTCAACATGATCTTCATACTAAAATGTGCTTGGATAACAAATAGATGGAACTTAAATTATTTTTCTTCTTTTTGAATAAAATCATATAATTCCATCAGTACTTGAGATATACAAATTGGAAGGAAATATGAACATATACTTGTATATATACCGCGCAAGTTACAGATTAGAAAATGTAACGTAACATGTTGAATACACTATAATTAACCTTTAAGTCAAATTAAAGCTAATTGTAGCATTCATAGTAATTTAATTGTAAGTGCATGCACTAATACACTATTTCCTAAAAGTCATCCCATCTCATTATAATCTTTACGTGTATTGAAATTTATCCATATTATTTTATATTTTACTCTCTCTCTCTCTCTCTCTCTCTATATATATATATATATATATATATATATATATGCATTTTTCCCCACGCCAGTTTTCCAAATCCATTCAAAAGAAACTAGAAAAGAAAAGAAAATTATAGATATAGATAAATGTCTATTGTTTTCTTGCTAATATTGTTCTTCCTCTCTTGCAGCTCCACTGTGTTATCTACTAAAGAAGATGAAATCATGCTTCTCAAAATGAAGAAGCAACTGGGAAATCCTGATATTCTTCGTAAATGGGTCAAAGGATTCGAGTACTGCGGGATCAAATTCTATAAACCACCAGACTCCTTCGTATATATAGCATGTACCGGCACCGGTCGTGTAAGCAATCTCAGAATAAAAAACATAGATTTCTCGGCAACCTTTCCATATGCAATTTGCGGCTTAACTGAACTAGTTCAAATTTAATCTAGGTGTGTGACCGAACATCCCTGGTCTACGGGTTTTTCTAAGAAAGAAGAAAACACTGCCCCAAAATTAAGTGTTTAGTTTTGGATCTATATTGAAGCCCGTATTTGAAAACTCGGCCCAAATCCAGTCCCCTGCAGGAGTGGAAAGGAGTGGAGGACGGTTCGATTGGAATCGGACTAAATTCGGTACGACACCCGGTCATAACCGTCCGATCCTTGTTAAGTTCGTGCGGATTTGGTCAATATTAATCTTAAATTGTTTGCACAACAAATCGGATGGATATTAACTATATTGGAAGGTTTAGGTCCGATAGCCATCGGACCACCCTGATCCCCCCGTCGAAAGTCTGAAACAAAACCTGGGTACACATTTTAACAGATTAGTTTTGACTTCATGCAGTGCACGAATCGAATGCAGAGCTCTTTTGATTCTAAAGTCCATGCACTGCATGGAGCGAAAACAACTCTGTTAAAATCTCTAAAACAAAACCTCAATAGAACCCCTCCTCTTCCCGCTACGCCGCCACTATCCGTCTCTCTCCCATCCCTTCCCTCCCGACCATGGCTTCTCTTCCCTCAAAGAAACCGAGAAAGGAAAAATCCTCCACAAAATCCCCAAAAAAGCGAGATGAAAAAGGGAATAACAAGCCCCAGACGCTAGACGAAGTACGGAAGTTGGGAAATGATCTCCTATCCTCCCGGGCCCACCTCAACAATCTCCCCGTGCTCCTCTCCTTCATCTCACCTTCGCCACACTCCCTTGAATTCGCTGTGGAGGCAATGATATCTCTCCAGTCGTTCTTTGTGCCGCTTCTCTCCGAGATGAAATCAACTGGAGACGACCAGGATCCGGAAACTGTGTTTAAATCATGGCTAAAGGAGCGATTTAATGAGTTTATGAGGTCACTTGTTGAGGTGGCAGTGTCATCTGAGACCGATGAAATACTCAAGGTCAAAAGTTTTTCATTAACTCGGTTGATATACAGAAAAATTGATGAAATTATAATAATTGTTAATCTTTTGTTTTTAGGAAGTTGTTTTGGATGCGTTTTTGGATATTATCAAGCTAGGGAAGAATGGAAGTTTTCAGTACGACTTTTATCAGAACCTCATAAAAAGCATTGCAAGTCTCTCTCTCTGTTTTTTTTTTTAAATGTTGACAGGAGCTGCCAATAATTTTATTTGCCACCCCCTCCCCCCCCCCCCCCTGATGATTTCTTTTAAGTTTAATTTCATATATACCACACAAAAATTATGAAATACGTATTCCCCCCTCCAAATATGTAATTAAATTGAGCTTTCGGTATATTTGATATATATATTTAAATTATGTTGGTTAATATGTGAGTTATTAGAATTTAGGATGGTAAACATGTAATGATAGAATTTGGAGTGGAAAATATGTAAATTCATAGTTTTTGAGAGGTATACATGAAATTTTCCCCTTTTAAAATGAAGCTTTTATGTAGTTTAGGTATGCATTTCTTCTATGGTTAGTAATTTAAGTTGTAAGTAGTAACTAGCTTAATCCTTGTCAGTAAAGGTTCTGATTAAGCCGAGGCACTACTAAGTGTCCTGGTAGTCTAGGTGGTTAGATACTGGATTCAGATCCAGTGCGGTGCCCTACCGTGTAGAATGAGATCTGCACCGTCCGTTTTAACATGGCACAAATCTTAAAGTGGACCCCTATAACCCAAATTGGCACCGAAATGATTTTGGCTTGACTATGAGTTATCCTACACGGTAGGGTACTGCTGAGGATACTCACACGTTAGTTACTAGGATGGATTTTGCTAATCATTGAAGGCTGTTCATTGCAGATCCATTCTGCATCTCCTATAGACAACTTACTGAATTTGCTTCAGTCAAAAATTTTCAAGTATGCTGATGTTCGGTAAGTTGTAATCTGTTCTTGATGTGATATGATTGCTATTTATCAATTCGTGCAACTTTTTATAAATCATTAAACTCTTTTGAAGCTAATTGCAGGAGTAGAACTTATAAAGCAACTGTAAGGGAAAATATTATACAGAATGCTAATATAAAAAGGGTTACATACTAAAATGTGGCACATCTATCGTAGTTCTTTTTTGTTTCCTTACAATGTTAGTTCAATATAAGTATTGTTTGGGTAAACCACATAAGTTTATGGTGTATTTTATTCTAACTGTTTTTTTTATGTAATAAATATCTTTTGTAGTTATTTCACCTATACAAGCATGGAGAAAATTGTGAAGTCTATTGACACAAAAGAAACAGGTGATTTGCTATCTATTCTGGTTAAATACTATTTACTTTCCTGTTCTTTATTTGCATGTACTGATTGTTTTTGTTCTTCTTTAACACAGAGACTAAAATGCCGACTTCAGACAGCGAAGGACAGTTGAAATTCAGGTGTACATTTTTTTTATTGAGGTCTTTTCTATTTAAATGATCTCCTTAATTGGATAATTTACCTTTCTCTTTTTTGTTTGTCTTACAGAAATGAAATTGCCATTCGCAATGCATACAGTGTATTGTCTAGTTTACCTCCTCTAGATCTTGGCCCTGAACCTAACTATGAGATGTGGAGCAAAAACGGTGATTTTATTTTATTGATATTTGGTAAATTATTTTGTATAAATCATTTCAGATGAATAATATGATTTCTAACCTAAAGCAACTCTAACACGGTCTATTCTTAATAAATGATTCTTTGCTGGTTTCAGGAATTTCTTCAAAGGAGACAAAGACGTCTACCAAGGTTTAGTTTCTATTCATGAAAAGCTTTATTTTTTATCTGTGGTTTATAATAAATTTAATACTCAAAATTCTCGATTGACAGCCTTCTACAAGTGTCATCACAAAAAAACTAAAGTTAAAATTCACAAAAGCCTGGCTATCTTTCCTCAAAGTACCACTTCCACTTGACTTGTACAAGGAGGTATCACTTTATCCTTCATATGAGATATATATATTTTTTATTTGCAACAGTTGTCCTAAATATTTTTAATATTCGCGCAATACCCAACCATTTTATGCTCAGAATGTTGAAGGTGTACCCTATTAAATGTGTTTTAAATTTTTAGTAATATGAATTGGTTTTATTGGGTCAATTCAGTTAATAAGAAAAGCTAAGTGGCACTTTTGGAAATGCAGATTGAATTGACCTTTTTTTTACTTTTGGCTTTTATCACAAAATCCTCAAAAATTAAAATTTGTTGTTCTGTTGAGGGGGGTCTTATTTGCAAATATAGTGAACTTCGGGAGCGTTTTGCGGAAAGGAACCCTATTGTATTATTTTCTAGTTAACTTCTGTAACATGACTGATACGCATCAACTTAACACTCAGGTCCTTGCAACACTTTATCAAAACGTGATTCCGTTCATGTCAAATCCTGCTATTTTATGGTGAGACATCTTTCTCTTTTATTTTTTCCTTAAAAGTTACTTAATTTTCTTTATTTTACACTGACATTGTTGTGTTTAATTAAAGTGACTTCTTAACCAGATCATATGATATTGGCGGAGTGATTAGTGTGATGGCACTTAGTGGCCTCTTTATTCTCATGACACAACATGGTTTGGAGTATCCCAAGTTTTATGAAAAGCTTTATGCTTTACTGACACCATCTGTTTTTTTGGCCAAGCATCGTGCTGTATTCTTTCAAGTAAGTAGTATTAGTGTTAAAAGAAATAGCTATTGATTGATTGTGACATTTCTGGTGCAATTTGGATACATGAACTTGATATTATAAGATATTGCAGTAGTTTTTAAAGTTGGTTTGGGAGTAGGGGATTTTATGGTTATTTGGTTTTACAGATCCTTTTTTGAGGAAAGGTTTTACAGATCTTAGCATTTGAAATTTGCAGTAGTTTTTTATTTTGGGGTTTGGGTGAGGTGGGGGGGACTTTAGTGGTTATTTAAATTTACAGATCTTAGCATTTGAAATCTGAACCTTTTTGAATAAAGAGTTGGGTTTAAATGCCTCCATTTTTGGTGCCTCCACTATTTCCGTCATTTTTAAAACTTTAATAGCTCAATTTGAAACTCAAATATCACAATAAAATTGTTAGATATGATCTGTATCATTTGCTCTATGCGCACAAAAAATGATGACATTTCGACTTTATTTTGATAATTTGATTGGCATCAAAAGCTTGCAAAAATGCACCGATGTGATAATTCCTGACGTCGTTTACAAGTATTAATTCATATATATATATTTTTTTGACAAGTTGTAGTTTTTATGTGCGTGAAGAGAAACCAATATAGATCACATCTAATGGTTTTATTTCCTTATTTGAGTTTTAGAATTTTTGTTATAAACAATATAAATAGCGGGATATGAAAATGGAGGCATGTGGATATCTTGTGTGAAATCTGGACCTTTTATATTGAAAACTTGAATAAATTTTGATAAATTGATGAACCAAATCATGTATCCATCTCCCTCAAATTACTGTAATGTAGTATGGCAATCAATGCTAATGTGAGAATATTTTTTGTTCTTTTCAGCTACTTGATTCATGCTTAAAATCATCGTATCTGCCGGCATATCTAGCAGCTTCATTTGCAAAGAAGTTGAGTAGATTAGCACTCTCTGTACCGCCATCTGGAGCACTTATCATTATTGCACTGACTCATAATCTCTTACGTCGGCATCCCTCGATAAATTTCCTTGTTCACTGGGTCTCTCTCTCTCTTTCTCTCTTACTATCTATATATCTACCTATTATCATACTTACTTGGACACAGACACCGTAGTAGTAAAACCTTAACTAAACTGTTGTCTATTGAATGCATTTACAAAGCCTCAATTAAACCCAATGCTAACGAGATGGGAAGAAATTATTGTCCTGGTTTTTCACATATTACTCCCCCTTTTTACTTCAACTTTGCATCAGTATGAGTCACTTTACCAGATCGCAGCCTTCCAGTTCATGTGTTTTCTCCATATGTAATTTTACTGGCAATAAACAATAATCCAAAGTTTCTAGAGGTGGGCTACTGTGCTTTGGGAAGTAAAGTCTATGTTTTACTTCCCGTCCATATTGTACAATTTCAAATTCCTAACAGTTGATCCGAACTGTTCAACATGATCTCCATATTAAAATGTGCTTGGAGACCAGATTTTATATTTTTTTGGAAATTGTTTACTATTGTTTTAGTATTTTTGAAAATCACTGTTCTTTTTTATGGTCACAGTGATTTTCAAAAATTCTAAAAATAGTAATATTTTTTTTCCAAAAAAAGTAAAATTTGGTTAGCACATTTTAATATGGAGATTATGTTGGACAATTCAGATCGACTATTTGAACTTTGAAAACGAAAATATGGGCTTGAAGTAAAATAGGGGCTTTACTCCCAAAGCATCGTAGGCTCGTAGCCCACCTCAATTTTATACCTTCAAGTCTTTAACCAATCATGATCTATACCATGAGTGGTTTGTGTATAGTGAGCTATTCCTGGAATTTTATATCTGAGAATTATATGGTTTAATAGCTTACTATTTATATTCCAGGAGGCCGAGGAAGACAAGAAAGATGCTGATTCTGGTGAAGTAAATGAATCTATTGATGATGCGAAGGAGACCGACTGTAAGCCCAGAAAGCATAAGAAAAGGCCTGGCATTGACCCATTCAACAATGACGAAACAGATCCTGTCAAGTCTAATGCCATGCGTAAGTCTTCTATTGCCTTTGTGGAAGATTTGTTTCTCTTCCTTGAGTGAGGCTATGGTACTATGCATAGTGCATATTGGCCCGTACTATGGATTAATAGTTACATTTTCAAAGTCCAAACAGTTCATCTGAAACGTTCAACATGATCTCCATATGAAAATGTATTTGTAGATCACATTTTACATTTTTTACAAATTTTTTTCTATTTTTATACATAGGTAGACATTCACTTGATCTAAAGATTCTAGACCATTCAAAAGTGGTGATTTTCTACCTATCTGAAAAAAATAGTAAAAAGTTCTAAAATATGTAAAAGTTAGTTTGCAAGTACATTTTCATATAGAGATCATGTTGACCGGTTCGGATCAACTGTTTGAACTTTGAAAACTCATATATTGATCCATAGTACGGAACTAATCCGTGCTATGCATCAACATAAATTTCATCTGTAAACTTAGATATTAGAATTCTGTTTTTGCACCCAACATCTCCAATTCGACTTAGATATGTAAAAGTTAGTTTGCAAGTACATTTTATATAGAGATCATGTTGACCGGTTCTGATCAATTGTTTGAACTTTGAAAACTCAGATATTGATCCATAGTACGGACTAATCCGTGCTGTGCATCAACATAAAGTTCATCCGTGAACTTAGATATTAGAATTCTGTTTTTGCACCCAACATCTCCAATTCGACTCGTCTTGTATCAACATAAGACATTTGGTGTATTAATTTGGCAGGAAGCTCTCTATGGGAAATTGATTCTCTCCGACACCATTATTCTCCAGCAGTGTCTCGGTAACACCATTTTGCTTTGTCAAAGCTATTATTTATTATTATCCTTTGTCGTCTTTCTGATTTGATAATTTTTCTCAGATTTGTTGCTTCGCTTGAGAATGATTTAACTGTGAAAGCTAAGACTACAGAAATGAAAGCTTCAGATTTTAGTTCCGGCTCCTATGCTACTGTGTTTAGAGACGAGGTATTATATTAGCCTACCTATCATGCATTTAAACTTTAGTGAGGCTATGGTACTATGCATAGCGCATGTTGGTCCAAACTATGGATCAATTTCTCCATTTTTAAGTCTTAACAGCTGATCCGAACTGTTCAAAATGATCTTCATACGAAAATGTACTTGGAGATTAAATTTTACTGTTTTTTTAGATAGGTAGAAAATCACTTGAATTCTAAAAAAGTAGTGATTTTCTACATATCTAAAAAAAATAAAAAAATATAAAAATGTAAATTCTGTCTGTAACTACATTTTCATATGGAAATCATGTTGAACGGTTCGGACCGACTGTTCGAACTTTGAAAACGAAGATATTGATCCATAGTACGAACTAATATGTGCTATGCATAGTACCATAGCCTCACTCTTTAAACTTTGTTACATGTTACGCCTGAAAAAGGAAAGGAAAAATGGAATTAGATGGTATTTGGACTAACTTTTATTATATTTCAGATAAGGAGAAGGATAAAGCAGGTCCCACTTGCATTCTACAGAACCACACCGATATCTCTCTTTTCAGAATCAGATTTTCCTGGATGGGCATTTCAGAGCCAACCAGATGAAAATAAAATCGAAAATGGAATTGAAATGATAAACAATGCGGAAGAGATTGATCAAACTAATGTAAAGAGACCCCGCTTGGAGTCTTGAATAAGTCTGCTTAATTAATCCTTGTATTCTAATGTTTTAGCCGAGAAGGATATATAGAGTAGCTATTTTTTTGTTTTTTATTTTTGGTTTGAAAAATTTTAGTAAGAAAATTTGATGTTGTGCGAGTTAGATTGCCTCTCGGGCATTATATACTTGTATTTGACAATTAAGTTCTATGTATGACATAATTCATTGTTGGCGTATGTAAATGCTTGTTTGGTTTGTCTTTTTCTGGATTTTGAAAATTCAGATTAGAATCGTGTATATTGGCCTATTGGGGTTTTTGCTTATATCTCAGAATACAATCTTACAAAATTTATTTTTCTCGTAGGTCGTAGAATACAATCATATGACAAGGTCAGAAAACTTTTCAGCAGAATAAAAAAAAAGAAAACTTTTAGCACATGACCCACCCAAGAAAAACACACATGTGCACACACACATATTAGTATTCCTGTAGTTTGCATCTCTATTAATACCCCGCCTGGAAATTTTTTATTGATAGTAATTAATAGAAAAGAATATAGACAAACTGTAAGAGTACAGTAATATTTATATTGGTGGTAAGATCGGTAGCAATTCTACCGATTTTAAAAATAAAAAAGTTTGGATCGGTAAGAATTTTACCGATCTAAATGATCACTCAAAAGAGAGCGATGTTTCTTTTAATATTTATAAACTCGGAAATGCTATCGGTTCGGACTGCAAGCGCATAATCCTATTGAGTAGTATATTCGAGGTCGATTCACAGGGAATATTGATTCAGAGTCTTGAGCGATTGAATCACAATCTTTCGAAAGACTAGATGAAATCTGAAAATTGAGAGTTGTTGTTGTGATCAATGTAAATTAGGAAATAATTAAAAGTAATTAAAATAAAGATAGAGATGAGAATTTCTAAGGTTTCGGCACACCATTGCCACTCAATCTGCTTTGATAATATATTCCTGTCGGGTCTGATTTTCTGTTGTTGTTTTATGAAAGACACCACATAGGTCACTGCTAGTTATTTTATGTAAGAATGACAGATCTTTTATCGAGATTCTACATAGACACTACGAGTTATCTTACGCAAATGACTGATCTCTTAAATACACAAGTCAGCACCCCTCGCTCGCTCAATACCCTTTCCTCTCACCGATCGCCCCCACCTCTCTAGGTCAGCACCCCTCTCCACCCCAACCCCGACCTCTCCAGCGCCTCTAGCTAGGGATGGCAATGGGCTGAGCCCACAGGTATTTTGCTAAGCCCATGCCTGGCCTGCCTGTTAAAAACTGATGGCCCACCTGCCTGGCCCAATCTAATGGGCCTGAAAATCTATGCTCGGCCTGCCCATGGGCTTTTCCTCCATACCCGTGCTTGCCTGTCCATACCTATGGGCTGCCTTACCTGGCCCAGCCCATCCATGCCCAACTCAACCAACAATAATTTATACAATCAAACAAGTACAATTTAGCACAACAAATCAGCACAACAACAATAAAAAATGTAATTTAACACAACAAACAACCTAGTTTTAGATAATACATCCAACATAACAAAATATTTCAGTACAAGTATAATTTAAACTAAGCTAAAAATTAAAATTTAACAAAATTACACAAATAATATTTAGCACAAACAAGTCACAGAAATAGCCCCTTGCAGCTTTCAGGCGATTTTCTTCATCTCTCATTCTCTTTACCCGAATTGCTTGTCCAGCAAGCAAGGCCGGTACAGCAGCTCCGAGTAATGACCACCAGATGCCATCCATCATGCAAGTTGGGGATTATCAGGGTTATCTTCGTGAAATTTTCTTACCTGGATAGGAGATGTGGTCTTAATTAGAATATCAAAGTCTAATTAGAGCAAGGAAATGAAATTCAATTAATGCAAATTGGGATTGCAATGTTTATGCTCTGTGCTTTTTGCATATGTACTGCTAAAAAACATGATATATGTTAGTTATGTACTTAAGTTTCATGAATTACATTGTACCAAAATTTCCCAACTGAACACAAAAGAAAATTAGATTAGAGAGCTTGGATGGGGTTGTATTGAAAACTAAAATTTCATACTTGTAACCAAAAATAGGATAGTGGACGAGTAAGTACAATACATACACATAAGAGATCGAAAATTCAGGCAGTAACTAAATAAACAAATTTACAGAAACAAATTAGCATCTCTCAGTAGAGCATGGAATTAGTGTTCTAGCAAAATTAATTTTGGAATAGTGAAGTAAAATAGCAGCATAATATTGAATGAGCAAACTATAGTTCCACAAGAGGAGAAATGTATACTTCCCCCAAAAGAAACCAAGAATGAATTCATAATACATATGAGTTTATTTGGTCTACACAAATTACAAACAGATCCAAATAAAACATGCAAATTAAAAGAAAGAACAATCCTACAAATAAGTCATTTTTAAATGAATTGGGACGCAACAAAAATATATCAAATGCATGTATTTTTAAGGAGAATAAACATGCATCAGTACCAATTTATCTTGATTTGTTCTTGTTTCACTTACTCTTTGTTTTGTGTATCAGTACCAATTTATCTTCATTTGTTCTTGTTTCACTTACTCTTTGTTTTGTGCATCAGTACCAATTTATCTTCATTTGTATCAGTAGCAATACAAATGCATGTAACAAGTATATGAAAGTCTTGCACAAAGGAAAAACATATTAAAATATAAAAAATACAGATGGATACCAACCTTCCGAGTGACTTCCTGATAGGTCTAAATTATATACACATTCGATCTAGTTTTTATCACATAATAGCACCAAATATCTTGTATTTTAGTAGAGAATAGAATGAAATATATCCAAGAATCAAGTTACTGCCGAAGTTTATTTAAGTTACAGGAAATGGAGCAAATTGTAGATCTTCTCGCAAGCTTTCCGAAAAGTGGTAGAACACTGAAAACGGAGTTACGGATCATAAGTTATGCCCGTTTGAATTTCAGAGCAAAACATGAGAAACCGAGCCCAGTGCGGACGCACTGACCCAGAGTGCGGACGCACTCAGCCATCAGACGCAGAAAACAGAAAAGTCCGAGCGCATTGCGGACGCACTCGGCCGCACTCGATCCGCACTCAGCGACACACAGTTCGTATTTTGGCCATATCTTGGTCATACGAACTCCGATTTGGGTGATTCAAAGCTTGACGGAACCAGGACAAAGAGATCTACAACTTTCATGAAGGAAATAAATCCAAATTCGGAATATATAATTCTGTACATCCGCATCAATGGCCGCATCAGCCTGAAAAACTGCTAAATATGAAAAGTTAGTGGGCTAAGGAGACCACATGAAATATCCAAGTTCAGAAAATAAAACGACTTGATCTCCAAGTTCAGAAAATGTTATATAAGGCTAAGGAGACCACATGAAATATCATCCATTATTTTATCCATTTTTCACAAATTGAGAGAGAGAGATCCTGCAGAAATTCTCGAAGTTCCGAAGGCTTTTCAAGGAAGGAGAAGAAGAAGATTCAAGCAAGGAGTCGGCAAGATCGAGGTTTTTGACCTAAGAAAGGGTGTAATCATTTCTTTATTTCATTTCTTATTGTTTTTGCCAAACTTTGCTATGGATCTCTCCAAGAGAGAGTAGTTCTCTTTCTAGGGGTTTAGGTTAATGCATGAACTTGTTTAATTCTAGCTTATTCGGATATTTGTTTTTATTATGATTGTTTTATCGGATTTGATTGTTAATTTCTGTGATTTATTCTTTATGAATTTTATTAGTACTTGAATTTTAGTTCACCTGGTTAGGGTTTATTGAATTGAAGTAGCTTGAAATCGCGTTGATCGTGTCTTTCCGCTTTAAGTTTATTAAATTCTTAGCATTGGTCAAGGTAAGGAGAGTACTAATTGAAACCATAAAGACGTACCTTAGGATTTGGATTAGAAGCGACCGTACTTTGATATCCAATCCGGAACTATAGAAATTAAGGTTAGGGTTTGGTGAAAGACTTAACGGTGAAGTCAAATCCTAATTAGGACACCTTAGAACAAATATCGATATATACTTTGAAGCATGTGATTAAATATCCCTCTAGGTTAGTGACAGCCCTAGAATTCGAGGCACATTAATCCATCCACCCAAAGTATTTGTATTAATATTTGTTCCAAAGGCTAACATAGATTAGAAACCTCATCAAATCAAACATGAATTCAAACAAACCGAATAAATAGAATTAGCAAGGAATTGTAGACCGAATGCCCCTAGATCTCCTTAAACTTGAAAACAAACCAATCTTTCTTTTCTTTATTTTATTTACATTTATTGTTTGAAACTCCTCTCTTTCGGGTATTGAACCCAACCTTAGGATTTTAGAACAAACCCCCTACTTTACTTTTATTGTTTAGTTTTAGAAATAGTTTTCTTTATTAAAAATTAGTATTTCCCTATCTCCCTGCGGATCGACACCTAAATACTACAATCGATAGGTTGTGCGCTTGCAACTAACCTATTAATTGAGTACGAAGGTTTATAAATATTAAAGGTAAAAATAGTACAAAATTCCTATATCTAAAATACTCAACAAGCTTTTTGGCGCCGTTGCCGGGGAGAATAGGATAGATACTAGTTTTTTATTTTAGGAAAGTACTTTTAATTCTTAGTTTCCTTATGTACTTTATTTTCTTTTCAGAAAATTAAAAACCCAAAAATAATTTATTTTCTTTTTTACAATTTCTGAAATTTACTTCCTTATTTTAGAAAAATCTAAAAATATTTACTTTCCTTATTTAAATTTCTGCACTTTACTTTTCTCTATTCTCTCTCTTTCACATCTCATCTCTTCTCTTTTTCTCTCTTGCAAATTTGAGCATTGGCCCCCATCACGAGGAGACAAGCATCAAAACTCAAGGCCGGCGAATTCTCTTCTCAACAAATGGCGGGCCTAAACAATAATCTACCACCTCCTCCACATAACAACAACAATAACGGAAATGGTTGTAACCATCAACGAGGCCACCGCTTTGGTTTCATTCCTCAAGGCCAAGATCCACGCGATATTAAGCCCTCTCTCATCCACTTACTTGGCCAAAGTCAGTTCGGGGGAGCCCTAAACGAAGATCCTCACGCCCACTTGGCGGTCTTCGAAGAATCTTGCGGCACCTTCGCTCGAGAAGGAGAAGAGCTCGACAATCTCAAGCTCAAATGCTTCCACTTATCCCTCCGAGACAATGCAAGAACATGGCTAAGGACCGTGAATCGTGACAACATAAGGACATGGGACGACATGGAGAAGTTATTCTTAGGAAATACTTTCCTCCATCTAAAACCCAGCACTTTCGAACGAAGATCACGACGTTTAAGCAAGCCGAAGGGGAGTCTTTGACCGAGGCATGGGATAGGTGGGCAGAGCTACAACGCTTGTGCCCTAACCATGGTCTTGACATGTGGTTACTCTTTCAATTCTTCTTTGAAGGTTGCACAATAGCCACCAAGACTCACTTGAATTCAGCCGCAGGGGGAAACATGTCAAAGATGGACCCCGAACAATCCATGTTAATGATCGAAGATATGGCGATCAACCAAAGGGAGTGGACGGCCGAGAGAGGTGGACGAACCCAAACCACACCGGGGATCTTGAAAACCGATGAAGTTACCGCCTTGAGAGCCCAAATGGAAGCCTTGCAATATCAAGTGGCACAAATGCAAAACGTTAAATCCGTGACAAAGAAGGCTTCATGCGGTATTTGTGGAGAGGCGACTCATGTCACCACCGATTGCAAAGTCCTTTTGGAAGGAGAGGAAGTCGAGCAACTAAACTCCATGTTTTACAATCAAGGTGATAAGAGGAATGACCCGATCTACAATAAGGTTAGGCCAAATGATATTTTCAATTCAAATGCTTACAACCCTAACACAAGGTGGAACCATCCAAATTTCAAATGGAAGACCGAAAATGACAACTCCAATCAATACCAAGGTAATTCCAATCAAATACAAAATCAGTCGAACCAAAACTCGTATCAAGGACCTTCTCAAAACAACAAACTAGAAAAATTGATAGAAGGCCTTGTAATCTCTCAAAACGAGTTCATGAACCAACAAAAAAACAACAATACCGATATTTCAGATTCCTTGAGGAATTTGAACAATAGGTTTGAGTTTTTAGAAACTAAAACGAAGATGCTAGAGACCCAAATAGCACAACAAGCATCTTCATCCTCTCGTCAACAAGGCACACTTCCGGGCAAACCCGACATCAATCCACGAGAGTATGCAAATGCTGTGACTTTGAGGAGTGGCAAGGAATATGATGAACCAATCCAACCACAAGGACTCCCTCAATCCACATGATACGTCCCTTCCCGAAGGGGCCGGGCCGTACTTGGACTAGGTCCAGTAAGGTGCAGGCACGCCCTGTTCCTGGGAAGCAGGCCGTGCCGAGATTAGTTGCTTTGTGCGCGGCCCGTCTCACCTCGAGCGAAGCGGGTCGCGATGGCGGGCACGCGGGAGTCGGAGGGGTATTAACGCTCTAACCCTTTTTGATACCTCTCCAGACTCAGAATGTGATCCGAAAAAATGCCCCTCATTTCTGGGGGTTTCCTTGCCTTATATAGGGGGTGGCCCACTGTAGCGGGGTCTTGTCATCATTAATGACAAAGACCCGCATACTGTTGAGGGTGTCCGCATATTAGGCTATAAAGTTCGCGTTGTCAGTCTCAAGCCGGACGGCGAGGTCGCGTGTCAACCTTTCTGGCTGTTCGGCATGCTAGGCTTTGAGCCTTGTTTTGTTCAGTTTCGAGCGGGCCCTTAGGAGGGCTCCGAGTCTCGGTTTGTGCTTCGCCTCAGGCTGGCCCTAGGAGAGGGTCCGAATCCTGAGTGATTTCTGATCTCGGGTTGGCCCCGGGAGGGGGTCCGAATCCCGAGTGATTTTTGGGCCGCGGTCTGTTTTGGGCCTGTTTGCTGTGAACTTTGATCTAGAGATGTTTAGTTGGGCCAGGCCTGGGCCTTTTAAGGGCCATTGGCATATGGGCCTATCACCACACAATCTGAACCGATTTCAGCTGCACCAATTGATCCACCAATTGTAACAACTCCGGAAGAGTCTCACAAAACGGGTAATTCTAACTCAACAAAGGTACACAATTCTCAAAATTCCAAAGTATGTTCCTCCTCTTAGGTTCATGCCTTTTCCACAACGGTTGGTAAAGAACAAACTAGACCAACAATATGCCAAATTCATTGAACAATTGAAAAAACTGAACATTACCATACCTTTCACCGAGGCAATTGCACAAATGCCAACCTATGTCAAGTTTCTCAAAGAAATATTGTCAAACAAAAAGAAACTTGAAGAGGTCGGAACCATTTCTCTAAATGCGCAATGTAGTGCACTTTTCTTGACCAAACTACCCCCGAAACTTAAGGACCCCGGTAGTTTTACTATTTCATGCAAAATTGGGGAGACCGAATTCAATAGTTGTTTGTGTGATTTAGGTGCTAGCGTATGTTTAATGCCCAAAGCGGTTTATGAAAGGCTATGTCTAGGAGAATTGAAACCAACAAAAATATCGCTCCAATTAGCGGATAGATCCGTTAGATACCCGGTAGGAATTATGGAGGATGAATTGTCAAAATTGGTAAGTTTTTCTTACCAGTAGATTTTGTTGTGGTGGAGATAGAGGAGGATACACAAACTTCCCTTCTATTGGGACGTGATTTTCTAACCACAGCAGGTGCAATCATAGATGTACGTGATGGAAAAATTTCTTTCCGTGTAGGTGATAAAAAGGTTGAATTTAACGTTTTTAAATCTCTCCAATTTCCATCTAATGATAATGATTCAATATGCAGGGTAGATGTTTTAGACTTTACAATTAATGATCATTTAGATAGGATGGAAGGAGAACAACTAGATGAAATTCTAGGAGAAATTGATGAAGAATCATCCCAAACCGAAGGTACTTTGACCAATTCCACGTCACCGAAGGTCGAACTCAAACCATTGCCAACAACCCTCAAGTACGAATCTCTTGGCTCAAATGAGACACATCCCACCATAATCAATGCCACCTTGAACCAAGAAGAGAAGACAAGGAATTGGCACGACAAACACATCGGAAGAAGTTTTCAAGAAGGACCATATCGAGTATCACGAGTTTTCGACCATGGTGTCTTCAAAATCTGGAGCGAAAAAACGGGTTCATTCAAAGTCAATGGACAGCGGCTCAAACATTTCATTCAAGATGAACCGATCATCGAAAAGGAGGCAATTGCCCTCGATGATCCACCACCTTTAAACTGAGCCTCAACAAGTCGAGCTCCCGACGTTAAACCGAGCAATATCTTGTGAGTTTCTATTTTTCTTTTTAATTTCCTCTTCTAGTATGAATTGGCACATTGAGGACAATGTTTTGTTTAAGCTGGGGGGAGGTTAAATGAAAAACTGAAATTCACAATTGTATCTTGCATTTAGTTTAGGCATGTTTAAATTTTTTGTTTAAAACTAGAGTTTTACCTAACCCATATTCATTCGTAGTTGAAAGATCCGCACTGCACTTTCTTCACATGCAAATTAAGGAAGAAATTTAATTAGAGGATTTAGACTTGACTAATTTGTTCGTTAATTCTAATTTATTAATCAGAATACTTATTACGATTCGTTAACACAGAGATCTCAATAAACCAAACATTTCTTAAGAATCATAGAATGGAATCTTAGGTGTCGACTCAAAAATTGAATTTCATATTTCTAAATAAGTAAATAAAGTTGAGTAGAACTAGGATGTGATGTGTTCATTAAAAGTAACTCTATAATTTATCGGATTGGCTTCAAACGAGATGAATTTAAACCGTTGAAACCGATCTATTTCACGAGTGATGTGCATCCATGCAACATTTTGAAATTTTTGAATTTATTTAGTTCAATACTAGTATATAATATTTAAATTAATATTATATTGTATTATATTTAATCTATATTATATTATATTTAATCTAATATTTTATTTAATACTAATCTAATATTTAAAATAATATTATATTACATTTAATATTAAATTAATATTATATTGTATTATATTAAACTAATATTATATTACATTTAATCTAATATTTTATTTAATACTAATCTAATATTTAAAATAAGAGTGATGCTTCTGTGCATACTGAATTTTTTCCGAAAATTTTGTAAGATCAACTAGAGCCATTGATTCTTTAAGGGCAAAATTGGTATAGCTCTTCTCCGTCAGGCTCTCCGTTATTTCTTTCTCTTCCAAACCAATCGCTCAGTACCCCTCTCGCTCGCCAAGTGAAAGAGAGAGCAAACCGGGAGCGGTGCCAAGTGAAACCCTAAACAAATTCTGTACTCAAAATTTTATTTGTATTAAAATATAGGCCCAACGGGCTGCCTGTGGGCTTTGACTTAAGCCCAGGCCTTTCCTTGCCCGGCCTTACCTGGCCTGTTACAGTGTCGAGCCTACCGGGTAAAGAGCTGGGCCAGGCAAGCATAGCCGGGCTGATGGGCTTTTCTGCCATCCCTACCTCCAGCAACCTATCTCCTCCCCATCCTCTCCTCCATGACTCTCGCGCACGCTCCCCCTCTCCTCCGACCTTCGCCTAGCGGTTATGGTGAACCCGCTTACGATCTGCAAAATCGCAATACAGAGTCACAACCCGGAAAACCCTAGGGTTTCAGAAATGAGAAAAACAGCGGCAAACGGAAAATTTTGTACAGGGAGAGTGAAAGAGAGAGAGGAGCTGCTGCCAAGCCTATTTCAAAAAAAAGAGGAGCGAAAGAGAGAGCAAACCGGGAGCGGTGCCAAGTGAAACCCTAAACAAATTCTGTACTCAAAATTTTATTTGTATTAAAATATAGGCCCAACGGGCTGCCTGTGGGCTTTGACTTAAGCCCAGGCCTTACCTGGCCTGTTACAGTGTCGAGCCGACCGGGTAAAGGGCTGGGCCAGGCAAGCATAGCCGGGCTGATGGGCTTTTCTACCATCCCTACCTCCAGCAACCTATCTCCTCCCCATCCTCTCCTCCATGACTCTCGCGCACGCTCCCCCTCTCCTCTGACCTTCGCCTAGCGGTTCTGGTGAACCCGCTTACGATCTGCAAGCCTAGCGGTTCTAGTGAACCAGCTTACGATCTGCACCCTCTGCACCCTCTCCTTCCTCCTTCTATCCAGGTAAACGTAATATCCTTATTTCTATCTCTTGTAAAACTTGATACGCATTAAACCAGAAAATAAATATTCTAAGTGCTGAAAGCCTGAAACGCATAAAATCAGGAAAATGGAAACTGCTATCCTTATTATGTACACGAAATTTCATTACTTTGTATAAGGATTTCATTAATGTGTACTGATAACAATAAAACTGATAGCTGTAATTAGGGTTTAATTGAAACTAGGGTTTGCTCTCACTAGGCTGAAATTGAGTAGGTACTGTCTATATATGCTTGAACTCTAACACACTCAAGTACAGTTAAGTCAGATAAAATATTGAAAAACTACCAAGTATCTTTTTTTTTCTATTTTTCAGCATTTGTGGGTGGGATCACAGTTAAATCAGATAAAATATTGTAGAAAAGTATCAAATATAGTCAGTTTGCCAATATGAATGACAGTTTCAACATTGTTAATGGGTTATTTGGTTTAGAGTTGCCTACCATGATTAAGTCTATTACTGTAACAGTCAGTTACACAAATAAGATTGGTTCTTATTTCATAAGTGTACTCAGCATAACAATATGAGTGAGGCTATGGTGCTATGCATAGCACGGATGGGGTCCGTGCTACGGCTCAAAATTTGACCTTTTTAAATTTTAACGGTCGATCCAACCGTTCAATGTGATAACCATATGAAGATGTACTTGCAAACTAAATTTTATATTTTTTCGAATTTTTTTACTATTTTTTTAGATAGGTAGAATTTGATGGTCCAGAATTTTCAGAAAATACTGATTTTTCTACCTATCTAAAAAAATAGTGAAAAAATTCGAAAAAATATAAAATTTAGTTTGCAAGTACATATTTATATGGTTATCACATTGAATGGTTGGATCGACCGTTAGGATTTTAAAAAGTCAAATTTTGAGCCGTAGCACGGACCCCATCTGTGATATGCATAGCACCATAGGCTCACACTAACAATATTAATCTGAACCTTTCTGTCAGTTTATACATGCCATAGCAACTGAACTCACCATAGATCATTAAAGTAATACTATGCATTTTTTTCGTTTTAGAGGCAGCAAAGAGGAAGAAAGAAAGAAAAGGAGAAAGAAAGGATTTTTCTTTTATTTAATATATCCATGCATATATTATTTTTTTGTTTGATGATCATTAAACTTCATGCTTTGCTTATAAAATAAGCTTAGAACATAAGCTTTCTCATTTTGCATTTTTACAAGAGTTCAAAATGAAATAAAGAAAAAAAGAAAAAAATATAAAATGAAGGAAGCTCCAACAGTAAACTAAAAAGGAAAACCGAAAAATTCAAATAAAAGAGGGATTTTTTTTATTCATCAAAGAGATTTTATTCATATGAATTCAAACATCAATGATTACATCTTTTAGGCCTTTAATTACCTAATTTCGAATTTCTATTACAAAGGGAGGAAGAAGAACAACTTATATTTATTTTTCTCGATTTCTCTCTATTTTCAGTATATTTTCGGATCTGTATTTTTGTATCTCTGTATTGAGGCGCCGGTGGACGTTCTTCATTCATCAGCCAAGTATATATAGGCATAGCTGGAAAAGTATTAGAGTTTTGGCCTTTGTTATGTTGGCAGCATCATGACCCTTCAATTTTCTTGAATGTTGATTTTGTGGTTGGTTTGCATTGTACTGATCCATAGCCTTGGAGAAGGTATATTCGGCTCTGGCCTTTTTGTTTTATCTCCAGCGAATGTACTGTGTACAGATCTTAAGACCTGTCCCTTAGCTGCACCTGGCGTGCCATAGACCGAGCACCTGATTTGAATATATTTACTTGGTGTACCATGCTCCAAGCACATGGAGCACGAAGAGGCCAAAACGGATAGGCGCTGGCATTTGAACTCCTAATTTTATGTAATTACACTTCGGTGGACGCGGTTTATAGAGAACCGTATCACCGACAGCTTGAGCCTCTACATTGTATTTTCGTGCACCGGGTTTAGGGAAAACGAAGGGGTCACATATATTCGGCGCTGCATTTGATTTCTAATTTTAGTCGCGGGACTCGGGTAGAACTGGTTTACAGTGTGCCGGCTCACTGACCGCTTGCGGCATTGTATGGATTCCGCATGGTCCGGGTTTAGGGAAAGTGAAAGGATCACTTTTGCGCTGGGGATGCGGGAGTATCATTCGGTTTCAGATTTTGTTTGATTTCGGCCCAGTTAGCTTATTTGACTTTGGCCCAATTATCTTGGTTTATTCCTTCGGCCCAGCTATGAGCATATCAATTCAATTAATTATATTCCTCCTGCCCAGCCGTGATTTCATAAATCAGCTAATTAATTTAGTTCAATCTAAACCGAGAGTAGTCATTTGCTAACGGGTACCTCGGGCAGGGCAGGGCAGTACCCGTTCCGGACAGCGGGCAGGACGGGTACGGGTATAACGGGCACGGGTAGGCTGGTTTTTTTTTGAAAAACTCCGCCCTACCCGTCTCGAACCCGTCCCCTTGCGGGTAGACGGGTACAACGGGCACGGGTACAGCGGGCACGGGCAGGACGGGCACGGGTAGACTTTTTTTTTTTTTTTTGCTGTTTTCTGTTTTGTGTTCTGATTTGTTTTCTTATTTTTTTTACCGTGTCGTACGAATATTATTACGTGTTTACCGTGTCGTACGAATATTATTACGTGTCGTACGAAATATTATTTCTTTACACGAGTAATTTTATTTTATTTTCAAACTCTCATTCTAATTATATATTTTGTAAATTGATAATATATTTTGTAAAACAATAAACATTCTCAAAATTTAAATTGATAATATATTTTGTAAATCAATTAATTTAAAACAATAAACATTTTAAATTGATAATATATTTTGTAAACGTTCAATTTAAATTGATAATATAAATCTAAATCTAAATTAAATAAAAATTCAAATCTAAATTTAGATGCAAATAAAATTAAATCTAAATTGAATATAAATGTAAATCTAAATTAAAATTTAAATTGAATCGAAATCTAATTTAAATCTAAACTAAATTAAATCGAAATCCAATCTTTCAAGCACACAAGTCTCTCAAAAACATGTGCACCCAACTTACTGCGTTTGTCGGAGAGGATCCTGTTCGCCGAACTAAAACAACTTTCGGAAGGGACCTGTTGACACGGGTACGACAAATACGTCGCGGGCCATCATCGCCAGTGTTGGATAGTTTCTTTGATTCCTCTTCCACCACGTCATGATGTCAAGTCCATCTTCTTTTTCGTTTACTCCTGCAAAATAGCTCAGTAACTCATTTGTGGATGTGTGCTGTTGGATCTCCGATTGGAAATCTGCTAACAATCCACCGCTGCTAGTGCTCCTGGAAGTGGAACTATTAAAAAATTAAAAAAAATTAGTAGACAAATAGTGTAGATATTATAAATAATAAAGATTAAAATAATGTAGATATTTAAATTGTTACCTAGGACCGGCACGGGACGAAGACGGGTTTTGGTTGTCACCCATTCTTGAGTGGTATATGTTAAACATCTCATCGAACTTCGAAGTCACGAATGCCTCCACCCCGGTGTTGTCTAAATGTAGATTATCTTTGTACGCTGCAACTATTTTGATTGTGTAAAACTTCTTGTATGCCGGGTTGAGGCAGCTTGCGATAATGGCCAGGAGGGGTACATCGTCCCAATATTTTAGAAATTTTTCTTTCATGGCATTTACGATCGGTGTGAGAGTGGTGTACTTGCTTTCAGCTTATTCCAATTCACGGTACACCTTGGAGATGCTATAGAGATGTCTGATCAACTCAAATGCCGTCGGTAAGTACGAGCAGGATAATTGGACGGTTGCATTAAAAAAGGTTCGTAAGAAATTACTCAGGGTTTGTAGTTGCTCCCATTCTTCGAGGCTGGGCTCCAATGCCATTCCCTCGGGGGTGGAGCCTCTCAAAAACTCTCCTATGATGGCTTTGTAAGGAAGGCACCGGTTCAGAAACCTATAGGTAGAGTTCCAACGGATATCTATATCCCAAGGAACTTTCAACTTGCTCAATCCATAGTTGACACACATCAAACCAAACCGTTGTTTTCTTTCTTGGTTTGAAATAATGTGGGACAGACAATCCTTTAATTTAATGATCAAATCTTTTACTGCTTCTGTTTTAAGGCCCGCCTTCACGACGAGGTTAAGTATGTGGCAAGCACACTTTTGGTGAAACATTGCACCATTCATAATCGGGTTTAGTGACTGTTTAAAAATCTCAATGGAAGCTACATTGTTACTAGCATTATCGAATGAAATAGAAAAAACCTTGTTATCCCTATCTCTCTTAAGGTTATACTCTTCTAACACCTTAATAATGGATTTGAAAATTACATGTGCTGAGTGCGGGGAATCTAACACACGAAAACTTAATATCCTTTTTTGTAATACCCACTGATCATCGATCCAATGGCCGGTAACACACGAGTACCCAAGGCCATGTTTACCGGCAGTCCATATATCGGAGGTAATTGAGACCTTATTTTGTTGGTATGCAAATATAGCTCGGAGCTCATCTTTTATTTTGGTAAACTGGTTTTTAATTTCACCAACCATCTTTCTATGATGGATCCTCTTGTACATTGGTTGAGCACACCCCTTAATGACTAACCGGGCAAAACTCATACAACCACCCATGCTTATTGGTTGTTCTTTGTGGGTAATGTACCGGGCCAATTCACTAAGCATTTTTGATTCATCATATTTTGGGTTGGTTCTAGTACCATCCGCGTTCATAAGGGTTTGGATTTGTCTCGGTCCAACATTTTCACATATAACCTCACCCTTCCTTTGGTGCATTTCGACATGTCTTTTAAAGCTGGTCATACCACTACTTTGTTTATACACAAAAAATGGTTTCTTGCAATTTTGTACCTTACATTCAAGGGTTTGCATGTTGCCGTTCTCATCTGTGGAAATCTTGTACCATTTGGCCCACGGCTGATTGTATTCAGGTTGTCTTTTAGTCTTCTTTACCACTTGTCCTTCTGGGGGGACACTTGTCGGATGAATGATTGGTTCTTCTTCAATTTCAGTGACACTTCTCGACGGAGTACCTTCTATAGGGGGGGTGACTTGACTCGATGCTACAGAAGAAGTGCCTCCATATGCGTATGGTGGTGTCGGTTGATGTGTTTCTTGTGGAATATACATGTTTGGATCGTTTGAAGTATAATACGGTGCATACATTTGGGGGGGTTGTTGATAATTTAAATCTAGCGTTTGATCCCTTCTTTGATAATTAGGTGGATAATTTTGTGGATAATTTTGTGGATAATTTTGGGGATAATTTTGTGGATTATTAGGTGGTGGCATAGCCGGGCCAAAAATTTCAAGTGACATTCTCGTCTCAAAAGGTAAATCCTCATCGTGGCTAGGAGATGTCATCTTTTAAACCTATTCAAAAAAATAAATGTAAATTACTTCACATATTCAAAATATAAATGTAAATCTAAATTAAATTAAATCTAAATTGAATATAAATGTAAATGTAAATCTAAATTAAATCTAAATTGAATCCAAATCTAACATAAATCTAAATTAAATTAAAGAAAAGAAAAAGAAAAAAATAAAAAAAACTAGGATGCCCTCTGCCGAATTAAAAAAAAAATTTCTAAAATATGCCTCTGCCGAACCAAACCAGTTTTTTTTTTTAAATCCACCCTCTGCCCTCTGCCCTCTGTCTCTGTGACAGAGGGATCCGAAAAAAAAAAATATGCCTCAGCCGAATTTCAAAAGAAAAAAAAACAATATAAAAAAATAAATCTAAGTCTAATCCATAATAATCTAATTCAAATTTTAAAATTCTAAGTCTAATTCAAAATAAATACAACTTGTTCTAACTTATTCAAAATATAAATCTAAATCTAAATTAAATTAAATCTAAATTGAATATAAATGTAAATCTAAATTAAAAAAATAACTCTAAGTCTGATTCATAATAATCTAATTCAAATTTTAAAATTCTAAGTCTAATTCAAAATAAATACAACTTGTTCAAAACCTAAATCTAAATTAAAGTAAATAAATAAATAAATAAAAAACTGAGGCAGCAAGCCTCTGTCTCTGTGACAGAGGGATCCGAAAAAAAAAAAATATGCCTCAGCCGAATTTCAAAAGAAAAAAAAACAATATAAAAAAATAAATCTAAGTCTAATTCATAATAATCTAATTCAAATTTTAAAATTCTAAGTCTAATTCAAAATAAATACAACTTGTTCTAACTTAATATAAATCTAAATGTAAATTAAATTAAATCTAAATTGAATATAAATGTAAATCTAAATTAAAAAAATAACTCTAAGTCTAATTCATAATAATCTAATTCAAAGTCTAATTCAAAATAAATACAACTTGTTCTAACTTATTTTAAAAATCTATTTTAAAAAAATAACTATAACAAATTTAACTTATTCAAAAAATAACTCTACAAAATCCAACATATTCAAAAATAAAATATAAATCTAGCTTATTTATCTAACAAATATAACTTATTTATCTAGTAAAATATAAATCTAACATATTCACATATAAATGTAACATATTCAAAAAATATAATATAGCATATTCAAAAAATAAAATCTAACCTATTTAAAATTAAAATATAACATCTTCAAAAAATAAAATCTAACCTATTCAAAAAATAAAATCTAACCTATAAAATTTAGATCCGAATTTAAAAAATCAAATATAACCTATTTGAAAAATATAACCTACTAAAAAAATCCAACCTTTTCAAAATAACAAATCTAACATATTTTTTTAACCTATTAAAAATAAATCCGAATTTCAAAAATAAAATCTTACCTATTCAAAAGAAATCTAATTACTTCACATATTCAAAATAACAAATCTAACATATTTTTTTAACCTATTAAAAATAAATCCGAATTTCAAAAATAAAATCAAATCTATTCAAAAGAAATCTAATTACTTCACATATTCAAATTTCAAAATAACAAAACTAACATATTTTTTTAACCTATTACAAATAAATTTACTCTACAAAAATAAAATCAAACCTATTCAAAACAAATCTAATTACTTCACATATTCAAAATAACAAATCTAACATATTTTTTTAACCTATTAAAAATAAATTTACTCTACAAAAATAAAATCAAACCTATTCAAAAGAAATCTAATTACTTCACATATTCAAAATAACAAATCTAACATATTTTTTTAACCTATTAAAAATAAATCCGAATTTCAAAAATAAAATCAAACCTATTCAAAAGAAATCTAATTACTTCACATATTCAAATTTCAAAATAACAAATCTAACATATTTTTTTAACCTATTACAAATAAATTTACTCTACAAAAATAAAATCAAACATATTCAAAAGAAATCTAATTACTTCACATATTCAAAATAACAAATCTAACATATTTTTTTAACCTATTAAAAATAAATTTACTCTACAAAAATAAAATCAAACCTATTCAAAAGAAATCTAATTACTTCACATATTCAAAATAACAAATCTAACATATTTTTTTAACCTATTAAAAATAAATCCGAATTTCAAAAATAAAATCAAACCTATTCAAAAGAAATCTAATTACTTCACATATTCAAAATAACAAATCTAACATATTTTTTTAACCTATTAAAAATAAATTTACTCTACAAAAATAAAATCAAACCTATTCAAAAGAAATCTAATTACTTCACATATTCAAAATAACAAATCTAACATATTTTTTTAACCTATTAAAAATAAATTTACTCTACAAAAATAAAATCAAACCTATTCAAAAGAAATCTAATTACTTCACATATTCAAAATAACAAATCTAACATATTTTTTTAACCTATTAAAAATAAATCCGAATTTCAAAAATAAAATCAAACCTATTCAAAACAAATCTAATTACTTCACATATTCAAAATAACAAATCTAACATATTTTTTTAACCTATTAAAAATAAATTTACTCTACAAAAATAAATTAAACTAAATTTAATCTACAAAAAAAATCTAGCATAAACTAAATTTACTCTACAAAAATAAATTAATCTAACATGAAATAAATGTAACCTTTAAATCTTGAGGAAAAATCTTGCGGGAGGTGACGAACTTCGTAATTCCGATACCTTCGTAATTCCGTTTGCGTATTTGTAGAATGAATTAAATTTACAACTATATTTTTTTCAAACAATAAATTTAAAAACTGAAAATAGTAATATTGAGAGATTGAGAGAATGAGATTATGAGATATTGAGAGATTGAGAGAATGAGAGGGTGTGAAAAAATTGAGAGGAAGAGGGGTGAATATATAGAGTTTTGATTGGAGGGAGAATAATATTTGAAATTTAATAAATCCAAAAAAAAAACAGAATTGACGGGTGGGACCCACCCGTACGGGACAGAAATGACAGGTGGGACCCACCCAGTTTGACTGATTTGAACCAAAACTATAGAACGGCTCAGTATATTAACAGAGCAGGTTTAGCTTCATGCAGCGCAATATTCACATGCATTGCTGTACTCAGTGCGCTGCCTGTAGCCAAAACTGCTCTGTTAACAGTAGCCAGTGGGGGGAAATTTTTTTGAAATAAAGTGGTTTCTGCGGGCACGGGCACGGGTACGGGTACGGGTACAGGCACGGGTTACCGGGTGCGGGTACACCCGTGGCGGGTGCAGGCAGACGGGCAGCGGGCACGGGTACGGCGGGTACGGGTACACCCGGGTTTGTTTCCAAAAATAGCCACCCTGCCCATTTCAGACCCGTACCCGTGTACCCGTTTACCCGGGTATACCCGGTCACGGGTACGGGTACCCCGGGCACTGGGCACGGGCGGACCGGGTTCGGGTTACCCTTATCGGGCACTGTCAATACACTAACCGAGAGTAATATGTCCAAATCTCATGACTTGAGTGTGCTCAATTATATCCATTTTAGTCTTTAATGGATACCTCCATTTCTTCTATTTTTTTATTGTTATTATTTTTGTTTTATTTTTTTTTAATTCCGAATTTTTAGGGTCAAACGTAAGTACAGTACATAACCTTTACAACTGAGTAATACATCATTTAATAAACTGCATCAATACTATAAACTTACTAGATAAATACTGCATGTATCCTGTAACTATGATTAACAAAGTGAATACTGTAAAATGTTGCACATATCCTGTAAAATAGTTCTATATTCCTATAAATTGCATACTCTAATAAATTAGATCCATACTGTAAACTTACTAGATATATACTGTAAAATTAAAACATATATCCTGTAAAAATGTTAAGTATATCCTAATAAGTACTGTACATAACCTTTACAACTGAGTAATACATCATTTAACAAACTGCTAAACTTACTGGTAAGCAGATCCTGTAACTATTAATAACCAAAATGAATACTGCAAAATGTTGCACATATCCTGTAAAATAGTTCTGTGTATCATATAAATTGCATCCTTTAATACAACTGTTAAACAGATTTACTGTTAAATTACTAACGAATGATGTAAACACACACACAGTGAATAATCTTTTATAGAAAAATAAGAGGCAAAACCTTGTTGAACTTGAGAATCTTTACTGAGAGCATCTTTACCCTTCCCCGTCTTCCTTTTCTTTGGTGCATCTGAGAAAAAATTTATTGTTTGTTTACTATACTGTGAAATAACTCTGACAATAATGTGAAATTACTAATGAATAATGTAAAATAACAATGCTAAACAGATCATGTAACTATGATTAACCAAAGTTAATACTGTAAACTGTTGCACATATCATGTACAAATGTTATAAATATCCTATAAATTGCATCCTGTAATAAAAATTGCACACATACTATAAACTTATTGTATATATCCTATAAAACTGTTAAATATATCCTATAAGTACTATACCTAACCTTTACAACTGACTAATACATAACCTTTGCAGATTTACCCTTTCCTTTATTTTTTTCTTTCATTTGATATGTAAAAAAACAATATCACAAAACCTGACAAAATTATACTGCATACTGTAAATAATATTAACACTAACCTTGGGACTGCTTACTAGTAAATCTTGGAGAAGAACGACTTCCTTTGTCCGATGCATCTGACAAACAAATTTTCATTAAACATTAGATCAAAAAATCAGTAAAATAATTACTATAACTCTAACAAATCAATACTGTGAAATACCAAATCAATACTTTCAAATATCAGTGTATTAGTATGAAAATAACAGATCGAAAAAGCAAAATCTGAGAAATACTGTAACACTAACAAATCAATACTGTGAAATACCAAATCAATACTTTACAATATCAGTGTATTAGTATAAAATTAAAAGATCGAAAAAACAAAATCTGAGAAATATTGTAACCCTAACAAATCAATACTTTAAAATTAACAAATGAAAACTTGAAATTAACAATTGTAGCGATTTAAATAACAATATCTCTCATTTCACTAACAAACTCATGAAAATAAAGACAAAGCGATTTAAATATCAGTGCATTTGTGTAAAATATCAGATCCAGTGGCGATAGATAGAAATCAGTAGGGAAATAGAGTAAAATAAAGTAAAATATCTCACAATCTGATGAAAATAAACTAAAATGTCACAACCTTTCGCTGTTTTCTTCATTTTCTTCAAATCGCGAAGTGAGAGAGAAATCAGATCCAGTGGCGGTAGAGAGAAATCAGTAGGGATAGAGGGAAATGGCGATCCAGTGGGGATCGATTGACTTTGAGAGAGTGAGAGAGTGAGAGAGTGATAATCTCAGAATCGCTAAGTGAGAGAGGGGTTTAGTCGGCATCGAGAGATTTTGCGAGAGAGTGAGAGAGTAAGAGATTTTGCGAGAGCGTGAGAGAGTGAGAGAGAGAGAGTGGGGTTTAGACGAGATTTAGTCGGACTCCAGTCGGGGTTTAGTCGGTCGGAAAAAATAGAGCAACGGTTCATACATAATATAGTGTTATATAGTTATAGTTAGGGTGATATAGTTAGATCATATGAATTGGTGCGAATGAAATGGCACAAAGTATAACCTCTGGTGTTTAGAATATAATAATTTGGGGACCACAATACTAATCGTCTCCATTTGAAACTCAACTTGACAGCACTGTAGACAAATTCAATCAATAAGAAAACTGTAAATTAAGTAAATAAATCTTGTAATTTAATGCTATAAAAGTTATAAAACATTCCCATTTATTAATTTCACCAATTTATATGATGAATAATTTTGTAATTTAATTCTATAAATGTTATACAACCTATTTATTAATTTATGTTATGAAATTTGTTTGATTTTAGCTTCCAGCTAAGGAAATTTGTTTGATTTAGTTTAATATAGATATATTGGTTGATTGATTGTAATAAGTAATAACTGAATCGATTTGGTTTTGGGGATTTATTGGACCGAAACTTTTTTAGTTACCACCCCTGTTAAATTCAAATTAATTAAATACAATTCAAACTATCAAAATTCAATTCGATACCACCGCGCGCCCTCAGTCCACGCACCAAATTCAGCTGGTACGTACACGGGGGAGGGCACCAATTTGGTGCGCGAATTGGGAAAAGGCACCACATGGTGCGCATATTGGAGAGGTGCACTACATGGTGACTTCAAACGAGACGAATCCAAACCGTTAAAACCGATCTACTTCACGAGTTTGGTTTGATTTTGGTTTGATTGTTTGAACTGTATTTTTTATTTCATTTTTGACATAAATCTCCACTTGAACTGTTAAGAGCACCTCAAGTTGTGCTTCATCTGATATTTTCTAGGTTAATAATAATAAGCTTTTAATGAGAGAACCTTCATATTGTGCGTGATATTAAATTCTTTAAAAATTATTATTTCTTCTCTAGATTTTCTCAAGGTTCAGGTGACAGTGATGAAATATTTCTAGCTTAACAAATTTGTTTTTACTAAACTATGTTCCTATTGTACCTTATGGTTTCACCACATCAATTGAAGGCCGCACTTTAGCCCCTAATGGCGTGGAGTACGTGTGCATTGACCTGACTTTGATGAATGTAAGATCTACACATCCTATTAATTTTATATGTTTATAGTGTTTTGCTGTGATTTCATGATTATAATTTAATGTCACAGAAAGTGAAATCGTTGAATATTGAAGACATGGATGTAGTGGTTTAACCAGTAGTCGGATGGATCGAACTTGATGAATATCTGAAACCATATGGCCTTATTTTCCCGCTAGATCCAGGTTTAATTCTGTTCTTGGTACCATTTGACTTGTGCGGTGATTGTATGATGTTTTTGATATTTGTTGAGGGGGGTTAAGTTGTTGATTAAATTTAATTTATCAAGAAGAAACTAGAAAATTAGAGCAACCATTATAATAGGGGTTAGTGATGCTATGTTATTAACGTTCTCCAAAGTCTAATGCTACAAATAATATGTACCACACCTTATGTTATTTTGTAGGAATATATTACTGTTGTAGCTAAGCACCTTACAGAAAGGATTATGTTAGGGGTTTAATATGTTTTGGATGCATGATGTATGTGCCTTTTTTTAATGGTAATTGTTATGAATATATGAGAACAATGTTTTGACTTATATTATGAATTGTCATTTAGAATTAGGATAATTTTAATGTATTTTATATCATTTGTGATTGGAAGCGCACGGGTATTTTTTACTAGAAGAAAAAAATAAGTCTTGATGTAATTTAAAAATGTGTAATCATCTTGGCATATCTTTAGGAGCAACTACTAAGGTTCTTGTTTGCTCTTATTATTGAATTATTGACTAATACATTATATATTATGCAATCAATGCTTAAATTAATCACATTTAAAAAAAATGATCAAAACAAATTTTCAATCACCACGGCAACGCGTGGCCGGCATTTGACTAGTACTATATAATAGCCAACATGCAAGGCAGTTCAGATTCATAACGTCCTGAATGCGCTAGGAAGAGACCACAAAATTCTTCTTGATGGTGTATTGCACTGAACTTCAACACCAAACAAAAAAAACAATTAACTTGAAAAAAGAGGACCATAAAGCTTCATTGCTTGTCAACTTTGAGGGATTAATACTTTGTCAGAAAACCAAAACTATCCAAGACAAAAATGGAATTTTGAGAGAAAAAGTACCACTTAGCACAATCTCACAGTTGTATTAGTGCATTTGATTAAACAGGCAGAAAGAGAAGAAACAGATCAACCACAAACAGCTAAAAAAAATAACAGGGCCCCTATATTCCTTCTAAAACCATGGAAAGTTGGCTTCAAACTCGCGTAATTTGTTTTCCACATCTTGTGTAATCGAGCCCCGCACTATACATATAGAAGACTGCTTCTCAATAGAATCAACCTCACAAACGTTGAAAGTCATATTTTTATCCATCATAAAATAATCTGACTCCCAATTTGATGATGCAACCATTTGCAGAGAGCCATTAACTGTCCTCTTTATCCTCTTGTACCCGATATACATCTCCCCTGAGATTTACAGAATTAAGCAACAAAAATAAACATATTGTTGAAAATAATGAAGATTAGGATCAGACCCGTTAAGGATAACCTCAGACCCGTTAAGGATTTACATCATTGGTTACATTTTAGCAGTGTTCTAAATAGCACGCTATAGCGTTTTTAGACCCTAAACGCTAAGCTATGACATGAAAATACGCTAATTGAGCTACGGCCGCTATAGCGGTAACAGCGGTCCGCTATAGCGCATAGCGCGTAGCGCGCTATGCATATTGGGCTTTTTTAGACAATTTATATGGGCTTAAATAAAGATCCATAAAATTTATTTTGTATAGAAAAAAAAAATAGAATGAATCATGATGCTTAAGATATTTTGTATAGAAAAAGATTGATAGTTTATGATATTATTATGATTATTTTGAACCATGGACTTTTGTACTAGTTCAATATGAATATTATAATTTCTTAATTAATTTGGTGTTATTTATTGTTCTATGAAACTTTAGATAATGTTAATATATAGTACAAATATATAATATAATTTTTGTAAAAAAAAACGCTATTTGGAATAGCTTCCGCTATAGCTACGCTATTCGCTATAGCTTTTTTTGTAGCCTTCCCGCTATGACGCTATAAACGCTATTTAAAACATTGCTTTTTAGAAACACTACAGCAAAATTGACAATCAGCGACCGGAATTCCGGTCGCTGATAGTGTGGTCGCCGGTCGCTGATAATATATCCGGTCGCAGAAAGTCAATTCCGGTCGCTGATAGCCCGGTCGCTGTAAGCATTGTCGCTGATACTCTTCTGATGACGTCACCGGTCGCTGATACTACGTCACCCGGTCGCTGATAACCTTTTGCGACCAAATTTATTTGGTCGCTGTTGTTTTTTGTGACGTCAGAAAAAAACTTTCTGCGACCAAATATATCGGTCGCTGATACTTAAAACCGGTCGCTGATACTCTTCTGTCAGGTTTTTTATATTTTGTTATATTATTTAAATTTGCACCATTTAATAATTGGTACGACACGTACCAACATACAACATAAACATACATGTCAAGTAATACAAATAAACATAAACATACAACAAATAAACATCAAACATAATAATCGTAATGTCAAGTAATGCAAACATAAATGTCGAAATGTCAAGTACCATCTAAACCTAAGAAGTAGCATAAACATCTATCAAAATGTCGACATTTCGACCCCTGCCATCGTGACTATATAAACATCTAAACCTAACTAGTACCATCACCACCAACATCCGACCCCTGCCCCTCGTCATCATCCTCGTCATCTTGAGGAGCGGGCCTCGAGGCATGCTGCGAACCCGAACCTCCCTGTGAGATTGTTAAAACAATAGTTTAGATAATTAGAATTTAAGATTCAGGGTTCACAATTGAAGTTGGACTGAAATATCGAATTTCGTACCTGAGAAGCTCTGAAAAGCTCGGTGATCCTGGACATAAACCGATCCTCCATCCTATCAAGTAACCGATCCTCCATCCTATCAAGTACCCGAGTAGATATCATATCGATATGCTCTTCTGTGAGCTGCGGAGCCGGCGGCATAGAAGAATATGACTGTGAAGAATGCGACTGACTGCTCGACCCACTGGAGCGAAACATGCGTCTCGTCTTGCCTGAAATATTAAAAATAAGACAATTAGTATTATCTTACACAACTAAAAATAAATTTAAAATTAAAGTGACTTTTTATTTTACCTAAAGCACCGAGACCATAGTTATCGCCGTGGGCATTCTGATCAGATATTCCCGTAGAGTACCAGACGTCGCCGTCGTATGCGGGCCATGTGTTTCTATCCTCTCCATACTTCTGCACCATAGCACTCTCATATTTTTCCTGCAAATTTTGTAAAATATAACAAAAATGTTATACAACAGGAACCATGATATTTTTTAAAATAATTCGAAAGTATTATTACCTGTGCTTCTTTCGCCTTGCCGGTAATATATTCTCCCGTCTTCTTCTTCGTATGGGTAGGCTGGAACAGCTCATCGGACCATCTAGGTTCGCGCCCTTTTTCTTGCTCCTGTTAAGAATTTGAAAGACAATTTCATTTAAAAAAAATTATCAAGGTTAGTTCGATTAGATTCAATTGGAATGAAAATAGATTAATTTAATGAAAAACAACTTACGAAGCGTTGTTTGTGAACAAGCATGTTCACAGAACCCGTTGTGGCCCCTGACCCTTCAGCATTGGCCCTATTTAAAGCATTCCGCTGGCTCCGACGGGCAAAAACATCACTACACCAATAATCGACGAGTCCGGGCCAGAACTCCGGCTTGATCCAGGAGTCATGTGGTCGAGGAGCAGCCCCACGCTCCTTCCACTCGAGCATTGAATCTCCATAGGACTTGGTGGCTGCCTCCCTGGCCTTGTTAAGCATATCCTGTAGGCGTTTGTCAGCTATTCTGCGGAATACATCCCATGCAATATTGTCAGCTACCTCCGGTGGAAACTGGTAGTGCTTCTGCAATGCATAACTCGGTTTGTTAGCTTAAAAAAAGAAAACAAGTAATTATTAGAGCTTTTGTTTCAGAAAATTTTACTTACCAAAAAGTCTTTCTTGATAACATCCTTGTTGGTATCAGGGAAATCCGTGTATCTGGTGTACGGTCCAGGATATGCTGTGCGTACTAGCTGCGATATAATTTTTGCGACCTGCTTCGTCAGCTCTGGGTGGCCTGCATCAAAAGTCCAGCAAATAGAAATAATTATTACAATCACTACAATTAATGCATAATTACAACATACACACAAAATGAATATTACCTGTAACCCCCTAACCGAAGCACTGGTCGCAAACTCGGATCTGCAGGCGGCGAAATATATGTATTTGCACCGCGAACATTCCTCTGACTCGACTCCTCATCGTCGCCTGCCGGTGCCTTTCCTTTGTCATTTCTTTTCGGTGCCATATCTAGAGTTGAGATGAGAAAAATCAATAAGTTTCACTCAAGCGATTTCATGAAATAAATTCAATTGATTTCATGTACAAGAATATCATGAAGGTTCTGAATTTAATAAATGAATTCCATATCCCCAATTTAATAAATTGAATGAATAAGATGGATAAGTAATTTGATTTGATCTTTTTAAAATCAAATCAAATCAGGTGTAAAATTGAACGAACACCTTCATTATTTATATGATTAATTATTTTTTCAGATTCTAAATGTATGTATCATATGACATTTAAAAGTTGCTTATGTTGAAATCCAAATGCCTTTAGACTCTAGAGATGGTAATAAATCATTGACCAGATGGCCTTTATACTTTTAACATTTTCTGTACTTTAATTAAAAAAGGAGATGGCAATAAATCATTGACATAATTATAACCAACTTATCATTGTAACCACTTAAGATGCAATAGTTGACTGAGTCGTTGGTTGCTAAAAAGAAACTCAGATTAATGATAACTTAAGTGAAATTAATAATTATAATTATAATTTGGTAAAAGATCCTTACCTCCAATTTCAGGGAAAGTGAAATTAAGTGTAACATACGTGGCAACTAGGGTTAATGATAACTTGATAAGCTCAAATATCAACTAGATGTTGGTTCTTTCTTACCAAGAATAATTATCTGAGACAATTCCATAAGTGGAAAATGGAAACCCGGCGAAGGTAACAACGATCCTTTAACCATTGTACAACATGCAATCTTTATCTTAAATTAAATGGGCTGAAAGATTGTACTTTCCTTTGCAAATTGATTCAATCTTTGATTCAATATACATGTGTTGGATAGAATGCTTATTATTATCTTTCGGCTTCCGATTTGCAACTTGCAATACCTGACAACCTTTTTTTTTGTGTTGGATAGAAAATAGCTAATAGCTGTACATTATTAAGTTTCTACAATGTAGGTGGAAAACTGAGAGGTACAGATCCTGTTCTAACAGGTACCATGGTACTAACATATAAGTACCATCGACATGTAAATTCCTATTTACTGGGCAGTGATTCACCAAGGAAATTTTTTGCCGACTATAACTGACATGAAAATCCTGCCAAAAAGATACAATTGTTTTTTTTGTTGAAAATACATTTGTATCTGTTCAAACACTCCACAAAAAAGATACAATTGTTTGCTCTTAAACAGTGAGTGGTTAGAATTTTGATCGTCAAATCCAGAAATTAAACCCAAAAGAGGCTCTTATTTCAACTAAGGTTGTTCTTTTTCAGATGCTAACTCTCTTAGCACAACTACCATAGAAAAAAAGAAAAGAAAAAGATAACAGATATCTTATAAATGCCGTGTATTTCTGAAATGATATCCAGAAATTCAACCAAAAGTGACCAAACAGCACCAATATGACCAATTTCACGACGAGCAGTAACAAAAAGACCCAAATTCTTGAAATTGTACCTGGAGTTACGAAAAGTGAAAGAGGTTCTTACGGTAGGTCGGGCGGAGATCGGGCGGGAGGTCAGGCGACGGAGTCCGGGCGGAGTTCGGGCGGAGATCGGGCGGGAGGTCAGGCGACGGAGTTCGGGGTTCGGGCGGGAGGTCGGCGGGGTTTTTTCTATCTGGCTAAACCTAAACGCGGGAGACACAGAGACAGAGAAGGGTTCGCGCGGCTATTTTACGGCGACCTTCTGCGACCGGGAAAAACCGGTCGCTGAAACTCCTTTTCGCCGGTCGCAGATGTTGTCGTCGCCAAAACAATTTATGTTTTAATTTTTTTGTGGAGAGAAAAACTATCAGCGACCGGCGACTTCAACGGTCGCTGATACCGGTCGCTGATACTATAGTTTGCTGTAGTGAAATAAAGGGAGCAATGCTGACTAATTTATTTCTTTATTTTCTTTGAGTCTACATGCAAAAATGAATATGATGCAAACTACAAGGGTCTACATGCAAGAATGAATAAGATGCAGACTACAGGAATACTAATATGTGTGTGTGCACATGTGTGTTTTTCTTGGGTGGTTCATGTGCTGAAAAAAAAAAATTTCCAGCTGGAAAGTTTTCTGACCTTGCCATATCATTGTAGCTCCAACTTGAGCGAGAGAATCCTAAACCCTAAACTCTAACACTGTTTTTAATTACAATAGTTATTATTTTGTTCCTACGAATTGATTATGTGACATTATCTTTGTATATAACAAAATACACCTTTATCAGTTAAAATACACAAGGAAGCTTCTACTTTATAATTTTTTCAAGAGAGAGAAACAACCACTGTCAAGTTTATAAAAAAAAAGGGAGACGTCGAAGAGAGATGTACAAAAATATAACAAAGTGCACAAAAAATGAAGATATTTAAAAATATAGGCTGTTAGGCGAGTTCAAATAAACTCAGATGTATCCGAAATTTTTATTAATAGAAAAAATATTAAATTAATATCGACACAGAATAAAGAATTCGTCATATTTTGAAATCTAACAAAGACGTTACCTTTCGTAACGTCCAGGGGACGTTACGAAAGGTAACGTCCCGATTAATAACTTTTAGCCACACAATTAGAAGCGGAGCTGGCCGTTGAGAACGGTGACGTCCAGGGACCCTCGTGTAGGATTTGAGTTGTTACAAAAAAAATGCAATTGCTTGTACTGTGAGGTGTGAGCGTACAAAAAGTTGACCATAGAAAGTGACCTTTTGACCATGAAGTGTTTTTTAGTGCAGATTCTCTGTTGCAATCATGGTGTAGATAAATATGCAAATATTGTTTATAGAGTATATGGTGTTCTTTTTTTACATGTTATGTAAGTAAATGGTAATTAAAAAACAATTTCTCTGTGTAAAATATATTTTTATAAGGTGTAAAATATTTTGCATTGATATTAGAGTTCAATATTTTTTTTGTTTTATTTATGTGTGCTTGTCAGTTTGGATCCTCTCCAGTTGCAAATGTATTGATTAGCTGCTTGTCGGCTGGATTATACTATTTGAAATAGCACCTTGTCTGCCACTTAATTTTTTTTGGCACTTGCGGCAAAGGAAATATTTGACTAAAATGGCTAATTTTTGAAGGTCATGTTTGATTGTAAACTCAACAACTCAAATCCTATACGAGGGTCCCTGGACGTCACCGTTATCAACGCCAGATATATATTTTTTTTTCCTGGACGTCACCGTTCTCAACGCCAACTCCGCTTCTACTTGCGTGGCTAAATGTTGTTAATCGGGACGTTATCTTTCGTAACATCCCCTGGACGTTACGAAAGAAAACGTCTTTATTATATTTCAAAATCTAACAAATTCTTTATTCTATGTCGATATTAATTTAATATTTTTTCTATTAATAAAATTTTCGGCAGATGTATGATGTAGTCAGGTTAGATTTGAATCCTTTGTCGTCTTCGCACGAATCTCAAGGTGGTCCTATCAATCTAGTTATGCCCGAATTTTTAATCGGTTCAGACTTAATAGAGAGAGTATAACCGCTTATATTCTCTCTATTTGCCCTCACGCGATACCCAGCCCTCACGCGAACACAGGCGCTCCTGCCTCCGCTCTTTTCCGTCTCACAGACCCGGTTCCGATTTAGGGTTTCGGGAGACAGCCGACTCTGGCAATTTAGGGTTTCTGTCTCACCACTCACAAATCACCAGGACCCATTGGAGCTCTTCCGGGTAAGGCAAAGCTACTCTGGGATTTATGTTTCCCTTGCTCTGTGTTGAGCTTGCTGTTGTATGTGGGTTGAGCCACTCTTTCTTGTACGCTGTGAATTGCCTGATCTATTGTAAGCGAACGCTGATCGCTCCAATCTGATTTTCTTGTTTGACTTCCTTGTGAAATTGAACAAATGAATTGAACACTCTTTTCTGTTGACTGTGAACCAAATTGATGCTTGCACTGTTCAATTGAACAATGAATTGATGCTTGAACTGTTTAATTGAGAACCCCTTTTTCTGTTGCTTGTGCCAATTTGCTGTTCTGACACTAGTGCTGGCAGCTACCAGTGCATTCTGGTTACTGGCACACTGGATTCTTCTATTGAATTTGTATATTTGAAAAGATAGAGGGGTACTGTAGAAATATTTGTTAAGCTTAATTTTAGAGATACTCGTATCTAACAACTTAATACCCCCGCCCCCCCTTTTCAGGTGGGTCTGTACGTGATCACTGAATACGAGGTATGAGTTGAATTCGAGCTAATTTCCCAGCTCGGTCCTGTCTTCCCAACTCGATCTAGCTCGCCTTGTTAACCCTAACTCGCTCGAACCCGGCTCATCAGCCGCCTTACCAAAAACCACAATGCACAAAGCCCTCTCTCTTTCCCTCTCGGTGCCGTCAATGGCGAAGCAGACCGCCTCCTCCCTTGGCTTCCTAACAAAGCAGGATACGGAGGTCAAGCTTCCTCGACCGATTCGGGTCAACAACAAAACCCCTGCCCCGATCCAGATCACGGCGGAGCAGATCCTACGGGAGGCGGGGGAGAGGCAGGAGGCGGAGATTCGACCACCGAAGCAGAAAATCACTGATCCTACCGAGCTCGCAGATTATCTCTTGAGAAAGAGAAAAGAGTTCGAGGATGCCATTAGAAAGATCAGGTGGAATATCTCGGGTTGGGTCAAGTACGCGCTATGGGAGGAGAGGCAGAAGGATTTTGCCAGAGCAAGATCGGTTTGGGAAAGAGCTCTAGAGGTGGATTACAGGTAATTTGCTATGCTTTGCAGAAATTGTGCGTGCTGAAATAGCAATTCTGTTACTTTTTATTTCATTTGTATGATTCTTACCTACCTCTCACTGTGTACAGTAACCACACACTATGGCTGAATTACGCCGAATTCGAAATGAGAAACCGTTTTGTAAACCATGCCAGAAATGTATGGGACCGTGCCGTTTCCCTACTTCCACGTGTAAACCAGCTATGGTACAAATACATTCACATGGAGGAGGTATTGGGGAACGTGCCAGCTGCTCGCCAAGTATTTGAGAGGTGGATGCAATGGCAACCAGACATACAAGGCTGGCTCTCGTACATCAAATTTGAACAAAGGTATGTTACAAGCTAGTTTTCCTTTCTGATCTGTTTTAATTTCAGTACCTGCTTTATTTATTAATTAAGAACAATCTTGTGGAGTACATATTCCCCGGTTAGGTTAGGCCCCTCTCTGCTTTTATAGTTATGAGCTAAAAGAAAGCTTCTTTTGGCTTCCGTTCTTCGCAAGAAAACATTGAGGGATCAAAGAGTTACTGTTCCAATAGGTCCATGTCACCACCAACCTGTTCCTACCAGTACCTCTAGCAGCCAACTTCACCTTTTGCCCCACTTTCTTTTAATCTATTGAGAACTCAAAATATTTGCACTAATGATAGATCTGCACCCGTTGTTGCAATTTATTACTGACCAGCCTTAACTCCACATCACAGGTACGGTGAGACAGAACGGGCCCGTGGCATCTATGAGCGGTTCATAGCCCGCCACGCGCGGCCTGAATCCTTCATCCGGTATGCCAAGTTTTTGGTGAAGCATGGTGAGGTCGCTCAAGCCCGTGCCATATATGAGCATGCGTCAGACCTCTTAGCAGAAGATGAAGATGCCGAAACCCTCTTCCTTGCTTTTGCCGAATTTGAGGAGCGGTGCAAGGAGACTGAAAGGTTGCGATGCATTTACAAATTTTCCCTTGCCCGAGTCCCTAAGTCGAGAGCGGAAGATCTATATAAAAAATATTTGGCATTTGAGAACCAATTTGGAGATAGAGAGGGGATAGATGACGCTATAGTGGGGAAGAGGAAGTTACAATATGAAGAAGAGGTGAGAAAAAATCCTTGGAACTACGACTCCTGGTTTGATTATGCGACACTGGAAGAGGGGATTGGGAACAAGGAAGCAGTACGTGAAGTTTATGAGCGTGCGATAGCTAAAATACCACCGGCTGAGGAGAAGCGGTATTGGCAGAGGTACATATATCTGTGGATAAACTATGCATTGTATGAGGAGCTAGATGCACAAGATGTAGAACGCACTAGGGATGTTTACAGGTACATATATTTTGGGTAACTGTTTATCATTTGTTTTGAGGCTTGACCATTATTTATTTTGATGGTTTGGATGAATACTGACAGAATATACTCCATTTTTCTGTTCAGATGAAACTGCTTCATACCACGTGCCCAATTGTTCGACATAAATAAAAGAAATAATTTCTTAATATGTATAACTTGTTTATATGAACAGGTAATACAAATGATTTTTCTTTGGATGATACAGGGAGTGCATTAAGCTGATACCTCACAAGAAGTTCTCATTTGCTAAAATCTGGCTCTTGGCTGCCCAGTTTGAGATTCGTCAGAAGAATCTCAATGCTGCTCGGCGGATCTTAGGTAGTGCGATCGGTGTTGCCCCAAAAGACAAGGTATATATATATATTTTCAATCTCTAATCAGTTTTACTCACTCTCTGTTCTTTAACTTGCTTTTGCTCGCTTCTAATTCATGTTTATGAGGTATCAGTTTGAAACAAAATTAAAAAATAAAACATTATATCAAACAAAAAAGAGTGGTCAATATTTGTTATCGGGACAGCATCAGCTGCAGAACTCTTGTTATGCTTTTGTTAGTACCGAGCGCAACAACTATTATTACTTAATGTTTTGGGAGTGACGTTTCTTTGATTGTCTTTATATAACAAGAATTTGCTCATAAGTATAAGTTGTGATTATCTTACATCTTATGTGAAATACTCAGGTTTTTAAGAAGTATATAGAAATAGAGTTGCACCTGGGCAACATTGACCGGTGCAGAAGTCTCTACATGAAGTACCTTGAGTGGGCCATGGAGAAGTGTTATGCATGGACCAAATTCGCTGAATTGGAGTGCTCTCTTGGTGAAACTGAGCGGGCCCGTGCAATTTACCAAGAAGCCATTAAACAGCGTGTTCTTGACATGCCAGAGTTACTCTGGAAGGTAAAAGGATCATTTCAAAGTTTTAGTTCCATACACTAAGAACTGGCGGTAGTGATGCAGCAGCACTGTTGGTTAACCTTGGTTATGGAATTCAGTTTCAAAGATTTAAGTTAAAAGAGTTGAAGTGTTGAACTAAAGTAGATATTTCAAAAAAATTTAGGTCTGTTCCTGGTAGGACCGGCGCGAGCTACATGGTAATCCTTGATTCTTAAAATATTGCCTGAATGCACGTACAGTACACTGTCAATATACATTCTATACTCGTTTTAATTTTGTTTCCTTGGGTGAGTTTTGCTGAATTCCACCTGCACAACCCAACCCTTATTTTCCCCAAAGCATGAAGGATAAATTTTACTAAAGGGTGAATTATAAATTTTATTTGCTCAAATTAATTCAGGCATACATTGACTTTGAAATTTCTGAGAGAAATTTTGAGAATACAAGACAATTATATGAGAGTCTTCTGGAGCGAACGAAGCACCTCAAGGTGTGGCTTAGCTATGCGAAATTTGAGGCCTCCGCTGATTATGACAATGAGCAACTTGACGAGAATGGAAACCCTTCCGAAGAAGATGCTGAAGCTTTCAAGGCACGCCAGCTGGACCGACTCCAGAAATGCCGAGGTATATTCATTCCTCTATCTGTTGATTGATTCTCTCTGTCTCTCTCTGATGGCATATGCATCGCATCGCATTGCATTGTATTGATCTGATCTGGTGTATGCTTCAATGAACCAACAGCTGTATTTGAGAGGGCTTTCGAGCATTTCAGGCACAATGAACCAGCGCTGAAGGAGGAGAGAGCCATGCTACTAGAAGAGTGGCTAAATGTGGAAAGTGGTTTTGGTACCTTAGCCTTAGGGGACGTCAGCATAGTGCAAAAGAAGCTTCCGAGAAAGGTCAAAAGAAAGCGAGCTATTACCACAGAGGACGGCACTCCTGCTCCTGCTGGGTATGTACTATGTACCCCTCTTTCCTCTTTTGTTAGCATTAATTCTTCAGTAGACCAGTCCTGCATAATTGCATTATGATCAGACTTGGGGTTTGTCTGTTATTGTAGTTTTGAGGAGTATATCGACTATATTTTCCCTGACGAAGTTGCAGTGGCACCTAATCTAAAGATTCTGGAGGAGGCTTACAAATGGAAAAAGCAAAAGGTTGGTTGATCCAAATGAGGACTAAACCATATAGAAGTCCTTCACTTTGCACAGTGCTTTTGCAACCATGGGGAGATGCCAGTTGGTCTCATGGTGAAATTCAGTTTTTGTTTCTGGTACTAGCGCGTAGTGTGTACCGCACTACCACATGGATATTTTGGTAATCCTATCTTCCGACTTTGCAATTTATGGTACAGGGTGAACTGGGATTGATGGGATTGGTTAGATTTAGTTTTGACTAACTTTTTGTTATGTGGGCTGTTTAATTTTTTTCTTTTTTCTCTCCAAGCGATGTTTGTTTTTAGGATATATGCTTTGCTTAGAAATAGTTGCTCACGAGTTCCTTGTCTGAGGTCTTAGATTCTTTCCGCTCCCCCGTTTTTTCCGGACATTAACTGAGGTCTGAGGCTAATTTATATCAAATACGTACGTACTTCGCAGTTGATTAGTTGCAAGTGACAATTACCATATTCATTCGTAGTTGAAAGATCCGCACTGCACTTTCTTCACATGCAAATTAAGGAAGTAATTTAATTAGAGGATTTAGACTTGACTAATTTGTTCGTTAATTCTGATTTATTAATCAGAATACTTATTACGATTCATTAACACAGACTTGACTAATTTGTTCGTTAATACTTATTACTTATTAGTGATGTGCATACTTATTACGATTCAATAAACCAAACATTTCTTAAGAATCATAGAATGGAATCTTAGGTGTCGACTCAAAAATTGAATTTCATATTTCTAAATAAGTAAATAAAGTTGAGTAGGACTAGGATGTGATGTGTTCATTAAAAGTAACTCTATAATTTATCGGATTGGCTTCAAACGAGATGAATTTAAACCGTTGAAATCGATCTATTTCACGAGTGATGTGCATACATGCAACATTTTGAAATTTTTGAATTTATTTAGTTCAATACTAGTATATAATATTTAAATTAATATTATATTGTATTATATTTAATCTATATTATATTATATTTAATCTAATATTTTATTTAATACTAATCTAATATTTAAAATAATATTATATTACATTTAATATTAAATTAATATTATATTGTATTATGTTAAACTAATATTATATTACATTTAATCTAATATTTTATTTAATACTAATCTAATATTTAAAATAAGAGTGATGCTTCTGTGCATACTGAATTTTTTGCGAAAATTTTGTAAGATCAACTAGAGCCATTGATTCTTTAAGGGCAAAATTGGTATAGCTCTTCTCCGTTAGGCTCTCCGTTATTTCTTTCTCTTCCAAACCAATCGCTCAGTACCCCTCTCGCTCGCTCAATACCCTTTCCTCTCACCGATCGCCCCCACCTCTCTAGGTCAGCACCCCTCTCCACCCCAACCCCGACCTCTCCAGCGCCTGTAGCTAGGGATGGCAATGGGCCGAGCCCACAGGTATTTTGCTAAGCACATGCCTGGCCTGCATGTTAAAAACTGATGGCCCACCTGCCTGGCCCAATCTAATGGGCCTGAAAATCTATGCCCGGCCTGCCCATGGGCTTTTCCTCCATACCCGTGCTTGCCTGTCCATACCCATGGCTGCCTTACCTGGCCCAGCCCATCCATGCCCAACTCAACCAACAATAATTTATACAATCAAACAAGTACAATTTAGCACAAAAAATCAGCACAACAACAATAAAAAATGTAATTTAACACAACAAACATCCTAGTTTTAGATAATACATCAAACATAACAAAATATTTCAGTACAAGTATAATTTAAACTAAGCTAAAAATTAAAATTTAACAAAATTACACAAATAATATTTAGCACAAACAAGTCACAGAAATAGCCCCTTGCAGCTTTCAGGCGATTTTCTTCATCTCTCCTTCTCTTTACCCGAATTGCTTGTCCAGCAAGCAAGGCCGGTACAGCAGCTCCGAGTAATGACCACCAGATGCCGTCCATCATGCAAGTTGGGGATTTATCAGGGTTATCTTCGTGAAATTTTCTTACCTGGATAGGAGATGTGGTCTTAATTAGAATATCAAAGTTTAATTAGAGCAAGGAAATGAAATTCAATTAATGCAAATTGGGATTGCAATGTTTATGCTCTGTGCTTTTTGCATCTGTACTGCTAAAAAACATGATATATGTTAGTTATGTACTTAAGTTTCATGAATTACATTGTACCAAAATTTCCCAACTGAACACAAAAGAAAATTAGATTAGAGAGCTTGGATGGGGCAGTATTGAAAACTAAAATTTCATACTTGTAACCAAAAATAGGATAGTGGACGAGTAAGTACAATACATACACATAAGAGATCGAAAATTCAGGCGGTAACTAAATAAACAAATTTACAGAAACAAATTAGCATCTCTCAGTAGAGCATGGAATTAGTGTTCTAGCAAAATTAATTTTGGACAATGAAGTAAAATAGCAGCATAATATTGAATGAGCAAACTATAGTTCCACAAGAGGAGAAATGTAAACTTCCCCCAAAAGAAACCAAGAATGAATTCATAATACAGATGAGTTTATTTGGTCTACACAAATTACAAACAGATCCAAATAAAACATGCAAATTAAAAGAAAGAACAATCCTACAAATAAGTCATTTTTAAATGAATTGGGACGCAACAAAAATATATCAAATGCATGTATTTTTAAGGAGAATAAACATGCATCAGTACCAATTTATCTTGATTTGTTCTTGTTTCAGTTACTCTTTATTTTGTGTATCAGTACCAATTTATCTTCATTTGTTCTTGTTTCACTTACTCTTTGTTTTGTGCATCAGTACCAATTTATCTTCTTTTGTATCAGTAGCAATACAAATGCATGTAACAAGTATATGAAAGTCTTGAACAAAGGAAAAACATATTAAAATATAAAAAATACAGAAGGATACCAACCTTCCGAGTGACTTCCCCTCAAAAATGAACAGTTAGTGCATGGGGTATGTGCCCTTTTGGTACATGCTCAGCTAGCTTCTGTAATTTGGCCTGAAAAACATAAACAGCACAGTTTAACTACAATAGTTTTCCAGAAGAATAATAGAGAGAATTTTTGGAAGAAAATACCTCTTGGAATTTAAGAAATTTGGAGGCGCGCTGTTGCAGCATGAGATTTCCTTTCACCTTGTAAACTCTGCAATGGCTTGAGGGGCACTCAACTAGGGGCATGAAAACCCTAGCTGGCACTTCCTGTTCATTCAATTTTTTACATCAGTAATTTACCAATTGAATCATGTAGCCTATTACATCTCAAGGCACTAATAAGTACAGCCGATTATCATATCAATAATCAGAATCTTGAAAAGGAACTAAACAAACAAAAACGGCAAAAAGCCATAGAGACAAGGCAATCAGCCGCATAGCAAGTAAAAAGGCGCAAGGTCAAAGAAATAGGCACAAGGGCCACAGGTCAGAGCAAACAATATGCACGAAGGCCCTAAACAGCACACACAGCCACAAGCCACAAGCACAACACAAAGAACAAAGAGGTTCAAGGGTTACCCGGTAAGAGCCAAGAGTCTAGTAGGGAGGCCGGTACCAAGGCGATTGCCTCATTTCCGGCCTTCTAAAAATCAGCAAGCAATCCACAAGAAATAGGCGCCTCTAAGCACCAGGATAGCTCAAGGAAAGCACCAGAGGCAAAATCGCAATACAGAGTCACAACCCGGAAAACCCTAGGGTTTCGGAAATGGGAAAAACAGCGGCAAACGGAAAATTTTGTACAGGGAGAGTGAAAGAGAGAGAGAGGAGCTGCTGACAAGCCTATTTCAAAAAAAAAAGAGGAGCGAAAGAGAGAGCAAACCGGGAGCGGTGCCAAGTGAAACCCTAAACAAATTCTGTACTCAAAATTTTATTTGTATTAAAATATAGGCCCAACGGGCTGCCTGTGGGCTTTGACTTAAGCCCAGGCCTTTCCTGGCCCGGCCTTACCTGGCCTGTTACAGTGTCGAGCCGACCGGGTAAAGGGCTGGGCCAGGCAAGCATAGCCGGGCCGATGGGCTTTTCTGCCATCCCTACCTCCAGCAACCTATCTCCTCCCCATCCTCTCCTCCATGACTCTCGCGCACGCTCCCCCTCTCCTCCGACCTTCGCCTAGCGGTTCTGGTGAACCCGCTTACGATCTGCAAGCCTAGCGGTTCTAGTGAACCAGCTTACGATCTGCACCCTCTGCACCCTCTCCTTCCTCCTTCTATCCAGGTAAACGTAATATCCTTATTTCTATCTCTTGTAAAACTTGATACGCATTAAACCAGAAAATAAATATTCTAAGTGCTGAAAGCCTGAAACGCATAAAATCAGGAAAATAGAAACTGTTATCCTTATTATGTACACGAAATTTCATGACTTTGTATAAGGATTTCATTAATGTGTACTGATAACAATAAAATTGATAGCTGTAATTAGGGTTTAATTGAAACTAGGGTTTGCTCTCACTAGGCTGAAATTGAGTAGGTACTGTCTATTTATGCTTGAACTCTAACACACTCAAATACAGTTAAGTCAGATAAAATATTGAAAAACTGCCAAGTATCTTTTTTTTTCTATTTTTCAGCATTTGTGGGTGGGATCACAGTTAAATCAGATAAAAATATTGTAGAAAAGTATCAAATATAGTCAGTTTGCCAATATGAATGACAGTTTCAACATTGTTAATGGATTATTTGGTTTAGAGGTGCCTACCATGATTAAGTCTATTACTGTAACAGTCAGTTACACAAATAAGATTGGTTCTTATTTCATAAGTGTACTCAGCATAACAATATGAGTGAGGCTATGGTGCTATGCATAGCACGGATGGGGTCCGTGCTACGGCTCAAAATTTGACCTTTTTAAATTCTAACGGTCGATCCAACCGTTCAATGTGATAACCATATGAATATGTACTTGCAAACTAAATTTTATATTTTTTCGAATTTTTTTACTATTTTTTTAGATAGGTAGAATTTTGATGGTCCAGAATTTTCAGAAAATACTGATTTTTCTACCTATCTAAAAAAATAGTAAAAAAATTCGAAAAAATATAAAATTTAGTTTGCAAGTACATATTTATATGGTTATCACATTGAACGGTTGGATCGACCGTTAGGATTTTAAAAAGTCAAATTTTGAGCCGTAGCACGGACCCCATCCGTGATATGCATAGCACCATAGGCTCACTCTAACAGTATTAATCTGAACCTTTCTGTCAGTTTATACATGCCATAGCAACTGAACTCACCATAGATCATTAAAGTAATAATATGCATTTTTTTCGTTTTAGAGGCAGCAAAGAGGAAGAAAGAAAGAAAAGGAAAAAGAAAGAATTTTTCTTTTATTTAATATATTCATGCATATATTATTTTTTTGTTTGATGATCATTAAACTTCATGCTTTGCTTATAAAATAAGCTTAGAACATAAGCTTTCTCATTTTGCATTTTTACAAGAGTTCAAAATGAAATAAAGAAAAAAAGAAAAAAATATAAAATGAAGGAAGCTCCAACAGTAAACTAAAAAGGAAAACCGAAAAATTCAAATAAAAGAGGGATTTTTTTTATTCATCAAAGAGATTTTATTCATATGAACTCAAACATCAATGATTACATCTTTTAGGCCTTTAATTACCTAATTTCCAATTTCTATTACAAAGGGAGGAAGAAGAACAACTTATATTTATTTTTCTCTATTTCTCTCTATTTTCAGTATATTTTCGGATCTGTATTTTTGTATCTCTGTATTGAGGCGCCGGTGGACGTTCTTCATTCATCAGCCAAGTATATATAGGCATATATAGCTGTAGAAGTATTAGGGTTTAGGCCTTTGTTATGTTGGCAGCATCATGACCCTTCAATTTTCTTGAATGTTGATCTTGTGGTTGGTTTGCATTGTACTGATCCATAGCCTTGGAGCCGAAATTTTTATTTTTAACATTTTAATAAAATTCATTAATAAATTAACCATCGTTTTCGGTCAATTCCAAATTTAACACGGCCGCAGAATGCCGGAGCGGACCCATATGGGGGGTACCGCAGAATGCCGGAGCGGACCCCCATATGGGTCCGCACAATGCCGAAGCGGCCCCTGGGGCCGCATAATGCCGGAGCGGTCCCCAGCCTATATATAGGGCCGCAGAATTCGGATTTCATTACATCTCATTTGAAGTTTCAATCCCTTCGACCTCGGGTAATTTTTCTTCTTCTTCTCTTGTTTTAATTTTTAGTGTAGAGTAGTAATTAGGTGTAGGTTTAGGGTTTAGGATTAGGATTTAGGTTTAGAGTTTAGATTTAGGATTTAGAATTAGAATTGTACCAAAATTTAATTCGATTGTACCCAAATTTAATTAGAATTGTACCCAAATTTAATTAGAATTGTACCCAAATTTAATTAGAATTGTACCCAAATTTAATTAGAATTGTACCTAAATTTAATTCGATTGTACCGAAATTTAATTGTACCCAAATTTAATTAGAATTGTACCCAAATTTAATTAGATTGTACCCAAATTTAATTAGAATTGTACCCAAATTTAATTAGATTGTACCCAAATTTAATTAGAATTATACCCAAATTTAATTAGAATTGTACCCAAATTTAAACCGGACTTTTACCAAACTCTCATATTTGACCAAATATTATCCAATACAGCATGAGTACCAGTAGAGATATACCATCCTCCAGTAGGGGTACACAGCATGCTCCTACAGCCACGCCATACGAGATGTCTCAGTACATCGAGACAGCGTTGGCGGATGTTCCGGGTATCCGGAGTCGCACCGACAGGGTCAGCGACTTCTTGTGGTATCCGAATGCGGAGCATCGGATATTAGATGCTGCCACTGGGGTAAGTAAATTTGTCATATTTATAAATTTGTCATCTCGAATTTTTGATGAATGAACTTGATCTGATTATTTACTTAAATGCAGGGTTTGGATGCGGTTACGGTTCGTCACAACTGCCAGCATCTACGGTACCAGCCGGCGTACGGGGGGGTTTTACGCTCGATGGGATTGTACCAGATATCCCAGATGGCCGAGGAGAATGCTGACGAGGGCTTATCTTCTGGCCTCGTTGAGCGATGGCGTCCGGAGACGCACAGCTTTCATCTCCCCCATGCTGAGATGACAGTCACCCTACAGGACGTCAGTTGCCTGTGGGGTGTTCGCGCAGAAGCGCAACGCAAGTTTCGGTACGCTTGAGGGCGTACCTTTTAAAACCGCGTTTACACTTCACGAGTAAGGGTTGCAAGTGCACAACCCCTATCGAGTAGTATAATCGGGTATCGATCCACAGGGACGGGCAATTACTATGTTAGAATCTACCAAACTCAATTAAAAACTAGAAGTGAAAAAAGTTTGGTTTGGTGTTTAATTTCCTAAAGGGTCAGATCAAACAATTCAAGAAGATGTAATAAAATGCTAGAAGAAATGTAAATTGTGTTTTGATTATGGATAAAAGGCGTTTCCAGGGTTTCAGACTTCATCTCTGATCTGCCTCTAGTGGTACGGCCCGTACCAAGTTGGTACGGCTAGGCCGTACTTCACTTGGTAAGGCAAGGCCGTACCACCCTGGTAAGACCCGTACTGGCTTCCCAGAACAGAACCTACCAGTTCGAGTGAATGCATTTCCTTGCTGGTACCTTGTGCTAAACTCTTTAGAAAGGTTCAATTGACCATACCTAAGGTTCCTAACCCTCAACCATCGTTTGTTGGATCAAGATCTAGGTTGGAATGCAATTGATTGCCTTTTAGGGATTTCTACACCTCAACTCTCGTGTGTTGGTACAGATCTACCCTAGCTGGTTGATTGGAGGTCTAAGGCACCCTCTAATCTGTCGATTAGAGGAGAATTCAACCTCTCGGCTTCAATTCGAACTATTCTACCCTAAGCATTTGATTTGGATGAGAGATTGAGATGATCACATGACCTTGATAGGTTCGATCTAAACCTAGAGGCACATCATACAACAATCACAGCAAGCAAAGCAAAAGATATCAAAGTAAGTCACAATCAATCAAACTAAAGAGTTCATACAAGATACAAGTCAAAGAAAGTCAAAACAAATCAAGAATCAATCTCTAACCCTAGAAACTAAAAGAACTACTCACAGCACATGATAATATCTAAAAATACAATAAAAGGGAGAGAGATAGCCATGGATCGAAGGGATCGAGAGGAGGAAGCTAGATCCGTCGAGTTTCGCCTCTTCCTCTTCCTTCCTTCTTGCTCCTAGCTCCTTAGCTCTCTTTCTCTCTCTTACTGTGCTCTCAAATCGATCTGGAATGGAATTGATGTGAAATTTGGAGAGTTCCCCGCCTTAAATAGCCTCTGCCCAAATTTGAATCTGTCAGGACGCCTTCATGTACGGCCCGTACCAATTTGGTACGGCCTAGCCGTACCAGGCGTGAAGAGCTGAAAATGGCTAAGTATGGTCCGACCCGTACCAAGCCTGGTAAGGGCCGTACCTCATCATGTGAATCGCCATTTCTTCGTGTGTTTTGCTCCAAACCTGCAGAAAACAAACAAACACTCAGCAGTACCAAATTCTAAAGATATATCGATGAAATGCACATGATTCTGGTGAATTAGGGCACGAATCTGGTACTAAAACAGGTCTAAAATAGACTAAATATGCGAGGTATCAAATTCCCCCAAGCTGAACCTTTGCTTGTCCTCAAGCAAAAAGTTTCAAACTCGGGTAAAAGTGCTGGACAACTAAATCTAAATGCGGATACAAGTCTAAATGTGAAAACTTACATGATTGCTACAATAAAAGAACGCAAGAATCTTTTTGCTATGATTCGGACTTCCCTTGGTCAATTGTGATTCACCTCACAAATTGATTAATAAAACCTCAAACTCTAAATGTTTCAAGTCTTGCAAAGTTGATTACTCGAATTTATCGATTTATCATTCTTTCACTAAACTATGCCTTCGTTTGTAGAGATTTTCCCTTTTTGGCACCCCCAAGCTTGAATCAAGCTGAGGTCAGAAAGTTGCGGACTTCGTGTGTTGATATGTGCAAAAAATTTATTTTTTTCATTTCTAATTGGGAGACGAGCTCAAAGGCGCCCATTCAAGGCTTATTGCCAGTACTCTTATGTTCTCCATCTTTTCATCTCTTTTTTTTTTCTTTTCTTCCTTCTTTTTTTTTCTCACATACCATGAATACACACATCCACTAGTGTTCATTCACACCAACGGATATCCCAACTTTTCTTTATTTGAAATCCCTATTTCCACATTTGAAAGGCACAATTCGGTTTCTAAATGCTATCTCGACATTCAAGTTTCCAATTTTACAAATCTCAAACCATTTGTTCGTAATCAGTTTTGTTTGGTCAATTATGAGGTTAGTTCTAATTTCCCAAGGTCATCCAACTCACAAACAAAAGTTTTCAAACAAGTCCCTAATCCTAGCAATCACACAAATTTATCACCTAAATGCAAAGTTTTTGAAAAACAAAACATGTCTAAATGCAGATACAATTTTCTTCTATTCCACCCCCCCAAGCTTGAATGAAGCATTGTCCTCAATGCTTGAATCTACACAAGGCAAAAGTAAATAGAAGAAAATATGGAAACTTACTAGATGGTGAGCGAGGGATGAAGCCGGGGCGTCTCACTGGTTGGTGGGAGGTAGATCAGGTGGCACTGGTGGGAGCACCCACTTCTGAGGTACACGGCCCATGCGATCACACTCTTGCATCAGAAGAATCCGCAAGATTCCCATCAAGTTCTTGATCGAGCGCCCGATCGCGCTTTTGTGCGCTTCCAATTTCTCCAAGAGTGTAGCAGTCCGATCGGGTTCAAGATCTGCACTTATGATCACAGGACGACATCTATCTGGGTCTAGAAGCTCATACCTGAGGTGTGCTGCTGGAGGCTTGAGCTCAGGAGTCAGCCGCTCTGTCTGGGTCTTGACGCGGGTCGCATCAGGTGTCGTGCGGGTCGCATCAAGTGAAATGGTATCGCGTGCTGACCAATCCGACTCGCGTCCTTCGGTTTCCAGGTCCTCAGACCACGGCATGCGGGTCGCATCAGGTGGCGTGCGGGTCGCATCCACATGCTCTTCAGGTGGAGATGCGGGTCGACTTGGCTCGATGCGCCCTGGGTTCACATGTTCTTCAGTAATGACTGCCGGTCGAGTCAGGACTGCCGGTCGAGTCAGGCTAGGGTTCTGTTCTTCAGGTGGTGAAGCGGGGCGCGAGTCCTTGATGCGGCCCGTGTGCAGTGCGGTCTGGTTTGTTGGCTGGGCTGGTCCTTCGCATTCTGGCTGAGCTGGCAGCTTTCCAAGTTGAGATTGGCGTGAGATGATGATGTGGCTCAATTGCTCCAACAGCTTGTTTTGAGCGGCCATTTGTGTGGACATGTTTTGCATCTGTTCCCACATCATCTGGTTTATCTTCCCTTGCTCGTGTATGAATTCGATCTCAGCGGGATCAATGTACGGCTCGGGTGGATCGGGTTGGAATACGCAATTGTTCGAGTTATCAAACGGTGCTGTGTCGTAGCAATAGCCATCTTGCTCCTGTTCCTCATCCCAATCCGCTAGTGGGCAATACTCGTAAGAGTGTCTCCAGTCCCCACACATGACACAACTCTGCGGTTGTTGCTCGACTGCCTTCACACTCAGCTTGTCCATCGCCCTCTGCATGGCCTCCATCTTGGCGTTCATGGCAGTGAATTGATCGACCTCGAACTTGCCACCACCTCTTGGTCGGGCATTGTCGCGGCCGGACCACTGTTGGTTCTGTGCCATGTTGTACATTCGATCCATGTTGTACATTCAGGTGCTTTGGTACGGGTCGGACCAGATTGGTGCGGCCTGGCCGTGCCTGAATCGGTACGGGTCGGACCAGATTGGTGCGGCTTGGCCATGCCTGAATTGGTACGGGCCGTACCAGAGGGTGGCTGAGCAGTCTCGGCTGAGTTTGGAGGAGTTTGATCGAACAGTGGGCCCTTGCTTCTCAGATGATATTTCAACCTGTATTGGCCTGCAGGGGGGGGTTCAAAAGCCAGTTTTTTTTTTTTGAGTGATTTTGAATAAGAAAAAGCAAGAAAGATACAAGATAAAATCTAGATTAACTAAGCAAGGTAAAATCTAACTAGGCAATTGGTTACCGTCCCCGGCAACGGCGCCAAAAACTTGTTCGCGCAGAAGCGCAACGCAAGTTTCGGTACGCTTGAGGGCGTACCTTTTAAAACCGCGTTTACACTTCACGAGTAAGGGTTGCAAGTGCACAACCCCTATCGAGTAGTATAATCGGGTATCGATCCACAGGGACGGGCAATTACTATGTTATAATCTACCAAACTCAATTAAAAACTAGAAGTGAAAAAGGTTTGGTTTGGTGTTTAATTTCCTAAAGGGTCAGATCAAACAATTCAAGAAGATGTAATAAAATGCTAGAAGAAATGTAAATTGTGTTTTGATTATGGATAAAAGGCGTTTCCAGGGTTTCAGACTTCATCTCTGATCTGCCTCTAGTGGTACGGCCCGTACCAAGTTGGTACGGCTAGGCCGTACTTCACTTGGTAAGGCAAGGCCGTACCACCCTGGTAAGACCCGTACTGGCTTCCCAGAACAGAACCTACCAGTTCGAGTGAATGCATTTCCTTGCTGGTACCTTGTGCTAAACTCTTTAGAAAGGTTCAATTGACCATACCTAAGGTTCCTAACCCTCAACCATCGTTTGTTGGATCAAGATCTAGGTTGGAATGCAATTGATTGCCTTTTAGGGATTTCTACACCTCAACTCTCGTGTGTTGGTACAGATCTACCCTAGCTGGTTGATTGGAGGTCTAAGGCACCCTCTAATCTGTCGATTAGAGGAGAATTCAACCTCTCGGCTTCAATTCGAACTATTCTACCCTAAGCATTTGATTTGGATGAGAGATTGAGATGATCACATGACCTTGATAGGTTCGATCTAAACCTAGAGGCACATCATAAAACAATCACAGCAAGCAAAGCAAAAGATATCAAAGTAAGTCACAATCAATCAAACTAAAGAGTTCATACAAGATACAAGTCAAAGAAAGTCAAAACAAATCAAGAATCAATCTCTAACCCTAGAAACTAAAAGAACTACTCACAGCACATGATAATATCTAAAAATACAATAAAAGGGAGAGAGATAGCCATGGATCGAAGGGATCGAGAGGAGGAAGCTAGATCCGTCGAGTTTCGCCTCTTCCTCTTCCTTCCTTCTTGCTCCTAGCTCCTTAGCTCTCTTTCTCTCTCTTACTGTGCTCTCAAATCGATCTGGAATGGAATTGATGTGAAATTTGGAGAGTTCCCCGCCTTAAATAGCCTCTGCCCAAATTTGAATCTGTCAGGACGCCTTCATGTACGGCCCGTACCAATTTGGTACGGCCTGGCCGTACCAGGCGTGAAGAGCTGAAAATGGCTAAGTATGGTCCGACCCGTACCAAGCCTGGTAAGGGCCGTACCTCATCATGTGAATCGCCATTTCTTCGTGTGTTTTGCTCCAAACCTGCATAAAACAAACAAACACTCAGCAGTACCAAATTCTAAAGATATATCGATGAAATGCACATGATTCTGGTGAATTAGGGCACGAATCTGGTACTAAAACAGGCCTAAAATAGACTAAATATGCGAGGTATCATGGGGTATGACTATTATTGGGGAGCCGGTCACGGGCGTCGAGTACGGAGATTTTCGTGCATTGTGCTTAGAGCTATTGGGTATCCCGCACGAGGATCTCCAGAAAGCGAAGAAGAGAGGTGAGAAGACTGTGGTCTCGCCCAGCTGCATCAGCTTGGTAAAGCTGCGGGCGAGATTTCAGGTCTTTCCGGATCGAGCGGATCAGGTATTTGCTTGTACAAGATTTAAATAATATTATATTTATTTTCTTGTAAGTAATGTTCTAATTTAAATCTATAACAGGTGGTTATTGACCGATATCTGCGCGCCTATATTTTGGAGATGATCACCTGTCGGTTGTTTCCGGATTCGCATGGAGATCAGGTGCGGCTGTGTTACCTCGAGCTTCTGCGCGACCTGTCCACTGCGGGCAGGTTCAACTGGGGAGGTGCCACGCTGGCATGCCTATATAGGTAAGAAACACCTTATAAATATTTTCAAATAGTATACATCGTAGTGTAGTAAAGCTGACTTCGTTTTCTTGTAAAGGGGTCTTAACACAGCCTGCCTGAAGAAGAACAAGACCTTCATAGGACCGTGCATGTTACTACAGCACTGGTCCTATGCACATCTGATTGTTGGCCGTCCAGTCCTGGCTAGCAAGACAGATGTGCCGCAGTGGGGCAAGCCCGAGCCGGACAACTGCCCTGCATTTGCCGCCAAGTACTGCTATCCCAAGATTTGGGTAGGTGCAGGGCATGGCGCGTCTCTCGGCATCACATTTTGGAGACAGGAGATCGAGCACCTCAGAGATGATGCCGAGTTTGTCACTTGGGAGCCCTACAGAGATTATGTAAGTTTACTTTTATTTTTATTTAAATTTTTTCCAGTTCGAATTGATATATGATATTAAATCTATACTTCCAGGTCGAGGTGGATGGCGCACATCGCTCATATCTTGAGATATTGCCGGAGCCATGTCGTCAGCAGGAGCGTTTCTGGCGTGCAGAGGTGCCGCTCATATGTTTTCAGGTACCGTAATTTATTTATGCTAGTTATTTACACAATCAACTTAATTTAATAAAAACAGTCTAACGTATTAATATATATAGATCATCGAGCACCATTACCCCGGACGGGTCATGAGACAGTTCGGGATGCGCCAGCTTGCTCCGCCCCCGGCACCGATCAGCGAGGATGTCTGGCGAGCTCTGCACCATGCCAGGGAGACCACTGCAGGCAAGGACTGGGGGATTGCTCGTGCTGATTACGTGTTCGAGGCAGGACAGGCAGATCCCCCATTGGCCGAGCCCGACCGTCAGATGGATGTCGCGCCAGTGTAAGAAATTTTATTAATTCATTACTTCAACTATGGCTTTTTGATTGGAATATCTAACATTTGTTGTAATTCGTACAGACCTTACAGAGATTGGTATCAGGATCATGGCGCGTACACCATATTTCTCGAGGGATGCATCGGCGACAACCCGCATGAGCGGGTACCGAAGCCGAGGGATCGTATGGGACGGATCCACGGTATTATCCCCGCCGGCGCACCTTTCGCAGCCACGGTATTTTTAATTTGAAGTTTCAAATTCAAAACTATTAATATTTACAATTGTACAACTACTTCATAATTTTTTCAATTTTCAGGCATTATATCTTGTCAAGAGTTGCGTCATAGGGGATGGAAGAGGCTCGGGAAGGTCATCATCAAGCACAACGTACCCGCAGTGTGCCAGTGTGGGTACAGGGCGCGCCTCGACTCACTACTGAGGTGCGCTGGCTTGGGCGGTGTTGATGCGGTCGACGACATATCTGACGAGCCCGATGTCTATGTCCCCTACACTGGTGATGAGGACGAGTTTGCTCCCGTCCATGATGCTACGACGGTCGGTCAGGTGTTCGACCGAGGTGCCGAGTTGATGCGCCGAGCAGCACATGTCCAGACTCAGCCTGCCGAGGTATAATTTAAATTAAAATACGTAACTGTGGTTTTTTTTCTTATTCAATACATTATCTAATTTGTAAGTTACTACAGGGTGGAGACGGGGAGGACCTGGACTTCAATATTGGGTGCGATTATGGCACAGAGGGAGATGGACTGTATTCCCCAGGTTACACTCCCACTCAGACAGTACCTCCTGCCTATGAGCCAGGGTATGTTCAGACAGAGCCCATCCCGCCGTTCCCTGGCCAGTCCTCACAGCAGGTACCTCACCCTTCCCTCCTCGATGACCCTATTGCCAGACAGGCGTTTTTATTCACGCAGGCTGAGTCTGGACAGACCACAGTTTTTGGTCCTGGGGTCCAGCAGACATCCGAGATTGAGGAGGTTTCCCAGGAGCCGGTTCAGTCTACGGATGTCCAGGCATCCAGCTCAGCATCCTCCGGAGATACAGACGAGACGCCACTATGCAGGCGGGGTCGGGGGTTTAGGAAGAAGAAGGCGAGGACGGTGTTTAGTCCAGAGCCATAGATTGTTAGATGTTTTGTTAGATTGGTAGATTCTTATTTGTAGTATTGGTAGATGTTTTGTCAGATACTTATTTATTTCATTGATTAGTTTCTTGTTTATTTGATTTTGTTGTTATTTATTTATTTTGTTGATTTTGTTATCTCAGAGTACACAAAAGAATTTCAAAGAAACCACATATCTAAAATATCTAAAATATTTCAAACGAACGACCAAAAATACGATACGACCAAAAATCAATTAAACTACATTCGAAACTGAATAACACTTAACATATATACAATTTCGTATTTCTAAAATAAAAAATAAAGGGACCGCTCCGGCATTATGCGGCCCCAGGGGCCGCTTCGGCATTGTGCGGACCCATATGGGGGTCCGCTCCGGCATTCTGCGGCCGTGTTAAATTTGGAATTGACCGAAAACGATGGTTAATTTATTAATGAATTTTATTAAAATGTTAAAAATAAAAATTTCGGGCCTTGGAGAAGGTATATTCGGCTTTGGCCTTTTTGTTTTAGGCAAAATGGGTTATGTACCCATCAAAAGTCAAGAATTTAGATATTTGCCCATCAAATCTTCAAATTGAAATATTTGCCCATCAAATTGGTAAAATCTTGGAAATTTATCCATATTGATATTAAAACTGAAAATTAAAAAAAAAATCTGTATTAAAATATTTTATTCCAATTTTACCCTTCTTGACCTTTCATCTCCTCTCTCTCTCTCTCTCCAGATGAACAAAGAAATATTATGTTACCTTAGGTGATGTATATTCTTTCTTTTGTCGGAGTATAAACAAAATTCTCTCAGTTCTCTAATCTGGCTCTCTCGCTCTCGCTCTCCCGCTCTTAATCTCTTAATTTCTCTCCCGCTCTTAATTTCTTTTATGGGAAGTTGCATGCCAGTGTAGTCACAAATATGTTACCCTTGCTGCTCCTAGTTGTAACTTTTTTAGCACACTCTTTGTATGCAAGTCCTCTACAGTTGCCCATGAGCTCTGTTGAGTAGAGTCGCATGCAAATAAAAATGCATACTCATAATGGATTTGCTGCTGCATGTTTATTGCATGTAAATGTTCTTTGACATAAAGCCAAGGCTGCATACATATACTTGCTTGTATAAGTTAATGCAAGTGCAGTTACAAGTATCAAACTTCTCTGATCAACAGCTATTCATGATTTAATTACATTCCGTATAACTTCATGTAATAAAGACCGTTGTTTTAATTTCTATGTGCAAATTAAAGTGTAGTAAAAAGTAGGAAGCTTCAGTAGTTATCTGTGCAATATTTGAGTAGGTGATGATTGATACTGCCTGTTGTTAGCTCCACCTGCATGTAACTGCATTTGCATGTGACCAGGCTTCTTATTTGACATTGTGATATTGGTCGCTAATTGCCAAATTTGGGGCAGATGAAGCAAGAAGATGCAGAGGAGATGCAGAAAGAAATTAAGAGCGGGAGAGCGAGAGCGAGAGAGCTAGATTAGAGAACTGAGAGAATTTTGTTTATACTCCGACAAAAGAAAGAATATATATCACCTAAGGTAACATAATATTTCTTTGTTCATCTGGAGAGAGAGAGAGGAGATGAAAGGTCAAGAAGGGTAAAATTGGAATAAAATATTTTAATACAGATTTTTTTTTTTATTTTCAGTTTTAATATCAGATTTTACCAATTTGATGGGCAAATATCCCAATTTGAAGATTTGATGGGCAAATATCCAAATTCTTGACTTTTTGATGGGTACATAACCCATTTTGCCTTTGTTTTATCTCCAGCGAATGTACTGTGTACAGATATTAAGACCTGTCCCTTAGCTGCACCTGGCGTTCCATAGACCGAGCACCAGATTTGAATATATTTACTTGGTGTACCATGCTCCAAGCACATGGAGCACGAAGAGGCCAAAACGGATAGGCGCTGGCATTTGAACTCCTAATTTTATGTAATTACACTTCGGTGGACGCGGTTTATAGAGAACCGTATCACCGACAGCTTGAGCCTCTACATTGTATTTGCGTGAACCGGGTTTAGGGAAAACGAAGGGGTCACATATATTCGGCGCTGCATTTGATTTCTAATTTTAGTCGCGGGACTCGGGTAGAACGGGTTTACAGTGTGCCGGCTCACTGACCGCTTGCGGCATTGTATGGATTCCGCATGATCCGGGTTTAGGGAAAGTGAAAGGATCACTTTTGCGCTGGGGATGCGGGAGTATCATTCGGTTTCAGATTTTGTTTGATTTCGGCCCAGTTAGCTTATTTGACTTTGGCCCAATTATCTTGGTTTATTCCTTCGGCCCAGCTATGAGCATATCAATTCAATTAATTATATTCCTCCTGCCCAGCCGTGATTTCATAAATCAGCTAATTAATTTAGCTCAATCTAAACCGAGAGTAATATGTCCAAATCTCATGACTTGAGTGTGCTCAATTATCTCCATTTTAGTCTTTAATGGATACCTCCATTTCTTCTATTTTTTATTGTTATTATTTTAGTTTTATTTTTTTTTAATTCCGAATTTTTAGGGTCAAACATAAGTACAGTACATAACCTTTACAACTGAGTAATACATCATTTAACAAACTGCATCAATACTGTAAACTTACTAGATAAATACTGCATGTATCCTGTAACTATGATTAACAAAGTGAATACTGTAAAATGTTGCACATATCCTGTAAAATAGTTCTATATTCCTATAAATTGCATACTCTAATAAATTAGATCCATACTGTAAACTTACTAGATATATACTGTAAAATTAAAACATATATCCTGTAAAAATGTTAAGTATATCCTAATAAGTACTGTACATAACCTTTACAACTGAGTAATACATCATTTAACAAACTGCTAAACTTACTGGTAAGCAGATCCTGTAACTATTAATAACCAAAATGAATACTGTAAAATGTTGCACATATCCTGTAAAATAGTTCTGTGTATCATATAAATTGCATCCTTTAATACAACTGTTAAACAGATTTACTGTTAAATTACTAACGAATGATGCAAACACACACACAGTGAATAATCTTTTATAGAAAAATAAGAGGCAAAACCTTGTTGAACTTGAGAATCTTTACTGAGAGCATCTTTACCCTTCCCCGTCTTCCTTTTCTTTGGTGCATCTGTTGAGTATTTTAGATATAATAATTTTGTACTCTTTTGCCTTTAATATTTATAAACCTTCGTACTCAAAGAATAGGTTAGTTGCAAGCGCACAACCTATCGATTGTAGTATTTAGGTGTCGATCCGCAGGGAGAGAGGGAAACACTAATTTTTAATAAAGAAATCTACTATTAAAAACAAAACAATAAAAGTAAAGTGGGGGGGTTTTGTTCTAAAATCCTAATGTTGGGTTCAATACCCGAAAGAGAGGAGTTTCAAACAATAAATGTAAATAAAATAAAGAGAAGAAAGATTGGTTTGTTTTCAAGTTTAAGGATATCTAGGGGTATTCGGTCTACAATCCCTTGCTAATTCTATTTATTCGGTTTGTTTAAATTCATGTTTGATTTGATGAGGTTTCTAACCTATGTTAGCCTTTGGAACAAATATTAATACAAATACTTTGCGCTCTATGAATTAATGTGCCTCGAATTCTAGGGCTGTCACTAACCTAGAGGGATATTTAATCTCATGCTACAAAGCATATATCGATATTTGTTCTAAGGTGTCCTAATTTAGGATTTGCCTTCGCCTTTCGGTCCTTCACCAAAATCCTAACCTTAATTTCTATAGTTCCGGATTGGATATCAAAGTACGGTCGCTTCTAACCCAACCCTAAGGTGTGTCTTTATGGTTTCAATTAGTAGTCTCCTCATGACCAATGCCGGAATTTAATAAACTTAAAGCGGAAAGACCCGATCAACGGGATTTCAAAACTACTTCAATTCAATAAACCCTAACCAGGTGAACTCAAAGGAACGAGTACTAATGAAATTCATAAAGAATAAATCACAGAAATTAACAATCAAATCCGATAACACAATCATAATAAAAACAAATATCCGAATAATCTAGAATTAAACAAGTTCATGCATTGACCTAAACCCCTAGAAAGAGAACTACTCTCTCTTGGAGAGATCCATAACAAAGATTGGCAAAAACAATAAGAAATGAGATAAAGAAATGATTACACCCTTTCTTAGATCTAAAACCTCGATCTTGCCGACTCCTTGCCTGAATCTTCTTCTTCTCCTTCCTTGGAAAGCCTTCTAGAATTTCTGCAGGATCTCTCTCTCTCAATTTGTGGAAAGATGGATATAATAATGGATATGTACAATAATGGATGATTTCTCATGTGGTCTCCTTAGCCTTATATAACGTTTTCTGAACTTGGAGATCAAGTCGTTTTATTTTCGGCGCCCACTAAGCCTACTAACTTCTATATTTCTAATTCTGTGATTCTGAACTTGGAGACGAAGTTATTCTAATTTTGGCGCCCACTAAGCCCACTAACTTTCCATATTTAGCAGTTTTTCAGGCTGATGCGGCCATTGATGCGGCTGTACATAATTATACATTCCGAATTTGGATATTTTTCCTTCATGAAAGTTGTAGATCTCTTTGTCCTGGTTCCGTCAAGCTTTGAATCACTCAAATCGGAGTTCGTATGACCAAGATATGACCAAAATACGAACTGTGTGTCGGCTGAGTGCGGGTGGTGCGGCCCGAGTGCGTCCGCACTGCGCTCGGATTTTCTGTTTTCTGTGTCAGTGCGTCCGCACTCTGGGTCAGTGCGTCCGCACTGGGCTCGGTTTCTCCTGTTTTGCTCTGAAATTCAAACGGGCATAACTTATGATCCGTAACTCCGTTTTCAGTGTTCTACCACTTTTCGGAAAGCTTGCGAGAAGATCTACAATTTGCTCCATTTCCTGTAATTTAAATAGACTTCGGCAGTAACTTGATTCTTGGATATATTTCATTATATTCTCTATTAAAATACAAGATATTTGGTGTTATTATGTGATAAAAACTAGATCGAATGTGTATATAATTTAGACCTATCAAATACCCCCAAGCTTGAACCTTGCTTGTCCCCAAGCAACATCTAAACTTGGACTACAATTCGATCTCTTTGATATACCTTATATCAAGTATGTTTTCTCAAGTGAAAAATTTGTATGATCTTGCCAAAAATTAAAATCTTCATGCAAACTTCCCAAATTTCAAGTTTAACCCTCGGATAATTATGACTCAACCCATAATTGATTACTCTAACTTTTATTTCCTTAAAGGTCTAGAAATTACAAACTTCGTCTACCCAAATTTATTAAAAGAAATGCCATCTTAAACGTGGAATTTTCAAATTCCCCCAAGCTTGAATCAAACTTAGGTTTAGAAATGTTGCGGACTACGTGTGTTGATACATGCATATTCTCATTTTTGTTGTTGCTTTTGATCTTCTCATTTTGATTTTTCTTTCATGATTTTAGCACTATTTGTCCCCATCCTTATTTAAGCACCGGTTAGTTACAAGTAGTTAACTGTACCCAACCGTTCTAATTCAAGGGTGCTTTGCATGCTCTTAGTCTAACCCTTCCACTAACACAAATGTCAATTTTATCGGGAGACTAGTGGAGCATGAGTGCTAAGGACTCATAACCATAAGTACGTCATGAAGCCGTAACATAGGTCATTGGAGTCACCTTTTATTTTCCAAAATTTTCAATTTTTACCCAATTTCTCAACATATATGCATATATCATGAATACACACATCCCTAAGTATTCCATCATACTCACGGATATCCCAATCTTTCTAAATTTAAAATTTCCAAATCTAAATAGCTTCTCTAATAAATTTGAATTCCTAATGCCACAATTTCATACACCTTTATTTCCACAAAGTTTTTCGCCAAATTATGTGGTCATTTCAAATTATTCCAAGGATTTAACGAAAATTATTCAAAATTTTGCATCAATACTTCTAATTTTGCCAATCACTCAAATTTATCAACAAAATGCATGACACAAAACTAGGTAAACATCCTAACAAGTCGGACTGGACCCTATTCATGGTTAGGTAAAACCCTAGTTTTAAACAAAAAATTTAAACATGCCTAAACTAAATGCAAGATACAATTGTGAATTTCAGTTTTTCATTTATTAACCTCCCCCCAGCTTAAACAAAACATTGTCCTCAATGTGTCAATTCATACTAGAAGAGGAAATTAAAAAGAGAAATAGAAACTCACAAGATGTTGCTCGGTTTAACGTCGGGAGCTCGACTTGTTGAGGCTCAGTTTAAAGGTGGTGGATCATCGAGGTCACGAAAGGCTTGGTTGATAAGACCTTCCGGAAGTTCTTCCTCAACGAAGTTGCGTGGTATGCCGTATGGTGGATCTAGACCCGCCATTGGTTGAGGAAGAGAGAGTTCGCCGGCTTTGATCTTCGCGGTTTGGCTCCTTGTGACCGGTGCCAGTGCTCAAATCTATAAGAGAGAAAAAGAGAAGAGATGAGATGTGAAAGAGAGAGAATAGAGAAAAGTAAAGTGCAGAAATTTAAATAAGGAAAGTAAATATTTTTGGATTTTTTTTTAATTTTTCTAAAAAGTAAATAAGGAAACTAAGAATTAAAAGTACTTTCCTAAAATAAAAACTAGTATCTATCCTATTCTCCCCGGCAACGGCGCCAAAAAGCTTGTTGAGTATTTTAGATATAATAATTTTGTACTCTTTTGCCTTTAATATTTATAAACCTTCGTACTCAAAGAATAGGTTAGTTGCAAGCGCACAACCTATCGATTGTAGTATTTAGGTGTCGATCCGCAGGGAGAGAGGGAAACACTAATTTTTAATAAAGAAATATACTATTAAAAACAAAACAATAAAAGTAAAGTGGGGGGGTTTTGTTCTAAAATCCTAATGTTGGGTTCAATACCCGAAAGAGAGGAGTTTCAAACAATAAATGTAAATAAAATAAAGAGAAGAAAGATTGGTTTGTTTTCAAGTTTAAGGATATCTAGGGGTATTCGGTCTACAATCCCTTGCTAATTCTATTTATTCGGTTTGTTTAAATTCATGTTTGATTTGATGAGGTTTCTAACCTATGTTAGCCTTTGGAACAAATATTAATACAAATACTTTGCGCTCTATGAATTAATGTGCCTCGAATTCTAGGGCTGTCACTAACCTAGAGGGATATTTAATCTCATGCTACAAAGCATATATCGATATTTGTTCTAAGGTGTCCTAATTTAGGATTTGCCTTCGCCTTTCGGTCCTTCACCAAAATCCTAACCTTAATTTCTATAGTTCCGGATTGGATATCAAAGTACGGTCGCTTCTAACCCAACCCTAAGGTGTGTCTTTATGGTTTCAATTAGTAGTCTCCTCATGACCAATGCCGGAATTTAATAAACTTAAAGCGGAAAGACCCGATCAACGGGATTTCAAAACTACTTCAATTCAATAAACCCTAACCAGGTGAACTCAAAGGAACGAGTACTAATGAAATTCATAAAGAATAAATCACAGAAATTAACAATCAAATCCGATAACACAATCATAATAAAAACAAATATCCGAATAATCTAGAATTAAACAAGTTCATGCATTGACCTAAACCCCTAGAAATAGAACTACTCTCTCTTGGAGAGATCCATAACAAAGATTGGCAAAAACAATAAGAAATGAGATAAAGAAATGATTACACCCTTTCTTAGATCTAAAACCTCGATCTTGCCGACTCCTTGCCTGAATCTTCTTCTTCTCCTTCCTTGGAAAGCCTTCTAGAATTTCTGCAGGATCTCTCTCTCTCAATTTGTGGAAAGATGGATATAATAATGGATATGTACAATAATGGATGATTTCTCATGTGGTCTCCTTAGCCTTATATAACGTTTTCTGAACTTGGAGATCAAGTCGTTTTATTTTCGGCGCCCACTAAGCCTACTAACTTCTATATTTCTAATTCTGTGATTCTGAACTTGGAGACGAAGTTATTCTAATTTTGGCGCCCACTAAGCCCACTAACTTTCCATATTTAGCAGTTTTTCAGGCTGATGCGGCCATTGATGCGGCTGTACATAATTATACATTCCGAATTTGGATATTTTTCCTTCATGAAAGTTGTAGATCTCTTTGTCCTGGTTCCGTCAAGCTTTGAATCACTCAAATCGGAGTTCGTATGACCAAGATATGGCCAAAATACGAACTGTGTGTCGGCTGAGTGCGGGTGGTGCGGCCCGAGTGCGTCCGCACTGCGCTCGGATTTTCTGTTTTCTGTGTCAGTGCGTCCGCACTCTGGGTCAGTGCGTCCGCACTGGGCTCGGTTTCTCCTGTTTTGCTCTGAAATTCAAACGGGCATAACTTATGATCCGTAACTCCGTTTTCAGTGTTCTACCACTTTTCGGAAAGCTTGCGAGAAGATCTACAATTTGCTCCATTTCCTGTAATTTAAATAGACTTCGGCAGTAACTTGATTCTTGGATATATTTTATTATATTCTCTATTAAAATACAAGATATTTGGTGTTATTATGTGATAAAAACTAGATCGAATGTGTATATAATTTAGACCTATCAGCATCTGAGAAAAAATTTATTGTTTGTTTACTATACTGTGAAATAACTCTGACAATAATGTGAAATTACTAATGAATAATGTAAAATAACACTGCTAAACAGATCCTGTAACTATGATTAACCAAAGTTAATACTGTAAACTGTTGCACATATCATGTACAAATGTTATAAATATCCTATAAATTGCATCCTGTAATAAAAATTGCACACATACTATAAACTTATTGTATATATCCTATAAAACTGTTAAATATATCCTATAAGTACTATACCTAACCTTTACAACTGACTAATACATAACCTTTGCAGATTTACCCTTTCCTTTATTTTTTTCTTTCATTTGATCTGTAAAAAAACAATATCACAAAACCTGACAAAATTATACTGCATACTGTAAATAATATTAACACTAACCTTGGGACTGCTTACTAGCAAATCTTGGAGAAGAACGACTTCCTTTGTCCGATGCATCTGACAAACAAATTTTCATTAAACATTAGATCAAAAAATCAGTAAAATAATTACTATAACTCTAACAAATCAATACTGTGAAATACCAAATCAATACTTTCAAATATCAGTGTATTCGTATGAAAATAACAGATCGAAAAAGCAAAATCTGAGAAATACTGTAACACTAACAAATCAATACTGTGAAATACCAAATCAATACTTTACAATATCAGTGTATTAGTATAAAATTAAAAGATCGAAAAAAACAAAATCTGAGAAATATTGTAACCTTAACAAATCAATACTTTAAAATTAACAAATGAAAACTTGAAATTAACAATTGTAGCGATTTTAATAACAATATCTCTCATTTCACTAACAAACTGATGAAAATAAAGACAAAGCGATTTAAATATCAGTGCATTTGTGTAAAATATCAGATCCAGTGGCGATAGATAGAAATCAGTAGGGAAATAGAGTAAAATAAAGTAAAATATCTCACAATCTGATGAAAATAAACTAAAATGTCACAACCTTTCGCTGTTTTCTTCATTTTCTTCAAATCGCGAAGTGAGAGAGAAATCAGATCCAGTGGCGGTAGAGAGAAATCAGTAGGGATAGAGGAAAATGGCGATCCAGTGGGGATCGATTGACTTTGAGAGAGTGAGAGAGTGATAATCTCAGAATCGCTAAGTGAGAGAGGGGTTTAGTCGGCACCGAGAGATTTTGCGAGAGAGTGAGAGAGTAAGAGATTTTGAGAGAGCGTGAGAGAGTGAGAGAGAGAGTGGGGTTTAGACGAGATTTAGTCGGACTCCAGTCGGGGTTTAGTCGGTCGGAAAAAATAGAGCAACGGTTCATACATAATATAGTGTTATATAGTTATAGTTAGGGTGATATAGTTAGATCATATGAATTGGTGCGAATGAAATGGCACAAAGTATAACCTCTGGTGTTTAAAATATAATAATTTGGGGACCACAATACTAATCGTCTCCATTTGAAACTCAACATGACAGCACTGTAGACAAATTCATTCAATAAGAAAACTGTAAATTAAGTAAATAAATCTTGTAATTTAATTCTATAAAAGTTATAAAACATTCCCATTTATTAATTTCACCAATTTATATGATGAATAATCTTGTAATTTAATTCTATAAATGTTATACAACCTATTTATTAATTTATGTTATGAAATTTGTTTGATTTTAGCTTCCAGCTAAGGAAATTTGTTTGATTTAGTTTAATATAGATATATTGGTTGATTGATTGTAATAAGTAATAACTGAATGGATTTGGTTTTGGGGATTTATTGGACCGAAACTTTTTTAGTTACCACCCTGTTAAATTCAAATTAATTAAATACAATTCAAACTATCAAAATTCAATTCGATACCACCGCGCGTCCTCAGTCCACGCACCAAATTCAGCTGGTACGTACACGGGGGAGGGCACCAATTTGGTGCGCGAATTGGGAAAAAGCACCACATGGTGCGCATATTGGAGAGGTGCACTACATGGTGACTTCAAACGAGACGAATCCAAACCGTTAAAACCGATCTACTTCACGAGTTTGGTTTGATTTTGGTTTGATTGTTTGAACTGTATTTTTTATTTCATTTTTGACATAAATCTCCACTTGAACTGTTAAGAGCAGCTCAAGTTGTGCTTCATCTGATATTTTCTAGGTTAATAATAATAAGATTTTAATGAGAGAACCTTCATATTGTGCGTGATATTAAATTCTTTAAAAATTATTATTTCTTCTCTAGATTTTCTCAAGGATCAGGTGACAGTGATGAAATATTTCTAGCTTAACAAATTTTGTTTTTACTAAACTATGTTCCTATTGTACCTTATGGTTTCACCACATCAATTGAAGGCCGCACTTTAGCCCCTAATGGTGGAGTACGTGTGCATTGACCTGACTTTGATGAATGTAAGATCTACACATCCTATTAATTTTATATGTTTATAGTGTTTTGCTGTGATTTCATGATTATAATTTAATGTCACAGAAAGTGAAATCGTTGAATATTGAAGACATGGATGTAGTGGTTTAACCAGTAGTCGGATGGATCGAACTTGATGAATATCAGAAACCATATGGCCTTATTTTCCCGCTAGATCCAGGTTTAATTCTGTTCTTGGTACCATTTGACTTGTGCGGTGATTGTATGATGTTTTTGATATTTGTTGAGGGGGGTTAAGTTGTTGATTAAATTAAATTTATCAAGAAGAAACTAGAAAATTAGAGCAACCATTATAATAGGGGTTAGTGATGCTATGTTATTATCGTTCTCCAAAGTCTAATGCTACAAATAATATGTACCACACCTTATGTTATTTTGTAGGAATATATTACTGTTGTAGCTAAGCACCTTAGAGAAAGGATTATGTTAGGGGTTTAATATGTTTTGGATGCATGATGTTTCGTGTTGAGATTTTGAATGTTGTTTCCTTTTGAAATTATGTATGTGCCTTTTTTTAATGGTAATTGTTATGAATATATGAGAACAATGTTTTGACTTATATTATGAATTGTCATTTAGAATTAGGATAATTTTAATGTATTTTATATCATTTGTGATTGGAAGCGCACGGGTATTTTTGACTAGAAGAAAAAAATAAGTCTTGATGTAATTTAAAAATGTGTAATCATCTTGGCATATCTTTAGGAGCAACTACTAAGGTTCTTGTTTGCTCTTATTATTGAATTATTGACTAATACATTATATATTATGCAATCAATGCTTAAATTAATCACATTTAAAAAAAATGATCAAAACAAATTTTCAATCACCACGGCAACGCGTGGCTGGCATTTGACTAGTACTATATAATAGCCAACATGCAAGGCATTTCAGATTCATAACGTGCTGAATGCGCTAGGAAGAGACCACAAAATTCTTCTTGATGGTGTATTGCACTGAACTTCAACACCAAACAAAAAAAACAATTAACTTGAAAAATGAGGACCATAAAGCTTCATTGCTTGTCAACTTTGAGGGATTAATACTTTGTCAGAAAACCAAAACTATCCAAGACAAAAATGGAATTTTGAGAGAAAAAGTACCACTTAGCACAATCTCACAGTTGTATTAGTGCATTTGATTAAACAGGCAGAAAGAGAAGAAACAGATCAACCACAAACAGCTAAAAAAAATAACAGGGCCCCTATATTCCTTCTAAAACCATGGAAAGTTGGCTTCAAACTCGCGTAATTTGTTTTCCACATCTTGTGTAATCGAGCCCCGCACTATACATATAGAAGACTGCTTCTCAATAGAATCAACCTCACAAACGTTGAAAGTCATATTTTTATCCATCATAAAATAATCTGACTCCCAATTTGATGATGCAACCATTTGCAGAGAGCCATTAACTGTCCTCTTTATCCTCTTGTACCCGATATACATCTCCCCTGAGATTTACAGAATTAAGCAACAAAAATAAACATATTGTTGAAAATAATGAAGATTAGGATCAGACCCGTTAAGGATAACCTCAGACCCGTTAAGGATTTACATCATTGGTTACTTTTTAGCAGTGTTCTAAATAGCGCGCTATAGCGGCGCTATAACGTTTTTAAAACCTAAACGCTAAGCTATGACATGAAAATACGCTAATTGAGCTACGTACGGCCGCTATAGCGGTAATAGCGATCCGCTATAGCGCATAGCGCGTAGCGCGCTATGCATATTGGGCTTTTTTAGACAATTTATATGGGCTTAAATAAAGATCCATAAAATTTATTTTGTATAGAAAAAAAAAATAGAATGAATCATGATGCTTAAGATATTTTGTATAGAAAAAGATTGATAGTTTATGATATTATTATGATTATTTTGAACCATGGACTTTTGTACTAGTTCAATATGAATATTATAATTTCTTAATTAATTTGGTGTTATTTATTGTTCTATGAAACTTTAGATAATGTTAATATATAGTACAAATATATAATATAATTTTTGTAAAAAAAAACACTATTTGGAATAGCTTCCGCTATAGCTACGCTATTCGCTATAGCTTTTTTTGTAGCCTTCCCGCTATGACGCTATAAACGCTATTTAAAACATTGCTTTTTAGAAACACTACAGCAAAATTGACTATCAGCGACCGGAACTCCGGTCGCTGATAGTGTGGTCCCCGGTCGCTGATAATATATCCGGTTGCAGAAAGTCAATTCCGGTCGCTGATAGCCCGGTCGCTGTAAGCATTGTCGCAGATACTCTTCTGATGACGTCACCGGTCGCTGATACTACGTCACCCGGTCGCTGATAACCTTTTGCGACCAAATTTATTTGGTCGCTGTTGTTTTTTGTGACGTCAGAAAAAAACTTTTTGCGACCAAATATATCGGTCGCTGATACTTAAAACCGGTCGTTGATTGATCAGAGTCAAAATGATGATGATTTACGTAGGGTTTTGGCTTAGGTTTTGCATATTTTCTCACACTTATGTTTAATTAATTAGAGAAAAAGGCTACTGTCACCCTTCTTTATGTTTTATTGCAGAAAACAGGTTTTGGGACTATTTCACATCAAATGGAGCTAGAATCAGGTCAATCGGATCAGCGACGCTTATCGACCAAGTCTTGGTTACGGCCCGTATTGGTTAATACGGACCAGGCATAGCACAGACTCAGAAGATAGCGCAGGAAGTTACAACCATAACTGCCAAGGTCTCATTACGGACCGTATCACCTTGATACGGTCCGTAACCGAAGGCGCCTCTTGGGAAATAACTGCCGACAACTGTTTCCAGATTGATTTCTTAGCCCCTACTCAACCTATACACGTCCCTACACTCCTATATAAGGCCCCTGGACAGAAGGAATAGGCATCTTTGTAATTATGGTTAGATTTGATTAAAGAGAGAAGAGAGGAGTGATTGTAACCATGCCGTTCCGCGGCTAAGTTCATTTTCTTAGGGCTAGGCAGTAAAACTTGTTACTCTTGATGTTTTGATATATATATTTCTGTTGATTATGGTTTCTTGTTGTTGTATCAAAATGCTTTTGTGATTTATTATCTCTTCATCTAATTTCAATGATCTAGTTTGAGTTCATTAGGGTAGTGACAGTGCTTTAATGACAAGAGAAACTATTTGGATGAGTTAGCCTCGTTGAGATCTATTAGGTTTATGTGAAGAAAACCTTAGCGGGGAAACCATAAACCAGACCAACAAAATGCATACCAAATTCTATCATTTGCGTAAGGAAAATCGCAGTGATCTGTGTAGTAATTTGGGGTATTTAGAGACCAGACATTTGCGTAAGGAAAATCGCAGTGTCCTGTGTAGAGTCTCGATGAAAGATCTGTCATTCTCGCGTAACATAAATCGCAGCGACCTTTGTGGTTATCTTTCATAAAACAACAACAGGAAATCAGACGCAACAGGAATATATTGTCAAGACGGATTGAGTGACAATGGTGTGTCGAAACCCTAGGAATTCTCATCTCTATCTTTATTTTAATTACTTTTAATTGTTTCCTAATTTACATTGATCAACAAACATCTCTCAAATTTCAGATTTCGTCTAGCCTTTCGAAAGGTTGTGATTCGATCGCTCGAAGCACTGAACCAATATTCCCTGTGGATCGACCTCGTATATACTACTCGATAAGGATTGTGCGCTTGCAGTCCGAACCGATAGCATTTCCGAGTTTATAAATATTAAAAGAAACATTGCTCTCTTTTGAGTGATCACTGATACTCTTCTGTCAGGTTTTTTATATTTTGTTATATTATTTAAATTTGCACCATTTAATAATTGGTACGACACGTACCAACATACAACATAAACATACATGTCAAGTAATACAAATAAACATAAACATACAACAAATAAACATCAAACATAATGTTTGACCCTAAAAAGTCAGAAAAAGATAAAATTAATTAAATGGCCGAATCAAAAATATTTGGAGCTGGGCCGAATTTAATTGGTAAAAATTGGGGCTGCTACTAAATGGCCGAACCAAATTGGGCAAAGGCTTTGGCCGAATTAAATTGGAGGCTAGCCCAATTGTTGCATGGCCCAATTTGAGAGGATAGAATATGCTCTAGATATTTTATTCTCATGGACACATGTCACACTACCAATGAAGATGCCAAAATGGGAGGGAAGAATATATTCTAGAATGTGCTCTAGATATTTTATTCTCATGGACACATGTCACTCTACCAATGAAGATGTCAAAATAGGAGGGAAATATATATTCTAGAATATATTCTAGATATTTTGCTCCTATGGACACATGTCACTCTACCAATGAAGATGCCAAATTAGGAGGGAAGAATATATTCTAGATATTTTGCTCCTATGGACACATGTCACATGACCAATGAAGATGCTAAGATGCCAAGAATATTCCCTTCAAGCTTGAGGGATAAGCATGACACTTGGATGCATCTAAACCTTTGGATGAGAGTTGATGCAAATGAGTGGTGGGGATCACGCCAACAAGGCTCCTCTAAACCTAGGCTCTACCTCTTGCCATGGCCTATATAAACCCCTCATTTGAAGAAGAAGAAGGAGAAGATATAGAAGAGAGGCAAAATATACACAACACACCACAAGAAGAGAATATATATACAAGAGAAAAGTATATATATAGAAACCACACCATACACAACATATACACCACACAACACAAAAACACACAAAAACCCTCCAAGGCCGAACCTCTTCTTCCTCCTCCACCAAAACCAAAAATAGAAATAGGTAGAGATTTGCAATGTAGAAGCTTGAGAAGCTTGATGTTCATGTAAATTAGCCATGAATGAATAAAAGAATGTTCTTGTTCAATGATTTTCTTTTGTTGCTTTTTTTTTATGCAATTGGAGCTTCTTAATTTCTTTCTTTTAATCTCCTCCTTCTTCTTTCTCTTATGTTCGAAGTTGATGAAGATTGAATGCTTCTAACTCACATAAATGAGTTTGGAAGCATGAAATCATATAAATGAAATAAACTCCTTTTATATAATAATCAAATATTATATTAAAAGGTTTAAAAGTGACAAATGAAATAGAGGAGGCATTAGTAGCTCTTATAGCTAGCTTTCAAGCCTATGATTCTAAATAAATATATGCACATGTAAATATTTGTGACTATCTTACTCTTCCCTTTTCTTCTTTTCTTTTCCATTTCTTTCCTTCTCTAAATTCCTTTAGCTTCTTCTAAAAATAATTAAGTAGTAGAAGTATGAGGGTTGAGCCATGAGGTCTCCCTTCATATGAAAACTATATTAATTATTTTGTGGGGATGTTAAAAGAATAATAAAGTGACAATAAAAAAAATTAAACACAAGAGGTAGTAGGGTTGAGCCATGAGGTCTCCCCTATTATTCTCTCAACCTAAATGATCAAAGGGCCTATTTGTGCAAAGGGATTGATTTAGTCAATAATTAGTGCATTTACATGCATGAATATTGGCGAAAATTAAAAACTATGTGCAAATGAGGAGAAATTGAAGTCTAAAGTATTAAATGATATTAGCTTTAGCTATGATATGTCATTTGTGCTTTAAACTTGTGATATTTCGATGACCTTCCCTTTTAGACCCGTTTGTGTTGTCTCAAAATGACATGCTGTCACAAACCGGCCAATATGAACTGATCACGAAACTCAAACCAGAAATCCAAACATACAGTCAGCTAGAGGACTCAAAAACACACAATTTAGACTCAAACTTTACATTTATAGCATTTTTACACGATTTACTAGCTATTTTCAAAGTTGGCTTTCCAAAATACACAAAAACTGATAGATAAGCTTGCTGCCCCAGAATATGCCTCTTACAAAGTCACAAATTAAAAATAGATTTCGGCCTTTTAAATTCTTGAAACTTTTTGAGGACATAGATTGTGCTTTCCTGAAGATTTTGGTACTAAGAACACTCGAATCGGGATTGTAGTCTATCTTGTACAAATTCTACAAAAATAATCGTCAGTAAACGAAACTGGTGCTGGACTGAAATGACCATCTCTGGTAAAATGATTAATCTGGACCAGAATAAAGGCTAGAATGCAAAATGGACTGCACCAAAATGTAAATAACTTCAAAACACACAAGTTGGGCACAAAGATCATGTTATTCGGATTTTATTTCGATTTAATATGGATTTTTGAAGTTCAGCTTCTCAAAGTGAAAACACAAGAACTGTAGAAAGAAAAACTGCATCTTTTACCAGTCCATCTCTGCATTCAAGCAATTGTTAAAAATGGTTAGGAAAGTGCAAAGATCTTGAAATTTGGCATGCGTATAGAGTAGACTCTTCTCTATACTCTCATAAAAAGAACCAAAAATTTTGCTTTGTAGATTGTCCAGAATAAATTTTTAAAGATTGGTAGTCAGAACAGCAAAACAGCAACTGAAAACAAAACATCAACAAATAACCCTGCCTTTCCATGGCCTTTAAACATGGAAAAAGAACTCCAAATCCCATGAAATTTTACAGGGTTATAGATTGAATTCCCCTCTGTGAAACCACATAAAGAATACAAAATTTGGTTTAGCCAATTGTCGGGAATGGCCTTCAAAGTTCAGCAAAGCAGAAAAACTGCTGCTCCATTCATCAGCAGGCACCTCCACACGAAAACACACATTTGGCATAGCTCTGAATAGAGTTTTGCAAAACTGCTATACATTCATATAGATCATGACTAAACAAACATTTTCATATGCAGGATACAAGATTTGGTGTAGCCAATTGGCAGGAATCGACCTTCGAAGTTCAGCAGTTCAGAAAAACAGAAAACCGCTGGTCACTACTTGGAATTTCCGTTTGACATAGCTAGACACCATGAAAAATCCTGAAAGTTGGCCGACTTATAGTCCTGATATCACAGTACAATACAGCAAAATTCCATTTAAAACCATCAAGTAAATTGAAAGATATGAAGTCTCAAAAACGGACCAAACCGGTAAAACTGCACATGTAAAAGTAGCAGCTCCCATGTCACCCGTGCCTTTGTGCTATCTTAAAACCAAGAAATAATGTGCTAAAATTCTCATATGCCCTCCAGATCTAATGTTTCATACTTGCAGGTTGACATCACGCCATCATATGATCAAACCCCATGAAAAAGGAGTCGTTGACATTCATTTAAAGCAATGTCGAAAGCTGGCAAGGGTTACTCCTCCACAAATCTAATTCGCGAAAGAATCAACCGAAACCACGAAGAACATGAAGGCAGCAATAGCAAGAGGCCCTCAACACAAACCTCAAAGGATCAATACAGATCGCAAAACCCCAAATAACAAAGAATCGAAACCTCTTTCAAACAGATCATTATAACAAAAGAAGTCACAAGTGCAGTCCTTCGACATTCACAAATCAGTCCTTGACGTCTTGCCAACTCCTCAAACAATGTCCTTGGAAATCCCACTTACAGCCCAAACTCCATCTCAAATTCAAATTACAAATCTCTATCCTTTCAGTTTCACGAACAAGTCCCTAAAAAACATAAAACTTCACGAACGAGCCCCCTTTATTCAATTCACAACAAATAGGCATAAATCCTGGAATGAACGAGGTATTCAGCATGGCTTGGGAGGGCCATCTGATGTAATTAACAGCGGGGGCTTGCGCCCGCTGGGAGTTAAACGTCCCCACAATCATTAAACTCTCTCGATGGACCGATCACGAATTGTAGGTCTGTCGAGGGTGAACCAGAAGGAATAGCAGAAAGAAAGAAACGAATGTTTCGAGTTCGATGTTCTTTAATCAAACAGAGAGCATTGAACCACGAGACATTTAAATACACATGCACACACCCTTCCCATACCAACAGCTGTGCAACTTTCTGCGCCCTACACATAATAATCGTAATGTCAAGTAATACAAACATAAATGTCGAAATGTCAAGTACCATCTAAACCTAAGAAGTAGCATAAACATCTATCAAAATGTCGACATTTCGACCCCTGCCCTCGTGACTATATAAACATCTAAACCTAACTAGTATCATCACCACCAACATCCGACCCCTGCCCCTCGTCATCATCCTCGTCATCTTGAGGAGCGGGCCTCGAGGCATGCTGCGAGCCCGAACCTCCCTGTGAGATTGTTAAAACAATAGTTTAGATAATTAGAATTTAAGATTCAGGGTTCACAATTGAAGTTGGACTGAAATATCGAATTTTGTACCTGAGAAGCTCTGAAAAGCTCAGTGATCCTGGACATAAACCGATCCTCCATCCTATCAAGTAACCGATCCTCCATCCTATCAAGTACCCGAGTAGATATCATATCGATATGCTCTTCTGTGAGCTGCGGAGCCGGCGGCATAGAAGAATATGACTGTGAAGAATGCGACTGACTGCTCGACCCATTGGAGCGAAACATGCGTCTCGTCTTGCCTGAAATATTAAAAATAAGACAATTAGTATTATCTTACACAACTAAAAATAAATTTAAAATTAAAGTGACTTTTTATTTTACCTAAAGCACCGAGACCATAGTTATCGCCGTGGGTATTCTGATCAGATATTCCCGTAGAGTACCAGACGTCGCCGTCGTATGCGGGCCATGTGTTTCTATCCTCTCCATACTTCTGCACCATAGCACTCTCATATTTTTCCTGCAAATTTTGTAAAATATAACAAAAATGTTATACAACAGGAACCATGATATTTTTTAAAATGATTCGAAAGTATTATTACCTATGCTTCTTTCGCCTTGCCGGTAATATACTCCCGTCTTCTTCTTCGTATGGGTAGGCTGGAACAGCTCATCGGACCATCTAGGTTCGCGCCCTTTTTCTTGCTCCTATTAAGAATTTGAAAGACAATTTCATTTAAAAAAAATTTATCAAGGTTAGTTCGATTAGATTCAATTGGAATGAAAATAGATTAATTTAATGAAAAACAACTTACGAAGCGTTGTTTGTGAACAAGCATGTTCACAGAACCCGTTGTGGCCCCTGACCCTTCAGCATTGGCCCTATTTAAAGCATTCCGCTGGCTCCGACGAGCAAAAACATCACTACACCAATAATCGACGAGTCCGGGCCAGAACTCCGGCTTGATCCAGGAGTCATGTGGTCGAGGAGCAGCCCCACGCTCCTTCCACTCGAGCATTGAATCTCCATAGGACTTGGTGGCTGCCTCCCTGGCCTTGTTAAGCATATCCTGTAGGCGTTTGTCAGCTATTCTGCGGAATACATCCCATGCAATATTGTCAACTACCTCAGGTGGAAACTGGTAGTGCTTCTGCAATGCATAACTCGGTTTGTTAGCTTAAAAAAAGAAAACAAGTAATTATTAGAGCTTTTGTTTCAAAAAAGTTTACTTACCAAAAAGTATTTCTTGATAACATCCTTGTTGGTATCAGGGAAATCCGTGTATCTGGTGTACGGTCCAGGATATGCTGTGCGTACTAGCTGCGATATAATTTTTGCGACCTGCTTCGTCAGCTCTGGGTGCCCTGCATCAAAAGTCCAGCAAATAGAAATAATTATTACAATCACTACAATTAATGCATAATTACAACATACACACAAAATGAATATTACCTGTAACCCCCTAACCGAAGCACTGGTCGCAAACTCGGATCTACAGGCGGCGAAATATATGTATTTGCACCGCGAACAGTCCTCTGACTCGACTCCTCATCGTCGCCCGCCGGTGCCTTTCCTTTGTCATTTCTTTTCGGTGCCATATCTAGAGTTGAGATGAGAAAAATCAATAAGTTTCACTCAAGCGATTTCATGAAATAAATTCAATTGATTTCATGTACAAGAATATCTTGAAGGTTCTGAATTAAATAAATGAATTCCATATCCCCAATTTAATAAATTGAATGAATAAGATGGATAAGTAATTTGATTTGATCTTTTTAAAAATCAAATCAAATCAGGTGTAAAATTGAACGAACACCTTCATTATTTATATGATTAATTATTTTTTCAGATTCTAAATGTATGTATCATATGACATTTAAAAGTTGCTTATGTTGAAATCCAAATGCCTTTAGACTCTAGAGATGGTAATAAATCATTGACCAGATGGCCTTTATACTTTTAACATTTTCTGTACTTTAATTAAAAAAGGAGATGGTAATAAATCATTGACATAATTATAACCAACTTATCATTGTAACCACTTAAGATGCAATAGTTGACTGAGTTGTTGGTTGCTAAAAAGAAACTCAGATTAATGATAACTTAAGTGAAATTAATAATTATAATTATAATTTGGTAAAAGATCCTTACCTCCAATTTCAGGGAAAGTGAAATTAAGTGTAACATACGTGGCAACTAGGGTTAATGATAACTTGATAAGCTCAAATATCAACTAGATGTTGGTTCTTTCTTACCAAGAATAATTATCTGAGACAATTCCATAAGTGGAAAATGGAAACCCGGCGAAGGTAACAACGATCCTTTAACCATCGTACAACATGCAATCTTTATCTTAAATTAAATGGGCTGAAAGATTGTACTTTCCTTTGCAAATTGATTCAATCTTTGATTCAATATACATGTGTTGGATAGAATGCTTATTATTATCTTTCGGCTTCCGATTTGCAACTTGCAATACCTGACAACCTTTTTTTTTGTGTTGGATAGAAAATAGCTAATAGCTGTACATTATTAAGTTTCTACAATGTAGGTGGAAAACTGAGAGGTACAGATCCTGTTCTAACAGGTACCATGGTACTAACATATAAGTACCATCGACATGTAAATTCCTATTTACTGGGCAGTGATTCACCAAGGAAATTTTTTGCCGACTATAACTGACATGAAAATCCTGCCAAAAAGATACAATTGTTTTTTTGTTGAAAATACATTTGTATCTGTTCAAACACTCCACAAAAAAGATACAATTGTTTGCTCTTAAACAGTGAGTGGTTAGAATTTTGATCGTCAAATCCAGAAATTAAACCCAAAAGAGGCTCTTATTTCAACTAAGGTTGTTCTTTTTCAGAGGCTAACTCTCTTAGCACAACTACCATAGAAAAAAAGAAAAGAAAAAGATAACAGATATCTTATAAATGCCGTGTATTTCTGAAATGATATCCAGAAATTCAACCAAAAGTGACCAAACAGCACCAATATGACCAATTTCACGACGAGCAGTACCAAAAAGACCCAAATTCTTGAAATTGTACCTGGAGTTACGAAAAGTGAAAGAGGTTCTTACGGCAGGTCGGGCGGAGTTTGGGCGGGAGGTCGGCGGAGTTCGGGCGACGGAGTCCGGGCGGAGTTCGGGCGGAGATCGGGCGGGAGGTCGGGCGACGGAGTTCGGGGTTCGGGCGGGAGGTCGGCGGGGTTTTTTCTATCTGGCTAAACCTAAACGCGGGAGACACAGAGACAGAGAAGGGTTCGCGCGGCTATTTTACGGCGACCTTCTGCGACCGGGAAAAACCGGTCGCTGAAACTCCTTTTCGCCGGTCGCAAATGTTGTCGTCGCCAAAAAAATTTATGTTTTAATTTTTTTGTGGAGAGAAAAACTATCAGCGACCGGCGACTTCAGCGGTCGCTGATACCGGTCGCTGATACTATAGTTTGCTGTAGTGAAATAAAGGGAGCAATGCTGACTAATTTATTTCTTTATTTTCTTTGGGTCTACATGCAAAAATGAATATGATGCAAACTACAAGGGTCTACATGCAAGAATGAATAGGATGCAGACTACAGGAATACTAATATGTGTGTGTGCACATGTGTGTTTTTCTTGGGTGGTTCATGTGCTGAAATTTTTTTTTTCCAGCTGGAAAGTTTTCTGACCTTGCCATATCATTGTAGCTCCAACTTGAGCGAGAGAATCCTAAATCCTAAACTCTAACACTGTTTTTAATTACAATAGTTATTATTTTGTTCCTACGAATTGATTATGTGACATTATCTTTGTATATAACAAAATACACCTTTATCAGTTAAAATACACAAGGAAGCTTCTACTTTATAATTTTTTCAAGAGAGAGAAACAACCACTGTCAAGTTTATAAAAAAAAAAGGGAGACGTCGAAGAGAGATGTACAAAAATATAACAAAGTGCACAAAAAATGAAGATATTTAAAAATATAGGCTGTTAGGCTATGTTACTCGGATACTCCACATTGGGCTCCGTACCCGTGTCGGATACGTATCGGATACGGATACGCGCCCGATACGTATCTGATACGCCAGCTGGCGTATCCTTAGTCCTTTGATACGGTCTCCGATACGCTTTGACTGGTCTGGATACGGCTCTGACACTTCTGGATACGGTTGGGATACGCTGCACCAGCGACGCTTCTGCAGAATTGGATCATGGACCGCGCATACACCATGTCCACCATACACCGCGCATATGTTGAGGCAAAATATTTTCTCCAGCGCTAGGAATCGAACTTGGGTTGTGTGGCATAAGCACCATCAACCTTTACCACTACACCACTCTCCATTTGTTGTTAAATGCTAGTAGCATATATATTTAATATATATTTAGACTATTTCATGGCACCTGATATTTAATTTATATATAAATATAATATAATATATAAAATAGACGTATCGTATCCTTGATTTTTGAAAATTGTCATATCGCCGTATCCGTATCGTATCCGATACGATACCCGTACCCGTATCCATGCAACATAGCTGTTAGGCGAGTTCAAATAAACTCAGATGTATCCGAAATTTTTATTAATAGAAAAAATATTAAATTAATATCGACATAGAATAAAGAATTCATCATATTTTGAAATCTAACAAAGACGTTACCTTTCGTAACGTCCAGGGGACGTTACGAAAGGTAACGTCCCGATTAATAACATTTAGCCACACAATTAGAAGCGGAGCTGGCCGTTGAGAACGGTGACGTCCAGGGACCCTCGTGTAGGATTTGAGTTGTTACAAAAAAAATGCAATTGCTTGTACTGTGAGGTGTGAGCGTACAAAAAGTTGACTATAGAAAGTGACCTTTTGACCATGAAGTGTTTTTTAGTGCAGATTCTCTGTTGCAATCATGCTGTAGATAAATATGCAAATATTGTTTATAGAGTATATGGTGTTCTTTTTTTACATGTTATGTAAGTAAATGGTAATTAAAAAACAATTTCTCTGTGTAAAATATATTTTTATAAGGTGTAAAATATTTTGCATTGATATTAGAGTTCAATATTTTTTTTGTTTTATTTATGTGTGCTTGTCAGTTTGGATCCTCTCCAGTTGCAAATGTATTGATTAGCTGCTTGTCGGCTGGATTATACTATTTGAAATAGCACCTTGTCTGCCACTTAATTTTTTTTGGCACTTGCGGCAAAGGAAATATTTGACTAAAATGGCTAATTTTTGAAGGTCATGTTTGATTGTAAACTCAACAACTCAAATCCTACACGAGGGTCCCTGGACGTCACCGTTATCAACGCCAGATATATATATATTTTTTTTCCTGGACGTCACCGTTCTCAACGCCAACTCCGCTTCTAATTGCGTGGCTAAATGTTGTTAATCGGGACGTTATCTTTCGTAACATCCCCTGGACGTTACGAAAGTCAAAATCTGATAAATTCTTTATTCTATGTCGATATTAATTTAATATTTTTTCTATTAATAAAAATTTCGGCAGATGTATGATGTAGTCAGGTTAGATTTGAATCCTTTGTCGTCTTCGCACGAATCTCAAGGTGGTCCTATCAATCTAGTTATGCCCGAATTTTTAATCGGTTCAGACTTAATAGAGAGAGTATAACCGCTTATATTCTCTCTATTTGCCCTCACGCGATACCCAGCCCTCACGCGAACACAGGCGCTCCTGCCTCCGCTCTTTTCCGTCTCACAGACCCGGTTCCGATTTAGGGTTTCGGGAGACAGCCGACTCTGGCAATTTAGGGTTTCTGTCTCACCACTCACAAATCACCAGGACCCATTGGAGCTCTTCCGGGTAAGGCAAAGCTACTCTGGGATTTATGTTTCCCTTGCTCTGTGTTGAGCTTGCTGTTGTATGTGGGTTGAGCCACTCTTTCTTGTACGCTGTGAATTGCCTGATCTATTGTAAGCGAACGCTGATCGCTCCAATCTGATTTTCTTGTTTGACTTCCTTGTGAAATTGAACAAATGAATTGAACACTCTTTTCTGTTGACTGTGAACCAAATTGATGCTTGCACTGTTCAATTGAACAATGAATTGATGCTTGAACTGTTTAATTGAGAACCCCTTTTTCTGTTGCTTGTGCCAATTTGCTGTTCTGACACTAGTGCTGGCAGCTACCAGTGCATTCTGGTTACTGGCACACTGGATTCTTCTATTGAATTTGTATATATGAAAAGATAGAGGGGTACTGTAGAAATATTTGTTAAGCTTAAGTTTAGAGATACTCGTATCTAACAACTTAATACCCCCGCCCCCCCTTTTCAGGTGGGTCTGTACGTGATCACTGAATACGAGGTATGAGTTGAATTCGAGCTAATTTCCCAGCTCGGTCCTGTCTTCCCAACTCGATCTAGCTCGCCTTGTTAACCCTAACTCGCTCGAACCCGGCTCATCAGCCGCCTTACCAAAAACCACAATGCACAAAGCCCTCTCTCTTTCCCTCTCGGTGCCGTCAATGGCGAAGCAGACCGCCTCCTCCCTTGGCTTCCTAACAAAGCAGGATACGGAGGTCAAGCTTCCTCGACCGATTCGGGTCAACAACAAAACCCCTGCCCCGATCCAGATCACAAGTCCAAGGTACACAAGACGACCGGAGTAATGTGGAAGAGAGACTTCTTAAAATGCTTGAAGCATTCCAACAGTGTGAAAAGGTAAAACAATTGCTGATATTTTGTAGGTAAAACACTTGGACTTGCACTGAGTCTAATGGCTTCTATACCTTTTTTCTATTTTGTAGGTAGATATCGCAGGAACTGTAGATATTCTTGGTGCTCTGCTTTCGTGGCTTCAGCAAATTGAACCTCCCATGGGTTTCTATGATCAACTTGTTCAAGATCTATACGGTGTTCGTTGCCTTTTTGAGTATGATACTGCCCCGTAAGGATGCCAATTACCATGTTTAATTTCACATTATTTTTGTTATGTGAATTCACTTAGCCAAGGGATAATACTCCTGAATTTGCTCTGTGAAATATCCAGCTTAAATGTTTTTGTACTATGTTTCCTTCTTTGGTTGTCAGAGATTGCCCGGAAGCTCTTTATTCCTACTGGAAAGATGGTGAGGCAAAATTGAATATGATCATAAATACACTTATTTCTGAAAAAACAAGTATAGGAGACCCAACTTACTTGGAAGACCTTGAAGCATTCCAGCAGAGTAAGGTACAAAATTAACACAGAGATTTATTTTGATATTTATTGAGGTATAAATATTAGAGCAATATAATCTTCAGTATTACTATTTCTCTTATCTTATGAAGGACATTCACAATCTTATCGGGGATGCCTTTTCATTGTTATCGAGAGAAGAACATTTCAGAAGTTTTGATGAGCATCTAATTGAAGAAATGGAAAGCGTGTACAAATTTTTTTCAAACCTACTTGCTAGGTAAGCTTTCTATGGATCTGCTCTAGCATCACTTTTTGCTCTTTTAATTGATCCTAGTTATCTATGCTATAAAATCTGTACACAAATCTAAGCATGTTTTTTTTTTCTCTTTTGTGCTATTCCTAATTTGTATTATAGAGGTGATGGCCCTACTTTGGAGGATCTATATTCTCAATGGCCACATGGAGAAATAAAATTGAAACTGATCATCGACACACTACTGATTGCTCATGAAAGAAATTTCTCTGATGACAAAGAGGCTTCAGAAAGAATAACTGTTGAAAACAATGTAGTCGAAGAAAAATCTGTTGCCAAATCTGGTCCGGGATCTTCTAGCAAGCCAAACATAAGCAAACCAAAAGGCAAAAAAAGCAAGAAGTCCAGAAAGGGAGGGAGAAAGTAAAAGGTCTAGTTTTGTTTTTGTTTTTTTGTTAAAAAAAGAAGTCTATTATATGGTTCTTTATATATAGAAGCTTAGATTTTAATTACCGAGGGCAGTACCTCCTATTTTGGTGATGTAAGAAAATCGAGAAGAATATTGTCTCTCTACTGGATCAGATAGCAAAGGTGTCTAGAAAACCAGTTGATGCGACTGTCAGACTCATGTCCCTCTTTTGGTTATATATATTATTTTTAGGAAGCTGATATGAGTACCCGCAGTTGAGTACCCCTCTGTACCCGCACCTAAAACTGCCATAACTGCTTGTGGGGACCAAACCGTTTACAAAACTGCAATTTTGTTTTACAAGTATTAATACTACCGTTGTAAAGTATTTATATCTAACAAGGACAAGTATTTATATCTATACAATGAACAACATATTGTGATATATGATTTCCTAAAATAACCGTACACGCACCTTTTCTTCAAAATTCATCTCTTCGTACCCGCATTTTGGGGACCATCAAACGGCATGTGGGGACCACTAAAATTGTCAAAAAAAAACGTTTACTGAGCTTACGTGTGTGTAATAAACGACGTGGGGACCACTAAAATTGTCTACAAAAAAATGTTGACCAACAATCAAGTATTTATATCTACAAATCAAGTATTTATATATGAACACATTAAGTATTTAATCTGAACGCATCAAGTATTTATATCTAACTTATCAAGTATAAAATCTGAACGTATCAAGTATTTATATCTATATTACGTTGGATGAATAAGAATCTGAATAGAGTATATTTATATCTACAGAGTTATAACAAACAACAAACTTCACATATAAATTTTCTAAGAAAAATTCAAATCAATTACCAAAAAGCATATCAATTAGCAACATATCAAAATATCAGTTACTACACAAAACATATCAGTTATTCACAAACATATCAGTTATTCACAAACATATCAGTTATCACAGTTCCTAAACCAAATTAAGACAAACAGTTTCATTCACAAATTAAGACAAACAGTTTCATTCACAAACTAAGACAATTCATTTCTGTTATGCACCAAATTTGCAATCATTCTTATCATGGATAAGAAGATTATAAGCTAAGCTATGACGCTCCTTGCTGATAAGATCCTACAATACAAAAAAATAACATTAGTTCATAAAATAAATCAAACTTAAATGAAATAAAATACAGTAAGTCCATAGGAGCATTACTGAAAGAAAATTTACCTGATCAAAGTCCATTTGAACATTCCTTATTAAGCAATCAATGTTACGAATAACAAATATTGCGCAATCAACTGATGCCTTTTGCTTTGGACATTCCTTCCAGGTAATTTCAACATCTTGCCATTGTTCATCACCTAAAAAAAGAATTATATCTGAACACATCAACAAAGTATTTATATCTGAACACAGCAAGTATTTATATCTGAACACATCAAGTATTTATATCTGAACACATCAAGTATTTATATCTGCACACATCAAGTATTTATATCTGTACACATGAAGTATTTATATATGAACACAGCAAGTATATATATCTGAACACATCAAGTATTTATATCTGAACACAGCAAGTATTTATATCTGCACACATCAAGTATTTATATCTGAACACATGAAGTATTAATATCTGCACCAGCAAGTATATATATCTGAACACATCAAGTATTTATCTGTAATACTGTTGCATCTGATGAAATGGAGCTACAAAAACATCATACAATTCATCTGAACACAGCAAGTATTCATATCTGCACACATAAAGTATTTATATCTGCACACTTCAAGTATTTATATCTGCACACTTCAAGTATTTATGACTGATGATTCCAGAAATGTTTTCATCCATCTAAGTATTTACAAAAATGTAATAAGAAAAATAAATAAGATTAAACTCACCAAGTCTCCAAGCCAGAAATGTTTTCATCCATCTAACTGTTTCCTTGTGCGGGTCAAAATAGTAGTCATTCGATTTATTCAGACAAGAGTTGTACATGTGAATTTCTCGGTTATGCAAATCAGCCGCAGCAAGTATCCAATGATCATTACCACACAGGGGAATAAAAAGCCATCTTGCAGTTGAAAATTGAGGGCTGAACAACTGTGGTGCATCTCTCAAAAGCTGTAAATATTGTCTTTTCGGTGCTAGTTTCTACAGAATAACAAATTAAAAAAAAAATTCAAGAATCATTAACAAATAAAAGAAAAAAGTGGTATACAATTTCAGTTGATTATTAACAAATAAAAGAGTAAAACTTACTGAAACATAAGATGTCAAAAAGAACCATTCCTCAACAACTGGTACTTCAATTTGCATTAGTTGGCATGCAATTTCAACCATCTGCAAAGAATCAACATATCAACAAGTATTTATATCTGAACACATCAGTATTTATATCTGAACAAATCAAGTATTTATATCTGAACACATCAAGTATTTATATCTGAACACATCAAGTATTTATATGTGAACACACCAAGTATTTATATGTGAACACACCAAGTATTTATATTTGAACATATCAAGTATTTATATCTGCACACATCAAATATTTATATCTGATGTACCAAGTATTTATATCTGAACACAGCAAAACACATCAATTTATTAACAAAGTAAATTTTAAATTGTTTACCTCTGAACCAATGAAGCGCTCACTGAACAGCAAATCATAAAATTGTGCAACAGTGGCAAAAATGTTCAACTCTGAGTTCTTGAATGCATAATCTGTTTGATTCAGCTCAAGTTGAAAATACTTAATAGCCCAATCGTCAAGAAGTCTGCATTGTTGCTCACTGATGATATTTCTAAATCCATAATCCCATTTTTTATCGGGCATTTCCATCGGTTCAGTTAATGGCAAGCTACCATTGTCAGCAAACAGGCTATCTCTACCATAACTCCAGTCTTTATAAAATTCGGCAGATTTGATAGGCACTGTTTCAATTTTTACCTCTGTTTCAATAACAGCAGACTCAAGCCAATCATCAAAGGGAATGTCTAATGGAGGTAAATCGGCAATATAAGGCAAATCTTCTATCTCCATCTCAGGAGTACTTTCTACCTTTCTTATTTGTTTCTTGGCTTTCCTAGCTTTGTAACCCCTACGTTTAACTGGTTCACGTGTTTTTGCCTTCAGTTTTCTCTGATATGTAATATCCTTGGGGTTTGGTTCTTTCCCTTTTACTTCTTGTCCGACAGCTGGTTCTTTCACAACTTCTTCCACCCCAGATTCTTTCAGAACTTCTGTTTGCACTTTTGGGCCGGGCGGGGTAAATCCAAGGCTAAAAGTTGGATGATCCATTTGAGAAAGATCAATCGCCGATTCTTTTGAAACTTCCAATACAGCCTCTTGCCCACCTTCTTGCCCGACCACTTGTTCTTTCACTACTTCTTCCAATAGAGCATCTTTCACTACAGCATCTTGCCCAGCTTCTTGCCCGACCACTTCTTGCCCAACCACTTCTTGCCCAACTTCTTGCCCGACCACTTCTTGCCCAGCTTCTTGCCCGAGCACTTGTTCTTTCACAACTGCTTCCAATACAGCATCTTTCACTACAACTTCTTGCCCAACCACTTCTTGCCCAACCACTTCTTGCCCAACCACTTGTTGCCCACCTTCTTGCCCAACAACTTCTTCCACCCCAGCTTCTTTCACAACTTCTTTCACCACAGCTTCTTGCACTACAATGGGGATTGCAATTTCTTTTTGTTGCATCCCAACTTCAGAATTCACATTGTTTCCTCCCTCTTCATTTGGTTTATCCACTGAAGCAACTATAGTTTCTACAAGTTGGTTCAGATCACAGAATTCACTACTTGCCACCTCCTCCCCTCCACTGCTCTTGTCCTCCTCCCCTGCTGTTCCATAATCAACATCTTCTACTACAACATCCTCTTCTCTTCTCTTCTCTTCTTTAGTTTTTGTTTCTTTCTCTTCTCTTCTCTTCTTTCTCATCTCTTTATGTTCACCAATGTCATCCCTTCTTTGCGTTTCTTTCTCACCTCCTTGCATTACCCTTTTCTTTTGTTCTTCAGCTTCTAGTATTCTAGGACTCCTCCTCCTTTTCTGGTTTCTTATTTCTTCAGCTTTCATTAGATCTACTTCTCTTTTTGAAGGCTTCTTTGGTGCATCTTTCCCAACTGGAGGTGTAGGGGTTACATTGTAGTCCAATTTCCTCTTGGGTTTCCCGCTAGGAGGTGTTTTCCTCACTTGAGATGGATTTGTTCCTTCTTTATCAGATTTACCACTGCTGTTCTTCACTTCAGAAAGCTTACGTTTACCATGTGCAGGAGCTGTTAGAAAAAACAAATCAATGCTGATGAGAAATATCAGGTACTATTATGAAACTACCAAGTATTTATATCTGAACACATCAAATATTAATACCTGAACAAGTCAAGTATTAATACCTGAACAAATCAAGTATTTATCAGGTACAAATTTGAATTCCAAATATCAATAAAAAAATTATTTCAAATATAAACATAATTAAAGAAATTATATGAAACAAAATAACAAACCTAATATTATGTTTCTCAATTCCTGAAAACCATTGAAAACTGCACTATGCAAATTTTCGTTAAGACTGCCAAGATGAAGCAATTCTTGAATTATTGGATTTGTAGCCATTGTCAATTGATAGAGCCTAAAGAAAAATGTAAGAACAATAATATCAAGTATTTAATTATATCAGCTTATGTATATATACCTGTGACAAATATTTAATATCTGAACATATCAAGTATTTATAGCTGAACACCTCAAGTATTTATATCTCAACACAACAAGTATTTATATCTGAACAAATCAAGTATTTATATCTGAACACATCAAGTATTAATATCTGAACACAACAAGTATTTATACCTGAACACCTCAAGTATTTATACCTAAACACCTCAAGTATTTATACCTGAACACCTCAAGTATTTATACCTGAACAACTCAAGTATTTATACCTGAACAACTCAAGTATTTATATCTCAACACAACAAGTATTTATACCTGAACACCTCAAGTATTTATACCTGAACACCTCAAGTATTTATACCTGAACACCTCAAGTATTTATACCTGAACACATCAAGTATTTATATCTGAAGACATCAAGTATTTATATCTAAACACATCATAGTTGATGTGGGATGGTAAAGGAAAATATTAATCAGTTATTTTACCTGCTTTGTTCAGGTATAGTTGGCAAATGTGGGTCAACTATGGACAAATTGTAACGACAGACATCCTTCCTCCACCGCTCCACAATATATTTATCTTCAACAGCAAATATCTTCTCTTGCTTTAAAACTTGGATGGAATGTGCACATAGAATACCCATTGTCTCAAACTTTCTACATATACAATGCACTTCCCTTAATGCTCTCCTATAAATAACAACAAACATTTTGCTCCAACAATCACTAACTTCATAAACTGCTTCTTCGTCTTTTTCTTCGATTAATTTGCATGACAAATTAACACATTTTCTGAATTGTTGTTGACATTTGTAAAAAATATCATTTGTATAACTACGCTGAAACTGAGCCTCCATCGGCAATCCATAATGCAGCATAGGAATTCTATATTTCGATTTGTGATCAGCATCATTCTCATTTTGCCAAATACTTTTCAGAGCAGCTTCAAAATTCTCAACAAAATCTTTAAGACTCTCTCTCTTTGTCAGATAAGAATTCAAGAAATGGTTCATACTTTCTACCCTTTGGGTACTAGTCATTCCAGCCCAAAATTGCCCATCTAAAAATACTGGTACCCATTTCTCTCTTAATTCAAATATCCCTCTAAACCAGGAATCATTTTCCTTTCCGAGTTCATCCATTAATTTCAACCACTTTTCTTCAAAATCTTCTTTCGTTTTCGACTTGTATACAACCTCCTTGACCTTATCGGACTTTGCAGTTTTTTTCTCCTGAACTTTATTGGACTTAACATTATCAGACACAAATCCCCATTTGCTAGGGAGCTTGTGCAAAATATGCCAAGAACAATATCTATGTACTGTTTGAGGTCCCAATACATGTCGTATACCAGATTCAATGCTTGCGCACTGATCAGTAAGAATACCTCCCGGTTTCACACCATCCATGCATTCCAAAAACCTAGACAATGAAAAAGTATTAACAGCCAACTAAAAAACTACCAAGTATTTATATATAAACATCAAAATATTTATACCAAACAGCTCAAGTATTTATACCTAACACCTCAAGTATTTTTATCTAAAGTAGTTTAGTATTTATACCTAACACCTCAAGTATTTATATCTAAACCATTAGAGTATTTATATCTAAATCATTAGAGTATTTATATCTAAACCATTAAAGTATTTATATCTACAGAATCTAAAGTATTTATATCTAAATATCTAAGTATTTACCCTAAACACATCAAGTATTTTTACCTGGCAATGCACCATTTGTAGTCTTCCACACTTTCCCTACCGAGCAAAGCACAACCGAAGATAATAGTCTGACCATGGTGGTTAACACCAACAAATAACACAAGAGGCATATCGTACCTGAGACACATCAAAAAAGACAAATTACTAAATATACATATATATTGTTGTATTAATTTCAACTGATACATGTATTCACTCTTAAAATAGAAAGTATTTATATCTGAACACACCAAGTGTTTATATCTGAAACAACAAGTATTTATATCTGAATACACTAAGTATTTATATCTACACATGTCTTTATATATCTTACTATTTTTACATATTCTGACATATTCTACTAAAAAAAATACTGACATTTAATCTGAAAAAAAATGAATTATTACCTATTGGTCAAGTATGTTGCATCCATAACAATAACATCGTGGAAATACTTGTAAGATGCTCGACTACGGCCATCAGCCCAAAATACGCTCCATAAACGCCCATCAGTTGTATATTCGTATCTATAAAAAAAATCTCTATCGATTTTTTCCTTCACTCCAAAGTAATCAAAGAGTAGTTGAGCATCATTCCCACCAATAGACTGTAATTTCAACCTCTTGTATTTGTCAATATGATTCCGCGCATCTCTACGAGTAAAAGGACACCGCATATAACCTCCAGCAGTTTTTATTACAAGATTGATATTAACTGATACCACAAGACCTTGGTCTTCATTAAACTCCAATAATCTCTGGTATTGGTTTGGGATATATCGGAATCCTGCAATAAGGAATGCTGTTTCAGGTAACAAATCATGATTGTGCCCTAAAATCACTTTCTTTACTACCCAATTCCCACTCAAATCAGAATCTCCCAATTTAACACATGCCTTACAACCTGTCCCTATATAACCCTTATTCCTCTGTGGGACAGGTCCATCCTCAAGACGTATTGGCTCTTTGCATTTGCCACAGGCAAATGTTACATGGTTGACGAAGGCAGTACCCCTCTTCTTATGGATTGACCTTTTGACAACAGCAAATCCAATTTTTTTCGCATATAGCTCATAATATTGGCGTGCTTCATCAATCGAATCAAATACATCACCAACAGCTGGTGGCAATAATTCATGATCTTCATCTTCCATATCATCTAATTCATCTTCTACAACTGCTTCAACTTCTTCTACAAATCTTTCACCTTGAACCTCAACTTCTTCATCCAACTCATTGTTGACAGATTCCATGTTTAGATTCAAGTCAAAATCTCTGATGCCAACAACATCAACCTCCACTCTTGCATTTCCATTTACATTAGATTTTTCACCTTGAAAATTGTCTGTTTCAGGTTGTGAAACATCCAATATGGTGTTCAGATCCCAGTCAAACTCTCTAATGCCCACATCATCACTTATTACATCATTTTCACGATGCAAATCTTCATAGAAACGATACAGATTCACCTCATCCACTTCATCACCATTATATTGTATGCATAATTCATCTCCAAAAAACTCATTGAGATCAATATCCATCCTAATATTCAACAATAAAATGCAAAGTATTAATAACTGTAAAATCAAACTGTATATGGCTACATGTAAAGTATTAATACTAAGCATGAGAAGTATTGACATCAAGGTATCCAAGTATTAATAACTATAATAGCAAAATGTATATGGCTAATATGTCAAGTATTAATACTAAACATGAGAAGTATTGACGACAAGGTATCCAAGTATTAATAACTGTAATAGCAAAATGTATATGACTACACTCTCAAGTATTAATACTAAGCATGAGAAGTATTGACATCAAGGTATCCAAGTATTAATAACTATAATAGCAAAATGTATATGGCTAATATGTCAAGTATTAATACTTAACATGAGAAGTATTGACGACAAGGTATCCAAGTATTAATAACTGTAATAGCAAAATGTATATGACTACACTCTCAAGTATTTATATTCATAATGAGAAGTATTGACATCTTGGTATCCAAGTATTAATACATGTAATAGCAAAATGTAGATTCTACTCTATATGTTATAAGGCCTGCCAACTGAAGTATTCATAGAGATGTAATGAAGTATTAACATCTATAAACACAATATTATAAGTTTACACATAACAAACATATTTATTCCCATACTTATTATACACATACAGAACTCATAACAAGAAATATCAACCGATTTCTATCAAGAGATTTCTTAATAAAATGATGAAATAACACAAAATAGAACAGAAACACCGAAATCGCCAGAACATCTTCGCAAATCAAATTGTCAAAAACATCTGAAAATTCAAAATCCAGATTGTGTATATGAAATAGAAACGAAATCACCGAAATCGCCAGAACAAAAACAAAATCACCGAAATAGAACAGAAACAATATTAACCTAGCTGATCACCTTTGAAAAATCACCGAAATCGCTTCCAGTTTCGAAAGCCAGACGATCGCCTCCAAATCGCCTCCAAATCGCCTCCAAATCGCCTCCAAATCGCCTCCAAATCGCATACAAATCGACTCCAAATCGCCTTGAAATCGCCTCGAAACCGACCTAAAATCGCCTCAAAATCGCCGAAGCTTCGAAAAAGGAATAAACGGAGAGAAAGGAAAGTTTGAAATTCAAACTGGAAGTTAATCGGTAGTTTCTGTACCCGCTTACGGTTATGGAAGTTATTCGGGACGGAGTAAGTGCGGGTACGATGCGGGTACGATACTGTGGGTACCAAAATAATTATTCTTATTTTTAACGCATCTTTTTTACGTCTTGTACCACTTTGTCTATCTTCCACACACCCTCCTGTCAGCTGTATTCTTTGTTTACTTGGACAATTAGGTATTGATTTAGGTATTTCAAGTAGGCTGTTGCCTTCATTTTGGTTGTCTTGACGAGTGTTCAATCATATTTTGAAGTATTGTCCGAACGAGTTCTCATTGAGGGATTTTATAGTTGCTATAGGTCACACCATTTTTCATTAAAAATGTTGCTATAGGTCACACCATATTTATAGTTGCTATAGGTCACACCATTCTCAATGAGAACACCATTCTCAATGAAAAGAAGCACATAATCTATAATTTTATTTTCGATATTTCAATTTATTTGAATTAATGTTTTTGACAAATCATTCTCAAGAGATATATATCTCTTTCGTAAAGTTTTCTTGTTTCAAACTTCTGAGTAATGACTGGGAAATATAGGATGCATTAATTATCCAATTTCTTAGGGCAGGAAGGCAATTATTACCGTTGGAAAAATTAATAAACATTATTGTTATAGAAAATTCCTGTAACAAAATGGTATAACTTTTCAAGTCAATGAATGTTGAAAAATGCATTCCTTTGAATAAAAATATCAAAACAGCAACCATCTAGATATCCCCATTAAATTAAAAAAATCATGGCCAACGAAAAAGAAAAGAATAGACTAACAAAACGATCGACATGCTCAAAAGTCAAAATGGAGTTTGGACATCCAAGTTCAGTTCCTTTTTTTAAAATAGGAATTTATAAAACAATATGAACCATAAAAATCAGGAAATAAATCTGTTTTATTTCAAAGGAAATTAGGAATGGCATGAACTGTTATTTCGATTCCAACCGTTTTAATTTTTCATGTACGAATCTCAATAAAAAAATTATGCACAAATTTCAACGAAAATCAACAGCTGGCATTGGAATAACAACAAATTTATTTCTTACAAATCAACTTTATATATAGTGACAAAAGGGCATCACCTTCTGTATAAGAGGTTGTAGATTCAAAATTCAGATAAATAATTCTTTATGAACAATAATGTCAAATAAAAACGCAAGTCATTGATGGGCCAAGATTTTTATTCAATGATGTCAAATAAAATGATATTTAAATTTTTTATTTAATAAAGCTAGAAACTAATATAATTCTAATATATTTTTAATTTATTTAGCGGATAATTGACCCCACTGGAAGGTCAAATATCATGAATTGGTCCACAGTATATATTAAATGAATATATAATTAAAGTAAATTATATACTTGTTATTACAATGGGTATTACAAATAAAGTCTTGAAATGGAAATTTTGAAGTTTTCAAACTTTTGTTACGTCACTGATCGTTATTATGACAACGTATAGAGACATAATTAATTATTAAGAAATACAATATAAGGCTAGCTATAAGCACAAAAGTATAAAGGTGAAAGACTGTAATTACCTGTCAACTATTCAAAGCACACAAAATCTCAAAAATGGATTAAGAGTGAATGATAAAGAGCTTAAGGAGCACTAAGGAACCGATATTTGGTTGTTTTAATCCGTATGTAAAAGCTAAGGAAGTTAAAGGAGGGGGTAGAGGTGCCTTAAGGTCCGGGCAGATGATTAAGATCCGGACAAAAGGAGACTAAAGGAGGTGATCTTAATCCGCGCTAAAGAACCGGTGTTCGGCAGGATTAAGCGGCTAAGGAATCTAAAGAAAGCGGATTAAGTCTTAAGGAAACTTAATCACTTGTTGCCGAACAACCCCCTTAAGATTAACCTGCATAGGGGTGTAAACGGATCAGATATTATCCGATTTTGTCTGGATCTGAATCTGGAAAATTACTTAAATGATCCTATCCGTATTTGTATCCATATCCGAAAAATATAACGGATAAGGATACGGTTTGATTTTTAACTATCCGTAACTGACCGTTTACATCGTTAAACCACAATAAATGTAATATTTCTTCTTAAATTGATTTATTAAACTACATATATCTACCAATGACTTATTAAACTGCATATATTTTAATTAATAATATAACATTATGACATGATTAGTAACTATTGTTTTGGTAATATGATATATGTTTTGTAACCAACGAACTTATTATGAACAATATTAGATCTAATTTATGAATGAAAATTATTATATTTAGATGTTATTCTTGACTAGAATGTACATTAATAATTTATTTTAATTATCCAAATTATATTCATATTTGTCCGATTCCAATCTGTATTCGTATCGGTTTAATATCAATATTTCGACCATACTGATCTCTTTGAGGTGATTCAAAGTTGTACAAAAGAGCTCAGAATAAGATCTATAACATAAACACATAACATTAACACTTATGAATATTTAGATTTGAACATCTATCTCCATACCCTAACAATAATAGTTGTAATTTTATTTTATTTTTATAATAAAATTCACATTATATGTCTGAAAAACTATAACGAACAGTAGCGGCGCCGCTATAGTGATGTATTTTTAAAAGAAGGGTATTAGCTAGTTGACAATTTCAACAATGATATTTTAAATGAATTCAAATATAAGTTGAGAATTAAAACTCAATTTTAGAGATAAGTTATTGAACATATAAATCACTTGATGTACAGTTAAATATTATAAAATCTAATTATTTTTATAGACATGAGTGCATTATATATATTATTATTACAATATTAAATTTTAATATAAGCTTTATTTTGAAATTTCTGAAAATTATAAAAAAAATATATATTTCAGCTGATCCCTCTTTATATATATTTGAAAGTAATTAAGCATGCCAGTGAGGATATTAGATTAATTGCGGAGTTTGGCCCGAGTCAATATCTTTTATATATATGTGTGTGTGTGTGTGTGTTTTTTTTTTCTTCCTTTGAATGTACTAGTCAATTGCGGAGTTCTCTCTGTGTTCTTTTTGTTATTTTTTTTATAGTTATTATTATAATGAACTTTGCAATAAAAGTCAATCTGAGTGACGCAAAAATGATAAGCCGTTAGATTGAAATCTAACGGAAGAAAATTGAAGGGTTGTTGTAAGTGAACAGTAACCCAACATTCAGAACTAAAACTATAAAATAGATATCATTTGCAGGTAATTAAGAGCACATATATTGTAATACAAATATCTAGGAGCTTTTTTTCTGTTTCATTTTCCATTTTTTTTTTTAACTTTTGTAGGTTGATCTGATATAATTATGTTTGGATTATCTAATTTTTAATGCATACGTCTGCCGACAGTTCAACTTATGTAGTGCCCATAACATTAAATAACGCGCGGCGTTCATTTATGGCGTTGTGACGCTCATTTCAAAATGGAAACGCCAATTTACCTCTCTAAATCAAGAATTCGTATGCTCATTAGAGTGAGTCTATAGTACTATGCATAGCACGGATTAGTTCCTACTACGGAGTCATATTTTTATTTTGAAAACTCTAATAATTGATCGGAACTGTTCAACGTAATCTCTACATGAATATGTACTTGCAAACTAAATTTTATATTTTTACTATATTTTAAGATAGGTAGAAAATCACTTGATCTGAAAATTCTGGACCATTCAAAAATAGTGATTTTCTATCTATCTAAAAGAATAGTAAAAAAATTCTAAAAAATAGAAAATTTAGCCCACAAGTATATTCTCATATGGAAATCACGTTGAACAGTTTGGATCGACTGTTGAAATTTTGAAAACAAAAATATTAATCTGTAGTACGGATCAATCCGTGCTATGCATAGTACCACAAACTCACTCTTCTCATTAACTCAAAAAAGAATCTTTTGAGTTAATGTATCTGAACTGTCCAATTTGTTTTAAAATTCTACACTAATATTAAAAGACCCATGAATTATAAGCCGTAATCGAATTGACTCTGTTTAAAATCAAACGGCCGATATTCGTTAACTCACAGGATGCTCTTTTGAGTTGATGCGTAGGATGCGGACTCCTAAATCAATAGGCAAATCTTTCAGTTCACATTTACTTTTCACTTTTTCAGAATTAACTTTGAAGTAAAAAGTAGGTAAAAGGCTGTAAGATACTTTGGTACCCGCTTAAATTAATGAAGACCCTTCAGAATTTTGATCAATGTGAAAAACAACAGATGATACTTACCTTATCTTGCAAACTAATTAAAACCACAAAAAATAAGCGACAAGTATCCTCTCAGATACTGTAAAAGATTCTCCTTCCTTTACGGTTTGAGATTCGGACTAGCGCATGAGGCAATATTATTGGGCTTTGAGATTCGTGCCATGTTAAAAAGAACGTTCCGATCCACTAATTGTAGAAGATTCATTTTTCAGGTAATGCAAGGGATGTGAATTGAAAAAAAGTTGGATTAATAATAATTAGTTTAATCACTATTTAAAATAAAAATTAGTAATTTGTAACGGTTTACATTAAAATATAAGTTTTTTATATTTAATTGTGATCTTTAGTTAAAATCAGAGGTCACGGTAATATTATTAAGGTTAAGGATATAAGCTAGAAAGCTGCAAAAAGGGATGTAGAGATAGGATTTAGAGTAACTATCTTACTTTGTGCTCTTTTGAGTAAATGTTGAAGATTAAGTCACTTATAATATTTATAAAAAGTTTTTTCATTTGAATTTTGAACCTACAACTCTCACACAGAAAAGATTTTCTTTGTTAGTTGATCAAAAACTGATTCTCATCTTACTTCTTACTTGAGTTATCAAATAAACAATAAAACATAAAAATATGATAAGTAAAGACAAAATAAGTTAAATCACCTCTTCCGACAAATTTTAATCCATATATGAACCCACTATCACAAAATAAAAGTTAATTTTTAACATTTTACTCATTCAAACGAATTAATATACTGCACAATTAGACTGTTAAACGAGATTTAAAAAAAACAGTAAAATGAGTAAGTAATTTAATTCATTTGAAATTTAAATAACAATCAAACGTAACCGGTATAGCTGTACCGTAATTTGTTTTTTATAAAGGAATAGGGGGATCTTTTTTATAAACCATAATAAAAAAAAAATTTAGGAAGCCAACGTGATTATTTTTTTTTGTATAAAAACCATAAGAATTGAAATGTCATTTCGGTCCGCTATTTTTTTTTTCTGGACCGAAATTACATTTTGGTCCCTACTAGTTTCACAGCTTTTCAGATCAGCTTTTCCAAATCCAACAGCCTTAACATAGTAAATATAAATTAATACAAGTCTTGAATTCATAGTCTACTTAACACATAGGCTAGTGAATATAAATTATGTCTTATCATAGTGAATATAAAAAAAACATAGGCTACTTAATACAAGTCTTAAATTCATAGTCTTACAGAAATATTAATACAAACATTAATACAAATTAACGTAGTGAATATAAAAAAAGCATAGTCTTAGAGTAAAAAACATAGGCTTGTAAAAAAGTTCTAAATAAATGAGTTCACAGCATGCATCTCTTAACAAAATCTAGCAGCCTCTGCTGGAATGTTTCAAAAAAAACACATCATGCATCTCTTTTAAAACTGTTAATCGTTCTTTACGTCTGAATATTATGTTCATCAGACGACCAGCTAACTGGCTACCAGATGGTCGGCTACCAGTAAATTGCGATTTCTGACACTCACAAATAGGCATTCCCTCCTTCCCTTCTGGAAATCTAACTTCATATTTCATATCTCTTCACTACCTACAATCAATAAATCAAGATAATTAAATGTTAAAATTTACAAATTTTGTATGAAATTTAAGTAAATAGCTGACATACTGTTCTGATGACTCCATCATGAACTATGATCTCATAGACGAGGAATTCGGACCCCATTACTATCACTCGGTGCTCCTTTGCTTTTTTAGTCCAGTGTTATAAAACTGATAATATGTTTGCTGATAATTCCATTCTATTTTGAAACCACTTTTGAGCAACCTCACATCTTTTGACATACCAATCCACAACTTTGTAAAATGTGCACTCAACTACTGTCGTTACAGGCAGTTGGTGAGCCACACGAAATAAGTTGTTCAAGGATTCTAATCCGTTTGTAGTCATAATACCCCACCTATTCAGGCCTCTGTCATGACATTGTGTCCATTTATGGAGTTGGAAAGGCTCTTCTTCGAGGTTTTGCAATCTTTTACCACACCACATGATGTACTGATGAGTAGTAATACTCCTACCTTTTATCAATTCCATACCTTCATTAAACATCCAAAGTTTCATCTTACCCACAAATTTCTTAAAAATATTTTTGATTCTTTGGTCCTTGCACAACTCGAACACATTTGACGCAATATGTTGAGAACATAATTAATGAACTGCTTCACCCCTTTCCTCACGCCACCCTAAATCAGGTCGATCAAACACTGAACGGATTGCAGCATGCTAGTCTGATATAACACATATCCGACCAGGACTGACAACATCTTCGCATACAAATTGCATAAACCAGCCCCAATTAGATGAAGTCTCCTCTTCCGCAATCCCGAATGCTATTGGCAGTAATTGTTGTTCTGCATCATAAGCGCATGCCATGAATAGTTTTCTTTTATACCTGCCGGATAGGTGTCCAACAACTACACTTATAACGGGTTGGAGATATGGCCAAGCTTGAATGCATGGACCGAAAGTGAGCAAAAGGAGCAAAACTGCGAGTTTGTGTGGGTCGCATCGATTTGTCCGAGAGTTTTACGACTGCTCGTGCGAACCGCAGAGAATTTATGAAGGCCGCACGACCCCTTTTTCCTTAGCCATTTTTCAGAAGAATTCCAACTTTATGCGGACCGTAGGAATTCTGTGTGCGGGTCGCACCAAAAAGTCCGAGAGTTCTGCGGGTGCTTATGCGGGCCGCGGGAAGGCCGCACGATTCCTCTTTCCTTAGCCAATTTCCAGCTGACTTTCAATTTTGTGCGGGCTGCATAGAATTTGTGAAGGCCGCAGGAAGGCCGCACCAATGCCAATCTTGCCTTATTTCACGAGATCTTCTCAGATTTGCTGCCATATTCTTGGAGATTGTTTCCCAAGGCACGTAAACAGCTATATATGGGCAATGAGGCAGCAATGAAAGGCATCTTTCAACTTAGGTTTAATTTACACATCTCTCTACATCTTTCTCTCTTCTCCTTGTGATCAAAGGCTATTGGAGCGAAGGATTGAAGGATTTCTTGAGCGAGCACAAGTGAAGACAAGGGGCAGCGAGCGAAGATATTGGTGTACTATATTCTCTTACTTGTTTTTCTTAGTTTTCATTATGATTTCTCTTGTATCTTTCTTGGATGTTAGCGCACCCATGACCTTCGTTTTCAGCTGAAAGAAGCAAAAAAAAAATGGTAGCTGAGAGTTGGAGGGAGAAGAAGGGTATTTTATAAGCAAATCCTAAAAAAAAAAAATTACGGGGACCGAAATGCCATTTCGGTCCAGTTTTCTTTATGGATTTTCTGTGGCAACTGATATGAAAAGCTATGAAGCTAGTAGGGACCGAAATGTCATTTCGGTCCGAGAAAAAAATAGCGGATCGAAATGGCATTTCGGTTCTTATAGTTTTTGTAAAAAAAAAAAGTAATCATGGTGGTTTCCTATTTTTTTTTTTTAATTATGGTTTGTAAAAAAAAATCCGGAATAGGGGGGCAATAGGATGAGAAGGTACTTTTTTAATAGAACGTCCTTGATTTTTTTTCCTGTTCAGTTTATTTAATTAGCGGTGGTTTGAGCAAACGGGGATGAGTTAGTGGGACGAATTAAAATGACCCGTTCCATGGGACGGGATAAACCAACCCGTCCTACTTACATTTCGAAATTCCGGCAAAATGATACCCAATAACGATATTTTATTTATTTATTTTCGATTAATAAAAATTTCGACAAATTTCCCCTTCACCTGACATGACATGTAGTAGGATGTAGCCTCCTTTGAATGGCATCTCTTAACCCAATTTGCTTCTGAGACTGGAGTTCTTTTTCCCTCACCGGCAGGTTGAATTAAGAAAGTTATGTACATAATGACATTAACATATGTACCCTTTTTAATTATTTTTATCATATCAGAATTATATACTCTGAATCTCTGATACAATAATTTAGAACCCAACTCATTTGAACTCGATTTATTTGCATTATAGTTTCAAGGCAAATTTAATAATTATGCGCATCATGTGTCATATCGATATAAATAGGATGAATAACTCCCGATTTCAACAAAAATACCGTTCACATTTTTTTAATATTAATTCATACACTGTCTTCAATACCATGTATGTTACGTATGTACCGTGTTGTATAAGAAAGAAGGAATTTATCCAGAGAAACAAAAAGGAGCTAGTAGCCTACTACTACTACTACTCTGCACAAGGCACAGTTGGTATTAAAGAGGGGGGAAGAAACTAAAATAAAAGGAAACCATAATTATTCTCAATTTAGTACCCTGTTTGGCATTAATTCCCGGAATAAATTCCTTTTGTCGCCACCTAAGAGGGATAGGTGCACAGCAGAGGGAATAATGTGTCCTAACTCTGCACTTGGAATGATGGCTTTGGGGTACAATTACAAACAGGTTGCACAACAGCTTTACACCTTTTTTGGGCTTTGTTATTTGTAGCCGCCTTTTCCAGCAGCTCCTCTCAGCAGTACCTCCGCCCCCCGCCAGCACCTTCGCCAGTCCCTCCGCCAGCACCTCCGCCCCCCGCCAGCAGCACCCTCCGTCTCCCGCCTCCCTTCGGGGGGGTGGGGTGACCCTGCGGAGAGAGGGGGAGACAGCCGGCACCGCTCCACTGTTCCTTCCTTCCTGTCAGCAGGCCACCCCCTCCCCCCTCCTCTACCCTCGTCCATTCTGCTTTTCTCTCCGCCCCCGCCAGCACCTCCGCCTCCTAGTTGAAAGAAGAGAGAGTTGACGACAATAGCTCTAGCCGTTATCTCTCTCGTCTTGATGCACCTTTCTGTCCCCCTCCACTTCCGTCAGGAGAACCAGAGAGAATTGGCGACAATAGCCCTAGTTGTCAGCCTTTCTGTCTCCTGACGCCTCCACCTTCACCTGCACTTCTACACTGGTCTCCCCCACCCGCAACCCTAATTGAAAAAAAAAAATGATGCTTCATTTCCTATGGTCGCTAGCCAGCCGATGTTGAAGGTCGTCGGTGTCTAATACCGAAGGATATAGTTTGTTTATTTTGTTATTTTTAGTTGTTTGTGATGTTCGATATTGATGTTATTTAGATGTGGATGTAGTTTGATGTTGATGATGTTCTCTAGATGTGGATGTAGTTTGATGTTCTCGATGTAGAACGATGGATGTAATTTATGTTTAATTAATGAAAATTATACTTGGCAGCCACCGCCAAGGTTTCAAAAAAAAAAAAAAACTAATACTAATAAATCCAGAACTTTTTTTATTGATAGAAATTAATATAAAATATTACTATTATAAGATTTCAAAAGGATTGTTTCAAAGTATAACCGCAAATAAATGGTATCAAATGGACGATCTTTTTTGTTTTTACAAAATAATACGCTCTGTATGATAGATCGCAAGTTTAAAACTCGAAAGGAATAATATTTTGTGGATATTAAACAGTTGGGTGGCTTGACTTCTAACATTTACTCAAACAAAAGTATGTACAGTTTTTTTAATAAAAAATTGAACAATGTCAAGAAATTTGGAGCAACTATTAAGTAATTTTAATTTGAAGCAAACAATCTTGATTTGTAGACAACTCAACTCTGGTACACTAATGATAAAATAAGAAATAACAACATTAACTGTGTTGTTTTGACTTTTATGTAATATACAAATTATTTATTTCTCTTATTTGAATACTATTATCGGTAAACGTATAAAGTTAAATTAGCATTGTGAATATCTTTATCAAATAAGAACAGAAGTAGACAACATAATTCATATCACTTGAGGTACATAAATTTTGAGTTTGAATCCGGTTCGTTCATTGTATACTAATAAGAATCTTAAAGGGCCACGTGAATTACAAGCTTGGGCCGGACTGGTCCGAATTATAATTGGACGATCTGGATTGAAACTAAAAAATTATGTTACCTCAGAGGATGCAGACTTATATGTACTGTCGGATCAGCTTTAAGATTTGTGCCAACCAGATCTGCACTAATATTAAGGGCTCCCTGCTTTTATAGGCGGTGCCAGATTGGCTCCGTTTAAAATCAGACGGCCGAGATATATTAACTCAAAAGATGCTCTTTTGAGTTAATGCAGACGATGCGGACTCAATAAACATAAGGGTAAGTAGTTGACTACCTCTGAATTTTGCAATAAAATTATAACCCGTCATTTTTTGGATTATTACACATCTTTAGTGAACAAGTTGCCGACATTTTTATTAATATCCAAAGTTTAATACAAATTATTAATTATGCCCAGACTTCCAAACTATCGCTAAAAATACCCAAACCGGCAGAAAATGGCCGGTTTACTCCCCCCGTAAGCCGGCCATTTTCTGGCCGGCTTACTCCCCCCTAAACCGGCCAGAAAATGGCCGGTTTAGTCTTTTTTTTTTTTTTAGAGACATTATGAAGAGAAAAAATAATGAAATCTAACACTGAAAATTTGAATTTTGTGTTTAAATTATTTGTTAGATTACTTCTTTTGATTTATAATTGGCATATTTATACTCAAATACACTAGATTACTTGAAATTATGTTGAATTATACTATATTACAATAAATTATGTTGAATTACACTAAATTACGTTAAATTACGCTAAATTACAATAACTTCGCTAATTATGCTGAAATACGGTAAATTACGCTAAAATAGACCGATTATGTGCCATCTTTCATGAATCATAAAAAATAGTAAAAAAATTCCGAAAATAGTAAAAACTGGTATTCTACAAGTTCATTATGTAACTAATTTACTGAGCTACTTGGATTGAATAATAGAAATGAAAATCTTAATCGGAAACTTCAACTCAAGTTTTGAGGCTCTTCCCTTTGTTTTTTGACGATTCTGAATTTTGAAATCCGGCATAGTGGGCACGAACGCATGCGCATTTTCGCAAGCTTTTCGAAAAGTGGTCATTTGCTGAAATCGGACACTCGAGCGCTGTTTTATGACCGTTTGAAGTTTCGTCGTCGTTTTTCACCTTTTCAGTGAAGATATCGTCTCTATTCATATGTAATTTACCGTAATTTTACCGTATTTTAGCGTAATGTAATGTAATTTTGTGTAATTTAACTTAATATAGTCTAATTCAACATAATTTCAAATAATTTAGCGTATTTTACTATAAATATACTAATTATATATCAAAAGAAGTAATCTAACAAATAATTTAAACAAAAAAATTGAAATTTTCAGTGTTAGATTTCATTATTTTTTCTCTTAATCTCTAAAAAAAAACAAAAAAAAAGACTAAACCGGCCATTTTCTGGCCGGTTTGGGGGGAGTAAGCCGGCCAGAAAATGGCCGGCTTACGGGGGGAGTAAACCGGCCATTTTCTGGCCGGTTTGGATATTTTTAGCGAAAGTTTGAAAGTCTGGGCATAATTAATAATTTGTATTAAACTTTGGATATTAATAAAAATGTCGGAACAAGTTGTCTACCCCCGACTAAATTTCCCGACATTTTTATTAATATCCAAAGTTTAATACAAATTATTAATTATGCCCAGACTTTCAAACTTTCGCTAAAAATACCCAAACCGGCCAGAAAATGGCCGGTTTACTCCCCCCGTAAGCCGGCCATTTTCTGGCCGGCTTACTCCCCCTAAACCGGCCAGAAAATGGCCAAATTTTGATTTGCAAGTACATATTCATTTTATAATCATGTTGAACGGTTCGGATCGACCGTTAGGATTTTGAAAAGTCAAATTTTGAGCCGTAGCACGGACCCAATCCGTGCTATGCATAGCACCGTAGCCTCACTCAACTTATAATTCATAATTTCATATGCTTGAAATCAGATGCTGGTACAAAACTGGCCTTCTTTTCTAATTAATGCTTTAGACTTCATATATTTATATTTTAATTTTATAATTGCTACAGAATAGTAAAGAGGTGTTCACTATTTTCTTTGGAAATAATCAAGGTTATACATGATACACTACACCTAAGGATACCCCGCTGATTTCAACCGTAAAAACTTCAAGCAAAAAGAAAAAAAAAAGTAAGTGGCAACCCAATGTCAGAACCTAAAAGGAGAGATAGTTCATTTCGTCAAAACTAACCAGAGTAATAGAGTCGAAAGAATCACCGTCAGTAGACATCATCCCTAGATTCTGAGGTTCCAGCCACGACAAACGACCAAATGGCGAGGCCAACCATCCAGCATGATAGAGGATGGACAAGGCGAAAGAGATACCCAAAAAGAAGAGAAGCGCGATGAAGAAGATCCTGATTGAGGCTACGCCGCTGCCGGTCCGGTGGTATCGATGCTTTCCCATCCGGTTCCCGCCAAATGACGGTGTTCTCTTCATATAGGTATGGCGGTGGAATCGTTCTAGGGCTGACAACGGCACCTGATTCTCCGACAGCTCGGCTCGAGTGGGGAAGGTTTTTGTGAAAATTTCGGAGAGGGTTTTTCCGTTTTAAGAGCATCTACATCTACAGTTGACCAAACATTTTGCAAAGCACGTCACTTAATTTGCAAACCACTCCATCCCTGGTGGAGGCGCATAATGTCTCCACTCCGCCAAAAATTTGCAAACCAGCGCCGCTGGTGGAGGCGCATAATGTCTCCACTCCGCCAAATATTTGCAAACCAGCGCCGCTGCCACCAACAAGAGTCCTCTCCGGATCACGTGATAACTCATGTGCAGCTCATTTACTGTCCCTCCTGATTCTCTGTACTGATTCTCTGTGCCTGTCAGTTCTATCATTTTACGTAAACAAGTTGTTACTGGAATGTGACACTTCGTTCTACGCCGCAGATAATCCGGGAGTCATTAAATGCACGGTTCTAAAAGTTTGTGTATCTTTGTTCCAGGGTTTGCAACTAATTGCTTCCGCGACAATAATTAGCCACGTGTCATTAACAAAACGTTTGCTTTTAAAGTAAATTTACTAATTAAGTAATTATGGTACAACCCAACAATTAAATTAGCAATCTTTCACATCAGATTAGCAATTTATAAACAATTCCTGTTGTAGATAGTGGTTTGCTCTCGGGTACCTCGGGCAAGGCAGGGCAGAACCCGTCCCGGGCAGCGGGCACAACGGGTACGGGTACAACGGGTACCCGGGTACAACAGGCACGGGTAGACGGGTTTTTTTTTTAAAAAGTCCGCCCTGCCCGTTTCAAACCCGTGCCCGTCCCGGGTAGACGGGTACAACGGGCACGGGTAGAAGGGTTTTTTTTTTTCTTTTCTGTTTTCTGTTTTGTTTTCTTATTTTTTTTACCGTGTCGTACGAATATTATTACGTGTTTATAATTCGACTTTTAAAATCTGAATAGTTCAATATCAAATATTGTATATATATATATATATACATAAAATTATCAAGTCACATCTTTATAATTCCTAAATAAATAAAATTTGTAACTTATATTTAAAAATTATTTGTTCGAAAATTTGTAACTTATCAAGTCACAAGTCTAATTATTTATTTCTTTACACGAGTAATTTTATACTAAAATACGCTAGATTACTTGAAATTATGTTGAATTACACTATATTACAATAAATTATGTTCAATTATACTAAATTACGTTAAATTACAATAACTTCGCTAATTATGCTGAAATACGGTAAAAAAAACACTAAACTACACAAAATGACGCTATAGTAGATTGATTTTGCTCATCTTTCATGAATCATAAAAAATAGTAAAAAAATTCCAAAAATAGTAAAAATTGGTAATCTGCAAGTTCATTATGTAACTAATTTACTGAGCTATTTGGATTGAATGATAGAAATAAAAATCTTAATCGGAAACTTCAACTCAAGTTTTGAGGCTCTTCCCTTTTTTTTTGGCGATTTTGAATTTCTCAATCCGACATAGCTAGCACGGACGCATGCGCATTTTCACAAGCTTTCCGAAAAGTGGTCATTTGCTGAAATCGGACACTCGAGCGCCATTTTATGACCGTTTGAAGTTTCATCGTCGTTTTTCCCTTTTTCAGTAAAGATATCGTCCCTATTCATACTGTATTTTAGCGTAATTTACCGTATTTTAACGTAATTTAATGTAATTTAGAGTAATTTAACATAATTTAGTGTTATTCAACATAATTTCAATTAATCTATCGTATTTTAGTATAAATATGCTAATTATACATCAAAACTCAAAAGAAGTAATATAACTTTGGATATTAATAAACTTTGGATATTAATAAAAATGTCGGCATTCTAATTATATAGTTTCATAATTTATTTATATCTCGAAATTTGTAGTTTACATTTTAAATTGATAATATATTTTGTAAACGTTCATTTTAAATTGATAATATATTTTCTAAACGTTCATTTATTTTCTACAGTACACGGGTAAACGGGTGCGGGTACACCCGGGGCGGGTGCGGGTAAACGGGTAGCGGGCACGGGTACGGCGGGTACGGGTACACCCGGGTTTTTTCCAAAAATAGGAGCCCTGCCCATTTAAGACCCGTACCCGTGTACCCGTTTACCCGGGTATACCCGGGCACGGGTACGGGTACCTCGGGCACCGGGCACGGGCGGACCGGGTTCGGGCAGCCCCTAACGGGTAGTGTCAAACCACTAGTTGTAGATGCTCTATGGTATACGGTATGGTACAGGTTGGTGGATGCATTTTCATGTACACTTGAGAGTAGGTCCGATGGTCTAGTTCGATGGGTTTAATCACCGTCGATTTGCTTTAAGATTCGTACAGAACGCTTTAAACTTCGTGTTTGTATGTTTCAATTTTCATGCGCACAAATTTTAAATTAGATCGGACGGTCATCATGCTCGTTGAACCTAAAAGTAGGTCCGATGGGCATCGGACCTACTCCGTTCTCTTTTTTTTTATATATAAAGGTTTGAGGTCAAGCCACTCAACTATTTAATACCTTAGTTATTACAATAAAGAATTTTCTCTATTCGGGTTTCGAACTCATGACCTCTCATATAGAGACCATGTGTCTTTGTCACTAGACCAAATGCTAGTTTTTTTTCATAAAAAATTTAAAATTAATTATTTCTCTATCTAAACTCACATAATTTATTAATATCCTCATTTCTTAATTTGATCACTTAAAATTAAAAATTATTATAATAAAATATTAGAAGAACAATTTTACCCTTCTTCTTTATCACAATCTTTACATCTTGTTTGGATGGAGAGTAGAGGAAGGGATGGAATGGAAAGAAAATAATTTTTTCTCTTGAATTGTGTTTGGTTGACAAAATTATGTCGGAAGTGAAGGGGTACAGGAGGGAAAATGTTTAATCTTGCATCATTGTAATTAATAGAATCAATTTCCCTCCCGATTTGAGGTGTAACGGATAGAAAAATAAATTGCTGCAAATATTTGCAAAAAAATGATACAAATGTCTAACCTTATATAATTTTCATTCAAATCTTTGTTACAAACCTACAACAGCTATTGATTTTTTTCATTAACGTCTTAAATTCTAATTAATCAAACAAGAAATAAGACAGAAATAAAATTAGATTTATTTTTCCTCATTAATTATTCAAATACAAAGAGATTAAATATATTAATCTTCCATTATATTCCCTTCTATTTTTCATCTCTCCTCCCTTCCTCTACTCTCCATCCAAACAAGGTGGTAAGTTTAGAAATAAAACAAAAACGTCTACAGAGTACTCAATAGGAAATAGCAAGACAACATTGATGTGTACAAGAGATGACTTCTCCTCTTTGTCTCTTTTATCACAAACTCAAATCGTAAACTCTGAATTGAAGAAGAAGTAGAGGGCAGATCAGATTAATGTATGGGCAGCGATTTAATTAAATTATGACCAACAAATGGATCCAAAATGAAAAGAGATCAGAGCTGTTAATTCTAACAACTCTTTGGAGAGTGGGTTACAAGAGTCAGAAAGTACATGGTTAGAATTAAAATTAAAATAATCTTAAATCAGCAATGCTGTAATAGAAAAACTATTGGTATTTTACTTTTTTTATTCTCCTTCAATTTTCGTTTGATTTTTTAATTTTTTTCTTCAATACATATAATCTGACAAAGAAAGAGATTATAAACTGGATTGCTACATTCTACTATAATTGTATTAAACATTTTATAACTGAAACGCCACACCAAATTGAGCTGCATTGGCTTCTCTTTCTTACTTTTTGTCTATTTATATGAAATCGGATTTATATATATTAGATTTTTTTTTTTATCTTCAACAGTCAGGAACGCACCCAATAATTAAAAGAAGTGGTACAGTCTGCCACATGTTTCAATCGCACTATAACACGTGGATACTTGAATAGTGAGAACAAGAAATTAAGAAATTTGGATATAGTTAAAAAAACAGAATCTTGTCAAATGCTAACCAAGAAGGAAAGTAAAAAGCGGCTGCATGATAATATTGAGAAGCGAAATTGTCCAATTGAAAATTTGAGACTGTATTGTAATCTAAATGCAGCAAACCCCCCCCAAACTATACAGAGTAAATTAGTCGCATCACACTGGCAATGATACTGTAAGAATTCTTTTTCACGTTATATTTTATTTATTTGTTACAGATTAAATGATTTTGTTCTTGTTATCTTGGTGTATGTAGTAAGGAAAATCACATTCATGTGACAATCAATTGAATAAATAAAAATATTTTTTCATCATCTGCACTGAATGAAGAAATAAAACAATTATCAGTTCCTAATCAACTTCGAATTTAGTATATATTTTACATTTGTGCTGTAAATAATTCTGAAAAAAAAATTGTGTATGCATTGACATGCAATTAAAGCAGTCATTTGTTGTTATTTATTATTTGCCTCTATATTCAATCTTATAATGGCACGGGTAGGGTAGGATTTGACCAATTCTTAATGGGTACGGGTAGGGTATGGGTAAGATCAATTCTTAGTGGGTATGAGTATGAAAATGTTTCCACCCTACCCGTATCGTACCCATTGACACCCCTAAGTCCCATGAATTTTAGCGGTAGCTGAAATTTCATAATATATATATATATATATATATATATATATATATATATGTATATATATATATAGAGAGAGAGAGAGAGAGAGAGAGGAGGGCTCAAATGCCCTATTGCTTCATGCTCCAATCGCACCCAAACATCTTTATCTTTAATTTCAAAGTTCAAACAGACGATCCGAATAGTTCAACATGATATCACGTTAAAATATGATTGGAGACAAATTATATATTTTTTGGAAAATTTTTACTAATTTTTAAATATGTACAAAATCATTGTTTTTAGATGGGCCACAAATTCCTGAAAAATAGTGATTTTGTACCTATCTTAAAAAATAGTAAAAAATTTCCAAAAAATATAAAATTTGATCTCCAATCATATTTTCATAACTTAAATATTTTTTCATTAAATTTTAAAATTAGCTATTTTATTTATTTCATCTAAACTCACCAATTTTATTAATATCCGCATCTCCTTAATCTAGTCACTTAAAACTATAGTTTATATTAATAAAAAAATTGACAATTTTGTTCTTACTTCAACCTTGCAGCTCCTGTAACCATTTAGTAAAATGTTATAGGTTATGTGAATTTGCCTGATTTGTTTTTGCACTACAACGACATCATAAAGAAGAATTATTCTATTACTTTTTTCTCTTTAGGTGGAAAATGGGGTTTTTAAAGTTTCAAAATTCTATGAATAGACTTAGTGATCTTTTTTAAAGTGTTATTTGTTTTTTTTAATCAAAGGTATAATTTTCTTCTTAATTTAATGGCTAGAGAATTTTTTATAGCTTTGTAAATTGATTGATTTTTTTTTTTGTATTGTAAATGCTTCACACATGTATATAACGAAGAGCAGAGATTAAGTTATGTTTTATTTTCTACTAAAAGATGATGATTTTTCAAAACCTTTTATTTGATAAAAAGTACAAAAATAATAAGAAGATGCATATTTAATTTCAAGCTAACTAAAAGATCCTTAATTCAGATGCTTATATTTCTGGATTATCCTTTTTTAGATTAAAATGTACGTATTTTATTCTCAAATACCTTAAAAAGATTCCTATTTAAACTACATATATTTATGTATACTAAAATATAAATTATAAATATCATATTGTCCATAAAATTATAATTAATCGATCATATACAATAATTAATTATCAGGCAGTGTCTCTTTTGTCCATCTAATTCATAGTTGTCCGGTAACATAGGATTAAGTCTCCTTAAACTCTCTTTTATCTACTTTAGCCTTATTAGTTGTTTAATTCTGTCGAAAATCGGTTGCTTAGTGAAAATTAAGACCACCTTCTTTAGTCTCATTTTGTCTGAATCTTAATTCTCTGTCCGAACCTTAAGACACCTCTACTCTTGAATTAAACATCCTTAGCTTTAACTACGGATTAACACAACCGAATATCGAATATAAGTTCCGTAGCATAAATTAAAATTTAATTCTAGGTGTGTCACCGAACAGCCCTGGTCTTACGGGTTTTTGTAAGAAAAAGGAAACACTGCCCCAAAATTAAGTGTTTAGTTTTGGATCTATATTGAAGCCCGTATTTGAAAACTCGGCCCAAATCCAGTCCCCTGCAGGAGTGGAAAGGAGTGGAGGACAGTTCGATTGGAATAGGACAAAATTCGGTACGACACCCGGTCACAACCGTCCGATCCTTGTTAAGTTCGTGCGGATTTGGTCAATATTAATCTTAAATTGTTTGCACAACAAATCGGATGGATATTAACTATATGGGAAGGTTTTGGTCTGATGGCCATTGGACCGCCCTGCTCGCTGAAAGTCTGAAACAAAACCTGGGTACACATTTTAACAGAGTAGTTTTGACTTCATGCAGTGCACGAATCGAATGCAGAGCTCTTTTGATTCTAAAGTCCATGCACTGCATGGAGCGAAAACAACTCTGTTAAAATCTCTAAACAAAACCTCAATAGAACCCCTCCTCTCTTCCCGCTACGCCGCCACTATCCGTCTCTCTCCCATCCCTTCCCACCCGACCATGGCTTCTCTTCCCTCAAAGAAACCGAGAAAGGAAAAATCCTCCACAAAATCCCCAAAAAAGCGAGATGAAAAAGAGAATAACAAGCCCCAGACGCTAGACGAAGTACGGAAGTTGGGAAATGATCTCCTATCCTCCCGGGCCCACCTCAATAATCTCCCCGACCTCCTCTCCTTCATCTCACCTTCGCCACACTCCCTTGAATTCGCTGTGGAGGCAATGATGTCTCTCCAGTCGTTCTTTGTGCCGCTTCTCTCCGAGATGAAATCAACTGGAGACGACCAGGATCCGGAAACTGTGTTTAAATCATGGCTAAAGGAGCGATTTAATGAGTTTATGAGGTCACTTGTTGAGGTGGCAGTGTCATCTGAGACCGATGAAACACTCAAGGTGAAAAGTTTTTCATTAACTCAGTTGATATATAGAAAAATTGATGAAATTATAATAATTGTTAGTCTTTTGTTTTTAGGAAGTTGTTTTGGATGCGTTTATGGATATTATCAAGCTACGGAAGAATGGAAGTTTTCAGTACGACTTTTATCAGAACCTCATAAAAAGCATTGCAAGTCTCTCTCTCTCTCTCTCTCTTTTTAAATGTTGACAGGAGCTGCCAATAATTTTATTGTAAATCAAACTCCCATTACACTCGTACTCCATAATTCCTCAGCATAAACAGCAACCCCCCCCCCCCCCCCCCCCCCCCCCTGATGATTTCTTTTAAGTTTAATTTCATATATGCCACACAAAAATTATGAAATACGTATTCCCCCCTCCAAATATGTAATTAAATTGAGCTTTGGGTATATTTGATATATATATTTAAATTATTTTGGTTAAATATGTGAGTTATTAGAATTTAGGATGGTAAACATGTAATGATAGAATTGGAGTGGAAAATATGTAAATTCATAGTTTTTGAGTGGTATACATGAAATTTCCCCCTTTAAAAATGAAGCTTATATGTAGTTTAGGATTTCTTCTATGGTTAGTAATTTAAGTTGTAAGTAGTAACTAGCTTAATCCTTGTCAGTAAAGGTTCTGATTAAGCCGAGGCACTACTAAGTGTCCTGGTAGTCTAGGTGGTTAGATACTGGATTCAGATCCAGTGCGGTGCCCTACCGTGTAGAATGAGATCTGCACCGTCCGTTTTAACATGGCACAATCTTAAAGTGGCCCCTATAACCCAAATTGGCACCAAAATGATTTTGGCTCGACTATGAGTTATTCTACACAGTAGGGTACTGCAGAGGATACTCACACGTTAGTTACTAGGATGAATTTTGCTAATCATTGAAGGCTGTTCATTGCAGATCCATTCTGCATCTCCCATAGACGACTTACTGAATTTGGTTCAGTCAACAATTTTCAAGTATGCTGATGTTCGGTAAGTTGCAATCTGTTCTCGATGTGATATGATTGCTATTTATCAATTCGTGCAACTTTTTATAGAGCATTAAACTCTTTTGATGCTAATTGCAGGAGTAGAACTTATAAAATAACTGTAAGGGAAAATATTATACAGAATGTTAATATAAAAAAGGTTACATACTAAAATGTAACACATCTATCGTAGTTTTTTTTTGTTTCCTTACAAAATGTTAGTTCAATATAAGTATTGTTTGGGTAAACCACATAAGTTTATGGTGTATTTTATTCTAACTGTTTTTTTTTATGTAATAAATATCTTTTGTAGTTATTTCACCTATACAAGCATGGAGAAAATTGTGAAGTCTATTGACACCAAAGAAACAGGTGATTTGCTATCTATTCTGGTTAAATACTATTTACTTTCCTGTTCTTTATTTGCATGTACTGATTGTTTTTGTTCTTCTTGAACACAGAGACTAAAATGCCGACTTCAGACAGCGAAGAACAGTTGAAATTCAGGTGTACATTTTTTTTATTGAGGTTTTTTCTATTTAAATGATCTCCTTAATTGGATAACTTACCTTTCTCTTTTTTGTTTGTCTTACAGAAATGAAATTGCCATTCGCAATGCATACAGTGTTTTGTCTAGTTTACCTCCTCTAGATCTTGGCCCTGAACCTAACTATGAGATGTGGAGCGAAAACGGTGATTTTTATTTTATTGATATTTAGTAAATTATTTTGTATAAATCATTTCAGATGAATAATATGATTTCTAACCTAAAGCAACTCTAACACGGTCTATTCTTAATAAATGATTCTTTGCTGGTTTCAGGAATTTCTTCAAAGGAGACAAAGACGTCTACCAAGGTTTAGTTTCTATTCATGAAAAGCTTTAACTTTTATCTGTGGTTTATAATAAGTTTAATACTCAAAATTCTCCATTGACAGCCTTCTACAAGTGTCATCACAAAAAAACTAAAGTTAAAATTCACAAAAGCCTGGCTATCTTTCCTCAAAGTACCACTTCCACTTGACTTGTACAAGGAGGTATCACCTTATCCTTCATATTAGATATATATATTTTTTATTTGCAACAGTTGTCCTAAATATTTTTAATATTTGCACAATACCCAACCATTTTATGCTCAGAATGTTGAAGGTGTACCCTATTAAATGGGTTTTAAATTTTTAGTAACATGAATTGGTTTTATCGGGTCAATTCAGTTAATAAGAAAAGCTAAGTGGCACTTTTGGAAATGCAGATTGAATTGACCTTTTTTTTTACTTTTGGCTTTTATCACAAAATCCTCAAAAATTAAAATTTGTTGTTCTGTTGAGGGGAGTCTTATTTGCAAATATAGTGAACTTTGGGAGCGTTTTGCGGAAAGGAACCCTATTGTATTATTTTCTAGTTAACTTTTGTAACATGACTGATACGCATCAACTTAACACTCAGGTCCTTGCAACACTTTATCAAAACGTGATTCCGTTCATGTCAAATCCTGCTATTTTATGGTGAGACATCTTTCTCTTTTATTTTTTCCTTAAAAGTTACTTAATTTTCTTTATTTTACACTGACATTGTTGTGTTTAATTAAAGTGACTTCTTAACCAGATCATATGATATTGGCGGAGTGATTAGTGTGATGGCACTTAGTGGCCTCTTTATTCTCATGACACAACATGGTTTGGAGTATCCCAAGTTTTATGAAAAGCTTTATGCTTTACTGACACCATCTGTCTTTTTGGCCAAGCATCGTGCTGTATTCTTTCAAGTAAGTAGTATTAGTGCTAGAAGAAATAGCTATTGTTTGATTGTGATATTTCTGGTGCAATTTGGATACGGGAACTTGATATTATAAGATATTGCAGTAGTTTTTAAAGTTGGTTTGGGGGGTAGGGGATTTTATGGTTATTTGGTTTTACAGATCCTTTTTTGAGGAAAGGTTTTACAGATCTTAGCATTTGAAATTTGCAGTAATTTTTTTTTTTTGGGTTTGGGCGAGGTGAGGGAGGGGGGGTGGGGGGGGGGGGTGACTTTAGTGGTTATTTAATTTACAGATCTTAGCATTTGAAATTTGAACCTTTTTGAATAAAGAGTTGGGTTTAAATGCCTCCACTATTGCTGTCACTATTGCTGGCATTAGACATTTCGACTTTATTTTGATAATTTGATTGGCATCAAAAGCTTGCAAAAATGCACCTATGTGATAATTTCCTGACGTCGATTTTACAAGTATTAATTCATATATTTTTTTTTTTTGACAAGTTGTAGTTTTTATGTGCGTGAAGAGAAACCAATATAGATCACATCTAATGGTTTTATTTCCTTATTTGAGTTTTAGAATTTTTTGTTATAAATAATTTGAATAGTGGGAAGGCATGAAAATGGAGGCATGTGGGTATCTTGTGTGAAATCTGGACCTTTTATATTGAAAACTTGAATAAATTTTGATAAATTGATGAACCAAATCATGTATCCATCGCCCTCAAATTACTGTAATGTAGTATGGCAATCAATGCTAATGTGAGAATATTTTATGTTCTTTTCAGCTACTTGATTCATGCTTAAAATCATCGTATCTGCCGGCATATCTAGCAGCTTCATTTGCAAAGAAGTTGAGTAGATTAGCACTCTCTGTACCGCCATCTGGAGCACTTATCATTAGTGCACTGATTCATAATCTCTTACGTCGGCATCCCTCGATAAATTTCCTTGTTCACTGGGTCTCTCTCTCTCTCTCTCTCTCTTACTATCTATATATCTATCTATTATCATACTTACATGGACAGACACCGTAGTAGTAAAACCTTAACTAAACTGTTGTCTATTGAATGCATTTACAAAGCCTCAATTAAACCCAATGCTAACTAGATGGGAAGAAATTATTGTCCTGGTTTTTCATATATTGCTCCCCCTTTTTACTTTAACAGTCACTTTACCAGATCGAAGCCTTCCCAGTTCATATGTTTTCTCCGTATGTAATTTTACTGGCAATAAACAATAATCCAAAGTTTCTAGAGGTGGGCTACTGTGCTTTGGGAAGTAAAGTCCATGTTTTGCTTCCCGTCCATATTGCGCAATTTCAAATTCCTAACAGTTGATCCAAACTGTTCAACATGATCTCCATATTAAAATGTGTTTGGAGACCAGATTTTATATTTTTTTTGGAAATTGTTTACTATTGTTTTAGTATTTTTGAAAATCACCGTTTTTTTTTTATGGTCACAGTGATTTTCAAAAATTCTAAAAATAGTAATTTTTTTCCAAAAAAAAGTAAAATTTGGTCTCCGAGCACATTTTAATATGGAGATTATGTTGGACAATTCAGATCGACTATTTGAACTTTCAAAACGAAGATATGGGCTTGAAGTAAAATAGAGGCTTTACTTCCCAAAGCATCGTAGGCTCGTAGCCCACCTCAATTTTTTATACCTTCAAGTCTTTAACCAATCATGATCTATACCATGAGTGGTTTGTGTATAGTGAGCTATTCCTTGAATTTTATATCTGAGAATTATGGTTTAATAGCTTACTATTTATATTCCAGGAGGCCGAGGAAGAGAAGAAAGATGCTGATTCTGGTGAAGTAAATGAATCTATTGATGATGCGAAGGAGATCGACTGTAAGCCCAGAAAGCATAAGAAAAGGCCTGGCATTGACCCATTCAACAATGACGAAACAGATCCTGTCAAGTCTAATGCCATGCGTAAGTCTTCTATTGCCTTTGTGGAAGATTTGTAGATCACATTTTACATTTTTACAAATTTTTTTCTATTTTTATACATAGGTAGACAATCACTTGATCTAAAGATTCTAGACCATTCAAAAGTGGTGATTTTCTACTATCTGAAAAAAATAGTAAAAAGTTCTAAAATATGTAAAAGTTAGTTTGCAAGTACATTTTCATATAGAGATCATGTTGACCGGTTCGGATCAACTGTTTGAACTTTGAGAACTCAGATATTTATCCATAGTACGGACTAATCCGTGCTATGCATCAACATAAAGTTCATCTGTAAACTTAGATATTAGAATTCTGTTTTTGCACCCAACATCTCCTATTCGACTTAGATATGTAAAAGTTAGTTTGCAAGTACATTTTATATAGAGATCATGTTGACCGGTTTGGATCAACTGTTTGAACTTTCAAAACTCAGATATTGATCCATAGTACGGACTAATCCGTGCTATGCATCAACATAAAGTTCATCCGTGAACTTAGATATTAGAATTCTGTTTTTGCACCCAACATCTCCAATTCGACTCGTCTTGTATCAACATAAGACATTTGGTGTATTAATTTTGCAGGAAGCTCTTTATGGGAAATTGATTCTCTCCGACCCCATTATTCTCCAGCAGTGTCTCGGTAACACCATTTTGCTTTGTCAAAGCTATTATTTATTATTATCCTTTGTCGTCTTTCTGATTTGATAATTTTTCTCAGATTTGTTGCTTCGCTTGAGAATGATTTAACTGTGAAAGCTAAGACTACAGAAATGAAAGCTTCAGATTTTAGTTCCGGCTCCTATGCTACTGTGTTTAGAGACGAGGTATTATATTAGCCTACCTATCATGCATTTAAACTTTAGTGAGGCTATGGTACTATGCATAGCGCATGTTGGTCCAAACTATGGATCAATTTCTCCATTTTTAAGTCTTAACAGCTGATCCGAACTGTTCAAAATGATCTTCATACGAAAATGTACTTGGAGATTAAATTTTACTGTTTTTTTAGATAGGTAGAAAATCACTTGAATTCTAAAAAAGTAGTGATTTTCTACATATCTAAAAAAAATAAAAAAAATCTAAAAATGTAAAATTCTGTCTGTAACTACATTTTCATATGGAAATCATGTTGAACGGTTCAGACCGACTGTTCGAACTTTGAAAACGAAGATATTGATCCATAGTATGAACTAATATGTGCTATGCATAGTACCATAGCCTCACTCTTTAAACTTTGTTACATGTGACACCTGAAAAGGAAAGGAAAAATGGAATTAGATGGTATTTGGACTAACTTTTATTATATTTCAGATAAGGAGAAGGATAAAGCAGGTCCCACTTGCATTCTACAGAACCACACCGATCTCTCTCTTTTCAGAATCAGATTTTCCTGGATGGGCATTTCAGAGCCAACCAGATGAAAATAAAATCGAAAATGGAATTGAAATGATAAACAATGCAGAAGAGATTGATCAAACTAATGTAAAGAGACCCCGCTTGAGTCTTGAATAAGTCTGCTTAATTAATCCATGTATTCTAATGTTTTAGCCGAGAAGGATATATAGAGTAGCTATTTTTTTGTTTTTTATTTTTGGTTTGAAAAATTTTAGTAAGAAAATTTGCTGTTGTACGAGTTTGATGCCTCTCGGGCAATATATATTTGTATTTGACAATTAAGTTCTATGTATGACATAATTTATTGTTGGCGTATGTAGATGCTTGTTTGGTTTATCTTTTTCTGGATTTTGAAAATTCAGATTAGAATCGTGTATATTGGGGTTTTTGCTTCGACATTGTTGGGAGGGTAGTTGGAAATGTCGGAATGGTGGAAGCGCACCAGGTTAGACAAACCTATATTGTCTGCTAGCTGTTTCTGAATTTGATCGAAACCAACAACCTGAAACAAAACAAAAATTGACTGTTACTGGTATACTGAGATGAGTATTCTCTGGGTATCCTACCGCTTAGAATAGTTTTCAGCCCAATCAAAATTATTTTGGGATCTATTTATATTATAAAAAGTTTCGTTTTAAGATTCATGCTAGATTAAAATGGACGAAGTAGATCTCATTCTACACCGCAAGGTACCGCACTAGATCTGAACTCGGAATACTTACATTACATGAGGGAGTTCGTTACGGATCCCTAATTTAACTCATTTTTTAGTTTGGATCCGACCTGCCTGAGAATTTGGTTGGTTAGTATTTAATGCAATGATAAAATATCGTAAATAGGCAGGTCCATAAAGTCAAATGAATGGAAACTGGAAAGGCATGCGTGGGTCCGGTCCAGGCATGAGTGGGTCCGGTCCATATATAGAAGTTGACACACGTACGATAATTTAAAATTTAAAAAAATATAACTATAGTAATAGAAAATAGAAAAGATAAAAATTAAAGTATGTAAAAATAAAATGGATGCTAACGTTGTCACGCGTAACACAAAAAATTGTAAATATTCTGTACAATATTATTACAATCTGTCACACCCCAGGACAACCCGCCGCGCATTTATGCGCCAGGCGTTAAGCACATCACATACATTATCAATAACACAACCAAATAAGCCACTATATTAAAATAAACAGGGTTCATAAACAAACAAAGGGGAAAATATGTCAGACATGGCTAGTCAAACAGTTACCGCCATGTCCGCATCATATATGATTCATACAAATATAAATTAAAAACAAATAGTGGCTACTCTTAATAGTTTCCGCTAAATTTTCTCACTCACGGCCTTCCTCCATGTCTCCTTCTTCATTTCCTGGAACCCACATAACAGTGGAAACAAAACGGGTGAGAGATCGAACTATCTCTCAGTGCGGGATTTAGTTCCAGCCCGGTGTTTTTACAAATGAATGCATTTAATACCCAAATAACATAAAAGTAAAGGTTTTTGAAATAACCCCCAAATTTCCTATCAATTTTGGACATGCAATTCTTTCAAAAACATTCTCAGTTCTGTTCCTGTTTCTCTTTAAAATTCTCACACTCCGGGTTCGCCACACATGGACAATCCGGCCTTTCTCCTTTGGGAATCCATGCCCGTACATGAAAACTTAGTTGGAGTCGCCACACGAGGACGAGCTGTTCTGTTCTGTTCTGTTCTGTTCTGTTCTTACTCCGGATCACCACACACGGATAATCCGGCCTTTCTCTCTGAGAACCCATGCCCATGCAGGATAGCCCAAAGAGTCGCCACACGAGGACGAATCTGGAAGGGTCGTTGCGGGGACCCAACCGGCAGATCGCCACACACGGACGATCCGATTTTCGAAAACACATGCAGAACCGCCACACAGGGACGGCCCCAATTTAAAACAGTTCATTAAAACTTTCCTTGTTCACATTCACACTATCCTGTCAGTTCAAATCAATGCATCCAACAAGTTCCTAACATGCAATTCTACACAAAACGAAAGAGAATTCGACATTCTCAACATGCAGTTCATCTACCAGATTGGGAAAAAGGATTACCTACCTTAATCCACGCATTTCTTATTATTTGTAAAAAGACCAGGAAACCCGCACCTGTATTCTCAGTGATCTCGCGTGTGTCGAAATCTCGTGTATTCTCGGCGTCTCCTAGAACCTCGCGGGTTGCTCCTAAGTTTATAAACGCTTGATTAGGTTCTTAATTCTATTCGTATTTAATTCAATTGTCATCTAAACCTTTTAAATAAAGTCCTTAAATGGGTTAATGGGTTTCGGTTTCGGGTTAATGGATGTATGGATTTCGGCTAGGGTTAGGGTTTCGACTGAGTAGGTACGGCCTGGTCTGACCTAGTTGGTACGGCCTGGTCTGACCTAGTTGGTACGGCCTGGTCGGACCTAGGTAGGTACGGCCTAGCCGCACGGCCTGGTACGGACCGTACCAAATTTTAGGGTTTTGGGTTTTGGCCGGCCAAGGGAAAAAAAGGAAGAAAGTCGGCCAACAAAGGGAAAAGGAGGGGGAAAAAAAGCCAGAGGGTTGCGGCTAGGGTTTTCCTTCGGTTCAGCGGCAGCCAAGGGACAAGAGAGGCGGTAGAGAGAGAGGAAGGGATGGGGTTCGGTTGGGGTAGAGAGGGAGGGCGGCGGCAAGGAAAGAGGGCAGCGGCGAAGAGGCAGCGGCCAGGGTGGAGTTCGGCTTGGCCTTGTGGCCGGCGGCAGTCAAAGAGGGAGGGGGGAAAGTTTCGGCCAAAGAGAAAAAGAGAGAAAAAGAAAGAAAAAGAAAACTTACAGAATAATTGGAAATGGAGAGGAATGAGAAGAGAGAAGGGATTGGGTTGCTTATATTATTGGATATGGGCTGAATTTAGGTTTGGGCCATGCTAAATTGAGTTTGCTAAATTAAAAGAAAACAAATTTTGACATCTATTAAATATATGTTGCTAAAACGAACCGTCATTTCTTCTCATTTTTACTATTTATTATATTTTTATTCCTATAATTTGCTGATTATTAATTTAATTCCTATTTATTATTTTCTAAATTGGATTTTATAAAAATTAATTCATACCCATATTGAGAAGCGTTACACAATCTTTAATCCTTCACTAGTATTAATTTGAAGGAAATCAATTGACATTTTTTATTTTAACAATCTTAATAATTAAAAAAAATAAAGACTAAGTTAAAAAATCCAATATTATACACACGATCTGTATTGTTTACTTTTCATATCTATAAAATATGGTGTATGTTTCACACAACTAATTTAAAATTTCAACATTTCGAAATTCACAATTTATGATACAATTATAAATAATATATAAATTGCATGAAATTTGATTGTTAAACTATCTCTATGTCTAATAATATATCTATAAATTTACCTTCAGTTATAATTTTTTTTTTTAAATTCGTTGTCGAAAATTGTTAAAATAATTATTGTTAAATGATCTCTCCTCTCCATTTTGACCAGCTTGGATCTAATATACCGTTCACACTTTCCACAAATTTAGTTGACGCTTTGCTACATATTAGGATGGTCGAGCGCTACGAATAAAATAATATATATTTAAGAATAAATTAAATTTTTACAATAATAATTTTAATAAAAAATATTAAAGTTTAATTATATTTTGAACATGTATAACTAGTTTTTCAAGACTAAAAATCTATATAATAAAAACAACAAAATTAACCGTATGAAAAATTAAACAGAGAAATATAAACATATATTCTATCACGACAAATGAATTGACACGACATGTAACATGCGAGTTATATCACATGTCATGATATATTGTAACGGGACCATGCAATATCGTGATGCATTCTATCACCTAATGATTTTTTTTATATTCCTAAATCCCTATGTTGTATGGATACGGGTAGGGGTATCGTATTGGATACGATACAGATACGGCGATACGATAATTTTCAAAAATTTAGAATACGGTACGTCTATTATATATATTATTTGATACTGTCCGATACGGCTGTGACACGGCAGCGCGGATACGGGTACGAGGCTCTAGGTGGGCCCCTAGCTAGGTGGAGTATCAGAGTAACATAGCTAGGAAAATTTCCCGTATATTTATGCAAATTTTTAAAATAGCCAATATTTCTATAAAAACAACATAATATCTAATATCCTCGTGAAAATTTAAATTTTTTATTTCCATCCCTTTTAGTTATATTAAAATATGAACTGACTAATATATATATCCTTGAACTCAAACTTGAGGAGTCCATTTTAATTGTATCTTCCTCCCTGGTCTCTCTCTCAGACCCTTTCTCCCTCATATATATGCGTCCAGCGTCTATTGACACAGAATACTAAAAATGTTAACCGGTTAATTCTATTGACTATATCTAAAATTGTTTCCCGTGCGAAATGTTCCTAAGATTTTCAATGGCTTACACACCCTTCGTCAATCTGATTTTATTTTGTCGGGGTTTGATATTAGAGAAATTGGTTTCAAGTTGCCCTATAATTACTAGAACACTTGAAACTTCATTCTTTTGTCCTGCAAGCTAGGTTGCCTTCAATTTTAAAACAAGGAATTATCTTGTTTTACTTGGGTATCTTTTAGGGGATGGTAGGATGATACTATCGTGCTACAAAATAGGTTCGCAAATCAAGTCAACAGACATGAGCAAATTATTCGCATACATTTCTTTTAATGAAACTGGGCTTCAGCCTTTTTAACCAAAAAAATTCGCACACGTTTCAATTTGAAATCATGTATGAACAAGGCATACTCAGCTTGATTAAACCTCAATTTAGTTCAGAAAGGTCGCAATTGTAATTAGCTGATGTTAGATGCTTTTTATTAATAAAAAAATGTTAGTCGCAAATGTAAGAAATATCGAGTAAAGTTATGCAACTGCATCAAATTAATATAGGTTAAATTTTGCAAAGTAAAACTTTTGTTGGTTAATTAGATGTTAATTATGATTGTCGGAAGGAAGAATCCAGGATCGTACAAATTGACACGTATTAAGGTGGTCCGACCAACCTACTCGCCAATCACTAGTAGGTCATCAATAGAGGTTTAACCAGATCTCCAGCTTGATTTTGCTGAGAGAGACGCATGCCAGGACCAGGAGAATGGGGCTGAGAGAGACACGAGAGTTTAAAGAGGAAGATACAATTAAAATGGACACCTCCAGGTAGAGTTGAAGGATATATTGATCAGTTCATATTTTAAAATAATTAAAAAGGAATAGAAATAAGAATGTTAAATTTTCACAGAGATATAAGATATTTATTGATGCCATTCTATTGGTTTATCCAATTTGTGTCAACCCTTTTAATTATGATCACATGCTTTTTTGTGATCTTGGTTCGCAATAATTATTCTTCCCTTGGAAGTATTCATTCGCAATATCTGCAACGATCTTAGCGTTTTAAGCCACATTTTAAAATTCGTTGCTTTCCAATTCCCATATATAGTTGGATTTCAGATGTTTCCTGTTGTCGGATTCTGGTAATAAAGAATAATCCGTCAGGTGAGCGGATCTTCTATGCTCAGAATAGAAGATTATACACTTTTTTTTTTTTAACAAAACTGTCCGAACTTAGGCGTAGCTTTTTCACTCGCTCTTCTATATATTCTGAGCAAAGAATGTAGGTTTACATATGCAGAAAGAAAAAGGAGCGGCGACCATATAGTAAAAAAAGGAGCGCGAGTGAAAAGAAAAAAATGTACTTTTTACCGTATAGCCGGAAAAAAATGTACTTTGTCGCCTTATCCGAACAAAGGAGCGGTGACAAAGTGCATATGTAAACCTATATTTTTTTACTTTTAGTTAGCTCAAATATGACTAATATGTACTTTTTTTTTATCCTAGGCGTAACTTTTCCACTCGCTCTTCTATTTCCAAAGAGAAGGAGAAAACTCAAATCCTAGACGTCGCCTGCTCAGAAGAGTGCAAGAAGAAACTGCAAAGATGGAATGTCGAAGGGTGGGTGGGTGGATGAGGAAAGAGGGGTACGGGGGTGGATTGGGTGACAGAATCGCCTTTGGCGATCTCACCGCCTTAATTTCTCTAGATATGTCTTTATCATGTAATGTGTAGGGCTGCAAACGAACCGAACCGAATTGAACTTACCCTCAGTTTGAGTTTGGTTTGAATTAATTTCGAACTAGGTTTGGTTTGAATTAATTTCGAACGAACTCAATTTCGAATCGAACTCAATTTCGAATCGAATTTTTTACGAACTCAATTTCGAACTTCTTCGAACTTTGTTACGATTTACGAATATCCAAAATTTTCCAAATAGCCAACAAAGTTTTCAAATATCCAAAGTATCAAAGTACAATTTAAATATCAATAGAAGTAGAAAACAATCAACAAAGTTTTTGAATTATTACAAACTCAAATATTATAAAACAAGCAACAATAAAAAGGGTATGCTTTTTAATTACCCGAGAGAGGAGCAAATCGCAAAGAGAAATGGCATGTACCAAGGGTCGTCTCGCCTCACGGCCGGTCCCAGTAATCAGCCAACAAAGCAGAGACAGCACCAGCCAGCACATAAATCACAAGCACAACAGAGGGAAAGTCGCAGCCAACAGCGGGTGGTCTTTCACTTGGTCCGACCTTATTTCTAAGGTATCGCAACCTCTAGGGTTTGGTATCGCAATTCGCAGCCAACAGAGGAAAACTCTAGGGTTTGGTACTTTGGTATCGCAAGTTCGCAACCAACAGAGAGAAAGTTAGCTAGGGACTTGGCTACAGTGATTATGGCTGGTTTTGTTTAATTTTTCTATTTGAGCTTTGTTGTTGAATTTTTCTATTTGGGCTTGTAGTTGGACTGGGCTTTTTGTTTCAAGAAATAATTTTCAAAAGTCAGAATTGAGGGCAGCCTTATATTTTCATCAGCGAACATAAGTTATCAGCGAAAATTAACGGTTCACGTTGAGTTAATTTCGAACTAAATTTGGTTTGCGAACCTATTTCGAACGAACTAGGTCCAGTTTGAGTTTGGTTTGAATTAATTTCGAACTAAGTTTGGTTTGAATTAATTTCGAACGAACTCAATTTCGAATCGAACTTTTTTTGAACTTTTTCGAATCAAACTCGAATCGAATTACGAACTACGAATTTTTTGTGCAGCCCTACTGATGTGGTCGATTATACGCATGTTTGTAGAGACACATAATGTTGAAATTGGACTTATAATAAGATTTCATGCTTATATTTTTGTTTTTAAAATTCAAAGAGTCGATTCGGATCTTCGCATTAAAATGACCTTGAAGATAAAAAAATAAAAAAAATTAGAATTTTTTATTACTTTAATAAAGTAGAAAATTCGTTGATTCAGAAAATTATCGACCATACAAATACAATGATTTTCTACCTATTTAAAATAACAGTAATTCTTTTTTTAATATGTAACTTTCAGTCTCCAAATATATTTTCACATAAAGATCATATTGAACGTTTGAGATCAACTGTTTGAACTCTGAAAATAAAGATATATATGCAAAGTAAAATATAACTATGTGAAACACAATAGTCCAACTCACAGTGTTATTTAGATAAGCTGCAAAAATACTTGAGAATTCACAAGTGCATATATATTCCGAAGTGGATACAGAAAATTTCAATAGAGGCGAACAATATATACTATACATATTATATAGTTTAAAATGCAATTACATTTGTCATTTTAAAAATATGAGGGTTAAAATGAATTATTTCATCACAAAATATGGGGCTAAACTGAATATAGCAAAACAAATCTTAGTAAATAGTAAAATAAATAAATAAAACATGGTTGAATTTTTGAAAAAAGAAGGGGGTCAACTGTCCCCGTTGTCATCACATGCATCCGCCTCTCTGTGCATATTTGAAAAGTGCACATTCAGAGCAACATGAAATATTTTCAAAGCCGAAATTTTTATTTATACCATAAAAAAAAAAATCAAAACACTTTAGATTTGAGAAAATTCTGAATTTGCCCAGGCTGCTCAATGCTCCTGCAACTCTGAAGACTTGGGCCATCCAATACCTATGCAGCCTGTGGGACCGTCCAACGCTTCTGCGGTCCCAATTTTTTTTATCAGATTTTTTTTTATTTGTTTTGGTTTTTGGTTTTTTATTTTTTATGTAGTTTATATATTATATGTAATTGTTTATTTCGAAAATGTGTTCATTTGAAATATCGTTTGTATATGAATAAAATAATGATATAATGAACAAAATAAATAAATAACAAAACAACAAATAAAATAAATAACAAAGCAACAAAATAAATAAGTTACAGTATTTGACAAAACACCTAACCAAGTACAAATCAAATCCTATTGGTCTGGACTAAATACCGTATTCGACCACTTAATCCTAAACCCCCGACCCTGCCTGGAGAGTGGCGTCTCGTCAATATTTGAACCGCTTGGAGAGTCATCGTCCTCCGTATGGGGGAGATAAAATGTGTTAGTCTCGGGATGCCATCGCTCAATGAGACCGGAAGATAAGCCCCCGTCATGTATCTCCTCGGACATCTGGGATAGCTGGCACAGTCCCATCGCACGCAATGTCCCTCCATACGCCGGCTGGTACTTTAGCCACATGCAGTTGTGACGAACCGTAAGCCGCATCCAAATCCTACATTTAATTAAAAATTCAGATCGATTTCATTCAATATTCATAGAAAAAATGATGTTATTAGTTTTTTTTTAAATATTACTAATTTGAAACTTACCCTAGTGGCAACCTCTAAAATGGAGTGCTCCGCATTGGGGTACCACAAAAAGTTGCTGACCCTGTTAGTGCAACTCCCGATACCAGGAACATCTGCCAACACCCTATCGACGTACTGGGACATCTCGTACAAAGTGGCGATAGGGTCGTGCTGTGTACCTCTACTGAAAGATGGTACATCCCTACTGGAAGACGGTACATCTCTACTAGATGCCATGCTGTATTTGATAATTTTTTGCTATTAATATTGGTGCTAATTTTGGTCAAATATGATAAAAATTCTGATTAAATGTGTTCCATTTTGGTACCTTAAGTGTAATCCAAAATTGGTACTAATAAAATCTAATTTTGATACTAATTAAATTTTGGTACTGTTCTAAATCCTTAATTTTGGTACTAAACAATTTAATTTTGATAGTAAACAATTTAATTTTGGTAAAATAAACCTAATTACATTTTGGTATTGGTGCAATTTAATTTGGTGCTCAAACAATTCATTTTGGTCATATTCCAATTAAATTTTAGTACCATTCTATTTAAATTTTGGTTCTAAATCCTAAATCGTAAAAATTAATATTTAATTCTAAATCCTAAACCTATACCTAAACCTAAACCTAATTACTATTCTAAATTAAAAATTGAAACAAGAAAAGAAGAAGAAAACTTACCTGAGCTCGAAGGGATCGAAAGCGATGCTTGAATTGGTAATGAAATGGGTTCCAACGGCCCCTATGTTAGTGTAATAATATAGAAGTCAATTATAAGATAATTGCATTCTATATATTTTGTTCATGTAATGGATGATTAATAAAGATATCATTTTGTTCCTTGAGATTTATCGCATTTATGAATCATTTCGAGTTGAGGACTTGAAATTGTAGAACTCCATAATATAGATGATAAATATTCTTAATAGTCTCTAACCGTGGTAATTAGCAGGAACACTAATTGACCGAAAAAATGTTAGTATGTGGATTAAATAATGGTTAAGTTTTACAAACCATAGACAAAAAATTGTCATTTTAATCACATAAATACATGTTAGATAACATGGTATTTGACAGACCCTAAATAAAACATTAGATGGATTGTGTTCATGTTATTAATGTTTCATTCAGTGTTAAGTTCTAAAGTATGAGGTATTCATTTTTCCTACATGAGAAGTGTGTATTCGTGAGTGTTGTTCATCGCTATCCGTAAAAAGTAGCTATACAGATGACATTTCAGTATACATGACTTGTGCGGAGGGGAGATGTTCACCAAGACTACTATTGTCCCTCGTATATAATACAAGTGATGATATCACTAGGCCTCTTGATGAAGAAGGGTTATCAGCGTGCGATATGATTAAAGAGTTAATCATATTTGATAATCTACTTAAAATTGAGAAAAGATTAAGTTTGCAAGGATGACACATACCTAGAAACTGATCTGATACTATGAGACAAAAGAATTAACACGAGTAAATTGTTTACTAGATCGTAATATTGTACTGTACAATATCATCTGTGTCAATTGGATAGTCATAATGCATTATGCCAGATGCCGCTTATGATTTATAGAATTAAAATGAGTTTTAATTCTATTGCCAACATAACACAGATCCTATCGGGTCACACCAATAGGAAAGTAATTAGAGAATTTTATTATTAATTATAAAGCGTTATAATTAATAAATAAATGTCATAGAGATGACAAGCTTAAACATATTAAATTTATAAGCGTGTACGACACGTTGTATAAATTTATCGCAATAATAGTCGCAAGAAATATAATTATTCAGAATAATTATATTGATAATAAATGAATTAAAATGTTAATTATGAATTAACATTTTGGGCCTAAAGCCCATTTGAATTTGGGCCTAAATTAAATTTAGAATTTAATTCAAAAACAAAATCAAAAGCCCAAATTAACCAATTGAATTATGGGCTTATGGCTCGAGGGGCATTTTTGTAAATGCCCCTAGAACTGACTTTGAGAGGGGTGTTTTGGTAAATACCAAACCGACCCTAAGGCCTATATAAAGACTTGAGGGGTGAGAGAAAAATATAATCCAATCGATTCGAATATCATTTTCTCTCTCTCGGGTTTTCCTCTCAAATAGTGATTTGCGTTGAAAACAAAAGAATGCATAATTCATGTATATTCTTGCGAGAAAAGTTGTGAGTAGAGTTTTTGCGAATAACGCTGGTACAATATTTCTGGCAAAAGAAATACCAGCTCTCTAGTTATTCCTGGTGAATACTGACAAGGCATCAGACGTTTGGTGCTCCATAACAGAGTTAGACTGCACTTCCAATTCGAATTTGGAATAAGGTACAAATGTTGTTTAATTTATTTAAATGTTAAATAAATTTAATTTTAGAAATCAATCCGGCCTCGGCTTTTGGTAGAACGTACATTTTTTGATTTTACGTTCTTTCCGCACCATAAGCCTAAATAGAATTTAGCGGTAAATTTCCGAGCAGAATTTAGCGGTGAATTCTTAAACAAGAATTTGGCAATAAATTCTCAAACATAATTTAGCGGTAAAATTTCCGAGCAGAGTTTTGCAGTAAATTTCGAAAACAGAATTTAGCGGCTGAATCGCTCAACACCCTATATATAGCACAGGGGGCCGCAAAGGCGTTGGGCGTTCCCAGGGGCCGCAAAGGCATTGGGCGGCCCCCAGTCTTTGAGGCCTCAGGGGCATTGAGCGGCTTGGGCAAATTCCAAATTTTCCCAAATCTTAACCAAAATTAGAGAGAAATAACCAAAGAGATAGAAGATCAATAGGGAGAAATAACCCAAATAACCACGAGGGAAACGAAAAAAATGATGAGAAATTAAAATGGGAGAACAAATCCAGTGGGTGATAGAGAAGAAAAATACAAAAAGAGAGTGAGTGATCAATTTCAAAAAAAAAAGCAAGGAAGAAAGACAAAAAGAAAGAAAAAAAAGTAGGGAATAAAAAAAGAGACAGCGGGGACAGAGATGGAGAAGTAGAGAAAGAGAAAATAGTAAGTGGGGGGTTTGGTGGGACCCAGCTGGAGAGTGAAAAGTAAAATTTAAAAAGGAAAAGAGAAAGTTGGAGAATGAAACTAAAGTCGGAAGCGTGAAAATGAACCGAAGAGAGGAGTGATTATTCGCGACTTTATTCGAGAGATCCGGTCGGTTCGGTTCAGCCGGATTTTAATTTTATAAAACCGAACCAAATTAAATGAAAAATGAAACCAAACCGATCCATTTAAACCGAAAAACCGAACCATTTAAATCAAATTTTCTCAGTTCAGTTTAAAACCAAATAAACCAAACCATTTGAACACCCCTATCCATGAGGTCCCACTGAATGCGATCTGAATTATTACACTTTCTACATCGTTTTAATTGAGAGAAAGGAGCTCATGAAGTCATCATGACCGCAATTCAAATGGACAACAGGACAACAAACAAACATCATATTGTTTGATGTTTCACCAAAGTCCGATTCACTGTTCTACATTGCGTGCTATAATCGCTGCTATGATTCACTGATGAATGGGCCCCCGATTGCTATTCCATTAAAATAAGTGCTCAATTTCTATGGGGTCCACCTGTCAGTAACTTGTACAGTAATATCATACAAGGAAAATCTCATTGCAAATATGAGGATACTATTGGTTCCTCTCCAATTGTACAGAATTTTTTCGATTTGAAAGAAAGATTATGACCGTCTATTCCAGATCTGAAGGTGATAATGTCTGACCAATAGAGAAGCAGTCCCTTCCCTCCTTGATTTACTGATTAGTAATTACTAATTAGACCGGCTCTACAAGGTGTGGTCCGAAATCAACGGGTCAGATCAACCCAGTCCTGTCCTTTCGCGTTCGAGTCCAGATCCTCTGCAGTAACGTAAATTTTGAGTTTATATATGGACCGTCAGATTAGAATCGGATCCCTTAGTCTTCGTGCCAAAGACGGTCGGACGGCCTTGATCTAACTCAAAATTTGGTTTTACTTTAGGAGATATAAATTATTGTTTCGTACGGTTAGAGAAAAACCGAGCTCATTTGAAATTATGGCAGCATCTCTCTTTCTCTAATAACGTCTCCTGCAATCAGCAAACGCAAGGGAAGAGAGAGCTCTCGAAATTATTGATTTGGTTAATGTCACCATCGGCTATTATTAATTTAACCTCAAGTTCCTCGTGAGCCCCATTTTTCCACTTATAATAATATAAAATTCCACAAACTGTTTCTCTTTTGGGTTCTGAAGTTTGAATCAAATCACTACTTCTTTCGAATTTCCTTCCTTTTTTTTGTTGGTTTCAGCTATCTCTTCTCTAATTTTGGCAAAACTATAAAATGAGTTTTTGTCCTTTCCTCTTAAATGCCCTCCCAAAAATTGTACTAAACTGAAATTGCTATTAAAAACCTATTAAAACTTCACTTTAGAACAAATCATTATTGAAAATGCTAGTTCCTGGGCTCAAATCTCTTCTCTCTTTAGGCATATTTTGTTGCCTTTTGTCTCCTGGGTTAAGTACCAATTCTACCACAAAACCAAAGGTAGTGAATATAGGAGCTCTCTTCACATTCAATTCGACAATCGGCCGAGTTGCCAAGGTTGCAATTTCAGCCGCTGTAAATGATGTAAATAATGATCCTACTGTTCTAAATGGCACCAAGCTGGTTGCTGAGATGCAAGACACAAAATGCAATGCTTTTGATGGCATTATACAAGGTACGCATAACCTTCTCTAGCCTCTTTTATTATCGTACCAATCGGTACAATACTGGTACATACCTTGTAGGCTAAGACCAAGTTGAGGCTTAAATTAAAACCTAAGGATAGGTGGGGGGGTGGGGGGGGGGGGGGGGGGGGGGGGGCGTCTGATGTACATCGAACCAAATTAGGTCTGATGCTTGGTGAGAGCTGTCCGGCATCAAGATTGGTGCGCATTTGATCGCACGAATCGTAATGCTACCGGGGCACATCTTGATGCAGATCGAATGGCTCTACCGGGAATCGGACCACCCCTATTCAGCTAAGGATAAGCCTAAAAAAAACTACCATTGCTGTAACAATATGTAATTTACAATGCAAAATCCAAGGTTAAGGCTTTTTATTAAGTCGGTACCTTGATTTACCTTTTAGCGGTAGTGGTAATTTGTTATTGGTCCCGTTGCTGGGTAATATTATAATACTTTGTTCAATTCATCAATAACCAAGTCAGTACCAGTAATTCATACAGACAGGTACCTGTATAGCAGGTAAAATTTCCAAATTATCGCACGATTATTTGAAAATTTATCCTTTTTGCTTCCCAGCACTGCAATTCATGGAGAAAGATGTAGTGGCAATAGTGGGCCCACAGTCCTCGGTTATTGCACATGTTATTACTCACTTGGCAAATGAGCTGAAGGTCCCACTCCTCTCCTATGCAGCCACAGACCCCACACTCTCTTCTCTTGAGTACCCCTTTTTGATTCAAACAACCCAAAGCGATCTCTTTCAAATGACAGCAATTGCTAACTTGATCGACTATTACCAATGGAAACAAGTCATTGCTATTTATTTAGATGATGATTTCGGAAGAAATGGCGTTGCTGCCTTGGCCGACAAGCTTGCCGAGAGACGGTTAAAGATTATTGAAAGAGCGGGTATCCGACCCGGCGCTGATAGGAGCGACATAACCGACTTGCTTGTCAGGTTGGCCTTAATGGAATCGCGGGTTATAGTTTTACATGCAGATCTGAGTTCCGGGTTGTTGGTTTTCTCTGTTGCCAAGTATCTCGGCATGATGTCAGAAGGGTATGTATGGATTGTAACTGATTGGTTGAGTTCGTACCTGGATTCAGTACCGCATGCTGACGAAGGCTTTATGGATCTGATTCAAGGGGTTGTTGCATTGCGCCAGCACACTCCGGATTCAAAACAGAAACGTGCGTTAATCTCAAACTGGGGCAAATTAGTTGAGAGAGAGAAAATTGGTGAGACTATAAGACTTAATACATATGGATTGTATGCATATGATACAGTTTGGTTAATTGCACATGCATTAAATGCATATTTCATTAATGGTGGAAATATTTCCTTTTCTGCTGACCCAAGATTGCAAATATCACAGTCTAACAATGGATCTTTACACCTAGACGCTATGAGTGCATTTGATGGTGGTCAAATATTACTTGATAATATCCAAAATATCTCCTTTACAGGAGTAACTGGACCAGTCCAATTCAATGGCGAGAGACATCTAATCAAACCAGCTTATGACATACTAAACATAATTGGAACAGGGTTTCGGGTTATTGGGTTCTGGTCAAACTATTCGGGTCTATCAGTTGTTTCTCCTGAGACACTTTATACTAAGCCGCCTAATGAAACCTGGTCAAATCGACAGTTACAACCTGTAATTTGGCCGGGCGGGGATATAAAAATACCACGGGGTTGGGTCTTTGGTAACAATGGCAGGCAATTACGAATTGGAGTTCCTTACCGTGTTAGTTTCCGGGAGTTTGTGACAGAGGTACGGAGTACTGGTACGGTTACCGGGTATTGCATTGATGTGTTTGTTGCAGCTGTGAACTTGTTGCCATATCCCGTAACTTACACGTTTATACCTTTCGGAAATGGCAAAGAGAACCCGAGCTACAGCGGGCTTGTGCAGGCAGTTGTCTCAAATGTGAGCATCTATTTTTGGGCTAAGACTTATTATATTGTCTTTACTTCCAAAAAAAAAAAAAGGGTTTACGAGCATAACATGGTTTAACTGTTGGTAATTAGCATAAGTTAACCCATGAAAAGATATCCTCTGTTTGCTTGCCATCTTCAATAGTACCAAAACCTGTTGGGACGCATACACAGTGACCTTTAGGTATATGCTTGTGTAAACATGAGAAATGACCAGTCTGCCCTTGGAAACCGACCAATTAGAAGATTAACATTTTCTGAAACATGCTACATAAAAATGAGTACTTTATAAATTTAAAATGAGTTTTAATAAAGAAGACAATAAAATGGGTATATTTGTGAATTTTTTAAATTTAGAAGGGTAAATATGATATTATGAATTTTAGCGGGGGAATACGTAATTTCAAAGTTGTTGAGGGGTATACATGAAATTCCCCCTTCTTTTAAGTTTTGGAAGTCCAACCTTTTTTTTTATAGGAACTTGATGGTGCTGTAGGCGACATCGCAATCGTTACAAATCGAACTCGAGTTGCTGATTTCACTCAGCCATTCGCCGAGTCGGGGCTGGTGGTGTTGGTGTCAATGAAGAGAGATAAATCGGATGCATGGGCTTTCTTGCAACCCTTCACATTGACAATGTGGGGCATCACAGGGGTATTTTTTCTCCTTGTTGGTGTGGTTGTGTGGATTTTGGAGCACCGGACCAATGATGATTTCCGAGGCCCCCCAAAAAAGCAGCTCATCACTGTCTTTTGGTGAAATTCTAACTCCATCTCATTTAATTTTTTTTTAGAAAAAGAGTAGAGTAGAACTAGGTTGCTCTTAAGCTTACCAAGTTTTTGATGAGCGTAACTCCAAAACCTATCGAATGACTTCAAACAATGTATACAAATCGTTGAAACCGATCTACTTCACGAGTGATGCATTTACATGTCAAATTTATAAATTTTAGACTTAATTTAGTATAAAGTCAAGTGGTCAAACAAAGAAGATTTATAAGTTAATTTTAATGCGTTCATTTTTCATCATTTTTTTATACCGCTGGACTTTATACTAAATTAATTTGAAAATTTATAAATTTTGCATGTAAATGCATCACCCGTGAAGTAGATTAGTTTCTTTTTTTTTGAAAGGTTGGTAGAAGCTACCAACTGGTACAAAAATTGAAGTAGATTAGTTTCAATAGCTTGGATTTGTCATTTAAAGTCAATCTACTAAAGACTTGGTGAGTTTAAGAACACCCTAGTTCTACTCAAAATAGTATATAACACTTTTATCACTTGTTTATATCTTTCTGCAATTAATCTCACTTCTTGATATAATAAGCCTTAGCTGTGATGAATTTAACATTGATAAATGTTGCAAAACACATTCAACCTGAATTGTGCTATTGATGTTCTTTAATAAGGGTAAAAAATGATAATTTTGATCTGTTGAGTTATTTATATAGATTAAGTTAATTAGTTAATGTTGTAAGGACTTATTTGTAAGAGTGAATTAATATAAAAGAGGGACCTCTCCAAGAGAGAAGGCTAACCCTAAATTGACTCCCAAATTGTCTACATGGTATCAGAGCCGCCTGGGCTCTAGCGATTCAGCAATTACCGATCAGCGACTTCTCTCTTCTCCAGCGATTAGCGACTTTCCACGTTTCTCTCTGGCGATCAGCGAGTAGCGATCTTTGTGTACTGTAGCGATTTCCACTAACAATATGCAGATCGCTATTTTTTCCAAGTAGCGATTTCCACTTCTACTGGCGCTAGAAGGAGGGCTAGAAGGAGGGCTAGAAGGAGGGCTAGAAGGAGGCCGAGTACTGGTGCTAGAAGGAGGGCTAGAAGGAGGGCTAGAAGGGGTTACTGGCGCTAGAAGGGTTACTGGCGCTAGCGATTTCCACTTCTGCGATTTCCATTTCAAGTAGCGATTTTCATTATACTCTAGCGATTTCCATTTCCACTGAGAGGTGAATACAGACGAGAAAAAAAAGGGTAATTTTTCCGTTTCTGTTGTTGTTGTACTGTATTGCCAGTGGGATTGATGGACTTAGAGTTGTAAGTGACATAGATGGAGAAAGTCGTTGATTGTGTGTAGGCGCATGACCCGTAGTTGAGTTGTGTTTGATCTTATTCCTGTGTTGGGATTGAGATACGGGCAGTCAACTGTGAAGATGGGAACACCTGTGACTAGTCAGGAACTGAAGGAGATCCTAGAGGGGGTAGCTAGAGTATTTCAGACCAAACTAGAGGAGAATTCTAGTCGGACAGTCGGGGCCGCACCGGAGTCGGCACAGGTAATGCAGAGGATAGAGTTGCTGCCTAATGACATCAAGCTTGAAGGGACAAAAAACTATCTGAGTTGGTCTAGGAGGGCATTGCTGAACCTTCGGATCAAAGGACTCGAAAAGTATGTGAAGGGGGAGTGCACTGAGCCGGGGAATAAGGTGAGTGTTGAGTGGAACACATGGAGTAACACTAATTCTCTAGTGGTTTCTTGGTTGTTGACTTCTGTGTCTCCAACCATAGCTGGGATGGTGGAGTCTATCTCAAGTGCAACTGATGTGTGGAAGACATTGGAGGGAATGTACTCAGGAGCTGGGAGTGTGATGATGATGATGGAAGTGGAGGAGAAGATTGATGCTACCACACAGGGGGAGAAGACAGTTCACCAGTATGCAGTAGAGCTACGTCACTTATGGGCAGATTTGGACCACTATGATCCACTATCACTTCAGGACCCGACAGATGTTCTTCTTGGGAGGCAGTATCTTGAGCGCAGGCGTGTGGCTCGTTTTCTCAAGGGCCTGAATCCAAAGTTTGAGGGAAGAAGAGCAGCAATGTGCCATCTGTCATCTCTCCCCTCATTAGATGAGGCTATTGCATCGATGGAACAAGATGAGATCAGACAGAAAGTGATGATAGGCGAGACCTCACCTGCTGTCCGCTCGGCATTGGTGGTTCCCGATGCTCACATTAGAGATGATAGAGATTGCTACAATTGTGGAAGGAAGGGACATCTCAGTTACAATTGCCCTCAACCCCGCAACACTGGTGGTAGCCGAGGAGGCAGAGGACAGAGAGGTGGTCGTGCAGGTCGAGGAAGCAGGGGACGTGGAAGCCGAGGAGTTGCTCACCTAGCTATGGCAGAGGAGTCTCAGACTGCTGCTGAGATGACTGGAGCTGAAATAACAGAGCTGGAGGAACTACGTCAGTTCAAGCTTCAAGCTGAGAGTTCTAAGGGCAAGGGACAAGTCACTCAGGATCTGGATAACACTACCTGCTTTGGTAACTTTGTTGGTTATGCTCATGCGAACAAAGGTACACAGGTTCAGGCACTTGCATCCACTAAAACTCATGTTGATTGGATCATAGACTCAGGTGCATCTAGGCATGTTACCCGGGCATCTGGGGAGTTTGCATTATATTATCCAAGTAAGCATATGCATCCTGAGACAGTTCAGACTGCTGATGGGACATCCCAACCCATCAGGGGTACTGGCTCAGTCCATTGCACTTCATCTGTTACCTTATCATCTGTATTGCATGTTCCTTCGTTTCCAGTCAACTTACTCTCTGTTAGCTCTCTTATTGATCAATTGAATTGCACTGTGTTGTTTGATCGGGATATGTGTGTCTTCCAGGAGAAGGAAACGGGGAGGAGGATTGGGACTGGCATCAGGCGTGATGGCCTTTGGTATTTGGACAGGGAGACTTCAATGATTGCTGCTGCTGTTAGTGGAGGGCCAGAGGCAGAAGCAATGCTTCAACATTGCCGATTAGGGCATTTATCTTTTGATAGTTTAAATAGGTTAGAACCTGAGTTAATGAAGAAAGTGGATAAAAAGGAGTTATTTTGTAATGCTTGTGAACTTGGAAAACATACTCGTTCTACTTATAAAATGATTGGTCTTCGAAGTTTTGAGCCATTTGCACTTATTCATTCTGATGTTTGGGGACCATGTCCTACTACCTCTATTAGTGGTTCTAGATGGTTTATTACTTTCATTGATTGTTATTCACGTATGACCTGGATATACATGATGAAACAGAAATCTGAGGTTTACAAATGTTTTCAAGATTTCTCGGCTTATGTGAAAACCCAGTTTGGAGTGCAGGTGAAGATTCTTAGAACAGATAATGGGACTGAGTATGTCAACAAGGAGTTTGCGGCTTTCATCTCTAGTCAGGGAATTCTTCATCAAACCACCTGTCCAGACACTCCTGCTCAGAATGGGGTGGCTGAACGCAAGAACAGGCATCTACTGGAAGTGGCACGCTCATTGATGTTGACAATGAATGTGCCTAAATTTTTATGGAGTGAGGCTGTTATGACAGCAGCTTATTTAATCAACAGGATGCCATCAAGAGTATTAGGGATGAAGACACCATGTGAGATGCTTTTGGGCTCGAATATTTTTGTTATTCCACCAAGAGTGTTTGGATGCACATGTTATGTGAGAGATCACAGATTGATGGTGAGTAAACTGGATCCACAAGCAGTTAAATGTATCTTTGTTGGCTACTCATCAAGTCAGAAAGGATACAAGTGTTGGTGTCCCACTGAAAGAAGATTGTTTGTCAGTATGGATGTGACTTTTCGGGAGTTTGAACCTTTTTATGGGGAAAAAACGGAGTTGAGCTCCTTATTTGGAGATGGCTCTACTGATACTTGTAGAGAGGGGGAGAATGAGGATGAGAGTGGCATTGTGGTTGGGATGATTCCATGTCCTTTTGAAGCACCGAGTAGTGATGGTGCATCGCCGAGTAGTGGTGGTGACTCAGGAGTTGGCAGTCAAGGTCAGGGGGAGCTGAGAGTATACACGAGGAGACAGAGACAGCAGCATGAATCGCCTCCTGTGTCTGTGCCATTACCCATAAATGTTGATGTCCCAAGTTCCTCCTCTCCAGTGCCTTCTTCACCTTCTCCACCTGAGTCAAGAGGCAACGATTCCTTCCATGATACTTCTAATACTCTTGTCTTGCCCCGCAGAACCCCTAGAGTCAATGCTGGAAGACCTCCAGCTAAGTTTGGTAGTTGGGAGACTGACATTGCGAGTTACATTTCATATGCATCCATTCCACCTGCATATAAGTCATTCATTGCATCATTGCATTCAGTGCCTGTACCTAACAACTGGCAGGTAGCTAAGCAAGATCCTAGGTGGTTGAGTGCCATGCAAGAGGAACTTCAGGCCTTGAAGAAGAATGACACATGGGAGTTGGTACCTTTGCCAGCTGGGAAGCGTGCTGTTGGATGTAAGTGGGTGTATACGGTTAAGCAAACTCCAGAGGGCAAGATCGACAGATACAAGGCCAGATTGGTTGCTAAAGGCTATAGCCAAACGTATGGCATCGACTATGATGAAACATTTGCTCCAGTGGCAAAGATGAGCACCGTTAGAGTGTTGGTGTCATGTGCTGCCAACTTCAATTGGCCACTACATCAGCTAGATGTCAAGAATGCATTTTTGCATGGAGATCTCCAAGAGGAGGTGTATATGGAGATTCCACCAGGCTTCGCTACTTCTCAAGCAGTTGGGAAGGTATGCAAGTTGAAGAAGTCTTTGTATGGGTTAAAACAGTCTCCGAGGGCATGGTTTGACAGATTCAGGTTGGCAGTCTGTGGTATGGGGTACAAGCAGTGCAATGGGGATCATACTATGTTTTACATACACTCCAAAACTCGTATCACTATCCTAGCGGTCTATGTTGATGATATTGTAATCACTGGAGATGATGCTGAGGAAATCCTACGGTTGAAGAAGAAACTGGGAGAAGAATTTGAAGTTAAAGATCTGGGGCAGTTGAAGTACTTCCTCGGGATTGAAATTGCAAGGTCGCGAAAGGGGATAGTGCTTTCTCAGCGGAAGTATGCTCTGGATCTTCTCTCAGAGACAGGGATGTTGGGTTGCAGAGTTGCATCCACTCCCATCGAGCAGAATCATAAGATGTGTGCCGAGGGTGGTGATCCGGTGAGTAAAGAGCAATATCAAAGATTGGTTGGACGGCTTATATATCTATGCCATACGAGACCTGATATTACTCATGCAGTGAGTGTGGTGAGTAGATATATGCATGATCCCAGAGAGCAGCATATGGAGGCAGTTCGTAGAATTCTCAGGTATATTAAAGGAAGTCCAGGAAAAGGGTTATGGTTCAGGAGATCTGGACATCTGAGAATTGAAGGCTATTGTGATGCTGATTGGGCAGGTTGTATGGATGATCGTAGGTCCACTACAGGCTATTGTGTATTTGTTGGAGGCAATCTCGTATCTTGGCGTAGCAAGAAGCAAGATGTGGTGGCTAGGTCTACAGCTGAGGCCGAGTACAGGGCTATGGCAGTTAGTCTGTGTGAGTTGATGTGGGTGAGAAACATGTTATCTGAGCTGCGCTTGTTTAGAGGAGACTCTCTACAACTTTGGTGTGACAACAAATCAGCAATTAATATTGCAAACAATCCAGTTAGCTGATTGTTTAACAAAAGGATCAGGTTCTAGAGAGTATGATATATTTTGTAACAAGATGGGGATGATTGATATCTATCGCCCATCTTGAGGGGGAGTGTTGAGTTATTTATATAGATTAAGTTAATTAGTTAATGTTGTAAGGACTTATTTGTAAGAGTGAATTAATATAAAAGAGAAGGCTAACCCTAAATTTACTCCCAAATTGTCTACATGATCTAATTAGCATATTAATACTCTGATCAAATTATTTTCTTTTGATACCCTGGTGTAGGTTCAGTTTCTCCACTCTGTTTTTCGCCCACAGTAAGTGAACTCTCTTGCCTCACTTCAATAGACTTCCCCAATTAGTATAATTAGTACCCTCCTCAGGCTGGTAACAAGTCCATCTTTTATTTTATTTTATTTTTTTGCAGAAGAAAACACCATAAGCACACTTGGACGTGTTGTGCTCATAATATGGTTATTTGTGGTGCTTATAATCCAATCCAGTTATACTGCGAGCTTAACCTCGATCTTGACTGTCCAACAGATCTCAACCCCAATCCATGGAATTGATGACCTTCGAAGGACTGATGACCCAATCGGGTTCCAGGTGATGAACATTATAGAAATTAGATTACATATATGCGTAATTTAAACTTGAATAAGAAATCAAAGTACTAAATATCCCTGCAAATATCCTACCATTGATGCCGAAGTAATAAGAGGATTGCATGCTGTTGTCGGCCTTTCTCGAGACAAGTGAAAACTTTGGTATAATTTAGGGTTAACATACCATATATATGAACTGTCGACCTAGACATAATGATGTATTTACCTATCCATAAAAACATTCAAATTATGTGTTAATCTAGATTGAACTCAAGTATTAGATCAGATAAATGCTAACCTAGTCACAGTCAATTGTCTACTTGCCAGTGAGCCTGCAACCGATGAAGAATATATTTGCATAAAATCCACATCTGAAAATTTATTACTCTCTTTACATAACAGGTCGGATCATTTATGGAAAACTATCTCGTAGAGGAGTTAGGATTTTCGCGATCGAGACTGAAGCCATTGGGTACAAGGCAAGCTTACGCAAAAGCTCTTGAGCTGGGCCCACATCATGGTGGAGTTGCAGCTATAATCGACGAACGGCCATACGTCGACATTTTCCTGTCAAAACAGTGCAACTTTACGATTGTAGGGTCTGAATTCACAAAAAGCGGCTGGGGCTTTGTATGTTTCTTTTTTACATAAATCAATTTTTCTTAAGTTTGAACCAGTATCTAAATAGGAGTATGGTGATCACTACGGTACTATGCATAGCGCAAATTGGTCCGTACTTTGGATTAATATATTTGTTTTCAGAGTCTAAATAGTCGATCTGAATCATTCATCGTGATCTTCATATAAAAATGTACTTGCTGACTAAATTTTACATTTTTTAGAATCTTTTTACTATTTGTTTAGATAGGTAGAAAATCACTTGATCAAAAGAAATAGGAAAAAAATAGTAAAAGAAAGTAAGAAAATTCTAAAAAATGTAAAATTTGATCTACAAGTACATTTTTCATATGGTGATCATGTTGAACAGTTCAGATTGACTATTTGAACTTTGTAAACAAAGATATTGATTCATAGTAGGGACCAATGTGCGCTGTGCACGGTGCCATAGCCTCACTCAACTGTAGCTTTTCTGTCCCCTCTTTACCTTTTCTACTTCACAGTTTCACACTACTTTTGTCAGATCTTTTTGAATCTCAGCTATGCTTTAGTTTTTTTTCTTTTGCCTCCCCTTGGTCACTATTGAATTCGCATCCCCTGAGAAATCTCAAACTTTGAGTTGATCCGTGGAAAATCTGGACCGTTCAAATCCTTTCTGCACAAATCTAAAAATACAATAATATTAGCCCCTGCATTCTGAATAGGTACCAGAAATTATTTTGCCCGGCTTTAGATAAACTGAAAATTTGAGATATCTCATAGGATACGGACTCGGTCACTATCAGCACTTCATTTTTGTTATTAGGTTCCTTAAAGCTACTATAAGTTTCTTTCTTTCCTTTTCCTCTTTTGTTGCTTCCAATGTTCAGTTCACGGTAAGTTTCAAAACTTAACCTGATGGGCAATATTTGCAAGAGGCCCTTAGTTTTTATGAGTTACACCCTATTATCGTAGAATTAAAAATTGACCCCTTCAGTTGCTTTCTGTTGCAGTCCAGTTTAACTTGGGCAATCTTGGATTGTTTTTCATCTTCTCTCTATACCTCAGTTAACAGCAAGTATTGGATAGGAAGTTACAGCAGGGTTTTACGAGTTTTTCTGGGAATTTCTTAAAGAAGAGGGGCTTTTTGAAAATTCCAGCTTAAGAGTCTTTCTGCAATTTTGATGTGTGAGGGGATTTATTTGAGAATTTAAAAGAAACTCTGGTACCATGTTGAATTTTGAGAGGAAAAGAACTATTTATAAGTAAAATATTTCCTATTTATATGATTTGCTAATTGATACTATTAAAGGCTACAGCTATATTTGCTAATTAATACTATTACATTGATCTCTAATTGATACTTCATCTTCTTTTAACTCACATAATTTGGTCTGTAAATATTTTAGGCTTTCCCGCGAGATTCCGAGCTAGCAGTAGACCTCTCGACAGCAATTCTGAAACTGTCAGAGAATGGGGACCTCCAAAGGATCCACAACAAGTGGTTCACCCGACCCCCCTGCAGTACCCAAATCGACCTGCTCGAAGCGAACCGACTCGAATTCAACAGCTTCTCTGGACTCTTTCTAATCTGTGGCATTGCATGTTTAATTGCTCTGGCAATATATTTTATCACTTTATTGCTACAATTCTACAAACATGCACAAGAGAACGAACCGGACTCATCCAGGTCAGTGAACTCAAGCCTCAGTACACCGAAGCGCAGCCTTCAGGCGTTTCTTTCATTTGTGGATACCAAGGATGAATCGGTGACCGGTGGATCGAGAAAGTCACAAGCCGATGCATCGACTAACGGGCATGATATCGAAAGCTAAAAAAAAGTTCGAAATTGCAATGCAAAATGGGAAAGAAAATTGAAAAAAATTTAGTTTGTAAGGTCTTTAGGATAGTATGTTTTGCCAGCTAAGCCTTAAAAGCATATTATAATTTTGTTATTTATTGGGATAATTGTGCATAATTGAAAGAGTTGAGGCAATGAGGCATGTAGTATAGCCTGTCTATATATATATTTTAGCGTAGAAGGCAATCTCTAAATCTATTTTAGAGGAACTGGCAACATATGTACAATGTAGTAGTACATATAGTTTAGTTTATATTTTTTAGAGGAACTGGCAATATATGTAGTGATATCTAATCAAAATTAGGTTATCTGTACTCGGAATCCCCTGGTTTTTGTTTTAAAACATTTCTTCATTGATTGCATGACCTTGTTATTTCTGTTACTGGTCTTAACTTCATTTCACAGTATCATCTACTGAGAAACATTGCACGTCGAGAGTTCAAATTTATATGTTTACAATTTATACAAAAATTAAACAAATGGAGCTATTTCCAAAATATTTGTATGATAATATATTCACATTTTTATTATTAGAAAATATATTCTTTATTAATTTTTTATTTATTCTGACTACAAATTGCTGATGATTCTGTATGTTGAGTTGCCCTTCAGGCTATCGAGAGATCCCTTTTGAAAGTTCATTTTTCGAGCTTCATTCTCCCAAAAAAAAAAAAATGTATTGAAGAAGGAATTTAAATTTTAAATTAAGACATATACTATTAAATAAAATTCAACATAAAAAATAAAAATAAATAATAAATGATTGAATGTGGTAATCTCACAGTAGTCATTTATTAGTAAAAATTTAACTATTTCAGCCATATAATATATTTGATGATAATTAATGGTTAATTTGACGACAACTAATGATTTTAGGGTTAGAATTCGATGACATGATATGTTTTAGGGATCTTGAAATTTAACCATTTTTTTAGCAAGTATCAATTTTGCTTTAGCACAATGTTATCAGAACCAGACTAAAAGTTGACCCGGTAAAGCTTCGGATCAACGGTTTACTGGTCAGACTAGTGGATCAACTAGTTCAACAGTTGATTTTTTTTATATGTATATATTTAGAGATATAAGTATTATAATAAAAAAAACATGTTTTCATATAGTGAAAATTCACACATACATATTAAATAATGTAATATAAAAATAAATTTATGAATTAATTAAAAGTTTCTCCCATAAATATAATAAAACTACTCAGTTTATCAACAAATGACAAAATGATTTTTTTAGAGAGAGAAACATATAACATTCCAATATTTTAAATTTTTGTACGATAAGTTTACTAAAATATTAAAGATATATAAATTTAGGACTTTCAATACCAAGTACCGCAAAAATATAAATATATAGATAAGTTCAAGTTCTTCAATAAACAAATTGGATTTTCCGTGACAAATTTCATAAAAATGTTAACAATAAGATAATAGCAAATATTGTTTCAAAGTGTGTATATACACATTATTATTTGTATATGACTAATTGTGGTGTATATAATATTTGATTTTGTTATAATATCTAAAATAATAGGGTATTCTATAAAAGTTATATTAGATGAGAAAAAAATATGCATTTTTTTTCTCCTGACATGTGACTAAAAGTGACGCATCTAGACTCATTGCTCTAGAGCACATGTGATCTGGTCTTTTTGCATATGTGGTGCACTGGTCCGGTTTTTTAGATAAAAACGGCCGGTTTAATTGAAAATATCCGGTTTCATTGCACATCCGATTCTAACAACAAATAAAACTGGAAACACGTCCGATTCCGGTTTATTTCAGCCGGACCGCCAGGTCTAGTCCGGTTCTGACAACAGTGCTTTAGCAGCTTGTTAATAAGGTATAGAGGAACTTAATATATATATATATATATATATATATATATATATATAGAGAGAGAGAGAGAGAGAGAGAGAGAGAGTGTGGCTAAGATCAAAGTGGTATGACCAAGGCCTTTGGTGCTACCAAGTCGTTTTTGGATTTTCAAAGTCCAAACGGTCGATCTAAACCGTTAGATGTGATCTCTATATTAAAATCTGCTTGGAGACCAAATTTTACATTTTTCGGAATTTTTTTACTATTTTTTAAGTCACTTTGAAAATTGCTGATCACATGGTCCAGAATTTGGTTGCACTGTTTTTACTGTTCATCCGGATCTGCCATTTTCAAAGTGGCTTAAAAAATAGTAAAAAAATTCCAAAAAATATAAAATTTGGTCTCCAAGCAAATTTTAATATAGATTGAACATCTAACGGTTTGAATCGACTATTTGAACTTTAAAATTACAAAAACTAATTGGTAGCACCAAGACCTTGGTCATACCACTTTGACCTTAGCCACTATCTCTCTATATATATATATATACAATTTTGAAACACATTAGCTCTATCTTTTTTTATTATTATTATTAACACCTTGTGCCAAAAATATTGTCAAGCTAATGAACTTGATATTTCTACCTCTGCTACGATGGGTTGCACCACAACTTGAATTAAACAAATCACTTGCTCTGTGCTAGAACTAGATATACACTGCATTTACATATCACTATCAGAGTTCATTCAATCTTTGATCAATTCTACATCAATAAACATCAAAGAACTACTTTTATTTTGCCAATTGACATTTCTAACACGTGTTGTTCTCCTTTTTTTGTAATATAATTAACTCTTTATAATTAGATTTATATTCAACTAAAATTATTTTTTGAATTTCGTTCTGAAAATAAAAATACATATAAGAAATAGGATTTAATTTGTAAATTGAGATATATACTATAAAAAATAATGCAACATAAAAATATATAAAATTTTAGAAAGTCTCCTTTAATGCATCTCTCCTCTTTTTTTTTCTGGTTCCTTTTTGGAGCACTGCTAATTGTGAAGTACATTCTTAATAAAACCTAATATTCTGTATAATAAGTATTTCCTATTAAATCCAAAATATTATGCCCTAATTTATTGGTGATAACTCCTTCTTGACAATTCAAAATACTTAACAAAGTAGAACAGAGTAAAATAATTTTAGCCGCACTCAAGGTAAACTGATTTGTCATCAACATACGAAGCATTACAAAAATTTATATTCGTGAATTATAAATTTATAATCAATGTAGACATCGGATTCTCTCATAAAAGTTGGTACAATTGTTCCATTTAAGAAAAAAAAAAATCTGAAGTAGATCTAGGTCAAAATCCACATGAAGACAGTTGACCAGACAGTGAACGCCAACGCTGCCACCCCGTAGGTCCAGAGGAGGATGACAGAGCACTCTTCCTGGCCCACCTCGAATAGTTGCGTCATTGTACCTGTTTTGTAGTACCACTGTTAGTTCATATCAACGTTTTAAAATGCGGATGCGGTATGCAGAAGTCCACTGCATACCGCATACCGTATATACGGATATGCGGATTTTTATGCGGATTTTAAAATGAGAATTAATATATATATAAACAAGTATGCGGTAATATACGGTAATATGCGGTAATATGCAGTATGCGGTAATATGCAGCCGAATATGCGGTAAAAATATGCAGTAAAAATATGCGACCGAATATGCGGAACCGCATATTAATTTTCTATGTTGTTGCCAACCGCATATGCATATGTGACCACATGAACCGCATTTTGTTACACTGGTTTCTATAATGGATTTATAATAGAGTGTGAGGGGGTGGTATGATGTTTGATTGAAACCGTCCCAGTTGTGTGCACATGATCGACGTAATTTTTTAAATTTTCAGCACGAATTTTGATGTAAATTGAACTGTCCTGATTTGACATCGGATTAAATTCGGCCTGATGTCCATCGTAGTGCCTCCAATTCCTTATAATGGAGGGGGACGGTTTGATAAGCATTGGATCAAATTTGGTCTGATGACCGTACGAAACTGTGTGATCCACATCAAAGTTCATGTACACTTGACCTGGCACCAGACTAAATTTGATTTGATGCTTATAATAGTCCAAAATCTTTTCATTGGGCTTTCTTTCGGGCTTATTGGGCCTTTAATTGTTTAGATGCTTTTGTTAACGTGTAGATGACAAAAGTCACAAAACTACCTTAATTGCCGACATTTTTATTAATATCCAAAGTTAATTAGAAATTAATATTTATGTCCAGAATTTCCGACTTTCGTCAAAAATACAAGGTTTACTCTTTTTTTTTTTTTTGGAGACATTATGAAGAGCAAAATAATGAAATATAACACTGAAAATTTGAATTTTTTGTTTAAATTATTTGTTAGATTACTTTTTTTTATTTATAATTAGCATATTTATACTAAAATACACTGATTACTTGAAATTATGTTGAATTACACTAAATTACGTTAAATTACGCTAAATTACAATAACTTCACTAATTATGTTGAAATATGATAAATTATGCTACAGTAGACTGATTTTGTGCCATCTTTCATGAATAATAAAAAATAGTAAAAAAATTCCGAAAATAGTAAAAATCGATATTCTACAAGTTCATTATGTAACTAATTTACTGAGCTACTTAGATTGAATAATAGAAATAAAAATCTTAATCGGAAACTTCAACTCAAGTTTTGAGGCTCTTCCCTTTTTTTTGGCAATTCTGAATTTCAAAAATTTACAAAGCATCAACGACTCATGCGTCTTTTCGCAAGCTTTCCGAAAAGTGGTCATTTGCTGAAATCGGACACTCGAGCGCCATTTTATGACCGTTTGAAATTTCATTGTCTTTTTCACCGTTTCAGTGAAGATATTGTCCATATTCATATGTAATTTAGCGTAATTTATCGTATTTTAGCATAATGTAATGTAATTTAGTGTAATTTAACTTAATATAGTGTAATTCAACATAATTTCAAGTAATTTATCGTATTTTAGTATAAATATGCTAATTATATATGAAAAAAGTAATCTATCAAATAATTTAAACAAAAAAAATTCAAATTTTTAGTGTTAGATTTCATTATCTTGCTCTTCATAGTGTCTCTAAAAAAAAAAATAAATAAACCGGTCATTTTATGGCCGGTTTAGGCATTTTTGGCGAAACTCCAGAATTCTGGGAATAAATATTAATTTCTATTAAACTTTGGATATTAATAAAATTGTCGGCCTTAATTGTACAGTTTATTTTTGTTCATTTAACTAATTTAATTAAGAAAAATTTGATGAACAAAACTCCAAGTATACACTTGTTGTTTCTGACTAAGCTATTCATAAAGATAAAGGAGAATGGTGATTACAGGAATTTGATTTGGGATTTGATCTCACAGGCTGGAGTTGAACCAATAAAGCTATATCAAAAAGACAGAGACTTCTAAAATTGTTGTTTCTGACTATATTTTTATGTTCATATCCATTGAACGGTCAGATTTCTTGTTGAAACTTGAATAAAATGAAGTTTTGAGAGCCTAGTTTGGTGCTCTTATAAAATGTAATAAGGGACCTAACTCACCCATTTTTTTTGTATGCATTAAAAAATTATAAATTAAATAGTGACATTACTTTGGGAATATGTTGATGAATAGCATCATTACGGCCAACCTGACAGCAATGATTCATCCCAACCCAATTTTTTTTTTTTTCAGACAGGTACTATTCATTCAGTCCTATTTTTATTTTTCCAGACCGGAATGAAATAATTCATTGCAACCGTGCTATTTTTCAACATATTCCCAAAGTGATACCACTGATTTAATATTAAAAATTTTAATACTATGAATAAAAATTGGTTACTAGCCGTAGCATATGTATACAGAGCATCTTACCTAGGCTCATGCCTGGTGGTACAATAAACTGTATCAGCAGTACATATTGAAAAAGTGGAGATTGCGGTACGAGGCCTAGCTTTGCTGCAGAGAGTACTGTACCGATACCGATGATCGGAAGGACCACATAACGCACTAATACAATTGCCAAGATTGCTGATGGCTTCACTTCTATTTTTCTTAATCCTATAATCAATTAATAAATGAAGAATGAGAAAAAAAAATTATGAATAAACTGATCAATGATTTAAATAATGTGCTTTGCTGCACTATGAATACCTCTAATTAGATTTCCTCCTAGTATGAGAGTAACACAAGGTATGGCAGCATTTCTGCATCAATAAATTTGCACAAAGTCAGATTATATTTTATTTTTCTAATTTTTCTTCATATTTACAAATAAGATTGATGAAGAATGGTACAAAAGTATAGATTTTTTTTAGAAATAAAAAATTTAATCCTTTGGAAAAGGAAATGATTTTTTTTTTTTTGGAAAATAAATAAAATCGCACCAATGGTATGGTTCCGCCAAGTGCAGATTTGGTGCGTTTCCATTATTTTTCAGACGCTAAATTACATCTTGATCATAGATTTATTAAAATATTATTGGGACCGCACCATTGAATCTATTTTTTGAATAAAAAAAACAATCAACCCCTTTTCCGAAGATTTATATAATTTTTAATTACAAAAAAAGGTATACATACCCAAGGAGTACAATTGAATCTTGAATTGGCCCAAGTATAGCAGCTTCTCCTACCAGAAGCTGTTTTAGCCAAGGAACTGCACCAGTTACAAGTCCCAGTACCTGCATCTCTCAGTAACAGTATACCTGTTATGTTACTGGCATTTCACTGTAAAATAAAAAAAAAAACTAAGTTTATAAACTTGAAAATGCATCTGTACCAGAGCTACCATCGGTGGGGTTAATAAGACTTCCTTCAATGGATCGATTGTTTCTTTCACAATTTCTCGAAATCTTCGGTAGATTTCCGACATCTCAGATGTCTTGTCAGATCGTAAAACAAGCGGAACACTCTGTATCAAGATAATCCAACAATTGTTGAACTAATTAATCCTCATCTTAGAAAAATAAATAATTTCTTTGTTCAGTGAGGCTATGGTAATATGCATATTACACGGTGGACTGTGCTATGGACATATATCCATTTTTAAAGTCCAAACAATCGATCTAAACTGTTTAACGTGATCTTCTTATGAAAATGTACTTGCAGACCAAATTTTACTTTGTTTATAATTTATTTACTATTATTTTAGATAGGTAGAAAATCACTTGATTTGAAAATTCTGAACCATTCAAAAGTAGTGATTTTATACCTATTTAAACAAATAGGAAAAAAATTCTAAAAAATGTAAAATTGTTCTGTGAGTACATTTCATATGAGATCATGTTTAACATTGATTGTTTAAACTTTGAAAATAAAGAAATGAGTCCATAACACATGTCCATCCATAATATGTTTATTATTATAGCCTCATTGGTTTTATCTATAATATTGAAAGTTGAAACTCAACACTCACCATTTCACATTTATCTCTATTCAAGGAGCTCGAAGAGAGAAGCAAAGCCTCCTCAATGCAACTGCCATCCTCATTTTGATCTAAATTTTCATCAGTTTTCTCTGGTAAACTAGCATCAGGTCGAGTTGTTTGAAATGACATAGCTGATTTTCTCATGATATGGTAAGAGAATGTCCATATGTAGAAACCCCCAAGCTATATCAGTGTAAAAAGAATTAACATCTTCCATTTATTTACTTGTCCATTTATTTCTTGATAAGAATGTAGCTAATAACAATGTATTTATATTTGTCATTTTAGAGTGCGGCTGCGGTACTATGCATAGCACATATTAGTTCATACTATGGATCAATATCTTTATTTTTAAAGTTCAATCAGTCGATCTGAACCATTTAACATGATCTGAAAATGTACTCGTGAATCAAATTTTACATTTTTTGAAAAAAGAAAATTTACTAATTTTTGAAGTAGGTAGAAATCACTTGATCTAATTAAAGATTCTTAATCATTCAAAAACAGTAATTTTCAACCTATTTAAAAAAATAGTAAAACAATTCTAAAAAATGTAAAATTTAGTCTGCATGTACATTTACATATGAAATCATGTTGAAAAGTTCAGATCGACTATATGAGCCTTCAAAACGAAGATATAGATTCATAGTACGGACTAATCTGCGCTATGCATAGTAACATAGCCTCACTCTATAATAACTTGTACATTTATTTGTTGATCAGAATGTAGGCTCAGAATAAATTATTTAAATTTGTCAACAATATTAGTTCCAAATGAAATGTCAAGTATTGAAATATCACTTACTGCATGAGAGAAGCATGCATAAGCAAGCCCATTTATATAACATGTACTCGAGTCTCCGAATGGGTTATCTTTCTCATTGCACAATGCCGGTACTACCATCAACGGCAAGTACCCAAAGTTACCTGCAAGTGGTTTTACAGGATAACCAAACTTAAGGAGAAAAGCTGTTGAAATTAACAAATAGAGGCACTTGGGATGTAAAATAGTTACGCCATGATTGGATAAGTCACGACATAGCACAACACCTGTGTCGGACACGTCTTGTGAATGTGCCGTAACCATTCACGTGACGTGACCATCCTTTAAAAAATTAGCACGGCACAACACGTCACGTGAACTGATCTGGTCACGACACGGCACGCAGTCACGGGAGTTACGCGTGATTAAACCGTTAGATCTTGATCGAATAGTGAATTTACTTATGAAAAAATAGTTAAAAGTGAGCAAACGTAACCGGTCATGGCAGGACTAGAGTACCGTGACCGTTCCTTCGAATTTGATCACAACGCGACACTTAAATCTGACTTGGTCACGGCATGGCACAACTAGGGACGTACTTACATGCCCCCACTAATTATTTGAAGAAAATGCTCATCCTGTCTTATATGAAGCTTATTTAAGCCAGCTACTTGGTTGTACTTTTTTTGAAGGTTTACTTAGTTGTACTTAACTGAAGGCATAACAAAATAGTCTTAGAATCAGAGCGGTACTGTCCAGCAACTAGTACCAGTTGGTGTGATGATTATTGTCTTACCTGTTGCACAAGTTGCAACAATGAGGCCTTTGATATTGCTTCTTGGCCTCAATATTTTCACTGCAATCCATCCAAGAAATGCTCCCACAAATACTATAATTCCAAGATTTACCACCATAAACCACCTTAACAGATTAAGAACCAGAGAATGTATAAGTTCATCTAGAAAATACAATACATCATTTTATAACTACGGAAATAAATGCAGTTGCAACTTAATAAGTTACCAGGATATTAGATCTGTAATTGTGACCGACTTCACCAGGGCTGTGAAACCAAGCGCCGGTGCAAATACAACAAAGACCATCTAAAATAATAAAAATGTTGTTATCTTACTTGCTAAAATAGCACCTAGCTAGAAAGAGGTAAAAAGTTAAAAATATTTATATACCTTGTTCATGTTTGTCAGAACTTCGTTCGTAAGAATATTTATCCGTGAAGACGCGAGCAATGATCCGAGAAGGCATATGATTAGTACTTGCAATACTGGCATGGAAGCAACCTTGAACAAAGACCAAAACTCCATTTTGATATTTCTCTTACTATTTTACTTCTTTTTTTTCTTTGATTATTTCTTCAGATGCAACTGCAGCTAGTGTAGTAGAAATTTCTTAGTTCTTGATACTGAGCACTATATATATTAGGAGATCTCTGTTTGTATTAGGGGCGGTTGATTTGTCACCATACAAATTTAATTAAATTATTACCTACTTTTCCTCAGTGGCAACTCAAATTAGTTTTGAGAGAAGGGGATCTAAAATTGGAAAATATCCTCTTAAAATATTACTATATGTCATGTGATGATGATGTAACTTCTTAGATTGGAATAAGGTTCATTAATAATGTCTCAATTGGTGTTGATCTTAGAAACAATTCTCTAATTAGGTCCAAAAAAATTGTAAAATAAAAATTGGTTTTTCTAGGCAAGGAGACAGATATGCCAGGGCTCAAGTTCAGGAGAATGGAATTATATGCACTGAGATACTGGCATGAAGTTAGGAGAAAGACATGATGAAGTGTTTTAATTTCTTGAATCTTTAAATTTTTTCCAGTTATTGTTTTAGTCTGTTTGGTAATTTTATTTTGTGGGACTCAAAACTTTTGAGTTCTATTATTTGCAATTCTTTTTTGTGTATCAGTACATCATCACATGTCTTAGTTCAAGATATGAACATGTATTTTACCAACTCCAATATATAAATGAGGACTAGATCCTCATTTTACCTCAAAAAAAAAAAAAGGTTGTGATATTGTAAAACTTGCTAGTATCAAATCTTCTCATAAATTATAAAACATACTCAACCTCATCATTTTTAGCGCATAGTAACATATTTGTCACATATATAGATCACATGCATAATATCAACTTTTATGTTTATGATTAAAATTGTCAAATTCGGACATTATTCTCAATGTATATACAATTATAAACCTTTTGAGTGAGGCTAAGGTAATATGCATATTACGGATCAAATCATGCTATGGATCCATATCTATATTTTCGAATCAAATAGTCAATTGAAGCGTTAAACATGATCTATATATGAAAATGTACTTGAAAACCAAATTTTGTGATCTTTTTTTTTTACTATTTTTTAAATAGATGAAAATTACTACTTTCAGATAGTCCAAAGATTTTAATCAAAGGATATTCTATCTATCTAAAAGGTAGTAAAAAAAATTTCTAAGAAATGTAAATTTTATCTTCAAGTACATTTTTATACCGAAAATAATGTTTAACAGTTGGGATTAAATATTTGAATTTTAAAAATAAAGATGTGAATCCATAACACATATCAATTCGTAATATGCATATTATCATTTTCTCTCTTTTAAATTTAAATTCTCATTTCCTAATATAACATTTTTTTTAAAACCTAATATAACATTGTCGAGTAGGCATTTCTCCTAATCAACACAAGATATCGTTGGTGAATATACACGTAATATGCAAGCACATTTTATTTAGATAATCATGTTGAACGGTTTGAATCGACGATTTGGACTTTGAAAATGAAAAAAAATGGTTGTTGTAACTTGATCCCTCCTCATATATATATATATATATATATATATATAGAGTCCGGCTAAATTGCTGCCGGCAGCATTCTGGATAGCTGCTGCCGGAGGCATTTCGGTCATTTCCGGTGTTCAAACAACAAATCTTTTTATACAGATATTCAATCTATATTAAAATCTACTTGGAGACCAAATTTTACATTTTTTGGAATTTTTTAGCTATTTATTAGGCCACTTTGAAATTGGCTGATCCGGGTGAACAGTGCAACAAAATTCTGGACCATGTGATCTGGAATTTTCAAAGTGGCTTAATAAATAGTAAACAAATTCCAAAAAATGTAAAATTTAGTCTCCAAGTAGATTTTAATATTTAGAACACGTTGAACGGTTCGGATTTGTTGTTTGAACACCGGAAATGACCGAAATGCCCCCGGCAGCAGCTGTCCAGAATGCTGCCGGCAGCAATTTAGCCGGACTCTATATATATATATATATATATATATTTGTCTTGTCAAACTTTCAAAAAATAAAATGTTTGTGTTATATATTTGTAAAATACTGGATAGAAAAATATTCTAACAAAACTTTGTTTGGTTGGTCAATTATAATACAACACCTTCAAGTTGACATTACAAGCCAGGGGACCAAATCAAATGCTAAAATTAAGTAATGAGTATCCCTTACGGTACGGAGATTCATGTTTAAAAAACAATTCGATGTCTATTTATATAATATAGAAAAGTCGGTTTTGAGATTCATGTCAGATTAAAATAAAACGACTCAGAGAAGTATCACTCAAAATCAAGGAGAAAAGAATAAAATTCAGTTTTGGGTTTCTCTTATCTTTTAAAGTTTTATACGCAGCACGCTGGATTTTAAATTTGCGTCTTGAATGAGGCGCTTTTATTCGTCAGGCTTGGTTTTATCTAAATTATTTGATTTAAATCACATCATTCGAATTGGAATCTCATGGGTGGCTCGAGTAAAAAATAAATTATAAATGTATTTTTTATTATATAGATAAAGCAAGCACAATTCAGATGTCGTTAATTGTCCACTGAAAGATTTATTAATTTCAATGGTTTTAGAACCCTTGAAGATTTTAAATTAGTTAATGGAGTATCAAATAATTTTTAAATTATGCAAAATTTAATACAAATTAATTTGTAGAGAACTGGTCTAAAGTTTTAATTTTGAAGGATATAAGGCTATTTTTGTCTTAAAAAAATGATCACCAGTGCTACACGTCATCAAAATTTCTTTCTTCTAGTATTTTTTTATTTGCTTAATTTGGTTAATATCCAAAAAATTATCAATGAATGTACTATAATGGAATGCACATTAATATTAGTATATTTTGTTAGGTGTAGAAGGTGCCGAAATTTTTATTTCTACCCTAAAAAAAAATCAAATCACCTCAGATTCTAGAAAATTTGATATTTACCCAGGCCGCACAATACCACTGCGGCCCCAAAGACTGGAGCTGCCATATACCATGCAGCCCCAGTCTAGAGGCCTTCAAATAGATATGTGTTATGTGGCCCTCTATCTTTGTTATTTTGATTTTTTTTCTGAACTGTTATATCATAAATGTTTGCGGCTTCATTAATAATTCCTCCAAATGGTATGATATGGTTCTTTGGTCTTGTGCCATTTATCAAAAAAAAAATAACAAAGATAGAGGGCTGAGAATTATTTGGAGACTTTTAAACTGGGGCCGCAGCGGCATACGGCGGCTTCTAATTTTTAGGACCGCAGAACGGTTTGGCGACCTGATTATTTCTCAAATTATTCAAAATATGAGATGATTTGGTTTATTTTTTTTAGAGTAGAAATAAAAATTTCGGTAGAAGGTGACTTAAAGGCCGGTTCTGTGATGTGATTAAAAAAAATTTGGTTGAGGTCAAAGAGCGGTCTAATTATTGATGTATTGGGTTTGCATCTGAGTCTCAGCTGTCAGAATCCAATGACATATAATTTAGATTATAGTATCCTATAGTCAATCAAAGAATAATTTATTTGCAGGTGGCATCAGCTAAAGTGGATTATCAGATTTAGAAGCTTTTTACGGGATTTTTTTTAAAAACCATAATTAAAATAATCAAATTTAAATAAACAACATAATTGCGGCTGGATTTATAAAAACCATCAATACCGAAATGCCAATTCGGTCCGACCGTATTTTTTTTCTCCGGACCAAATTGGCATTTCGGTCCCCCCTCATTTTGAACTGTTGCGCAGCCGACGCCACATAAAATCCAACAAAGAGTCTAGACCGAATTGGCATTTCGGTCCGGAGGGAAATTTTGGCCGGACCGAGATGGCAACTCGGTCCCATTCTTTTTTTTACTCTGGCTACCTTTCTCCATTCTTCCTTCTTCCTTCTTCCTTCTTCCTTCTTCCCTTACCCAAGGCTTCTTCCTCTTCTCCTACCCGAGACCAAACAAAAAAAACTAAATTTTAACCCCCTCAAATCTTCGTCATTTTTTATTCTAATCACATATTTGAGTATAGTTTTGAGAGAAGAACAAGAAAAGCTTCAAATCTACAAGTTTCATTGGGTATGTGGTTAAATTTTTTATTTGAAAAAAATATCCGAATTTTATAATTTTTTTCTAGAATTATTTAGTTTAGTTATAGAATAAATTAGTTTTTTGTAGTGTATTGTAGTGTAATTTCATGTATTATAGTGTGAATTTTTAATTTGGAAAAAAATCCGAATTTTAATTTTTTTTGTAAAATTATTTAGTTTAGTTTGTATGTAGGGTAAATTAGTTTTTTTTAGTGTATTGTAGTGTAAATTTAGTGTATTATAGTGTATTGTATTGTAAATTAGTTTATTTTAGTGTTATTTATTTAGTGATTGTAGTGTATTTTAATGTATTGTAGTATAAATAAATTGTATAAATAGTTAAAGTAATTAGAGTAATTTAGAGTAATTTAGTGTAAATAAATTGTAAATAAATTTAGTGTAAATAAATTTAAGTGTGAATAAATATTTAGTGTAAATAAATTGTATATAAATTGTATAATTTTTTAGTGCAAATAAATTTAGTGTGAATAAATATTTAGTGTAAGTAAGTTGTATAAAAATTGTATAAATATTTAGTGTAAATAAATTTTATAAATATTTAGAGTAATTTAGTGTATAAATTTATTGTATCTAGTGTTTAGTAATTGTATAATGATTTGGTTTGCATGTAAAGTAATCTTGGTCATAGTTTTTTTTTTTAATAAATGTAGAATAATTTAGGCTTTTTTTAGTGTAATTTAGGCTTTTTGTAGTATAATTTAACTAATTGTAGGTTTTTTTAATTTTGTATGTAGAGTAAATTAGCTAAAGGAATTTTTGATTTGTTAACCAATTGGAGTTTTTTTATGTTGTAATTTTATTTATATTGTAGTGCAAAATGACTGCTGAACAACCCTTGTTGCAATTGCCTCCTGATCAACACAAGATATCGTTGGTGAATACAACGGTATTTGTTTAATATCGGATTGGATTTAAATTTCAAAATAAACTTGGAAGTTTAAATTAATTTTTGTTCTTTACATTATTTTGCATGAAATTATCGTTCCAGCCTGTTCGTTCACTGCGTCCTGGTCCTCGGCAAATGGGCATTCATTACCAGCCTCGGATGAAACAAGGTTTGGTGTATTTAGGCCTGTACCAGATGAAGGATGTGACGCATTGTCAGATTGATAAAGCGTTGATTACTGCGCTCGTCGAGAGGTAGAGGCCCGAGACGAATACTTTTCATCTTCCGGTGGGGGAGTGCACAGTGACACTGGAAGATGTCAGCTGTCTGTGGGGCTTATCTGTTCAAGGTAAAATATTTTTTCTTACTAATTTATACTTTTGTGATTAATTTATATTTAGTGCAGGTAATTTAGTGTAAATAAAATCTATAAAGATTTAGAGTAATTTAGAGTAAATAAATGTAGTGTAAATAAATTTAGTGTAAATAAATGGAGTGTAAATAAATTTAGGAATAAATTAATTTAGGAATAAATAAATTTAGTGTAAATAAATTTAGGAATAAATAAATTTAGTGTAAATAAATATGTAGTGTACATAAATTTAGTTTAAAGAAATTGTATAAATATTTAGAGTAATTTAGTGTAAATAAATCCTATTAATATTTAGTGTAAATAAATTGTATAAATATTTAGAGTAATTTATCTTTTTTTTAGCGTATTGTAGTGTATTAAATTGTATTGTAAATATCGAGTATATGTTTATCTCTAACATCTATGTTTACAGGAAAGGCAATTGTTGGACATTCAGATGATAATTGGTCACTACTGATCGAAGATTGCCTAGTACATGGGGTCTATGACGGCAATGAAGACAGTGATGATGAATTTTTTTATTCAAAGGTGGATGACGGAACAATTAAGAGATCCAAATACCATATGCGCCTAAAATGGTTGAAGGACCACTTTAACGGAAACTTGGCACATGACACTCCCTAGGAGACCGTCGACCGACACACACGGGCATACTGCATGAACTTGTTTGGATCGGTGATGTTTCCCGATGCGAACTCAAGTTCTGTCCCGATCATGTACTTGCAGTTCTTAGAGAATTTGGGACCCCTGGAAGAGGACTACAATTGGGGAGGTGCTGTACTTGCCTGCCTGTATCGTGAGTTGTCTCGGGCTTGCAGAAAGGCAACAGTTTCGATTAATGGTCCATTACTACTGCTGCAGATGTGGTGTTGGACTCGGTTTCCTATAGACCGGCCCAGAGGCATAAACGATTTACCATTTGGCGGCGAAGTCCAATTGGAGAGGATGGCTTTTGGCGCAAGATGGACTATTCCGCATCAATGGGATGGCAACCCTATTAGAGGTACATTTATTTAAATATGTATTTAAATTATATTTCTCAATATAATTTAGTGTTAATTCAATATTTATTTGTAATGTGTTCACAACTTAGGTGTATCGCAATATTGTAACCAGTTTGAGCGTCTGAATGTAAATGTTGTCAACTGGATGTCGTATACGACTTACTATCACCAACAACCTTGGCGCGGGATTAGAGACCGAGATATATTTAGATATCGCATGTGGTTGGTCCATTTATGGGAGTTAGAGATTCATCTTCCTGAGAGGGTTTGCCGGCAGTTCGGATTATTTCAGGTAGTTTCTCCGCATGCTCCACCACCCTTAGTGTATATTGAAGGCATCCGCAGTTATAACCGTGCGAAGAGTTTGTACGAAGACGGATTAAGTGCAGACTGGAGCACTCACTGGGCGGAATTTATCGTTGCAACACCCTGGGCAAATGAAGAGCCGGGACCTTACGATATGGATAGGTACGTTTTTTTTAATTTTGAATTCGGATCCAGTGATGAGTTAATTTATTCTAATTGGTCATTACAGGTATCCCGAGTATATGGATTGGTTCTTCCAGAACGGCATGCCATCGATTTATCCAATGCAAAGCCACCAAGAAATTCTGAGCCAGCCATTGCCACTACCAGAAGTAGAAGTAGACCGTCTCGGGTATGTCTCGGATGCCGAGGTGCAAGCACGTACCGTAAGTATTTTAATTTTAATTTTTAATATATCTGCTCATTTTATTTACGAACTATCTTTCATTTTATTTAACTATTCTATTTTGTTTTGCAGAGATTTCGCCTCTTGAATATGACCGCAAAAGGAATTGCGATGGTGAAGACACCTGGGCAAATGGCTTTTGGACTCCAATTGCTAGAGCATAGTCGTGATTTTTTATCCGATATTGGACATATCGCAATGTTCAAAGCCATGGTCGAGAAAGCCGGACTTCCATTTGACATAAACCACATCGATATCAGCGGTGATATTTCAGACCTGAGAGCGAGGCATGTAGAGGTCCAAGTTCCTCCAACGACTCATGATGATGTTATGCAAGGAATCTACAGCTCGCTTTAATCCATAGTCATAGACGGGCGCAGCCTAGGAGATGATGCGTCGCCATCAGCAGCGGTTTCTACAAGACGCAGGACAAGGCAACCCAACAAATTTAGCCACTCGAAATTTGTTAATCCTAGGGGCAGGGAAAAGATGGATTGATTTATTGTAGTTTTGTTTAGTTTATTTGTTGTACGAGCAGTATTTAATTTACGTCTAATACGTCATTCCTTCTACGCCTCTGACATACCAAATCTCCTTCGTATCTGAAATTCTAAAATTCCGATAACATTAAAAAATAATAATTCACAAAAAATGCAGAAATTCGCCCATATTTAACATTCAGAAAATCAGACATTAGACCGGCAAAACAATTCAGAAATTCGACCGGATTGAAAATTTAATTACGATTAAATGGCTACATGGAATTTTGGGTTCTTTATATGGAAAGAAAGGCGTCGAAGTCTAGTTTTCAGATAATATAACTTGTACATACAGAAATACAACGGTTTGCTACAGTTTTGACGATTTGTCGACGGAGCTCAGAAATCAGAAAAACAGAAAAACTTGAATTCAGAAAATTTTCAATTCAGAAATTCGACCGGATTGAAAATTCAATTACGATTAAATGGCTACATGGAATTTTGGGTTCTTTATATGGAAAGAAAGACGTCGAAGTCTAGTTTTCAGATAATATAACTTGTACATACAGAAATACAACGGTTTGCTACAGTTTTGACGATTTGTCGACGGAGGTCAGAAATCAGAAAAACAGAAAAACTTGAATTCGTATAATTTTCAATTCAGAAATTCCACCGGATTGAAAATTCAATTACGATTAAATGGCTACATGGAATTTTGGGTTCTTTATATGAAAAGAAAGGCGTAGAAGTCTAGTTTTCAGATAATATAACTTGTACATACAGAAATACAACGGTTTGCTACAGTTTTGACGATTTGTCGACGGAGGTCAGAAATCAGAAAAACTTGAATTCGTATAAAATTCAGAAATGGTCTTCCATTTAAAACAAACATAGTCTTATATAAAAAATGGTCTTCCATTACACAATATTCATCGTTCCTTACGTCTCAATAATCTGTTCATCAGACGACTAGCCGTCCGACTAACAGATGATCGGCTACCAGATGGTCCTGCTTTACTACCAGTTGTTTGTACATTAGAAGCAGATGCAGATGCCTCTGGCCGGGTGCCAGATACGCTTCTCCGTCTTTCTTGTGGAGCAGATGCTTCTGTATACCTAGCAGATGCAGATGCCTCTGGCCGGGTGCCAGATACGCTTCTCCGTCTTTCTTGTGGAGCAGATGCCTCTGTATACCTAGCAGATGCAGATGCTTCTGGCCGGGTGGCAGATACGCTTCTCCGTCTTTCAACAGTTGCCCCTGTACAATGCGGACATAAATATAATTCAGTGTGTAAAATTTTAATTTAATTAAAAATATGTACTAATTCACAATTACGATTTCTAACCTGACGGTCTTCTTCTACCGGATCCCTCTGGACGTTGTACTCCACTGCGTGGCCTACATCGAGCTTCCATAACATCCATAGCATTAGAAATTCGCTTGTGCTTCCTCCTACCCTTGTTAATTTTATTTGGGTCCAGCTTGATTTTCCCTGCTCCCAAATCATATATCCAATTGGAGGCGGTGCCGAAGCTGTGAAACTCACATCTCCATGTGTTGACATAATTTTCAACGCTATAATAGTGACTTACATATCTCATCGGATCTAGATGTCTCTTACAGCATACCGCCAAGACGTGGTTGCAGGGAATGCCAGTAAATTGCGGTTTCTGGCAGCCACAAACAGGCATTCCCTGTTCCCCTTCTGGAAATCTAACTTCGTACTTCATGTCTCCCTTCACCCCCTACAATCAATAAATCATGTTATTTAAATATTACAAATTGAGAAAGTTATACTAAATTTAAGTAAATATCGGACATACTGTTCTTTGGGTTCCATCATGATCGACGACCTCGTAGACGGGAAATTCACCACCCATTGGTATCACTCGGTGCTCCTTTGCTTTGGCAATCCGATGTTCTAACGCTGACATGATTTTTCCTGATAATCTCATTCCATTTCGAAGCCAATTTCGAGCAACCGCACCTCTTCTGACATACCAATCCACAACTTTATAGAATGTGCGATCAACTATTGCCGTTACAGGCAGTTGGCGAGCCACTCGGAAAACATTGTTCAATGATTCTGATCCGTTCGTAGTCATAATACCCCACCTATTTGGGCCTCCGTCATGACATTGTGCCCATTTATGGAGTTGCAGAGGCTCTTCTTCGAGATTTTGCAATATTTTACCACACCACATGATGTACTGGTGAGTAGTAATACTCCTACCTTCTATCATTTCCATACCCTCATCAAACCTCCAAGGTTTCATCTTACCCACAAACACAGTGAAAATTTGTTCAATTACTTTGTCCTTGCACAACTTGTACACATTCGTCGCAATATGATGAGCACACAATCGATGAACTGCTTCACCCATCTCCTCACACCACCCTAAATTAGGTCGATCAAACACTGAACGGATTGCAGCATGCTGGTCTGATATAACACATATCCGACCGGGGCCGACAACATCTTCGCGTACAAATTGCATAAACCAGCCCCAATTATCTGAAGTCTCCTCTTCCGCAATTCCGAATGCTATTGGTAGTAATTGTTGTTCTGCATCATAAGCGCATGCCATGAATAGTTTTCCTTTATACCTGCCGGATAGGTGTCCTGCATCTACACTTATAACTGGTCGGAGATATGGCCAGGATTGAATGCATGGACCGAAAGCCCATGCCACACGGGTGAAAATATGTTCGCCCAACGTTCTAGATGGTTCGTGCTCAATTCTGTATTTTGTACCTGGGTTAGACCTCTGGATTGCACCGAGCATAGAAGGTAGCAGTTCGTAAGCTTTTTCCCAAGAACCAAATAAATCGGCAATAGCCAGCTCCCTCCCTCTCCAAATCTTGCTGTATGAAGGCTCAACCGTTTTGTACTCCTGTCTAACTGCAATTCGACATGCTTTTATTGACATCTCCAGGTCCTCCTAGAGACCCGGTTTGATTATATCTGCAATCATCCTGGCAGTCATCTGACGACTGTCTGCTGTACATGCAGTACTGTAACAATTGTGCGCGTATAAGTTTGTTGCAATTGTCCAATTGCCCGTCTCAGTGGTTTTTGCGTATACCCTCCAAGGACACCCCTCCACTGTACATACAACCACATATCTGTTACGATTGGTCTGGGTTTGTTGTATTTCTAAGTTATTATCCATGGCATATCCATTCAACTTCGATTTAAGATCAGCTTTGGATTCAAATATCTGTCCCACCGAAAATGGACCGTCGATTCTGGGTGGATGACCAAAAAATGCTTCATTCTTGTACGGCATCGGCACATCGTCATGAAATGCCGAACAAGGATGCTGCAATCCCCGATTAATAAAAGGAATAGACGATTGCCACTCCTTCCTTACTTCTTCCATCTTAATCTGATCCTCCATTTCGGCCATTTCCTCTTCCCCGACAACCGGGTCATTAGGGTCAGAGCTTGTGTCTAAGCCAGTATCATTATTCAGCTGGTCAAAATAATCATGCAAATCAACGGGGGGTATTTCGGTGGTTTCATCACAATGTATAGGTGAATCATTCACCGGTATGCATCTGCTAGTTCCGGGTACACTACCCGGGTATGGGTCATAATTGGTCTGACTAACAACTGGTACTGACTCAACCACTAATTCAAGAAGTTTAAAATTCAGTACCGGAGTGGCATTCGCAAGCACCATATACCAAATCGTTTCGTGGTCTATGTTGAACAACTGGTATTTTTCTGCTGAGCCAGGTGGTGCCGTGTTCAAACGTGCGCTGATTGTCAGATGAACCGGCTAGGGAGCAAACGAATGCCAACATATATCTGTCTTCTTAGCTCATCAAGACTAGTTGAGTTAGTAACATAAAATGTACAGGTCGGTGCATCTGTAATTTCGCGTCTGTGGTACACATTTATTAATACTTGAGACATTTCCTGAACAAAAATTTTCACGATTAACCTTCGATAATTTTTAATTTTACAGCAAAAAATATGATCATAATTGAAAAAAAAAACTTACTACAATATTCAGACGAACGCTAGAGGCACAATGGAGGAGTCGATCTGTAATTTAGAAAACTGGAACTGTGCACAATGGAGAGGCACGAAGGTCTCGAGAAGAAGTCTCGGAAAGAAGGAGCTCTCTGTCTCTGTCTCGCGAAAAAAATGATGTAGACAAAAAATGATCCAGAGAGGAGAGAGGATTGTATTGGACAGAAAATGGTCTGGGACCGAGATGGCAACTCGGTCCGGGCAAAAAATCCTCTGGACCGAAATGCCATTTCGGTCCAGAGGGACCACACGGTCGGCCACATGAAAAAGCCTTGATTTGTTGTGAAAAAGAGGGGGACCGAAATGCCAATTCGGTCCGGAGTAAAAAAATTCGATCGGACCGAATTGGCATTTCGGTATTGATGATTTTTGTAAATCTGGACGCCATCATGTTGTTTATTTAAATTTAATTATTTTAATTATGATTTTGAAAAAAAATCCCAATAGAATATAGAAAAATAGGTGTCATGGTCAGTCAGTCGAATCAATACCACACCATTTGCAATTAAAGACATTGGAGAGGGAGTACATATCAACTACCAGATTACAACGCAGAGCTCCCAAATCGCTCGATCAACAAATGAATAACCTTTTTAGAAATTGATTAGCTTTATATTATATGATAAACGCTTCTAATATTGTCCATAAAATAGCAGCACTTCACATGTGCTGCAATTGCTGCGGACAGCTAGCTAATATATTAAAAAATTCTAAAAAATATAAAATTTAATCTATATTAGTACATTTTCATACGAAAATCATATTGAACGGTCCAAATTGATTGCTTTGAAAATGAAGATATTGACTTATAGTACAAACCAGTGTTCTAATTAGCGCGCTATAGCGACGCAATAGTGGCGCTATAGCGTTTTCGGACCTTAAACGCTAAGCAATGGGATAAAAGTGCGTTATTTTAGCTATGACCGCTATAGCGGTAATAACGGTTCGCTATTTGCGCTACACGCTACGCGCTATAGCACACGTTATGCCACATAGGCTTTTATTTAAAGATCCAAACTAAATTTTTTTTAAGAATTTATTTTTTTCAAGGTCCGGATTACTTTTGTTTTTAAATAGAAAATGATAGAAGTTTATGCCATGATCCTTAGGTTTTTTTAATAGAAAAATATATATAGTTTATGTCATTATGCTTAAGTTATTTTGAATGAAAAAAAATAGATAGTTTATGATATTTTTAGGGATATTTTGAATAGCAATTTGGACTTTGTTCTGGTTCAATATGAATAGTCTAATTTCTTAATCAATTTTGCATTACTTATGGCTATATGAGACTTTAGATAATGTTGATAATTAGTAGAAATATAAAACATAACTTTTTAAACAAAAAAACGCTATGTATGATAGCTTTCGCTATAGCTACGCTATTCACGATAGTTTTTTATTTAGCATTTCCGCGATGACGCGATAATCGCTATTTAGAACCTTAGTACAGACCAATATACTCTATGCATGATACTATGGCCTCATTCTTGTTACAATTTTCTTGCATAGTACCAATATGCTCTATGCTTTTGTAGGGGTGTTCATCGGGTCGGTTCGGTTCAAACCGAACCGAACTAAACAAATCAAAGTTTTATTTCGGTTTCAAAAATACAACCGAACCGAACCGTTTTAGCTAATCAACTAAACCGAACCGAACCGAAGTTTTATTCCGGTTTGTTCGGTTTGTTCAGTTCGAACCGAAGTCATAACAGAGACGGAAAGAGAGACATGAAAAACTGAAAAAACTGGGAAACCCACATGCAAAAAAAAAAGATTAAGAGAAGCCTCTGACAAGGTCCCCTAAGGAAATAAGCAGAAAACCCCCTGATAAAAACTGAAATTGTAAAACTACTAAAAACATTGCTTGACCCTAATCCAAATCCAATTGAATTCAATCCTTCTTGAAAAATACAAATTGCTTGACCTAACAAAAATACAAATTGCTTGACCCAAATCCAATTGATTTCGATCCTTCTTGAATCTTGATCACTGTCACCTACTACCATTACACAAAACAGAAAGATAACGTACAATGAGCATGGAAATGCTTCTATTTTCTTTCCGGAGAGGACAGCTTGGAGTGGTTGGTAGTGGTTGTACAGTGAACTTAGCCAGTTACTACCAAAGTAATCACTGTCACTGTTCGCGCGAAAGCGCAACGCAAGTTTCGGTATGCTTGAGGACGTACCTTTTAAAACCGCGCTTACACTTCACGAGTAAGGGTTGCAAGTGCACAACCCCTATCGAGTAGTATAATCGGGTATCGATCCACAGGGACGGGCAATTGTTAGGTTAGAATCTATCAAACTCAATTAAAAACTAGAAGTGAGAAAGATTTGGTTTGGTATTTAAGTTCCTAAAAGTTCAATTCAAACAAATCAAACAATGCAAACAAGTGTAATAAAATGCTAGAAGAAATGTAAACTTTGTTTTGATTATGGATAAAAGGCGTTTCCAGGGTTTCAGACTTCATCTGTGATCTGCCTCTAGTGGTACGGCCCGTACCAAGTTGGTACGGCTAGGCCGTACTTCACTTGGTAAGGCAAGGCTGCACCACTCTGGTAAGACCCGTACTGGATTGCCAGAACAGAGCTTACCAGTTCGAGTTGATGCATTCATTGCTGGTACCTTGTGCTAAACTCTTTAGAAAGGTTCAATTGACCATACCTAAGGTTCCTAAGCCTCAACTCTCGTGTGTTGGATCAAGATCTAGGTTGGAATGCAATTGATTGCCTTTTAGGGATTTCTACACCTCAATTTTCATATATTGGTACAGATCTACCCTAGCTGGTTGATTGGAGACCTAAGGCACCCTCTAATCTGTCGATTAGAGGAGAATTCAACCTCTCGGCTTCAATTCGAACAAGTCTACCCTAAACAATTGATTTGGTTGAGAGATTGAGATGATCACATGACCTTGATAGGTTTGATCTAGACCTAGAGGTTCATCATACACAATCACAGCAATCAAAGCAAGAGATGGCAAAGAAATCACAATCAATCAATCAAAAAAGTTCATACAAGATACAAGTCAAAGAAAGTCAAAACAAATCAAGAATCCATCTCTAAACCCTAGAAACTAAAATAACTACTCACAGCACATGATCTGATCTAAAAATACAATAAGAGTGATAGATAAAGCCATGGATCGAAGGGATCGAGAGGAGGAAGCTTGATCCGTCGAGTTTCGCCTCTTTCCTCTTCTTTCCTTCTTGCTCCTAGCTCCTTAGCTCTCTTTCTCTCTCTTACTGTGCTCTCAAATGGATCTGGAATGGAATTCTCCTCGAAATTGGAGAGCTCCCCGCCTTAAATAGCCTCTGCCAATATTTGAATCTGTCAGGCCGCCTTTAAGTACGGCCCGTACCAAAGTGGTACGGCCTGGACGTACCAGGCGTGATGAGCTGAAATCGGCTAAGTCTGGTGAGACCCGTACCAAGCCTGGTAAGGGTCGTACCTCATCATCCAAATCGTCGTTTCTTCGTGTGTTTTGCTCCAAACCTGCAGAAAACAAACAAACATTCAGCAGTACCAAATTCTAAAGATATATCGATGAAATGCACATGATTCTGGTGAATTAGGGCACGAATCTGGTACTAAAACAGGCCTAAAATAGACTAAATATGCGAGGTATCAGTCACCTACTGCCACTGTTGTGTGCGCGACTTAGCCAGAGAGGACAGCCAATTTCGCGTGGCGTACGGCGTGGGAGAAGAATAGGTCATCGAGTATTCGTCGGCTAGATCTAGGGTTATGGTCTTGTGCCTTTTGTTCTGGATTTGGGGAGAGATAATAATGAGATAAGATAATGGCACTGGCGAATGGAGAGTGAGCTGTCGAATTTATCAGCTAAGGTAACAAAATTATTTCTACATTAACAAGCTGGCCTTAGGCCCAAAAGTCCTTAACGCGAATACGCGATAATATATCAGAATTGAAGTTCGGTCGGTTCAGTAAATCCGGTTTTAGAATTTTTAAAACCGAACCGAACCAAAGTTATCATTCGGTTTTGAAAAACCAACCGAACCGATCCATTGAACCGAAAAAACCGAACCGTTTAACCCGAACTAGTTCGGTTCGGTCTAAAACCGATTAAACCAGACCCAATGAACACCCCTATGCTTTTGTACCATTTCTGATTCTGAAGTATTCTAGTATATAGAGCAGAAAATGTGTATAGGAATTAGTTGCCGCTGCACAATTAATCTTAGAATATCATGAGATTCAAGGTATGATTAATTGATTTTCAAATTCGTAAGTAATGCCATATTTTCTGAAAGTAACAATCTTTTTGTTACAACAATATAAAATAATTCTAGCTGCACTTAAGGTTAACTGATTTGTCATCGATATACGTAGCATTACAAAAATTTATGTTCCTCGATTATAAATTTGTAGTAATTTATTAATTAGACATCGAATTCTACCATACAAGTTCGTAAATTTGGTTTCATTAAAAATAATAATTGAAGAATGAAATAGATTTAAATCAAAATCCACATAAAAATAATAGAGTGTGTTGTCTATGGGCTGTGATTAAAAAAAAAAATGTGCGGGCGGTTTGATGACCATCCAATTAAATTTAGTCGGATGTTCAACCCGTATTAAGATTCGTGCATATTTACTTCATATGAATTTTAAAATTGTCCGCACAAATCTTGATAACATAACTAACTTAGTAGTACCGTTTATTTTTGTTCATTAACTAATTTAATTAAGAAAATTTTGATGCAACAAAACCCCAAGTACACACTTGTTGTTTCTGACAAGCTATTATTATAAAGATAAAGGAGAAATGGTGAGTACAGGAATTTTTATTTGGGATTTGATCTCACGGGCTGTAGTTGAACTTAGCTATCCAAATTAAGATATAAAAAATTGTTTCTGACTATATATTTATGTTCATATTTATTGGACGGGTCAGATTTTTGGTTGAGACTTGAAAAATTGAAGTCCAAAGCCTAGCTCGGTGCTCTTATAAAAATATAAGGGACCTAAATCACCCATTTTTTATTCATAGCATTAATTTTTTTTTGTAAATGACATCACTTTGGTAATATGTTGAAAAATAGCATCATTATATATGGTGAGGGACGAACCTACATGGAGTGAATGGAGAGTCAATTAATTCTTATTTATTTTCAAAAAATTTATGGTTTTCTATGTAGTTTAGAATAAATTGTTATGTGCACTGTAAAATTGATCTCATACTTAGTATGAAAATTTTATATTCTTAATCCTATAGCTTGAAAATCCGGTTCCGTTCTTGGATACGACCAATATGACTGCAATGATTCATCCCAAACCTCTTTTTAAGGTCGGTACTATTGATTCACCTTACCGTATGTATACATAGCATCTTACCTAGGCTCATGCCTGGTGGTACAGTAAACTGTATCAGCAGTACATATTGAAAAAGTGGAGATTGCGGTACAAGGTCGAGCTTAGCCGCGGAGAGTACCGTACCGATACCGATGAAAGGAAAGAGCACATAATGCACTAATACAATTGCCAAGACTGCTGATGGCTTTACTTCTATTTTTCTTAATCCTATAATCAATTAATATATGGATAATGAGAAGTGCTTTGTCATACATATCAAATTGACTGATGCTAGTAATACAAGTACCTTGGATTAGATTTCCTCCTAGTATGAGAGTAACACAAGGTATGGCAGCATTTCTACATCAATAAATTTACACAAAGTCAGATTTTTTTTTTCTTAATATTTCATCATATTTAGAAACAAGATTGATGATGGATGGTACAAAAGTATAGATTCTTTTTATTTAGAAATTACAAATTTAATTCTTCGGGAAATGGAATAATTTTTTTTTTAGAAATAGATGAAACCGCACCAATGGTACGGTTCCACCAGGTGCAGGTTTGATGCGGTTCAAGTACTTTTCAGACGTTAAACCCCATCTTGAGCACAGATTTGACAGAAAAATTGTTGTATCGAAGAAAACAAAATAATCAATTCCTTTTCTGAAGATTTAATTTTGTAGATCATGATCAACAACATCAAAAACTTCAAAAACTTCTCATCAAGAAATGATCAAATTCGTTACATGTACATAGAAATCATATATTGTAAACCCTTGTACAAAAAAAAAAAGGGACGCAGCCTATTCAAGATAAAACAAATAATATTGCAACTATTTCCTTCGAATTATCAAATGTTCTTACCTAGTAAAAAATATCATCAGAAAACAAATAAGTTGGCACTGACTAATATTTATTCCTTTCACAAAATTACTAAAGGAAGAAAAAAATCAGCAGTAATGTGATTTTGTCTTTTGACGTAACCTTAGCTTCCTTATTTACTAAAAGGCATAAAAAGAAATTTACAATTCTTTACTCTAAAGTACAAAAAAAACCTTAATTAGTAAAAAAAAGGCTAGATAAGGAAAAATGCTAGTTTAATTGTTCTTTGCAGACTAACACTTAGACACAAACAAAACTACAATTTGGATCTAAGTTTAGAATTGCTTGACCTTGGTCGGGACATATCCATATTCCATAAAATAAGTAATGTACCCATATTACCTCGCTTGGAATTAATATTTGGTTTTCTTATTATACACACAGTTCCATCATTTTCACACATATCATAGAAGGTAACAGGCATAGAATTATCCACACCTCACATGCAACTGACCGTTAAAATTATACAACTCATCACAAAACATACCAATTGTCTTTTTTTTTTCCTCTTCAATGCATCTAGTGAAAGAGGAACATGTAGAGAAAGAGGAGGTAGCACAGTTGGCTAGGAGAAAAGTCCTAAGATTGATGGCTACCCAAAGGTTGAGAGTTCGATTCTCTCTCACAACTTCAACTTCTGTGAAGATTTTCAAAAAAGAAAGAAAGAGGAACATGTACCTCTTTTATCTCATTATTAACTAATGCATTAAATTTGAAAAAGAAAATTAGTAAATGTAGTATCAAATGAAATGGTAGCAAAATTGCTATACAATCACTCATCGGACTAGAGTAATTTGTCAAAAAGAGTTGAATTTGGTACTCCTCGATGAAGAAGAAAGAAGAGAAAACATGAAAAGCTCATCTCAAACATCAATCCTAACATCTTTTTACTCTAAATCAGAGATACCTCAACAATTGATTCTAACAGTTTTTATCTAAATCAGAGTTAGAAAGGCAATATAAAAAAAGTACTATTTTATCAAATAAATAAATAAGATATAGAGAATTCAGGTACCTTACTAGGGCAAAAGTTACACACTGATCATTGTACTCTTAAAATCTGAATGGTACATGTAATAAATAAATCAGTGCAAATTAAATAAGAATTTGGATGAAAAGTGCAGTTAAAAAATAAGCATCTAATTAGCTGATGTATTATACCACTGAACTGCAGGTAAAAAATGTTGATAAACCCTTTTATGGTTTGATTTTATTCGTACCATAAAAATACTGTCACAAAAGCATCTAACAGAATACCTTCCAAAACAATAGATACAGAAAAGCGCAATGATCCATTGACCATAACATTTTGCATGAGATAATATTTTTTACAATAAAATTTATATTCAGTACGCCCTTAGTAATAAAAACATATAATAACTCATATTTAGATTTTCTTTTCATTAATAAAAACATCAAACCCAAAGAAGAACTAAATAATTAGGTACGCATAAATTAACATTCAATGTGACCAATCAATTAAAGGAAATTGTCATTAAAAGTTAAGAAGAGTAGTGAACTAATTGTCCGAGAGTCGTACCCATTTTCTTATTTAATCAATCCAAGAAAATAATTATGGTATTAATCCTTCACCCTAAAACTGAAAGACAAGATCAGTTAATTAGTTTAAAACATACCTGGCCGAAATTGCAAGACGAGAGGAATTTTCAAAACTATTTTGGGCCTAGAAAGTATGATAAATTGATAATACACCCAAAATCCTGTTATCTCAACCAAGAATTGTAATCTCTGATTTGGGCTTAATGTGTAAGGACCAATAAAGCCCGTTAGAGGTTATTTCGCTTGAACAAAAGACCTCATTTCAGAGACATTCTATCATGAACCACATTTTAATTTCCACTAGAGAAATGCCTAGAAATGGACAAAAATGTTCAAAATAACATTGGTACCATTCTGACCCATACATGTATAACGAAAGGATGGAAAATTGCAACAACGATCTAGTATATTCAGTACATGAAGAAATATTAAGATTAATAATGATAGAAAGTTAAGCTTCGTTTGCTCGCTAATGGAAACTCTAATAGAAATCTTTATTTTTGTTTGATTTGGCCGTGTTCATATATACTTGCTCGATAGTAGCAACTAAGAGGGACAGGAATAGGACCTTGTAATTATTGTTTCTATAGATATTACTGACTGATAATGTAGACTATTAGAAAATCAATTAAAGCAAACACTTCTAATTTGAACCATCTTGCAAAAGAATGATCTTCAAACTAGCTAGTAAAACTAATGATAATATGTGGTAACATAACATGGAGCTTAAAATCTAAAACAAACAAAACTTGCCAGAGCTGTACACCTTTAGAGCATTCAGGTGTACTTTGATGCGTGATAGAATGGAACTGAAATCCATCATTTGTGAATAGTGTTTCTAAAATCTCTGAAATTTCGAATCCAGCTGTCTAACTTTTTCTCTGCACGTATCTCGAAACAATTGATTTTTCTGTGCACGCATCTAAAAACAGGTTGACGGCTGGATTCAGAAAAGCAGAGATTTTGGGAACACTGTTCACCAGTGATAATTTTAGCAGATTCGTTTCCGATAGAATGAGCTCTTGATTTTGTTCATCGATCACGTCTCTAGCACCTTTTGCCAAGTTCCCAAACTGGTGTTTCATCATCGATCACCTGTAAAATTCGATCAAAGAAGTTTCTTTAGTGCATCTTATTTGATAAGTCTGAGAACTCGACCATAATCTTTTGCAACCAATAACCAAGCTTAACAACATCTGGAAACAAAAATTCAGTATTTTTCTGTCATGTGTTAGCATATAAAAAACACAAAAAGGAAAAATCTCTTAAATTTGGTTGACCTGTACTGGGAGGCAAGCATTTCTATCCGGACTGGCTTTATGTATTTTAATTATCCCAAAAGGATGTGGTTGTATCTTAGTTTGTGAATATGGAAAAATACTAAAAGCAATTGATCATATCTCTTGATCAAGAGTATATTAATTGTACTGAAATTTAAAATGTCTCAAGTATATTTGCTACAGCTAGCTCTTGCATGGTAGAAGGGGCACATGTAGTCTCAATTTATAAGATTGGACATCTATAAATGGTTTACAATATAATATGGAACAACTTTCATAAAAGAGATCAAAATTGGCAAAGAAAGATATCGGAATGACATAATTTCCATATTGATCCAGGGCTAATGCATAAACAAACGGCAGTATACCTGTCATCATGATACTCTGAGTTTCTAGGTCACTACAGGACTTCAACACCCTCTGCAAAACATTATGTGGTTAAAAGAAACAACTTAAGTAGGATTAAAATACCCTGCACTGGTACTGTATTTACTGCACTGCAACTGAATTACAAAGCTCAAAGCTTCAAATGAAAAATAAACATCTTTAATAACTCAATGCTGTAAAATGACTAAGATTTGTAAAGTTCTTTCGGGGTGCCACAAATTGAAGGCCTAAAATCTTGAAACCATTTGATTTGAGTGCGTAAAGAGCCCCAATTCCAAACATTTTTGCCAAGACCCAGTTTCTAAAAAAATTCAGCCTCAAGGGCTGTTGCGCCAATAATTGCAAAATTAGCACCTTTTTAAACCGAAATTTTTTTAGTTACCACAGTAAAAAATAGAAATTAAATGATTACCACCCGGCCGAACTTATTTTCAATCCTACCACCCACGCGGACCCAGTTCTCGCACCAAATGAGTTGGTGCGCGGACTGGGTTGGCGCACCAATTGGTGCTAACTGGGTTAGCGCACCAAAATTGGTGCAAAATTAGTGCTCAAACGGGGTGAAACGCACCGAACAGCAGTAAAAATTTCGAAACAATTGATGCGCCAACCCAGTCCGATTTGGTGCGCGAACTGGATTAACGAGAGTGGAGGGTGGTAGTATTGAAAAAAACCCCAAACAGATGATATTCATTTAATTTGATTTTTTTGGGTGGCAACAATAAAAATTTCGTCTTTTTAAAGGTTGTAGTGTGCTTTAGAGGGAGATAGTAAAGGAAGCCGATTCTTGACATGCACAAACAGTTGATGCATTCAATATTCGAATTCCAAACAGTTTTGCCAAGACCCAGTTCCTAACAAAATTCAGTCTCAACGTCTGTTGCTTTTCAAAAAATATAACCCAATAAATAATGCATATAACTTTTCCTATATACTAAGTGATCGTGGTAGCTGGAAAATTATACTCAAGATTATATATATTCCTTAAACCCTATCAAGATTTCGAATTCTACATTCTGTTTGACAAGATTTCAAAAAATGTTCAAATCGCAATTTTATTTCACGGTTTTAGGCCAACTTTCCGCAAATTAAATCTATGGTTTTAGCCTCTCCAAAACTGCAAAACAAATCCACGGTTTCAGAAAACCATAATTATTTTATACAGTTTTAAACTAAAACCGTGAATTTAATTATTCATATTACTATAGCATGCTATCAAAAAATAAGTATATAGTAATAGATATGATATCTCCGTTTCAATCCAAGAGCAGGTAACTACTTACTCTCTGGAATTATTCAAAAAAAGGTGACCCCACGCAAAATTTGAAAACTAAATAATGATATTATCAGTCTAACTAATCATTAAAGGTTTTTTTTTTTTCTTGAGTGTTGTTAACTTTTAGCCAATTGAACAGAGTTGATTTCGCAATATTTCTTATCTGCACACAATCTATACAATATTATTAATTGAAAAATGAGTGAGACGACCGTACTATGTATAGTTTATATTGGTCCGTATTATGAATTAATATTTTTATTTTCAAAATTTAAATAATAGATATAAACAGTCCAACATAATTTTCATATGAAATGTACCTACAAACTGAATTTTACATTCTTTTTTAGAATTTTCTTAGATTGGTGAAATATCACTACATTTGAATGTCTAGAATCTTTAGATCAATTGATTCTCTACTTATATAAAAAATAGTAGAAAAAAAGTTTTGAAAAAAATATAAAATTTAATCTATATAAGTACATTTCATATGAAGATCATATTAAACGATTCGGATTGATTGTTTGAACTTTAAAAATAGAGAATCGACCCATAATTCGGACCAACATGTTCTATGCTTTTGTATCATTACTGAAGTACTATTAATATTAATATATAGAGTAGGGTTAAAATGCACTGTTAGTTTTGTGCTTCAATCATACTCCACGTCTTTTTCTCCATTTTCAAAGTTCGAATAATCAATCCGAACCGCTCAATATGATCTTCATATTAAAATGTGTTTGGAGACAAAATTTTATATTTTTTGAAATTTGTTTACTATTTTTTTAGATAGGTACAAAATCACTATTTTGGATGGTCAAGAATCTTCTGAAAACGGTGATTTTGTACATATCTAAAAAGTTAGTAAAAAAATTTCAAAAAAATATAAAATTTGATCTCCAAGCACATTTTAATGCAAATATCATATTGAGCGGTTCGAATCGATTGTTTGAACTTTAAAAATGAAGAAAAAGACGTAAATCATGATTGGAGCACAAAACAAATGGTGCATTTTAACCCTACTCTAATATATATAGCAGAAAATGTGTATAGGAATTTGTTGCTGCTGAACAAATCTTAGAATCCCATGAGATTCAAGACATGATTAATTGATTTTCGAATTCGAAAGTAATGCCATGCGTATACAGCCATATTACATATACTTTCTTAAAGTAACAACCTTTTTGCGATGACGACCTTTCTTTTAGGGGCACATGTGCAAAAATCACCACTTGCATCAATTCTTTTGTCGTTGCTCGAATTGCACCACTGGCACACTTTTATCTAACTTCAATAATTTGTCAACTATCATAAGAAATCATACACGGGCATGTTATTCTATCCTATTAGCATGATTTGCCTATCTATACAAAACATTAATTATCTTAATTAATCAAGATTCCACACCTTCCATTAAACAATGGCGTTGTTATTGACAAACAAAACCAAATTCTGTCGACAAAAATTAATAAAAACTTGTGTGGGCTACGAAGGCAGTTAGGTTCTTAGGTCGTGATTGATTGTTTGAAGGCAATGAATAGAATATTGGTGGTACTTTTTTTTTTTTATTGATATTGCGTTGTCAAATTCAAACTTATCATAAGCATTTAAACAAGGAAATTTAGAAAATAAAATTGAATGAGTAAAGAAATCTCCATTCTTATATTAAGCACGACTGTGATTAAAAGATGAAATTTTTGCTCGAATATCAGCCATCCAATTGAATAGTCTGCTTTCTTTTGATTTTATGTATTTTTTATGTTTTTTTATGTATAGAAGTCTAAATTTATTTAAACACGTACTCGCTACATGCAAATTGTATCATATTTCTGATTGGTCGTCATTTCTTTTCATTTCTTAAATGTTATTTAAAAAAAAATTAGATTGATTGATAATTGATTGGTGAAATGGTGATGCCTTCATTTCTTTTCATTTTTTATATTATTTAAGAAATGTTATTTGTCATTAATATGTCATTTTTAATGAAAATATGTCAAAAAAATAAAAAAAATATATGCATGTCATTTAATGAAATATGTCATTTAAGAAATATTATTTACGTTTAGATATTGTTTAATATGTCAATTAGTAATGTTATTTGTTATTTAATCTATTTTTTTATAAAAATATGTCATTTTATATAAGATTATTTTTTTTCTTATAATATTCCGTTGCAAGACACGATACTAGTTTAAAATAATACGTATTTTTTGTTTAATATATAATTATATTAATTAATAAATATAATAATAATAATATCAACAACCCCAAAAAGTGCGGTCAGTGGCCTTAAATGTCTTGCCACCTGGCAAGCTTAGGTTTCACGTTTCAATAGAAAACCACATTTTTCTACGCGATTTTTTTCAAAAAAAGAAAAGAAAAAATAAACATCGCAACGCATTAAAATAAACGATAATAATACTATAGTGTGCGTCAAATAGTATTTCATATTTGCGGCTTTGACGAAATGTTAACTTTTTTATTTTGGCATTTTAATAAAATAGCTTTTATCTTACCTTGAAACTTTCTCAGTACTAATTTTAATTAAAAACCAATTTTGATTAAATTTTTATCACAATAAAAATCTCGACCTATATAAAAACTTTAGATGACAAATATATCTTTGATCTGCTCGTACTAATTTTAAGAACTAGTAAAATCTAAAATACGCAAAACATCTGTTTCTAAGGATCGCTTAAATTTAAAGAAAACAAATAGGTACCAAATTGATTTTGATCTGGCTGTATATTTTTTGAAATCGAAAGATGGAGATCTAGCTTATCAGCTTTTTTTAATTGTCCATAAAAGACATTTCATTTGAGTTTCAAATCCACAACCTCACACACAAAAAATGTTATTTTTTCCAACTAGATCAAATATTAATTCTCTAATCCGGCTGTATATGATAGAATGATTTTTAAATCGAGCCAAATTTTATACATTTTTATCTTAAATTTAAAAAACCTCTTTAAATTTTGATTTAGATTAAAACGAGATGTGCATATCAATTTTATCTTCTAAAGTAACTCAAAATTTGAGTTTGATTCTTGACTGTCCGATGAAAATCTGAATCAATTTTATTTTGATCGGACGGCAGTTACTTCCCGATCCCGGCGCTCGCTTTTAGTGACCAGTCACTAGTCACCAGTCACAAGTGTACCGAAAAAAGAAAAAAGAAAAAAAAGCGAGACATAAGCGGAAGTCGAAAGACTCAAAAGTGGAAACAAGTAAAAAAAGGGAAACGCAAAGAAACAAAAACCACCAAAAAAAATTGAAGTCCCTTCGTCTGTCATCTCGTCACATACTTCGGCGTGGCGGATACGCTCAAAAGCGGCGAGAATCCCAAATGTGTTGAGTCTAGTTTTTTATTTACCTTTTTACCGGATCGAAACAAAGGCAAACAAAATAATCAGCGACAAAGGAAGAACGCTGCTTTTGTTTTGTTTCCTCTCTGCTCCCTTTGTTTCACCAAGTGTTTGATTTGGATCTTGGCATCTTTTGTGGGTGATGTGGTTAGCTAGGCGCTGAGTTACCATGGCAAGAAGACATGGGTGGCAACTCCCCGCTCACCATTTTCAGGTTTTCACGCAAAATTCGATACTTGGTTCAATTTTTTTGTTTGCATTGTTAATTGCTTAGTTAGTTTTCTTCCAAGATTTGAGAAAAGATTAAAACTTTTCTACTTGATTAATATAATGTGTTTAGTTTTAGGTGTTCAACTGTTCACCTGTGCAATTTTATATTATACCTTTTCTCTTTTCTCTTCTTTACACATTATTTATTTTCTCATACTTGAATTAATGACCGCAATTGGTACTTTTTTGCGCACAATTTAGCTTTTGACTGGTAGGTCGCACAAAAGGGTTTACAAAGTATGGGTTTTATCTTTTCTTTTCTATGTTTGTACGAGATAGTGAGTTGCAATTGATTTTCTTATGCACTTCTTCTGTAGTGCTTTTATGTGGAGAGATCCATATTTATGCGAACAATTATGGTCAATTTTTTTTATAAAAAAATTTGGACCAATTGGGTACGTAATAACTAAGTTACAAGTGATCTGATAAGTTTCTACCAAATTGTATGAAAATTGAGCATCAATTTTATTATTCCGGAAATGTTACTCTGGAGTGCACAATTCTTACCGCTTCTAAAAATAGTTCTTTTGTGTGCTATTCCTAACTGTTAAATATTTTTTTTATTCTTTGAACTACTGATTATTGCTCATCATTTTTTCTTTCTGTATACCAGGTCATTGCCATAGCAGTATACTTCATACTGTGCATCGCATTCTACATATTTTTCTCACCATTTCTTGGAAACGATATTTACCAGAATATTGCTTTAGGAGTCTACAGTTTCTTGGTTAGTTACTCTTTATCTTACTTAAGTGCTAGGGGGTTTTGGTAACAGCACCATTTTTGTTTGTATTGTGCAAAATTCATCTTGATTTTATCTCATAATGCAATTAAATTCACTTTTCAGGCTTTGTCAGTGTTTATCTTGTATGTAAGGTGTACAGCTATAGACCCAGCCGACCCTGGTATTTTGATTAATATCGAAGATGATTTTGCCACTAAATCTCAAAGTAATTTCCGCTTCCCTGACAAAAATTACTATTATGCCCTTGATCTGTAAGATTACAAAATATTTACATGCTTCTTTTCTCTCATTCCTTTTTCTTTTCTTTCTTTCTTTTGTAAAGAGCAAGAAGGTGACGTAGAGGAGCCAGTAAAGATAGATTTCACAACAGAAGATAATTCTAAAAATCAGAGGGGTTTATGTGAACTTTGCTGCTTCCCTTGTGCAATATTTGTCAAGGAGGATTGTAGAAAGAATTTGGAAACTGCCGAGGACCAAGATGGCGAAGAGGATGCATTATTTTGTACACTTTGTAATGCAGAGGTAATATAACAAATGGCATTAATATATGAATCTTTTTTTTCTTAGGTAGTTTTAGCATATTACCAGTATAATACTGCTCGGCCATTAAACTCTCTCTGTATCACTTAGGTGAAAAAGTTCAGTAAGCATTGTAGAAGCTGCGACAAATGTGTTGATGGATTTGATCACCATTGTCGGGTACTCTCTCTCAATCTCTCGCTCTGTCTATCTGAAATGGGTTTCTTCATTGAGTGAGGCTAGGGTAATATGCATATTACGGATTGACCCGTGCTATGGACTCATATTTCTATTTTCAAAGTTCAAATAATTGATCTGAATCGTTCAACATGATCTCCATATAAAAATGTACTTGGAGACCAAATTTTACATTTCTTAGAATGTTGTTACTATTTTTTTAGATAGGTAGAAAACCACTGCTTTTGGATGGTCCAGAATTTTCAAATCAAAAGATTTTCTACCTATCTAAAAAATTCTAAAAAAAATGTAAAATTTGGTTTACAAGTACATTTTCATATGAAGATCATGTTGAACGGTTCAGATCGACTGTTTGCATTTTAAAAATGGAGATATGAGTCCATAGCGCTGGCCATTATGTAATACGCATATTACCATTGAGAACCAGCCTTGGTCTAGTGGCAAAGGCAATGCTCTCCGTGTGGGAGGTCGCAGGTTCAAAACCCGGAAGGGGCAATCCTTTGTGGATATTAAATAGTTGGGTGGCTTGACCTCCAACTTTATTAAAAAAAAAAATACGCATATTACCATAGCCTCCCTCTTCTTCATTTGTGACAGTGTGCTGACCTCTCTTTTAACAGTGGTTGAACAATTGTGTGGGAAGGAAGAACTACATCACCTTTCTGTGCCTCATGGCCGTAAGCCTTGCTTGGGTACGGAAGCTAAGATATATTTCTTTGAATTTGTTTGTGAATTTTGTTAGCGTAAGAATTAATTATTCCATACTTTTTACCAAATTGAATATAAGCTTGTGGTTGAAGTCGTTGTGGGTCTAGTGGTTTTCACGAGGTGCTTCAAGAAAAAGGTGGAAATTGAAGCTCATATTTTAGAGAGGCTAGGAGAAGGCTTTTCACGACCTCCTTTTGTTGTTATTGTGGTACAAATATATGCAAATTTTGCTAATTGCATTTATTTTCTAATCCTATGCTATGTACCATTATTTGTCCTGTTACTGATCCTACAGATTCATTACAGCTGAACTTGTTAGTATCCCAAAAAAAAAAAAACACAAGAGAAAAAGAAACCAAAAAGTATGGAAATGAAGATTGATAAATTGGTACGGGCCAACATGTTTATTTGTTTATTTCAGGATTGCTACCCCTCCTCCTCCCCCCACCCCCACCCCCGCCTTCCCCAAAATGTGTTCCATATTACTATGATCCAGTTGTCATGTCACCATAAAAATAATCAGACTAATATTTTATCTTTCCAAAATTTCTGTTTTTTAGGCTCTGTGCACGGCACTCTCTCTTTTGGCATCACTGCCTTTGTGGGAGCTCTTCTGTTTTCATATGATACTTGTCCGTAAGGTATCCTCAATTTTACAACCCAACAACTCAATTTTAGGCATATGCTTGTATGTGCGTCATAAGTAAGAACATGATATGTTTGCTCTGAAAAATGACCAATTAGAATACAAAATATTTCTCTTAAACATGTTACATATTTTTTATATTTTAATAAAGGGTAAAATGGGTACTTTATAACTTTTTAAATGAGCTTTAATAGAAAAGTCAGTAAATTGGGTTAATTTGTGAGTTTTTGAAATTTAGAAGGCTAAATTTTAAGTATGATATTATGAATTTTAGAGGGGGGAATACGTAATTTCGAGATTTTTGAATGATATAAATGAAATTCCCCCCAAGTTAAATTGCTTATAACCAAAGTGGCACGTTATTTAGGGAATCACAACATACGAGTATGTTGTGGCAATGAGAACACAAAGCGAACCACAGGACAATGAAGATCAACAGAGCCTCCCGTCTTCTCCCATGAGCTCTGCCCCAACTGCCCTTAGCGGCAACTCTCTCGGGCTCGGGTTACACTATAGAGGAGCCTGGTGCACACCGCCACGCATTTTTGTGGATCAGGTCCTAAATTTTTTTAATTCAACATTTCGTAATTTTTTTTGTTTATTTCTCCTGGGTGTGATTTACTTCCAGAAGTCCTCATTTGTATGTTGACTTTAATTTTAATTGATTAACATACTCCAATGGACAAAAATGTAGAACTTTTTTCATAAATGTTAATCACCCCAACCCCCCTCCCACCCACATCTTTAATTAACCCTCGTGTTAATATATCTAAAATTTCATGCCTATATGACCCTATTTTATGTAAAAGCCTGTACTGTTGAAGGTTCTAAATGCAAAAAAGAAAGAAACAATGTTGCATCAGCTTCACACTATATTTGGCATTATTTATCAGGATGAGATCATTCCGCACTTGGAACCGGGTCGGGTCCCATCAACCGTCGACCCGGATGACCCGGCATCAGAGAGAGGCAAGCAACCAATACCCAAAAAACCAGTCCGTATCAGTGCGTGGAAGCTTGCGAAACTCGACTCAAATGAGGCCATGCGTGCAGCTGCTAGAGCCCGTGCTTCGTCATCCGTGCTGAAGCCAATAGGACCCCGCATCCAGTCAGACATTGACCCAAATTCAAGTGGCAATGTGAGCAGCTGTAGCAGCCAGATCAGCAGGGACTCCCGGCCTGGTTTCCTCAGGTCTATATCTCCTCTAAGGGCCTCCTATCCGCCAAGCAGGGCCAGCAGAGAAGAGATTGAATCGTACCTGCAAACCCCTAGCAGTCTGAGCACGCCCCAAAACCCTAATTCTATCAACAAGCAGCATTTCAACCCGATATACCAGTCAAGTGTGAACAGGTCACCATGGTCAACCCGGTCAGCTGAGGTCAATGATCCTTCAGAGAGGAAGAACATCACTACTGGAAAGTCACGGCCATCGGTTTATTGGGACCAAGAGGCCGGGCGGTTTGTCTCATCTTATGGTATAGGTTCCGGTACCGGTGGGGTTAGTGGTATGGGTTCAAGGCTGGGACAGACAGAGATGTTATATACTGGGCAGTCAATATTCTTTGGTGGGCCCCTCATAAATGAGCCGGTTGGGAGGAGCTTTAGGGATGCAGGTGGTCCCAGTCAGAGACCCGGCTGGGCTGAGAGGGGACGTGGGGCCCAGCAACAGCTACCAGTGTTTGTGCCAAGTGATCCTTCCGTTAGTGATCGATTTTCTGGATTACAGTGAGAAAGAAGAAAGAAAAAGAAAGGAAATAAAACAAAGTGCTGGTTAATTGTCTAGTTTGTGCATTCATTTTCTAATTATTGCTTAATTTTTTAGGGCAGTTTTTTCTTCTTTTGAATTTTAGGTCTTCTGAACAGAGGTAATTAATTGTCCTAGGAATTTGGTGGTAACTAGGTGATTCAATGTACAGAGTTATCTTTTTACAAGTGTAATGCTGGTATTTTTTTCTTGATCACAAATTCAGTGTTTTTCTTGAAGGAAAAAGGAATTTTTTTAAATATTCTGAAGCTCTATGGTGACCGGATCAGATTTACTCGGGTTTAATTGCTCTAGAACAATATTCTAAATAGCGATTATTACATTATTGCGGAAAGGTTAAAAAAAATGCTATCGTGAATAGTATAACTACAGTGAAAGTTATCCGACATAGTTTTTTCAAAATTTATATTCTATATTTATAGTAATGAGTGAGCCTATGGTGCTATGCATAGCACGGATGGGGTCCGTGTTACGGCCAAAAATTTGACTTTTTAAAATTCTAACGGTCGATCCAACCGTTCAATGTGATAATCATATGAATATGTACTTGCAAACTAAATTTTATATTTTTTCGAATTTTTTTACTATTTTTTTAGATAGTAGAAAAATCAGTGTTTTCTGAAAATTCTGGACCATCAAAATTCTACCTATCTAAAAAAATAGTAAAAAATTCGAAAAAATATAAAATTTAGTTTGCAAGTACATATTCATATGGTTATCACATTGAACGGTTGGATCGACCATTAGGATTTTAAATAGTCAAATTTTTGACCGTAGCACGGACTCCATCCGTGCTATGCATAGCACCATAGCCTCACTCTATACTAATTATTAATATTATTTAAAATCTCATCAAACAATAAGCAATATTAAATTGATTAAAGAATTATAATATTCATTTTGAACCAGTACAAAGTTCAACTTACTATTCAATATATCTCAGGTAATATCATAAACTATTTATCTTTTTATATTCAAAATAACCAAAGTATCATGGCATAAACTATATATATTTTTCTATTTAACATAATCTAAGCATCATGGCATAAACTATTTATATTTTTAATTTAAAATAATCTAAGCATCATGGCATAAACATCTATATTTTTTTATTTAAAAGCAAAAGTAATATGGACCTTGAAAAAAATTGGTTCTTACAAGAAATTTTCAATTTGGGTCTTTAAATAAAAACATATATAGCATAGCGTGTGCTATTTGCGTACACGCTACGTGCTATTGCGGACCACTATTGTTGCTATAGCGGTCGTAGGTGAATTAACACACTTTTGTCTCATAGTTTAAGATTTAAGATTCAAAAACGCTATAGTGCACTATTTAGAACACTGCTCTAGAATATTAAATTTTGAAGGGGGGGGAGAAAAGGAGAGGAGAGGAGGTGAACTTTATATACAAATTATTTAAATTTTGTAACCTGTAAGTTAGAAGTGTAGAGAATGTTAACTCTTTACATTGCCCTTTTCTCTTTCTCTCTCTTCTCCTCTCATTAAATTTGGTCTGATAGGCACTTAATCAAATTGAATCTGATGTCAAATTAGAGTTGTCTGATATGTTTCAAAGTTCGTGCAGATCAACTTCGCATTAATAACTTCGACTGAACATCTGACTAATTTGGTTCAAAGATCAGACAACTCCGATCAGACATCCAACCAAATTTGGTTCAATATTATTAATGGACTTTTCTTTTTCTTTATCAAAAATTCAAAAGTTTAGGTTAGAAACATATCCAGATTGACATGTAGTTTCCAAATTGTAAGCTGCGTAGGTATGCCTCATTTATATCCGAAACAAAACAATAATTGTTTGTCTAATGAGCATTTGTTGCTGTTGGGTTTGTGGCAAGCAAAACTGAATCTAGTTTTCTATCACTTTTTTCAGTGGGAGAGAGACAAATCAAAAGATAAAGAGATAGGGTTGGGATTCTCTACAATTACATCAAAATAATTGGAAATTTTTATAGTAAAAACGGAGCAGATGTGAAATGGATAGGGGTGTTAGAATCAGTCGGTTTGATTAAAACTAAATTAAAATAGCTAAATAAAAATTTTATTCGGTTTTACAAAATCTAACTAAATTGATCGAATTAAGTTGCTCAATCGAATAACAATTGAACAAAAAAAAAATTAAAATAAATTTTTGTTTGTTTGGTTGAATCAAAACAAGAGAGATTAAATTTCAAATGGGCAAAACTCAATACATACACAAATATATTTCTAAAACTAATATCAAGATATATATCAGTCGAACCGAAATAAGAGAAATCAATCGGGCCGAATATAAAAAACCGAAGTAACTCAAGTAAATTTTGTTTGTTTGGTTGAATCGAAATAAAAGAGATTAAACTGAAGCAAATTTAAAAAAAACTGAAGTAATTCCAAAATTTAACAGAAATGAACCATTTAAAACGAAAAACCGAACCATTTAATCCAAAATTTGTCGGTTCAGTTGAAAACCAAATAAACCGGATCCAATAAGAATCCCTGAAAAGGGATAACGTTACAACCATATTAATAGCCGTTTCCCATAAGAATATTATAACAACGATATAAAAAAAAACAATTAAGTAATTTTAAATATTGCCATCATAAGTTTTGAATTATAATATAAAATAAATAAGAAGTTCACATTTTTTATTTGTGTAATTTAAACAATTGGAGAAGATCATGAGCGCAATAGATGGGGGTCTCTTTCAAATCAGAATCACCCACTTCCAAGTACCATCTTCTTATCCTTTAATCATGATAACCTATGTTGTTCTTCTTCTCCTCTTTTTTCTTTTCCAGTAAATAAAATACACTCTTCTATCATTTCGCATCTATCTTTACCCCTTTCAATCTGTCACTTTTGTGTTTTTTCACAGTCTACATGGAATATGAGCAATTTTTTTATTTTTATAAAATGAAAAATAAATTTGCTAGGAAATAGATTAATTTTTTTTTTTTTTGAAAAATAGTAAGGACTGAATCAAAATTTTGATCCAGCCTCCGAGATGTAACTCGACTTTGAGTATAGAAGAACTAGCTAACTAAACATTATATATTTAAATTCTTTTAATAAAAATAAAAATCTATAGAACACAAGATAATATAATTTTTCACTATTTAATTTTATAAAAATACAATAAATAACAAACGCCGATAAAATAACTTGTCTGTCTAAATAAAATAAGAAAAAACATATTCATATACATATTTTCTTTATTTAAATTTAGACTTATAATTTTATTGGCAATCAAATTATGTTAGGAAATGATAATTATGTTAGAAAACGATTTACAGATCTTCAGTCCTATTAGTATAAAATTTATATAATGCGAACTACTTATACTCTTCAGCAATACTCATATACTGCATAAAACATATTAAGTATAAAATCTTTTTAATGAATAATTTTATTAGATAAACACATACAGGTATGGTGTTAGTTTATTTTGTAAAATATTTTTAACATCTTAATCCTTATAACAATAGCTGTAATGCATGCATGATATTAATTTATTATGTAGAATTTTTTGAATTAACATATGAATTTTTTGAATAATGTTAATTTGAAAGTAAAGTAGTTTGCATTAAATATTTTTAAAATCTTTAAGATGTTAATTCTGTAAAAAAAAATTGTAAATTTTTTGAATTAACATATGAATCTTCTTAATTAAAATGATTTTAAAATCTTATATCTTGTAAAATATTTTTATTAGAAAGATTTTTAATTAAAAAATAACATATGAATCTTCTTAATTAAAAATATTATAATGGACAACTATTTACCAATCTGTAGTCTTATATATTGAGTATAAAATTTTCTTAATGCAAACTAATAACACTTCTCTCCAATACTCATATATTGCATATAATAGTATAAAATATTTTTAATTAAGAGCATACATATGTTAATTCAAAATTTTGTAGAATTAACATATCAATTAACATCTGAATATGTTAATTAAATTATGTTTAATTAAGATGTCAAATAATATATATAATATATATAATATATATATATATATATATATATATATATATATATGTTAATTCATATTTAGTATAAAATCTTCTACAGGAGAGTAACGTGGAGAGAGAGAGGAAATGGAGAGAGAGGGGGAGAGGAAGGTAAGAGAAATTTAGAACCCACAAGGATATTTTGTCAAAAAAATTTGAAGAGGGGTATTTTATTTGATCTTTTTTAGAGGCGCAGAGCATTATGTAAAATTTCCCGTTGTTGTGAAGGGGGAGGGGACCGAACTAAAATTTCAGTCACCCCATACTTGGACCAAACCAAAGTTTCGATCCTCCCTATATTTAGATGAAAAAAAAAAACAATCAGTATTCCTTGATAAATCAATTTTTTATTTTCTAAAAAAAAAAATTTGAATATGAAAATAGAAACTAGCTTTAGGCTTTTTTTCTTTTCTTTTCTTCTTTCATTTTGCCTCTTTGGTGGTATTATGCTTCAAACATTACAATGACTGACTTGACAAAAGTGACGATTTCCTAATATCTAATTATTTCCATGAAGGCACGCTCTTTGAAGAAGAAAGTAAGGATAAGGATTACTAAAATATGAATGAACTTTGACCTTAATAAAGCACAAAACTTATTGGCTACGATTACTGGGTAGAAACAAGTAAACTTCAATCGATATCTGGCTGTGACTGAGTTGTACTTGACAGAGCTTGCTAGTGTTGGCCCAACTGCCAACTTAAGAAGAGAAAAATGCCGCGTGTATATTTAGATACAGGGGAGGGGACTAGAGTAGAAAAAACGTGCCGTGCCGTGCCGTGACTAACACGCTGTGACTTTGGTCTCGTGTTGTACCGTACTGGAACCAAATTAATTTGTCACGTGCCGTGACCAAAATGTCAAGGGGTTGTCACGCCACGTGAGTCACGTCGTGCCTAAACGTGATGTGACTCGCGTGACTCACGTGACCATTTAATCATAATGGAGATTAGTTTATTCAAGATTTACCATTAAATCAATATCTAATAGTCCTAATTACACGTGACTCGCGTGACTACGTGCCGTGCCAAAGTTTCAAAAGATGGGCACGGCACACGAATGGTCACGACACGGGACATGCGAGTCACGGCACGTAACTGACACGCGTGCCATGCCGTAACCTTGTCGTTCCGTGATGGAGCCGGCTCTGCCGTGCCATTTTCCCCACTCTACAGGGGACAATATCAATAGAGAATGAATTACTTTAAGATTCGAACTTTGAAAATCTCAACAATTTGTATATTTAAAAATCAACTTAAATTTTGAAAGAACCAGGTTTTGGTTCAGTGACAAATTACAACACCTTCCGTATTATAGAAGGTCCTTTAATTGTGGAAATTAAATAAAAATTAGAAAACTAGATCTCCGTTTTTTTTATTTAAAAAAAAATCTTATTTTGAGATATCTCAGAATTAAAAAATCTTATTTTGAGAACAATAACGATAATATCGGAATTATAAACATATTGGAGAATATTGTAGGGAACTAAATGCAAAACAAAAAATCCAACCATATAAAATAATTGGGTGTAAAAATTCGAAATACTAAAGTTATGTATTTTTTAAAATGTTGGATAGGCAAATAAAAATTCATATCTCAATATATAATAACGCTTCAACTGAAAGATATATGACTAAGAACCACATATTAATTATTGGTGTCCAGTTTTACAACTTACATTTTATCTTTGTCTTCTTCTTTTTTTTTTGGAAATTGAGTATACAAGACAAATTTGCACTCCCCACCTAAAAGTACTAATCATAGTTGGCACCTTAACATAGTACTCTTCTTAACTCCCTTGATAATCTCTTAAAAAATATTAAAGTTTTTTTTTATATATAATTAGAAGCAAACTTTCAATCATCTCTTATGCAATGTCAGCCAGAATCTGTATCATATGTATTAACGTATTGTTTGTGTTAATTTATGAACTGTACGATTAGAATTCGAGCTAATTCAGCTCCACGCTTATAACGCACGGGGTCCTTAAATATTAGTGTGGATCTCAATCGGACAGATCAGATCTTAATTCAAAATTTGAGTTAATGTAGAGGATACAAATTCATGTTAGCTAGGCATCACATGTCCTCGCAAAAGATTTAAACATGAGCAATGTTTTAAAATGCGGGTTTGTTCATGCATGCGGAAGGCCATTGTATACCGCATATGTGGTATGTGGTCACATATGCGGATTTTAATGCGAATTTATATATGCAGATTTTAAAATGAGAATTTATATATATACATATTCATATACGTGTATTTGAATTTATCTCCGCATAAACAACATGAAGCGTGCTTTATTGTATGTGAAAAATACAATAAATTTTTGCATAATAATAAAACTTGTTTGCTGCTTCACAATTATAATTAAACATGTTTTCTGCATAAACAACAAATTATGTATGCAACAATTATAAATTCACATAACGCATATTAAATTTGAGATTTTGGGTTGGGTCCGTATAACGCATATTAAATTTCAGTTCCATGCGCCGCATATTAAATTTTGTACCCGTATATTCGCATATGCGGTCCACATATGCAGTCTCATATTCAAAACCGCATGAGAGGGACTGCTTGATGTTTTGAGCATAGTTGCCTACCGCATGAGAGGGACCACATGCGGCTGCATTTAAAACACTGGACATGAGTGAAATCAGAAAATAAAATAGAGTCTAGCTAGTATGATAGTAGTATTATTTTAGTCTATATACTATTAATTTCAAAATCTATCGAATCGACTTTAAACGGCATCCAAAATGTTCAACCCAATCTACTTCATTAGTTGTGAGTTTACAAGCAAAATTTTAATATTTCGAACTTATTTAGTATCAAGTCAAGCGGTCAAATGTGATAGTTTTTAAGTTAATTTTAATGCATTTATTTTTCAACATTTTTGACTGCTTGACTTCATACTAAAATAACTCGAAAAATATTTTTTTTGCATGTAAACACATCAATCATAAAGGAAACCGGTTTGAACGGTTTAGATTAGTCATTTGAAGTCTGTCCAATAACTTTCGAAGTTTGTGTCATGTGACACCAATGTCATACTAGCCAGACTTGACAAAATAACATGGAGCAAAATTGTCAAGTAAAATATAATTGTATAATTATTTTAAACACAAACATACTTTTTGTATTTTTTCTAAAAAAAGTGATAAAAAAATCATATTTAAAATCAAAATTAGACCAAAATAGACAAGTGTCTCCCTTAGATTACGTGACAAAGAATAAGATGAAACAACATTTATAATCATTTTAACACAAACATATTTTTATAATTTTTATGAAAAAAAAACATGACAAAAAAGCATTTATTTTAAAACAAATAGTTTAGATCAGAAATAGACAAGCGTTGCATAACGCGGCATTTAGGCCCATAGTTTGTAACTGTCCCTCTTTGTTGAATTTGTTGAAGTGAACCAATCCAATATGGCAATATGACTTCCCTAAACCACCTTTCTTTCAATGTAGGTATCATCATATTAGCGGTTGGCAGTTTTTGTTTGGTTAGTAAACATTCTTGCCAATTTAGTAAACTTGAGAGTAGGTCCGATGGGCATGGGACCTACTTTGATTCAATGAGTTTAATCATCGTCAATTTGCTTAAAGATTCGTGCAAAACACTTTAACTTTTGTGTGTGTCTGTTTTAATTTTCATGCATACAAATCTTAAATTAAATCGAACGATCATCAAGCTCGTTGAACCTAAAAGTAGGTCCGATGGGCATCGGACCTACTCCGTTCTCATCTAGTAAAGAGTTGATCCCATGAAATCAAGCAGTTATGTTAGGAAAGTGTTTAGAATTTTTTGTTGGAGACTTTGGAGTATGAGAGGTCTTTCTTTTCTCCTGATTTGATTTTTTTTTTTCTTTCAGACTTTCAAAGCAAAAAAAAAAATAAGGTGAGCAAAAGAATACTCTAATGCGGAGGGTTCAAATGCTTTTATTTTTTGTGTCTCCATCATGCTTTTATTTTTAAAAACTTTAATAATTCAAAATTTAAAACTTAAAAATCAAAATAAAACCGTTGGATATGATCTACATCATTTTATCTATGCACGTGTAAAAAATTGTGACATTTCAACTTTGTTTTGGCTGTCATCAAGAGCTTGTAAAAGTGTACTAATGCGGATAATTTCTAGACGTTGATTTTTCAAATGATTAATTCACATAAAAATAAAATCGAAATGTGATATTTTTTTGTATGAGCACATGGAAAAAATAACATAGATTACATCTAACGTTTTATTTTGACGTTTATGATATAAATTTTAATTTATTAACGTTTTAAAAATAAAAGCATCATGGAAATATAAAAAAAAATGAAGATATTTGAACCCTAATATATTGACTGTTCATATTATATTTATGTGAATTTTTGAATGATGTCTTATGCGGTTGTGCTACTGGTATTATCTTTCTGCTTTAGTTGAAATGGAAGGCAAATTAGGTTGGATTAGGTCACTAACTCCTCAGGATAACAAAAATTATTTTCGAATGGAGATCTCCATTATCAATCTGAGGGAATGTGTATAGAGGAAACACTGGTAGCCTGGTAGGCTAATTTCGGAGTATACCCTCAATTTTTTTTATTTTTCATATGCATTCCGTATAAATTTACCTTGTAAACATTATTTATAAACTTTTCCACATTTTGAATACCCATTTGTCTATCACCTATTTATCTACAATATCGATGCACACTTATTTATGGAATCAAATCAGTTGAAATCCGAAATACATGAACAGTATTTTTGGAATTCCTGAAATTTCAAATTCAGCCATTCAACTTTTTCTATGCACGCATCTCGAAACAGCTGGTTTTTCTGTGCACGTATTTCGAAACAGTTCAACGACTGGATTTGAAATTTCAACGTTACTGTTCATAATTTTAGATTTCAGAGATTTGGATCCCTTATTTATTATAGTTAAGACCTAAAGATTTAAACAGTGTTCATAGTAGCCGTTACAGCACCGTTATAATATTTCGAGATTATAAACGCTAGGACGCAATCAATTATTTTTAGTAATTTAGCGTTTTATACAATCAAGAAATAAAATAATGACCATAACAGTTCAATTTTTAAGAAATAAAATAATTTAGAGATTTAATGCTTGACGAATAGAGGTCAAAGAATTGTCTTATATGAACTATAACTGCATGTACAGCTCATAATTCTTAGAATAATATATTTTATTAACAAGAATAGATCAAAGAATTTTGTGTAGTTCTAACTGTACAGTAAGTAATATATTCATGATTATTATAATTTACTCAGTGGTTATCACTTATCAATATACAAAATTAAATTTATGTGTTTATGATGTGCGTAGGTTGCGCATTAATTTTGGTATAAATTGAAAAGCTTTGCCCTTGATGTAATTTTCAAATCTTTTATGCACATATTTACATCATAAAAAAAATATTTTTTATTTTTTATTTATATAACTTATTTTTTTCTCTAACTTTTATCATATTTTGTTTTGTTGAATATTTGTACGTTAAAACTTACAAAATAATAATTAAAAATTATACGTATGGTATGAAGCAATCATAGTGACAAATGAATTATTCGGGTTCGGTTCGGCGAGGTTAAAATTTCGTAATTCGGGAATAATTCAGGTATAATTTGGAAATGATTCGGTACCACAAGTAAGGAAAAAAAAAAACTAAAAAAAAACCCAAAAAAAGAAATAAAAAAGTTCATGTTTTTTTCGCGAATAATTCGTGATTCGCATTTTATTCGCCAATAAAATGTATAATACGTTTTTCCGCGTTTTATTCGATATTTGGTTCGAAAACATCAAAAAAAACGTTTAATTCGCGAATAATTCGCAAATTAAATCACGTTACTATGGAAGCAATAAGGTTGCTATTTGCTTTTTGCTATGAAAATGTGTGGTCACTATATATGAATTCGTTATCCACTATTTAAATCTCTGATTAAGACATAATTATTGACTCTTGTTGTTCTGTCAGAGTGTATTTTGACAATTATAAATAACTTTCATGATTTTTTTTCTGACTCGTTTTTTGACACTTAAAAAATATATTTGAGAATTACACTCAATGGCGAAGCCAAACTAAGACAGAGATAAACTCTGTCTTAGGCTTATCTCTTAATTTTGAAAAATAATTATCAGTTTCATATATATAGGGCTGCAAACGAACCGAACCGAATCGAACTTACTCTCAGTTTGAGTTTGGTTTGAATTAATTTCAAACTAAGATTGGTTTGAATTAATTTCGAACGAACTCAATTTTGAATGGAATTTTTTACGAACTCAATTTCGAACTTTTACGAACTTTGTTACGACTTACGAGTTATGACTTATGGCTGAGTCATAGTTCGAAATTACAACACTTCAATAAAAACTCAGGCATTCTGAATTCTAATTATACAGTACACCAGAGTTTATATCAAAGTTCATTACAAATACCAAAATTTATATCAAACACCAAAGTTTAGTACAATCAATCAAAGTTCAATACAATCAAAGTGTCCAAAGTTTTCCAAATAGCCAACAGGAGCAACATCACCAAAGTTTTCAAGTATCCAAAGTATTCAAAGTACAATTTAAATATCAATAGAAGTACATAACAATCACCAAAGTCTTAAAATTATTACAAACCCAAATATTATCCTAAATAAAACATTAAAGTTCATTATCAGCGGAAATCAACGGTTCACGTTTGAGTTAATTTCGAACTAAGTTTGGTTTGCGAACCTATTTCGAACGAACTAGGTCCAGTTTGAGTTTGGTTTGAATTAATTTCGAACTAAGTTTGGTTTGAATTAATTTCGAATGAACTCAATTTTGAATCAAATTTTTTACGAACTTTTTCGAATAAAACTCGAATTGAATTACGAACTACGAAATTTTTGTGCAACCCTACGTATATAGTTGGTTTGAATTAGAATTTTGCTTACCTTTGAATCTGGATTTTGTCTATTCCTTAATCTAGATTTTGCCTACTTAGCCTCATCTCTTGGTGAAATCGGCTAAGTTATTGCAAATTTGATTGCGTTTTTTCATTTTCATAAATAGAACGAAAGGGAGGAGTGAAAGAAGGACCTGACAATGGAACTATAATTAACATGTTATATTTTTCAAAAAAAATGGACCCAATTATTTCACAAAGAAGTAGGCCGAATTTTAATATAAAACATTAAATTATTTTCTGAGTTTTAACTATTAAAATATGATCTATGCTATACTTCAAAGTATAATTTTGTACTATAATGATTTACATTAATTTGTTTATCTTAATTTAATTTTGCCAAATTTTTTGAGTTTCTTATCTGATTCAACCGATTTCTACCGATTTCTACTGATTTTCCCGATTTGCTTCCGTTGAAAATTAATAATAATATTTTAATAAAAACTTAATGTTAATTCTCTCAATTCCACTTCCGATAAATAATAACAATAATTTAATATAAATACTAATGAGTTCATGATAATGTTTATTGTCAATTCTTCGTCGTGGCTAGAGAGCAGCTTGGATCTGATGTCTATCGGACTCAAATTTGGGTCCGATGGATTTCAGGACCGTCCGTGCTTTAAGATTCATGCGCATGAATTTTAAAGGAGACGCGAAAGTTGCGGTGCGAATTTTAAAGCAGATTGGACGGTCATCGAACCTATTGAACTCACTTTGAGTCCGATGGGCATCAGACCCAAATTGGCCTCTCGTGGAAGAGCAGCTTGGGTCCGATACCCATCGGACTCAAATTTGGGTCCGATGCCCATCGGACTCAAATTTGAGTCCGATGGGTTTCAGGACCGTCCAATCTGCTTTAAGATTCATGCGCACGATATGCCTCCGGTTACACGAATGTACACAGTGCATTCTTGCTTATTAAGATTTTCTTATTAACCTTAACTAAAAACAGTTGAAATTAATTAGGAGGTGAGAGATTAATTAAGCTTTGCATATAAAGTTCTAATATATATTTTTATGACTAGGTACCGTAACTCCGTTTTTCATCCGCGAAAAATAAGAGAGCAAATTATATCTCTGCAGAGACGAAAACAGGCTGCAATATATATCTTGACATATTGTATTTCTGGGTCGTGAAAAAGTAAATAATCGTATAAATAGATTAACAAATAAGGACTGGTATTATTGGAATCAAAATCCGCCATGTTTTTTTCATAATAAAAAATAGTGATATTTTTCCCTTCTAGCATATATATTTATAACGGGCGAATTCAGAAATACCTACCGACGCTTAATTGGTAATTTTGTAACCGTCACTAATATTAGAAATTGATTGATTAAGAGAATCTGCATCTCTAAAACTATTAGAGTTTCTAATTTGATGTGAAAGTTGCTAAACCAGTTTCAGGGATGTATATAGATTTCTTATTTAACAACTTTGCTCAATAATTTCTTATTAAGAAATCGTTTATAAACTCTGACGTGGCAAAACGATTGGCCTGTATTCGCCAAAATTAGTTTAATTTACTGCTGATGTGGCTTATCAATTTTAATTTACTGATGATGTAACTTATTAGAAACTCTAAAATTAATTTTAAGGATGTGGACATTTGAAAACTCCAGAGTCTATAATTTTTTAAAAACAGTTAACAGTTATTTAGAAACTCTAAGAGTTTTATGAATGTAGATGCTCTGAGTCGAGATTGATTTTGGATTTCTAATTTGACATGTTAATTTCTAACTGAGATACGCAACAATTTTTAACTTAAAAAAAATTCTTTAAAATAAAACGTTAATTTTCTAATTGACACGCTCGCTAAAATATTGACTCAATCTTTTCTTTTCATATCCGTGACATAAAAAGAGAGAGATCGCTGATGTGGCATAAAAGAAATTAAAATTTATTTTAAAAAATGCGAAAGTTTAGAAATTAAAATTTAAATAAATTTCTAAATATTACTTTACAACTGTTTTTAATTTTCTTTTTCTGATTGGTAGAATGAAGATGCTCTCGTTATTAACAATATAATTTTGACTTCCTACAAATAATAAAGTTAAAATAAAATTGTTTATAATTGGTGTGCTAAACAGAGCTAAAGTAAAACTGTTGGAAAAAGGCATAGGTCTGATGGTTTTGGATCTATCTTTGATCTGATGGTAAAAAAGTCGTTTGATGCACTTTAAAATCCGTACAACTCTGCTTACAGATTCGTGCACACAAATTTAAAATATATCGAACGACTACGATATCCATCAGATCTAAAAGAATAAGTCCCAAAATTCATCGGACCACCTGGTACTCAAATCTGCTGTATTAAATTCTTTACCCCCATAATTTTTTCTCTCCAACTTTTGACCGTGAAATATACCTATCATCTCCTATATATTCAAACCTCAATCTCTCTTTACCAACAAATTACCAAACAAAAATCAAAACAGAGAGAAATATCGCCACTGATCCTTGCTGCTGCATGCCATGAGAGCACTTCTCCAATTCGCTACTGCCACCACCTCCTCTCAATTCCCTTTACCGCCGGCCTCCTCTGCTGTCGTCGCCACCACAACCACCTCAAACGATGATGTCCGAAACAATTTCACCGCAGACATAATAGTTGTTCTCGCGGCTTTACTATGTGCCGTTATCTGCATGGCCGGCCTAGCGTTGATCAACCGATGCAATAATACTCTCCGAGACTCGTCTAGCAACGGTACTGCATCTACTTCACTGCAACAACAACAACAAGACACCGGAATCCAACTCCCGCTGCCGCCACCGCCAAAACGAGGCCTGAAGAAGAGTGCTTTGAAGGCTCTGCCAAAGACGCGGTATGATAAGACGACTGATATCGAAAAACAAACCGCATGCGTGATATGCTTGACGGAGTTTGAGGAGGGGGAGGAGATACGGAAACTACCGCAGTGCGGGCACGAGTTTCATGTCGGGTGTGTCGACAAGTGGCTCCGGGCCCAGTCATCATGCCCCTCGTGTCGTCGAGTACTTGTCGTAGTCCCTCCACCTAAGCAGGGTTTTGAGAGGGGCGGTCCGAGGAATAAGGCGGCGATCGGCGACAGTACAAGCACCTTCTTGCCATAGTTAACCAAATAGTTTGTTCAATTTTTGCTCTTTGTTTTTCTTGCTTTTTTTTTTCTTGTAGAGATGAAATGAGCTAATTATATTAAAATCATTGCCTGGCATGCATTCAGATATGTCATCTTGTACTTTTTTTCAATTTCAGAAAATCGTACATACACACCCAGTTTTGATTAATTTTGCACCTAATTAATTAATATGTATTATACTAAAATTAAAAAGGGAAATAGATAAGCACAAGTGCGCCGAGGGATGAGTTGATGTGATCCCGTACGTGAGGTGCATATTTGTTAGTACACAATTAGTATATCTTATAGTATACTTTACAGAGATATTTATTGAAACTTCTAGAATTGTGGTTGTGTTTTTGTTTTTAATTTTAGGGGAAATTTCATGTATCCCCACAAAAGTTTCAATATTACGCATTTCTCCCTCAAAATTTTGTAATATCATATTTATCCTTCAAAATATTAGAAACTCACATATTTACCCAAAAATAATTAAATAATATAATTTTAATACTTAAAATTTAATAAACAATATTTATTAATTAAATATGACTATTATACCCCTCCCTTCTCTATCCCTTCTCTCTCTGACTTCTGCAATTCCTGGGGCCAAAACAAACACTACAAAGTTTTCACTTGGCGCCAAAACAAACGCTCCAACTCCAAGGTTTTCACCTATCGCCAAATCGCTCTACCGCTGCCATAATTTTCTTCTCCACTCGCAAAAATTTCTTCGCCAAATAGAATTTGGCGCCTCACCCTTCTCTCATATGGCATCATCACCCCAATCATTGTTTGTTCCGAGCCTCTCCGATATGGCATCGGATTTGAATCACCCCTCTTTGGGTGCTCCGCACAGTGTCGATTCCATGGACTTGGTTGTCATCGATCCCTCGAGACCTAGATGGGAGAACATGCATGAGTCTCCTGTTGCCGAGTAAGTACTGAAATTTAGATTTTCAGCGAATTTGGATGATATGAGCGATATTTTTACATTCGAGTAATTTCTCTTTATTTGAAGGCATATAAACTTTTGACTATTTACACAAATAAAGCACAGTCAATCCAACATAAAGCCGACTTTTTAAGAAATTAGAAAAGGAGAAATGCATAATTGGGATAAATTGGTGTTGTTTACCAGACTTGTACTTTTATAGCAGTAATGTTATAAATTGTGATAATCTTGATTGTTATGTATTTATCAACTGATATCACAAGTATTTCCTTTTCAATCAGAACAAGCATAAATGTTGATTGTTTTTTTTTCTTGAAGTCAATAATTTTTTATGCTAGTTTAATATTGTCTTTGGTTATTCATAGGCAAATTTCATCCAAGTATAAATTGAAATTGAAATATGGAGGTTTATTTCGATCAAATCAAGAACTCTTGTCGGAAAAGATATTGTTTTGGATCTCAGAAAAGCATATATATGGATAGTTATTTGTACAACTTGAACGAACTAATTGACGAGGTGGTGAAGCATTATCCTTCAAGGAACGATCTGGTTTTAACCTCACTTTTTGTCGACAAGTATGCTAACCAACAATCTTTCATTGAACTTGATTCTAATGACATCTTCAAAGTGATGCTAAGCATGTATGAGGAGGAGAAAGAAGTAACAATTTATGTGATGGCTGAGAAAAATATTGATACAAATGGATTATTACAAAGGTACATACAAATTTTAGTATAAATAATCAATATATATAATCATGCATTCTGTTTGCCTACTAAATTGTAAGTTCATATTTTTGTACAGTGAACAAGATGAAGTTTTTAATGAGACACGTGGAGAGAATGATTCAAACACTATATATGTTGAATGCAAATTTTTTTATATTTCAAATTGCTCATATTGATCAATCAATACAAATCACAAAATCAAGCAGAGGCATGCTGTCGAAATTTTGTCAAAAATACTAATTTATTTGGTGACTTTGTAATAACAAAAAAGTATAAGGGTCATTTTGTAATTATTTCATCTTCTGTCAGAACCTTCCTGGTATGTAAAGGAATCGGTTTTGAGGTGCTTAATGAAATGAGAGTGCAATTTTTCAACTAAACATTAAGATTGTAAGAAATTGATGACATTTGTATAATTGGTGATGTACCAGAATTTCCTACTTGCATTGGATATGATTTGATGGATTTTAATCCTCACATCTCATGCAAAAAATTTATCAAGAGTAGCTTGATTTTGTTATCTAATAAAATATTGATTTCTTTGAGACCACTAAATTCATTGATTATACAGAAACCTCATGCAAAAATAAAACAGTGCTTTTATGATATGCTCAGTGCTTAATCACATAATTTATTGATTAATAAAAGTATTTACAAAAGACACCTCCTACTTATATATAACTATACAATTCAAATAAACTTAATCACATAATTATCCTAATCCATTAATTAGAATTTTGTTGTCATTTCTCTCTTCTGAGTTCCTCACGCGGGGTGTACCGGCAGCTCCAACAGATCCAAGCTCAGACTATTACCAGCAGCATGAACAGCCCCTATTATGACTGGTACCAGTAGCATTAGCAGCTCCAATCTCAGACCGGTACCAGCAGCTTGAAATTTGCGGAGGCATTAGCAGCTCCAATTAGGTATCAGTAGCATTAGCAGCTCCAATCTCATGCCGGTAGCAGTCTTGCTCTGGTACCGGTACCAAGGACATGTACCAATTCAACGTAGTCAGGTTTTATTAGTCATCCAATTTCGGTCAGTACCTTTAACTTGCGTACTCAATTGAAACAACAGGATTGAAAGAAAAAGAATTGGTTAAATTGAAAGTTCCGCAAAAAAGAAACAAACTTTCCGTTCCAGTCCCATCCCATCCAATTGAGAGAAAAAAACATTAGATGACTTCATCCCAGAAGAAGTTCAAAGTGTTGGAAGCAGAAAGAGGAGGTAGAAGATATCAACGATGCAATTGAAGTAAGAAATAAAACTCATGTCCCTTGCGTACTCAAGGAGAATTGAAGCGGGATTAGAGAGAGATTTGAAGTGGGCACGGAGAATTGGAGAGGGCACAAGGAGGCACAGAGAGAAGGGAGGGGTATAATAGTCATATTTGATTAATAAATATTGTTTATTAAATTTTAAGTGTTAAATTATATTATTTAATTGTTTTTGTGTAAATATGTGGGTTTCTAATATTTTGAAGGGTACATATGATATTACAAAATTTTGAAGGGAAAATACGTAACATTGAAGTTTTTTAGGGGATATATGAAATTTCCCCTTAATTTTAATGCCAATACCGGTGGTTGTTAGTTGGGCATTAGGTTAGGCCACGTGGTACAGTCTTATCCGTACATGTCGGCTGTTTGTTTCTAACTTTTTGTAAGCAATTCAATCAAGTGACTTGTCAAATGATTCCTCCTCTTTTGGTAACAATTTTAACTTTAGTTTCATACCTAATGATCCGTACAATTGCTACATTTCATTCCGGTTTGAGAAAATAAGTTTGTTCAATTTAGGTTATTTACTTAGGGTGCTAATAATAATATTTTTATATGAGAAGGGATCTACTTATACTGTTTTTGGTGACACTCGATTACACCTTACATTTTTAAAGTTTTCAAAGTCCAAACAGTCGATCCAAATCGTTAACATGATAGATATATAAAAATGTGCTAGCAGATCAAATTTTACATTTTTTTGAATTTTTTTACTATTTATTAAGTATTTTACAAAATCGTTATTTTCAAACTATTGAATTTTTGTACCCATCTTAATAAATAGTAAAAAAAATTCAAAAAAAAATGTAAAATTTGATCTGCAAGCACATTTTAATATATCTATTATGTTGAACGATTTGGATCAACTGTTTGGATTTTGAAAATGTAGGGTGTAATCCGGTGTCACTAAACGGTGTAAGTGGATCTGTCATCTTCTTATATATATGTTTATCCAACACGTACTGTAATTGATAAGATGAGTATGACTCGTACCGAATTCAATAAGATAAATATGAGTAAGATTCTTTTTTATTATCTTATCGAATATGAATATGAGTAAAAAAAAAAATTCATTAGCTTATCAGGTAAGAGTAGAGTAAGAGTTATTCAGTACCGATTATTCTATAGATAATTAATAAATATAAAGTTATATATGATAATTTTTATTGTACATAAAACTATATAATTTTATTATTATAATGACATTAATTTATATTATATTTTGTATATTTTTGTATTTAGTAATTTATGATAAAATTAATTTATCTAGCATTTTATATATTTTTTTAATTAGTAATTTATGACAAAATTTATTTATACAATATTTTATATCTCTAAAATAATGGAATTAAAAATTACAAATGGGATAAAAAGATTATAATTGTATATGTGATATTAGGTACATAATGTATGTAATATATATATATATATATATATATATATATAGAGAGAGAGAGAGAGAGAGGGGGGGAGGGATTCAATTACATTATTTTATGGTAACATATCTTGACACTATATTTTTATAAATTATTTTTTCGATTTTAAAATCTAAACAGTCAATCTGAACTGCTCAACATGATCTCTATACTAAAATGTGCTTGGATACCAAATTTTACATTTTTTGGAATTAATTCAGTATTTATTAAGATGTGTATAAAATTGTTGTTTTCAGACAATTCTGAACCATTGAAAAACAACAATTTTCAAAATTCTAAATAAATAGTAAAAAATTTCCAAAAAATGTAAAATTTGGTCTCCAAGCACATTTTAATATGGAAATGATGTTGAGCAGTTCGGATCGACTATTTGAATTTTAAAATCAACTTATACAAATATAGTGTCAAGATGTGTCACCATAAAATGATATAATTAAATCTCTCCTCTGAGAGCAATATGTGTGTGTTATATCTTTGAATTAAATTATATATGCTATTAATTTATTTAATAATTATCTTTAATTGTTTTGTTATCCGTTATCTTGATGGGTAATAAAAATACAATATAATAGGCTAATATTTAATAAATAAATATAGAATATGAATAAATTAATTTTATATAAATACGAATATGAAAATGTCTTCCACCATTTATGCTCCAAATTATACTAGTTTTGCTTGAAGCAATTTTGAGTTTTGACGGGTCCCTTTATGATGGATCTGTTGAACTCAAGGATTTCATTCTAACAAAAAAAAAAAAAATTATTAATTGGGAGACCAGGATTTAGTTGACCAATAGTTGACAACAAAAATCTCCCGACAATCTTTTTTTTTCAAGACGCAAAATATTTTCGCCAAGAATTTATCTCCCATGTGGTTGGAGGTGTGGACACTGAGTCAATCTAACTTATTAGGAGCTAATTAAGCTACAATGGAACGTGGTGTGGGTAGCGGACGAGAAAGGAACTGTAGGCTCTTCTCGAGCCACTGATACATAGTTTGTGCACCGCTTAATAAATGATACATTAATTCCTTGATGTCATGCTTTGGATGCACTATGAGTAGGAGGATGGTTATGATGGACCGTGTGGATATTAGTTTTTGTGATCTCCTTGCGGTCATATTTAATAGTTAGTAGCTATTTTCTATTATTTTATTGTATAGTTTTTAAGAGATGGAGTTAAAATTTAGGTCTTTGTAATTTTTTTTTTATCAATATATATATTTGCTGGCGGTACCACTGCTAACTTTAAAAAAAAAAAATAACCTTTTTATGCAATTATGAAAAGTATCTTATTATGCTATAATTTGATAAAATATATCGGCTACCAGGGGCGGACCCAGTGTATTCCACGGGGCTGTCCCCTCTTGGATTTTGAGTTTTAGTTGAAATTTATCGGTTCCGACCGACTTTGCCCCCCCTTGAATTTTTTTTTTGCCCCCCTCTGGACGTTTAATTTGTAATTCGAGTTAAATTTAGGATTAAAATTGAAATAAATATGTTGAATTTTGATTGGTAATTAGAATTATAAGTCAGAGAATCAGAAATACAAGTCAAAGCATTGGAAAGTATAAGTTAAAGCATTATTTTTTGTCGAGTACCCAATTGGTTAATGGATTTAAACCCGATTCGATATTTTTTTGCCCCCCTGACGAAAATCCTGGATCCGCCCCTGTCGGCTACTCTGTAACTTATAAAGGTGGTTCAATTTGTTATGGGTGCACTGCAAGCTAATAATCCGGTACATTCTGTTTTGTTTTTCATTCTAGTCTTTTACAACACTTCTAGTTTACTTATTTTGTTAGGTCTCGACTTCTTCGCTATGATATTCCTAGTAGTTTATATAGGAGCTATTGCTGTTTTATTCCTCTTCATGGTTATGATGTTCAATATTTAAATAGCAGAGATTCACGAAAAAGTCTTGCGCTATTTACCAGTGAGTGGTATTATTGGACTGATTTTTTGGTGGGAAATGTTATTCCCTCGTTTAGAGGTGTTCAATGAAATAAGCAGGCGAAGTCTAGATCATGTTTGGATTAATTTCACAAATGTACTCACTATTTCCGTATCAATTTTTTATATCATATATTCAATCTATTTACTCCCACAATTTGATATTTTGAAGAGCCAAGAACCCAAAATTAAATATACATTTTCAAAGAGAGTTGAAGCAGTTAATTAATTCCTCATCAGTATTCTTGTAGGATTGAGATCTGCTGCGATTCGAATATTGAGCACAGTAATCCTGCAATCTCTGTTTTTTCAAATCCAGCCGTCCAACTTTTTAGTGTACACATTTCAAAACAGCTGATTTTTCTGTGCACGCATCTCGAAACAATTCGACAGCTGAATTTGAAAAAGCAGAGATTGCAGGATACTGTTCAAGTACCCGGATCGCAGCAGATTCTCACCCATTCTTGTATCGATGGTTCAGTGTCTGATATCATCAAAATCTCAACAGGCAAATCATTTACATAAGAGGAAAGTAAATTACAGCAATGTTTGAAAATGAATTCTTTTTTATATAAAAAGCATCCATATTGATTTATGAAAATTCACCTTTCCTCTCGCTTCACTCGAGATTAATAATAAACCACATAAAAATAATAATAATTAGGCCGCAATGATACACCCAAAGGAGCGGCTAGTTCTGCAGTTGACCAGCCCACCCATGATCTAATTAGATTAAATAATTCTCTTCACAAAATTAGTCTACACGCGAGTTAGGTTTAAAGCGAGCATTTCTAATTTCTAGTCAAACGCGGTTCGTTGGACCGACAGAGGCCAAATTTGCGTCAAGTTTTATCAAGGTAGGGTCTCCAATTGAATTTCATATTAAATGTCACGTTAGGTATAACTAGGGCCAGGGGTGCAAACGGGTCGCATATTATTTGTCTGAATCGTATCTGAAAATTAGATACGAAAATTCAATATTCAAATATTTTTTGGATACAAATATAATTTTAAATTTTAATTATCTGTATGAAAATAATAGATATATATCATATAGTTTAATATATATTACGAAAAAAATTATATAAATCACCATTATAAAATGAGAAATTTGTATCCGTATCCGTCTAATATTTTATTCGTATTCAAAAAATAAAAGCGGATACGAATATAGTTTTACTAGTATCTGATCTGTTTGCATTCCTACGTATAACTTAAAAAATATCAGTACCCATATGGATTTCATTTAAGCGTGTTTTGCAGTCCCTTCAACTCCAAAAGTTACTCTCATATTCTCTCCGAAAGAAATTTGAGACAATTTGATAGACATTGGATCAAATTTAGTCAGATATTCTAGTTAGAATTGTATGATTTATATCAAGATTCACATTGATAATTTAACAATTCATGCAGATCAAATTTGCATAAATTTTAATATGAATCGAACTGTTTCGATTGAACATCCGAATGTGATCAAGTGTCCATCTTTGAAATTATCTATTAAAATTTCTTTTAGGAGAAACTTCTTAATTGTTCCACCTTTTCTGTTAAGAAAAAACGAGATCCAGTACTAAGTTAATTGAACGAGAAATGTTCAACTAAATACAGAGCAGTACACAATAATGAATTTAAGTCGAAAAAGAAGAAGAGATTTGAAGACAAAACTCAAAAAGTAGACTATGGATAAGTTTCTTAAAAGAAGATTGCAACTTTGTCCCGTGACACTAAAATTCATCATTCAAATTCAATTTGAATTTTTAGAAATTAAAAAAAAAAATTGTCTAGAAACATATTGATGATTTGTATTCTTCTAAAATAGTAAGGACCGAAGCATTAAATAAAGCACATTATTTTTTATTTTTCTTCCATTGATACTTTATTTTTTAATGTACTTTCTTAATATGTTTATCTTATTCAAAGAGAAAAAAAAACATATTGGAGCTATCAATGATTTTAATGTTATTTATCATGTTCTTAGAAGGTCATTTTTTGCGTCATCTTCTCTTTTCTTTTGAAACATTATTTATCTAATAAAGCATAATATTTATCTTTTGCGTCATCTTCTCTTTTCTTTTGCATTAAATAAAGTATTAAATAAATTAAAAATAGTAAGGACTGAAGCATTAATTAATTAAAAATAGTAAGGACCAAAGCATTAATTAAGTCACCTTCTATTATCCGTATTGAAACATTATTTATCTAATAAAGCACAAGCAGCACAGATACCCCCTCCCCCCACTGCATCCTAAAAAAATAATAAAAAAAAAAAAAATATATATATATATATATATATAGAGAATGGCTAATATACAAACGTTTGTTCCTGGATTCAGGAACAAACGTTTTGGTTTTCCGATTTTCAAGGTCCAAACAATCGATTCAAACTGTTAGATATTCAATCTATATTAAAATGTGCCTGGAGATCAAATTTTACATTTTTTTTAGAATTTTTTTACTATTTATTAAGCTGGTTTGAAAACCGCTGTTTTTCAATGGTGCATAAGTTTAATAAAATCAGCAGTTTTCAACCAGCTTAATAAATAGTAAAAAAATTCTAAAAAATGTAAAATTTGGTCTCCAAGCACATTTTAATATAGATTGAATATCTAACGGTTTGGATCGACTGTTTGAACTTTAAAAATCAGATAACCGAACCATTTATTCCTGAGTCCAGAAACAAACGTTTGTATATTAGCCATTCTATATATATATATATATATCCCTCCCCGATAGCAAAACAATTGTTACACAATTAAAAAGTTTAATTATAACACAAATCTCCAAAATATTACAACGTAACGCATGAACTCTTCGTCTAAAGAATATATTACAAGTGTTTCGCATTTTGGAAAACCCTTTTGGATGAGACTTTGTCCAAAGCCGTTTGGACAAAATCCCCATCCTATAAGAAAAGGGTGAGGGTTTTGTCCAAACGGCTTTGGACAAAGTCTCATCCAAAGTCTAACTTAAACCGTCCAATCTGCATCAAACTTCGTATAAATATTTAGATTCAATGAGCTATTTAAATTTATTAAGTTTTAAATATGTTTGCACGAATCTCAATATAAATCGGACGGTTAAGCTTGATTTTGGATGAGGCTTTGTCCAAAGCACTTTGGACAAAATCCAATCCCTTTCTTACATGTGTTTTTCTTGATTTATCTATCTAATTATATCAAATGATTTTTTATTATGTATATCGAAAATGCAACTTTTACAAGGTATAGTATATCGAAAATTTCGAGGCATGTGATCTCTGCTCGATTGCTATTATGTTGTTTATCTTCTATAAATATTTTTTTTTATTTCAACATTTTATATCCTCCTTCCTCTTTTTCAGACAAGAAAATGAGAAGCCCATAAAGCTAATAGAATCACAGTTTGTAGAAGCGTCTCATCAGCAAAGTTGTTTCCTCCAAGTAACTGAAGCAAATGAATTAGCTCTTAGGATTAATACCATGACAACTTTGGCAAATCAAACACTCTATATGAGAGTTAGAATAGCTAGAATAGTGAAATGTTAGAATAGTAAATGAAAATAGAGAAAAAATAGCGCTTTTCAGATTAGTGTGAAAATGGTGCTATTCGGATTAATAAAAATGTGGTTTGGATTGGATATGTGGAATAGTGAATAGCTGTAACCAATAAAGAATAGTATTAACAAGGTGTTAATTAAGAGAAAAGATAGGTAAGTGGGATCTCAAATGAATTGTCACGACGTAGAGATAGCGGAAAGTGATATCAAATTTATCATTTCGGAATTGTGTTGGCGAAAATAAAAAGGAAACATTTTTTCTCTCATTTCACATTTCCGAATAGTAGCTATTCCAACATTTACGAGGAATAGAGAATAGCAACTATTCTAGCTATTCTTAATAGCAAAAATATTATTTGGATGCACATTGCTATTCCGAATAGCTTCTATTCTAAAATAGTCTCTATTATTGCTATTCTTATGTCATCCAAACATAGCCAATTGTCACTTCCATAAACAAACACCTAAAAACCAATTGCGGCGAAGCCGCAACAAGGTAACTAGTTCGTTTTCAAAAGGAGGAAACCTAGTCAACATATTTATTGAATTTACATTCATTGTTTATCGTTAGAGTATCATAAAAGAAGGAGAAAAGAAGATTAAATTGAAAAAGAAAAACAAATATACTGAAAACGATACAAGTTTGGAGAAAGCAATTTTATATCTCGTTAGTCGGAGCTCAGGGTGTGGAGAAGAACGATCGATTTCATAATGACATTTAGGTATATACTTGTGTAAGCATCAGAAGTAGAGAAATTATTCATTTGAAAAATGCTAAATCGAGTGTTAGTATATTTATATGGAAAATTTATAAATTTTCGAATTCATTTAGTATCAAGTTAAATGGTAAAAAATTAATGAAAATATGAATGTATTAAATTAACTTAAAGGAGTGATTTCATGTATAGCCCTCAAAAACTTTGAAATTACGTATTTCCTCCTCAAAAGCTAATAACATCATTTTATCCTTCTATATTTCAGAAACTCACAAATTTAATCATTTTATTGTCTTTTTTTATTAAAACTCATTTTAAATTCATAAAATATCTGTTTTAGCATTTACCAAAAATAAGAAAAAATATATGTAAACAGTGTGAATTCGTTATTTGAAGCCGATAGATTTGTGTAAGCACCAAACATCTTAGTTAAAACCTTAATAAAACATCATTTGTAGGAAGTAATTTTACTACACAAAAGAGCAATGAAAAATAATACTGGGCCGATCGAAAGCCCAATTTGGCCGATCATCAATCCATTAATGAAGGGTCCATCAATTCATTTTTTTTTCTAGCGAAGTCGATGGCGACCATCGCCTATCGTCGTCTTCTTCACTCTCCCCAGTAAAACACTACTGAGAAAAAAAGGCGACGAATTCATGAAAACCCTAGACCTAAAACCCTACATCCTTCTATCATTTTGTCGTTTTTGATGATTTAAGCAACAATGGCGTCTATCCCAACGGCTCTCCCGGTAAACCGCTAAACCAGCTCCTTTTTAATGTCCGCAGTTTTAAAGATGTTTTCATCAGATTTTTGTTTTTTTCTATTTCTAGACTAAGATCGGTGAAGCCTCAATATGGAAAAGTAGGCATGTTTGGTTGGGTTCTCAAAATTTAGCGTGGAATTGTAGGAGATTGAGGTGGCATTTTGTGATTCGTTCAAGTAATGGCAATTCTCCTGATTCTAGTAAGAATCCTCTTGTTCCAGTGGAGAAGAATCTGCGAGAATTTTGCCAGGGAAGTTTTGGTTCTCTGAAAGCAACAGTGCATGTTCTCTTGCCAGTGGTTACTTCGGTGAGCCTGATATCTTTTCTACCTGAACTAACTGATACATGGGTAGGGTTAAAATGCACCATTGTTTTTGTGCCCCAATCATGCTTCAAATCCTTTTCTCCGTTTTCAAAGTTTAAACAGTCAATCTGAACCGCTCAACATAATCTCCATATTAAAATGTGCTTAAAGACCAAATTTTATATTTTTTGGAAATTTTGTACTATTTTTTTAGATAGGTACAAAATCACTGTTTTTGGATGGTCCAGAATCTTCTGAAAATCAGTGATTTTATACCCCGTCTAAAAAAAATAGTGAATAATTTCCAAAAAATCTTAAATCTGGTCTCCATTTAAATATGGAGATCAAGTTGAGCGGTTCAGATCGACTGTTTGAACTTTGAAAATGGAGATAACGATGTGAGGCACGATTGAGGTTTGAGGCATTGGAACCATGCTCTATTTCTTATGCTGAATACTCTTTTGGGGCCGCGGAAATTGTGTGGCAAACAAGCCTAACAATAACAAAAAAAGAACAAAGAAAAGTGTATGTTTACTGGTACAGAGTAGGTATCGATCTGGACCTGTAGACATCCTGGCAACTCTTTGCAAACCGGACTGATATGATATTAGCTTCTGAACAGATTAATCATTGCTCTATAATGAAAATTGAGTTTTGGTAGTTCTGGTTAATTTATATGCTACTATCATGGCATGATAAAAAACATACTGTCAAATAACTTTCTATTTTCTCTCCCAAATTGCTACAGGTTAGAACGAGGTTTTGCTCTAAATTTGCTATGATGGTGTATGTCACATTTGCAATCTTTATTATTATTGCGAGAAAAATTATGCTTAAACGAGAAAATCATGTTAATCAAGGTTCAATTGCTGATCTTGTAAGGCGTGGGCAGTTGAAATCCAACCGAAGAGGCATGTATGTTATTGAAGTCATATTTTATTAAATTTTCAAATTTCTGTCGAGTTCAAATATGTACCCTTGCTAAACCACTGACAAGAATAAACCCTTTCAGAAGATGAAAATTATCTTGTGATCTAAAAAGCAGTGCTTCTATACTTATGATCTCTGTTTTCTTTTCCTTTTTGTGCAAAAGAAAAACCTAAACCAACTACAAATTAGTTAAGGCCTTTTTTTCATGTTGACGGAAAAGACTACTGGAAATTATTTCTAACTTTGTAGGGATATGAGAGATAATGATTTTTTGAAAATCATGCAGTGCAAAGACCAGCTTATACGACAATCCTTTTAACAATGCATTTGTGAAGATAGACAAAGAAAATTCAACAGCACAAATGTTTGGCAAAGTGTACCGCTTGGCCCCTACCACTTTGACCAAAGAGCAACAGTTGACCCATCAGGAGAGGCGAGCCCGGGCATACCAATGGAAGAGACCCAAGGTTTTTCTCAAAGAGGGTGACCCGATACCGCCAGATGTGGACCCAGACTTAGTTAGGTGGATCCCACCAAACCACCCATTTGCGTCCACCTCTAGTGACATAAATGAAGAAACGTTTAAAAATAATGTGTACCAGAAAGATGGCGTACCATTTCGTGTCAGAGCTGAACACGAAGCATTGCAAAAGAAGCTAGAGGCAATACAGGACGTATGTCTCTATTGCCTTTTTATTGAATCCTAAAGAAACATATGGCTATTTCACTTGGATCTCTTTATCTGACTATTTGGCACTTACTCTTGCAAATTATACCTTTTGCAATTGGCAAATGGCAATTAACCCTTTTTTGTAGATTTGCTTAATCCAAAAACCCATCATCCAAATCAAGCCTGATGGGAAAGATACATCTCATTAATAGTCGATGAAATATCCTCCCTTAGCAAGCCAACTTTTTCCCCAGAAGCAAAATTAATATAAAACCAAACAGAGAAAATTATTACTTGGGTCTCTTGTATCAGTTAAAAATCAATATGATCAAGATGAACAACTTATGAGCTATTTAGTCGGTTTTAATTTGTCTTCAAATACTTCAAATAATAAATTTTGGTGCTGGTTGAAAATGTTATTGTACTGGGTTTATTTTGCAAATATGGCATATATTGGGTGGAATTTGCAAAAAAATTGGCAATTTCTGAAGTTCCGGAGCACGTGTGTTATATAGTTTACTGACAAAAGGTCATGTTTTATTTGTATTGTTCTTTATGATTCATTTCTTTTCTTTTAGGAACCAAAAATTAAGGAGCTGGCTGTTAACTTGAAGAACCCGGAGGAGTTTGAAGAGCCAAAGCTGCAGCAAATTGAGCTTAATGAGACGAAAAAAGGAGATGAGAAAATTGACAAGGGATTGAAATCCTCCAATGAAAAATCATGACACATTTATTTTGCTCCTTGTAAAAAATATTTTTCTGTTGTTGTGTAGTACTGAGGTACCAGCTCTTGTAGATAGTAGTTTTCATATTTGGTCCACATGGTTTGAAAGTAATATCGAATTTTTTAGACATTATTCATCTCTGATTTTTATATTTTTTGTGAGTGAGGCTACAGGACTATGCATAGCGCACAATGGACCGTATTATGGTTTCATATTGTCATTTTCAAAGTCCAGACAGTGATTTCATATGAAAATGAACTTGGTGACTAGGTTTTACATTTTTAGAATTTGTTTACTATTTTTTTTAGATGGTCTATTCTTTGGGTCAAGGAATTTTCTACGTATTAAAAAAAATAGGAACAAAATTCTGAAAAATATAAAATTTGGTCAATAAGTACATTTTCTGTACAGAGCTCATATTGAATGGTTTGGATCGACTGTCTAGACTTTGAAAACGATGATATACAGCTAGTATGGCCCAGTGTAGAGTGGGAAAAATAGTACGCCGGAGTCGACTCTGTCATGGAACGGCACGATTACGGCACTGAATGGCACGGCACGCGTGTCATTCGCGTGCCGTGACTCGCGTGTCTTGTGCCGTGATCATTCGTGTGCCGTGCCTATCTTTTGAAACTTTGGCACGGCACGGCACGACACGTAGTCACGCGAGTTACGTGTAATTATGACCATTAGATATTGATTTAATGGTGAATCTTGAATAAATTAACTTAAATTATGAATAAATAGTCACGCGGGTCACGGCACGATTAGGCACGGCGTGACTCACGTGGCGTGACCATTCGCATGCCGTGACCACCTCTTGACATTTTAGTTACGGCACGGCACGTAAAAAATTAACTTGGTCACGGCACGAGACCAAAGTCACGGCGTGTTAGTCACAGCACGGCACGTTTTTTCCACTCTAGTCCAGTGTGTGCTATGCTATGCATAGTATTGTAACCTCATTTTTTTTTTGTCAAAATAGTTTCTGAGAACTAATTTGTTTATTATCTTGCATCAATATAAGACCAGAATTTTACGCGTCCGTAACTATGAAAACATGAAATAACTGTTGAAATAAATCGACGTTGCCCATCTCTTACAAAAGAATGCCCGCTTAACTGATACTGTTTAAAGCTATAGTTTGCTGACTACGTGTTTATAAAAATACTGGTAAACTTTATAAATGAACACCATTTGAAAAATTTATAAAAAAGAAACAAAGCAGGAGAATGAATAGGTTCACAGATCTATCCTGACAGGGACTAAATTACTGATATCTCAACACCTTAGATAGTATAAATCTGATGTACAGATTAATCAGTAACTGTCAAGTACATCAAATCTAAATTCAAAAGAAACCTCTTGTATTTATCAGACTTCTTCCTCGTCACTGGTAGCACCAAACATAGCGGCCATTCTCATTGCAAGCTTAGCCGCCATCTCTCGCCTCTCAAAATCCGGCATCAGCCTCAGATTATCACGCACGTTCCCTATCTCTGACATCAACCTCTCCATATCATCCAACCCGTAATGTTCATTATCATCAACCTCATCATGAAATATCTCAGTTGAATTTGTATCAATTTGTGACGTCTCATTAATAGACATGTGTCCATTTTCACCTGAACCTGATTCGGTGAGAAGATGCACTCCATGAGAAGTCGATGCACCAGAACAAGAAGCGGCGTCAGTGAAATCTGAATACTCGACTCCTTCAGTCTCTGATGCACCCAGCTCGCGCACGTCGTACCATGCCTCGTCAGAACCATGGGATAGTGTCTCGTATTCTAACTCATAGTCGGATTCTTCATCTGTGCTGCCTACAAAAGTTATTGATAAAAGAAACATTAAGAGAAAAGATACCATGAGTTATTTTTCTAATAGCAATTTAACAAAGAAATGATATTTTATTTTAACCTTCTTTCTCGAGTAAAAATGGGGCAGGAATTCTATTTCCAGATTTGAGGATCATTCCAGGCCACATATGTGCAGATAATGCACCAAAAAATCTCTCCACTCCTTGCACATCTCCATTTACAGATAAACCTGCCAAGAAACAATTGCTTATTCTTTTTAAGATTTAATGCAGAAAAAACATGTTTCGTCAAATTCTTCGTATAAAACAAGGAGTGTGTGATATAAAATAAAATTTTCTGTTTTCAAATTTTAAGAAGTTTTGTAGCTCAGCAATATTCGTCAATGAGTAATGAATTTCTCCAAAATTATATTCTCATACAAATATTATAAGTCATGCCCCCTGAAGTTAGTTAATGAATAAATAAAGATATACGCAGAGTTTAGAATTACAAAGAAGTTTCTACTTACATTTATCAAAATCAGCATTGGAAGCACAAGCCTCAATATACTCGATATTATTATCAATGCACCAATCCATGGAGGTCTTTCTAATCTCTATGCTCATTTCTTCATCCCACAATAAACTACTTCCCTCTTCTTCATTTATGCCAAAATTGGAATATTCAGGATGCAGGTCACCGGTTGACTCGCTACGCCTCTGCATGCGCCTTCCGTACTCAGTATGAGCTTGATGGCCTGGCACCAAATCAGCCTTGTTTCCTATGCATAGAAGGATTTCAAATTTTTTTATGTCGATGCTTGAGATCCAATTTCGAAGGGTACTGAAAGATAATTCCTGCAAATACCGGTAGCGGTAAAAAGGGAAGAAAATCAAGTCAGTAAGCATTCATAATTTACATATTTAAAAATGAATATTTTCCTTTGGGAGCAAACAACCGATTTGAAGTGCAATTTATATAATCCAACTAACCACAATATCATAGAAAAAGGAATAAGATGCAGAGGGCAAAGTTTGAACATTATAGCTAGACGTCAATTAAATACAAAATACATATATAGGTAAGTTCTAACATCACTCATGTCGAAAACCATCACAAGAGCAGCGAGGTTCACGCCATTTGGAAGTAAACCAAGGGAGAAATCTTCGCCAAGGTGAGCTGTCCATACAGACGTATCCGCCGAGTAATATTTTGTTTCAATTGTCCACCTATCATTACAGAAAAAAAAATTGCATTTCGGTCATAAAAAAGACACACATATATTACAGAAAGATACATATACTATGCAAATTCCAAGTATTTGTAGAGATACTACATACCCTTGACACAGTACACCAGAGGATAGGTCATGCGTCTCTGGAATTTCAACCGAAAGCAATCCTGGTAAAGTTTCAAAGGAAATCAGAACAGCTAATTCATTAATATACTGTTGCTAATTATGTGGATACGAACAATCAGCTAGGTACAGTCGTACAGACTCGTCATTACATCAGAGGAATACAAAATCAAACAAAGAATGAAGAAAGAAAAAGAGGAGGCATACGAGAGAGAAGGGTCCGCTTCCCGACGTTTGGCGACCCGATAAGGAGAATTCCGGGTCTGGTCTCCAGCGATCCGCCACCTCCGACTGTACCGGAGGCGGCTTCATTTGCAGATTCCATCTCCATGCCCATTGCTATCTTAGCTTAGTCGCTACAAACCCTAATTAAACCTTACAGAACGCCACGGAGCTCAAGTCTCAACTCTCAGGCGATGTGCTTTTTCGCCATGACAGGGATCGCATCTTCAAGTAAACACAGGAGACCCAAATGGTTTCGTTTTTTTTTACCACAAGTCCTTGTGGCTCTATGATGTTGTAATCCGTATAAGGAAATGTTTTTTACGACTTACGGTTGTTAATATAACCCGTTATACAGATGTTTATATAATTTGAGATCTTTTGAGGATATTCTGATCGGCTCAATGGGCTACATCTTTAGGAATTTTATGGGCTGTATCCGGCCCATGTTTAGTTCTCAACACAAATAACACACGAGATACAGATTGAATTTACATCATGAACCAAAAAGAAACGGGTTTGTAATTATTTAAACCAAATTTACAAATTAAGCATCTGTGGACTGTGGTTGTGTATTCCGGTGCCGTATCTAAATTAACAAATGTTAAGTTTAAACAACAAATATGGATCTACAACCTTGGTACTCTTTACGTTACGAGCCATTTTGCGAACTTGTAATAATTAAAATTCGTCTTTTATACCTCATATTTTATAATTCGTCTATTACAATTAAGTTGATCCTTTCGGTTTTTAAACTTCTCGATAATGGCAAAATTTAAAATTAAAATTAAGAACATGACCAAAATTTAAAATTAAAATATCACATAAATTTGAACGTTGAAATTAATACGAAAGAAAAATTGAGGCGACTTATAGTGCAAAAATACAGTGACGGATCTACAGCCAAGTCAAAGGGTGGTTAGCCAGATTTTAAACTTTTTAATAATATATATTGGCAGTTTTTATATACTCCATCTCACTCATAAAATATTAAATATATGCTTGTAGTCTGTTGATTAGAATTTCACTTTGTGATTATAAAGATTTAAATTCAAATTCTAACTGAGTATTTGCCTTTCAGCCCTTCAATCTAATTTTTAGTTCCGTCGATGCAAAAACAGCTGTGACCCCAAAGGCAACTACTAATTAAATAAAAGAGTAAGAGGGGTCACACAAATCAGAGGTTTTTTGTTGAAGGTATTAGGTGTGTTTCCTCTTAGAAGAAGAAAGTTGACCAATTCATTCTCAGAACCAAAACTGTGAATTAACAAGAAGAAAGAAGGATATGTACGTACATACATACATTAGCAACTTTAATGGTTTAAATCACTCCATCTTATTTAAATACAGGCTAAAAAATAACAAACAACATTATCTCAAAGCACTGAAATGTCAAAAATTCAACACAAATTAATTCATTTTGGCTTTAGCACCGACTGCAAAGAACTCCGTGATAACTTCAAGCGGCATACCCTTCGTTTCCGGGACCTTTAAAAACACAAACACAAAAGCCAATACGCAAACAACCGCATATATCCCGAACAAACCAGCTAGGCCAATCGAATTAAGCAACAGAGGCAGTGAGTACGTGACGATTATATCCCCGATCCAGAATGTCAGAGCACATATCGCAATGCAGATTCCACGGACCCGGGTCGGGAAAATCTCTGCACACAGAATGTTTGGCACCGGTCCGAATCCCATGACGAATGTGCAGAAGTAGACAATCACACTTACAGTGGAGAGCACCGCATGCGGTATTGTGCCTAGGTCGATGAGGTTTGACAGTACCAGTATAATTAAAGATCCTATTAGAATTGGTATGGTGCCCAGTAGTAGAAACCTACAAACAGAATGCAAAACATTCGGTTATTGACTTTGAAGTTATTGAAATATTATCCTCAAGATATATAAACCATAGAGGTGACTTTTATTTACTAAACCAAAGATAGGAGAAACGATTTTCTGAGAGAAAAATCTACCTTCTTCCGGAAATATCCATCAGTCTCATGGCGATCCCAATACTCGGGAGCATTAGCAAGGTTGTGACAGCACTAATAAGAATTGATGCTGAGTCAGAACTAATGCCGATATTTGACAGGAGTATCCCTACTCCAGCCTGTTCGAGAATTTGAGGTGTGTAGTACATAACTCCATTTATACCGGCAAACTACAAAATCAAAATTTAAAGGAACACATTACAAAAATAAATCAATAAAAGTAACATTTAAGCTAAAAAAATAAAAAGGAAAATACCACACCTGCTGTAGAATCTGAATCCCAACACCGACAAGCAAAGCTTGTTTCACCCCCGGCTCAAAAAGACCCTTCCACAGGGAACCCTTTACAGCTGTCTCAGACGGATGCACCATAGCAGGGCCCACAGGATGCTGTTCAACAAGTATTTCCGAGAAAAGCGCCGGTTGGCTTACGAGCGCTGCTGCATGCACAAACTCCCCTCCCTCGGCACCTTCTACTCCGGCCAGAGACACTATTGATCCCCTCCTCGACGCCTGGGTCCCGTCCTGGTGTAAATAAATCCTCTTAAAACCGCCTTCTTTTTTACCATCGGGGCCCTCCTTCTCGGTCCATTTCCATGCTAACTGCCAGCCTCCTCCAATTTCCATGCTACTCACAGCATCCCCTCCCATGAGACTGCTATTCCGCCTCATGCTCAGTATACTGCCATGTGGGCCGTCTTCCTTCCCCTCCACCTCAGTTGCCTGGCGACTAAGCAATGGGCTCTGCAAATTGTCTTCATAATCAGCACCGGCAGTATCCGACACATATCCTTCCTCCCCTTCTCCGTCGTGGTGCAAACTCTCTTCGTCCCATTGCTCGGCTTTTATATGTTGCTGATCAGCTGCACCGGCAACACTGAACATGCTCCCGAAATTAGGGAACAGCGCGCTGCGCATGCTACCCATGGTTTCCGGAAGTTTCTCATGGACACTCCCAAAAAGGGTGACTAACGGGTCCATTAGACGTGTGCTGCCACGGCCTGCTAGGCTGCCCTGGCGGGAGGCTAGCGACAGAGCGCTTTGGCCGCCCTTCACTGGTTGGGCCACCCATGAGAGGCCATCTTCAGGCCCGTGTAGCAGTATCCTCTCCTCCCCTCCTGCCGCATGATCACCGACATATTCACTGACTGGACCAATTATGTATTCTTCAACTGATGTGTCCCCGCCCACAGCCAATCCTTCCACAAGGAGAGCCATCTCACCTGTTGTATGAATTTCAAATCACAGTATGAAATAATTAACAAACTTTCTTTGTTGCTAGTAGTTACTGAAATAGAAACAAACTTGACGAAAATAAAATAACTGACCTGACACATCTTCTCTTCCACGTAACTTCTGCAAGACGCGTTTAGCCTCAGCCATGCGTCCTTTACTCACTAGCCACCTAGGCGACTCAGGCAAATAGAACACTGTCAAAAGAAAATACACCATCGAAGGAATAAACAAAACACCCAGCATTATCCGCCAACTCGGTGAAGTCATGAGCGACATCCCGAATACCATGCAATAAGACAAAAACATCCCTACTGAACCACTGAACTGAGGCAGTGTGTTCAACAAACCCCTAATCTCTGAAGGGGCGGTTTCGGAAATATACACTGGAATAATTGTAACAGCCAGGCCGATGCCGAAGCCATCTATGAGTCTTGCCAGAAGCAAGATGTATACATTTGGGGACCACAGCAGTACAAGCCCGCTGATGAAGTAGAAAAGTGACGAGACTATTAGCATAGGTTTCCTCCCGACTGAATCTGACACTGCACCAGAAAATGTTGTGATGATCGTAGCACCGATTAGTGACATGGCGACGATCAGGCCTTCTATTGTCGGTTCACTTTCCAGTTCGAATTCTTTCTTTATGTACAAGACAGCCCCTGCGAAAATAAAGAACAATTGAGGTGCTTTGTGAAAAAATTAGATGTATTCAAAATAGGATGTTGACAGAACCAAAGAAGAATTTAATGAAGGTTTACATCAAATTGGTTACCAAATAACCCCATTTAAGAACTTGGTTCAAATTTTCTAGAAGACTAGAACAAAAGGGGTAAGGGAGAGAAAAGGAGATTCTTTTGTAGAATAAATTCTGGAATGATAGGTACAAACAAATCAAGAATATACCAGCAATTGTAGCATTGTCCCATCCTTGAAGCAAATTACCAATTGAAGCAGCAATAGCCACTAGAACAGAGCCCGCCATGTGTTCGACAAAATATATCCAACCAACAAATCCAACAGCAACTATAAGCTGCTTGTAGAAAAGAAAAGAATTAACAGATAAGAAATCTTATCTATCTAAGAGTTCAAGCAAACCAATAAAATTAAAAAAGAATAAAAGAACCATAAATAACCTTGCTGGTTACAAACAAACAACAGAGTTCTAAAATGCAAAAAGCCCTGGGAAGTGGCAAAGAAGCACACTTTACAATCTCCAGCTATCTTTCTCTCTTTACAAACTATTAATAATAAAATACGGTTACATGTAAAAATTTGCAACTTGCTTTTCTATGCAAAGGTGGAGTAAGAATCTTGACCGAGAAGAGAAATGACAAAAAAGAATATAAAAATATCGAGAGCCACAACTAATCCGAAGGTAACAGCTTACAGCTGTAGCCTGTACCAGTCTGGAGTGAAAATTAAAAATACCTTTTGAGAGTAGTAGAATCGGAATCTTTATATCCTCCTATTTAACCTCAAATTAGCACAAGAAGCCAAATTTGTGTCCTGAAAGGTTGGGTATTAACCAGAAAAGATGGAGCAAGAGCTGTCATTGGTACCGTCTACACCTTTTTCAAAATTAATACTTTTAGAGGGGGCTAAATGGGGAAGTTCTTTATGATGCGCTCCGACCTAACTATCAAATTGGATTGGAAGGGAAGAGGTGTGAAGAGAAGGCCGCTTGGCGCATCTTTTCTGGTTTCTCTGTGGTGAGTCTGAGAGAGTGAAGAAAGCTAAGCGCTATGTCGGGTCTATATATTTACGCTGCGTTTCGTGACTTTTGGGGTAGAGACTTTAACAGAGCGGTTTTGCCTTCATGCAGCGCTATTTTTTTTTTCTATAGTATGTGCGCTGTAAGAAGTCAAAACTGCTCTGTTAAAATGTTTACCCACCTTTGGTCTTTAAGGAAAACAAGGCCTCCAAAGGTACTGGAATGGCCGACTGGGTTGATATTTCTCGTTCTTTTGCTAAATTATTCATTAGTTTTACAATTAATATCGGGAGGGTTCAATTAAAATGTGATTCTAGACCAAATTTTATAATTTTTTGAAAAAAAATTTACTATTTTTAGATAGATGCAAAATCATTCTTTTTATGGTTCAGAAACAGTGATTTTGTATCTATTTAAAAAAATAGTAAACAATTTAAAAAAATATAAAATTTGATCTCCGAGCATATTTTAATATGGAGATTAGTTGATCGGTTCGGATCGACTGTAGGACTTAGAAATCGAAGATAGACTGTTGGACTTAGAAATCGAAGATAAGGGGCATGAAAGACACGAGACATTTAAACCCTCATTAATATTTACAAAAAAATAATAATTTTTAAAAAAATTTAATTAAACTATATCATTTTTTATCAGTTCAATTCATTTTTTTTCTTTTTTTGAATCAGATAATTTGTGTATTGTACTTTTATTTTCTTATTTAAAACAATTGTATTTGATGTGCAATACAATTTGTTTGTATTTCTTTTTGTCGAATTACAGCTCAGCGAATCGTCATTTATCGTTGTAAATATTTTCAACGTAATAAAAAAAATTGTGTTAAATTTTTTTATAATACAATTTTTCTATTAAAATGGTCTTTTATAAAATATAAAATATTTTTTCTTCAATAAATATTTGTTTGAAGCAAAGACGATAACATAAATTTTGGAGATTTGAGGTGGTTAATGAGTTGTCTTCATTATTATGAACCTTAATTTATCAATGAATTAACATCTAAACTTCTTGTTCCAATTCTTCTGTACTATTCAATCGAACAAGGTGTTATATATTGTTATCTGGGGATATTTTTTCAAAAAGTTACAGAAAATAAAAAAAAAAAATGTTTTTCGAAACTGTAAATCTGTATATGATGAGGGATCAAGTTACAACAAAGTTACCACAACTATTTTCTACATTTTGAAATTTCAAATCGTCGATCCAAACCATTCAACATGATCTCCACAATAAAATGTGCTTCCAGATCAAATTTTACATTTTTTTTGAATTTTTTTACTATTTATTAAGATGGGTACAAAATTCAATGGTCTGAATTTGACTATTTTTTGTAAAATACTTAATAAATAGTAAAAAATACTTAATAAATAATAAAATACTTAATAAATAGTAAAATATATATAATTGAAAACAATACAATTAAATGATTGAGAATCTATACAGAGTAATACAAATTATTTTTTATCGCTTTAGAATTTCATAACACCTTACAAACATTAATTTATTAAGTATACTTTTAAACAAGGAGAGAATTAATAATGTATTAATCACGATCAAGATAAGTAAGAAGAGAATATTGAAGGGCTAAGATTAATTTGACATAGCTATCTGAGGCATATAATCTACTTCAAACTAGAAATCATAACTGTTAAAATTGATTTACTTCACAAGTGATGAATTATAGATCAGCTTTAATAATTTTGATTCGTCTATTTAAATCAATTTGTTAGATTTAGAAGTTAAACAAACTTACCAAAAATTTCACAAGCTTAAGAACACTTTAATTCTACTCTGCAATTATAACTTTGAAGCCCTTCAATATTCGCTGCCAATTTGCTTTTATTACTCAATTTTTTTATGTTCCATGATGAAATCTATATCAAAGTTGGTCTTCAAAATATTTTAGCTATGTCAAATTAATAATGTCTTCAAAAAAATAATTTGTTAGCTATTTTTATAGATAGATACAAAATTACTGTTTTTAGATGATTCTGAACCATCCAAAACTGTGATTTTGTACATCTAAAAAAAAGTAAAAAAAAATTAAAAAGTATAAAATTTGATCTCCAAGTACATATTAATATGGCGATTATGTTGAGCAGTTCGAAACGACTGTTCGGACTTTGAAAACAGACATAAGAATGTGTAGTATGATTGGAGCATAAAACTAATTGTGCATCTTAACACTCCTCTATTTGTATTAAGAAAATAAAGCATCTCTAAATATTCTTCAAAAAAAAAATATATTAAATCTCTTTTAATGATTCTTATTTTCTGGATGGAGAAAGCTTTTACTAAACGGCAGAAATAAAAACAACATAAATTTTGTTGCGGTGCATATTAAGTCGTTGTATTTTTGCTAAAAATATCTCATGGAGACTACAAAATTCCAGTGACGTAGAAGGTGGCCATGGCCCCTTTTGCGTTTAGATCAAGTTATTTTGGCCCCTCACTGGTTCAAATAATCAGTGGTGGAGCCACGTGGGCTCACGAGAAACAATAAAGTATTTATTTATGACCCAAATTTTTTTTTAATAATATTATTTTACAAAGAAAAATATAAAAATATACTTGTGTTTAAAATAATTACAGAATTATATTTTTATTCTGAAAATTTTTGCAACATCCTATTCTATTTTCTGACTAATGTGAATAGTGAGAGAAAATGTGAAGTGCAATAGCTGTAATTAATATCAATTAATCAGATACCCGCAACATAGCAAACATCTCAAATTTATACTCTCAGTTGATCTGCATTTTATTCAAGAGTAATATTGAATTGTTTATTTTGATTAAATTTTGATGTAACAAGTAAATGTTGCCATATAATTACTGCTAAATATAATGCCTATAATGTACAATTAGCTTTCGTATTGATTTAATCATTTGTTCAACAAATTTCTAAATTCAAAGCAATGAATACTTGTAACGTTTAGTGTCATATATTAGTTTAAAATAATTTACTAATATGATGACAATTCATATTATAAACTAGTCCCTACTCATCTCTAGATCTTTGACTACTGAGCTATCGTAGAACATAAAAAAACAATCAGTACAAGATTAAAGACAACTAAATAAATTCACAAAAAAAAATGAATTCAGAATCTCTAAAGTAACTCAATTTTGAGTTTGGATCTGGATCATCCGATTTGTTTTACATGAATATTAAAGGGCCGTGTATTCACCTCAGATTGGATCGGACCGTCCGGATGCAAAATAAATATTTGAGTTACTTTAGGGTGTGCAATGGAAAGGGAAGTAAGCAAATTTCTACAACTCAAATCAGGGGTGACTGAAATCACCAAATTTCTGTACACAATTCACTCTGTCTTTCCTCTGTTCTCTCTCATTTTTTTTTTTTATTCTCGAACAAGTAAACGTCCTTGATCAGGTCTGAGCAAGTAAACGTCCTTGAATTTTTTATTCTGGAGCAAGATAAAATGAATGCACAAAACTTCTTTAATATTTGTGTCCAGTGTTGTAAAAAACGTCCATTTAGGTCGATTAATCGTTCAATTAGTCATTGGCGGTGATCAAACCGTCACAAATTTTTCCGAATAATTGGCCGATTATTTCCGATTATTTCCGAATAATTGCTTGGTAGTATCATGTCCGTCCGACGAGCACATACCGTTATTTACAACACTGTTTGTGTCAACACAAATCGGACGGTCCGAATTAATTATGCATTAACTCAAATTAATGCAGATGACACTAATCGGAAATCATTTTGCATTAACTCAGACGATACGAATTCGAAAAGGTGGTGGTGGTTGACTGGCTGGAGGCTGGAGGTAGGAGGAATATGGTGGGTTCCCATCACGTGACAAGATATTTTTTTTTTTCTGAAATCTTGTCAGCAGCTGACAAGTGCGTGACAAGATATTTTTGCTTCTGCTTTTTTTGGTTTTTGTGAGGAGATCAAGATCTCTCAATAATACATCTTTGGCCTCGTAGGAAGGTCATAAAAGCAACGGTGACAGGTTCGCGTACCAACAAAAATAGGAGCAGGTGTCAATACATCACCTATCAAGTAGCCGATACCTCCCAATTGGCAATGAACGAACCTTCTCACGCTGCTGACCCAAACTTTTTTTATAATAGGGATTAAATTGCCTTCTAACACTGAATCTAATGACTCAAGGGTGGAGTGGAAGAAACGTGCCGTGCCGTGATCAAGTTAATTTTTTACGTGCCGTGTCGTGCCGTGACTAAAATGTCAAGGGGTGGTCACGGCACGCGAATAGTCACGCCACGTGAGTCACGCCGTGCCTAACGTGCCGTGACTATACGTGACTCGCGTGACCATTTAATCGTAATTTATGTTAGTTTATTCAAGATTTACTATTAAATTAATATTTAATGGTTCTAATTACACATGATTTGCGTGACTACGTGACGTGCCGTGCCAAAGTTTCAAAAGATGAGCACGGCATGCGAATGGTCACGGCACCAAACACACGAGTCGCAGCACGTAACTGACACGCGTGCCGTGCCGTAACCGTACCGTTCCGTGACGGAATCGGCTCCGCCGTGCCATTTTTCCCACTCTACTCGAGGGACATGGACATAGTATAAAGAAATGTTGGTAGAACCACTTCACAAACAATACTTTCCATCATTAAATTTATAAAAATGGCATACTTCTACACTAGACTTTTGAAAACAACTCTATTAATCACTTATTGTCTCCATGCTTTTAAAAAATAAGTTATAAAAATAAAATATCTGTCATTTCACACATTTTAACAATACATAGCACACATTGTCAGCTACCCAAAAAAAAACGGATTCAAATCAGCTGAAATTCGAAATACATAAACAGTATTTCTAAAATTTCGAATCTAGCCGTTCAACTTTTTCTGTGCACGCATCTCAAAACAACTGGTTTTTCTGTGCACGTATCTCGAAACAGTTCAACGACTGGATTCAGAATTTCAAAAATTTCAGCGATATACCGTTCATGATGTTGAATTTCAGCGTATTTGGATCCAAAAAAACACTATAGAAAGTAATACTATTGTAACGTCACATTTACAATTTGATTATTTTGTTCCTAAAAAAGATAAGGTAAAATTTTTAACTTAACAGTTTTGACTTCATACAGAGCACGGATCATAAATAGTTATGTTTTCATTTCATAATGTGCGCTATATGGAGTTAAAATTGCTCTGTTAAACTTTTTAAAGAAAAAATATCAGGAGAGGAGGCTTGGCGCAGGATCTTTCCATTTTCGTAAAATATTTGATGATGCATACACCTGATCAGCGACAGCACATAGTGCGATGATCATTTTTTTGGAATATTTGAGGGACCCCGGATCAGATCCGGATCTCTAAAGTAATCTAATTTTTGAATTTTAGATCTGTAAGGCGCAAAAAGTTGCACAGCGGGTGGAAGGTGTGTGCATGTGTTAAATGTCTCAGGGTTCAATGCTCTCGATTTTCAAGACATGGAGAGGAACATCGAACTTGAAACATTTATTTTCTTTCTACAATTTCTTCGGTTCACCCTCAACAGACCTACTATTCATAATCGGTCTATCGAGAGAGTTTAAAGGGGGCGCAAGCCATGCTGAATACCTCGTTCATTCCAGGATTTGTGCATATTTGTCGTGAATTGAATAAAGAGGCTAAAAAGGGGGGCTCATGTATTGACTCTAGTTTTAATTTGGTTTTCTATGCATTTGGACATGTGTATGTGAGTGATTTCATGTTAAAATCATATTTTGAAGTAGGAATTTGGATATTTGAGAAGTGTATATACATCATTTGTTTATATTTGATTTATAACATATTTATTTATATTTTTTTGTTAATTATTTACATTTTATTAAGAAATGAAGTCATTAATTTTTAAAAAAGGGTATTTTGGCCATTTCAGGGTTTGGCTGATGCTTGGAAATGTTCAATTTTAGTTTAGAAAGGTGGGGAATTTGATTTGGGTTCATTTGGAGGTGGTTTGAGTCAATTTGGACTTATGACGAAAAAGTTATGCTTGAAAAGGACTGAGAAGGGCCTATTTGTAAATATTTATATTATTTTAAGGGCTTATTTACAAGACTGAAAGGATGTGAATTTAGGATTTGGATTTTAGATAAGGTTTCATGTGGAAATTGGACTTTTAATGGCTTATTGAGGAAGTTTTAACTTGGCAGGGACTCATTTGTAATTTTGTGGGGACTATCTTGCGAATATTGAAGATTAGAAGGTTTTATTTTGCAAAAGGGGTTCGATTTTATAATTCTATTGGTTATTCGGGCTTTAAGATTTGCACTTCTGGGCTTTGAGATGTGTGATTTAGGCTTTAGGATTTGTGCAGCGTATTTGATTTTAAAGTTGGGCTTTGAGATTTGGGCTTGGGCCTTTGGGATCTGTACTCAGCATCAGAAGCATAAACTTCGGACTTTGAGATCAGTGCATGGAGAATTTATTCATATGACAAGTGGACCCTAGGGACAGAGGCTTGTTATCTCTTATGTCTCGATTTTCTTTTGATTAAACCTTGCTTTGAGATTCGTGTTTCGATTTAAACTTTGTTTTGGCGCCGGAATCAAAAGACTCATGTTACTTTAAAATCCGTGCGGCTGAGATTTGGATCGGATCTTTAGACCCGAATTGGGGTTTCTGTCAGCCATCTTCTCCGGTGAAGTTCTCGGCCACGGCAAAGCAAAATAAAGTCCCGGTTAGCATCACCTTAGTGTCTGGAATGCTTTGCACTTGGTGTCGGCTACCTCCGATCATCGGAGGTGGCAGTTCATCATAGGGCTCCGCCGAGACATCTCGTTTTTGAATTTAATTTCATTTGTTTCAATTTGGGTTATGGTTTTCTTCAATTTAATGCTTAAATGACATTGCATCATCATGCAGGATATAATAGAAATATTAATTTAGCGTTTTTTTTTTTTTTGAGTTTTGATCAAATTTGAAGTTCGGGCTTCCTGATCTTGTACCAGTTTAGTACTAAATTTTAATCTGTTTAATTCTGGGCATGACTTGGAAGTTTAAACAAGTCCCTGTGAGCTTGTAAAAATTTACTAAAGGCTGTAGAGGGTCTAGTTTGACTTTGAGTGATTTTGAATTTAAATGAAGTTCATATTCTGTCGATTTTGATTTAACATTCTTTTATTAATTTGATTAAAAGATGTTCATGTTTTCATCATGGAACCATAAAAGACACACCAAAGAACATTTATGTGAGTTTTTATGATTTTTAGGATTTCATTTTTATTTATAATCATTTATTTAGTCAGAGGGGTATTAGAGGAAAAGTGCAGTTTTATTTGCTGAATTTTGTTTTTTAAGGGCTGAATTTGGAAAATTCATATAAAATCAGAATAAAATTAGAAAAATACGAAGTTTATATCAATTTTATGTGTTTTAAGATCCTCACTGTGATGTTTATTTTTCAATTTAGTCTCTAAATCAGATTTTATGTGCAATTTACCAGCAGGTCCCTTTTGTTTTCTTTAAATGCTGAATTTTCTGTTTTGAGTGCTGAACTTTGGAAATTCATATAAAATCAAAATAAAATCAGAAAAATATGAAACTTGTGTCAATTTTGTGTATTTTGAAGTCATCTACATGATGGTGAAGTCCATTTTTCATTTTGGTCCATGTACCAGTCCAGGTTGTGCCATTTACCAGCAGAGGTCAATTTAGCACTTTTAAGTGCTTTCCTTTTACCAATGGTACATGCTTTGTGATTTGGTGTTGGTCCACTATTCCAGAGGGTATTAGAGACTGATTTAAAGTATTTACAACCAGGTTTGTGAATCATTCATCATTTAAATGAATTTTCATAGCCTTTAAACTATTATTTGGTGTTGACAAACAAAAAGAAAGCTCCATAAATTATGTTTTCATATTTCAAATATCAAGAATTATCAGAAAATTGAGAATTTTGCAGGGAAGCCCCTGATTTTTATAAAATCATGTTTTTGATGTTTTGAAGGACATATCATTGAGATTTCCTTAGATTTAAAGATGCAAACACCATGAACAAGTATAACTTGTTTGTTTATTTGCATTTCAAACCTTCTATCTCTCACCATTTATATATTTGAGATATTTAACTTCTTTTTAGCATCTTTGCTCAAGAAATCAAATATATTCTCATATATAAATAGGTCCAAAAGGGCATGTCATTGAAATATCATGGATTTTTAGAATATAAATGGCATATTATAGACAATGCTACTGCCCTTTATATTTTAAACCTCAATTTCTCACTATTTACACACTAAATCACTTAATTTCCTTTTTTGACTTGATCATACATGAGCATATTCATGCATAAGGAAATTAAGTATCTTTTAATGTGCAAAATGGCCCCTTTAATAGGAATTAAAGAAGGAGCATCCAGCCATTGTTTCATTTATAGGAAATTAATTCCTTAGTGATTTTAACCATTTTAGATATCAAAAATCATGGTTTTGCATGTAGAATACTACCACGAATTTTAACATGCTGTACTCAATTTGTTTTGAAGGATCTGAGTGTGACTTCGGCATTTTAATTCCCCCAGAAATTGCCATTTGTCATGTTGAGTTTAAATAACAACTTTTTAGGGTCAAACAAGATCGCAACCGTTCTATTCGAATTTGTCGTTCAAGATCACTTCGGAATTCGAATCTATTACTTAGAATGTGTACGTTCAAAATAGATTGTCGCGGATTCGAATCAGACGGTTCCAATCTAAAATTCAAAAATTAAGTTATATGAATTTCCCGGGACCAGCGTCCTAAACGCCTACTTTTTATTCTAATTCTTCCTCTTCAACTCTCATTAAATGCCATTTGTCTTTTTCTGGGATGGAAACTACCTTAATTAGGACCCACTGCCAGTGACTTATCAGAGGCCTTTATTTATGTTATCAATTATTAATAACAATGTCATTAATTGGATTAATTTAGATTTATTCTTATATACAAAACTCCCACTTACAAAACACACATCATCATTTGTTCCATATAGAAAAATCATGAAAAAAAAAAAAACACATCTCAAATAAAAAGAGAGGAACCTCATTAATAGTGTAGTACCTGCTCTGGCTTCATTGATTTTACATCTCACCTCATTACCTTTTAAAATAATCTCTAGTGATACCGTTGACATTGAGCCGCTTACTAGCCTACAAAGTTTTGACTATAAAACCAACAAACATTGAAACAAGTGCCGACATGTGCTAAAGATAATAGTCAACATATTTACTACAAAAAATTTAATCACCTTGGAAAAAATCATCAAAAATCATTTATTTTTAATTACATAATATGTACTTGTCATTAAACCGAAATAAAATAGACAAATAATTTTTTTTGCAGCTTTTAAAAATCCAACCAACCGAATTAAAATGGCAACAGAATATGAACTGAATTGTTTAAAATCGAATTAAATTTCGGTTGTTCGGTTGAACTGAATAAGAGAGATTAAATTTCAAAAAGTAAAATATCAATACATACATAGATTAGTAATTTCATAGAACTAAATATCAAAATAACATTACACACGTTATTCAAATTTCATACAAAATATATAGATGTTCTAAAATATTCAAATAAAAATGGAAGGAAGGAAGTGATGATTGAACCAAACAAAATACAAACCATACTTGAACCATTATAATTCAGTCAGTTCAGTTTAGTCAGTTTTAAAAAGTATAAACCGAACTGATCCATTTAAACCAAAATAATTTAAAAATTCAACTGAACCTATCATTTTAACCGAATAATTGATCCATTTAAATTGATATTTTTCGGTTCGGTTGAAAACCAAACAAACCAAACCGTTTGAACACCCCTAGTAGGGGCAAAACTAGAAAATCTTGATAGATGGGACTAAAATATAAAATGCACAATACGTGGTAGGTGAGAATTGAACTCAAGTCTTCACTCTCCCAAAATAGAGTTTTAACTACTAGACTACAAATAAGCATTTGATATTTTATGAGGGTGACTGGACTATAAAAAATATTTTAAAAAAGAAAATTCAATTAAATCATGCATATAATTAAAATTTTAAAATTATAGGGATGGCTTACCCGTGATGAGTAATGTAGACCGTAAGTAATACATTTATGTATTTATAATTTTTTAAATTCATTTAGTATAAAATCAAGCAGGTTAGAAAATAAATTTTTATAAGTTTTTTTATTGTATTCATTTTCTTCAATCATCTTTTGATTACTTGTCGAAATTTTTATTTTTATCATCTTACAAAAATAAATAATCAATTTTTTCTGAAAATTCAATTTTTACCTTGTCTGCAGTTTTGAAATTGCGGACCAATTTGGGTGTCTGTAATTTGAAATGACGGACCACATGTTGGAAGGATTTTCGGAACTATGATGGACCGATATATGATCCGCAGCTTGAAACTGTGGACGAGATAAAAATAGAATTTTTAGGAAAAAACTGGTTATTTGTTTTTTTAAGATGATAAAAATAAAAATTTCAGAATTACTTAACTTTACACTAAATAAAATAAAAAAATCTTAAATTTAACATATAAGTACATCACTCATTAAAAATCGATCAATTTTTACAGTTTGACATTGTTAATTATAATCGATGTAATAAATTTAGATCTAAGTTCACTAATCATCTCAGTGAACTTAAGTACACACTAGCTTCATTTTATTTTCTTTTATTTTACAAAAGCTTACTTTGAATGCACTCCATAATTAAGCTTGCCCCATCAAACATCATGTTTTTCCCGTCTCAAGCTTCCTTTTTATTTTAAATATGTGGATATGGGATACCTTTTATTCCGGTTTTTTTATTAATACCACAGAAAAAAAAGAAATTAACAAATCTCCTCTCACCTCAAATTTTTTATTAAAATTACCCTAACCGCTCTACTGTGGGGCGGTCCACTGTTCATAGCAGACCGCCCCCCAGTGGGGCGGTTCGCTAATATTTCTTTTTTTACTGTTCATACCGAACCGCCTCAAGGTGGGGCGGTATGCTATGAACAGTAAGTTTTTTTTTTTTTAGATACAATATGAATATCAAGATGCTGAATTCTAACGCTAAAAATTCAATTTTTTAAAAATATTTGTTAGATTACTTCTTTTGATGTATAATTAGCATATTTATACTAAAATACGCTAAATTACTTCAAATTATGTTAAATTACTTTGAATTACACTAAATTACGTTAAATTACGCTAAACTCTAAACCCTAAACTCTTATTTTGGACAATTTCTAAAACCCTAAACCCTAAATCCTAAAAATTACTGTACATTAAATGATTTACAATTTTCACATAACATATTTATACAAATTAGTGATATTTAAAAGAAACCTATACTCTAAACTCTAATTTCTAAACCCTAGTTTCCGACACTTTTATTAATAAATATACCCACGTTAGCTGGGTTTTTTGGTAGATTACTTCTTTTGATGTATAATGAGTATATTTACACTAAAATACGCTAAATTACTTGAAATTATATTAAATTACGCTGAATTACACTAAATTATGTTAAATTACGCTAAACTCTAAACCCTAAACTCTTATTTTGAACAATTTCTAAAACCCTAAACCCTAAAAATTACCATACATTAAATGATTTACAATTTTCACATGACATTTTTGGGGTTTAGGGTTTTAGAAATTGTCCAAAATAAGAGTTTAGGGTTTAGAGTTTAGCGTAATTTAACCTAATTTAGTGTAATTCAACGTAATTTAACATAATTTGAAGTAATTTAGCGTATTTTAGTATAAAAATATTCTAATTATACATCAAAAGAAGTAATCTAACAAATATTTAAAAAAAATCCGAATTTTTAGCGTTAGAATTCAGCATATTGATATTCATATTGTCTCTAAAAAAAAAAATTACTGTTCATAGCAAACCACCCCACCGTGGGGCGGTTCGGTATGAACAGTAAGAAAAAAAAAATTAGCGAACCGCCCCACTGGGGGGCAATCTACTATGAACAGTGGACCGCCCCACAGTGGGGCGGTTAGGGTAGTTTTAATAAAAAATTTGAGGTGAGGGTAGATTTGTTAATTTTTTTTTTGGGGTATTAATAAAAAAACCGACCTTTTATTTGATATGTAACGGTGTTGTAAATAACGGTATGTGCGGTCAGACGGACAGGATACCGTCAAGCGATTAATCGGAAATAATCAAGAATAATTAGCTATAATCGAGAATTATCGGCTGATTAGTCCGAAAAATTCATGACGGTTTGGTCACCACTTACGACTAATCGGCCGATTAATTGACATAAACAGACGTTTTTTACAACATTGATATGTAAAAATATAATTAGCTCAAATGATTAATGCATTAGTTCAGCACTTTATTATTGCAAAGTTTTCAAAGTATCCATTAAGGTGGGTCCGAATTATCACCTGAGGCTTTTTTGTGTATCCGAGTCTTGCGCAAATTAAGGAATTTAAAATCACTTAGTGTGAAACATAAGTATTTTCAGAAAAAAAAACCTCGATATTTTAGAAAAAAAAAACATCAATGTTGGAGTGAAACGTAGACGGAATATGCGCTTCACTTAATCTCTGTTTAACTCTAGCACGCAGCTTGGGTCCGATAGGTTTCGTGACCGTCCGATCAGCTTTAAAATTCGTGCGCATGACTTTTAAAGCAGATGCAAAAGTTGCAGGACCGGATCTTAAAGCAGATCGGACGGTCATCGAACCCATCGAACTCACCTTGAGTCCAATGGACATCGGACCCAAACTGCCCTCTTAACTCTAACATCGACGGTTCATTCTAAGTGAGGTCTGCGTGTCTCAAACATCAACTTTTTTTCTAAAACATCTATGTTTCATTTTAGGTTTGTGTTTCACTTTTGAGTGAAGCGTAGCTTAAGTCTGCATTTATGCTAAAATTCGAGTTTTAATGAAAACAATATTATTTTTGAATTTTTACTTTTTTAAAAGCTACAAATAAAAAAAATTCTGAAATAAGAGGATCTAATCATCTAATCAATGATTTTGTTGAATCTGCCACGTCTCTGTTGAATTTTAATGCAAATCGCATAATAGGCCACTTTATAAGATGTTTTGATTGCGACTATTATTCTTCTCGATTCTCACGCATACAATACGCCATTAATTTACACTTTTAAATGAATTACAAATTTCTGAATTTTGGGTTCTACAAAAATTCCCTCGAACCTCGATATATCAATCCTGTGCATTATCGTCTCCTGTTTTCTAATATACTGGAGAAAAAACTAGATGCATTTTTCTCGGTTCCTGAACACTCGTCGTTTTCCCCACAAATCATTTTCCTCTGCTAATTATTAAAGAAACTTGGCAACAATTGCAATCGTTGATTTGACATATCGGACAGCGACACCATCTTTCTGAAGTTCAAGAAAGCCGTCCAATTTTTTTCGTGGGGCATATCTGAAAGCTGGTTTTTTCATATCAATATCTAAACTAAACTAAAGAGAGGTTATGATAATTTGCAATGTACATGTTAGTGTTAAAAATCTTCTATATATCAAATTATTTGAACCGAATTAATAGTTTAATGTCTAAAATTAATTATATTAAGATATCGGGCTGAGTGTTTTATGGGTCTGAAGATCTGCTTTCTTTCTCTGATTCAATGCATCTCAATAAGTCTCTCTGTGCAATTGAAGTGTGTAATCAACTCGTGCATATATTTTATAAATATGTAGCGAACAATTTAATTTTGGCTATCTATTCAGCTCACATTTTCTTCATAAAATCGAGAAAGAATAAAAGAGAGAAAATATGGAGTTGTGTGTTCCGTGCTAGCACACTGACTCACGGTTGTTGTTCAACTTGTGTGTGTGGATACTAATGGAGATGTAACTGTTGTTGCTTCCGCGTACATCTGACATGAGGACGGAGAAGAAGGTCACTACTCCTACAGCTAGACGAAGATCTTCGCTGCGTATCTAGTAATAAACTCTATCTTAAATTTAATTTTACACATAGATCTTGTTTTCAAGTAGTAATCAATTGACTGAATTAAACTGAATTGTTGCACCTATACTCTACCCGAAATCCCTCCACTAAGTTCGTGATATAGATCTATACTCTCATAGTTCATACGTACTGCTTGCACACATTTGCCCTCTCACGGATTCCAGACAGGATATACTCTCATTCATAAAATAATTTACAAAGAGTGAATGAAGGTTAATTGATTGTCATTAATTTTCAAAATTCCAATACTCATACATAATTTTTTTATATAGAGAAATTTATAGTAAAATGCTATGAGCACTGTAAAATTGACTCACATAATCACCATAAAAAAATTATATGCTTGACCTGTTATGTGTACTTCACTCTCGTAACTTAAAAGTCTGACTCTGCCACTAACTATCACATACTAATGAAACAATGTAGCCTAAGCTATTCACTTTAAATTAAAGTCCTGATGATCCATTTAAAATTCAATTTATTAGTGACAAAGTGATACGTCATATCTCGGGGAGCTAGGCCGTATGTTCTCGAGAAAAGGTAGTAGTTAGTAAGGTGTTCGGACTCTTCCCTATAGACATCTTGTGTGAATGAAATTGTTAATCCCTGACTCAGCTGAGTTTGGGACCTTATACATGCCGTTCCGCATAGGAATAGCAACATCCGCATAGGAGCGGTAACACTCGTATAGAAGCGGTAACATCCACATAGGAGCAGTGATCATCCCGAGCAGGCCTTTAGTGGATTGTTGTGGAGACTCTCGCTCGGGAAGTCATCGATAACAAGTTTGGTACTCAGCCACAAGTAGTTCATGGGGCCTTCAGTACATGACCATATTATAAAGTTTTGGTACAGTCTTAATACAGTTAAAATATAATTAATACTTTAGATTAGAGCGTTGATTGCTTTTAAGTGAGTATCCATCCACGGAATTGCTAAAAAATATAATACTTCTAGCCGAGCTAAAATCGTTTTGAGAGTCGTGCCGGATTAAACGAACAATTCAGATCTCACTGTACATGGTCAGGTACTGCACAGAATCCGAATTCAATTGTTCTGAGGTCAAAGGGCAAGGTAGTCAGGTAGTAGTCTTTTAAGCTTGTAACTCCACACCGTATTTTCCGACATTTATATTAATATCCAAAGTTTAATACAAATTATTAATTATGCCCACATTCCCAAAATTTTGCTAAAAATACTCAAGCCGGCCAGAAAATGGCCGGCTTAGGTACCAGAGTAAACCGGCCATTTTCTGGCCGGCTTACTCCATTTTTTTTAATTTTTTTTTATTATTTTTATTTTAGAGAGAGACACTATGAAGATCAAAATATTGAAATCTAACTCTGAAAATTTGAAATTTTTGTTTAAATTATTTGTTATATTACTTCTTTTGATGTATAATTAGCATATTTATACTAAAATACATTAGATTACTTGAAATTATGCTAATTACACTATATTACAATAAATTATGCTCAATTATACTAAATTACGTTAAATTACAATAACTTCGCTAATTATGCTGAAATACGGTAAAAAAAACACTAAACTACACAAAATTACGCTATAGTAGACTGATTTTGCTCATCTTTCATGAATCATAAAAAATAGTAAAAAAATTCCAAAAATAGTAAAAATTGGTAATCTGCAAGTTTATTATGTAACTAATTTACTGAGCTACTTGGATTGAATGATAGAAATGAAAATCTTAATCGGAAACTTCAACTCAAGTTTTGAGGCTCTTCCCTTTGTTTTTTGGCGATTCTGAATTTCAAAATCCGGCAACATAGTTGGCACGAACACATGCGCATTTTCGCAAGCTTTCCGAAAAGTGGTCATTTGCTGAAATCGGACACTCGAGCGCCGTTTTATGACCATTTGAAGTTTCATCGTCATTTTTCGCCTTTTCAGTGAAGATATCGTCCCTATTCATTTGTAATTTAGCGTAATTTACTGTATTTTAACGTAATTTAATGTAATTTAGCGTAATTGAACATAATTTAGTATTATTCAACATAATTTCAATTAATCTATCGTATTTTAGTATAAATATGCTAATTATACATCAAAAGAAGTAATATAACAAATAATTTAAACAAAAATTTTAAATTTTCAGAGTTAGATTTCAATATTTTGATCTTCATAGTGTCTCTCTCTAAAAAAAAAAATAAAAAAAAAATAGTCTGAATATGATTATTTTTTGTAAAATACTTAATAAATAGTAAACAAATTCAAAAAAAATGTAAAATTTGATCTGGAACCACAGTTTATTGTGGAGATCATGTTGAACGGTTTGGATCGACGATTTGGACTTTGAAAATGAAAACAATGATTGTTGTAACTTGATCCCTCCTCAAAGAAGTAATATAACAAATAATTTAAACAAAAATTTCAAATTTTCAGAGTTAGATTTCAATATTTTGATCTTCATAGTGTCTCTAAAAAAATGGAGTAAGCCGGCCAGAAAATGGCCGGTTTACTCTGGTACCTAAGCCGGCCATTTTATGGCCGGCTTGGGCATTTTTAGCAAAAATTTGAGAACGTGGGCATAATTAATAATTTGTATTAAACTTTGGATATTAATAAAAATGTCGGCCGTATTTTGGTTGGAACATAAAGTCATGCGAAGCGAAATTTTCTATACAAAGTTGTCTCTGTAAATTATTCATGTTTGATTTATATGGAAGAAGATAATATTTATGTTATATTAAAAAGATATACATAATGATTAAACACAACGATAATAATAATTTTAGTAAGAACTGTGAATCTCTAATGATTAAACAACAACGATAATATTTATTTTATTTCTTTCCGTCTCCGTCTCCGTCTCCGCTAATAACAGCGACATGGGCCAAATGCATTACCGCTTTCTTCCTTCAAAAGGAAAATGGGCTTCGGCCCATTTAGTTTAGGCTTCATACGACAACAGAGGCTCCCTAAGTTGTGATTTTATGGAGCCCTAAACTTTCATATTTCTATTGTAGCTCCATAAATTATTAGTATTTGACTCTTTTAAGTGAGGAATAAAAATCAATAATTCACTTGTGCTCCAACCTAACAAAATAACTGAAGTCAAGATGAATAGCAATTGCAATTACTTCGCAAGGGATTTTATGGCTTTACATAAAATAAGTAAACAATAAATTATTAAGACTAATTTGACATTTTTTAAGTCCTAGTTTTTCATAATATCATATTTAGGATCCAAATTTTACATATTTTCATAAATCACAATAATCAAATTAACGTCGTTTTAGCATTTATAAAAAAGAGTGTTCACCGGAACTATAATTTTTTATTTGCAAAAATCGTATAACAACAGTATATTATCTTGCAATTGAAAATGAAAACTGTTTGATACGGAATTATGAAATAATAAAATTTTCAATCCAAAATTTAAAGCTGTTAGGTTATCTTTTTTAAATTCTTAAATGATATTAGTTTTAACCTATCGACGAGTGAATATCAAATAAGTAAAAATTGTTTTATATGTACTAAAAATATCCATTTTATTCTGTAATAATAAAACGTCTATTGGACTCAAATTTGAATTTAAAGGATTCCTCTACTATCTGAATTGCTTTAAGATATGTGCGCTATATCAGCACGAATCTTAAAACGAACACACACACACATATTGAAGCGATATGCACAGAACTTAAGGCAAAGTGCGTGGATCAGAATTTCTTTAAGATATGTGCATGCTAGATCATCACAAATCTTGAAACAAACACACACAGATATTGAATCAACGCACACAGGTCTTAATGAGATGTGCGCGGATTGTACGGTAGAGGAACCCTTTAGATTCAAAAGTCCGATGGACATTTTATGCTTTTAATAAAGGGTAAAATGGGTATGTTATAAATTTAGAATGAGTTTTAATATAAAAGACAATAAAATGGGTAAATTTGTAAGTTTTTGAAGTTTAGAGGGGAATTATGTAATTTTGAAGTTTAGATGAAAAACACGTAATTTTGAAGTTTTGAGGGGTATACCTGGAATTCCCCCTAAAATTGTTTTCATTCAAGCAAATTGTCGAAAGGCTCCTTTATGAGATTTTTTTCAAGTGACTATCTATGAGCAGAAAGTAGAAACATTGAATGTTAAAGCTCTCATGGCCACGGTTAAACCACCTTTCTTTATCTTTCTACTCTCGAATTCAAAATTTCACCTCTTCTTCTTCTTCGTCCTCTTACATGGCTCTAACCCAAGAATTCTTCGACACTATGAAATCCTTCACAGCTCCAGCCTTTCTTCCCAATGCACGGATTCTTCATGCTCAAATCATCTCCATTGGCCTTTATTCTTCTCTATTCCTTCAGAACAATCTCCTAAACATGTACTTGAATTGCAGTTCACTGGCTGATGCCCGTGACGTGTTCGATGAAATTTTTAACCGAAATGCAATCTCGGGCAATATGATGATTAATGGATACTGTAAGCTAGGACTGTTGAGTGAAGCAGAAAAGGTGTTTGATGAAATGCCCGAACGGGATATCACAACATGGAATACTCTCATGTCGGGTTACCACCAAAATGGCAAGTTCAGGGAGGCTGTTAAGCTATTCACTTTGATGTTTTCTTCCGTTGACTGCGAGGTGAATTTATTTAGCTTTAGTTGTGCTACTAAAGCTTGCAGTGCATTTCAGTGCAGTAAATTGGGCCTCCAGTTTCTGGGGTTTGTTGAAAAGACAAAGCTTGGATGGGACCCTCAAGTCAGACAGGTTCTCATCGATATGTTTGTCAATTGTGGAGCATTTGACATTGCCTCTAAACTGTTCAGTCAAATGCCTAGCCCCAATATTTCCTGCTGGAACAGTTTGCTTTTGGCTCACTCAAAGCTGCATGGTGTAACTCATGCTTTAGAATTGTTTGATAAAATGCCTGAAAGAGATATTGTGTCATGGAATACAATGATTTCAATACTACGAAAAAACATGTGTGAGAGAGAAACTTTTGCGCTGTTTTCAAAAATGGGTAGAGAAGGTATACAACCCGATTCAACCACCTATACATGCACCCTCTCTGCATGTGCTAGTACCTTTAACCTAGAGTTTGGTAGGCAGCTCCATTCCCAAATTGTAAAGACTGTGCCAAGAACTGACACATTTATAGACAGTGCATTAATTAATCTTTATGCAAAATGTGGCGAACTAGAATCAGCCGAAAGAATATTTGATAATTCAACTGATCGTAATTCGGCCTCATGGACTGCCATTATTAGTGGGTTTTCTCTTCACGGATTTATTGACAAATCTGTGAAACTTTTCAACCAAATGAGAACAATGGTGCTTAGCACAGACGAATTAACAATAGTAGCCTTAATTAGTGGATGTTATACTTTACCTGGGCTGTGCCTAGGAAATCAGCTACACTCACTCTGTTTAAAAAACGGTCAAATTTCAGCTATTATTGTGTCAAACTCTCTTATAGCAATGTATGCAAAGTACAATATCATTAGTAGTGCCAAGTCAGTCTTTGATTCGATGCTGGTCAAAGATATAATTTCATGGACTAGCATGATCACTGCATATTCTCAGATGGGAGATGTTACACATGCAAGGGATGTGTTTGATAAAATGCCTGAGAGAAATATAGTCACTTGGAACGCCATATTAGGCGCTTATGTACAGCATGGTTATGAAGAAGAAGGCATTAAATTGTACCGTATAATGCTAAGGGAAAATAAGATAAGACCCAATTGTGTCACATTTGCGACTTTATTCAAGGGTTGTGTTGATGTGGCAGATATAAAGATCGGCAATCAAATATTCAATCAATCGGTGAAATTGGGCTTTGACTTGGATCTGTCAGCTGCCAATGCAATTATTACAATGTACTCGGAGTGTGGTAAAATAGCTGATGCTAGACAATTTTTCGATTCTATTGTTTTAAAAGATTTGGTTTCATGGAATTCCATGATCACAGCATATTCACACCATGGCATGGGCATGCATGCCATAGAGACTTTCCAGTTAATGTTACAAAATGGAATCACACCTGATTATATAACATATGTTGCAGTTTTATCGGGTTGTCGTCACTCAGGTTTGCTAGAGCAAGGGAGATATTACTTTAATTCCATGACCAAAATTCACAAAATATCACCAGGCTTAGAGCACTACTCTTGCATGGTTGATCTCTTAGGCCGTAGCGGGCTTCTAGAAGAAGCCAAGGGTATAATAGATAGTATGACAATTAAACCTACAGCTAAAGTTTGGGGACCTTTACTTGCAAATTGCAAATTGCACACAAATACCGAGCTAGCAGAATTAGCCGCAAGAAACTTATTTGAGCTAGATTCTAGGGATTCCGGCAGTTACATGCTTCTGTCAAAAATATATGCTGATTCTGGAAACTCCGCTGAGTCAGCAGGAGTAAGAAAATTGATGAGAGATAAAGGGATTAAAAAGAAACCAGGTAACAGCTGGATTGAAGTACAGAACAAGGTCCATGTTTTCACAGCTGACGAAGGGAGCCATCCGCAGATTTTTGAAATTAAGAAAGAAATCAAGGATCTAATTGAAAAAATTGTCGGTGTGGGATATACCAAAACAGAGGCATCAGAGATGGCGATGTATCATAGCGAGAAATTGGCAGTTGTTTATGGGCTGATGACTTTACCTGAGTGGATGCCTATACATGTGATGAAAAATCTAAGGATTTGTGCAGACTGCCATACTGTGATAAAGTTGATATCTACCGTGACTGGTAGAAAGCTTGTGGTTCGAGATGCTGTTCGGTTTCATCATTTTAGAGAAGGGGTTTGCTCTTGTGGGGACCACTGGTGATTAGTCTAGGTAGCTTGGTTTATATGTTCTAAGCTGATGTTGTCAACTAAGTACTAAAGATATTGTAGTTGGAGTTGTTGATTATGGACACGGTATTTTAATTTTGATTAATTAGTTTTCTAGATATTGTTTTTAAACTCTTCAGTTGGAACAGATAATATCTGTTCAATTATAGATGAGGGGTCACTTTCTCCCGGGAACTATGTTGTAATTTATTCCAGTGATTCGACAGAGTGTTGGTGTCATTCTATAATTTCTAACTTTTGAAATTTCCAGGGGCTTACATGTTATTACTTCTGTGAGTAATCCTCTTTCACACTTAGGTCACGTTTGGTTGTGGAGTAAAATTAATGAGTATTAAATTGTTTAATTCATCTTGCTCCTCATATTTTATATCTCATTTTATAAAATTCTTAGCTTAAATTAATTTATCTAAAGGAGTAAGATGGAGTAAGATGTTAGAAAATGAAACTCTACTTATGATAGTTGATAGTGAATTCTACAGGCTGAGTGTGAGCAAGTTAGTCTACCTCTCCAGATACCCTTCAGGCCGTAAGTGTGAACAAGTTATTCCACCTCTCTCATGGAGTAACTTATTTCGAATTAACTCGCCTCTTCATTTTATATCTCTGTTAAATGAGTAAAATCCGAATTAATTCAAAATAAATTACTCCATCTCTCCAAGCATATTAACTTACTCTACGTTTACTCCGGCTATAAAACCTACATAGACAAAGATTCATTTCTAAACATCTTACTTTAACGGATTAATTTAAGTCAAACAAGAGGTAATATATTGGACGAAGTAACTTGATCCTCCTTAAATTATTAAACTTAAGTAGCAACAATCTAACATGGCCATAATTCATAAAGAGCAACATGAAACTCAGTAGTGTTGCTCGGCATGTAAAAAGAAAGCAATGCATAAACTCATGTAAGTGTTGCCACTTCGTTTATGTTAATTGAAAAAACACATTAGCGCAAATCTAGATCAGAACAATGGTAGAAGTGCCGTACAAAAAAACAGTTAGGTATGACTAACAGATCTAAGAAATCCATTTCATATTCTCAGATTGCATTTATTCCGCTTGCATTTAGTTTTTCTCATACAGTGGTCATTACATATTCCATGAAATAAACATCAACAACAAACCTAATTGCTCCACAGTAGCACCACTCATCACGTACATTGCACAAATCAGATACAACAACAGAGAATTAAAGAAAGGGGAAAAAAAAAAGGAAAAGAACAAGAGCAAAGGGAGTCTAAAACAAGAATCAACCATCTAAAGCAAAGTCAAATCTGTACAAACGGCGATCGAGAACTCTACAGAGCACCAGGCACATCCCTCATACTTACATTCAGGCTGTTTCTCATTGTGCGTCTGCCCAGCCCCATGGTACCTTTTGTCATCATGGCGACAAACTCACCATAGTCAATTCGCCCATCCTGTCCAAAAAGAAAACTGTTATCAATAAACAAATAAAAATAATACATAACACGTAAGGATACTGATTAAGTGATCACACATTCACATCCCTCCTACATGACCAATTCACATAAAGAGCCAGTGGGATATCTAAAATGTCACTGAATGACCTTGAAAAAATGTTAATACCCCGCAAAGAACCATGAAGTATGAATTTCACCTACGCTCTTCTAGTCCTGAATTCTACAGTTCTGCACATTATTGTGCAACTAAGAGGCACGAGATGTTGTACAGAGACAAAACATTTGGAGTGAGGCTATGGTACTATGCATAGCGCGGATTGGTCCATACTGTGGATCAATATCTCCATTTTAAAAGTTCAAATAGTCGATCTGAACTGTTCAACATGATGAAACTGTACCTGTAGATGAAATATTACATTTTTAAGAATTATTTTACTATCTTTTTAGATAGGTAGAAAATCACTTGGATCTAAAAATTCTAGACCATTCAAAAGTAGTTGATTTTCTACCTATCTAAAAAAATAGTTTGGGACTAAAGGCTTTGTTGTAAAAAAATAGCAAAAAAATGTAAAATTTAGTACCATAGCCTCACTCAAACATTTGAACATAGAATATCATTTTATGTTGGTGGTCTGCATCATATTTCTTCGAGAAAGTTCAAGACGAGAATGCTTACATTGTTTTTGTCTACTTCTTTGATGGTGTCATCTAGAAAAGCATCGGGCATGTTTTGCTCCCTACAAGCTTCTTGAAGCTCGTCAATAGTTATGTAACCGCTACCATCCTTGTCGAAGTACGAAAAGGCCACAACCAGGTGCTCCTCTCTGTCTAGCTTGTTAAGATGTAGTGTTGCAGCGATGAACTCGCCATAATCTATAGTACCACTGTTGTCTATATCGGCCTGCAATCAGTACAGCATGCCTAAAGTTAATAACAACTGAGTACTTACTGTCATATGTTACTGCAAGTCGGAAAATGATACAGCATGCCTAAAGTAAAACCAGCAAAAAAATGTTTATGTGGTTTTTTATCATATGCTGGAATAGCAGCTGTCAAAAATTGATGGATTTAAGAACTCACCGCTTCCATAAGATCATGAATCTCAGTATCATTGAGGGTAGAACCGTACTTTCTCAGGCCTTCCTTAAGCTCATCATAAGTGATGGCACCGCTGTTATCAGTGTCCATAGCTGTGAACATCTCTCTTAGCCCAGCTATCTCCTCCTCTGAAAGGCTCTCAGCTATTACCTGTTCATAAATAAAAAATAACTCAGTACTTAGCAGATACTAAAACAGACAGAAAGTTGCTGAACAATATTAGAAGAGTGAGGCTATGGTACTATGCATAGTGCATATTGGTCTGTACTATCGATCAATACCTCTCTTTTTGAAATCCAAACAGTCAATCTTAACCATTCAACACGATCTCCATATGAAAATGTACTTGCAGACCAAATTTTACAATTTTTAATTTGTTTTTACTATTTTTTTAGATAGGTAGAAGATCAATACTTTTGAATGGTTTAAAATATTTAGACCAGGTGATTTTCAACCTATGTACAAAATAGTAAAAAAATTCTGAAAAATGTAAAATTTGATCTACAAGTACATTTTCATATGGAGAAAATGTTGAACGGTTCAGATCGACTGTTTGGATTAAAAAATAGAGATATGATCCATATACAGACCAATATGCGCTATGCATTGTACCGTAGCCTCACTCATATTAGAAACAAGACATATAAATTGGAAGGTTTAACTACCCGTAAAGCCATCTTCTTTAGCTTGTTCATGGCAGAGAACTGTTTGAGCCGAGAAAGGACAGCAGGATCAAGCGGACGGTCAGGAGCAACTCCATTCTGACTAATCCATGGGTGAGCTACAAGCAGAACATTGCCAATTAATTGAAAAACTTAATTAAATAAAGTTTTAATTATGCTCCCATAAGACGTGAGAATATTATGTATACCCCTTCAAAATGAGGAGCATATATATACCCCTCTTCTTATTTCACTAAATATGCCCAGATAACCCTGTTTTCCCCATCATTGCAGAGATAACAGTAAGGAATGAGTATTGCGCCAAAGTTTTAGAAATGCACAGATAGATAGTAAGGGTTACTCATTATATAGGAACTTTCTTATGCTTTATAGGTGAATATGAAACATTTCCATTTTTGGAAGGGCGTATATCATATTTCTTGTTTAGCAGGGTACATAGCTAAGGGACTAACATAAAACTTCATGAGCCTTCAAACGCTCAGACGGACGAGGATTCAGCATCCTCCTAATAAGATCCTTTGCACTATCAGAAATCACTGGCCATGGTTCCGAGTCAAAGTCAATAACTCCCTTCAGAACTGCATCGAATATCCCTTGTTGTGTCTCTGAAAGCAAAATCAACAAATAAGACATTTTAATAGATGATTTAACTAAGTATTAGATTAAAAAATTTAAAAAGATATGATAAGAAAAATGATTTACCGGCCCAGAAAGGCGGCACACCACTCAGAAGTATATAAAGAATTACACCAGCTGTCCATACATCAGCTTCTGGCCCATAGTGCTTGCGTAGTACCTCAGGAGCGACATAATATGGGCTTCCCACGACATCGCTGAAAACCTGACCTGAAATGTTGCAAAGAAGTCAGATAATTAGTTCAGCAATCAGCAAAGAAATATATTGGTACTCAAGGAAACATTTTAAACATTTAAAGATAGCACCTTTTTCTGTTATACATATATTGGTACTCAAGGAAATATTTTAAACATTTAAAGATAGCACCTTTTTCTGTTATACATATATTATTTATAATGAGCATGAATGCAATAATAAATTGCCATTATACATGGCAAGAATAAGCAAAACTGTCAGATTGTACATCATAACAAGTAACATACTAATAAATGAGCACCTGTGAGTAAGCAGTTGATCGAAGTAAATCAAACAGAACTAAACTCAAAACCTAAACCAGACCTATGACACGTGAAGTTCAAACTAAAAATCAGCTGTCAACTGTTAAGTTAACATATAACCCCTGTCAAAAAAAAATATCCAAAGAACAATAATACCCATAAAAGTTTAGAATTTTCATCACAATACCTGGCTTGAAAAACACAGAGAGGCCAAAATCAATGGCCTTGAGCGACAAGTCGTCATCTCTATTGGCCAAGAGAAAATTCTCTGGCTTGAGATCTCTATGCATGACACCGAGAGAATGGCATGCTTCCACCACTCCAACTATAATCTTTGTCAGCTCAGCCGCCTTTCTCTCACTGTAGTGGCCTCTTTGTATGATCCGATCGAAGAGCTCTCCTCCCTGGCAAAGCTCCATGACTATATGCACATACAACTGGTCTTCATACGCACCTTTGATTGCAACGACATTCCTGTGACCAGACAAGTGATGCATGATTTGGATCTCACGTCTCACATCCTCTACATCCTCTTTTGAAATGAGCTTTCTCTTTGCAATCGATTTACAAGCGTAATCGATTCCAGTCGAGATTTCAGTGCATAGGAAAGTAGTCCCAAATTGACCTTGCCCCAATTTGCGACCGAGAAGGTACAAATCGCGAATATTTGGTGTTTTGTGACCGAGTACATAGTTCGTATTTGGATCGAAGGCGAAACCCCCGCGCTTCATCACTGCTGAAACGGGTTTGGGAGGCATAGCGGGTTTTGGGTTAGTGTTCTCAGTCTCGGTACGGTCGTGGTCGTGGTCGTCAGTGAGCTTCTTCGTTATCGGGTCGTCAGTGGATGCGGATCTCTTAGAGGCGGTTCGATCAGCGAAGCTAAAGTACTTGCTCCTGATCAGAGACGCGCCGCCGCACGTATTGCCCATGAAACAGAGCAATCCGCTCGCATCAAGGAAGATAACCCTTGGAGAAACTTTGGGTTTTGACTTCTCGCTAGTAGTGGTGAAGTCTGTGTTATGGTGCGTGAGGTAGGAAGGATGGATCTAAGGATATAGTGGTTTTATTTATCTCAAGTGGACAGAGAAAAGGGAAAGGAGAAGGAAAGAAGGAAGATAGAGAGAAGGGGGCTTCATGGTTGCTTCTTCTTTCTGTCAGCTTTTTATTTTAGATTTCAGATGATAATTGATCACATCCTGTTTCTCTTTTATCGTGATTTTATTTGTTCTTATTTCTTGTTGATTTCTTCGTTTTATTTGTTAATATATTTCTTGAATTTTCAGGGGCAAAGATTTTAACAGAGCAGTTTTAAATTCATGCAGAGCACTAATAATATGCGGTGCTGTTTTAATTCTGTAGTCCATGAGCTGCATAAAGTAAAAACTACTCTGTTAAAATCTTTAAGTGAGTGGCAAGAGCAAGGACGGAAGGAAGGAAAGGTCGTGATTGGCTGGCTTTGTCTGCATGTGAAGCGATTCCTCGAAGCTCGGTGTTTTGGTGGTTAAAATTCTCGGTTTTAAATAAACTGGAAGTGTCCATTCTTTTCATAGATGGATACATGTTGTGTCCTTTTCTTGTACAAATGGAGACTGAATGAATCTGTTGTTAGCTGTTTTTGCTATTATCCGAAAGTGGGCTGCAGGAGGGTAGAGATTTTAACCCGAAATTTTTATTTACAGCACAGCTTTAAATTTTTTTTTTTTTTAAATTTCGAAATTACCATGGCCGTATTAGTATTGTGCGGACTCAAAGAGGCCGCACAATACCGGTGCAGATTTTGAAATAGGTCCGCACAATGTCGGAGCAGACCCAGAGCTGCATTATGTCGGAGCAGACCCTATTCTTTTATAATTCATTTTTAGAAATTCACACTCTCACCCATTCTCTCTCCTGGACAACAGCCTCTGATTTATAAGTTTTTTGTTCTCTTCTTTTTATTTTTTTAATTTTCAGTAGGTTAATAATTAATTTAGTTAATTTTTAATTTTAAGTTTCTTGTGTATTTGGATTGAAAATGACTCTTATGGTATCCATTTATACTGGTTGGCATGTTTTAACAGGTCCTAATGGGGTTTATTATAGTATCAGACCTGTTACTGTGATTCTGGTATTGCCGGGTACTGATTATGTGGGGCTTAAATAGAGTATATGTCAGAGTTTGGAATTGGATCAGGGTCAGTATGACTTTAAAATTGAGGCCAAAATTAGCATGCCGACTAATTCAGCACAAACCTGGTTCCAACTCTTTCCAATTCAGAATGAGGGAGTCTGGCAGGTATTGTACAACCAAACCATGAGTTTTTCTCGGGGTGCATACAAGATAATTGACCTATATGTGGAGATTACCAGAGCCCGGCATACCAACCCAGTTATCAGGTTAATCCAGGGTCGTAGTCGGGGTAACTCATCCGGTTATAGTCTGTCCCCTATCCAAATTTCAACTTTTAATAAAATATTGAAACAATCAGATTTAATAGTCACTATTTCAAAATTTGCAGGTTGAGAGTCTATCAATGGATTGGATGTTAATTTAGTTTTAATTGTATTCGTAAGAACATTGTTTATTTTCGATTTATTAGACGTATTTTTAATGTACTCGTGAGAACATTAGCATTATATTGTTTTATTGTATGCTTCTTTATATGACTCATTTATATTTATTAGTAGTGCTTCCTTATATTTGATCAGACAAACGAACAAAAAATTCAGATTAAACGACATTTAAAACAAAAACAACTAAACAACTTTAAAACAAAATCCTAACCAAACAAATAAACATTTCTGATAAAAAATATATGTAAAATATGAGGGTCCACTCCGTTGTTGTGCGGATCCATTTCAGGGTCCGCACCGGCATTGTGCGGTCTCCCTGAAATAGGTCCGCACAACACCGTTGCGGTCATGGTAAATTTTGAAATTTCAAAAATCAGTGGTTTTTTTATTTATTTTTTTAAGCTGTGCTATAAATAAAAATTTCGAAATTTTAACAAAGTTTTTTTTTTTTTGCCTAACACTGTGTAGTACAGTGGCTAGAGCATATGTCTTCTCTTTTTTTTTTGATAGTTAGAGCATATGTCTTTATAGGGAGTTTTTAGGTTCGATTCTGTACCACGGAAATTAAAGTGTGTGCCTACAACTTTTCTCAAAAATGAAGAAGAAAAAAAAAAAACAGAGCTGTTTTCGAGTCGTGGAGCGTACGGACTACAGACTTAAAACAGCTCTGTATGTGGTTCGTGCGGCTGCATGAAGCTAAAACCGCTCTGTTAAAATCTAACCCGTTGCAGGATTAGGTGTTACGAGCGAAATTAAAAAGGACGTAAAACGTCACCCTTCAATCATGACCGTTGATTTCTGAACTGCTCGCTTAATTACATTATTGGTGCAACAAACGCAGATGATCTACTTCTTATTATTTGGAAAATAATGGGAGAACCCAATAATAAGCTTATCCTAATTTTTTTAAGAGGAGGGTTCAAATGCATCATGATTTTGTGCTCTAATATGCTCCATATTATTATCTCTGTTTTCAAAGTCTGAACAGTAGATTCGAAACGCTCAACATGATCTTCATAATAAAATATGCTTAGAGACCGAATTTTATATTATTTAGAATTTTTTACTATTTTTTAAATAGGTATAAAATCATTGTTTTAAGGAGATTCTGGACCATCCGAAAAAATGATATTGTACCTATGTAAAAAAAATAAAATTTGGTCTCCAAGTACATTTTATTATCAAGATCATGTTGAGCGGTTCGAATCGACTATTCGGATTTTAAAAATAGAAATAAAAAATGTGGAGTATGTTGAAACACAAAATCATAATGTATTTGAAAGCAACGTTATTTATAAAGTTGTGTACAGCCAACTTTGAAAGCAACATTATCTCTATTTGAATTTTTTTTCAGAGTTAATCAGAATTGGTGAATTCCAAAAGTCAGCACCAACTAATCCACATTTCTTGTAGTCGGCCTGTTTATTTCGGCATTACAGTTGGCTAAAAAAATTTGTAAGTTAGATATTCAAAGGTTGAAAGTTCGAACTCTTTTCACTACTTCGCAGTCTCTGTGGGACTTAAAAGAAAAAAAAGTTTCATTATTAGTCATGTATATATACAATGTTTTCTAAAATCATGTTAGTCTTGATTGAAAAAAATATATATAATGTAAGGAATTATGTTTCAAATCTATTTTTACTAGTAAAATATCAGAGGAATTTTATATATATCTCTCAAAAATTTCAAAATTACGTATTTCTCCTTCCAACATTCAAAATGTCATATTTACCCTTTTGTGAAATTTATCCAATTTATTTTTTCTATTAACTCATTTTAAATTTATGAAGATTCTATATTATCTTTTATTTAAGAAAATATATAAACATGTTGCATGTGTAAGAAATGTCTAGTCTTTCTTATTAGTTTGTTTGTGAGAACAAATGATTAATTTCTTTAATGTTAACACTAACATATATATAAATTTCACTGTGTATGCGTCAGGTAGAGAAATGAATCATTTTTACTCACATATTGGTCAATTAGGTCTTTTTACACGTGCTACATATTTATTTTAAAAATGTTAAATGAGTATTTTACAAATTTAAAATGAGTTTTAATTAAAAAAGACAACAAATTGAGTATATTTGTGAGTTTGTAAAATTTAAAGGGTTAAATGTGATACTACAAATTTTAAAGGATAAAATACTTAATTTCAAAAAATTTGAGAAGCATGCATAAAATACCTCCTAAAATATACATAACTCTCGCCTTCATATTCTTGAAAAACCGTGTACAAAAATATATACAAAAAGAGTTGAAGATACAATTGCAGTGCTTTAAATAAACTTAACCATTTACGAAACAAGAATTTTATTTTCTTTTCAGTGTTTTCAGTTTGTATCCGATTCGGATAATCTGAATGAGATGAGAAATCAATTTCCTTCAATCTAGAATTCTGGATGGTGGGAGAAGAAAGAAAGCAGAAACCCTAGCTGCTTCAGCCTCAGCCCTCAGCCACCCACCTCTTCCCAGCTGACCAGCGACTCTTCGCTCCTCCATCACCGCCTCCTCGCCAGCTCCCTCCCCCTTTTCTCTGCCTTCTCAATCCCTCCTCTTCGTCTCACTTCTCCACCCTCTTCTACCTTTGTCCACCACGCCTTCTCTTCAAGAAACCCTAACCGCTATCAAGTCCTACCTCTCATTGTCCCCATCTCTGCTCCTATTCATCAAAAGAAGAGAGATTTGATGATAATAGCCTTAGTCGTCATCTCTCTCGTTTATCGGCATATTCCCGTCCTCCACCACCGTCGGGAGAATCACCAGAGCGTTGTGGCAGCAATAGCTCTAGTTGCCAGCCCTCCCATCTTCAAACACCCCCACCTCTGCGCTTGGCTAGCCGATGTTGAAGGTCGTCAGTGTCTACCACTAAAGGAGAGGGTTTGTTTATTTTGTTGTTTTAGTTGTTTGTGTTGTTAGATGTTGAGGTTTAGATGTGGATGTTTTTTAGATATTGATGTAGTTTAATGTGGATGATGTTCTAGATGTAGAACGATAGATGTAATTTTATATTTTAATTAATGAAAATTATACTTGACAGCCACTGCCAAGAGTTCAAAAAAAAAAAGAATTCTGGATGGTGTCAGGATAGGACCACATGAAGAGTACCTGCAAAAGATGTAGTATTTTGTTCTAATTATTAGGTTCTAGCGGACTCTTTTTTTTCCAAGAAGCCAACAAGCAGGCTAATTTTTTTGTTTTTTTAGAAATAAAAAAATGGATTATGGGAAACAAGATAGATTATTTTCTTTCAGTTCAATATATAAAATCGAGTACTTGGTCACAAAAAAATCGAAAAATATCGAGATCGAACAATTGATTCAATCATAGGAGTTGTAAAAGTCGCGGGTTCTCTTCTCTTCTTCCTTTTCTCAATTCCACCTGGTCCCCCATCGGCTAGAGGTCAATGAAACCGAACCATTGGTTTTTTAGACTTTGTGGTCATTGATGTGATAATTGCGAAAATCAACAAAACCAAATCAATTATTTAATGGCCATTTAATGACTTGAATTAAATAAACAAAAAAATTTAAGAGTACTTGCCATTTAATGGCCGGTATTTAAATAAATAGAGTACCGGCCAGAAATTAGCCTAGAGTGATATTTTATAAATACTCAGGGATATTAATAAAAATTTCTATTAAACTTTGGATATTAATAAAAAAGTCGGCTCTAGAGCCGACTAGGACTGTAAATGAGCCGAGTTTGAGCGAGTTACCTCCAACTCGAACTCAACTCATTAAATAAATGAGCGAGTCAACTCGAGTTGGGATGGTAATAACGAGCTGTAGAGCCAACTCGAACTCAGCTCGTTATCAACTCGAGTTGGCTCACAACTCGTTTATAAACTCGTTTAACCAGTTAAATCAATACAACACAAGTTATAAACGAGTTTGAGCTGAGTTTGAGCCGAGTTTGGGTTTGGTTTTGGTTATTCTGAGATTTTTTGTGTCCAAACTGTGTAGCTTTATGTAACTCGAGTTATAAATGAGCGAGTTGGGGTCAGCTCAAACTCAGCTCATTTATTAAACGAGTCAGCCAACTCGAGTTGGAACTAACTCGAGTTGTAAATGAGCGAGTTAGAGCGAGCTGTAAACGAGCGAGTTACGAGCGAGTTGCGAGTTCGAGCTATTTTGCCCAGCCCTAGAGCCGACTATCTTAAATGATTGCTTTAGAGAGCAGGCGAAATTCACATGCCGCGTAAAGCAGCCATCAACTTTACGAATATACCTGTTTGAATTAAGCGCGTGGGGCTCCCTAGTCCCTACCCTAGCAATAGTTGACTTGTTATCAAAAAGTAAATAGAGACACTGAGCAATTGGACAACTCAGGAAAACTATTACCTACAAATTGTGGAGTCCGGATCCCCTAAAGTAACCCAATTTTTGAGTTTAGACGTGTACGGTGCCTATTCGGTGGTAGCGCAGGGGGCAGTATTATTTGTGGGGTCCAGACTCTTTAAGTTCTTTTCACTAAATGGGTTTGGATCAAAACTCAAAAAATGGGTTAATGCACTGGATCTGAATTCCAAATTGTGCTAGTGACCACATGAATATTGTTCATTACATATAGTTTGCCCAAGGAACATTAAAATTTAAAATTCTTTTCACTAATTTACGAATATACCTGTTTTCCTTCCGTTATCTGTCGCAAGTTTATATGACTCAGATTTAAATAGCGTTTATCGTGTCATAGCAGAACGGCTAAAAAAACAATGCTATTGTCATATTGCGCCGCTATAGCGCCATAAGTTTTAAGGTCCGAAAACGCTAGATTGTACTATTTAAAACTCTAATATGACTTTTATAGCCAGCGAAAACACGCAGAGTTTGTGTTTCTGATAAATTTTAAAATTTTAAGAAGGAGACTACTTTTTTATTTTTTATTTTTTAAAAATGCTATAAATATTTTTTTGGAAATAATTTACAATCTATGATGTCAATTTGTTGTTGGTTGTATGCAATATTCTAATACTTTGTTTGACTAGATTTGCAAAACATGCACTATATAATTTAACCTTTTACACGATTTAGTGAGTTTGCAAGTTCAAAACTTTAATTACAAGATCTATTATGAAGAACCAAAGATAGGTTCAGAGCTTTAATTTCAAGAATATAATGAAAAACCAAGATTCATGAAGTGCTAAATTACAAGATTCTTTTGATGAACCTGAGAAGTCAACAAGACTTTACGAAGCTATAGATTTGTGTAATAATCAGGTAGTTAAGTAAAGTATATTTGAGGCTTGTTAATTTCTGGAGCATCTAGCTTGACTGAAACAAATATATGGAACCAATTTAAAATGACAAGTCAGAAAGTTCCAATTTGGTTTCGTGCAAGAGGGATGACATCTGTATGGTTGCTTATCAAGTTTTGTGAGACAAATTGTATTAACCGTTCTAGACGGGCATAAACATTTAGAACGGTTAATATTAATTTGAATTATTTTGCGAAAACCCTAACTTTAATATCCGTACAACCCTTTTTAACTGGTTTCTCCCCGTTAGAACGGGTTTAGGTAAATCTGAATTCCCCACTATATAAAGAGTTATCCCACTTCAGATTTACCTAAGCTAGCCGCCTCTCACATTTGAAAACGTATTTATTGTGCAACACTTGATAGCTTTCATTATTGAGTGTACTTAAACTTTAATATCTTCTCATCACTCTCAAATCCACTCGACTTATCTTTTAGGAGATATAGTTTAGTGTCTAGGATTTAGTTCTAGATCTTTTACATCTCCGCTAGTGTGGTATGCTTGTAAGGCGCGAAGGAGTACACTAACCAGAGCGTTTTGATCACTTCGGGAGTGATAGTCTTTTAAATTTGTAAACTCGATATGCTATCGGGTCAGATCGCAAGCGCACAATCCATCGAGTAGTATAATCGAGGTCGATCCACAGGGAATATTGGTTTAGAGTCTTGAGCGATCAAATCATAACCTTTCGAAAGGCTAGACGAAATATGAAAATCAAGAGTTGTAGTTGTGATCAGTGTATATTTGGCGAAAATTAAAAGTAAGTAAAACAAAGATAGAGATGTGAATTCCTAGAGTTTTGGCACACCGTTGCTACTCAATCCGCTTTGATACTTTAATTTTATAGAGAGTGGTTTCCAATTGTTATAATTGAGTTACTATAAAGACACTACGAGTTTTTTACGCAAATGTCAGATCTCTTACGGAGGTTACTATAAAGACACTGCGATGTTTATCTACCGATGCGCAAATGCCGGTACTTCCGTATTGCATTTTTTTGTTCCAACTAGTAATTTTCCCTCTAAGGTTTTCTTCACACTAGTCTAATATTTTTCCTTGTCCTTGACTCGTCCAACGTAATTCTACTTACCATCAAGGCACTTTCACTTACCATGACATATTAAATTAAATCATCGAAACCATGTAAAAAGAATACAAAAGCATTTAAATCAACAAAATGTTACACAAACATAAAAGTATATATATCAAAGCATCATGAGTAACAAGGTTTACTGCCTAGCTCTAAGAATCTAAACTTAGCTGCGGAACATCATGTTTACAAGAGACTCAAAGAAGACACAAACAAGTAGTGCTTCCTAACTAACCTCAACACACTCCTCTCTTTCTCACTTAACAAAATAAATAGCAAATGATACAAAGATCTAAGGGTGTGATCTCTCCAAGTGGGGAGATGAGTTTCCTTCAGTTTGGGAGGCTTATATAGACTCCCCACAATCCTAGGGACGTCTCTATACTTGCCCTTCAAGTTCTGGATAAGTTATGGATGGTTTGGAATTCAAAACGTGTCATAATTGTTCACAGCGTCGGTGCGGAATACGGTCCGTATTGGCTAATACAGACCATATTGAGGTCCTGATAGTAGTTCATATTTTGTCCATAACTCGGTCACCCGAACTCCGATTGAGATAACTCAAGTTGCGTTGGAAACTAGACAACAAGATCTACCACTTTTATGAAAAGACTGAGTTCCAGTTTGGAATGTAGAAGGCTCAGGAATCTATCCAAAGTGAGTGTTCTTGTTTTCTCTTCAGGACTTAGCCATCCATCACAAAGTTGGTGAAAAGGTGCATGGAGATGATTGGAGGCCAAGTAATCTTATCTGGATACAACTGCTGCAGTTGTTCACCAAAGGGCCCCTCGAATACAGACCGTATTGGCTGATACGGTCCGTATTGGAACTGTGTCGCTGAGGGACTTAATGCGTATCGCGCCATCTCTGGTCCGTATTGGGGCTCTGGTTCGTATTAGCCAATACAGGCTGTAACAGAGCCTTAGTCGATGAGCTGTGCTTATCCGATTTACCTGATTCTTGCTCTAATGATGTAGAATAGCTCAAAACATGTTTCCTGCACTAAAACATAAAGTAGAGCAATAGTAACCTTTTTATCTAATTAAATAAACATAAATGTGAGATAATAAGACAAAACCTAAGCCAAAATCCTTCGTAATTCACTATCATTTTGACGTTGATCACGTTTCCGTTCACATATATCCATAGCTGTGTAACGATCTCAAGGGATTCTCCAGCTCGAGCTTTTAGGCTCAACTTGCACACTAGTTAGGCCGTGACTTCCCACCGTTGTTGGGCCCACGTGTCATGTGTTGTGTCATTTCTTTTTTGGTAATAGAAAAGGAGCGCCGACGAGGTTGCTCTATCCCGGAGACATAGGCTTTTTACGTCGAACTCCGCTATCATCTTGCGTGTCAACTGTCTCTAAACTCTACTCTATTTACTTTTCTTGCACACGCTTATTTGACTTGTTAGTTTAGAGGGATTAACCGAAAAACGTCTAAGAGCCTTTGAGACTCTCTTTAAACCCCCTCTAAGTGCCGTTAGGGACTACATTTGTCACAACTTTATTAAAATTCCAAATATATAAGAAAATTTTAATTGTACATCTAGTTTCACAAGAATAGATCCACATTTGAAGTTCCAATCATTTTTTTAATTTGTTCCCATAAAATCATAATAACTTATCAAACAAACGGATGAAGTAAATGAAATACATTTTAATGCGTTCATTATTAACACTTCTGATCTTGTACATAAAGAACTAACAGAATTATGAAATTTAAGCAGTCTCATCTTCGGAAAAAGAAAAAGAAAACGATTTTGAATTCATAGTTAGATTCTGGACATCAAAACATTACAATTTACGGTATTAGAAGGCCACCCTTTAAAATTTTTAAAGGGAGAATTTTATGCATCTGTCAAAAATCTCGAAATTACATATTTTCTCCTCTAAATTTTATAATATCATATTTAGCCTTCTAAATTTAAAAAAACTACAAATTTATTCAATTTATTGTCTTTTCTATTAAAAATCATTAAAAAATTATTTTTTAATAAATATTTTCTTAAAACATGCTACATAGTTTTTTTAAAATAAATGATTAAATGTGTACTTTATAAATTTAAAATGAGTTTTAATAGTTAAGGAAATTAATTTGATAAAATTTGTGAGTTCTTAAAATTTAGAAAGATAAATATCAGGATTCTTAATAGCTAGCTATAAATGCACAAGCTTTTTCGGACCATAATATATAAAGAGAAGGGTTCCAATGCATCCTCTTTTCTATGCTCCCAATACATCTAATTTTTATTTTTTCTATTTTCAAAGTCCAAACAGATGATCCGAACCGATCAACATGACCTTCATAATAAAATATGCTCGGAGACCAAATTTTATATTTTTTAGAATTTTTTTACTATTTTTTAAGATAGATACAAAATCACTTTATCGGATGGTCCAGAATCTCCTTAAAAGCTAAGTTATGGGGTAAAAATGCACTAATTCAGCTACGACCGCTATAGTTGTAATAGCTGACTGCTATTATCGCTACGCACTACACGCTATTGCGGACAGCTATGCTACATGGATTTTTTTTTAAATTTGTATGGGCTTATGTGCTTGTGTTCCTATTTGTGATGCTACACGGTCCACTATGATAGGTATGCTAAATCGAACTTTGTGCTTTTGTTTTTTCTATTTGTGATTTAGTCTCTTCTTCTATATCGGAAAATATTCAAATATTAATTCTTCCTTTTGCTTGTTTTTCGTCTAGTATTCACTTGTAAAATTATTGACCTTCGTTTCAATTGAAAGTTGATTTCGATTATAATCTATAAAATGATCAAATAGGCACTAAATTTGTTTCACTTGTAAAATTAATTGTCCCTCGTCTATTATAATATGTATTACTATGAAGTATGAACTATTAAAAAATGTTACCTTGTAGATCTTTTTTTTTCTTATCTGCGTGATTGAAAAAAATGTGTAGACTTATTAGATTAGTTGTCAATTGGTTGTTACTCCAATTTTTCAATATTGATTATGTTGATAATTAGTAGAAATATAGAATATAATTTTGAAAAGAAAATAAAATGCTATGTACCATAACTTCCGCTATAGCTATGTTATTTGCAATAACTTTTTTTAGCCTCTTCGCAATGACACGCTATTTAGAACCTTGATAAGTATCATATTATAGATTGTAAAGGGACAAATAGGTAATTTTAGTTTTTTGGAGGGATATGCATAGAATTCCCCTAAAAAATGATAATAATGTCAAAATATTGTGGTACCGGAACCTTCTCACTTAAGAGGATGGTTGCACTTTTGTGCAGCCGACAAGAAAGCTACTTTACGTCCGTTGACTAGAAAAAGATAAAATTATGGCATGACTGCCATGAGCTGGCGTGGGATTACTGGGCTTATTTAGTTTTCATTTAATGTTTAAAAGGAAATAAATATTTATTTCCTTTTCATTCTCAAATTTTGAGTTTAGGTCCGGACAGCCCACGAATATTAAAAAACCCCGTGCAGTACCGCAATATTTTTGAACATGGTTCTGTTCATACACACAGAAGCTCATTGCATACGGAGGCGTATTTAGAATTTTTGTTAGAAAGGAGCAAGAAAATAACGAATCAGATTTGAATAGTTAATCGGGTTCAAACTAATTAGCTAATTGGGTATTAGATAAAAAACAATGCTCTAATTTATAATTTTCTATGCTATGATTTCTAATTTTCAATACTCTGACTTCTAATCCTAATTACCAATTAAAATTCAAAAAATTTATCATAATTTTAACTCTAAATTTAACATTAATTACAAACTAAAAGTCCATAGAGGGGCAAATAAAATTTCAGAGAGGAGCAAAATCGAACCGAACCTATAAATTTGTGAGTCCTCCCCTGATTGCATACAGCATATACGGTATGTAGCCGCATATGCTGGTTTTCATGCAAATTTATATATATGAATTTTCAATAGCCCGATATTTTTTAAAAATCAAGAACAATGGTTAATAACTCCAAATTTATGTATTATGGACTTGTGCAGGGAATCCAAAAATAATTGAAGAGGACCAACAGAGCCCAAACTATGCTATAAGAAAATATAATTTAAGATACTTGTAACTTATAATAAGAAAATACTTCAGCCACACAATTCTAATTGAAGAGATATTCAAAGAAACCGCACAATTCTGTCTCCGCCCGTCCGGTATAATCAACATTTGAAAACTGCTTCAGTCCCACAACTCCAAAATATAAGAAAACGTTTGCTCTGGATCCTATAAAAGAAGCTGGGATAACCTAGAACACATCTAGACCTATTCGGATTTCAATTAATAAAATTATTAAGATCCGAATGAATTTGTTTTTTTTAATAAATAATAAAATATTTAAATTTAAATGGACTACATATGTGGTTCGTATTAATATTTTAATGCGGTCCATTTGACCGCATTGCATATGTGGTTCGTATAAATATTTTAATATGGTCCATTTGACCGCATTTAAGAACACTTGAATGTAGATATAGATGATTAAACCAAATTTTAATCAGACAAGATCTAAAATCAAACGGTACGTTAATGCAGAGGATGCGGCAAAACCAATCATCCTCTCCTGATAAACAAAACATTTTTTTTGTTGTTAACCGATCATCTCTCCTGATAAACAAAACAATTTTTTTGAACTAACAACAAGACATATCTAACATTGCCAGTCTAAAGTGGGGACAATACAGGGGCTGTCAACCCGTTTTGTGACTGGTAAGAACGTGTACATAGCTCTAGGATCCTAATTGAGTTTAAATAACTAATTGAGAACTTATCAAGTACACAATTACAACTCAGTTCTTATAACTATGTTTATTAAAAAATATGTTATAATCATAAAATCGATTGACAAAGTATTGAAGTATTTTTTCTAAGCTAATTAAAATTTCATTTGGCATAATTCAAAGTGAATTGTTTTTGGCAAATTAGTAAATTGAAGTCAAAACTTAGATAAAAATTTAACCAAAATATATGTATTGAATAATAACAGGTCCAAAAAGTTCAACCGGCTCATTTTCTTATAATTGTAATGATAGGTCCCACCATCAAATCTTTATTGTTCTCTTCTTCTCCTTCATTCTATTTACGAAATAGAGCATCGCAGATCTGAAAAAAAAAACAAAATACACAAAATTGACAAAGCTCGGAAGGAATCGTTTTAAAAATCAGACTAGCTCGGACCATGGGTAGACACACTGAACAATTAGTACTGGGTCGAAAATAAAAATCCAAATCTAGGCAAGCTTTGATAAAAATTTAACAGAAATATATGTATTGAATAATAACAGGTCCAAAAAGTTTGGCCGGCTCATTTTCTTAGAATTGTAATGATAGATCCCACTGTCAGACCTTTCTTGTTCTCTTATTCTCATTTATTCTATTTACGAAATAGAGCATTGCAGAACCGAAAAAAAACGAAATACGCAAAATCGACCAAAGCTCAGAAGGAATCAGTTCAAGAATCAAACTAGCTCAGGCCAGAGATAAGCATTACATCGGGCTAGAAGTTAGGCACACTGAACAATTAGTACTGGATTGAAAATAAAAATTCAAATCCAAAAGTAAACACTTGCCTACCCTAATTCCTTCTTGGATCCGCCATTGGATGCAACTGTTACAAGCTATAGCATATACCAACGACAACGACAGAACATGTACAATATATGTACAAGAACAAAACTAGAAAATTTAGATAGGAATTTAAATTCAAAGTCTTCACAATTTTAAAATAAAATATTAACAACTAAATTACAAATATACATTTAATATTTTATGAAGAAATGAATTATATATAAATTAAAAATAATAATTAAATTTTAATATACATAATTAAAAAAATTAAATTTGTGAGGGTAACTACTCCCTGACTTGACTTACGATCCGCCCCCTCTGTAGGGTAGTCTCGAAACATAATGAATGCAGATATTATTTTTTTGAGGTTTTAAAATGCAGATATTATTACTTGAAACATTAATTATAAATAAACATGACTACTATTAGATGATGAATCCGTTTAATATTGTGAATTTGTGATTTATCAGTTATCACAGATAGAGGAAAGTGCATACTTTTTTGTTTCTAGAATCAAGACAAGCACATCAGTCATCAGCAGAAAAAAAAAATTCAAAAAACACCCCCAGTTTTTCTGCAGTTCTGAAACTTGATCATTGATCCTAGAACAACTGCAATGCAAATAAATAGCTATCCTAACACCGATATAGTCGTGTCTGTTAGATAACACTAAGCACACAACAAATGTTACAAGCTATTACTCGTATTCCCTCCTAAAATTATTATATTCTTACTTTTTTAGTGCATACAACTACAATTGCTCATGAAACTGTCAGTTCAACCATGAAGCACTTGCTGTGGTTTAAAACTCTCTCGCGCTAATTTTCTCAGGAGAAGCTCATTCTCCCTTCCCTTCAAAACAGTACACAAATGAGAGTTTAGAATATAGAAAGACCAAAGTACCCTTCACAAATGCATTGTTAATATAGAAATCTCCTATACCTGAGGAATATCAGTTCGGTATGGATAGTGTAGCTCCTCAATGTGATCAGCCTTCTATGTAGTGAAATCAACAAAAAAAAGTTTAATAGATGCACAAGTACCCGTGTCATTGAATGCATATAAGTTATCTTAGCTGTTAATGTACCAACTTGAGCTGAATACTAGGGAAAATATTTATGTTTGAAAACAGAAATTCATTGAAACTAATACTCTAGAACAAAAAAAAAACAGAGAACTCCAAGAACTGTGGTATTTACAAGCATGGCCTGGTTCTGATGCACCTATTTTGACAATATAACAATATTCCTTAATCAGGTTACAAATTTGAGGTGAACACAATGGTACGTTAAGACCAAGCTTTAAAAATATACCCATAATTTTGAAACTAAGGCCGGACAATCTTTGGAATGTATTCCAACAAATTTGTGTTCTCAAAAACAATTCTCTGAATACTAGCAAATGAAACAAACCGATCAGGCCCAATGAGCAGCCCAAAATGCCTAAGACACTAAATTCCTCTTTTATACAGTATGCATTAATAGTTAGGCTTAGGCGTACTCACATGTTAAGAAATAAGAAGTTTATTTTAATTGTTAAATTAAAAGAGGACAGGAATGACTGTCCCTGCCTGTACTTGACCACTCTGCTATCTGTTTATCATAGTTCTCTTTTTTTTATTCCCTGTGCTCGTTGTGTGCTTAAATGCTTCATTAGGCTTAAACAATAAAAGAGCACATAACAAAAGAATTACCCAAAACCAGCGGCAAAATATTTCACATAAGCACCATTACAACAAATACTGGTATGGTCACAGTAAAATTTCACAGACCCAAAATGCAATCATTTTTCTTAATTCTAACATACCGATATGCATCTAATTCTAATGTGTGCACAACCCTTAGATAAAAAACCGACAACTTACATGCAGATAAGCCATTTCACACAAGCCTTTCTCCTCGCCTTTGATCCACTTGAGATAATATATTGCCAGGTCATGTGTGCCCTTGTTGACTAAATCATTGTAAATTGTATAAATAGACTTCATCCTTTTCTCCCAGGAGGGTGATACAACAAGAGAACCTACCTCCTTGTCATACCACAACTTAAAATGAGAAAGATGAGGTGCGAACAGCCGGTCCCACAATTCGGGAAGGATATAAATTCGAGCTTGAAATGGGGACCACACAAAAACTTTTAAAAGATGCTTAGCTGAAGCCTTCTCCTTTCTCAGGAGTTTATATACTATGCCAAGATAGAGATTAGCACATGTAAGTAACCGAGAATCAGTAGCACCAATGATTAGTTCTTTGAGCTTCAAAGAAGCATTGTTTAGTTGATTCAAATCGAAACCGAATGAAACTATTCTTTCGATTAAAACTATAACTTCCTTAAGATCAGCAAACAATCTTCCATCCCTGGCTAAGCAAACAGCACAGCTTTGATGAAGCAGTGCACGGAATGCCCCTTCTGTGGCAAAGCACTGGACATGTCCAGTCAGAATCAGTATTACTGCCTGAATCGCAGCTTCCTTCAGTGAAGGCGCACAGTAAGAACTTTTCACAATGTTTTCAAAATATCTACTATAAATTATCTCATCCTCGTAAATCGGATTGCTGTAACTCTTATTGTACTTGCATCTTAACTCTTTTTGAGATTTTCCCCAGGCGTTTTTAGAACTCACCTCTTCGTAGATATCAATCGACCTCTCGTTACTCACCAATCGGTACTCACACGCCGCACCCTTTCTTTCAGCCCCACCATCTGCGGCTACAGACGATCTCTTTCTCCCTTTCTTGCAACCTTCCGAAGCGAGAAGCTCCTTCAGAGAAGTCATGGTTAGGCCTTGGGTTAGAGTTTGTGGAGAGAATGGGATAAGGTTTCGACCGGAGAGGTGTAGCGTTGGATTGAAAGGGTATTGATTGAGGTGGAGACATTGTGGGGAAGAGAACAAGAGGAAAATGGGGGAATACGAATTTCTGAAATCGTGAAAGTTTCTCCCGGTTCTTCGGTCGGCGCTTATGGGGTTTTAATAGAAACCGTTTAATGAGAGAGAGAGGTGAGGTAATGGCAGAGCGCCAGAAGGGGAGCGGGAAGGGAGGAGGTGGGTCCGAGCACGTGATCCGCACGCCTGCAGGCTGCAGTTAAGAGCATCCGATTCAATTTTTTTATGACAATTTTGTAATTTCAGAAATATATTTTAATATTATAAGTAAAATTATTTCTTTTAATATTTTTTTTATCAAAATACAATATTGATTAAAAAAATATTAATTCATATTTGTTTATCTATCTTAAAAATTAGTTTTTGAGATGTATGAGAATTATTTTTCGAATCTGAACGATAAAAACAATCAAAATTAATTGCACGAGTGCGGTATTTTTGAAATTCACCTTAAATTAATTTTAAGTTATTTATATTATAATTTCAGTTTAATTTTATGAATGTAACAACTCTCTTCGTTTAACTAAGCATCCGCCAAAGTTCCGTCCGCTCAATATTTATTCCAAAATTATTTTGTTTTTATTATAAGTAGTTAATTGTTAATGGTCAAGGTGATGGTTTTTTCAAACCACAATGTGGATTGCGACAAGAATGTGTCATGTCACCGTATCTATTCATCCTAGGTATGGATATTATCTCAAGAGGTTTTGCTTATCAAATTGAAAATGGTCTGCTGATTGGTCTCAAGATAGCCCTAACTGTCAAGCCGCTAACAGATTATCTCTACGCGGATGATCTATTAATTTTTAGGACAACAGCGACAACCGAAGTTCATTGAATACTGCACAATCTTTTAACTTTCATGCGGTTTCGAGCCAACAAATTGGTGCTGATAAAAGTGATATCTGGTTTAGCTCTTCAACACCTGCAGATAAAAGACAAGTTATCTCTAACATGTTCTCTGTTTCTCAAGATAGTGTAGCACACAAATACTTGGGATCACCAATTTCTGATGGAACTAATGCGTATGATTTCTTGATTGAGTCTTTTGCAAGTCAGTTGAACTCTTGGAAGAGTAAATTATTATTCCCAGCTGGTCGTATAATTTTGATTAAATCGGTCCTTCAATCGATACTGGTTTATTATATGTCTACAACGAAGATTCCTTCGAAGATTACAAAGGCTCTCACTAATCTAGGACGTCAATTTTTTTGGGGTAAAATAGGAATGACCATTATATGGCGTATGTTGCTTAAGATAAAATTAATACATGAGGGAGGTCTTAGGATAAGAGACTTTGACACTATAAATGAAAGTTTGTTGTCAAAGGTACTCTTTAAGGTTGCATCAGGCTCAAATGCGCAATGGGTTTATCTCGTTGATCACTCAAAAGAGAGCAATGTTTCTTTTCATATTTATAAACTCAGAAATGCTATCGGTTCGGACTGCAAGCGCACAATCCTATCGAGTAGTATATTCGAGGTCGATCCACAAGGAATATTGGTTCAATGCTTTGAGCGATCGAATCACAATCTTTCGAAAGGCTAGACGAAATCTGAAAATTGGGAGATGTTGTTTTGATCAATGTAAATTAGGAAGCAATTAAAAGTAATTAAAATAAAGATAGAGATGAGAATTCCTAGGGTTTCGGCACACCATTGCCACTCAATCCGCCTTGACAATATATTCCTGTTGCGTCTGATTTCCTGTTGTTGTTTAATGAAAGACACCACAAAGGTCACTGCGATTTATGTTACGCGAGAATGACAGATCTTTCACCGAGATTCTACATAGGACACTGCGATTTACCTTACGCAAATGTCTGATCTCTCAAATACCCCAAATTACTACACAGATCACTGCGATTTACTTTACTCAAGTGATGGAATTTGGTACGCGTTTTGTTGGTCTGGTTTATGGTTTCCCCGCTAAGATTTTCTTCACATAAACCTAATAGATCTCAACGAGGCTAATTCATACAAATAGTTTCTCTTGCCATTAAAGTACTGTCACTACCCTAACGGACTCAAACTAGATCATTGAAGTTAGATGAAGAGATAGTAAATCACAAAAGCATTTTGTTTCAACAACAAGATATCATAATCAACAGAAATATATATATCAAAACATCAAGAGTAACAAGGTTTACTGCCTAGCCCTAAGAAAAAGAACTTAGCCGCGGAACGGCATTGTTACAAGCACTCCTCTCTTCTCACTTTAATCAAATCTAACCCTAATTACAAAGATAACTATTCCTTCTGCCCAGGGGCCTTATATAGGAGTGGAGGGATGTCTGGAGATTGAGTAGGGGCTAAGAAACTGATCTGGAAACAGCTGTCGGCAGTTATTCCCCAAGAGACGCCTTCGGATACGGACCGTATTGGGCAATATGGTCCGTATTAGGACCTTGACGGTTAGGGTTTAATGCTCCCAGCGCTATCTTCTGGTCTGTGCTAGGCCTGGTCCGTATTAGGCAATACGGGCCGTAACAGATACTTAGTCGATGAGCGTCGTGATCCGATTGACCCGATTCTAGCTCCATTTGGTGTAAAATAGTCCCAAAACCTGTTTTCTGCAATAAAACATAAAGAAGGGTGACAATAGTCTTTTTCTCTAATTAATTAAACATAAGTGTGAGAAAATATGCAAAATCTAAGCCAAAACCCTACGTAAATCATCATTATTTTGACTCTGATCACTCGTGAAGACAAAATATTTTCCAAAATCTCTTTTATGGATCTCGCAAAGAACTTATAACTGCACATTGCTATGGCGTTCGCTAATGAATTTGAGGTGTAAACTGGCTCCCCTGGTTACTTTGCAAATTGGTAATGGTAATTGCACCATCTATGGTCAATCGTGGTTTTCAAATCCATTGGAGCTGAGACTAGCAGACAATCATCATGCAAAATTAAGGATTAACGGTCTGTTGCTACCAAATGGCGAGGGTTGGGATACTTAACGTATTATTCAAATACTTGGGTACTCGGCTTGTATGAATATCATAAATTCTGCTCAATCTCCATCAAATCCACAGTCTGACAAATTGATATTAAACTCTACTAAGCTTCTTTGTAAAAAAGTCTTATTCACATTTGTCAAATACAAGTAGTCAATAAAATCCGGTACTACATCGGCTCTGGAATGATGTTTGGAAAAAAGGAAATGTGTTGCACGCTTACGATTTTTTTATATGGAAGCTGCTCACTAATGCCTTGTCTCTCTGTCACATTCTTGCATCAAGAGGTATTAGAATTGATCCAGCATGTCCTGTTTGCGGGAATGATGATGAAGATGTTGTGCACATGTTATTCCAATGTGATTTTGCTAGAAGATGTTGGTTCAACTCGCCTTTACCACTTCGGTCTGGGGAATTTTCTGATCCTTTAATTCAAATAATCCCAATTCTCAGTCAAGATCTTTAAATGACCAATGGACAAGCTTTGTAAATATAGCATGGGCAATAATGGCATAAAAAGCCTATGCTGGCAAGCATCCCTCACTGGACCGATTGAGGTACTTCTTGCATACTGTTAATTCTGAAACCATGATTGCTAATACCTCTACATGCACTCTCTAACGACAACAGGTGCAGTTAACTACTATTACTCCAGTCTCAACTTCTTTGGTTTGCATGATTGATGGCTCATTATCACAAGGTTGGTAAGGTGGATTGAATTTACAGTTATGCAAGGCAACTCCCTTCTTGCTTACAAATTGTCAGCATGTAAAGCTTGTTACCCTATTCAATCGAAAGCAATGGCACTTGAGGAGGCTATTAATTGGATTCAAAAGGAAGGTTTCATTAATGGACTTTTAAAACAGATTGTCAGACACTCTCTAATGTAGCAAATGACTTACAACCCCCAACTGGTATGGACTGATGCGCTTTTATATAAGTGTTCAATATTTGGAAAGAATTCAAAGAGATGTCTAGGTTTCAATGCTTGTATGTTCCTAAAGGCCAAGGAAGATTAGAGGAGTGGGATTATATAGGTTATAGTTTCCCTATGTTTTTACCATAGCTGTTATAGAGTTTTGATGTTTTTCTTTTTTTTCTCATTACTAATGTATTAGCTAGAGGAAGTTGATTAGTTGTGACTGATGTACTGGTACTAATGTAATAGGTCACTGATGAACTGGTACAACTTGCGGGCTTTTGAATATAAAAAAATAAAAATAAAATAATAATAATAATTAACTTAATATTAAAATTGAGTGGTAAAATTTTAATTAAATGACTGTAATTGTTAATTATATAGCACTCAAAATTTACAATAGAAAGTAACTATTGTGATGTACAAATCTAACATTATTGATCACCATATATTGTTCCCAACCATATATTGTTCCCAGATAATTGGGATGACAAGACAATTCAGATCTTCTACATGTCAAATATGTTTTTTTAGAAGACTGATAGAAGCTATCAGCTATAAAGAAAAGAAAAAAATGAGAAAAATTTAAAAGAGGTTAATTAGCAGCCTAGCTAGCAACCACACGCTGCCTATGCACGTGAACTCCCTCCATCCATTCTCAAGAGTCGACTATGTTGTTTATGACTAATCTCTTCCCCTCTTGCAACGTCTGATCCACAAGTCTCTCTCTTCTTTAATCCTTGTACATTCCACTAAAAGATCACTCTCTCTGAAAATTTTATCATTTTACTGTTGCCATAACATCCACATTGTGCAAAGAAATCGCGACATCCAATCTTTCTTAGTCTTGCCTTACATGTCAGATATGTTAAAAGTAACTTTTATCATGGTATTAACAAAAATAATATTTTAATTAACGTATAATTATATATGGTTAACATGTATATTATATGTAAACATGCATCTATATTGTGTTAAGAACACAATTTAATTGTGTTTTACTCGGTATAATTTTAAAATTATCATTTTAGACTGCTATAATGTAGATGCATTCATTAGTTCATTTAATAATAAAGTAAAGTTGTTTAACATATAAATAGTTATGATTTTTATTTAGTGAACTATTTTGAAAATTGCAGTAACAGAAAATGCCAACGTATGGACGGTCGATTTCCGAGGTGTTTGAATAAGTTTTTGTGTTAACTTTTGAACAAACTTGAAATAGTTGTACAGAAGACTGAAAGATCTATGTTTTGATAAATTGTGGTAAGTTTTGGATGGGTTTTGATAGGCAAAATTAGTCATATGAATCGATGATTTGTCTTTCTAAGAAACAATATACACAACAGTTAGATGACTTGATTCTCAACTTTAAAAAAAAAAAGACTATTGCCCATTTCATATTATTGAAATGGTATAATCACATCATCCAGTTCAACAGCTCTGAGTGCTGCAGTTTACCAGTACTAACAACAAAACCAAAAGATAACAGAAAAACATATAAAATACAAATGCTGATAACATCCAAGCTCCAAAAGTAAACTAGAGTTGCTAATACTAAGCCACATAATAAAGGGTTGAGGCTAACTATTTCTAAATGACAAATTGTTTTTTATGATGCCACTTCATGAGAAACTAAGGCAACTCAGGAGCTGACACTCCATCCTCTTTAGGAGACTCGTACACCACCATCTCTAGGGGCATGTATTGGTCTAATGGAATAGCATCTTCAATGATAGGGAGCCATCCTTCTGCTGCTGTCTTGGTCTTCTTGCTCATGTTTCATGCCCAATAATGAAATAAAGATTTGATTAGTAAAATTATATTTCTAGCTGTTTTAACAATACAATTCTGAAAGCAAAGCTCATTTTTATGTCTCCAAAGACTCCAGTATACTGCACTAAGTATAATTAAAATACCATTTTTTCGATAGGAGTGAGAGTGTGTGCATATGTGACTATATCATCCCAAGTATCTCAATATTGCATAACTTGTTGACTTTTTCCTAGCCAAAACCAAACCTACTGTGCAAATGTACATTTGAGAAAGAAATGGTCAATTGTTTCTAATTCCTGACAAACTTGGCATGTTTGATCACCAGTCCAACCTTTAGCTATAAGATTGTCCTTAGTTAGAATTATATATGTGAAACAAGCCACATAAATACTCTTATTTTTTGTGGTACTGACAAATTCCACCATAGCATGGCATAGCTTGGTGTACACCTCTAAAGTTTAATAAATTGTATATGGAGTGAGTGGAAACCTTCCGTGAAGCTTTCCATCTCCATTATATTTTATCACATGACACTGTAAAAGAAGTGGTGTTGATGATATAAAGTATTTATGTCCATTCAATGTAGTCAACACCTACCAGTGTTCTTCTAAATTTCACCCTTTGCCCCTGAGAATTTACTACATCTGTTAACAAGATATCTTTGTTAGTGTATTTTTTAAACAAATGATAGTATCTGGTTGCTAAAGTGCAATTATGGTACCAAAATTCTGTCCAAAATCTAACTTAAGTATTTATCCCTAGTTCATACAAGACACTAATGTTTCCTATCTTATCTAGTTTAGATATTGCTTCCCAAAAAGGTGAATAATGGCCTGGATTACCTAAACAGTATTTATATATGATGAGAGTTTTCCATGTACTACTATATGCATTATTTTTTAATTTCCACCACTATTTTAGTAGAAGGGCTAGGTTCACTTGCTTAAGATCTAAAACACCTAATCCCCTAAATTGTTTAGCAATGCAAGAGGTTTTCCAATCTATGAGTATGACAGTAATGAAAATCATTCTCAATAGTACCTTGCTAGAGAAACATTCTTTTAATTTTATCTATCTTTCTTATGACAGTAATGGAAATCTTATATACTGACAATGTATAAAGAGGTATAGAGGATATGACTGAATTTAGCAGGGTAAGTTGTTGGATTGTGCCATAATCTACTTGTCTGTTTGACTAGATTTGCAAAACATATATTTGTTGAATCTTACAGTTTCCTGTCTTGAGATATTGTGCAGGTTCGTGACGATATAGATTGCTACATATACATCAAAGAGGAATGATCAATTGCTATACTTATCAAGGATGAGTCACGAAGAACCAAGTATTGGACTGAGAAGCATCAAGTGCAACATGACTGTTGAGGCATTTTCCTTTGTCTTTGAGATAATTGACTGCACTATTGTTCCGATGAAGGCTAAGACTTCAAAATCAATATCTACTCTTCACAATTTTTTCGAAAAGTGGTCATATACCGAAATCGGATACCCGAGCGCCGATATACGCCAGTTTGAAGATTGCTGAAGGTTGTTGAAATTCCACAATGCTTGACAACCGTCAACGGTTGTCACAATGGTTGCTCTATGGAAGATTCAAGGAGCCGTTGCAACGGCTGTCACAACGGAAAATTGGGTCTGCAGAAAATTGGGTCTGAAAGTGATTTATTCTGTTGCAACGGTTATTTAACTGTTGCAACGGTTGATATCGGGCAGCTTACACACAGTTCGTATTTTGGCCACAGTTTGGTCATACGAATTCCGATTTGAGTGAATCAAAGCTTGGAATTTTCAAGATACCGAGATCTACAACTTTCACGCTGTAACTTTATTCAAATTATGAAGTGATGGGTCTCCATGGGCCGTGGAAGGCAAACATCAAATATGGTAACGTGTATAAACCTAGATTTGCTTCTCTCCATATATATAGAAGCAAATATTAGGTTTTCTAAAGGAGGCTCTAGCCGTCAAACTCTTCTTCCTCAACTGCAAAAGAGAGCCACTATGGTTGTTTGATCTTAAAACTTCAATACTCATTCAACAACCAAAATCTACTCCACCACACTCAAACCATTGCAAAAATTAGAGTGATTTGTGAGAGATCTTTTATTTACTACAAACACTAGAGCCTTTGTTGCTCGCCTCTTCTACTTCGAGCCTTTAGTGCTCACTTCTCTTGTATTAGAGCCTTTAGTGCTCGTGAGCCATTTCCGTGCTCGGACCATGTGACTTCCCAAGTTTTGTAAGGGCTCGCCGGTTCCACCTTGTACTCCTTTCTCATTGGGTAAAGAAAGACACGAACCCTCAGAGATGTAGGCGTTAGTGCCGAACTCCATACACAACTCTCGTGTCAAGTGTCTCTTAACTCTTCTATTTACTTTACGTACACTTGCTTAGTTTAAACGTTATTCGAGTTTCCGCCAAGAATAACTTATACACACGATAGTTTAAAGTACTTAACTTTAAATTTTAAAAGGCTCCGTATTCACGCCCCTCTAGATGCCTTAGGGACCAACATAAGTCTACCTCCTATTGATAATAAGTTATCTTGCCAATGCTGCAATCTACTTTCTATTTTGTCTACCAGAAAATTCCAATCCTAAGTATTTAATGGGGAATTCCCCCATTGACATCTAAAAAATTGAGCCAGTTCTGAAGATCTATCTACATGCAGGGGATACATTTTAGTTTTATTATAATTCATCGTTATGCCAGAAAGAGGCTCAAAAGATATCATTGCCCACCATGCAGTTTCTACATTTTTTTCCGTAGTTGTCAGGAAGAGAATGGTATATCTGTATAGTGACAATTAGTAATTTCCTTGCCATCTATACATTGTGGTCCTAAACTTTTTATGACATTTGCTTGTCTTTCTTTGTTAAATTTACTATTAAGTGCGTCTGCTGCTAAAATGTAGAGAAAATGAGATAAATGATCTTCTTGTTTTACTCCTCTTTTAAGTAAAAATATTCAGTGAGCTCTCCATTAATAGTAAGACATGACTGTAAACTGTACAACCATTCTGTAATCCACTGAATTCATTTATTGTCAAAATTTCTGCTATGTAAAGCTTGATTCTCAACTTCATTAAAAAAAATATATAGACACCATAGCGTTCTAAAACAGGATTGGATTTTTAGATGGATCATCCTTATAACTTTTTGACAAATAAGGACTTATTGAATTAAACGGAAATTACTTCTATTTTTAAAGTAAGCTATTCGCCTATTCCTACGATGTCCACCACTGCTTTTCTCGTGCCGGCCACATCACCGGCCAGTCGCATATGCTTTTCTTCATTTACAGAGCCTCTATATTTCCTTCTAGAGAGACATTATCTTCCTGGTTTGTCCATATAACCACAGAAATAACTTCGTTAACACCAAATTAAATGTTAGAATACAGTTCGATAAGAAAAATCCAGATAGACCTTATGACATTGTGGAAAAGAAGAGAGAATGAGAATGCGTATCGCCGTCTTCTAGGAACTAAAATGAAGTATGAATACGGAATATCGATCGATCGAGAGAGAGCTCGTCATGGCTTTGCCTCAATCGTTGAAGTTGTTTATAATGGCGAGATAAAAATTTATCAGACGGTTCAGATATTGCAAATTGCAGTAGCGATGTGGACTCCAGTGCAATTTATTCCGGGTCCTGATTCCGTTAACTCAATTTTTTAGTTTAGACGTGTCCGGTGCTTATTTGGGATAGCTCAGGGCAATATTATTTAAAGGGTTCAGATTCTTTAAGATTCGTGTTAGAGCATGTCGGACGGTCTAAGGGTTACTTTATGGAATCCGAATTCATTTATTCCTCGGGAACGACGAGAAGGCCTGAGATGCCATGATTTTTATTAATACCCTTCAAAAATAAAAAATTAGCGAATCTGCTCTCGTTTTTTTTTTTAGAAACACCCTGACCGTCCCACTGTGGGGTGGTTTGGTGTTTATTTTTTTTTTAGAGACAATAAAAATAGCAAGATGCTGAAATTTAACACTAAAAATTCGAATTTATACTAAAATACGCTAAATTACTTGAAATTATGTTAAATTACGTTGAATTACATTAAATTACGTTAAATTGCTAAATTGCAATAATTTCGCTACTTATACTGAAATACGCTAAATTACGCTAAACAACGCAAAATTATGCTAAATTAGGCCGATTTTGTGCTATCTTTCATAAATCATAAAAAATAGTAAATTTTTATGACTAATTTACTGAGCTACTTAGATTAAATAATAGAAATGAAAATCTTAATTGGAAACTTCAACTCAAGTTTTGAGGCTCTTCCCTTTATTTTTTGGCAATTCTGAATTTTAAAAAATGACAAAAAGCGGTCACCAACGCATGTGTATTTTTGCAAACTTTCTGAAAAGTGGTTATTTGCTGAAATCGGACACTCGAGCGTCGTTTTATGACCGTTTAAAGTTTCGTCGTCGTTTTTCGCCTTCTCAGTAAAGATATTGTCCCTATTCATAATGTAATTTAACGTAATTTACCGTATTTTAGCGTAATTTAACGTAATTTAGTGTAATTTAACGTAATTTAGTGTAATTTAACATAATTTCAAGTAATTTAGCGTATTTTAGTATAAATATGCTAATTATACATCAAAAGAAGTAATTTAACAAATATTTAAAAATATTTCGAATTTTTAGTGTTAGATTTCAGTATCTTGTTATTCATATTGTTTAAAAAGAAAAAATTAAACACCGAGCCGCCCCACAGTGGGGCGGTCTGATATGCATAGGTGACCGCCTAAATGTGAGACGGTTTGGTATGAATAGTGGACTGTCCAAACATGAAGCGGTCAGGACATTTAAAAAAAAAAATCAAGGGCATATTTGCTAATTTTTTTTTTTGAAGGGTATTAATAAAAAATCACGGCCCGAGATGCCGAGAAGCACATCATTCTTCTCACTGCCACGTCAGCAAATGCAATCAAATATTTAATGATCTGTGGACCTCTGTGTGGTGTCTAACTGTCTACTGGTCTACTACCTGCTTGTATACGGAGGGTTTTATTGCATATCAGTCCCACATAAGTCCTGATGTCGTCCGTAGTTAGGACTAGGGTCCAGACAAGGGCAAATCTAAGACTTAATTAAAGATAGCTAAGCTACTCTTATAGTTTTAAAATTTTAATTAGGTACATACAAATTTAATTGAATTTTATTTATTTTAAATAGATTATATACTCCAGTCCCCTCAATAAATAACAAATGTTTGGTTGTGTCTAATGATTAAAGATTTATTTTGTGGTTGAGATGTCTTGAGTTCAAATCTCACTTACCATATTTTGTGTGTTTTAATTTTTAGTCAACCCTTTCAAAATTTTCTAGTTCCGCCCCTAGATCTAGGAATGTTCAAACGGTCGGTTCAGTTAAAACCGAAGTAAAATAATCAAATTAAACTTTTTTCGATTTAAAAATATATAACTGAAGCTAACCGATCAAACCATTAACCGAATAAGAACCGAACCGAACAGACTAAAATAAATTTTGATTTGTTTGATTCAAACTGAAGTAAAGTCCATGATCATGAAAATTATCTCAAAATTGATAAACTACAAAAGAGAGCACCACTATTGGTACTATCATTAATAAAAATATACATTTTCACACACAACAAGTGAAATTTTATAGAAGAGTACACATACCAAAACTAAACCGATCAATTTTCAAAGTTGAACCATTATATATCTGCCACTATTGTCCAGAGTTGAGCAGATGCCCTACTCTGAATTTTGAATTTTTTTTATAGACTCACATATTGTATTGAGTTGTTGTTCTACTTTGGATTTTTTTTTGTCCTATCCCGTGAAGTTCAAATTTCTCAATGCGTGATGTAATTTGTATTTTTTGAATTTGTACTTTAATATTTTGATAAATTTGAGTTGTTAATATTTTTGCCCATCCTTGACTCAAATTTCGGCTACACCACTGATTATAAATCGGTCGATTCGATTTAATCGGTTTTGAGAAAATCTAAATCGAATCGATCCATTTAAACCGAAATAATTAAAAAATTTAACCAAATCAATCCATTAAAACGAACAACTGATCTATTTAAACCGAAATTTTCCGATTTGGTTAAAAACCTAACAAACCGAACCATTTGAAGTTTAAACACCCCTAGGTAGGACGGAATTCGTATCCTCTGTATTAACTCAAAAAAGAATCTTTTGAGTTAATGCATATGAACCGTCCGATCCGTAAAACGAACTTAATCTGTACTAATATTTAAGGACCCCTACGTTATAGGTGAAAGCTAGATTGACTCCGTTTAAAATCAAATGGCGAGAATTCGAGATACATTAACTCAATTTTGATGCTTTTTTGAGTTAATGCAGACAATACAGACTCAGGTAGGACGTGGTACACCATATAAAGGGTATCTCGGCACCAAATAATCCGGTTCCTTGTGTCCCGTCGGTTTCTCATCAGATGGGTCTCAAATCTGAATTCTCTCTTATAGCAAGGAGTTCCGCTGCGAACAGATCTTGATCGTTAATTCTAAATCGCAGGGTAATATTAGTTACTGACTGGAAACTTCTTTTGCCGATTTTCGTCATTTGGACCGTCTGATCTGAGATTAACGTCGCAGGCCTAACCAAGCACTATTTTTTTGGTTAAATTGGAGAGAATCGGAATTTATAGGATGTGGATCCCACAAAATTCTTACAGCATTACGGGAGCCCGCTTTTTTAAATGTATCCATAATCAAGCCCATAGACTTCATCAATATTTTCAAATCGCCCATAACCAAATTACAAGTACTTGTTCCTCCAATGGCATATTTGTTATAGTTGCAAAAACCCAATCTTATTTGAAGTCTCTCAACCCCGCGCACCTCTCTTTACGAAAAAGGTTCTCCCACTGCCATCTTTCCTTTCCCCACTACCATTGTCGTCACTCTCTTCAAGTACCACGGCATGAACAATAAACCCTAGCTAGGTTTTTCTTTCCGTACCATTTTTCTCTCCCAAATTTGTTTTCTAACACTCAGGTGTGAGGTTGGAAAAAATCGCCCATGGCTTCTTCGTCTTCTGGTTCGGGGCAATTTCTGGACAGGCGGCTGAGTCGGAGCCAAACAATGGGTAGCATCGGTGACCCGGTTACTGATAGTGAGCTTGTGCCATCGTGCCTGTCTGAAATTGAGCCGATCCTGCGTGTGGCGAATGAGGTGCAACCTAATAATCCTCGCGTAGCTTACTTATGTGAGTTTTTAAGCTCTTCTCTCTGCCATTAATTTTACAAGATTTGGTTCAAGGTAGCAAACTAGCGAGTTTACCCTGACATTGAATAGTTGTGAGTTTGTATACGGTTGATTGTTTGAGTTTAAAACCAAGGTTTTGAGCAGTGGAACTTTACATTTTTCTTATGAACCAGTCATCTCTGGGGTTCATTACCAGATGTTCCTAATCAGGTTCTTCTTACCAGTCACAGTTGTTAACCAAACTGAATACTTACTGTTGGGGCAATCATGTGGGGATGTTTGTACTCATTGTTTTTTTATCCTATTCAAATGTTTTGTACAGGTCGATTTTATGCATTTGAGAAAGCCAATAGATTAGATCCTGCATCAAGTGGTCGTGGTGTTCGTCAGTTCAAAACAGCACTTCGGCAACGTTTAGAAAAGGTAGCTTCTCAAAACGAATAAATATCTATTTGATAAGAGCTATGGCCATGTTTGGTTGCTACTTAAATTTAAGGAGGATTAAGTTGCCTACTCCATCTTACTCCTATTTTACATCTTGTTTGGCAACTTTAAGTCATGGCCTAAATTAATCCGCGTGGAGGAGAGAGAAATTGGCAAATGCATCTCTGTCCATGACAGTGGGCCCTACAGCCGGAGTAAGTGTGGAGTAAGTTAAACTACCTGGAGAGGTGGTTTAACTTATTCCGTCGTAACCCCATCTTACTCCTGATTTACACTTAATTTGGAAGCTTAAGTGCGAAGTAAGGGGTTTACTCCACCTCTTACTCCACAACTAAATACGACATGAGTTGCATTGAGTGGGACAAAGTGGCATTAGTAAAGAGCCTATGGACGGTGTTCTGGTACACTCTCCTGGTTCACTACTGGCCCAAATAGAAGGCTTGTAAGCCTGAATGCTCTTTTTTTTTTAATTGATAAGTCGACTTTTTGGCAGTTGTACTATTTGGTCACCTGGACTGATACATAAATGATACCAGTTCAGTGAAATTATTATGGGATCAGTGGTTGAAACCTTGTTTTCATTGCACCTTTTGAAGGATAAGTGATACTAATCGGTTGCATTATCCCTTTGCTTGAATGAACAGAACCATATAAGTTGTATTATATTATTATATATAAAAGAAGAGTTGTCTGACCTATTAAACTTGTTTGCATTGAATTGCTGATTAGGAGAGTGATCCTTCTCTTGTGGGCAAGGTCAGAGAAAGCGATGCACGGTTAATGAAAAGTTTCTACAAGCAGTACTACAGAGATTACATACAAGCTCGGCAAAATGTGGTTGATAAAGCTGACCGGTATGTTTTATTTTTCTCTTCCAAGTAAAACTATACATCACTTCTATTTATGGCAAACACTTTTCTTTCTTTCTTTTTAAATTTTGAAAGGCACATTACACTGTAAAAAATTCCAGACCAAGGATCTGGCAAACATAGATCATAGCACTAATTTTCTTACATTTGTAGTGCCCGACTCACCGAAGCATATCAAACGGCTACTGTTCTTTTTGAAGTTTTAAAAGCAGTAATTCTCACCAACTCCAGTTCGCTTGAAGTTGATCATGAGGTACTTGTTCATAAAATCTCAATTTCAGCTTTCCTTTTGATGTTACATGCATAACAGCTTTTATGATATTTTATTAGATTTTGGAAAAGCATAAAAAGGTAGAGGAGAAGACGAAGATATATCTACCATATAATATTCTCCCTCTTGACCCTGCCAGTGCGGATCAGGCTATTATGCAATATCCTGAGGTTATTCTGTTGATCTTTCTTCTCTGTTCTCCAAAGTTCAGTAGTTTCCCTGATTAGGTTTTTGATCTCAAATTCCTTTGAACATTTCAGATTAAAGCAGCTGTAATTGCACTTCGTGACATAAGGGGTTTACCATGGCCTAATGATCATATACATAAAGCTGATGTAGACCTTCTTGATTGGTTAGGAGTTATGTTTGGGTTTCAGGCAAGTTTGCGAACTAATCCGAGTTCTTTACATTTGGACTGGTCACTTGCATGTTGACCATCTCTATTTTTGGTGTCAACTGTTACTATGTTGAAACTGCCTCAGTTAGGTGCAGTACCGATTTTACCCATTATTGTGCTGGTATCAACTTTACAGCGCGTCTGAGCTTTTACCATTGTGTTGTTGAGTAATTTAGAATTTTGCATGTTTTCTTTGTTCCTCTGTGAGTCTTCTTGGGTCTAAACATTCATTACTGGAAATAAAATCGCCAAGTAACCAAAAATTTCACAATTTTGCTATATTAGCAGAGAACTTGTCAGGCTCATTGGTATCAGCATGCAGCACCTGAAAATTTTGCTGTAGATATATTCTGTGAAGTATATTGATACTTGTGTTTCATTTATGTGCAGAATGATAATGTGTCAAACCAAAGAGAACATTTGATTCTTTTACTTGCAAATGTGCATGTACGGAATTGTCCAAAGCCTGATAATCAACCTAAGGTTTGCACATATGTCACTTCCTCTTTGTTGCTGAATCTCTGTTTTTATTTATTTATTCTCATCTCTGCTTTCTTTAGACTTTGAAATGCACTGACTTGTAATTATCTTTGCAAGTTGGATGAGAGTGCATTAAATGATGTCATGAAAAAATTGTTTAAGAACTACAAGAAATGGTGCAAGTACTTGAATCGCAGGAGTAGCCTTTGGTGAGTGTTATCCCTTCCTTATTATGTGATTAATTGGTTGACAGTTTTTACGGAATTTTAATTCCAATCCATAAGATTCAAACATCAAATACAAAATAACTCCTGAGAATTGTTTGAGTAAAAGAAATCCAAAAAGATCTCTACAAGAATTATTATATAACTTTCATCTTAAAAACAATATATCAGGCTGCCAGCTGTCCCTCATGAGGTGCAACAAAGGAAGCTACTATACATGGGGCTGTATCTTCTTATTTGGGGTGAAGCTGCAAACCTTAGATTCATGCCAGAATGCCTGAGCTACATCTACCATCATGTACATCTTAACCTACATAATTATTTAATACCTGACACAATAGGAACCTAAGAAATATAATTTAAACTTTGGATTGAAATCAAGAGCCTGCATAGTATTGGTATCCATGAGACTACTAATATTGGTATCAGTCTTTGCATGGTATTCAATCTAGTGCGGCAGTTCTTGCTTTCACTTCCAAACAAAACATGAATTGAACGAGTGCTAGACCTCATCCAAATGATATATTTTTTGAATCAAATTTAACTTCTTTCCAGATGGCATTTGAGCTTTATGAGATGCTAGCAGGGAATGTGAACCCAGTGACAGGTGACTATATAAAACCAGCATATGGTGGTGACGATGAGGCATTTCTTAAGAAGGTTGTTACACCAATCTACAACACTATAGCCAAGGTCTGTACCTAATATCCTTTATTCTAGTTTTTGCTTAACAGTGGAGCTTTTTCTTTATTGTTTTTTTTATTTGTACACCTGTACAGGAATCTGAAAGGTGCAAAAGAGAAAAATCCAAGCATTCTCAATGGAGAAACTATGATGACTTAAATGAATACTTCTGGTAAAACTCTTCTTAAGTTTAAAACCAAAAGCTACACTTGTCTCGCCCCTTTATATCATCTTGTGGAGTGAGGCTACGATACTATGCATATTAGTCCATACTATGGATCAACATCTTCATTTTAAAAGTCCAAACAATCGATCTGAACCGTTCTACATAATCTCCATTTGAAAATGTACTCAAGGTCAAAATTTTCATTTTTTAGAATTTTTACTATTTCTTTAGATAGGTAGAAAATCACTTGATTTAAAGATTCTGGACTATTCAAAAGTAGTGATTTTCTACATATCTAAAAAAATAGTAAAAAAATATAAAAATGTAAAATTTAGTCTGCAAGTACATTTTCATATGGAGATCATGTTGAACAGTTCAGAAAGCGAAAATATTAATCCGTAGTACGAAACAATCTGTTATGCATAGTACCGTAGCCTCACTCCATCTTGTAATATTTTGATACTATCTCAGAAAAATAGCAAGACCAAGCAATAGATACTCCATTCCTGTAAAATGCGTGAAAAATGGTGAGTACATTGTTAATACCAATGTTTTTAAATGTGGTTTTTATGCGGTATGCGGAAGGCCACTGCATACTGCATATGCGGATTTTTATGCGGATTTTAAATTAGAATTCATATATATATAAAAGTATGCGGTAATATGCGGTATCATACAAACAAGTATGCGGTAATATGAGGCCGAATATGCGGCCGAAAATGCAGAACCGCATATCTGACTGAATACAGATTTTCTGTTCGGATTGCAACCGAATACGAATATGTGGCCACATAGACTGAATTTTAATACACTGGTTAATACTTAATACATTTTCTGATAGTGTAGGTCTGTGGACTGTTTCCACCTGGGTTGGCCAATGCGACCAGATGCTGACTTCTTCTGTCATGCTTTTGATTCAATTTCTGAGAGAAATAATGATGATGTAAGTTTGTATAATATGGTCAGATTAGTTTCCCTTGCATTAGTGTTTGAGTCTATTGTTCAAGTCCTTGGATAAGAAAAACTTTGCTAAAACAGTAAAAGTAATGTTCTCGTTAGTACTATTCTGCTTCAATTGCATTCTTATTTGTTCTTTTGTCAGATGGTCAATCATGCATAGCATAACCTTCTAAGACATTACTGATAGCAAAAAAATTGTATTATCTTGGTTCAGGGGAAGAAACTTAGGGCCCACAGATGGATTGGTAAGGTCAATTTTGTAGAGGTGCGGTCATATTGGCATATTTTTAGAAGCTTTGACCGGATGTGGACCTTCTTTATTCTAGCACTGCAGGTAATTTTGTTCATACTATTTTGGTGTACCTTTTCTGAATTTTCATTCATTTTCTTTGTCTAGTTGACTTGCAATTGTTTGTAAACTAGGCAATGATCATCTTAGCTTGGAATGGCGGTTCACCAATTGATATAATTGACCTTAATGTGTTCAAGAAAGTCTTGAGCATTTTCATCACCGCTGCAATGGTCAAACTTTGTAAAGGTCATGGCACACTATTTGCTTTTTCATTAGTACTACATGCATCACTATGTTAGGTGTTGTTCCAAATATATTTGGTCTTGCACAAATAAAGTTGGATTCAAGGCCGCCTAAAGTAACATCTTTCTTCACTTGCAATCTACCCTCTTATCTTCCAATAGATTCCAATTTTAAATGAGAAAAAAAAGGAACAAGGCACATGTGAAACCACTTTCACAATTTTATTTGTGATATTGAGTCCTCGTTCATTTCTGTGTTTTAGCTGTTCTCGACATTATACTCGGTTGGAAGGCGAGGAGGAGCATGTCTTCTCCTGTCAAGCTGAGATATGTATTAAAGTTTGCTTTTGCTTGCATATGGGTCATAATACTATCCATCACATACGCTTACATGTGGGAGACTCCTAACGGTCTATCAAAAACAATCAGAAGCTGGTTTGGAAATGGTGGGTCCCAGCCATCACTTTATTTGGTGGCTGTGATCATATATGAGACGCCTGATGTTCTTGCTTTTCTGTTATTTTTGTTACCATGCTTGAGGCGGTTTCTTGAGAGGTCAAATTACAGGATCGTGAGGCTGTTGATGTGGTGGTCTCAGGTACTCCGCTGTTTTTATGTAACTTTACCTGGGATCATACAGACTGTAGAGTTACTTTATTGATGAACCATTTAATCTTTGCTAGGTTTTGGTTATACCTGAAACCCAAGCTGTATAAACCAATATGAGTAATGTAGTGGTGGCGACTACCTGAAACCCAAGCTGTATAAACCCAAGCCTTAAAATTAAACTTGTGTTATTGTCTGACTAAACTGGCTTATTTATCCGCAGCCTCATCTCTTTGTTGGAAGAGGGTTACATGAGAGTACTTTGTCACTTTTCATGTGAGTACTAATCCTATAACTTATCATATCTGTGCGCTTTTCATTGTTTGTCGGATCAGTACTCTAAAAGATTTAGCTTATAATTATGGTGGTTTACTGTTTTTGGGATTTTTATGAAGTTTCATTTATTTTGAGGTCTCATATTTAATTTACTGATATGCACCACCTTTTAGTGCTAGTTGCATGAAACATTTTAATTTCCCCCATTTATGATATTGCTATTGAGCTCCTTACCTTTCTATTTTTTCATTTATAGGTACACTTTGTTCTGGGTTGTTCTCTTGTTTGCAAAATTAGCCTTCAGTTATTACTTAGAGGTCTGGACTTCCATCTTGTGAAAATTTTCTTTTTGGTTCTTATAGTACGTATTTGTTTTCGTTACTCCTTGTTTGTTATTTTAGTATATGAGTTTTGTAGAACTACTTCTGCAGCCATATACTTGCATTGTCATAACATATTTGTACAAATATTTATGATTTCAGATTAAGCCTCTCGTTGGTCCCACTAAATATATAATGCAGAACCCCGTAACTACTTTTGAGTGGCATGAGTTCTTTCCTAGAGGTAAATGCTTGCATTCTTTGTTGGTATCTAGTGGCACATCTTATTATAGGGTGATCTGACCTAGAAATTCTATTATCCTTTTGCCTGTTGCAGCTAAGAATAATATCGGTGTCGTGATTGCTCTCTGGGCTCCAGTTGTTCTTGTATTTTTCTTCCCCTCTTGGTTTAATAGTTACTGTTTTATTACCTTTTAGAGCAACCATAAGTAATCTTTCATTTGTTTTATCATAGGTTTATTTCATGGATGCACAAATTTGGTACGCCATATTCTCGACAGCACTTGGTGGCATTTATGGGGCTTACCGTCGCCTCGGGGAGGTTAATAAATTTTATTATTTTGAGTTATCAGCAATGAGTATCTGATCTTTAGTATTTATTATTTATTTTGTAAAAACAGATTCGAACATTGGGAATGTTGAGGTCAAGGTTTCAGTCCTTACCTAGTGCATTCAATGCCCGTTTGGTCCCTAGGGAAAACACTAAGAGTAGAAAAAAGGGGCTCAGAGCATCACTATCCCGTAAATTTGCACAGGTCCAAGAATCTCTTTTCCTGTCTTACTATTTATCCTAAGGTTAATTTCAGAATTTTGGATAATGGATGTTTAAATGCTTCTGCAATTTGGTTTTAGATGCCAGCTGTCGATAAGGAGAGGCAGGCTGCAAGATTTGCACAAATGTGGAACAAAATAATAACTAGCTTCAGAAAGGAAGATATCATTAGCGACAGGTACTTAATTGATTTTCTTACATTCTTTGGACCATGGAAAACCATAAGGAATACCAACACTTGTCAGCTTAGCAAGAGTATTTGCAAATACTTGTATAATTAGAGGGTTCAAATACCTCCATTTTTTCTGCCTCCATCATGCCTCCATTTTTTAATTCTAATAACAATAATTATAAAATTTATATGCCCACATAAAACGGTTAGATGTGATCTATGCTATTTTCTCTATATGCACATAAAAAACTATCACTTTTTGGTTTTGTTTTTATGTGAATCAATAAGTTGTAAAATTGACGTCCAGAAATTATCCACATCAATGTATTTCTACAAGCTCTTGATAACAATCAAAACAAAGTTGAAATGTCATAATCTTTTACATGTGCATAGAGAAAATGATGTAGATCATATCTAACGTACATTTAAGTTCTATATTTTGAATTATTACAATTTAAAAAACGGAGGCATGATGGAGGCACAAAAAATGGAGGCATTTGAACCCTCCTTGTATACTTCTAGTGGAATTTGTACTGGTTGGTTATAAGCCCCTCGTATTGATATTTACACAGTCTTTGTGTCGTTGACACAAAACTATCATAAACATTTTTCTAATTGTTTACATTTTTACCCCTCTTTCATCGTTCCTTTAGAAGTTAATTCTATTAAACTGCTAATATTTATTTGTAGTTTCATGATATGAAACCTACATTATCGTGGGACGTAATCAGTAAATATTATTAGTAAACTTGTAAATGGCTATGCGTTACAGTGAGGATTTAGTTGAGACTTGAGAGCGATTTTGTTTCATTATTTTTTGTGCAAGTAGAGTTAATTGACAGTTGGTAGAATTTGGGAGTTATCTAACTAGAACTAATTAATAGAGTGAGCAGGAGTTGAGAGTTATTATGAAGGGCCATGAACTATTTGGATAAATTAGATAAGAATTAACCTAACTTTCCCGATTTGGTCTGGATGGATTACCCTTTAGGCTATCCAAACTCTCTCTCCTTTTATAAGGAGGAACCTAAACTCTTCCTATTTTCTCTTGATTTCATTTTGCTTTATTAGCCTTGGATTGATTGAGCTTTAGCACAACACCATGGAGTTGGTTATTGTTGGTTTCCCTCCTTGTAATAAAAGAAAACGTTGATTTGTGAAATTTAAATTGTTTCTATAGTACCCCCACCCTCCGGCCTGGTAAATTGAAGTTATCTTATGGAAATACAGGGAGATGGATTTATTACTCGTTCCTTATTGTGCTGATCGAGATCTGGACCTTATTCAGTGGCCTCCTTTTTTACTCGCTAGCAAGGTATGCCCTTTCCTTATTCAAATTTCACTTGCGGTTTTCAAACATACCGACCTTGATTTTTTTTTTTTTTTTGAATTAGATCCCAGTAGCGCTAGACATGGCCAAGGACAGCAATGGGAGAGACCGTGAACTTAGAAAGAGACTGGATGCTGATAACTACATGTTTGCTGCAGTTCGTGAATGCTATGCTTCTTTGAAGAGTATAATTAATTACCTGGTTGTTGGTGATGGAGAAAAAAAGTAATCAAATTATTCCGCTGCTTGTTTACTTTTACCCATGAAACACCCTTCTATTTTACCTAACTTGCGTATTTCTTTTTGCATCTGCAGTGTCATAAACAATATCTTTGATCAAGTCGAAGAGCACATAAATAATAGCAGACTCATAGCAGATTTTGACATGAGGGCTTTGCCGAACCTTTATGAACATTTTGTTAAGTTAATAAAGCATTTGGTATGCATTATTTTGTGATATCCTCAGTTAAATTTTCTTTTGTACCTGAGTCTATACAGACAAACAACAAAATTTTTTTGTTCCCAAATCTTAATTCAGATGGATAACAAGGAAGAAGACAGGGGACAAGTCGTGATTCTCTTCCAAGATATGCATGAAGTAGTATCAAAAGATATAATGGAAGACCTGCCAAAGTAACTTATTTTATATTGTTGATAAATTATGGTTTTTGTTAATTCCATTAATAGCAAGTATTATACTTCCTGTTGACTTTTCTTTGAGCAGTATTCTAGAACCAAGCTATTATAATCCGCACACTGGCCCTGAAGCAAAGGGACTATTGTTCGCATCTCCTGGTGCTATTAAGTTTCCTGTACCAAACACTGAAGCTTGGAGGGAGAAGGTATAATTTTAACCACCAGAAAAGTTGGTTATATTTGTATAGTATCTGTAATGTTTGTGTAAGGTTTTGGATAATCTTTTTATATGAAATTCTTCTAATTGCATTTGATGCTTCAAGTTTTTCTTGGTACAAAAAACAGAGATAGAGGCTAAGTGCACGGTGGGTCATAATAAAGAAAGTATAAAGGCTATTTGCGAGGTGATTAATTTACTATGATCTGATATCAATGGTGTAGTTACAAGTCTTTCTTTTCACTCGTTACTAGATAAAGAGGCTTTATCTCTTGCTGACGGTTAAAGAGTCGGCTATGGATGTCCCTACGAACTTGGAAGCAAGGAGGCGGATCTCATTTTTCAGTAACTCTTTGTTTATGGACATGCCTGACGCACCTGAAGTTCGAAACATGCTTTCCTTTTCGTAGGTTTTCTTATATAAAGTTTCCCTAGATTACTTTGTTAACCTTCATGATGTTTGATGCTGGCGATAATAGTGATCTGGATGTGACAGAACCAATATAACAATTGAATCCTACGAGGCCTTTTCAAATAATTCAGCTAATCAAAAATCATTTTTATTATCTTCTTAATCAGTATTATTATAAAAATAGTCTTTTTGATTATTTTGTAATAATACTGCTTATCTGTAAATTGCTTTTATTAAAATAATACTTATAAAAATAATCATAAATAATTCAAAAAAGCAAAGCAGGCTAATATTGTACTAAGTACTTGTGTTTAAACTGTCGTGCTTTGCAGTGTTTTAACACCCTACTACAATGAAGACGTTCTTTTCTCTTCACAAAATCTTGAGGAGCCAAATGAGGATGGGGTCTCAATCCTTTTCTATCTCCAGAAGATATATCCTGGTGACTATGTTTATTCAGAAAATAATTTTTCCTTCTCATATTTCACACTGATTCTGACGTCCTTGTACTATATTTTTTACTTAGATGAGTGGACAAACTTCCTAGAGCGTGTCAAATGCACATCAGAAGAAGAACTTCGTGGAAAAAGTGAACTTGAAGAGGAGCTGCTGTTGTGGGCTTCACACAGGGGCCAGACATTGAGCCGAACTGGTATGAAATAACTGCTTTGGGATGAAAATTCTATCAGGTTTTCTTTTCCTGAAATATAAAAAGTGGAGTGTTGTAACTATATCGCAAGAACAACACATCTTCAATTTTGTTGAAAATTTTAATAACTTTTTTTTGGAACTTTACAGTTAGAGGCATGATGTATTATAGGAAAGCTTTGGAACTTCAGGCATTCCTTGACATGGCAGAAGATGATGGTACTTCTTTGCACATCATTTCTTTTCTTTTATAAATTTACTTTAGGCATTTCTTGACATGGTGGTAAAAAAAATGATGAAAAATGAATGCATTAAAATAACTTATAAAACTTCATTTTTTGACTGCTCAACTTTTTACTAAATAAATTCGAAAATATAAAAAATTTAGATGTACGCGCATCACTCGTAAAGTTGAGCGGTTTCATCTGTTTGGATTAATCATTTGAAGACAATCCGATACATTTTGGAGTTATGCTCACCAAGCTCTCTTGTTGAGCATAGCACATGCTGACTTTACTCTTTATAAATTTTCTTTTCTATATTCATTAACCGTACACTTACCTTTTTTGTTCACTACTTTAGATCTTTTGGAAGGTTATAAAGCGGCTAAGTTAATGTCAGAGGAGCAACCTGAACCAGAGAGATTACTGTGGAGACAATGCCAAGCCATAGCTGACATGAAATTCACTTACGTTGTGTCATGCCAACAATATGGACTTCACAAGCGGAGTGGGGATCCCCGTGCACAAGATATCCTAAAACTAATGACTAAGTATGTACATGTATATTACTTTTTATCTTTATTATAGGCTATGAAATTGGCAGAACAACAAATATTCAGGGTCCTTTTTGTTCTTATTTTCACTGTTGTGCTGATTTTGTTTTGTAGTTATCCTGCTCTCCGTGTGGCATACATAGACGAGATTGAAGAACCCAGTGAAGATAAGAAAATAGAGAAGGTTTATTACTCTGTTTTGGTTAAGGCTGCCATATCTAAGGCCGACAGTTCTGACGGAGTGGTGCAAAACGTTGACCAGGTGATGCATTGCTGATCACATTAATTATTACAACCAGCAAATAAATCTACATTTCATAAGTAGCTGATGCGATCATTCTTTAACTTGCTTTTGCTTAGGTTATTTATCGTATAAAGCTGCCAGGCCCTGCTATTATTGGAGAAGGAAAACCTGAAAATCAGAACCATGCCATTATTTTTACGCGTGGTGAAAGTTTACAGACTATAGATATGAACCAGGTACTATTATAGATTATTTTCTGTGGGTGCACTTCTTGTATTTGGCTACTTGAATATCCTGACGACCACAAATTTTTAGGATAATTATATGGAGGAAGCACTCAAGATGAGAAACTTATTGCAAGAGTTTTTGAAAAAGCATGATGGGTTGAGGTATCCATCAATACTTGGGGTCAGGGAGCACATCTTCACGGGCAGGTGGGTGAATGTCCCTCTGCTATTGTATAAGACTGTTATAATTGTCCATACTTCTTTTGATGTGTGTATTTCTGACACTGTTATATGCAGTGTATCTTCTCTTGCATGGTTCATGTCAAATCAGGAGACTAGCTTTGTGACTATTGGACAACGTGTTCTTGCCAGTCCTTTAAGGTACTGTTATAAGAACAATAATTTCGATTGGATATGTAGCAGGTCCATAATACCGTGAGGGAGTAACTCCTAATGGATAATTCTTTCATTAAAAAATGTGTATCCTTTGCAATTAATGGCCTTATAACATGCATTCAGGGTGAGTGAGATGGCTACCTTTCTCAATCCATATGCCCTACTTTGGTTTTGCACCATTTTTTTTTTCTTCATGTTTCTTTGGTTTTAAAATGACTAATTTTTGTTTAAAACGGAAGTAAAAAAAGTTCCTCTTTTGCAGGGTTCGCTTTCACTATGGTCATCCAGATGTGTTTGATAGAGTTTTCCATCTAACAAGGGGTGGTGTAAGCAAAGCTTCAAGGATTATCAACCTTAGTGAAGGTATTTTTGCAGGTATGTTTCCGTTCTTTCTAGTTTTGTAATTTTTCATTTCTTCCTCTCTTTTAATAGATGCGCTTATTAACCTCTGAATTTGTTTTTTAACAACTACACTCGAATTCTGTGCACTAATGTTTATAATACGGTACCTACTAACAGCAGTTTGGCTGGGTTTTTACAGGGTTCAATTCAACTTTACGTGAAGGCAGTGTAACACATCACGAGTACTTGCAAGTTGGAAAGGGAATGGATGTTGGTCTAAACCAGATTTCACTATTTGAGGCAAGGCTAGCTAATGGAAATGGTGAGCAAACTTTGAGCCGTGACATATATCGTCTAGGCCACCGGTTTGACTTCTTCAGGATGTTGTCTTGCTATTATACTACTGTGGGTTTCTACTTCAGTACCCTGGTATGGTCATTGACTTCTTCTCCCATAATCCTTAGGCCGTGCTCCAGATAAGGGGAGAGAAAGGAAGGGCACGGGAGAGGGGCAGTGTAAAGAGTTTACCTCCTCTACACCCCGATTTGAGGGTTACAAAATTTGAATAGCTTGTATATAGAATTCACCTCCTCCCTCCTCCCCTCCCCTCCCCTCCTCCCCTCAAAATTTAATGTTGTGGAGCAAGTAAACAGGGGTCTGTCAGGTCCAGTCACCCCTCCTCTCCCCTCTTCCGGAGCATTCTTAGTGTTGAGGCTAAGAGTAAAGAGGAACACTGCAACTTTAGCCACTTTGCATATTGCCACCTCATTATAGTGTGATACTTTGAAGTGGATATATATAAGATATTTAACAATAAGGTATCCAAATTGAACGAGAGAACTTGAAAATCATGCATTCTCCTTTTAGGTTGATAAAAGAACCGATCCATTGAAGTTTTCCAGAAGTGATATGTTCACTCTTCTACATTTAATATTTCAGTTTTTTTTAATACAGATGCATCATTTCTATCCTAATTCTGTCTTTATTCTCATTAGGTAACAGTCCTTACTGTATATGTATTCCTCTATGGGCGGCTCTATCTTGAACTAAGCGGGTTGGAAGAAGGCCTCGCAATGGGTCGAAGATTCATTCACAACAAGCCCCTCCAGGTGGCTCTAGCCTCGCAATCATTTGTACAATTAGGGTTTCTGATGGCTTTACCGATGATGATGGAAATTGGCCTTGAAAGAGGGTTTCGAACTGCGGTCAGCGAATTTGTGCTGATGCAACTGCAACTGGCATCTGTTTTCTTCACATTTTCTTTGGGCACTAAGACACATTATTTTGGAAGGACTCTGCTACATGGTGGTGCTGAGTATAGGTATGTATGAAATATAAACCTGATTGTTGGGCATCAAGTGCCTTTCTAGAACAATTACTGATTGAAATCTAAGCATAATATTTTAAGGGCTGGTTATAATCTAGACCAAACTATAAGACTTTTGATTTGGTATATTTAGGGTTTCAATATTGGGTTGTGATCTAGTTTGAAATATACCAATGAATAGATACCTGCTTACTGGTCTATACTGGTTCCAAACTGCCATTGTCCCAATTACATTATTTGTTCTTGATGTTTATGGTGATGCATTTTTCTGTCATCTTATGCCGCATTTGTTTTTTATTTCTTGTTTGTGTGTCATCCTTTGAAATGGAATGCCCAGTTCTTATGTATCCATTGCTTGTATACACAAAAGTAACTTCTAATTTGCAAGGTTGCATGCAGGTTTTGATTTTGATCACTGCATGATTATTCAATTCTCTTACTAAACAGAAAGCAAACATCTGTCTTCTCACAGGGGTACAGGTCGTGGTTTTGTGGTCTTTCATGCCAAGTTTGCTGACAACTACCGCCTCTATTCCCGCAGCCATTTTATCAAGGGCATTGAGCTTCTAATCCTCCTTATAATATACCAAATTTTTGGCCAATCATACAAATCAGCGGCTGCCTACATATTTATCACAATAACTATGTGGTTCATGGTCGGCACGTGGCTCTTTGCGCCTTTTCTGTTCAACCCCTCGGGTTTTGAATGGCAAAAGATCGTCGATGATTGGACTGATTGGAATAAGTGGATTACAAATAGAGGTGGCATTGGTGTGTCGCCGGAGAAAAGCTGGGAGTCATGGTGGGATAGAGAACAGGATCATTTGAAGTATACAGGGAAACGCGGGGTGTTATTGGAGATTTTGTTGGCTTCTCGGTTTTTTGTGTACCAGTATGGGCTTGTTTACCACTTGAATATCACCAAAAAGACGAAAAGTGTCTCGGTATTCTTCTCTTCCATTGTTTTTTTCTTTTTATACATAGTTTCGTAATTAAATACCAAGTAAAATGTTTGTTTTGCCTTCTTTATATGTTATATTTCTTTTTTTGTGTGTTGTATTTGTCAGGTCTATGGAGCTTCATGGCTTGTAATTTTGGCTGTTTTGCTTGTCATGAAGGTAGGTCAGAGTGTTCAGTCTTTGTTTTGAATTTGGTTAAACTTCATTCCTGAAGCTTACTTCTCTGTACAGTGCTATTATAAACCAATGACCGAAAAGGGCAAAAAGGAACAAATTATTGACAAACATGGTTTGAGTGAGGCTATGGTACTATGAATTGCACATATCGTCTGGCTCCATATTTTTTTTTTTTGAAGTCCACAAGGTTGACCGGAACCTCTCAATATGATCTCCATATGAAAATGTTCTTGGTGACTAAATTTTTCATTTTTTGAAAATTTTTTTTTAGATAGGTAGAAAATTAATACTTTCGAATGGTTCAGGATCTTCAGATCAAGTGATTTTTTACCTATCTAAAAAATAGAAAAAAAAATCGGAAAAATGTAAAATTTGATTTGAAGTACATTTTCATATAGAGATCATATTGAGTGGTTCGGATTAGACTATTTGGACTTTGCAAATAGAGATATGTAGGCATGTAGCCATAGTACGGACTGGTGGCGCTATGCATATTCCCGTAGCCTCACTCAACTGGTTTGCCAACAGTTTCCATACGATCTTGCGGTACTAATGCTGAACCTGAACTTGCGGCATTGGTCCCATTTGCTAATCTTTTTTTTTTTCTTGCTTTGATATATGCATTACGGAACCTCCTACTAAATACTAAACACGGCTATTGTTTTGTTTTCTTTCAGACTGTTTCTGTTGGGAGGCGTAGATTCAGTGCAAAATTTCAGCTCGTTTTCAGGCTATTCAAGTTTTTAATATTTGTGACTTTTATATCGATCGTGATCACTTTGGTTGCACTGCCACACATGACGGTGCTAGATATCGTAGTGTGTGTCCTTGCCTTCATGCCTACTGGATGGGGACTGCTTCTGGTTAGTTTTTCTAATCTCTTGATTGTTCTCTGAGTGAGACTAATGGTACTATACATAGCGCATATTGGTCTTCATTTTCAAAGTTCAAACAATCAATCTGAACTGTTCAACATGATTTCCAAATGAAAATGTACTTGTAGATCAACTTTTACATTTTTTTATAATTGTTTTGCTATTTTTGTAGATGGGTAGAAAATAACTTGATTTAAATATTATAGACCATTCAAAAGTGGTGATTTTCAATCTATATAAAAAAATAGTAAAAAAATTCTAAAAATATAAATTTTAGTTCGCAAGTAAATTTTCATAAAAAACTCGTGCTGAAAGGTTCAGATCGACTATTTGGACTTTGTAAATGAAAATATTGATCCGTAGTACGGACCAATCTGCGGTGTGCATAGTACCATAGCCTAACTCTTGTTCTCTATTTGTTTTATTCTGGTTCTTTGACTGAATGTCACATATGTTAGTGTTTTTACTTCAATTTTTTTTTTTTTTTTTCAGATTGCTCAGGCTTGTAGACCCATTGTAAAGTGGGCGGGGTTGTGGGGATCTGTACGTGCAATGGCACGGGGGTACGAAATAGTAATGGGCCTCATTTTGTTCACTCCAATAGCATTTTTCGCTTGGTTTCCTTTTGTGTCGGAGTTTCAAACTCGCATGCTATTCAACCAAGCCTTCAGTAGAGGTCTCCAGATTTCTCGTATTCTTGGTGGTCATAAGAAGGATCGTTCATCAAGGTTGAAGGAGTAACAAACATCTTTGCATGAAGAATATTAGGATAAGAGCTTTGTTTTTGCCTTGTTTATTCTTAACCGTGTATATCATGTTGTAATCATCTTGTGGGAGTGCTATCAAAATTTGTTCTCTGCTAAAATAGCTAATATTGAAACGTCCAGTTATGTAACTAGTAAGTTTTCTAGTCTTAAGTTTTGTAGTAGTAAAATGCCGAACTGAAATCCATTTTTGAGTTTTTTGTTATAAAATTGAAGTACCTCTAATGTTCATTTGGAAATTGGAGTGGCTTCACTGTCCTGTCACGTATTTAATTTTGATCGGGTCACCGTGAGTTTTGAATGTCTTGTGGATGATGTGGTGTTTCTAGTAGAGCTGTGGAATTCTTTTGTAGGCGGATAGCCTAGTGCCTACTAAAAATTTATTGGGAGAAAATAAAAGAAAGTAAAAAGGAAAAGTGGAACAAGACATGAGAAATAAAAGATCCCAAGTTGTAAAGAAAGCAAACTTGTGGAATTGAATCCAGATCCAATGCGGTACCGGACCATGTAGAATGAGATCTGAGTTGTCTGTTTTATTCTGGCATGAATTTTAAAGCGGGCCTCCCATATTCCAATAAAAAAAAAATGATTATGGCTCGGTTGGGAGTAGTCTACGCAGTTTGGTAATACTGCAGTGCAGAGGATACTGTGTGGGGAAGCAAATCTGCTGCGATCCTACAGGATCGCAGGGTCCTGCGATTCCAATTTCAACCCTTCATTTATTACAATGTACGAATCTTAAAACGAGATAGTTTTTGTGCACGGATCTCAAAATATATGAACGGTTGACATTAGAATCGCAGGGACCCTGTGATCCTGTAGGATCGCAGCAGATTTATTTCCTACTATGTGGACTTGTGGTAAGTGACACGAAAAGTTTTGCTTTATTTGCCCAATTATCACCAAGTTTGATAAGATCATATAAATTATAATTTTTTTTAGGATGTTTAAATGTTTTTTTAGCGAGGCATGTAAACCATTGAAATGAGTTGGTCCCAATCTAATGAAGACATTAGAAAATGTACCTCAATGTTAAATTGTTAATCATTGGAAGTTAAGGTCTTCTTTTATTACTGCATGAACTGACCATTGTTTACTACACAAACTTACAACAGAATCACACAATCCAAGGCTTCAAAAAATTGCATTCAATATATGAGGTACCACAACCAGTCTACCAGTGCCTTATCATAGGCAGTCAGGAAAGCCAGCTGCTCTGCCTTATCAAGGGCCTTGATGTAGAAGCTGACAAGCCGTGGGCCCTGGTTGCCGCCGCGAAACCGATGGCGCTCATTTCAAAGCAGTGGCCCCCATGATCCATCTTTTGTATTGTACTTTCTGTACTTTTGTAAGGTCTATGCTGTTCCTCTGTAGTGCTTGTGTGTGTTGCATGTATGTCTCACATTGCACTGAATTTTTCTTAGCGAAAATTATTACAGCCAAATTAGTTAGCCACCAGATAGAACGACCTGACTAGCATGTATTTACAATATTAGTTTTTAATAATGGCCCGGAACATATCTACTAATTAACAGAACGGGGAATTGCATGTATACCCCTCAAAAACTTTGAAATTAAGTATTTTCCTTTTGAAATTTTAATTATCATATTTGCCCTTCTAAATTTCAAAAACTCACAAATATACTCAATTTGTTATTTTATAGAAACACGTATCCATTTTACCAATTAATAAAAAAAAAATATGTACCATATGTATGAGACCTAATTGACCTTACAAATGAGGACAAACGGTTTGACAAAGTGTATACTTGTACGTGATTTGTCCTCACAAACATGCTAATTGAAAGCGTGAACATTTATTACACATGCTGCATATTTATTTATTTTTTAATAAATAGTGGGAACACCATAAATTTAAAATTAGTTTTAACAGAAAAGACAATAAATTAGATAAAAGTGTGAGTTTTTGAAATATAAAAGAATAAATACAATGTTATGAATTTTAGAAGAGAAAATATATAATTTTGAAGGCAAATATGTACCTCCAGGTCTGTTTTGCACAGGATTAAACAGAGGTGCAGTTAATAGCAGAGCCAGGGTGTAGTACGAGGAGGTCACAGAGTTTGTGTGAAGTCATAAGAGGGGACACATAGCATGATAGCAGGAGGATTCTGCTGCTGGAAAGTCCTCCTGCCAGTTCATACACCGGTTTTTTTAAGGATGCTTTACAACTATGAATGCATGTGGAAGTAGGTCTGAATAAATCAAAGTCTTATCTCCAAGAAAAGTTGTTTAAAGAAATCAAATCATTTTATACAGTATTAGTATTTTTAATAAATTTATATAAATACAATTTTGTGGTACAAATATTCAGTGCAAATAGACAAAATAATACTGTCTTTTGATTTTCCTTTCAAGCCTGTTCAAATGGTTAAAGACTTAAAAATGTTACAGGTCTTTTGATTTTTCTTTTTTTTTTAGTCCAATTTGAATTTTGTTTAGATGATTATTGTTTATTCAAATAGTTAAAATGATGAGTGTTTATAGAGTCTCTTATCATGTCTCTTTTAAATAAATTTTTTCCTCTGCATTACCTGTTGTTTGAATTTGAATCCAAACCGTCCGATCAGAATCCGAGCCAATCCAGCCCCAACCTATAATGCACGGATTCCTTCAAGATTCGTGCTGATATATAATAGATAGACATATCAGGTTCAAATTCAAACGGTGAGGTACCTTAGATGATATGAATTCGATGACAGGGGGCGACATATATTTTTTCGTAAAATGGTATCAGTCTTTTTAATTTCCTTTGTAGCCTAATTTTTTTATTCCATAGAAGTATTTTATTTTTCTTCAAGCTTCCAAAACTAGGAAGTAAGAAGTGGTGAGAATTTCAGTCATGCCCCACTGAATTTGCAAAATTTTCTTCGTATTCTATCAAATGTGTTTTTACTTTTTACCACGAGAAGAAAAATTATCAAGTCAAAAGCAAAACCATATGACTACGTACAATAAAGAATGGTTGCAGAGGTTTCCAAATAAATCAGTTTATTAGAATAAATATTCCCTTTGGAAAATCTCTCTTGTTTCTGAACCACTAAAAATAATTAGACAATTTTTTATCATTCTTTTTTAATATGCAACTAGGACACAAATAGGATCATGTGTGATTTGGGAAAGGAAAGTGATCTTTCACAGCCGATAAAGATGGGTAATGATATTAACAGTGCTGTTTTGACTTTATGCAGTGCACATACAATATAATCAAAATGACAAAATATGTTGCTAGTGCGTTGTACTAGTGCGTTGTACAGAGTCTAAACAACACTGTCGATAGAGATAAGTGCTAAGAGCATATTCTTGGTTAAGTAGAGAAAGCAGATGATTATTAGGTGTGATTCCTGTGATAATGCTGATAAGATAAATGAAGAAAAAGAGCATCTCTCCGTGTAATATATTTTTGCTTCCAGAGAAAGCTTTAGTGGATACATGTCAACCTTACACTCACGGGAGACTGTGTTTGAGTATTCTCAAATCTCAGTTTGGTTTTATTGATATCTCTGCCTCAACACGGAAAGCATATAACATGATAAGGCAAATCTGAAATCCTTTCCATAAAGACTATGATAACTTGACAAAAGCCCTTTAGTTCAAGTCAAAGTGGTTGCATTTGTCATTTGTGCCCCTCTAAATCCCATGATCTTCATTTGTCATGACATTAGTTTTACTCTTTTTGAGGTCTATCATTTTCTTTAGTTTTGCATTAAATATTCAAGGTAGTTTTGCATTAAATATTGAAGTTAGACTTTGTTAAATGGTGAGGCGTAGACTTACTTAAAAAGCCTATAATATTGAAGTTAGATTTTTATTTTTCTGGTCTGGAATTAATGTTAGATTTGTGCGTCTTGTTTATATTTTAGGGACACTTTATAATTTTAATTCTCAGCACGAATCTTGATACGGATCGAACGGTCTGGATTTGATGTGATGCCCACCGGACACCTTCGCCTCCAATTATGGATTATTGATCCTGGCCATTCTTGCTTTAGATCAGCAATAGTGTTTCTGATACCACCCTTAGATTTGATTATGACCTGATGTGAGTAGGCTGCACTTTTGATCCTATTGAGGGCTCTCTTTTTTAAAAAGTGAATTATGTTCATTTAAAGGGTGAATCCTGCAGAAATTTTAAAAAAGAAAAAATGAACTCTACACTGACCAAGAAATAAATAGATGAAATTTTCTGAATAATAATTATCACCTCTCTCTCATTTTAACATAACATGAGATAATGAGAACTTCTGTAAAAATATCACTCTATGTATCATATCCATAGTGACAAATGAATTATTCGGGTTCGGTTCGGCCAGGTCAAAATTTCGTGATTTGAGAATAATTCGGATATAATTTGGAAATGATTTGAAATTATTCAGATCAGAGATCTCAGTCTCACAAGGGAGAAAAAAAAAACCAAACAAAAATTTATGGTAGAAATTCGCGAATAATTCGTAAAATTCAAGAAAAATTCGTAAAATTCGAGAAAAATTTGTAAAATTAGCAAATTATTCACAAATAATTCGGTCAAAGTTTGGTCAACCGAATAATTCAGCGTTCGATTCGCCATCACAAAAAAATACGAATTATTCACAAATAATTTGCGAATCTTATTACTATCATTCATATCTGCCTACCTGATCAGTACCCTTGTCACAGGGACTACCATTAAAGAATTCCATAAAAGATCTTTATCTCTCACCAAGTCACAGCTATTTTGGGCCCACATTGCACTTTTTAAACTTAATTCTTCCCTCTGTTCCAACAAGTAATGGAGATGCCCTTAACAAGGATATCACATGTTGATTATTTTCTTTCTAATACTGATGTAAATATAAAGAAATTTCATAATTGAAATCATGGTAAATATATGTAGTTATCTTTTTTCATTATTTCTTTTCAACTTTTCACGAACAAAATAAACATGCCAATATTCATTTTGAATACTAATTGAGTGTGCATTTTAAGATGGTTTAATCAATGAGTATAAAAAAAAAAAATTTTGAATTCGCTAAGTGTGCACTATGCAATAATCAAGTGTACAATTTTGAGGTGAGGATTATATATGACTCTGGTAGTTTAAAACAACTACAGCTATTGATTAATATGTGTTTTGTCTTAACCACTAGTTGTCAGATGATGCTTTAAATTGAAATTATATGCTAATGTACATTTTTTTTTCTTCAAAACTGATAAATATGCAATACGTAATAGTGTGTATTTTAAGAAGAAATACACATAATCTAGTAGTGGCGCTTGTAAGTCTTATACCAAAGGTAATTTGATCATTATTTTACCTTAAGGGCCTGTTTGGCTACACTCTCATTTTTAATGTTCACGTGGGAAAAAAAAAATTACTCAGACTGAATTTTTTTTTCTTATGTGAACAGTAAAAACCAGTTCAAAATTTTTCTGTTCCTGTGCCCATTCCCCTACTCCTGTGTCCGCCGAACAGACCCTTAAAGAAATATGCATCCTAAGATGAAAAAATACGCAAGGGATACTTGAAGAAGGTGAGTTATGTAACTCGTTAATTTGATTATTATTATGCGTAAAAATGGTAAATTATCTCGAATTAAAATTCTTCAAATTTTCCAAAAGAAATCACAACTCTCTCTCTCCAGTTTCTCTAGGAATGGAGAAGATGTGACTAAGAAAGGGTTCTCTTTTTGGCTGGTCAGAAGAAATTCACAAGTTCTCAGTGATGTAAACCGGTTGACTGAACTTTCTCCCAACAAACCATCTCGTTCTTTTCGTTTTTATAGCCCCTGATAAATCGCCTTACATATCTTAAATTATTGCTTATAATAAACTTTGGTGATCTGATGTTCTGATCCATCCGTGAGCATTTCCAGAGTATATAAACTTTTTTTATTAAATGAAACATAAATATTTTGAATCAAATATATAATTTATGATGAGTGAGGCTATGGTAATTCGTATATTACGGATTGATCTGTGCTATGGATTCGTATTTCTCTTTTCAAAATTTAAATAGGCAATTCGAACTGTTAAACGTGATTTCCATATAAAAATGTACCTGTAGATCAAATTTTATATTTTTTTCAGAATTTCTTTTCTATTTAAAAATAGATAGAAAATCACTTGATTTAAAAATTTGGGACCATCCAAAAATAGTTATTTTCTATCTATCTAAAAGAATAATAATAATTTTAAAAATATAAAATTTGGTCTTCTTATGCATTTCGATATAAAAATTGTGTTTAACAGTTCATATCAACTGATTTGAACTTCAATGCATAAGGAATTATTTAAAAATTGATGGAATCTGTTTGATATAAACACTTGATGTATGAATTATTTACACTTGAATGATGAGGTATGAATATTTTATATTAATATTTTCAGACATCATCTAATGCATAAGGAAATTTATTTTGATAGAATTTGTTATATACAAATGATCACTCAAAAGAGAGCAATGTTTCTTTTAATATTTATAAACTCGTAAATGCTATCGGTTCGGACTGCAAGCGCACAATCCTTATCGAGTAGTATATGCGAGGTCGATCCACAGGGAATATTGGTTCAGTGCTTCGAGCGATCGAATCACAACCTTTCGAAAGGCTAGATGAAATCTGAAATTTGAGAGATGTTTGTTGATCAATGTAAATTAGGAAACAATTAAAAGTAATTAAAATAAAGATAGAGATGAGAATTCCTAGGGTTTCGGCACACCATTGTCACTCAATCCGCCTTGATAATATATTCCTGTTGCGTCTGATTTCCTGTTGTTGTTTTATGAAAGATAACTACAAAGGTCACTGCGATTTATGTTACGCCAGAATGACAGATCTTTCATCGAGACTCTACTCAGGACAATGCGATTTACCTTACGCAACTATCGGGTCTCTTATCTCCCAAATTACTACACAGATCACTGCGATTTACCTTACGTAAATGATGGAATTTGGTCATGCGTTTTGTTGTTCTGGTTTATGGTTTCCCCGCGAAGGTTTTCTTCACATAAACCTAATAGATCTCAACGAGGCTAACTCATCCAAATAGTTTAAAGAGTTATTAAAGCACTGTCACTACTCTAATGAACTCAACTAGATCATTGAAATTAGGTGAAGAGATAATAAATCACAAAAGCATATTCGATACATCAACAAGAAATCATAATCAACAGAAATATATATATCAAAACATCAAGAGTAACAAGGTTTACTGCCTAGCCCTAAGAAAAGGAACTTAGCCGCGGAACGGCATGGTTACAATCACTCCTCTCTTCTCTCTTTAATCAAATCTAACCCTAATTACAAAGATGATGTATTCTTCTGCCCAGGGGCCTTATATAGGAGTGTAGGGACGTGTAGAGGTTGATTGGAGGCTAAGAAATCAATCTGGAAACAGCTGTCGGCAGTTATTCCCCAAGAGATGCCTTCAGATACGGTCCGTATTAGGACCTTGGCAGTTAGGGTTTAACTGCTTCCAGCGCTATCTCCTGGTCTGTGCTAGGCCTGGTCCGTATTGGTCAATACTGGCCGTAACAGGGACTTAGTCGATGAGCGTCGCTAATCCGATTGACCTGATTCTAGCTCCATTTGGTGTAAAATAGTCCCAAAACCTGTTTTCTACAATAAAACATAAAGAAGGGTGACAGTAGCCTTTTTCTCTAATAAAGTAAACATAAGTGCGAGAAAATATGTAAAACCTAAGTCAAAACCCTACGTAAATCATCGTTATTTTGACTCTGATCACGCCTCCCAACTTGAATTGTTGCTTGTCCTCAAGCAACGACATCCCAGCTGGTCAAAGATCCGGTCTAGGTTAAACCATACAATCTCAAGGTCTCGTTTAAAAATTAAATTAGGGCTTAGGTTAGGTACAATTGGTATGACAATAAAAATCTAGAATTAAAAATATTCATAATCTCTCCCTTGAACAATTTATTCACCCCATGATTGACCTCATTATGCTAACCCTAGAAAAATTATTATCGAGCAATCTACTTCACAAATATCCTTAAAATTGAGAGTATTAATTTCCCCTTCGATTATAAATAGATCCCTTCCAATCAATAGGAATTCTAATGATATAAATTTTAATTTTCCTTCCCAATTGATTGGAGCAAAGTATGACAACTAAGTGTGTTGATACTTGTGACTATTTTTGAAAAATTAAATATATATACAAGAATTTGAATTTGGGAGGTTTTCTCGAGCCTATTGGTAACCAGTCTTGTGTAGGCACCCGTACTCTTTTTATCCTCCATCTATTTTTTTTTTCTTTTTCTATATTTTTCTATTTTTTTGGATTTTTCTCATTTTCGATTTTTTTGTATTTTTCTTTTTTTTTCGAAAAATAAAATAACATATTTTTGTGTCACAAGCACCATGATTACACACAATTTCAAGTATTCATTCATACAAGAAATTATTGCATAGTTTCGCTAGGGGTCTATCTATAATAAATGGGTATTCTAAAACACTATCAAATTTAAAAGACTTTGCAAAAGTAAATTACTCAAAATACAGATTCTAGGGTTTGCAATTTTTGATCAACTCTCATGGTTAGCAATTAATTGTTCATTTTGAGACTACAAATAATTTTAAAAATTCCGAATTTTTGGTATCATGGCCAATTATCTAAACCTTAGCCTAATTCAATTTAAAACAATTCCTATTTGATTAACCTACATGCAAATTATATGATCCTATCAATGCAAATGCCTATATGCACGCTAGATAAAAACCTCAATCGTTCCTCCCAACTTATCTTGGTTAATCCTTGAAAAGTGGTCCTGATTGAGTAAAACTGCTAGCGAAAAATTAAAAATATAAAAATAAGGTCATACATGCCATGATCCTAGATACAATGCAATTCCTAAACTAATTTCTTACCCCTACCCCCATGCTTAAATTTTGTATTGTCCTCAATGCAAGAAAATAAACAAGAAAGAGAGGGATAAGAAAGATCTCACAGATTACTCGTTGCGAAGGGGTGGTGGTGGGGTGAATGGAATCGGTGGTGTGAATGGTATTCCCTTGGAAAGGCAATATTCGTAGAAATTTTCGTGGGCTTTGTTTACCTTGTCCAAGTATTCCTCCAAATAGCGGGTGCGTTTTGTCAAGTTCTCGAGGGTGTTGTTGGCGTAACGCGCGGTTGGACCGGGTTCGCGGGCTTGAGATATGGTTGTCTCTTGTTCCCAACCGGTGGGTGCTGGCACGGAGTTTGCTTCGTTGGTGGAATCGCGCGGCGGAATGAGGTGGCGTACGAAAGCCATGTCATGATGGTGGATTGATGATTGGTGGGATGCGCTATGTGTTTCTTCCATGGGCTCTTCGGTTGGTTCCTCCTCGGTTGGTTCTTCCTCAATTGGTTGCTCCTCGGTTGGTTCTTCTTCGTCGCTTTGTGCATCATGCTCAGATTCGTATCCAAACTGGAATGACCCCTTATCTGTTCCGATATGGAGGGTCATTCCCTCGCCTATCTTCAATGTGTACCTTATGTCACCGGTGTGTGCATTAAATATCGCTTGCACGTGATTGTTGTTCACCAGGTAGTTCATATTTAGGCGGTTGTTGCCAAATACTTCCACAAAGCCGTCAAAATGTATGTTATGGTGGTGTGCAAGGAGGGTTGCGAAACAGCCCACAGAAACCACATGGTTGTTCTTTATGTCGGCGGCTACGGAAGTAAGGTGATGCAAGATGTGGTGGCCGAGATGTGGTTGATGCTTATGGCTCTTCATGCAACGCATGATGAAGATATCTCGTTCTTGCACCTCCGTCGTGTCCTCTCTTTGTGCGCTTCTCCCTTGTGCATAGTTCGATTTTGCCATTTGTGGGGATGGACAGTGCCTTGCAAAATTCCTCCATGGTTATGGCAAATGGGCGGTTGAGTAAACGGTATGTGATCATGTCGCCTTCCCATTGTAGTGTTGATAAAAATTCGATGGGGGGTCGTAAATAAACTCTTGCGGTTCGTAGGCGGTCCGCCAAATCCCATAAATTGATATTATTAAGGGACACGCGCACATAGTCAAAGCATCCGAGGACTTTCATGGTGTTTATGCACATAGCCTTGTTGTTCGCGACGGTACGGTCGAGCAATGTTTGAGCACGGTTGAATTCTTGCTTGCTGTGAAACTTGATCCCCATGGCTGTCGCGAAGATGTTTTCATTGTCGGATTGAGAATCGGAGGAATGAGGGATGTTGTGCGCCATTTTTCTCTGGTTTCGGTCTCTGTTACGGGCCGTATTCAGCTGATACGGTGCTGATACGGGCTTTACTTGGAGGATTTCTGTGGACAGGTTTCGAATTTTGATCTGAAAATTCTACAAATGGTGCAGGGAAAAAGGGAAGTGAATGAAGGGTTTATATGGCAGTGAAAAGATGTGATGAATGTGTAGGAAGTGCTGGTAGTGGGAGGTTAGTTTTGGTTAAATTCGGATTTTGTTTCTTGAAGCATCAGAAATAGAGGTGGTTAAAACTGCTCACTGATTACGGTCCGTATTAACTGATACGGTCCGTATTAACTGATACGGTCCGTAACTGTTGTGCGGTTTTGTGTTGAACCTTTCTTTTTCTGCGCCAAGTCCCAGTTAAGCCCGTATTGGAGAGTTACTCCGTATTGGACTGATACAGTCCGTAACAGAGAGTAATTTTTCGTGACGGGCTTAGAATTTTGTTATTAAATCCTTCCAGCATATCCTCCTGTAGGTAAGAATCGTAACCCTGTGATTAGTATAATAGTTTAGGATCTCAAATGAAATATTTTTTTGATTTTTGAATTTTTATATGAAAAAGAAAACAAAAGTGGCCTTGGGTTGCCTCCCAAGAAGCGCTTGTTTAAAGTCATTAGCTTGACTTCTTGATCTCATTCTTTGGTTGGCTGATTCCCGAAGGAATATGTTTCTTCATACTCATCATTTGTTCCTGCGATGTAGTGCTTCAACCTCTGGCCATTCACCTTAAAATACCCGGTTTCTTGACTCCAGATTTGGATTGTTCCATAAGGGTATACGCATGTGACCTTGTATGGCCCTGTCCATCTGGATCTCAATTTTTCGGGGAAGAGTTTTAATCGTGAATTGAAGAGAAACACCATGTCGCCTTCCTTGAACTCCCTTTTTCTTATCTTTTTGTCATGGTAGAATTTCGCCCGTTCTTTATACATCTTTGCATTATCGTATGCGTGCAGTCTCAGTTCGTCTAGTGCATTCAGATCCAGTAGCCTCTTCTTGCCTGCATCTCTAAGGTCATAATTGAATGTTTTTATTGCCCAATATACCTTGTGTTCTAATTCCACCGGCAGATGACAAGCCTTTCCGTAGATCAGCTTGTAGGGTGTCATTCCGATTGGAGTTTTGAACGAGGTTCTGTAGGCCCAAAGTGCTTCGTCTAGTTTGAGTGCCCAATTCTTTCTGGACCAGGACACCGTCTTTTGCAAGATGTTTTTGATTTCTCTGTTTGAAATTTCTACTTGCCCACTGGTTTGTGGATGGTAAGGAGTTGCCACCTTGTGTGAGACGCCATATTTCTTCAGAAGGTTATTGAATTGGTTGTTGATGAAATGCGATCCTCCATCACTTATCACTACTCGAGGGATGCCAAACCTTGGAAATATAATCTTCTGGAACAGTCGCTTGACTACATTTGCATCTGCTGATGGCGCTGGAATTGCTTCCACCCATTTCGAGACATAGTCGACTGCTACGAGGATATACTTGTTGTTACCTGAGCTTGGGAATGGCCCCATGAAATCAATTCCCCAAACATCGAAAATCTCCACTTCCAGGATTGAGTTTTGTGGCATCTCATCGCGTTTGGATATGTTTCCCGTCCGTTGACATGCGTCACAGCGGGAGACATAATCCTGGACATCTCTGAAGATGTCGGGCCAATAAAAACCTGCTTGAAGAATCTTCAATGCCGTCTTTCGGAATGAAGCATGGCCACCATATGGCGAGGAGTGACAATCATGGATGATGCTTTTCGATTCTTCGTGTGTGACACATCTCCTGTGTACTCCGTCTACACAAAGGCGGAAGAGGTAAGGATCATCCCAGTAGTAATGTTTTGCACTTGTTAGAAATCTCTTCTTTTGCTGAAATGTCATGTTAGGCGGGATGGCCCCACATGCAATGTAGTTGGCCAGATCTGCGTACCATGGCCGTCTGCATGTCTCTACAGAGTAAAGGTGTTCATCAGCAAAAGAATCATCGATTGGTTGATCATCACTGTTTGGTTGTCTCAGCCTTGACAGGTGGTCGGCTACCGAATTCTCTGTGCCCTTCTTATCCCTAATTTCGATATCAAATTCTTGTAGGAGAAGTACCCATCGAATGAGTCTAGGTTTTGCGTCCTTCTTGTTGATGAGGTACTTGATTGCTGCATGATCTGTATAAATGATGACTTTTGAACCTACAAGGGAAGATCGAAATTTGTTAATTGCAAAGATTACTGCGAGTAGTTCTTTCTCAGTTGTTGTGTAATTGCATTGAGCTTCATTTAGAACTTTGCTCGCGTAATAGATTGCATAGGGCTTCTTATCCTTCCGCTGTCCCAGGACTGCTCCTACTGCATAATCACTTGCATCGCACATGATTTCAAAAGGATGGTCCCAGTCAGGTGGTTGGAGAATTGGGGCTGAAATCAAAGCATTCCTGAGTGTGTTGAATGCTTCGATGCATTTTTCATCGAAGATGAACTCGGCATCCTTCATGGTCAAGTTTGAGAGAGGCTTTGCGATCTTCGAGAAGTCCTTGATAAATCTTCGATAAAAACCTGCATGACCAAGAAAACTGCGAATGTCACGAACACATGTTGGTTGAGTTAATTTTTCAATCACCTCGACTTTTGCTTTGTCGACCTCCAATCCCTTAGAGGATATGGTGTGACCAAGCACTACTCCCTCTTGTACCATAAAATGACATTTTTCCCAATTTAATACGAGGTTCACTTCTTCACATCTTTTTAGAACTTTAGACAAGTTCCTCAAACATGAGTCGAAGGTATCCCCATAAACTGAAAAATCATCCATGAATACTTTCATTATTTCCTCAACATAATCTGAAAAGATAGACACCATGGCTCTTTGGAAGGTCGCTGGGGCGTTGCATAACCCGAAGGGCATGCGACGGTAGGCGAAGGTTCCGTAGGGGCATGTGAATGTGGTCTTTTCTTGATCTTGAGGATGAATTGGGATTTGGAAGAAGCCGGAGTATCCATCAAGGTAACAGAAGTATGAATGTTTTGCTAGTCGCTCCAACAGTTGATCGATAAACGGAAGAGGGTAGTGATCCTTTCTTGTTGCCATGTTTAGCCGCCGATAATCAATGCACATTCGCCACCCTGTAACAACTCTTGTCTGGAGCATTTCGTTGTTATCTCCTTTCACAACTGTGGTACCTCCCTTCTTAGGAACGACCTGGACGGGACTCACCCAATTGCTATCAGAGATGGGGTAAATGATGCCTGCATCTAGCAGCTTCAGGACTTCTTTCTTGACCACTTCCTTCAAGTTTGGATTGAGTCTTCTTTGTGGTTCTCGTGAAGGTTTGTGATCTTCCTCTAGCAGAATTCGGTGCATGCTAATGGTAGGACTGAGGCCTTTGATGTCATCGATTGAGTAGCCAATTGCTTTCTTGTGTTTCCTGAGTGTATTGACGAGTTTGCTGATTTGGGTCTTGTCAAGCTGAGAGCTGACAATTACCGGATAGGTTCGATTTGGGCCCAGAAATTCGTATTGTAGGTTGGGTGGAAGAGGTTTAAGCTCGAGTTGTGGAGGAGAGGTTGTCTTTTCCTTCTTCTTCTCTTCGTTACTACCCATATTGGAAAATATGGGTTGTAGGACTTTGGACACGGGAATTACTTCTTCTTCAGTGATAGTAGTGCATCTTGCGCAAGTTTCATTGTAAACCTCGTCAGGTTTAGTGGTGACATCTTGTTCAGGTTGTACTTCATCATCTTCCCTTCCAAGAAGGCTATCCAAATCCTCAATACCCATGAACTCTCCAAATTCATCGAATGGATACTCTTCCTCTTCAAATTCACCAGTGATGCCCAGGTTGAAGACACGATCAATGTCAGAAGGGTATTTTAAAGCTCTATTTATGTCGTAAGTAACCTTGTCCTTTCCGACATTTAACGAAATTTTCCCATTCTTAACATCAATCATTGCTCCACATGTGGCGAGGAATGGCCTCCCAAGGATGATCGGAATGTGTTCATCTTCTTCCATGTCTACTACAACAAAGTCTCCAGGTATCCAAAGGTCTCCAACTTTTATCGGTACATCTAGCAATACTCCTTCAGGATATCGAATTGACCGATCAGCCAGTTGTAATGCCATTTGAGTTGGTGATAATTCTCCACAATTCAATTTGTCAAATACCGCCTTCGGCATTAAACTCACACTTGCCCCCAGATCACATAAAGCTTTCTTAAAATCTGTTGTACCAATTGTGCACGGTATCGAAAAGCTTCCCGGATCTTTCAACTTTGTCGGTAATTTACTTTGCACGAGCGCACTACATTCCAGATTGAGCGGGATTGTCGAGAATTCTTGGAGTCTACTGCGGTTTGAAAGAATCTCCTTCAAAAATTTAGCATACGAAGGTATGTTTGCAATTGCCTCAGTGAAGGGGATTGTGATTTGTAGTTGCTTGAGTGTCTCCATGAATCTCGCGAATTGTGGCTCCATCTTGTGCTTGGCCGGCCTTGGAGGGAATGGCAGAGGTGGCTTGTAGGGTGGTGGTGCAATATATTCAGGTTCGGGTTGTCGATCGTCTCCACCTACGGTGTCATTCTGCTCCTCAATAAGGTCTGCCTGCGTTTCAAGTACGGGCGGCTCCAGTGGTGGCGGCTCGTACTCTTCGGAATGTGATGGCTCTGCATGCCTCTCATCAGAAGTTTGATCGGGCATGGGAGGTCCCTGATAAGCTGTACCGCTCCTTAGCGTTATGCTCTTGCAAGTCTCTCTTGGGTTTTCTTCCGGTTGGCCCGGAAATTTGCCTTTTCCACGTGTGATACTAGAGAGTTCTCTTGCCATCTTAGAGACATTGTCTTCTAAGTCTTTGTTGCGGTTTTTTAAGGATTCAATCTTTTGTGAGATTTCGGCGTTAGCCTTATCCTGCTTCTCTAGGAGTTTCTCCATTAAGGATGTGATGTCAGGTTGCTGTGGTTGGTTGTATTGCCTTGGTTGATAATTCTGTTGGGGATTGTTGTATCTTGGTTGATAATTGGGTTGTGGTTGGTAGTTCTGTTGGGGTGCAGCAGGCCTTTGATTGTTCGCGTATGAGAGATTTGGATGGTTTCGGTTGTTCGGATGATATGTGTTGTAGGCGGGCTGAGGTCGAAAGCTGTTGTCAATTGCGTTTGCTTGCTCTATTTCTTCCTCAGTTTCCGTCACATTCATACATTCGGTCATCTCGTGCGCTCCTCCACAATAGCCACATGCTGTTGCGGCACTGACTGCTGCTACCGTTCGCTGCTTGGTCTGCTTGTTAAGTGCCATTTGCAAAGTATCAATCTTTGCGCTTAGCATGGATATGTCATCTACTCGGTGCATGCCAGGTGTTGAACTTGGCTTCTTTCGCTCAGGGATCCAGTAGTGTTGGTTGATTGCAATCTCTTCAATTAGGTTGTAGGCCTCGTCAGGTTCCTTGTTCATGATTGCTCCTCCTGCAGAAGCATCAATAGACAACCTATCGGTAGGGTTTAGACCATTATAAAAAGTTTGGACAATCAGCCATCTTTCTAGACCATGATGTGGACAACACCTTATCATATCCTTATATCTATCCCATGCCTCACACAATGTTTCACCATCCCTTTGTTCAAAATTAGTAATTAGATTTCTAAACCTTGAAGTTTTGGATGGTGGAAAATATTTTGCAATAAACACATTAAACAATTGGTCCCAAGTTTGAATGGAATTGGCCGGTAAGGAAAACAACCATGCTCTTGCTTTATCTTTTAATGAGAATTGAAATAGCCTTAGCCTGATTGCTTCATCGGTAACTCCGTTGATCTTTATCGTCTCGCATATCCCTAGGAAAATTGACAGATGAAGATGTGGATCTTCATGTGGAAATCCTCCAAATTGCTGTTGCGAAACCATATTTATGAGAGCAGGTTTGATCTCAAAATTACGGTTTGTAACAGTTGGCGGGTTTATACTAGAATTAGGATCATTCGCGCGCGGTACGCAATAGTCTCGTAGAAGTTTGGGTCTTGCTGCATCGTGAACTCCTTGATCACCATTGTCTTGTCTTCCATTGTTAATCGGTTCGTTCGGTGGGATATTCATGTTGATCGAAGAACTATGGTTGGTTCTTATCGGTGATGTGGAAGCGAATTGTCCTCTCCTACTAGCAATCCTCTCGGATCTTCGTACGGATGATTCGGCCAGCGTGCAGTTTCCTACAAAGAAAAGAAAATCTGAAAATTAAACTAAAAACTGAAAATAAAAATAAAATAAAAATAAAAACGAAATTGAAAAATAAAAGAAAAAAAATGCAGAAAATAAAAAGAAATCTAGGCGTTTCTAATTAATTGGATTCAATGGTCAAAGCAAGGGCGTCTCGCGAGGCCTTGCACAATGAACCGTTATTCCCCGGCAACGGCGCCAAAAAGCTTGATCACTCAAAAGAGAGCAATGTTTCTTTTAATATTTATAAACTCGTAAATGCTATCGGTTCGGACTGCAAGCGCACAATCCTTATCGAGTAGTATATGCGAGGTCGATCCACAGGGAATATTGGTTCAGTGCTTCGAGCGATCGAATCACAACCTTTCGAAAGGCTAGATGAAATCTGAAATTTGAGAGATGTTTGTTGATCAATGTAAATTAGGAAACAATTAAAAGTAATTAAAATAAAGATAGAGATGAGAATTCCTAGGGTTTCGGCACACCATTGTCACTCAATCCGCCTTGATAATATATTCCTGTTGCGTCTGATTTCCTGTTGTTATTTTATGAAAGATAACTACAAAGGTCACTGCGATTTATGTTACGCCAGAATGACAGATCTTTCATCGAGACTCTACTCAGGACAATGCGATTTACCTTACGCAACTATCGGGTCTCTTATCTCCCAAATTACTACACAGATCACTGCGATTTACCTTACGCAAATGATGGAATTTGGTCATGCGTTTTGTTGTTCTGGTTTATGGTTTCCCCGCGAAGGTTTTCTTCACATAAACCTAATAGATCTCAACGAGGCTAACTCGTCCAAATAGTTTAAAGAGTTATTAAACCACTGTCACTACTCTAATGAACTCAACTAGATCATTGAAATTATGTGAAGAGATAATAAATCACAAAAGCATATTCGATACATCAACAAGAAATCATAATCAACAGAAATATATATATCAAAACATCAAGAGTAACAAGGTTTACTGCCTAGCCCTAAGAAAATGAACTTAGCCGCGGAACGGCATGGTTACAATCACTCCTCTCTTCTCTCTTTAATCAAATCTAACCCTAATTACAAAGATGATGTATTCTTCTGCCCAGGGGCCTTATATAGGAGTGTAGGGACGTGTAGAGGTTGATTGGAGGCTAAGAAATCAATCTGGAAACAGCTGTCGGCAGTTATTCCCCAAGAGATGCCTTCAAATACGGGCCGTATCAGGTGATACGGTCCGTATTAGGACCTTGGCAGTTAGGGTTTAACTGCTTCCAGCGCTATCTCCTGGTCTGTGCTAGGCCTGGTCCGTATTGGTCAATACTGGCCGTAACAGGGACTTAGTCGATGAGCGTCGCTAATCCGATTGACCTGATTCTAGCTCCATTTGGTGTAAAATAGTCCCAAAACCTGTTTTCTACAATAAAACATAAAGAAGGGTGACAGTAGCCTTTTTCTCTAATAAAGTAAACATAAGTGCGAGAAAATATGTAAAACCTAAGCCAAAACCCTACGTAAATCATCGTTATTTTGACTCTGATCAACAAACACTTGATACATGAACTATTACACTTGCATGACGAGATATGAATACTTGAAATACTTGATATTAATACTTTCAACCACCATTCAATGCCATAAGGAATTTTTTTTGATAAAATATGTAAAAATACAAACACTTGATACATGAACTATTCACACTTGCATGAGGAGGTATGAAGACATGCAAACTTGATATTAATACTTTCAGACATCATCCAGTGCCATATGGAAAAAAGTTTGATAGAATTTGTTAGATACAAACACTTGATACATGCACTATTCACATTTGCATTACGAGGTATGAATACTTGCAATACTTGATATTAATACTTTCAGACATCATCCAGTGCCGTATGGAAAAAAAATTTGATAGAATTTGTTAGATACAACACTTTACATGAACTATCCACATTAGCATGACGAGGTATGAATACTTGTATTACTTGATATTAATACTTTCAGACATTATTCAGTGTCCTATGGAAAAAAAAATTGATAGAATTTGTTAGATACAAACACTTGATACATGAACTATTCACACTTGCACGATGAAGTATGAATACTTGCTAAATGAGGTATAAATACTTGCATGACGAGGTATGAATACTTGCGCGACGGACAATCCGAAAGTATGTCATCATGGATCTCATTTGAAAGAAAAAATTGCTTAGAAGATGTACGTGGTTTTAGATTCGCAAAATTCATCACAGATCGTCAGAAATATTGGCGAGATTGAACGGAAAAAAAAACCACCTCTAAAAACATGTAAAAAATGAGTGTGTGATGTATCCAGTTTTTTTTCGAAATACTTGATATCTTAGATATGAATACTTGATATATTATATATTAATACTTGCGAGCATAGATATCCATATTTGTGCGTGCCAGTTATAAATTTTTTCAAATGTTAGACAGTTTTTCAAATAGTTAGTGACCTTAAAAATAATTAGTGATAGTTAATGCTTGAGGGACAAAATAGAGAATTGTTGCCGGGAACAATTAGACGCTCCTAAAAAAATATGAAATAAATTAATTTAAGGAGGATGAAAGTCAACTTGTCTCCCAAAGTCACGGTGGTGAGCACGACCTCCTCGGCTCCTCCATGTCTCCGTGTGTGCACTTTTTCTTTTCCCTTTTTGCTCTTTTTCACTTTTTGTTCTCTGCCCCTCTCCATTCTCTACAACCTACGCTAATCTCTCTCTTATTGGATTTCACTATACTGGGTCGGGTTCAATCTACAAAATCCGGTCCATCCAAAATCTATGATAATCTCTTGTGAGTTCACACATTTCAACATTGAATTTTCTATTTTAAAATGTAAATCATTAGCTTAATTGTTAATGCTATTAAATAAATTTTCATACTAATTCTTACTTTATAGTTTATAATTTTAAAATGTAAATTATTATCTTAATTGTTAATGTTATCAAATATAATTTTCTAAGTTAATCAATTAAACTACATGATTAATGTCGTCAATTACTTATTCAACTTTTGTTAATCTTATTTGACCACTTAAACTTTAGTTTGATGATTATTCTTCCAAATTACTCTTTTAATCTTTTTCCCTAAACAAAAAAACATTTGTTCATAATAGATGTTTTAACGATAAAAATTATCTCCTTTATTTATTTGTTTCATATCAATCTCGAGGTAATTAATTTGAATAATTATTTGAGTACCCTCACTCCAGTATCTCAAAATCTCCGCACCTCATATAGAGAAATTATGTACTATGGTCTCACTAATTATATATTCTTCACTGATTACGTTTCTAAAATTCCTGCAACACTCTTCCTCTATGGTCCTCACTAATTATATGGTCTCCCCTTTTCCAGTCCCCGTACTCGTCCCCGTGTCAACCTTCATAAATATAAATACTTGAAAAATAATATTTTTTTTTTGAAGGTTGGCGGCGAAGCCGTCAACAGATATATATTAGAACAAAGAAGAAAAATAATATTAACACTTGAAAAATAAGATATTAATACTTTGATGCGTAACTTGTTATGATTATTCATTTTTCAGTCTCCTAATCATCCATGCGTCAACCTTCCTCTAATGAAGTAGTGGGAACCCGTATCAACCCATCAACCTTCCCCAATCGTCCTCGCGTCAACCTTCCTCTAACAAAAATATGACCACATAGTTATAAATACTTCAGTACTTAGACATAAATATTTGCCGTTCTTGATATTAATACTTTCAAACGTTATCTAATGCCATATGTAAAAAAATACTTGCAAGTATAGGTATAAATACTTGAAAGACGAGGTATAAATACTTGTGTGACGACGAACACAAAAGTACGTCATAATGGATCACATTTGAAAGAGAAAATTGTGTAGAAGACGTTCGTGATTTTAGATTCGCAAAATTTCTCACAGATCGTTAGAAATATGGACGAGATTGAACGGAGAAAAAAAAACTCACCTCTAAAAATATGTTTGCCCCTCATGTAGCTTGAGTGGTTCCCACAGGTATTTATGGTACGGGTACGTTTGGGAGATTTGGTTGGGGAGATAATTATTTATGTAAAAACTGTTCACCTCATAGGTATAAACACTTACGTGCATAGGTATAAACACTTCCTTGCATAGGTATAAACACTTCCTTGCATAGGTAATAATACTTTAAAAAAAAATTAGTACTGGAGTTTTTGCTGTCCCCCAGGCAGTTATGATAGTTATGGTGCGAGCACAGTGCAAGTACTGTTATCAGCTCCCAATTAATTTATGATAAATCAAGATCATTTTACAAAAAAAAATGGTTTATATATATAGAGAGAGAGAGAGAGAATGGCTAATATACAAATGTCTGTTCCTGGACTCAAGAACAAACGGTTCGGTTCTCTGATTTTCAAAGTCCAAACAGTCGATCCAAACTGTTAGATATTCAATCTATATTAAAATGTACTTGGAGACCAAATTTTATATTTTTTAGAATTTTTTTACTATTTATTAAGCTGGTTTGAAAACCGCTGATTTTATTAAACTTATGCACCATTGAAAAACAGCGGTTTTCAAACCAGCTTAATAAATAGTAAAAAAATTCTAAAAAATGTAAAATTTGGTCTCCAAGCACATTTTAATATAGATTGAATATCTAACGGTTTGGATCGACTATTTGGACTTTGAAAATTGGAGAACCGAACCGTTTGTTCCTGAGTCTAGGAACAAACGTTTTTATATTAGCCATTCTCTCTCTCTATATATATATCCACAATGTCAAAATTTATAATCGGCAAACATTAATAATAATTTTTATATGTATTTTTTAATTATAATTGTGTTGTTCATAATATTCGTACTTATTTTTTGTGCTATATAACATCCTATCAATAATTATTTTCTCGAAAACTAAAAAAATGTCTCAGCTTGACTAATGAGTAATTACTGCCCCAAACTAACCTTAGGGCCCGTTCGGCAACGGCACTGTTGCCGTGGGAAAAAAAAATTGACTCTCGAGTGAATTTTTTTTTCCCACAGCAACAGTAAAATTTAGTTCAACTTTTTCTTAATTCCACACCATACCCATTCCCTCAGGGCCACCGAACAGGCCCTAAAAATAAGTTAGAAGAATGAAATCTGATCACCCCCTATCTCCATTTTGATCTAAACCTGATGAGACAGAGACAGAGCAATACAGGTCGGGTCAGGTTGTGATGAAACCCGATCCAAGTGTATCCCTTACGGTTTTCAGTGGTAGTTCCGTAACTTTCCAGACATGAAAGCTTCAGTTCCTAAACGGGTCTGGATCCCCTAAAGTAAAACAAATTTTTAGTTTGGATCTGGACCGTTCCGATCAGAATTCGGACCAATCAGGTCAGAGGTAGAACACACAGATCCTTTAATATTCGTGCCAGAGAAGATCGGACGATCCTGATCCAAATTCAAAATTTCTGCTACCTCAGGTGATATGAATTCGTTCCTAAACCCCTCTATAAAATCAGAGCAGTGCGCGCTCAACTTCAACCGCTCCAGCCTCCGCTTTTTCCTCAATCTCTCCGCTCAAATCCAAATTCAAATCCAAACCTAACCTAATCTAACTGTTTCACTTTACTAAAAATTAAAACCTGATACTCTGCACCGGGAAATGAGGGATGTGGCCTTGGATGGGGAGGCTAGCGGCAGCGTGCTGGGGCCCAGTGACCAGGAGGTACTCGTGTATGACGAAGGATGAATCGGAGCCGAATGTCGATCAAGAGGATTGCCTGGTCTGGTCCAGAGGCCTCGGCAAGCACTCGGCCGGTGAGTATTCTTTCGCCGTTGCTCAGGCGAATGATATCATAGAGGACCATAGCCAGGTTGAGACGAGCCCGGCGGGGACATTTGTCGGGGTATATGATGGTCATGGAGGCGCCGATGCTTCGAGATTCGTCGCCAATCATCTGTTCCAGCATCTTGTCAGTAAGTGTGTATTTGATTGATTTTGATTTCTTAATCAGAGTTTATCTGTGAAAAGGACAAATCTGTGGTTTGTTATTTTGGTACATGGAAATTGACGATGATCAGATTATATATGATTTTAGGTAGTGCTCTTGATCGATTGAAATATTTGTTGTTTTTGTCAGAGAAAGTGATGCTAGGAAAAGTCTTGACTTATAATTTTGGTAGGCAAAAAATCATCTTAGTTGAATGGAACTTTTTTGGTATAATACTTCATATGTATCCAGTACCCAACTTTGTAAATTATTTAATTGAGCTCATACATGATGCTCAGATTAAATCATACTTGTTCATGCAGGAAGTATAGGAAGTACATTTTTTGTATCAAAGTGTACTTCCGTCTAGCTGTTATATAAAATATCTTTTTTTGTTGGTCAATCTAGTACGGCATTACATAGTCAACTTGTCCTGGATGCTTCCTTTAGCCTAATGTGGTGTTTAACTAAATTATAATAAAATAGTGGTATAAAGGTCCTGTTATTTTCATTGGAAAACAATTCTTTATTTGGTATAGTTGTCAATTTGTCATTGAACAGAAAATCCTATTAAAAGAAAAAAAAAATATCTCCATTCCATTATTAAGCACGTTGATGTCCTGATCCGTCAACGGCTACGATTGAAAGATGAAATTTCGGATTTAATATCAGCCCTCCAATCACATAATATGTCATCTTTTGATTAAATGCATCTCTTTTATGTGTAGAAGTCTCAAATTAGTTAGAGATGTACTCGCCACACATATTGTCACAAGTAATGCCAAGAATTGAGAAAATAGAATTAGCATTAAATTTTTGTTACCATATCTCTCTCCAGATTTGATTGGCGCATACAAAGATTAATTTCCGATTTTGATAGCATATCTCATTTCCGAATTGCCTACCTCTTATTCATTTTTGGAAGAGAACAAAAAAGACATATTATTGTTTATTCCCCAGCAGCTTTCCACATTTAATTTAATTGAATTACAACACAAAAATTGTGTATGCACTCACATGCAAATAATGTTGTTGTATTAAAACAGTCATTTGTTGTTGTTTTTTTATTATTATTTATTATTTGCATCTCTATTCAATCTTAATGTTAAATCTTATAATATATGTTCCGTTGCAACGCACGGGTACGATACTAGTATATATATATATATATATATATATATGACATCTTTCTTTGATGTTCTCTGCCGTATATGTCTGAGTAGTCTGTATGTTTGCATGTACCTAGCTCATATATATATCAATTTGTCATTGTGAAGTATAATCCATCAAAGATCATGTTTAAATTCAAAATGTTGAACTTTCCAAATTAACGGGTGAGTTGTATGTTTTTCACCAAACGTCATCATTTTTTACATGCATGAAATTCATGCCAGATAGATCATATCCAAATGTCAGATTATTAAATTTGAATTTAAGTTTGATGATTTTCATGATTTCAAGTTATATCCATTGTCACTGGGTCCTGACTCCTGCCCCTTTTAGTTTCTTAGTTTCTTATAATCAATACTTTTCTCATAACGATAACTGTTTGCTCTTTAGTGCCACTTCTATTGAAAAAAGAAAGAAATAGGAAAAGGAGTTTGGATTGCTATTGAGGGACAAATTTTATAAGTAGTTCTCTTTTGGAAGAATTATTGGGAGACATAATTAAAGTTCTGCTGTCTGTTCTTTTTTTGTGCATTTTAATCCTAAATATTGTGTGGTTGCAAACATGTTATTATCTTTTTTATGTTTAGATGGTTGAATAGCTGTTCCTTCAGACCATACACTAATTTACATTTTCATATACATAGGGATTGCTCGTGAAGCAGGCACAATATCTGAGGAGGTTGTTAGAAATGCATTCTCCGCAACCGAGGACGGCTTCTTAACACACGTGCGAAGGATGCATCAGTTCAAACCCGTTATAGCTGCAGTTGGTTCGTGCTGTTTGGTTGGAGTCATATGGAGGGGAACTCTCTACATCGCCAACTTGGGAGATTCTCGCGTAGTTGTTGGTTCTTTAGGCCGATCAGACAATAAAATCATTGCTGAGCAGATAACACGAGATCATAATGCGAGTGTATCGGAGGTGAGGCAAGAGCTTAGATCTCTCCACCCGGATGATAACAACATTGTCGTGCTTAAGCACGGGGTTTGGCGCATCAAAGGGATTATACAAGTGAGTGGTGATATTGTAATTTCACAAAATTATTAGTGTTAATCCTTCTGTCATTAGTCATTTAATTCAACTATGGTGCCCGTTTTTTTATGTTGTTCAAAGTTTAATTTGATGAAATAGACTCCTGACAAAGGATAGAAAAGTTGAATATGTCAGTAGTGAACTCACGGTACATAAAATTAAGTTTAAGCAAAGAAAAAGAATTAAAGAGTGTTGATTTCCTTCTTTTTACTTTAAACATCATTCAGGTCTCGAGAACGATAGGAGATGCATATTTGAAAAGGCCTGAATTCTCCATGGACCCAACAGTAGCTCGATTTAAACTCTCTGAACCTCTCCGCCGGCCTATCTTATCATCTGAGCCATCAATCATTACACGAGTACTTCGTCCGCAAGATCAATTTTTAATCTTCGCATCAGATGGTCTTTGGGAACAACTCACCAACCAAGAAGCCGTTGACATTGTCAGCAATAATCCAAGACCCGTATGACCCCCTTGCTATCTGGACAAAAAGAATATCCATTTTTTTTTTTTTTTTGAAAATAACAAGAAGTAACTAATTATTATAGCAGAAGTGAGGCTATGCTACTATGCATAGCATGGATTGGTCCATACTATAGATCAATATCTCCATTTTCATAGTTCGATCTGAACAGTTCAAAATGATCCCCATATAAAAATGTAATTGTAGATCAAATTTACATATTTAAATTTTTTTGTACTATTTTTTCGATAGGCAGAAAATCACTTGATCTAAAACTTTTAGGCCATTCAAAAGTAGTGATTTTCTACCTATCTAAAAAATAATAAAAAAAATCTAAAAAATGTAAAATTTAGTTTGCAAGTATGTTGTCATACGGAGATCATGTTGAACGGTTCATATCGAGAACTTTGAAAAACAAAGATATTGATCCACAGTACAGCCATTCCGTGCTATGCATAGTACTCACTCTTATTAGCAGTCATGACAGAAAATATTTAGTTAAGCCAGGATTTGGGGAAAAGGATGAAGGTTACTCAAGGAAACCAAGTTTGAATGCCTAATTAAACAGGCTAATGAATAAATCTAAAACTTATTTAGGAAACCATGTTAGAATGTCCGAATTGGGTGAATTCTTCTAACAAATGTGTTGTTTTCATGATCAGGGAATAGCGAAGAGGCTGGTGAAAGCAGCTCTGAAGGAGGCCGCGAAAAAACGGCAAATGAGGTATGAAGATTTGAAGAAAGTAGAGAAGGGAATTCGCCGGTACTTCCATGATGACATCACAGTTGTTGTTATCTTCATTGATCACAACTCACTAGCAGAGACCGACATGTCTCTGCCAGAGCTCTCTGTTCGTGGGTTTGTCGATTCTATTGGACGTTCTCATTTTTCTACATTGGATGGGATGTGAGTGACTTTATCTGAACGGGATATCAGTGGATATCCCCTGCGGTACCCTACCGCATAGAATAACTCCCAGCCGAACCAAAATCATTTCGGCGCCTATTTGGATTATAGGGGGTCCGCTTTAAGATTTGTGCTAGGTTAAAACGGACAATGCAGATCTCATTCTACACGGTAGGATACCGCACTGAATCTGAATTCAACGGGATATGATCTTGTCTACTCTTTAAACTGTGCAGTTTTGACATGAGACATTTGTCTCTCTTTTGTATTTATTATATATACTTTGTTCTTTCTTTGATAATAAGAACATCAGGGCTTAGTTTTCGTTTGGTATGTGTTACACCACGCAACAGATCTAGATATCTTTAAGTCTATTTTATTGAATATGGTTCTCATAAATAAATATGGTTCTTATTTGGGGAAGAATTTTAAATTCTGGATTCACCAATAAAAAATGATGGTTTGGTACGCATTTGTTGGCGAAATTGACAATGAAAACGATCCATTTGTTGTATACTTTGAAGGAAATCAACATCAAAACTGTAAATGAATGCAATTTTAATCAACTGAACGAACCAATTACATCGTTGAAGACGCCATATTCTTGAAAATAATAACAGGCTGTATTTATCTTAAGGCCTTAAAAAGCCCATGGTATGAAAATGGTTGCCCCGTTTCTTCTTTCTATTTACACCTCTAATATTTTATTCGAGATCTGTTGTGCACACTACTCTGCTACTTTCGTGTCAAAACTCTAAAATAACTTTTTTTCTCTGCACAATACCAACAATCACAGAGTTGTTAGTACAAATGAGAGGAAAAGTTGGATCATTATATATCAATATTTTGTATAAAACATAATTTTCTGTCTTTTATTGAACAAAATATTTGTGAAGGATATTGCTCTCGTATATAATTTTTTTGTTTTACGGCTTATAGAATTTTTTTTTCTTAACTAGCATATCAACAAATGGTCGCATTTATTAAACTAACAATTCTTCAGACACAATGTTATAATTTTTTTTAAAATTAATCAAGCAGAAAAAAATATAGCCACAAGATGAGTAAACAAATTAATCAGAGTAACACATGATTTCTATTCTAATTAACTCTAAATAATTGCAGTAGTGTTATTGTGTGCTCGATTTACCGCAGTTTTTATTTCAACCGTAGGCGTACTTTCCGCTTTTTTTATTAATACCTCCAAAAAATAAAAAATTATCAAATCTGCCCTCAAAGAAATTTTTTTATTAAAAAACGGGCGTACTTTGATAGAGATTCACAGGGATTTGAGAGCGTGAGAAAGAAAGGATACCAAACGAGAAAAATACAAATTAAGATAGTGATTCAACGGATCTTTTAATTAACCAAAAATAATCAATCTGAAAAATCATATATTAGAGTTTAGTTGATTAGTTGTCATTATATTTTAATTAACCCGACTAACAGATTTTCTATACATATTTTGTAAAGAAAGGTCGAGTAAAACTCAATCCAACCATCATATATTATTTTTATCACAAAAAATTGTTTATATTTCTTAACAAAAAATTCTCACAAATAGGTTTTATTGAAATTTTGGATTTCAGATTATCTTTCTAACCGTCTGATCACGTTAAGTTTTGTGTTGCACGGCAGAGATTGAGAACTCGAAATTATGGGTCCACCAACGAGCATGTATGTCACAGGTAATCAGGGGCGGATTCATAATTTTCATTTAGGGTAAAAAAATAGTGAATCGGGTTTAAATAACTAATAGGGTTTAAATCTATTAACTAATTGGATATTCGGTGAATAACAATGCTTTAACTTATATTTTTCAATGCTCTGGCTTATAATTTCTGATGTTCAAACTTATAATTCTAATTACAAATCATAATTCAAGAAATTTATTTTAATTTTAATCTTAAATTTAACATGAATTAATAATCATAAATTCAGAGGCGGGCAAACAAATTTCAAAGGAGTTAAAGTCGATCGGGACCGACAGATCTCCATTAAAACTCAAAATCTAGGAGAATGACTGTCTTCCGGTTTCATGTGGGTCCGCCCCCGTCTGTGACGAGCTTATGGGTAAAATAAGGGTCCGGATCCCCTAAAGTAATCCAATCTTTGGGTTTTGGATTGAGACCGTCCAATTCGAATTCGTCGTCGGGATGTGTGCGCTCACTTCGGAGATGGATTTTCGCGAATTCGAATCGGACGGTCTCGATCCAAAACCCAAAGAATGAGTTACTTCACTGGATCCGAATTCGTAAAATAATGCTTATCTGATATCTTTGGCCCAATTGGCTGGATTGAAATACTTATAATAATAAATATTCTATTTAAATAGTGTAAAAGATGATAATTAAGTATTTTCTTTTGCTCTGCTCTTTCTTAAACAGCCACACAAATTTATTGTCATTCCCCAATTTCCGGTCCCATATGATCAAAATTTCAAAACATATTTTTGAAAAAGAAATAAAAAAACAGGTGCAGAGATGGGTCTGGCCAGCATTGCAAAGGCGAATTATGTGCATTTTTTATTTTTAGAAATAAAAAAAACAAATTATGAAAATAAGATGGATTATTTATTTTCTACGATAAATAATGAAACCGAATCAATAGCTTGGTCCTACTGATTTCTACTCCAACGATCACATTGTGTGAAAATTCAATGGGTCTCATTAGCTTGTTCTCAATGGACCAAACTAATAACTCAAACATAAATTAATTTAGACCCTAAATTCACAATTTTTATGAACAATATTTTTCAAGTTTTTTATGACCACATACTACAATTTATGTAAATTATTGAGACGGAACAATTAATTTGGTCTCAGCAGATACTTCAATAAGAGTAGAACTAGGGTGCTCTCGAGTTCACCAAGCCCTTGGTGAACTCAAGTCCAAAACTCATCGGATCGGCTTCAAACGACGAATCCAACCGTTGAAACCCGTCTACCTTACGAGTGATGCGTCTACATGCAAAAAATTTAAATTTTGAAATTAATTTTGCATAGAGTCAAGTGGTCAAAAAACATCAAAAAATGAATGCATTAAAATTAATTTATTAACCTTCTAATTTTGACCACTTGACTCTATGCACAATTAATTTCAAAATTTAAAATTTTTGCATGTAAACGCATCACTCGTAAGGTAGACGGGTTTCAACAGTCGGATTCTTCGTTTGAAACCGATCCGATGAGTTTTGGACTTGTGTTCACCAAGGGCTACCCTAGTTCTACTCCTTCAATAAAACCAACTTATTAGCTCAGTCCAATCCATGAGCTAAAAAATTGTGTGCACTATTTAGATATATTTGGTTGCGGTGAGCCGGGGACTGTACCCACCACTAGCCTCTGTCGGTTACTTGCACCTCTATTATTTTTTCTCGGCGCAACGCGTAGCAAATCTAGGGACTGAAAACATTGGTAAAGTTTGTTTAAATTTAATAATGTAGCCAATACAGTGAATCAGTGATATTTCGTTAGGTTTAACCTGAATGCAATCATAAATGTCTGATATCTCCGCGTCGTCATGCTCTAATTGGGAAATATGAAATATCAGTCCGGCCTAAGAGCATCTGCATTTCTGAAACTATTAGAGTTTTTAATCTGATGTGACAGTTGCTAAACCAGTTTCAGAGATGTAGATGAATTTCTTATTTAGCAACTTTGCTCAATAATTTCTTATTAAGAAATCGTTTATAAACTCTGACGTGGCAAAACGATTAGCCTGTATTCGCTAGAATTAGTTTATCACTTTTAATTTACTGATGATGTGGCTTATTAGAAACTCCAAAATTAGTTTCAGGAATGTGAATATTTAGAAACTCCAGAGTCTATAATTTCTTAAAAGCAGTTAACAGTTATTTAGAAACTCTAAGAGTTTCAAGGATGTAGATGCTCTAATTGGATACATCGTTGCTTTTTGTTGTGTTAGTTTCTAATCGTATCTAATACAGCCCAATTTTATATCTCACAATCATCGGTTTTAGGTAATCTGCATTAGTAATTTTATATTAATTTTAAACCTTAGGTGGTAATTTTAGAGATGTATGATAATTTTGTAAATAGAAAGATTAATTTTAATGTAATTTTAGTAAGAACATTAATTTATATTTGCTCATTTATCTCATAAATTAATAGTTACAATGTATGATTAAATTTAATTGCATGAGTGCTTTTAAAATTAACTTTAAATAAATTTTAGTTATTTTATTATAATTTCAATTTAATTTTATGAATGTAAATGCTCATATATCTGAATTGACTTACTACAAAGAACGAACCGTATTACATAAAAAGAGCTCTAGCATCAATTGATCTGATCTGGATCGTTCAATTTTGATTGGATAATCTGAACTAAAAAGTGAGTTTATATTTTTCACGTTAGGGTATGTTTGGTTAGGTTGAGAATAGGTTATTTTTGAAATTAGACTATTCATAATAGTCTATTCGGTGTTTGATAGGGTTGAAATTGGTAGAATAGAAAATTCAAATTTTTTATGATTAGAATTAGACTATTTCTAATTTTTTTGAAATTTGACTATTTTAATAAGACAAACGATAGTTATTCTTAATTTGACTATTAATTCTAGTTATTCTTATTTTGTAACCAAATATATCTTCAGGGAATCAATTTGGGTCCGATGCCATCGGACTCAAAGTGAATTCGATGGGTTCGATGACCGTCCGATCTGCTTTAAGATTCGCGTCCGCAACTTTTGCGTCTACTTTAAAATTTGTGCGCACAAATCTTAAAGTGCATCGGACCCAAATTTAAGTCCGATGGACATCGGACCCAAGCTGTTCTCTATCCTCAGACGGCTGAGCAAGAGACCGAAACATGTGGCCAGAAAATTTCTGTTTTTTTTTTTTAATATGAAACTAAATTTTGTTGTGGCTTTAAACAAAGGTCCACCGTCCACGCCACTTTGTGCAAATTGTGCTGTATCTTTTTGCTATTCAATGTTTGCACGGATCAAAATCAAAATCCAAATCTCAATTTATGTTTCCGAGTCTTCTCACAAATTATTTCTATTAAATGAGGAGGCGATTAGTGCCTCCAACAGCTGTACCCCAATCAATTTGTCTAATTACATGTTCACAAATTATGTGACAGTCAAATTTCTTATTGCCTTTATTCTATTTATATTTCTATCAAGTTTCTTATTGATTGGTCACTCCGGATGTGTTAATCACGGATAATTATACTCCAACATACTTGACATATTTTCTTATTTATTGATAAATATAATAAAAAAATGAGGATATTTTCTTAATTACTTAAAGTGTTTTCTCCTAGTAATGATACAACATACAAGTAATGAATATGTGGTTTGTTATCAACAAAGAAATCCAACCAATATTTTTTTTGAGGAAAAATTCATAATAATAATTTTTATATTGGTGAGAAATATTTGTAGTTTAAATTAGTATTATTTTTTGTGTTTGATACTAATGTTCTAAGGGTGTTCCGGCACAGTTGAAGACAGATTAAAGAACAATTTATTTGAGACAAAATGAGCCAGACGCATGGTCAGACTTCCTCACTCTTCCATTCATCCATTAAGCTAATAATTATGTAACAAATATCCATTTTTTTATAATAATTTAAACCAATTAAACTTACCGATATTTAGTGAGGACATGAATGTCATTCAATAAGTATATATTCTTTAAAGTATATTAGATAGCTATAGCCATGTTAATATATTTCCAAAAACAACATTTATATAAGAAAGAGGTTAGTTTATGTGAAATTATTTGATAGACAATGAATTAGCTATAGTCTTATTAATAGCATAAACTAGTATATTCATTTTAGGTGATTTGTATAACAAAAGTTATTCAGCCAACTATTGAACTAATAAGTAATAAATTTTAGACACAAATTTCTGGAGATTCGAAATATTTTCAGGGACATGTTATGTTAGTGCTCGGTGCAGCCATTTACTAAAGACCAAGATTAGCATCCATCTAAAGTTCAAAACAATAGCTCCTTGCAGTGATAACACGTGTCATCACCTCAGAGCAAGAAGCAGCTACTGTGACGTGTCAAACGCACAGTGAATTCCAGCGAAACTTGGCGCCTTGGCGGGCCATTACCTTTTTGACTTTACTCCCTTTACTCAGGCAAATATATTAACAGATCTTATGTTTCTTCGTGCAGCGCAAAAATCATATATTTTTCATCCCGTCTCCATTGATCATGCGCTGCGTGAAGCCAAAATGGCTCTGTCATATCATTACCCATCCGACTCCGTGCACTTTTTCAAATCCGCTTCTTCTGGTTCTCCCTACTTCGATTTTTAGCGGCTCTACATATTTCGAATTTTTTATTTTTATTTCAACCTTAAAATTGTAGATAAATCCTAGGCCATGAAAAATATTACTTAAAGTTTTGGAGCTCATTCTGAATTTTCTTAAATTCAAGATTTACCTTTCTATTGTTCTCTATAATCATATATCTTATTTATTTTTCCAACTTTTTATTAATAAAAAGATTATGAAATTATAAACGTATATCAAATCTCATCATTATTTTATAGACATAATATGTGAATATATATATCATGTTGATATTGTTGGATTTCAAATTAAAATTTTATTTCTGGAGATTGTCAAGATTGATATTTCTTTCTTTCTTTTGGTACGACAAACACGTAATACATGTGCTAATAGATCTCGCATCTCAGAAGACACGACACCTAAAAAAATTCATCCGTATTATATCGTGCAAAACACAGAGAAATACAAAGGTAATTTTACAGGATAATACAAAGAAAGAAGATATTATAGCGTGCAAAAATACAAAGAAATGACAGGAAATACTATCCAGTCATTTTACAGGGTAATCCTGCTTAATTGCTTATCCAGTAGGTAAACCAGAGGCTTCAAAGAAAAAGCGAGGTTAATAACCGGGATTCAATGTGGCAAATAAGCTGGCCATCATATGGTTTTGTACTGACACGCGTCCGTTAGAGAATTAAGAGCCACAATTTTGGGCGCACTTTCAAAGGAAAGGTTTACAAGCCATTAGAAACATAAGAGGCAACACAATAGAAAGGATAGTTCGACCACAAAAAGTCACTTCTCTTGGTGGGAGATATCTAAATGCTATATGAACTGCCACGTGTCCAACCCCGTGAAACGCTAGCCACAAGGAGCTAGCGCTTCTGGAATTTTCCACAGAATGAGAAAAAAATAAGAAAAAGCGACACAAAAATCCCGTCCAACGTGGCGCCCCTTTTCTTTTCTTCCCCCTCTCGCCCTCTTACACGCTTCTCCACTATTTCTATTCCTCCATTTCTTTCTCAAGCGCTCTTGTACTAACTGAAGAGCTTTTTTCGCTCGTCTCCAATGGATTCCAGTTAACTAGTCTACTGGAGGTAAGATCGAGTGTGATTTTTCACTACTAAAATCTTACAATTGATGTCTGATCCGGTTTCTTCTCTTCTCCGTGTTTTGTTTCGCTGGGATCCAAATTCTAGATTTAGGTCTATAAAATAGTCTGATGTGTTCCAACTTTGGACGATCAGCTTGAATGAATTTAAATTTCCTTGGCTTAATTTTTGGATTAAATATTGATCACGAAAATTCGTCGATGCTTTCAGGGAATTTAAATGGAGTTGAGAGTGCCTTTTGTACTTTAGGAGTGTCAATTCTCCAGAGACTTCCGTCAGCTAGTGGCTTTCTGTTATTTTTAGTACCTAATCTTTTCCTGGTGGCGTTTCATGGAGATTCAGGTAGTAGCATAATCTCCCTATTATCTAGTTTAGTCCATGCTTGGAATTATTGATAATTACTTAATTAGTAGTAAGTTAGTACCGATGGTTGTATTTTTTGAAGAAAAAGTATTCTTCTATAATTACTTTTTCAGATTGTAGCTTTTGCTAAACCATTTTACATTATACCTGAGCAAATAATTTGCTTGCTTGAGGCATAAGATTGCTTTTTAGTAATTTGGTATTATCAGGAAATTTGGACCATTGGGTTTTTATTAAATCAAGCTAGTCCATTATGTCTCTTTTTAGTAACTACTGGTGCCATCATTTTACAATTTGTTTTTAGAATAAGTTGCCAGAATCCGAGGCGACTTCGGTTACAAAATAATCGATTTAATTAATGTAATCTGAAAAAAGAAAACTGGTCTTCCGTAGGAGAAAGCTTCATTCATGACAGCTACCATTGGCAGGAGTGATTTATTGGTAGATGAGATTTTACCAAAGGTAATTCAAAGTTGTAATCCATTGTGCTTAGTATGTAATAAGTATAAACTGTTCAACTTGCCTTAATTGTGTATTTTGATCTATCTAAATTTAGGCAAGAAAGCCTTACACAGTAACTAAGCAGAGGGAGAAGTGGACAGAAGAAGAGCACAAGAAATTTCTGGAAGCTTTACAACTTCACGGGCGTAATTGGCGCAGGATAGAAGGTACTTTCAAATTTCTATTAAATTATTAAATTCTAAATGTTATCATTTGATCTAACAAATAGAGTATTATGACAGAGCATATCGGTACCAAGACGACAATCCAGATTAGAAGCCATGCTCAAAAGTTTTTCTCTAAGGTCAATTGTCCTTCCTCATTATAAACTTATCTCTGCCCCATGGCCTTACTTATCTCAAAGTAAGTCATGAATTCATGAAAATCGAGCATTATAATTGTTCACACTGTCAAAGATTGGCTCTAAATTTTCTTATGTATGCACAGGTTGCACGTGAATCAACTAACAGTAAAAGCACATGCAACGTGACACCAATTCATATACCGCCACCTCGGCCGAAGAGGAAGCCGACACGCCCGTACCCCCGAAAATTGGGAAATGGAGTTTCTGGCAAGCAGTCCATCCCATCTTTGAAAAAATCAGAGAAGGCTCTCTTGAAAGAAGACAATGGATCACCTATATCTGTTTTATCGACTGTTGCGTCTGAGTCGGCAGGGTCTGGATTTCCAACTGTTTTAAGTGGTTGTGCATCCCCAGTGGAGTCCATTGTTGGATCAAATGAGCAGGATAATGGGGCCCAGTTGTCCGGATCATCTGGGGACGGACAGATTAGATGCGCTTCACCTCAGATGGCTATTACGGGCTCGGTTGCAAAATTGCCTTCACCTGAGGTAATATAAGTTATTCCATATATGAAATAGTTCTATTTATTTTCTTATTAAGAGATGTGAAGTTATTTTTTATGTATATGCAACAAATAATAAATAGGTAAATTAATTAATTATTATTTGTAGTTAATTTTAATTAATTGATTTTTCTGTGAATTGCAATACTAGGAATCTGCACAAAGATCCGAGGTGAATACTTGTGCTGCTCCAGACGAAGAGGTGTGTATTGAATCAAATTCTCCGAGTTTGAAACTCTTTGGTAAGACAGTTGCAGTGAAAGCTGTCACTGCACAGAATATCGACACTGATAACTGTTTTACAGATCAAGAAATGGCAGTTGAGACTGGAAGTACCTCATGGCATACTGGCATGCTACCTTTTTTCTACTATATGCCACCGCTTCCAGCAGAGAATATTTCACCTGTTGCTGTCGTCCCCTTTCCATTGTGCAGTCCATTTGGTGTTATGTCATATCCTCTGATTAAACCAGAGGCCATATCTCTTGAGGCGCAATGCATTCATTCGGATGATTCAGCAAGCAAAGAAATGAGGAGGGTAGGGTCTTTCACAGGATCGAGTAGTGCCTCTAATGGAGATCCGAAAGAATGTCGGAATGCGGATCCTGTTGAATCAGGTAAAAGCTTGAAAAAAATTGATAGTTTAGTTTATGGTAATGTTAAAGAGTGGAATGATAAACCAGTTAGAGGGTTTGTACCTTATAAGAAGAGATGTGTTGATAAGACCGAGAAGATAGAGGTTGAGGTGATGGAGGAGGATGGCGAGAGCAAATTAACTAGGCTGTGTTTGTAGCTAATTTTTCACGGCCTTTAGGTTTGCCTTCCATTTGGTGGTTTGTGTTGTTGTTGTCTGTGTTAATTATAAATATTTTGCAAGGCAGATGCCTGACCATTGAGTGGTCTCATGTATGATTGTTGTAACATGTGATCCTATGGGCAAGAACCCGTAGGGTTGTAACTTATTTCATGAAAACTGAGAGTGTCTATATTATAGACTTCTTCACATAGTTATTCTAATTTTCTTTGGCACTTTACCATGGATCACGGGGTACTTGAAATTATAGATGTTCGTTTGTATGGTAATTTCCTTTTTTTTTTTTTTTGCCTCATTATATATTCATCTGAGATATATGGCTTTATTTACTGTTGGTAATCAGGTTGCCGAGGTTGCATAGCATTAAGCCTTTTGTTCATTTTTTATGATTGAAGCAAAGCAAAGCACACCGCATATATAGACATGTTATGAAAACACATTTTTGTACATACATTTTTCAAGTAAAAGACCCGTAGGAAAGAAGGAAAGCTTTCTCGGATGAAATCTTGTAATTTTGGGAATCCGAAACGGTTTACTTGGATAAGCGCAATTTGGTTGGAAAACTGGTCGCAGCAAACAGCCTTTTTTTTTTTATTTACATTTTATTGAAGGGTCCGATATATCACAAGCTTTTCACAAAAATTGAACCAGTCCTACTATGCTAAGTCCGTGGTTCAATGCAAATAGACTTCTATTCCATAAATTTTAAGGCCGCTTTAAAATCAAATTAATATACCTGTAATATGTTAAATGAAAGGTTTGAGGATGCTTAAAACATCTCAGGAATATGGTTAATCAAGTACTGATCTATTAATGAAGAGTACATTTACCAGGGGCTTGCACTATTCGTATTATTTCTTTGTGCCGAAATTTTTATTTATAGCACATTTTAAAAAAAATTAAACAAAAAAACTACTGTTTTTGAAAATTTCGAAACTTACCACGGCCACACTAGCATTGTGCAGACCCATTTTAGAGGGGTCGCACAATGCCGGTGTGGTCCCCTATTTTTTAAATAAAAAAATTAAAATCTGTTATTTGTTTTTTTATTATAGAAATATTTTTATGTTGTTTAAATCTATTATTTGTTTTAGTTTCAAATGTTTAAATTGATATATTTCGAATTATGCCGGTTCAGTTTTTTGAATGTCTAGGCAGAGGATTCTACAGACTCAACAGAGATTGACGAGACGCCACTCTCCAGGCGGAGTCGAGAGTTCAGGAAGAAGAAGGCGAGGACAATATTTCCGTATTGTTAGATATTTTGTCAGATACTTATTGTTAGATACTGTCACTTATTTATTTCGTTGCTTAGTTATTTTTTTTTGTTTTGTTGTTATTTATTTATTTTGTTCATTATATCATTATCTCGTCGTACACAAAAAAATTCCAAACAAACGACATATTTAAAATATTACAAACGAACGACATTTTTAAAATATGATACGACAAAAAATATATCAATTTAAACAACATTTGAAACTAAAACAAATAACATATTTAAACAACATAAAAATATTTCTATAACAAAAAAACAAATAACAGATTTCAATTTTTTTATTTAAAAAATAGGAGACCGCTCCGGCATAATGCGGACCCATTTAAGGGTCCGCGCCGGCATTGTGCTGTCCCTCTGAAATGGGTCCGCACAATGCCGGTGCGGCCGTGGTAAGTTTCGAAATTTCAAAAAACGGTGATTTTTTGGTTTATTTTTTTTTTAACTGTGCTATAAATAAAAATTTCGTTCTCTGTGATTAGGGCTAAAGAGAAATTTTCTGTACATCTGGTGCCACATGCAAAACTAAAAATTGCCAATTGGAAAAATGTGGGGAAGGGACCCTCTTTGCTGGTCTTATTTACATTGCTTCATTATCTACTGATACTCTGAAATCGCTTCGGCTAGATATTACTCTTTTGTCCTGGATCATGTTGTGGTTCTTCCACATTGTACTTCAGTAGTGCTGTTGTGCCGTGTTTATCCCACCATATCTTGGCTTGCTCCTCGTTGAAATGCTTCCGACTGAGCAAAGCGAGGAAATACATCAAGTTTAATTCATGAAAAGAGGTGACTAACAACTATGATAACTATGTATTGTAAATCAATTATTACTCACCTGAACCTCACTGTTTTCAGGCCCTTTTTTCCACCTGGCAAGGCAATAAATGTGAAATAGATGCCACGTTCAATTTGCTCAATTACTTCACCGGCGTTTCTATCAATAACTATTCTTGCATTTTTCTGGTTTTTCAGGGTTCTGTTTGTAGGTTCGGTATGATCTATAGAAGTTATGCATATATCAACAATAGCCCTTTCATCAAGGGCTTTTATGCTAGATGATTTGCATATTGTTTCGTTCACTGAATCTGCCTCTTTCGCTGATAGTTTCTCTGATAATACATCCTTCTGTGCAAAATGTAACAATATAAAAAGACTCAATATAAAGGTAATACAGCGACACCACATGTAAATGTGCTAATTCACAAATCACATTTAGGCTAGCATCATCTGGCAGATCAACTTGAACCATTTTGGTATTATGCATGGTAATATCTTTTTTAGATTCAATATATTGTTTCGACCTAAGTGTTGACTACTTTTGCATAGAGGTTTGGAAATTTTTGGGTCCGAAACAAATATCAGTTAAACACTAAACAAGCCAAAAAAACCAAAAGAAGATATCATTATGAAACCTGTCTAACTTGAACATAAACAGCTTAGCATTCAAATTTTTTGAGGCATGAAACTCAGAATTACCTGATTGGATAGCAATTTAATGACATCATCTAAAGCTTTACAATTTGCAGCTTCGTCCCTTGAAAAAGACCAAGTTTCCTCGATTTTCCTTTTAAATTGCTGGATTTTGAGACTTTTTTGCTGGCACTGCTTAAAAAGAATAGAAACCTACATGAAACAAGAAGTATTAATTAAATGAAACCATTTTATTGAGCACAGTACTTCACTAATAAAAGGGCAAATGACTTAATTTACCTCTTCACCTAGTTGTCTTATTTCCTCTGAAAGTATTTTATCCACCAAAGCGACTTCCAACTCTGATCCAGGCACATCAGTTGGTGATGGATCGGACCACACCTCTTTTGCCATGTCAGCAGCCTTGTGCTTAGTACTTGAATAAAAACAACTGGTTTCACTGAAGCAATTTACAAATTGTACTGGGCAATCCACTTGGCCCCACCTCCTCTGAGGTCCCAAAACTTCATTTGCTGCTTGTTGCCTTTTCTGGTCAACGTTTTTAGTTGACCTCACATTCTCTTCATTTAAGCTCGCTTCCTTAAAGATGCGTGAAACCTTAGGCGTGTATGCTCTTATCTCTGTCAAAAATTGCTCAACTCTCTTCGCTCGCACCGTTAAGTTCCCCTTGTTTAACATAGACCCAGGATAATTTTCAAGTTGACTAAAGCATTGGTCGCAGACCCGGTACCGTCTGCCTCTATCTGGTGCCAGGGCCGCTTTCAAAGCTTTATTACCGCTACATGCATGGCAAAATGTAGACCCACAATTGTAACAGTTATGTTTCTTTCTCGTGAAACCAAAAACAGTTTTGCACCCGGTACAAACCGACTGATCTCTGCTTGAAATTGACCTGTGGAAGCAAACCGCAGCTGTGAAATCAGACCCACATGCTATACTCTCTACTTTCCTATCCTCCAAAGTGTCCACAAAGGCGGGAGCGCTTCTATCCGTTAAATCGCCTAACCCTAGTTGACCATCGGAACCTTTTCCCCAGGTAAAAACTCTCCCGTTGGAGGTCAAAATTGCCACGTGAAACGAGCCTGAAGCTATCTCTTTTACAAATTCAGTTTTGAGCAATCCGTCAACACAGGTTATCGAACAATCCCGGGCCCTCGGATTTCCTAATTGACCGTGCATGGCACTACCCATGGTAAAAACCATGCCAGAAACTGTTAGTGCAGCTGTCAGAACTGTACCACAAGCAACTTGAACAAAATCACAATCGACGAGAGATGCAACACAAGTCGGGATAAGTTTTTTTTCTCTCTCTGTGTGACCTAACCTCCCTCTGTCACTGTCACCCCATGTAAAAAGCTTCCCACCCGGATTGTTACTTTTAAAACTACCAACTATTATCTCAACTATTGCAGCTGTATGCCATGGACCACAAGCAACCGATTTCACTCTCAACCCTTTCAAAGATTCTACCTCTTTTGGTTTAGTGATACCTTTTGTGTCTCCATGGCCGAGCACACCGAAAGTCCCCTCACCGTATGTGTATAGTGTACCGGAAGAAGATATAATAGCAGTGTGCCAATTCCCGCAAGCAACCTTAGAAATGCAAATGCCATCCAAGGGCCCACCACATACCCGATATGGAAACCAAGGGATCTTTTTGTCTCCATTGCTGCTTTCACCCCACTCATAGATTTCACCGGAAGTGGTTAAAGCACAAGTGTGATTTGCGCCAAGTGCAAGTGTGTTTACACGCAAATTAGAAAGTGATTCAATGATTTTGGGATTAGATATATTGATATTAGTTTTGTGTCCCAATCTGCCACCTTTTTCCTCGCCCCAGGAGAAAACTTCACCTTGTTTTGTGACTAAAGCTGCATGTGTTTCCCCGCAAATGATTTTTTCAATTTGAAATGTTTGCACCGAGTCTAATAACCTAGGAAGTGAAGGGTCACACTTAGTACCTTTTGCATTTTCTAATATAGCCCCGGGTACTTTTCCCCACATGAAAATATCCTTTAAATTGTCACTTCTTCTATCCATGGAAAGAGATGCTTGGTCTGGTAATTTTAATTTCGGTGCTAGACTCATTCTCCAGTCTCTTGTTACATCAGTTTGTATCGCGTTCTTGGTACCTTTTGGTATGTTAGGTTGTAAATGAGGAATAAATTTCTCCAGAAATGATTCGATTTCTGAATGCTGCCTCAGTCTCGGAGAAAAGAAAATTTCAGAAGAAGAATCTAGTATGCTATGTTGAAAGTACCGGCTTTGGTTACACCGAGGGCTGCCGTACAAGGATCGTACCTTACGTAAGGAAAAGAAACAAAACATATATTAAGGTCCTATAATTAGCTATAGATGTTCATGTATACCCCTCAAACACTTTGAAATTACGTATTTCCCCCATCTTAAGTTAAAAAACTCACAAAATTTACCCATTTTATTGCCTTTTCTATCAAAAATCATTTTATATTTATAAAGCACCCATTTATCCTTTATTAAAAAATAAAATATATGTAGCCTATTTGAGAAAAATGTCAAGTCTTCTAATTGGTCGGTTTCCAAGGACAAATGGTTAATTTGTCTACTTCTGACATATACACGGTGACATTGAGATACACTCGTGTCTTATAATTAAGCAAAGTAAAAACCTTCATGCAGGTACCACCTAGACTGTACACTACAACAAAAATCACAAATTAACTGTGGTAAAAGAGCAGTGATTCTTTACTGACCTGAGATACTTTTACCGGTTCCTGAATTGTTGCTAATCTATGCTTTCTTCGAATAAAGCTAGCAGGGCTGTATATGCAACTAGTCGTTTGTTGGTTATGCCTAGAATCTGTTAACGGTCTTGACTGGCGTGAACCCAATATCAGTGATGTCAAACCAAGAAACCAAGTGTCAGCTTGCTCTTTATCCTTGCATATCTGAATTGCATATCATTGCAGCACAATTTAAGAAATTGATTAATGAAGCAGTTATTCAATTTATGGAGTCATGCCCAATTGTTATTTCCGGGTAAAGATTTAACAGAGCAGTTTTGGCTTCATGCAATGCACGAACCATATGCAGCGCTGTTTTGATTCTATAGTCCATCCGCTGCATGAAGCTAAAACTGCTCTGTTAAAATCTTTACCCTTATTTTCTTTATTGGACGTGAAACGATGTGATTATACCTCAATCAACTCTCAATCATATAATTATGCAGTTTGATTTCTTGCACATATATGTTATTAAGCAAAGCAATTGCCAAGAAGGAAAATCAAAAGAAAAAAATAAGGAAAAGAAAATGACTTCATCTGGTACTGAATATCACATACATATCGGTAACCACACTACTAGCACCTAAATTCAGGCTGTCAATTACAAAATAAGATAAAAAGAGAACAATCGAGGCAAGAGAGAGTTACCAAGTCAATAGAGCATTCACCATTGTCATAGATTAGTGACAGGGACTGTGGTTCCTTTTCAGGCCGCCTTTGTCGGAGAAAATTAACCTGCATAATTTATCAAGCAGGGTAAATTTAAAAAAAAAATGCTGTTGTCTACTTGAACTTACAGATACCAAAACCAAGCCAGGGTGATACTTGTACAGTTATACTACATGAACCTTTTTTTTTCAAATTTTTTATTAGAGCTTTATGGTTAGGTTGAAGCTTAAATAATCCTAGAAAAGTGAAATAACAAACAAATCTTCAACTAGAAATTAAAAGATGGTGAAAATGGCCAAGAAATAACTAGAATGAGAAAATTGAGATCCAACTGATAAGCAGCTGCTACTACCTAGTACATACTGGTACCAGACTTGGGCAGTAAGATTATAATGTAGGGTCTGCGTACCGTCTTTTGACCAAGAAGAACATTCGAGACAGTACTTAATTCTAGATTCTTCTCCTTATCTGCTGAGTACCAAACTAACAATTTTTCATCCTGAAACAACATTTGAAAAAAATTGAATCATCAAAATTGACAATGTAATTTGCAACATGAATGTATATATACCTAAATTAAAAAAAAATTATAGCACATAATCAGGTAAGGTTCAAAATTTCTTACAGTAGAGAGCCTGAAAGGACACAGCTTTGGTTTGCCTCTTTTCCCACATTTCAATAGATGTGCACCTTTCTTTAAAGCTATAATTGCCTTTGAAAAATTCAAAAGGAAATAAAAGTATGTAAGAAATGGGATCAAAATAAAATGTTGATAAGTTGATTGGCAAAAGGTAATTTGATAACAAAATTTTCAATTTTCACGTTCTCTCAAAAAAAAATTTTTTTTTTTTATGATGAAGAGTCAAATTGAAGAATTTATTTTAAAAAAAAAATGTGACAATTCATTTCTGGAAGGAATTTACATGCCCTGTACAAATGCAGATACAACATAATTAGGCTTTGGAAGTTAGAAATAGAAAAAATATATTAAAAAAATGTGTATGATCATTAGCTGCTTGAAAAGTATATAGCTATCTAAAATTGGAAAACATATACATTTGCTTCAATCGTAGTAACAAATTAGACCTGAAAAACATTACCAAAATAAAAATTGACTTGGAAAACTGAAATAGAACGAAACGAATAAAAATTCGAAAAAGAACAGCGTTGCAGTATCTTGCATCCTCTGATTCTCCTTTCTTAAAAATGATCACGATTCACGAGGCATTAAATGCTTCAAGAAATTTTTTACTTAAACTAGAAGTACAAGTAAAATAGAAGAACAAAAACGAGAGGAAAAAAAACAAATTTCCTAGTAACTATAACATGCATGTCGAATCAACAACAAAATAAAAATAAATATAATGTCAACTCAAACCTGCTCAATTCCTCTGTCAGAACACGACCTCTCTTCAAAACTTGCTTCCATCTCCTCCAAAAAACGAACTTGTTTGAATATCTATCTTTTTGCGGTTCAACAAAGGCGAAACAAAGCGTTGCTGAGGTGACCAAAAGGAAAGCAAAAGCAAAAGCTGTGAACTTGTAAGGCAAAGAAGCAATGAGTTCGGGATTCTTGCTCCCAGGAAAGGAAACAGTGTCGCTTGTGCTAAAAGAAAAGAAATCCTGAAAACGAAGACTTGTTCGCAGTTTTAGAGGTACGATTTTCTCTGCTTTTCACGAATAAAAAGTGAAAGGGGTATTTGAGCGATTATTGCTACATGGGTGATAGCAGAGGTACAGTTACACTGGTACAGTAATGCTTCTCTCTCTCTCTCTCTTCTGCCACACAGCAGTAGCAGTCCTCTCTGTTCTAATCTCTCTCTTAAATTTTCTGTGTCATTTCTTCGCTAAACAAACTCTGTATTTAACTCGCCTCGTATATAATGCAGAGGAGAGAGAGAGATAGGAGGGTTTACAACTTACAAGTTTTTAAACTTTTACGATTTCACCCAATTAAATTTATATTTATATTTTTACTCTGAATTTGACTTCCCTAGCTGGCTGTAAATACACATCGTGTCGTGTTGTGACGTGATTTGAGTCACATACAGTGTTGTAATTAAATTGAGATAAACAGTCACGATATGTTAGTCATGTCGTGACATGTCTCATTCAAACGTGATTGGTCACATTTGTTATGTATAATATATTTATTTTTTGTAATTTTAAGTTTATTAAAAATTCACCATAATATTAATATCTAACGGCGCTGATCATGTGTGACTCGCGCGACCACCTGACATGTTGTGTTGTGATCAAATCAATTCGTGCGTCATACCATGTCAAATTTTTAAAGGATGGTCACATCACGGGATTGTTCATGATACAGAACATGCGAGTCACGATGCGTAACCAACACACGTGTTGTGTTGTGCCGTGACGTATCTTGTCACGGGTCACGGCATGGCTTTTTTAGGGATTGTCTAATGTAAATAAAAATCTTTCTAGGGATATCTAGGAATGATGTTCAAATATTTGAAAAAGGGAAGGGAGAGCACGTGTGCGCCGTAAGCTGTCCGTGTTGCCATTCGGCGTTGGATTTTTGTTTTCTACTTTTCCTCAAAATTAATTTACTGTCGTTTATCATCCGCTTAGCTGTATACCCCGGTGTCTCCTTTTCTCACCAGACACTTCTACAAATATCCACTAGCCTCAATTAACCTGGCGATCATATGATAATAATCCCGTACTTTAACGCCACGTCAAGAAAGAGTAAAATAACGTATATTTTAAAGTGTATACTCTAGAAAAAAACTGCGTATGTTGGGGGCCGTTGAGCGGGCTCTCAAAATTCTCGTGTGAACTAACCAAAAGCGGGTTGCAGGTAACAAGTAAAATACTCCGAAATTGACCCGGTACAAAAATATAATCACGGTTTAAGAAATAGGCAGCATTAATGGAGGCGAGAGAAGCGGGCCGGGAGATCCGGTGACAGGCTGCCTGGGGAAGAAGATCCGTTGAGCAGATTTCGTAGGGATTAGGTTGCGTATGGTGTTTTCCATTTTTATTTATTTACCAATTAAGTATTCTACGGATGTACCCGTTAGGCATAATTCTAAAATGATAAAATCGCGTAACCGCTGCTTCATCCGCACATCGGCACATGCATGCAATAATGGGAACTTGTGTGTGTTTGTTATGTCACCTTGTCACGACAAATAAACATTACAAATTTTCTTAAAAATATAAACCTAAAAGAAGCTATGGAATATGTATGTTTTCATTTTAAAAGGTGTTAACAAGTTCTCCAAGAATTGGCAAAATAAAAATGCTTAGTAGTTAAAATTTCAATTTATAATTGTTAAGAAGGTGCAAAGCCATTAACACGTGGTGTGGATTTGTCACATAGCAATTTTCTCCACAGGACCACATGTGAAGGCAAGCAAGCATTAGAGTAATATTATTTGCACGATTGCAAATTTGCAATGCATGTGGATTCATTTATAAAATAAATTTAACAACCGCGTAAAGAATTCAAAAGAAAGTGCGAGAGATGCAATTTAAGTTCATGACATTCACGTACGATAACTTGGAAAAAGGTTCTAAGTGTGTGATTAGGTACACAATTTCAACCTAAGGCTCTGAGCCAAGCTGGAAAGGATGTGCTACAATAGTTTGATTTTCTGTGGCTAGAATATAAATTGTATTGCAGTGTGGCGGGTTACCGACATTGGGAAAGGAAAATTTGTAGTCAAATTTTCAAGGCCTTGCTGTTGAATTCATATCACCTGAAGTAACAGAATATTTCTGTTTAGATCCAGGTCGTCCGATCAGAAACCGCACAAATATTAAAGAGATCTTATGCATTTTATCTCGGGCCGAATTGGTTTGGATTCTGATTGAATAATTTGTATTTAAACAGAAATATTATGTTACCTCAGAGGATATGAATTCCTTGTAGTTTGTATGAATTTTTGGTATTTCTTTAAAGGCATATTGAATATTTCTACGGTATTACACGGAGTATTTGAAATATAGGGTATCTGATAGAATTAGATTAGTTAAAGTCAGAGGCGAAACTTTCTTTAAGGAATCGGGGTCAATTAATTTTCATTTATTTTCAATTTTTTGTATTTATACTTTAATTTTCAATGTAATTTAGAGTAAAATGTTACGAGTTATGAAAAATTAACTCCATTCACACTAACATATTTAATGATTTCCCATTTACCTTTGACCCTCATATTCTGAAAGTCCGGCTACATCCTTAGTTAAAGTTAAATAATAATTTTTTCAAAGTCTATTTAGAATATAGGAAGGGAGAATTTGCTTTAAGATCCATGCAAACTTAAGTTAAACGATATTAATTTAACCTGATTAATTATGTATCTTATTCTTACCTGATCTGAATTTGATTGTCAGTGACTCGTCACAGATAATCTACATTAGTAATAGGCAGAGATACACGGACATTTTGGACTTTCAAGTATCTAGAAAAACGGTGCATGAATTGATTTCTGCAACTGTGGGGCCAAAGTACTGTAGAAAGTAATCTCCTATAATTGAGGTGCATATTATTATTATTATTATTATTATTATTATTATTATTAGTTAGCATATATGAGAACGGAGAACGGAGTAGGTCCGATGCCCATCGGATCTATTTTTAGGTTCAACGAGCATGATGATCGTCCGATTTAATTTAACATTTGTGCGCATGAAAATTGAAACATACACACGAATTTTAAAGCATTCCGCACGAATCTTAAAGCAAATCAACAGTGATTAAACCCATCGAACCAGAGTAGGTCCGATGCCCATCGGACCTACTCTCAAGTGAGCATATATGTATATATGTGATGTTCCAATCTATATTTGGAACTAACTCCGATTGAGTTTGACGAATCCCATCGACAAATCCGACACGTAAGAAAATTGAAATTAAAATATAAATAATAAAATTAATTTTAATTTAATTTTCAAAACACTGCATGTATGTAATTAATTTTGATCTTCTTTTAACGTTGAGAAATAAAAAAAAAATTGTCACACCTTTTACAAAATAATTTTAAGTGAAAAAACAAATAGAAATTAATATTCTTACTAACATGATGTTTTGAAAGCAATTACATTAGATCTTTATATTTATGAAATTATCACACATATCTGAAACTGCAAATGAAATTACTATTTAAATTTTGAAATTGGAATGAAATTATCAATGCATGCATATGCTCTTGTGAGTTATAATATTAACCCGCACATAATAAACATTAATTAAAATAATGCTCTGAGATGGAAAAATATAAGTTTTAAATTGATTAAATGATTCCGATATAACGTTAAACGAGAGGTCCGAGACCATAATTGGAATAAAAAGAAATTAGATATATACTAATATTGGAGATTTGTTTTTTTATTTCTCTTACAATATGGATTTCTTTTTAGAGATTTCAATTATCAAGGATGCTATGATGACCTTCTGTGAAATTTCATGCATGCATACATAAATAAATAAATTTTATCTACATGAATATGCTGACTATAAAAAAAGAGAGCCTGGTAATTGTCCCCCAAATAAATTTCTGAGTGCGCCTATTTTCAGCCCTCATATCCAAGCAATTAAAGTTCTATTTATAACATTTTACAATCTACTCACAAGCATTTAAATTCTAAATCTAAGTAATTTTAATTCCTAACTACTTTTGTCTTCAAGCTAAAAAAAGAAAATATTTATTTCCCCCACTCTTTTTTTTCCCTCGGATCATTTTCGTCTATTTTTCAGACAATCTGTGATGAATTTTGCGAATCTAAAAATACAAAATATTTTTTACTCGATTTTATCTTTTAAATGAGATCCATGAAGAAATACTTTTGAGTTTTTTTTCAAGTCATTGTTTTTATTTATTTTCGAAAGTAAAGCCCGTGAGAACTTTAAATGGTTGCATACAGAGGTTTAAATGTGTGATACTATATGATCGACATCAGAGATTTAAACGCTTAAACATAGTAGTTTAAATTGTGACATCAGAGGTCTAAATGGTTTCAAACTGAGTTTTAAATTTTGAAAATTTAAAGTGCTCATGGGCTTTACTTTAAAAAAAACGGCTTCAAAATAACTCAAAGGTATTTCTTCATGGATCTCATTTGAAAGAGAAAATCGAGCAGGAAACGTTTGTATTTTTAGATTCGTAAAATTCATCACGGATCGTCAGAAAAATTGACAAAAATGATCAAAGAAAAATAAAAAAAAATGGGTAAAATGAATCTTTTCATTTTTTACTTTAAGACAAAAGTAGTTAGGAGTTAAAACTACACAGATTTATAATTTAAATGCTTACAGACAGAGGTTTAAATGCTTACGAATAGCATTGTAAAATGTTATAAACAGAACTTTAAAAAATTGATTTACAGTTGTATATGAGCACTGGAAATGAAAGTTAGACAAAATTAGAAAGTTTTTTCTGTTAAACTAGTTGGGAGACGCGTTCGGATATGATGGCTCAGGGGGTCAGAACATTTCTCTAAAAAAAAATGCCGAGTAGAAACAAAATGCTGGGTATAAAACAAATATTTACTTGCCAAACACACCCATTACTATTTTTAACTATTTACAAGTCCGAAACAACAAAATAAAACAGGAATAAAAATAAAGAAATCATTTTACGCAATTTTGAAGGACAAAAATCTCAAAGCTCATATGTGTAACACTTATCGGTCTTTTCGAAATAAGGATTGTTCCTCGAGTTTCAGTTCGAAAAAAATAATATCCATTTTACGATAAGTTGAACTTGAATAACAATAATTTAAAAAAATATATTACAGTCAAATAAATTTTTAACATAAAAAATATTTTCTTAAAACTCAAATAAATGTACACAAAAAAAATAGGATCAACTGCATGAAAATTTCTATATAAAAATACAAACTTTTTTAAACGAAGAAACAGAGCATCAAAAAATAAAAAGGTATTTTTTTATAACAAATAAAGAAAATAAAATCAGATGGATAAAATAAAAGTGTTGATGATGTAATACATATAAATTTTAACTACCTTTCTCTACTTACAAAATCCGCTACAAACACTGATCCTATAACAACAGTATATGTTGCAAAAAAATGTGAAATGCTGGATTTGGATAATTGGATTGAGCAGCGTGATAGATTGTGCCATGCTGCTGCCTCCTCTACGGAGGCATTTCTGACAATTTGTAAAGTTAGGAAAACTCGAGCACCTCTACAAATTGTTGTTGTGGGCCCAATCCTCAAATGAAACTTGCCACTTTTGAAAATGTCTTTTTTGTTCATTAATATTCTACTTCAAATAGGTACAAATAGGTATCTGATATGATCAAATAAAATCTAATACAATGCTTAGTTTAAGCTATCCAATTTTCAAAAAATAACTAAGGGCGGTAGGGCTACCAAAAAGAGCTCATAGTTCGTGATTCGATTGACTTTGACTCGAAAAAAATTCACAATTAACTCATTCGATTGAAGTTCATTCTGAAACAAATCAAACTAATTCGGTTCGAATCTTATTCAAACTCAAACTAGGGTAAGTTTGATTTAATTTAATTTGTTTGCAACCCTACATCTGTCTGATGCATTTTTTTTTGGGTGAATTTCACGTATACCCCTCAAAAATTTCAAAATTACGTATTTCTCCCTCTAAACTTTGAAATTACATATTTTCCCCTCTAAACTTCAAAAACTCACAAATTTACCCATTTTATTGACTTTTATATTAAAACTCATTTTAAAATTTTAAAATACTCATTTACACTTTATTAAAAGCATATAAAACTCATCAGACTCAAATTTAAATCTGAACGGTTCATCTACCGTTTGAACTGCCTTTAGATATGTGAATGCAAGATCGGCACAAATCTTGATGCGAACACACAAACATATTGAAGGGACATGCACAGATCTTAATGCGATGCGCACGGATCAAAATTTCTTTAAGATCCGTCCATGCTAGATCAACACTCATATTGGCGATGCGCACGAATCTTAATGCGATGCGCGCGGATAGGACGGTAGAGGAACCCTTCATATTCAAATTTGAGTCTGATGGGCTTTTATATGCTTTTAATAAAGGGTAAATTGGGTATTTTATAAATTTAGAATGAGTTTTAATATAAAAGGCAATAAAATGGGTAAATTTGTGAGTATTTGAAGTTTAGAGAGGGAAATACGTAATTTCAAAGTTTAGAGGGGGAAATACATAATTTCAAAGTTTAGAGGAGAAAATACGTAATTTTGAATTTTTTGAGGGGTATACGTGAAATTCCTTTTTTTTTTTAAACACTTGTAATTACTAGCCTCATTTGGCTAACCCCTAAGATTAATTCTCTCTCTTTTTGAGATATATTTTTTTTAAATCTGTTTAGTATCCTGTAAAAGAAGGAAATAAATAAATGATAGAATCCTTTTCCTAATTCCTTCCCTCCCCTCCATCAGAGAAAATTAAAGAAAAAGTGTTCTTTCATCTTCCAATTGATCATCTAATTGATACTTTGTCCAATATTACGAAGAAAGCATCGGTAATTTTAATGGTCATGTCTTAGTGACAATCTCGGATTATTTTGGGTAAACATTTTGACAGAGAAGTTCTTTTTTTGATTGAAAACCCGTAGACGATTGTATTGATCCAATGATTTATAAGATAGCCATTACACATATTTTTTTTGTTTAAATTAAGAAGCATTAAAACTTATATATTGAGCTACTTGTAAAATCAATTAATTTGTTATGTCAGAAAAATAAAAAGATACGTGTGGCTAGAGAATTCGAATTGGTCTATTTGCGCCTGAATAGCAAGTGGGCCTTCTGATTTTCTTCTCTTGGAATGTAGACACAACAGTAATTTCTTCGAGTTGCATAGCTGGCGAACTACGCTGCATCAAACCCTTCATTGAGGACGAAACGTCTTCTTCTTTCCAAATTTGATGTTGCCCAGAGGAATGCACAGCCAGTCACTGAATTAAACTGGATTGGGACAGTCACCACTCAGAAAGGACGAGGAAGAGGGCACTGAATCAAATCGAACCAGGACAGTCAGCTGAGATGGCACTGAATCAAACCGGAACCGAGAATTGAATCAACCGGACCAAGACAGTCACCACTCAGAGAGGAGGAAGAAGAAGGGAAAGAAGAAGAAAAAAGAGAGGAGGAAGGAGACAACTCTTTGCATTCTCGTCATCGACAACAACCAAAAAGTGACCTTATTCACTGATACTACGGGGTGTCATGAATTCACAAACCCTTAGTCGAACCCGGAGAGTCGAGACGGACAGGCGAGACAACGAGCGGCGGAACTCTTAAACGGAGCCATCTGCTCGACTGAGGCGAAGCGAGATGAACCGGGGGGAGGGGTGGAGGGGCGGGGTGTAGCAATCGGCCACGAATTGACTCTCAAACCTCCTTCGTTTCCACCTTCTGGATCACTTTTTTCTTCTCTGCGGAGTTCCCTATGCTTTCCATCTACGCCGCTCCTCGAAATAGTAGTTTTCAATTCATATAGCGCACGAGTCATATGTAATATTGTCTTGACTCCATTGTCGGTGCGCTGCATGAATGAAAAATTGCTCTGTCAAAACCTTCACCCATTATTTTGGTGGTGATTTCAAATCTTGTACAATTAAAATAGAATACGTTTAAGGACAATAATGTTTCACGCCATACATATGATATTGTTTCAATTTGATTTATTTTGATTAATTTATTTACTATCCAAATTTTTTGAATTTTTACCCCAACAGACATCCCTCGCGATAACTCTATTTCTTTTTCGAAAACTAGTCTTTTATCTAATGACAAAGACAATGCTCTATGTGTGAGAAATTGCAGATTTGAAATTCAAATAGAAAATTATTTGTAGATATTAAATAATTAGGTGACTGTAAATGTGGTCAAATATCATAACGCTTGCATGTGAAATAACAAATTCAAATTAATGAAATTTTTATCTATGACAGACTCGTTATTGGAAATTTAAAATCTACACCCGAAATGAGTGTAGGTTTTTTATTTCTAATTTTTCAAACTGTTACAGTCTTACAGATAAAATTTTTATGTACATATCCATCTATTAATTTGCTCCCAAATACGTCCTAATTTAATTTAAAAAAATTTATGATGACTAAGCCGGATGCTGAAACTATATATTAATTAATCATGAAATATGTTATATTGACAATAAACATTTTAGACGACCATAACTATCGATCAAACATTCATCAAATTAAGTAAAAAATATAAAATTATTTATGTTCTGTCTAGATAGAATGTGCATGAAATGTGAAGTAACTTGAAGTCAATTATCAAAACATCAAACTATTTAAATTTTTTATATGATATGATTAATTAATGATTTGATGTTAGCACCCCTGCCCGGAAGAAACTAAAATTAATTAATACATTACACTCTCTCTCTCTCTCTCTCTCTCTCTCTCTCTCTCTCTCCCTCAATTTCTATGATTATCTTTTTTTTTGAAAACTTGTTAGCAGCTAACAAGTAAATTAAAGTATGTATTACATTGTAGACCGCCTAGCGGGTCTCAATTCAGTCCCCTTAGGGGAATGCCTCTCCTCACCTTAAATAAATACAACAATTAAAACAGAACTCATCAACTATCCTAGTCCGCTCAACAGTAACTCAGCCATAGTTGCATTTCCTGTGTACATCTCTTCGCCAGGATGGTCGGGGGAAGACTATTACCTTGGAAAATCAGCGAATTCCTTTGCTTCCAGATCATCCATGAGACGCAAATGAAGCGGGCCATCCATTGTTTGAATTTGATTGTCCCTTTATCCTTTATAGCATTCCACGACCGGTGCCATATCTCATGAACCGTCAGAGCCGGTGTCATTAGAGGAATCCCTAATAGTTTGGAGACTTCGAACCAAACTGTCACCGAGTACTGACAGAGGTAGAGCAGGTGCAATGTTGATTCCACGGGGCAGTTCCTACACAGGACACAAGGCAGTGGCAGTGCCATACCCCGTCTTCGTAGTGTGGCCCGTGTGAGGAGTTTATCAGAAGTAACGAAGTATGCAAACATCTTGACCGTTGGAGGGATCTTGCACTTCCATGGTCCTCTGTAAGCATTCTTAACCCGGCCTCCCTCAGTCAGAATTTTGTACACCGATTTGGCTGAATACATTCCACTTCCTTCCCATCTCCACTGGATTCTGTCTTCGGCCTGTGAAAAAATTAATGGTCTTGCAGGATCATTCTCATTCGGGTCTAGCTGATGCCGCAACGGCCACGCTTCCTTAAGCGAGATGTAAGGCCTCAGTTCCGTTGCCACTGTTCTGGTTGCTCTCGGCCTCTCATGCCAAGTATCATACCAAAAGGAGATGCTCTCCCCGTCTCCAATCACCCAGGTTGTACTCCAAGAAAACAGCCTTTTAATTCGAACAAGCTGTGACCAGAAAAATGATCCAGTTTTATTCCAGATTTTTGGTTTAACAGAAGCAGCCCCTTTCCTTCTTAATTTGGTGATCGTGATCGCCCATAAGCTCCCCGGGTCATGGTAGGCCTTCCACCACCAACGCAACAACAATGCAACATTTACCAATCTCAAGTTAGAGACACCGAGACCCCCAAAATCTCTCGGGATACATACCGTATCCCAATTTGTTAGGGAGATTCCTTTTTGGCTGATTCCATTTCTTCCCCATAAAAAGTCTCTACGAATTTTGTCCATCCTATCAATGACCCATTGCGGTAATTGAAAGCAAGTCATATGATATATTGGTATAGCCGACATGACTGACCTTACCAATTCTAGTCTGCCTCCCCTTGACAGCAATTTGCACTTCCATCCCTCAAGCTTGTGTTCTAACTTTTCAATTAGAGGCACATACATGTCTTTTGTTGGCTTCAAAACTGTTAACGGCATGCCTAAGTAGGTTACCGGAAATCTCGTGACACCACATCCTAAAATCTGCCGGACCCATGCAATGTTATGTGATGTCACATTAATCGGAACAAAGGAGCTTTTAGTGTAATTTATTCTAAGACCGGAGATCTTTGTGAATAATCTCATTGCCAATTTGAGCGAGATTAGCGTAGTGATATCTGCCGAGGCAACGATAGCGGTGTCATCCGCATATTGTAGTGCCACAACGGCTTCGGTCACTTTCCTCGTCATCTTCCTTTGTAGGAATTTGTTAGTTAACCCCACTATTTGTTGGAACACGTCCGCCGCTATGTTAAATAGCAACGGTGAAAGGGGGTCGCCCTGCCGCAGCCCTCTTTTGTGTAAGAAAAATTCCGTTGACTCACCATTTACTAGGACCCGAGTTTGTGCCGTACCAAGCATAGCCTTTACCCATGTAATAATGCCGGGAACCCCCGGGCTTCCATAACCGAGAAAAGGAAGTTCCATTCAATCGAATCAAATGCCTTGGTAAAATCCAGTTTGAGAAATACGGCCTCTTTTTTGGAGACCGAGATGTGCTATAGAAGTTATCTCATGGCAACAAAGTTATCTGTTATCTGACGGCCTTTGATAAAGGCCGTTTGGAACGGTGAGATTAAGTCTTTCATCGCTGTACTCAACCTATTTGCCATTATCTTGGATATTAACTTTGGCACTATATTGATGATACTTATTGGCCTAAAATCACCAACCAATCGGGGTGAATCGGTCTTCGGAATCATAACCACATTCACTAGATTAATGGCCGTGAGATCAAGTTGGTTGCCAAAAAAACTCCAAATTATATTGCAGATCTCCCTCTTTAGGATCGGCCAATATTGTTGCAAAAACTCATTCGGAATACCATCAGGGCCCGAAGGCTTGTTATGCGCAAGACCTCTAACCACCCTCTTTATTTCATCTTCGGTTACAGGGGCTACTAAGTGAGAAAGGTTGGGGTTTGATGGATATAGGACCTGCGGGTTAAAGGGTCTAACCGGGAGTGATTGCCCCAAAGTTTGGTGCATATGTTGGAAGAATAGGTTTCGGATATGCTGCTGGTCAGTTACTTGGTGCTCTTCATGTGTGATGGTGATAACCGCATTTCTTCTAAGTCGTGTTGACGCGAAGGCATGAAAGTACCTAGTGTTTCGATCTCCTAAACTGAGCCATCTACATCTTGCCCGTTGTCACCACCGCTCTTCTAAATTGTTTGCCAACTCGAATGCCCTCTCCTTTATTTTACATCTGAGTTTGAACTCGTGTTGTTGCAACATTCGTTTTTCCTCAATCCTGTCAAAAAAAAGAGTTGCTTTTTTACAAGCGGTTAGTTGTGATTCCATGAGAGAGAAATCTTTGCGGTGCCAAAGAGAGAGGGACTTGTGAAGTTGAGTTGTATTCCGGATAAAGTTTTGTAAACTGCTTTGTGGAGGTCCCCCCCCTTCGGACCAAAGCTGCTGTACCATGGCCCTTGGGGCCGCATATTTGAGCCAAAAAATTTCTATCCTCGGGCTCTGAGGTCTGGTGGCCGGCTGTTTACATACAAGTAGCATCGGTGAATGGTCGGACACAACCATTCCTAATGCTTCAAGTTGCACCAGTGGGTAGTGCACCTGCCATTGAAACGACATAAAAATCCGATCTATTTTGGAGAAACTCGGTTGGGGTCTTTTGTTGGACCAAGTGTAATTCCGGTTTTGCAATTGAATATCTACCAAGCCCGCATCCCTTACAAAATTGATACCTCGCATATTTAGTCTATTTTAGGCCTGTTTTAGTACCAGATTCGTGCCATAATTTACCAGAATCATGTGCATCTCATTGTTATATCTTTAGAATTTGGTACTGCTGAGTGTTTGTTTGTTTTCTGCAGGTTTGGAGCAAAACACACGAAGAAATGGCGATTCACATGATGAGGTACGGCCCTTACCAGGCTTGGTACGGGTCGGACCTTACTTAGCCATTTTCAGCTCTTCACGCCTGGTACGGCCAGGCCGTACCAAATTGGTACGGGCCGTACATGAAGGCGTCCTGACAGATTCAAATTTGGGCAGAGGCTATTTAAGGCGGGGAACTCTCCAGATTTGGTATCCAATTCATTCCAGATAGATCTGAGAGCTCAGTAGGAGAGAGAAAGAAGGCTAAGGAGCTGAAAGCAAGAAGGAAAGAAGAGGAAGAGGCGAAACTCGACGGATCTAGCTTCCTCCTCCATCTCCCTTCAATCCATGGCTATCTCTCTTCCTCTTATTGTATTTTTAGACATTGCTATGTGCTGTGAGTAGATCATTTTAGTTTCTAGGGTTAGAGATCGAATCTTGATTTGTTTTGACTTTCTTTGACTTTTACTTTGTATGAACTCTTTAGTTTGATTGATTGTGATTTTCATTGCTATATCTTGCTTTGCTTGCTGTGATTGTTGTATGATGTCCCTTTAGGTTTAGATCGAACCTATCAAGGTCATGTGATCATCTCAATCTCTCATCCAATTCAAGTACATAGGGTAGAATAGTTCGAATTGAAGCCGAAAGGTTGAATTCTCCTCTAATCGACAGATTAGAGGGTGCCTTAGACATCTAATCAATCAGCTAGGGTAGATCTGTACCAACATACGATGGTTGAGGTGTAGAAACCCTAAAAGGCTCTCAATCGCATTCCAACCTAGATCTTGATCCAACAAACGACGGTTGAGGGTTAGGAACCTTAGGTATGGTCAATTGAACCTTTCTAAAGAGTTTAGCACAAGGTACCAGCAAGGAAATGCATTTACTCGAACTGGTAGGTTCTGTTCTGGGAAGCCGGTACGGGTCTTACCAGGGTGGTACGGCCTAGCCTTACCAAGTGAGGTACGGCCTAGCCGTACCTACTTAGTACGGGCCGTACCACTAGAGGCAGATCAGAGATGAAGTCTTAAACCCTGGAAACACCTTTTATCCATAATCAAAACACAATTTACATTTGTTCTAAACATTTTGTTACATCTTCTTCAATTGTCTGAACAGTTTGATTTGATACCTTAGGAAATTAAATACCAAACAAAACCTTTTCAACTTCTAGTTTTCAATCAAGTTTAGATAGAACTTAACCGAGTGATTAGCCGTCTCTGAGGATCGATACCCGATTATACTACACGGCAGAGGTTGTGCACTTGCATCCTTTACTCGTGGAGTGTTAACGAGGTTTAAAAGGTACGCTTTCAAGCGTGCCGAAACTTGCGTTGCGCTTTGCTGCGAACAAGTTTTTGGCGCCGTTGCCGGGGACGGTAACCAATTGCTTAGTTAGGTTTTATCTTACTTAGTTGATCTAGATTTTATCTTGTATCTTTATTGCTTTTCTTATTCAAAAAAAAAAAATACTAAAAACTGGCTTTTGAACCCCCCCTGCAGGCAAATACAGGCTGACATACAATCTGAGAAGCAAGGGGCCCCTGTTCGACCAAACTCCTCCAGACTCAGCTGACACTGCTCAGCCACTCTCTGGTACGGCCCGCACAGACTCAGGTACGACCAGGCCGCACCAACCAGGTCCGACCCGTACCAAGACTGGTCCGACCCGTACCAACACACCAGAACCCGAAAAGATGGCTGAGGCAGACAACGAAGCCCGATTGAGAATGGAGGCAGAGGCCAGGGAAAGAGAAAGACAGAGGCGAGAAGAAGAAGAAGGCCGCATGACTGATGACGAAGCTGATGGTTTCATGCCTCGGACGCTGCGAGAGTACAACGTGCCGAGAGCTGGAGATGCAAGAGGTGCGATCCGGCTGCCACACATTCCAGGACAGCAACCAAACTTCAACCCGGGTGTTGTCAATATGGTGCAGCAGAACAGCTTTCACGGACTCGACCACGAGGACCCGCACGCTCATCTCCAGACATTCCTCGAGTGCATCACTACGATCAAGACCAACGGTGAGAATGCTGATTACACAAAGCTTGCTTTATTTCCTTTCACGCTTAAGGATAAGGCCAAAAAGTGGTTAGGATCTTTGCCTAGGGACTCTGTTAGGACTTGGAAGGATTTGTCCAAATTGTTTTTGACCAGATTTTTCCCTCACAAGAGGACAGCCAAGGTGAGACAAGACCTGACCAGCTTTAGGCAGATTTTTGATGAACCCCTGAATGAAGCGTGGGAGAGATTTAGAGAGTTGCAGTACTCTTGTCCCCACCACGGTTTACCCGATTGGCTTTTAATTCAAACGTTTTACGACGGCCTGAATGAGAGCACTCGTGCTTACGTGGACGCTGTTGCGGGAGGCGCGTTGATGTCAAGGGAGCCTTTAGAGGCTATGAGCTTGATAGATGAAATGGCGCAGAACCAGCAGTGGTCCGGCCGCGACACGTCACGCCCACGAGGAGGCCAAGGAGGTAGCCAAGGAGGAGGCAAGTACGAGCTAGACCACATCACAGCTCTCACCGCCAAGATGGACGCCATGCAGAGGGCAATGGACAAGCTTAGTGTCAAGGCTGTCGAACAGCAACCTCAAGTCTGCGTCATGTGCGGAGACGAGAGGCACGCATACGAGCAATGCCCGCTGGTGCAGCAAGACGAGGAGAACGAGCAAGTCCACTCTCTCAACAACGAACCTTCTTTCTTCCCACGACCTCCCTTCAGTCGATCCTATTCCAAGGACCATGTTGAGCAGCAACACTGGAGGTCGAACCAAAACAACCCTGCGCCTTTCAACAACTCTTCGTTTAGACCCCCCTTCCAAAACAACAGCTTCCAAAGGCCGCAGTACAACAACAACAACAACTGGAACAATCGGACGAACAACAATGGAAACTACCCTCCTCAAAGCAACAACGATTGGAGACCCCAAGCTTCGAGCAGCAACAGCAACAATGACAACAGGAGCTTCTACCAGAACGCTTCCTTTCCCAACCAAGGCAACCGAGCAGCCCCATCTGGCCCCTCAAAGTCAATTGCGCCTACCGGAGTGGACGACTTCACTCACGAGCAGGGCAAGATGAATCAGATGATGTGGGAACATATGCAGAGCATGTCCACTCAGATGGCTGCTCAACAAAATCAAATGGCTGCTCAAAACAAGTTGCTGGAGCAGCTGAGCCAGATAGTCACCTCGAGCCACTCTCGACCCGGGAAGCTTCCAGCTCAACCCGAACCAAATCCAAGAGAAGAGGCTAAGGCGATCACTCTGAGAAGCGGGACCCAATACGACGAGCCACCAATGCCAAGTGAGGGCACAGTTGATCCGATTCTCGACGCGACACCTGACGCGACTCCGACCCCTGAGTCAATTCCACTGAAGGAGGTTAATCCAGAACGAGCTGAGGTCATCCGACCTCAAGCGAGTGCAGACTGCACCAGCTCGGCAAGACCTGCACAACCTCCATCCGAAGCGTCAGGAAGTCAGAAGAAGAAAGGTGCCGAGAAACCACCTCCATACCGGCCACCTGTTCCATTCCCCCAGAGATTAGCTGAGACGAGACTGAACGAGCAATTTGCCAACTTCGCAAACGTCATCAAGCAGCTGCAGATCACCATTCCTTTCACTGACGCTCTGACTCAAATGCCCACCTATGCCAAGTTTCTGAAGGACATTCTTTCTAACAAGAGAAGCTTAGAGGGGCACGCGACAGTCAAGCTGACGGAGCAGTGCAGCGCAATCCTGAAGAGTGAGCTACCTCCCAAACTGGACGACCCTGGAAAGTTTTCCATCCCGTGCACCATTGGGAAGGCGACGATCAAGAAGGCCCTGTGTGATCTAGGAGCGAGCGTGAGTCTCATGCCACGCACCATCTATGATCGCATAGGAGTGGGGGAGCTCAAGCCCACGAGGATGACATTGCAGTTGGCGGATTCTTCAGTCCGACTTCCACTTGGTGTGGTGGAGGATCTGCCAGTTCAAGTCGGGAAGTTCTTCGTGCCCGTCGATTTCGTCGTCATGGAGATGGAAGAAGACAAGGAAGTCCCAATCATCTTGGGACGACCTTTTCTAAGTACAGCCGGCGCGATTATTGACGTGAAGCAGGGCATCCTGACTCTGAATTTCGGGGGAGAGAAGGTGAAGTTCCAGATCGACCGTGCCATGAGATATCCGTCGCGATCTGAGACATGTTTCCGGGTTGACAGGACCGAGGAGTACCTGGCTGATCTAGTCAAGGACTACTTTCTCGACCAAGTCAACAACTCGCTGTGCCAAGACGCTGAATTCCTCTCAAAGTTGCCAAGCGAGGCGAGCGAGTCGATTTGTGCAGCAGATGCGATTCCTGAGGATCTGGAGGATCGTACATCACACTCTGAGACGATGAGTGAAGCGGAGACTGCCAAGGCCGACACCTCGACAGCACACGAGTCTGATCACCCAGATGCGACTCGTGTCAATGATCAGCCTGAGCGTCCGACTCCCGAACTCAAGCCTCTCCCAACCAATCTCCGATACGAGTTCCTCGATCCAGAAAAGTCTTGTCCCGTGATCGTCAATGCGAGTCTGAACCCCGATCAAACCGCCAAACTGCTTGAGAAGCTGCGATTTCACAAGGGCGCGATTGGGTACTCGATCAAGGACTTGAAAGGGATCAACCCAGCCATCTGCTCACACCGGATTCTTCTCGAGGATGATCACAAGCCGTCTGTGGAGCACCAGCGGCGACTCAACCCCAACCTGAAAGAGGTGGTGAAAAAGGAGATTCTCAAACTCCTGGACGCAGGCATCATCTATCCCATCTCTGACAGCAAGTGGGTGAGTCCCGTTCACGTGGTGCCGAAGAAGGGAGGCACGACAGTGGTGCGCAATGAAAAGGATGAGCTAGTCCCTACTCGTGTGGTGTCTGGGTACCGCATGTGTATCGACTACAGGAAGCTCAACAATGCCACGCGCAAGGATCACTTCCCACTGCCGTTTGTCGACCAACTCCTTGAAAGGCTGGCGACTCATTCTCATTTTTGCTACCTTGACGGGTACTCAGGATTCTTTCAGATCCCCATTCACCCGAACGACCAAGACAAGACCACCTTCACATGTCCCTACGGTACATTCGCATACCGTAGGATGCCATTCGGTCTCTGCAATGCACCTGCCACCTTCCAAAGAGCCATGATGGCTATCTTCTCAGATTTCATTGAGAAAGAGGTTGAGGTCTTCATGGACGACTTCTCTGTCTATGGGACCAGCTTTGACTCATGTCTAGCCAACCTCTGCAAAATTCTGGAGAAGTGCGAAGAAGTCAACCTAATCCTCAACTGGGAGAAGTGTCACTTCATGGTCCAAGAGGGAGTCGTCCTTGGACATGTGGTGACCTCAAAAGGGATTGAGGTTGACAAAGCAAAGGTGGAGGTGATCGAGAAGCTGGAGATCCCAACGAACGTCAAAGCTGTGCGAAGCTTTCTGGGACACGCTGGCTTCTACCGCTGTTTCATCAAGGACTTCTCGAAAATCGCAAAACCATTGACCAACCTGCTCATCAAGGATTCTGATTTCATCTTCACGCAGGAGTGTGTCGATTCGTTTTGCCGATTGAAGGAAGCCCTTGTCTCAGCACCCATCCTGCAGCCTCCAGACTGGACCTTGCCATTTGAGCTGATGTGCGATGCGAGTGATTACGCTGTGGGAGCCGTTCTTGGGCAGCGGAAGGAGAACAAGCCATGTGCTATCTACTACGCTAGCAAGGTGCTAGACCCTGCCCAGATGAACTACACGACAACCGAAAAGGAGCTTTTGGCTGTCGTGTTCGCTCTCGACAAGTTTAGATCCTATCTGGTTGGCTCCAAGATAGTGATCTACACTGACCACGCCGCACTCAAGTATCTGTTGAGCAAGCAGGATGCCAAACCTCGCCTGATTAGGTGGATTCTCCTCATGCAGGAGTTCGATATCGAAATCAGGGACAAGAAAGGAGTCGAAAACACTGTGGCTGACCATCTGTCCCGGCTTCGCTGGGAAGATGAGGGCTCTTGTAGCCTGCCAATTGATGACTCGTTCCCTGATGACCAATTCCATTCGATTTCTGCCATGGAGGAGATCCACTCGGTCGATGCACCGATGCACGCGACTCATGCGTTGCAAGATCGGACGTTCCATGCCACTGACCGAATGAACACCAAGTCGGCGCCCTGGTATGCAGACATTGCGAACTTTCTCGCCTCAGGAGTACTTCCTCCTGACATGTCATACCAGCAGAAGAAGAAGTTGCGATCGGATTCCAAGTTCTACTTCTGGGACGACCCCTACCTCTTCAAGATTGGCGTTGATGGCGTCTACCGTCGATGTGTGCCATACGACGAGACGCGCTCCATTCTTGAGCACTGCCACTCCTCGGCCTACGGAGGACACGCTTCATTCTCCAAGACTGCTTCAAAGGTCCTGCAATCCGGCTTCTTCTGGCCTTCACTCTTCAGAGATGCTAGGACCTTCGTCGCAGCTTGTGACAAGTGTCAGCGCACCGGGAACATCTCCAAGAGGAATGAAATGCCTCTCACCTCTATTCTAGAGGTAGACATCTTTGATGTCTGGGGCATTGATTTCATGGGACCGTTTCCACCCTCGTGTGGGAACGAGTACATCCTGGTGGCAGTTGACTACGTCTCCAAGTGGGTGGAGGCAGTGGCGTGCAAGAATGCGGACTCCAAGGCAGTGAAACGACTGTTCACTGACACCATCTTCCCTCGCTTTGGAGTCCCGAGAGCCGTCATCAGTGACGGTGGCAAGCACTTCATCAATCGCCAATTTGACAATCTCCTCAGTCGCCATGGAGTCACTCACAAGGTGACCACATCCTACCATCCACAAGCCAACGGTCAAGCCGAGATTTCCAACAGAGAGATCAAGTCTATCCTGGAGAAGACCGTGGCTCGCACGAGGAAGGATTGGTCACTCAAGCTGAGTGACGCACTTTGGGCCTACCGTACAGCCTTCAAAACTCCGATTGGGATGAGCCCTTTCAAATTGGTGTACGGAAAGTCCTGCCACTTGCCCGTGGAAATTGAGCACAAGGCATACTGGGCCACACGGGCCATCAACATGGACTTGCTCTCAGCTGGAGAGAAACGCATCCTTGACTTGCATGAGCTAGAGGAGATGCGTCTCAATGCCTACGAGAACGCGAGAATGTACAAGGAAAGGACCAAACAAGTTCACGACAAGCGCATCATGCCTCGTGAGTTCCATGAGGGAGACTTGGTCCTCCTGTTCAATTCTCGACTTAGGCTCTTTCCAGGGAAGCTGAGGTCCAGATGGTCCGGTCCATTCCGGGTGAGGGCAGTGTTCCCGTTTGGCACTGTGGAATTGGATAACAAGGAGGGGCAGACTTTCAAAGTCAATGGTCAGCGTCTCAAGCACTACATTGCTGACCATCCCCAAGAATTGCGAGAGAGCTTGGATCTCTCCGATCCATCTCAAAACAGAACCTGAAGAGAGAAGGTCGAGCTCGAGACCTAAAACGAGCGCTCCTTGGGAGGCAGCCCAAGCAATTTTTACCCATTTTGCATTTTAGGAACAGATAGACATGCATTCATTCTTCTGCATTGTATCACGAGCGGCTTGAGAAGTCACGGGATGAGGAACAAAATTTTCAAGGTTGGTACGGCCCGTACCACTTTGGTACGGCCAGGCCGTACCTAGGTCAGATTTCGCGAACCGACGCCTTCCCCTTCCGCCTTTTTCCCATTTAAACCCCCCGTACCCCTTCCCCTTCCCAGCCGCACCTCTTCCTCTCTACTCTCTCCTCTCTCCATCTCCACCCTCTCCACTCTTTCTCTCCTAAACCGAGCACAAGGCTGGCGCACCAACGCACCACCGACATTCCCCTCTTCCGTCCGATCCTCTTCACACGGCCACGCCGCACCGCTCCACTTGGTCCGACCCGCACCCCCTCACTGGTACGACTCGCACCTTCTTCTCTCGGGTGTTGCACTCTATGAGCAGGGTGCTGCCATTCGTCAGCAGGGCGCCGCACTCCATGATCTCACGCAGCGGGTGACTGGGATAGAGCAGCAGTTGAGCGACTGGCTCTGGTACGACCGTTCACACGACTGATCAGGTTCGCTCTCTTTTCCCCGAGCTTCTTTTATCTCTTTTATCTCATAGTCTTGAAGCATTGAGGACAATGCTCAGGCTAAGCTTGGGGGGATGACATTTGCATTTAGGTCATATTTACTTTACCGTTATTTTTCTTGCATTTTTTCGTATTTTCGTGCATTGTTAGGTGAAGATTTGCGTGAATTGCTAGAATTGAGAATAACTTTGAAACAATTTGGTTGTGATTAGGATAGACCTGAGTGAATTGGAACTAACCCATGATTGGTTATTGAACTACTTAGGTTGAGATGTTTTTAATAATGGAAAAGATGAAACAAACTTAGAATTGAATCGAACGAGATTATTCGAAAAAACTGAATTGTGCCTTTAGGAATTGAGATTTTCAAATTAAGAAAGTTTGGAATATCCATTGGTATGAATGAATACCAATGGATGTGTGTATTCATGGTGTGAGCAAACCAAAAAAATAAAAAAAATAAAAAAAGAAAAATGAGAAAAAGAAAAAGAGAAAACAAAAGAGAAAAGATGGAGAAAATAAGAGTACTGGCAATAAGCCTCGAATGGGCGCCTTTGAGCTCGTCTCCCAATTAGAAATAAAGAAAGAAAATTTTGCTCATACCAACACACTTCGTTCGCAACTTTCTTACCCTTAAGCTTGATTCAAGCTTGGGGGAGGGCAAATGCAAAGAAAAATCACTTTGAATAAAAGCAATAATTCGGAAAAAGAATGAAATTGATTCGATCAAACCTAGGTAATTAGTCTTTCCATTGTTAGAAGCATCTCAAAATAAGAAGTTCAATTGACTAATTGTTGGAGTGAATCAAGGTTTACAAAGGAATGTTTGAATTACAACCGAATCGATTCTAGAAATTCTTGACTATAGCACACTCACGTAGGTTTTCACATTTAGACTTGTATCTGCATTTAGATTTAGTTTTCCAGCACTTTCACCCGAGTTTGAAACTTTTGCTTGAGGACAAGCAAAGGTTCAGCTTGGGGGAATTTGATACCTCGCATATTTAGTCTATTTTAGGCCTGTTTTAGTACCAGATTCGTGCCATAATTTACCAGAATCATGTGCATCTCATTGTTATATCTTTAGAATTTGGTACTGCTGAGTGTTTGTTTGTTTTCTGCAGGTTTGGAGCAAAACACACGAAGAAATGGCGATTCACATGATGAGGTACGGCCCTTACCAGGCTTGGTACGGGTCGGACCTTACTTAGCCATTTTCAGCTCTTCACGCCTGGTACGGCCAGGCCGTACCAAATTGGTACGGGCCGTACATGAAGGCGTCCTGACAGATTCAAATTTGGGCAGAGGCTATTTAAGGCGGGGAACTCTCCAGATTTGGTATCCAATTCATTCCAGATAGATCTGAGAGCTCAGTAGGAGAGAGAAAGAAGGCTAAGGAGCTGAAAGCAAGAAGGAAAGAAGAGGAAGAGGCGAAACTCGACGGATCTAGCTTCCTCCTCCATCTCCCTTCAATCCATGGCTATCTCTCTTCCTCTTATTGTATTTTTAGACATTGCTATGTGCTGTGAGTAGATCATTTTAGTTTCTAGGGTTAGAGATCGAATCTTGATTTGTTTTGACTTTCTTTGACTTTTACTTTGTATGAACTCTTTAGTTTGATTGATTGTGATTTTCATTGCTATATCTTGCTTTGCTTGCTGTGATTGTTGTATGATGTCCCTTTAGGTTTAGATCGAACCTATCAAGGTCATGTGATCATCTCAATCTCTCATCCAATTCAAGTACATAGGGTAGAATAGTTCGAATTGAAGCCGAAAGGTTGAATTCTCCTCTAATCGACAGATTAGAGGGTGCCTTAGACATCTAATCAATCAGCTAGGGTAGATCTGTACCAACATACGATGGTTGAGGTGTAGAAACCCTAAAAGGCTCTCAATCGCATTCCAACCTAGATCTTGATCCAACAAACGACGGTTGAGGGTTAGGAACCTTAGGTATGGTCAATTGAACCTTTCTAAAGAGTTTAGCACAAGGTACCAGCAAGGAAATGCATTTACTCGAACTGGTAGGTTCTGTTCTGGGAAGCCGGTACGGGTCTTACCAGGGTGGTACGGCCTAGCCTTACCAAGTGAGGTACGGCCTAGCCGTACCTACTTAGTACGGGCCGTACCACTAGAGGCAGATCAGAGATGAAGTCTTAAACCCTGGAAACACCTTTTATCCATAATCAAAACACAATTTACATTTGTTCTAAACATTTTGTTACATCTTCTTCAATTGTCTGAACAGTTTGATTTGATACCTTAGGAAATTAAATACCAAACAAAACCTTTTCAACTTCTAGTTTTCAATCAAGTTTAGATAGAACTTAACCGAGTGATTAGCCGTCTCTGAGGATCGATACCCGATTATACTACACGGCAGAGGTTGTGCACTTGCATCCTTTACTCGTGGAGTGTTAACGAGGTTTAAAAGGTACGCTTTCAAGCGTGCCGAAACTTGCGTTGCGCTTTGCTGCGAACAAAAATCATTGAACAGATCCATGAGCGGGGTTCCCCGTATGTCCCCCGATCGATCTACCATCCATCGCACTAAATTAAAGTCCCCCGCTAAGATCCAAGGGTCTTTCACTAACCCGGCCGCCATCACTAGCTCTTCAATGAACATTGGTTTCTCACTATCCACACTCGGCCCATAAACATTAGTGAGAAGGAACTTCGCATTTGTGTTTGTATGAGTAAGTAAAGCCGAAACCGTATGTAGTGACGACCAGCTTGCTTCCAGGTTAAAGGATTTCTTCCAAGCAATGATAATGCCTCCCTTTGTATTGAGTGCTTGGTTATATACGACATGCATGTCAAAATATGAAGGTAGAAACCTTGAAACATAGTGAAAGGCTACTTCATTTAGTTTAGTTTCTTGTAAAAAGCATACATCACACCTCGATGTTCTTATCACATTCCGAACCACATTACATTTGTCCAAACTCCCTAACCCCCGACAGTTCCACGATAAAACCCTAAGTTGTTTGTATTTCATTTGTAACTAATCAGCAATCACATCTATCGAGCAACTTAGACTATCAGCTAACACTCGGCTCCCTCCATTTCTGTTTCCTCATCCGAGCCAAGCTGGACCCTGTCTGCATTTTGTAAGAGTTCGTCTGCAGTCGGCATAGTATTCGACTGGGGATCACTCGCATCAGGATGTGGTGGTGGTACACTTGCAGCTTGCAACTCTCTTTCCTTGTTATCTTCATCCAGTGTCTGGTGGACCTCTTCAGGTGTAACTCCACATGCTTCTGCGATCTGTGCTGCATGGCACTGTTGAACCGCCACATGAAAAAATCCAGCCGGGTTGAGCTGAAGCTGGGCTTGTAGAGGATCAGGCTTCCCCTTTGGTTGCCTTTTAGCCCTAGCTGCGGGCCGTGGAGCTGAGACGAAATTGGGCTTGCGCTTATTTGGCTGTTGGGCTTCTTGGTGAGGACCCAACAACAAATTATGTGCAGTTGGAGCTGGGTCCGTTGGCACCGTGGAGGGACCCGCCTGCTGCAGGTATGTTGTCAAAACAGTGGCCTGGTTCTGCTGTGGCGCTTTCTGTGGCCTATGCCATTGGTTGACCCGTATGTTTCTCCCCGAGCGACTCGTTCCAGCAGTGTCCGTACCTTGGTTTCCTCTGCCGCGCCCTATCATGCCTCGAACCCTGAAGTGTCTTGAGGTGGCGTGGGGCTGCACGGAAACCGATCGGTTCACAGGTTTGGTGACCGATTGAGCCGGTTTTCTTTTAGTTGGGATGGGCTGTGGCATGCCCAAGCTTGTCTCCTGTGACATCTGGTTGGAGCTTTGCTCAATACTCATCGGTTCGGTATTAAACCTGTCACAGTCAATCCCTAGCTTCGGGTGGAGTGTAGCACTTGCCTCAATTGGTGACTGCTGAACAGTACATGGGACTGACATCATTCCTGGATCCCCAGAAACATCTATTCCTGTGTTTTGCTTTTCCTGAGGCGTGATATGGTACTCTGATATGGTCGTTACCTCTGGCAGTTCGGTTTCCATACTCCTATCTTGTGTGGCCTCCTGTGTGGCGACTTGTTCAACGGTCATGATATGATCCGATAGAGATGTTGGCGCTGCAGGCATAGTGTTGGGGTCCTGACGCTGATCCTCTGTGGCAGTCATCAGCTCCCGGAGTGTGTCCAGAGACAGTTCCGCCATTACCTTGTCGCCGGTCAACACAGAATTTCTATGATTATCATATTATATAATATACCACTGTAGCTACGTACCATATTACGCAACCAACGGTTGTCTTATTATTCTAATTTTATTTGAAATCGCCGCTCATATTTTATCCATCACTCATTTTCTTTCAGAGCTCATTACATCAAATCTCTATTGGACTGTGTTTTGAAAAATTGATGTATTTTCTCTCTATTTTTTTTTAACATGATACTTAATATTTTCCATTTTTCTATGTACTTTGGATGCAATTATCAATTATGGAGGATAAGTGAAGAAGTAGGGATATTTATAGGGTGAAGTTGAAAAACAAAAGACAAATTATGTCTACAGGTACTTTTAAGGATTTCACTTAAATGATTTGTCCATTTCAAGACATTATGGCTATGTTTATCTCCAAAAATAAGTGGTAACCCATTAACAAGAATCTCGTTACATATTTTGCTTCAATTCATATTTTCTTTTGGAGCAACATTTTAATCAATTACATGATGATAAATGCTGAAAAGTTGTAACCAGGGGTGGAGTGCTCCCCTGGATTTTGAGTTATAGTGGAGATCTATTGGTTCCGACCAATTTTGTTTTTCCTGAAAATTCTTTTGTCCTGCACTAGATGTTTGATTTGTAATTCAAGTTAAATTTAGGATTAAAATTAAAATAAATTTCTTAAATTATGATTGGTAATTATAATTATAAGCTAGAGCATAAGAAATTGCGTCAGAGCATTGGAAAATATAAGTTAAAGCATTGTCTTTTTATCGGGTACTCAATTAATTAATGAATTTAAATCCGATTAACTATTTAAATCTGATTCGATATTTTTTTGTCCCCCTTACGAAAATCTTGAATCCGCCTCATTGTAGCACACATAATAGTAGACTAAATATTTTGACTATGCATAAATGTGCTAGATAGGTTACTTTAATCTATATTTTTTTTTCATTGACGTGCTTCAGATGATGAATGTCCAAATTAATAATAATAGAAATTAGATTAAATACTTTCATTATATAAAGATAGACAGATCAAAGTTTTAAATTCGAGGTTCCTAATAAATATTTTTATGGTAATATCATATATTTTATATATTTTAGGTGTTTTGATTTGTAATAGGAAGTTTGTTTCAACTTTATTATTGTAATTTGTTGAGAATAATTGATTAGAAGTTTATCACTCATGAAACCATTTTATATTAACAAGAGTTAATAAATATGTTCATTTTAGAGGAAGAAACACTTGAAAATACAAGAATTGTAAAGAAAATGCAGATGCAATTTTTTTGTTAGGTGAAATGAAATGTTAAATGCAAATATCCATCTGAAAAATTATAAATTGTGTTTTATCGGTCTCATGACATGTCAAATGTACTTTACTGATATGTTCGGTTGTCACAGAATTGTGCGAAATGGAATTTTTCGGGTGCGAGAACCCTCAGATTAATATATGGTAACACATGCATATTTTATTTTTAAAAGACTTATTAATTATTATCAATACTAATTTTGTGATTAATAGTTATTAATAGTTTTGTGATTAATTCTAATAATTTAAAGTCTAGTGATTAACATATAATAAAATTTAGAAAAAAAATTTGTATAAGTATAATAAATTATAAAATTTCCTTGATTAATCAAGCAAATTATATGGACAGATCAAATGTACTTTACTTGATTAATCAAGCAATTTTCACCTAATTATTTTTTTATATACATAATTATTTTCATAATATATAATAAACTATATGGTATTTATGTACTATTTGAATACGGATAATTAAAATTCAAAATCATATCCGTATCCGTATCCGAACAGATATTCGAATATCAGATATCTTTATCTAATTTTTGAATACAGATGCGGATACGGTCGGATAATATCCGACCCGTTTGTACCCCTAGATCGCTGGGCTTGTCCAACTTTTGTAAGTTGTACTTGTGATGCACATATGTTTCTAGTTGCAAAATATGTTTCTAGTTGTGCAAATCACGAGAATTATTATACCATTTTCACTTACATGCACATAAAAAACAAAGTTTATTTTGGGTAAAGATATTAGCAAAGAAGATTTGGCTTTATGCAGCACACGAATCATATACACTGTTTTTTATTATATGAAGTCAAAACTGTTCTGTTAAAATCTTTTCTATTGATTTTTTACTAATGCATTCTCTTTAATTGGTCCAGTGCATTGCTTAAATCCAGTCGAGACATATCTTCATGAGTATCCAATTTGATTCGAATCAATGTTTAAAGCATGAAGCGTTATTATTCAACGCGCGGCTACATGCTTTAATTAAGCAACAATTAATTTATTAGCCTCTTTATTATTACATTATCTCTTTATAAATAGAGATATCGAATCATGTTGCTTTAATTAAGCAACATGCATTGCTTTAATTTTGAGTATTTTGATTTGAGTAGAACTAGGGTGCTCCTAAGCTCACCAAGCCCTTCGTGAGCGCGACTCTAAAACCTATCAAATTGACTTCAAACGACATTTTCAAACCGTTAGATGTTCAATCTATATTAAAATGTGCTTGGAGACCAAATTTTACATTTTTTGGAATTTTTTTACTATTTATTAAGATGGTTTGAAAATCGCTGTTTTTATTAAAATTCTGCACCATTGGAAAATGACGGACATACTCTAAAACCTATCTACTCTTTTGATTTGATCTGAACGATCCAACGTGTTATGATAAGTTGCTCTAATTCCTTCCTTTAAATGACGGACATCACTTCAGTATTATATGATGTGTTGTATATATATATATATATATATATATATATACGAGTGATGCTACGATGCTTTGAAAAGTAAATAGGGTGTTTTACTTTCCGCTCATATCTCTATTTTTAAAGTTCAAACAGTCGATCCGAATTTCTCAACATAATCTTTTTATTGATATGTGCTTGGAGATCAAATTTTACATTTTTTTGAAATTTTTTTACTATTTTTTAAATTTTTTTGAAAATCAGTGTTTTTGTGAATTTTTTATTATTTTTTTATTTAATAAAAAGTTGTGATTTTCAAAAAAAAAAAAGATAGTAAATTTTTTTTAAAAAATGTAAAATTTGGTCTCCAAGCACATATCAATATGAAGATCATGTTGAAAAGTTCAAATTGACTGTTTGAACTTTGAAAATAGAATTATGAACAGAAAGTAAAACACTCTATTTACTTCCTAAAGCATGATAGCATATCTCTCTATATATGCTCTTGTGCCGTTTTCATTCAACTAAAAATCTATATATTCGAACGTTGTATACCATTATGGTTATTATTGAAAAAAAAAATCGGTCAAAAATTCAAACTAATTAATGAAACTTTTTAAGACATTATTGATTTTAAGTTAGGAATTAAAACGGATTGGATACAGAGTGAATAGTGGTAAAACCATATCAGTATACGTTTTTAAATTTTGTATACAGATACGGATCGGATCAAACATTTATTAAGAAAAATATAAAAATTCATAATATTAATCTAATTACAATGGTGAATAACATAAATTTTATATTATATATATTATTGTTCGGATATAGAAAATTAAACTTTAAAATCATACCTGTATCTGTATCCACACGGACATTCAAATATCAGATATCCATGTTTAATTTTTGAATAAGGATCGACTCCGTTTTCACCTCTATTTTATGTTAAAGTTGTTAGCAAATTGGTGGTTGGTTTTGTCCATGTCATGACAAATTTGACTAACATTAATTTTCCCATTGCAAATTAAGAGCTCCTTAATTAAATCGGTGGTTAGGGATGATTGTTCTGAGATCTTTGTCGTTACTAATTGCATAATTTGGTTTGGATAATGCAGCAAATTCAGTTGGCAGAATCAAATATGAAATATCCCCTTGCAATTTTCAAAGCCCCTACAGGCTACAGCCATGTGTTAGTTCTTGACTTCTTGCTAGTGCACAAAAAAATATTAACAATAGACTAGGTTCGGTGGAATTGGATTTTTCCCACGTTACATCCTTAACTGAACTGTGTTACAATTTAGAAACCAAAACATATACCCGTAGGTATCTTAGACGCATGCAATGCGTCATTTAAGCACCTATATTTATAAAATTAGATTGATATTAAAATAGAAATAACTAAACTAATTGTAACAGTACTGCTCTTATGGAAGTAATTTCTAAGATGAATAACAAGCAAATAAAACATTAATATTCTTTTGCCAACATATGACGTTTTGAAAAGCAATTTTATTAAAAGACCTATTTTTATTTATACAATTATTATACATCTATGAAATTGCAAATAAAATTTCCATCTAAGATTTGAAATGAGAATTAAATTACTGATGTAGATGTTTTTTTTTCTAAGTTTTGCAGTAACTGCAAAGTCGTGAGTGGAGTTCGCACTCTCGATCTTTGGGTAACCACCAGTGTTGTAAATAACGGTATGCGATCGTCGGACGGACAAGGTACCACCAAATGATTAATCGAGAATAATCGGAAATAATCGGCCGATTAGTTGGAAAAATTCATGACGGTTTGATCGCCGCTAACGATTAATTGGCCTAAACGGCTGTTTTTTACAACACTGGTAACCACAGTCCTAGAACTTTTTCTCCTAACCAACTGTGCTACCGTTCCATCTCATGTAGATGCTTTATCAATCCGTAAATTGAGAGAATCTTTTGGACTTCTTTACATAATCATTTCCTTTAACCTTCTTAAGTCTCCTTTAACTTCTTTAATCGCTTAATTTTTTCGAACATTGATTCCTTAATTAGAATTAAGATTATCTCATTAGATAAGTCTTCTTTTGTCCGAAATCTTAAGCCCTACACGACTCTTAAGACACTTCTATTCTTGAATTAAACCTTCTTAATCTCTACTTACATATTAAAACAACCGAACATTATCTCCTTAGTGCGGATTAAAATTTAATTTTAGTTTTGTTGTCAAACGGTCCCAGAGAGATGAAGTATTGAGTCAAACAATATCCCCTGGTGCGGTCATGGAACTAGTTGAAAGCTTTTTTTAGATGCGTTTCAGTTTTGCATAGAGTCAGTAAATGCTTTTGTTCCCCTTTTCTATTCTTTGAACTGAGCATATATAATTATTACTGAATGCTTTTGGTTTTTGGAGGGCTAACTAGTAACTGGTAAGGCATGAAGAAGCACAGAAGCACCAATTGGGCCACAAGAGCATGATGGCCTGAGAGGCATGCAGTGGTCTCCCCTTGCACGGGCACAGCCACGTGTGACAGGTATAAGAGGGGCTAATGGAGAAATGCACCAGTGTCAGTGCAACACATTTCGTTTACGTAGGTCCCTACTTATTACATCTGATGAGAGAACTCCGACATTTTTATTAATATCCAAAGTTAAATAGAAATATATAAATATATCCAGATTGTCTGGGAATTTATAGAAATGTCCTGCCGGTCAGAAAATGATCGGTACCCAATTTAATCCATTACCGGCTAGAAAATGGTCGGTACCGTGTTTAATTCATTACCGGTCAGAAAATGGCCGGTACCTTTGCTATATATATGTGTGGAGGGTTGACCAAATTTCTTACAATTAATTCATCAAATTTTACACTATATTTCCTCAGTTGAGCTCTTTCTCCTGGATTTCTCCATCTCTTTTCAGATTTGCAAGTAAGTCCCTCTAATTTTTTAAAAATTCATTTTTAGTGCAAAATGGTTGTAAAATGTTAGAATTTGTTAATAATGTACCAAAATTAGAATAATTTAGTTGTAATTAGTGTTAAATCTTAGTTTTAATTATTAAATTTAGTATAATTTACAGTAATTAGTCAAATTTAGGATTTAGGGTTTAGGGTAATTTATTGTAATTTAGTATAATTAGCATAGTTAACCATATTTTAGCATATTTCAGCGTAATTAAGCCTATTTTAGACTTTTTTTGCATATTTTACCGAAATTAGGTTATTTAATTACCGAAATTAGGGTTTAGGGTTTACTTAGCGTAAGTTAACAGAATTTTATTATCGAAATTAGGATGGCTAGAGGACGGCCTAAGACTCGTCTAGTACCACTTGTAGTTGACGAGCCGATCGAGACTAGCAGCACAGAACATTTCAGTCCTCTTATGTGGATGCCCCACCGTGAGCACCGAGTCTCACTGGCTTCTCGTGAGGTACGTATTTTTTTTAGTCTTTTTTCAAATTTTGTTGAGTTTAAATTTTATTGTGTTAACACCATGTGGATTACTTTTTTCAACGCAGGACACATTTCTGTTAGATGTGAAAATGCGGTGCGTTCACATGCAGTACTACCAGGTGATAGACCAGCACTTCATCAGTCTGGGCCTCTACCAGGTTGTGGACATCTTGCGGACTGGTAGTGGCATCATCAATGCATCTCTCATCGCAGGATTGGTTGAGCGATGGCGTCCCAAGACGCACACGTTCCACATGCCATTCGGAAAGATGACAATGACACTCCAAGATGTGAGTGCCTTTTGGGGTTTGCCTATCAGTGGCACCCCTGTTGGTGGCGTATCTGACAGCGCTGGGTTTGCTGCTCAAATCGAGGAGTTGTTGGGAGCTGATTCTCACTCTCTTATTGAGGATTGTGGGAAGTCCAAATTCCATCTGAGGATGAAGAAATTGCGAGAGCACTTCAGCCCGGGTCTGACAGCATATTTCACCAATGAGCAGATTCAGAGGTAAAAACTATAAATTGTTTCTATTACATTTGTTATTGACTTTATATTATCTGTTTTGTATTGCAGATATACGCGGGGCTTCGTGATGGACCTATTTGGTTCTGTCATGTTTGCTGATTCCAGCGGTGATATGATACTGATGATGTATCTCCCGTTGCTGGCAGACCTTGAGCATGTATCGCCGTACAACTGGGGTGAGGCTATCCTAGCCCATCTGTACTCCCACCTGTGCCGTAGTTGTAAGGTAAGTCTCTAACTCTTTTTTTACTTAATTATTTAATCAACCAATCCAAATACCTTGACTGCTAAAATTCTTGAAAATGCAGAAGGATAAGAAGTAGATGTATGGGCCGGTACTTTTGCTTCAGCACTGGTCGTGGTTACGGCTACCGGTGGACCGGCCTATCCCGAATGAGCCTTCGGTATGGGGAGCGCCCGATAATCTTAGATGCCCGGTATAAGCCAAAAAGTGGCATGGTCCTCACAACTACCTGGATCGGACCCACAGTAGTACCATTGGTATCAGGCCGGCCCATTCAGAGCTGTAGAGTTTGGCTGCAGATCTTGTTCATAGACACCGTACGACCAGTTGTACGAGGATGAGCAGTTGCCGGGAATTTGTCTATAGTAACGGGAGATATGGTACTACAGAGGTCAACTCATACACTTATAGATAGTGGAGCACCACTATCCAGATCGGATACTCCGTCATTTTGGACATGCGCCGTTGATTCCAGTAGAGCCATCTTTGTCGAGGTCCACCATCAAAGACTTGCACAAGTAAGTCGTATCATATTATCTATTATCTCATATTACTTGATAGCTTTGTATTACAACTAAAGTGTTTCTTACAGGACTAGCCACTTATCTAAAGGTGAGCGCAACTAGAGCGACCATTTTTAGGAGTACTACACTATGGCGGAGGCTCCGGGGCACTGCGACTTTTATTAGGTGCCAGATGAGCTCACGCAGACCCCGGGACATCCCCTATTGAGGTATGAGGCTTGGTACTTGCGGGTTTGTATGGCTTCCGTATATCTGCAGGGCGATTATGGTGCCCATTTACGCGACAGGGTCAAAGACGATGATAGTTACACACCCAAAGGTAAAAAATAGGCTCGCCAGGTAATGCACCTAAAACTACATAGTTTTTTCCTAACTAATTAGTTTATCAAGGTTTGATCTAACAAAATAATTTTTTTTTCAGATTTTGGCCTCGCTTAAAGGTGTCGCGCATGAGATCACCATGCTAGAAAAGAAGAACTGGAGACGTCTTGGGTACTACTTCCTCAAGAAAAATACCAATTTTGTTGAGGATGCCGGGCACGGTGGGTAGCTCATCACCATGCTGCGAGACGTCTGAGAAAACATCAACTGGCGTGAGATAGATCCAACCGAGCCCGGTTATGCTAGATGCGATGCCATCTTCCCCCGATGAGTAGCCAGAGTGGGACTACCATCGTTGGGTATTGTCCATGATTGGCTGGCAGGTATTCTACGATGCGCAGGAACGTCTGATTCAGCCTCTGGTATGTCATATTTCATTAGTTGTCAGGTTAGTACAAATTTCTTCATTTAGATCAAATTTACTTAATTATGTGTATGATTGCAGGGTCCGACCGAGATGCCGCCGCCGCCTCCGGAGTCCTTTCCTATGGAGGCTTCAGCTTTCAGTTTCGATGACTTATGTTTTGGCTACGAGGATCCGGCCGACATGCCGCCACCACGATATGAGAATGAGATGCCACATGATAGAGAGGCCAGTGGTAGCGCGTCTCAGACTCAACCAGACTTTGCAATTGAGTTCGCTGCATCTATCTTCTCTACACTCCCGCCACCCTCGCCACCCCCGCCAGTCTCTAGGGGTGATGTTCGCGCGAAAGCGCAACGCAAGTTTCGGTACGCTTGAGGGCGTACCTTTTAAAACCGCGTTTACACTTCACGAGTAAGGGTCGCAAGTGCACAACCCCTATCGAGTAGTATAATCGGGTATCGATCCACAGGGACGGGCAATTACTAGGTTAGAATCTACCAAACTCAATTAAAAACTAGAAGTGAGAAGGTTTTGGTTTGGTATTTAAGTTCCTAAAAAGGTCAATTCAAGCAATTCAAACAATGTAATAAAATGCTAGAAGAAATGTAAATTGTGTTTTGATTATGGATAAAAGGCATTTCCAGGGTTTCAGATTTCATCTGTGATCTGCCTCTAGTGGTACGGCCCGTACCAAGTTGGTACGGCTAGGCCGTACTCCACTTGGTAAGGCAAGGCCGCACCACTCTGGTAAGACCCGTACTGGCTTTCCAGAACAGAGCTTACCAGTTCGAGTTGATGCATTCCTTGCTGGTACCTTGTGCTAAACTCTTTAGAAAGGTTCAATTGACCATACCTAAGATTCCTAAGCCTCAACCGTCGTGTGTTGGATCAAGATTTAGGTTGGAATGCAATTGATTGCCTTTTAGGGATTTCTACACCTCAATTCTCATGTGTTGGTACAGATCTACCCTAGCTGGTTGATTGGAGACCTAAGGCACCCTCTAATCTGTCGATTAGAGGAGAATTCAACCTCTCGGCTTCAATTCGAACAAGTCTACCCTAAACAATTGATTTGGTTGAGAGATTGAGATGATCACATGACCTTGATAGGTTTGATCTAGACCTAGAGGTTCATCATACACAATCACAGCAATCAAAGCAAGAGATGGCAAAGAAAATCACAATCAATCAATCAAAAGAGTTCATACAAGATACAAGTCAAAGAAAGTCAAAGCAAATCAAGAATCCATCTCTAAACCCTAGAAACTGAAATAACTACTCACAGCACATGATCTGATCTAAAAATACAATAAAAGGGATTGAGAGGATCGAGAGGAGGAAGCTTGATCCGTCGAGTTTCGCCTCTTTCCTCTTCCTTCCTTCTTGCTCCTAGCTCCTTAGCTCTCTTTCTCTCTCTTACTGTGCTCTCAATTAGATCTGGAATGGAATGCCCTCCGAAATTGGAGAGTTCCCCGCTTTAAATAGCCTCTGCCAAAATTTGAATCTGTCAGGCCGCCTTTAGGTACGGCCCGTACCAAATTGGTACGGCCAGGCCGTACCATGCGTGATGAGCTGAAAAATGGCAAGTCCGGTAAGACCCGTACCAAACCTGGTAAGGGCCGTACCAGATCATCCCAAATCGTCGTTTCTTCGTGTGTTTTGCTCCAAGCCTGCAGAAAACAAACAAACACTCAGCAGTACCAAATTCTAAAGATATATCGATGAAATGCACATGATTCTGGTGAATTAGGGCACGAATCTGGTACTAAAACAGGCCTAAAATAGACTAAATATGCGAGGTATCAAATTCCCCCAAGCTGAACCTTTGCTTGTCCTCAAGCAAAAAGTTTCAAACTCGGGTAAAAGTGCTGGACAACTAAATCTAAATGCGGATACAAGTCTAAATGTGAAAACTTACATGATTGCTACAATAAAAGAACGCAAGAATCTTTTTGCTATGATTCGGACTTCCCTTGGTCAATTGTGATTCACCTCACAAATTGATTAATAAAACCTCAAACTCTAAATGTTTCAAGTCTTGCAAAGTTGATTACTCGAATTTATCGATTTATCATTCTTTCACTAAACTATGCCTTCGTTTGTAGAGATTTTTCCTTTTTGGCACCCCCAAGCTTGAATCAAGCTTAGGTCAGAAAGTTGCGGACTTTGTGTGTTGATGTGTGCAAAAATTTTATTTTTTTCATTTCTAATTGGGAGACGAGCTCAAAGGCGCCCATTCAAGGCTTATTGCCAGTACTCTTATATTCTCCATCTTTTCATCTTTTTTTTTTCTTTTTTTTTTTTTTTTTTTTTCGCACATACCATGAATACATACATCCACTAGTGTTCATTCACACCAACGGATATCCCAACTTTTCTTTATTTGAAATCCCTATTTCCACATTTGAAAGGCACAATTCGGTTTCTAAATGCTATCTCGACATTCAAGTTTCCAATTTTACAAATCTCAAACCATTTGTTCGTAATCAGTTTTGTTTGGTCAATTATGAGGTTAGTTCTAATTTCCCAAGGTCATCCAACTCACAAACAAAAGTTTTCAAACAAGTCCCTAATCCTAGCAATCACACAAATTTATCACCTAAATGCAAAATTTTTGAAAAAGAAACATGTCTAAATGCAGATACAATTTTCTTCTATTCCACCCCCCCAAGCTTGAATGAAGCATTGTCCTCAATGCTTGAATCTACACAAGGCAAAAGTAAATAGAAGAAAATATGGAAACTTACTAGATGGTGAGCGAGGGATGAAGCGGGGGCGTCTCACTGGTTGGTGGGAGGTGGATCAGATGGCACAGGTGGGAGCACCCACTTCTGAGGTACACGGACCATGCGATCACACTCTTGCATCAGAAGAATCCGCAAGATTCCCATCAAGTTCTTCATCGAGCGCCCGATCGTGCTTTTGTGCGCTTCCAATTTCTCCAAGAGTGTAGCAGTCCGATCGGGTTCAAGATCTGCACTTATGATCACAGGACAACATCTATCTGGGTCTAGAAACTCATACCTGAGGTGAGCTGCTGGAGGCTTGAGCTCAGGAGTCAGCCGCTCTGTCTGGGTCTTGACGCGGGTCGCATCAGGTGTCGTGCGGGTCGTATCAAGTGAAATGGCATCGCGTGCTGACCAATCCGACTCGCGTCCTTCGGTTTCCAGGTCCTCAGACCACGGCATGCGGGTCGCATCAGGTGGCGTGCGGGTCGCATCCACATGCTCTTCAGGTGGAGATGCGGGTCGACTTGGCTCGATGCGCCCTGGGTTCACATGTTCTTCAGCAATGAATGCCGGTCGAGTCAGGACTGCCGGTCGAGTCAGGCTAGGGTTCTCTTCTTCAGGTGGTGAAGCGGGGCGCGAGTCCTTGATGCGGCCCGTGTGCAGTGCGGTCTGGTTTGTTGGCTGGGCTGGTCCTTCGCATTCTGGCTGAGCTGGCAGCTTTCCAAGTTGAGATTGGCGTGAGATGATGATGTGGCTCAATTGCTCCAACAACTTGTTTTGAGCGGCCATTTGTGTGGACATGTTTTGCATCTGTTCCCACATCATCTGGTTTATCTTCCCTTGCTCGTGTATGAATTCGATCTCAGCGGGATCAATGTACGGCTCGGGTGGATCGGGTTGGAATACGCAATTGATCGAGTTATCAAACGGTGCTGTGTCGTAGCAATAGCCATCCTGCTCCGGTTCCTCATCCCAATCAGCCAGTGGGCAATACTCGTAAGATTGTCTCCTGTCCCCACACATGGCACATGGCTGTGGTTGCTGGTTTCTGGCTGCCCTCACGCTCATTTTGATTGAATACCTCTCAATGGCCTCCTCTAGCTTGGCAGCTTCGGCATATAGAGCTGCGATCTGATCAGCTTTGGACCGGCCGCCTGCTCCAGCTTGAAAATTGTCGCGGCCATACCAATGTCGGTCTGTCGCCATGTACATCTTGAGCTCCTCAGATGGTGATCGCTAACCTCAAGCCAGAATGTTCCTGAAAAGGGGAAAAGAAAAAGAAAAGAAAAGAAAAGAAAAGATACAGATTGGTGCGGCCTGGCCGTGCCTGAATTGGTGCGGGTCGGACCAGATTGGTGTGGCCTGGCCGTGCCTGAATCGGTGCGGGTCGGACCAGATTGGTGCGGCCTGGCCGAGCCTGAATTGGTACGGGCTATACCAGAGGGTGGCTGAGCAGTCTCGGCTGAGTCTGGAGGAGTTTGATCGAACAGTGGGCCCTTGCTTCTCAGATGATATTTCAACCTGTATTGGCCTGCAGGGGGGGTTCAAAAGCCAGTTTTTTTTTTTAGTGATTTTGAATAAGAAAAAGCAAGAAAGATACAAGATAAAATCTAGATTAACTAAGTAAGGTAAAATCTAACTAGGCAATTGGTTACCGTCCCCGGCAACGGCACCAAAAACTTGTTCGCGCGAAAGCGCAACGCAAGTTTCGGTACGCTTGAGGGCGTACCTTTTAAAACCGCGTTTACACTTCACGAGTAAGGGTCGCAAGTGCACAACCCCTATCGAGTAGTATAATCGGGTATCGATCCACAGGGACGGGCAATTACTAGGTTAGAATCTACCAAACTCAATTAAAAACTAGAAGTGAGAAGGTTTTGGTTTGGTATTTAAGTTCCTAAAAAGGTCAATTCAAGCAATTCAAACAATGTAATAAAATGCTAGAAGAAATGTAAATTGTGTTTTGATTATGGATAAAAGGCGTTTCCAGGGTTTCAGATTTCATCTGTGATCTGCCTCTAGTGGTACGGCCCGTACCAAGTTGGTACGGCTAGGCCGTACTCCACTTGGTAAGGCAAGGCCGCACCACTCTGGTAAGACCCGTACTGGCTTTCCAGAACAGAGCTTACCAGTTCGAGTTGATGCATTCCTTGCTGGTACCTTGTGCTAAACTCTTTAGAAAGGTTCAATTGACCATACCTAAGGTTCCTAAGCCTCAACCGTCGTGTGTTGGATCAAGATTTAGGTTGGAATGCAATTGATTGCCTTTTAGGGATTTCTATACCTCAATTCTCATGTGTTGGTACAGATCTACCCTAGCTGGTTGATTGGAGACCTAAGGCACCCTCTAATCTGTCGATTAGAGGAGAATTCAACCTCTCGGCTTCAATTCGAACAAGTCTACCCTAAACAATTGATTTGGTTGAGAGATTGAGATGATCACATGACCTTGATAGGTTTGATCTAGACCTAGAGGTTCATCATACACAATCACAGCAATCAAAGCAAGAGATGGCAAAGAAAATCACAATCAATCAATCAAAAGAGTTCATACAAGATACAAGTCAAAGAAAGTCAAAGCAAATCAAGAATCCATCTCTAAACCCTAGAAACTGAAATAACTACTCACAGCACATGATCTGATCTAAAAATACAATAAAAGGGATAGAGAAAGCCATGGATCGAAGGGATCGAGAGGAGGAAGCTTGATCCGTCGAGTTTCGCCTCTTTCCTCTTCCTTCCTTCTTGCTCCTAGCTCCTTAGCTCTCTTTCTCTCTCTTACTGTGCTCTCAATTAGATCTGGAATGGAATGCCCTCCGAAATTGGAGAGTTCCCCGCTTTAAATAGCCTCTGCCAAAATTTGAATCTGTCAGGCCGCCTTTAGGTACGGCCCGTACCAAATTGGTACGGCCAGGCCGTACCAAATTGGTACGGCCAGGCCGTACCAGGCGTGATGAGCTAAAAAATGGCTAAGTCCGGTAAGACCCGTACCAAACCTGGTAAGGGCCGTACCAGATCATCCCAAATCGTCGTTTCTTCGTGTGTTTTGCTCCAAGCCTGCAGAAAACAAACAAACACTCAGCAGTACCAAATTCTAAAGATATATCGATGAAATGCACATGATTCTGGTGAATTAGGGCACGGATCTGGTACTAAAACAGGCCTAAAATAGACTAAATATGCGAGGTATCAGGTGAGTATGAGTCAATCTGGGATACCGCCGAGCGGATACGCAGCGAAGCCGATGTTGATGTCGTTACACCGAGAGAGAGAGTATGACCGGTTCGAGTGAATGCCGGAGTATCACCTGAGCGATGGTGCCCCTCTAGGCCGATGCGGTGATTGTTTTGTATTATTTGTATTTGGTGTTTTATGTTTTGGTTCTTTTTTATGTGTACTTTTATGATACTATTTTTATATTTTTTTAGATCTTTTTTCGTCACTAACTTACGCAAAATTACGCTAAAATAAAATAAATTATCAGGATTATACTAAATTAAACTAATGAGAATTGTACTAAAATAAATAAATTATTAGAAATATGCTAAATTAAACTAAGTACGCTAAATTATACTAAAATAAAATAAATTATCATGATTATGCTAAACTAAAAATATTACAACAATAACAAAAATAGTACAACATAAAATCTAAACAGAAAATACTACAACATAAAATCTAAACGGAAAATACTACAATAAATCCTAAAACCACAAAAAAAAAATAAGGGTACCGGCCATTTAATGGCCGGTAATAGATAAAAGTCGGTACTGGCCATTTAATGACCGATAATTAATTAAATTGGATACCGGCCATTAAATGGCCGGTAGGGATATTTTTATAAATTCTCACAGAACCTGGATATATTTATTAATTTCTAACTTTGGATATTAATAAAAATCCCGGGAGAGAACTCTGTCCCATTAAGCAATTTATTATGTAGGTCATGGAGCTATCAACTATGCATGCTGCATAAATTGTTGCGTGAATCATGTAAGCTAAAACATTATTATTCTTCTGTGTGAAAACTAATAGCGATGACATGAATTATCATGTAAAATAATTAGTTGCTTATTACATGACTCGACAATAAAAAAAATCCAAGACAAGACACTTAATATTATTAAGTGATCTAATTGGAGCAAAAAATAATTTCCGTAATATGTGAGAAATAAATTAATTTACTGAAATTTGAAAGAAGGATCAAAGACCAAACAATTGTCACTGTACAAAGCCCAATGGCCCATATTGGAACGGGTCCGTATCCTCTGCGGAGTTGTATAAAACTCCGCAGCTGCGGAGCAAAACAAACGGACCAGATTAACTTTCAGCCGCTTTGTGATCGGGCTAACGGAGGGGGCAGTATTATTGGACTTTTAGATTCGTGCAACGTCAAAACTAACGGACCACTAACGGACTAAATTAAAAGCACCGTAGGTGCGGAGTTTTTGAGCTCCGCAGAGGATAACATTTCATATTGGAACTGGACTGGATAGTAAAATCCTTCTTAAGTAGGCCATGTTCTTCACTGTACAAGGCCCAATGGCCCATATTGGAACTGGACTGGATACTAAAATCCTTGCAAGTGCCAACAGTCCAACAGTCAGTCAACAAACCCCGAATTCGATCCGATGCTTCGGCCGAGACCGTTCGATTCACGTTGAGATTCGTCCAGATCGAGTTTAGGATTTAGGATTGAGTTTATTGGTTAATGGTTAATCTTTATATATTATCACGTCAATGCGAATTGAACGGCTGAGATCGAGTATCATAACAACTCATGTCTCAATTACTTTCCTACTCTGAAATTGTGAATTCTATGCAAAATAAATATACACAGAGCAATTTTTTTTCGCATAAAATCACTCAAAAGTTCTCTTTCGTCAAATTGCCCGTAGAAATAGTTCAATTGGTACAAATATAACGATTTTCAATACCGCTATGTTGTTTTAGTTTAATTTAAGTGCGTGCATGTCAATTGCAAATGTTAATAAGTTAATAGCACCATCTATTGCAAGGATATGCAATTGTAAATTTAACAAATTTGATTATTGAGTAAATTTACTAAATTATCACGTCAGCGATTTAAAATTTCAAGTCCATTTCAGAGACAGTGTGCGTTAAGCAATTTCAGGTCCATTTCACAGAAAATTCCAGACAGTTTCCATTAAATCTGATCAGAAACAATTTAAAATTCTGAAAAGAAAGTGGATAACAAAAGCAGTAATGCTTAAAGTTTTTTGCTGGAATTTTTTGCGAGAAGATTAATCTCTGATTAAACCTACTGACAAATAATAAATAACCTTAGTTCAGTTCTTGATATACTGTCTTGGAAAAATTCGTGCACTCATGCTTACAAGAAATAGTGCTAAAATTGCTATATACACACTACTAAAGCAACATAACATGCTACTAAACACATTAATCCTTATACAGTTAAAAAACAATTCAAAACAAATGCAATATTCCTAAAACAAAATCTAACTAACATACAATATTCTAACATATTCTAAAACTGGCAACAATTGCAAACTAAACCGCAGGATCTGGACTCTCTCCTTTCAGGCTCATCCGGAGTCAGATTTCTATCCACTCTACCATGTGATATAATGCTCCAATCGTCGCCGGTATTCCTCTGACACCTCCCCTCCAACAGGGGACAACCTCGAATCCATAACCCCTCCAACCCGGTAAGCCCTCTCAGACTGTCTGGTAGGGATGCCACTTCTGCACTATCATAAATTGACAAGTCTTTCAGAGACTGGATTTCTCCTATTGAATCTGGTAAGGCTATACCAGAAATGTGTTCTAATCTCAAATGTTCAAGTGAACTAGCATTTGACAACCCTTGTAGTAATGTACCCAATCCATCACCACAACAACAAATGGTGAAAGAGTTGCCTGTAATCAATTTACCAGGCTGGGGATGTCGATTGTCGTGCGCACCATGAATAGTTAATGTTTGTAGATTGGTTAGATGCCGAAGCCACCCCGATACATTTCTTTTATTATTACAAATTTCTAAACTAAAATCACTTACTGAGCTCAACCCCTCTATGTCCATTTCTGTCCATGAGGTTACATTTCGGCAATCCGCAATGCTTATGGATTGCAAACAGGTGATACCAGTCCAGTTTTGTGGCAGCAATTCTAAACTTCTGCAATTGCGGATGTTTAAATTTCGGAGGCAAGTCAGTTGTACGGCATTGAAAGCTAGAGAATTCAGTTGAGGGCAGTCGGAAATCTCCAACGATTGAAGTGTTACAAGTTGTTGCATATCGATTAATGGCAAGTGCTTCAGTTGCATGCAGGAGCACACAATGAGTTTCCTTAGAGAACTAAAACAAAGTAGAAAGCCATCCGGCAAAAATGTCAACCCTTGTATGTTGTCCATTAGAAGAGATGAGAGTACCGGCAGATTTGAAGTGTTTGGTAATGACGCTAGTAATAATGAGGAACTACAGTGAGAGAGGTCTAATTTTTGTAAGCTTTGAACCCATGGAATGGATCTCAATGCAGGGCACATTCCGATTGTTAGCATGATTAATTGTGAAAACGGCATCACTTCTAAAAAGGACCACTCTTCTAATTTTGGCATGTCAAAGAATGCGAGTTTCTCCAAAGAAGGGAACCCTTTAACAAGTCCAGTGCCGTAAAATTCATCACTGATTTGTCTCACTTCAAGCATGCCAATTATCTGGAGATCTTTAAGAGATGCAATACCTCCGAATGATGGTAGATGCTTGCACTTTGTACAGTAAGTTAGTTTAATTTCAACTAAACTTGTAAGTAAAGAATCGGATAACCAAGGAGGGAATTCGAGCCCAGTATAGCTGTGCAGTTGCAGCCGCTTCAAGTTTTTGTGAGGTCTGAGCAAGTTGAGCGCTCTTTCGCTGTCATTGTTTGAGGTGGAATTACTGCGATGGTACCATTTTAACCGCAATGAAACAAGGTTTTGTTTGTTTGATAAGATTGTATGTTCGATTTCTGTATCTTCGGTTTTGAAATTTTCAAGGTGGAATATGAATAGCTCTCCTGAGAGATTGAGGTCTTTTAACTCTCCCAATGCACAGCTAGTTTTCTTTTCGCCAACTGTGAAATCAGTTAGTGTCTGTAGATGTGTCAATCTTGCCACACCAACAGGCATGTCGGTCAAAAATATACATCCCCTGATATCTAAATGTCTCAAGCTCTGTAACTTTGTAAGACTTTCTGGTAATTTCTTGATTTTGGTTTTTGGGAGCTTTAGTACTTGAAGGTTTAGGAGATACCCAATTGGCTCGGGCAACGATTCAATCGAAGTACATGACAGGTCTAGGTACCTTAAATGAATCAAACAACCAACTGAATCAGGTATAACTTTAATTTGACTGCTACTCAAATCTAACACCCGCAGGCATCTCAGCATAACAAAAATTCTACTGAGAAAACTTTTCTCTATTGGATTACACCTTGATATAAGCAGTGTCCGTAAAGATTTGGCTTTCTTTGTTTCCTCAATCATACCCAAACTGGATGACCATTCATTAATTAACAGATGATAAGTTGTTTTATTAATGGTATTGCCACTGATATCTTTAGTTGCCGTGCAGAAGTGTTTTCCGGCAACCCATCGGGCCAGGTCATGCATTAAATCATGCAACTTGCATTTTCTAACCCGCCCGTCTTCATCCTTCGTAGCCTCCAAAAAGAAAGACCTCCACAATAAATCGTTGAAAATTGCATGACCATCCCGTTCATTGAGCATAAACCCATTAGATGTCCATTGCCAAATTAGGACCTCCTTTTCCAATTCATAGGCTTTTGGAAACAAGGAACAGAAAGCAAAGCATTGCTTTGCCTGTGGGCTTAGGTGATCATAGCTTAATTTAAGTACAGGCATGAGTTCACCGGTTTTGGGTTTATATAACTCCCACATCTCACTTTCCAAGACCTTCCTCCAATCAACCACTTCATGTTTAAAAAGCAATAGGCTCCCTAGAGCCTGTGCGGCTAATGGAATGCCTCCACATTTCTTAACTATCTTTTCTCCAACTTCCACAAAAGGCTCGCTCGGTGTTACCCTGGACTCAAAGGCTCGTCTCTGGAATAAAACCCAACAGATATTATCTGGTAAAGGACTCAATTGTAAATTTTCTAAGGACCCCATAACTGTGGAGACTTTTAGGCTACGTGTTGTTACGAGGACCTTACTACCTGAGACATTAGACCTTAACAGAATCTTTAATTTCTCCCACTTCTCCGGTTCTTCATTCCACACATCATCTAGCACAAGCAAAAACCTCTTCCCATGTAGCACCTCTCTAACTTTTCTTTGCAATTGATCCAGTTCGTCGACCTCACAGTGGGAGAAATTAACAATTATCCGATACACATATCCAAAATCCGTGACACAACAAAATTATCCGATACACATATCCAAATTTTCAAGTTGAAATATCTATCCAATTCTGATGTGATGTCGGTATACACCAATTGAACAAGAGTGGTTTTCCCAAGCCCTCCTACACCCACTATTGCAATAACAGAAAAATTTTCACTGGTTGCTGCAGCACTTAACAACACCGCAACAATTCTCTTTCTTTCCTCATCTCTCCCGATAACATCAGCCGATTCAACAAAGGAATGAGTCTCTCGCTCATCCATGTTTTCCAATGGTCCCTGTGAGGCACCTGGTTCGAGTTTAAACTGAGACACCTCCTTAGAAAAAGAGTCCATTTTTTCTCTGAGGTCTTTGATCTTGTGTGCCATCAAAAACCTAAATTTTAACTGGTTATTACCAGAAAAGAAATCACGCACCTCTCTACAACGGCTATCATGGGATGCCGTATTTCTCCTTAACACCTCAAAATTGAACTCATCTAACACATCCTCAGCATGGCAGGCCATGTCAGTGAGCTTCTCTAACCAGTCTTGAAGCGCATGGTCCTGCAACTGCCTCGTCATTGCATCTTCGAGCACACTCTGGATCCTTGTAAAGATGCTTTCTAGTTTCTCCAACTCAGCTCTGAAGCCAGACAGGAGACCCAATTCTTCACGCAGAAGTGAACTCAACAAATTTAATATGAAACCGTATGTGGTTGATACTGTTGCAGCTATTAGTGCAGTTTTCATCGGCATTGAGGAATCTGAGGTGCTCTTGTTGGCTTGAGGATCAATTTCTCTTTCTCTGCTTTTGAAACAAGAATTTATTTTTCTTTTTCTTCTTTTAGTTGATTTTCAGGATAAGGGCTAGTACAAGTTCCTTTGAACAGCCAATAATTGGTAGGTGTTGGTTTTTAATTTTAATAATTCTCTTGCAGGAATCTCCTACCTACCTTCTGTTACTTAAATCAGGTCAAACCACCAAGCACCGTTGACTTTTGTTATTACTACTACGGTGCTTGATTTGTTATTACTTTTTACTATTATTACTACTATTGTTGTCGGAGGTAAAAGACTTGCTATTGATTAGAATTAGCAGGCAAGACATGTGATCGGAATGTAAGGTAAACTGAAATTGCGATAAACTTGTGAGAAAAGGGTTTTCTTAGGTGGGAACATTTTCTTGAATATAAAATCTTAATCTCACTTGAAATATTCTATTCGACCATAGTATCAGTTTCTGAAGCAATTGAATTTCATAAAAATAAAAATTAGTGATAAACATACGGAACCAAATTATATTAACAAAATTCCAGGCAGACAGATTCATCAACTGAATGTTTAGAAGTAGAAAACAAAGAGAAAAAAACATTCTCACAGTAAAAGCAATTCTAGGTAAGATGTAACATTACAAAATCAAGCAATTCTTATTTGGAAGCCTCCTCCAATTAAATACAGATAGTCACAACTTCCACTTATTATGGCATTGGGAAAATCTCTGCTGTTATAATAATCAGACTTCTTGTCTTGTTACAAAAGAATCACTACAACCGACTCCGGGGCATGTTATGGTCGTAGAGTAAGAGGTGGAGTAAACTCCTTACTCCACACTTGAGCTGTTAAATCAGTAAAATAGGAAAAATAGGAGCAAAATGGGATAAAATTTAAGTAGCAACAAAACATGTGACCCATGAGTACAGACTTCACTGATCCAAGTAGAACCGAAGCTACACAAGTGCTAACTATTCTCCTCAAGCTTTGATTAGTGAAGAAGCCTCAGCTTGTACTACGCACTTTCCACTTCTCAAAATCAGAAACAGGTAGCATGAATGAACTTGCATTGCGATGCCCGCCACCACCATATTCCTTAGAAAAAAAATTTAAGATAAATGTCCGTTTTAATTAGTCACAATCCTAATTGCATACCACCATCATATTCCTTGGAAAAAATTAATATAAGTGTTCTTTCTAATAAGTCACAATCCCAATTCCATGACAAGAAATCATGCTGAACTCTTAAAGCGATGTAATTTGTGCTTACGCATAAGGGAACCAAGAATCTATAAAAAAATGACTCAGTCAAAATATACAATGCTACAAGGAAATTAAAATCGACATTATGGTTGCGAAACCAAGAGATGAGGATTACATTTACAATGGGAATGTAATGATCAAATTAGAATATGTAAAAATATTCTATTAGAGTAAGTTCCTTTTCTTTTTCATTTTCTGTTTTGTTTGAGAAATAAAAATTGTTCAAGAGAGACATGTTTGAAGAGAGAGAACAACCTGGGAAATAGGAGTAGTGTCTTCTGAATCTAAACTCCTAAGACTTATCTTAAGAAATTTGTCGTTCTTTAGCTCTGGAACCTTGTATACCACGGCCCCAATCCCCCTGAAATTTCAAGATCAAAACCTCCTGAATAACACGACTCGCGTATGATTATCAACAGAAAACTAGGAACAAAAAACAGTCTGAAAATTAAGAGAAGGAAGCAACAAATGAGGACACTAATGACCTTAGATTTTGACTTCGGCTCTTTTCGGCTAGTTGATTTCCAAGTTCACTCCTCAGATTTGAAATGGAATCAGCATCAACAGCCTGAAGATTATTAATTAAAATAAGAAACTAAATTCCATAAACAAAAAATTAGTTGAATTTGACATTGTAAAATTGTACTTACCAGGCAATGTCCAAACTGCCCAGAGGCTAGTGAAATTTCATAGGACTTGTCAAGGCATTCATTTATTAAGTTCTGTTTATGTGCCAAAGAATCTTGTCCAAGAGAAATCACATGATCGGGATCTAGCTCCAATAACTGCCAAATAGAGCATTAATAAACTTTGGAAAAAACAAACCGATAACAAATAATAATGAACCAATAAAATGGAAGAAGTGTGGAACATTTTACCTGATTAAATAATAACGGGTTGATATTAACATTGAACTCCAAATTTATATCTTTTAGGCCACTACTGAAGGCCTTGCTATGCGGAAGTTTCCACCTCCAAAGATCACCGTCTTCTATAAACTTGAAAAGTTTTTCTACTTTTTCGAGCTTGCTATCCGGTACAAGCTTTATGTCAGATGTTTCTGCGCCCAATAATTTATCTCTAAAGAAGTCAAATGCAATTGTGGCACCGCTTCTATTCATATCTATGATTTTTGTTACATTCTTTCCGGTTGCAGCATCATCCGATAACGCTTCTAGTGCAGTCTTATGGTGATCTAAGATGGTCACACTGAGAATGTACCAAAACACAGAATTACAAAACCTTCAGATTTAAGAAAAGTTGAAATAGATACAGAGAGGCAGAGAGACAGAGCAAAGATACCTATCAATTTTGGAAGACAAATCATTGATAAAACCTGGGGGCCCCGAAAAATCAAGGAGGTAAGCCTCGCTTATTTCATCTAAAGGGAGAGAATCACATCTAAAACAATAATAGAAAAAAAAAAAATTATGTTGCTATAGAGAACACAAGAATTAAGAAACAAGGTTGTGTTAAAAAACATTAAACCGTTAAATTCAGTAATAAGCAATTTGATAGTCAACCAGAACTATGCAATCATTTTTTTTAAATAAACAATCACAATATGCCCATTTGATTTTCAAAATATTTCTTCTTTATTTTGATTTTGATGAAAAATTCAAATAAAATTCACTATCTTTTCTTTTTAATTCGTTCTATTTTCTCACGCAAATAGGTCTGAAAAAAAATATTTATTATGCAAAATAATAAAATATAAGCATATGCAAAGAATCATTATTCTATAATGAAATAATTACCAATCATATCATTATCTTAAACATTGATCATTCAATTTTTTGAATAAATTTTAATTTTAATTTTATTTGAGCTCCTCTATTTAATTTATGTAGATACAAGGGCATAGGTAGGAGTATTCTACTGGAGTGATCCACAAGAAATGGTAGGGATAACTCAGTCGGTAGAGCAGAGGACTAAAAATCCTCGTTTCACCAGTTCAAAACTGGTTCCCGGCAAGACTAAAATAAATTGCGATGAATTGGGTGGGTAAGAATTAATAAGAATATATATATATGATTAGTATATAAACTCGATTATTTATTTAATTCGTAATATTAATATTATGAATATTAATAATGCAAAATCAGGAATTACATGATTGGTTACTAAGATGATTGGTTACTGAACCAGTAACCAAAAATCCACGATTCTTTCAGTTTCCTTTCACACGGAAGCAACTCATCATTTCTCGGCCTATAAATACTGGTTCGATGCATGAGGAAGAACAAGAGGAGAGGTGGATGACCAAAGGAGTACCTAATTGGATCATAGACAGTATTAGGGAAGAAAAGAGCAGGAGAGAAGACGGCGGAGAAGTAGAGGTGCGCCGCCAGCGCCGCAAATGCTCCGTCGGGGCAGGGGTAATGATAAAGAACAGCTGGTTTCTTCATGATTTCCATGGAAGCGGTGGTGGATAGATGGCGGCGAGCGACAGCGGCTTCAGACGACGCGAAAGAATGCGAACGAGGCGATTTTATAGGAGACATAAGAAGGGATGATGGATTGAGGCGGCGCAAGTGCCGGAAGAGCAAGTGCTTACAAGTACACCGTGATTTTTATTTTTACCCAGAAAAAATATATTTTAATATAAATAACCAGGTTTTTAAAAGATTTTTATTTCTACCCAAACCGCTAGGAATATTTGCGGTCTAGAAATATCAGCGGTCTGAATTCTTAATTCGAACCGCTAGGATTTCTAGCGGCCTGAATTCTTAATTCGAACCGCTAGGATTTCTAGCGGTTTGAATCTTTTTTTTTTAACTTATATACTCAAGTCTAGTCACATCATGTGCAAAGGATTGCTTATAAAATTCTGAATTGACAGTTCCACGTGGCGATCCCTACACTTCCCCTGAAATTTTCTTTTCTCATGAAATTGCATGAGAATTATTTATGTACGCTTTAATTAAGCTAAAAAAATAAACTAAAGATAAAGAGAGAAGAAACTTCCGCCGCGGATCACAAATCCAACGGTCAATAATTTTAAAAAATAAAAATTTATTTTTTTACTGTTTAGCTACTGTGTCACGAAATCAACTTTTCTTTACTGAGGTTTAAATTTTATCTGGATTCGAAACCCGTAAAATAACAGAAAATTAAATTATTTCTTATTTATTTTACTCTAGAAATAACATGTTTGTGTCTTGATTATGAGTATGCAAGTTGTTAGACACCACACTCACTCAGAATAAATTTGTTTACTAATTTTAGTTTTCAAAAATATATTTCAACAACACTGCAAATTACAAAAAGAAAAAAACCTGGAAATAACAAACATAAAAAAAACGATTGAAAAACAAGCATAAAACAAATGAAAATTTTCACAGCATGAGAATCTTCATTCTTATTAATGGAAAAACATGTTTGATTCGTCTCTCCTTTTTTTTAAAGACTCTAGACATTGAGGTTCATTTGCAGTGTTATTGGAAAAAAAATATTTTTCTCCTTTTGCTTTTTTTTTTTGTGAGTTGTGAACTTCAATATTTTTTTTTCTCTTTTTGTGGACTTTAGATATTTTTCTCTTTTTGTGCAGTTTCTATCACATATAGAATATCAAAATGTTTTGACATGCTAAATTACATTAGATTAAGATATGCAAAGATATCATTCAATTGCAATATTCTTGGACAAATATAAAAGACAGATGGTGAATAGAACTCTTTTAATCAATTTATTGACCATTAATATTGTGAATAGAACTCTTCATTCTCATGCAATTAAAGAAAAGAAGATTCTCATGCAATTTCAGGGGAAGTGTAGGGGTCGCCACGTGGAACTGTCAATTCAGAATTTTATAAGCAATCATTTGCACATGATGTGACTAGACTTGAGTATATAAGTTAAAAAAAAAAAAAGAGATTCAAACCGCTAGAATCCTAGCGGTTTGAATTAAGAATTCAGGCCGCTAGGAATCCTAGCGGTTCGAATTAAGAATTCAGGCCGCTGATATTCTTAGCTGTTCGAATTTTTAATTCGAACCGCAAATATTCCTAGCAGTTTGGGTAGAAATAAAAATCTTTTAAAAACCTGGTTATTTATATTAAAAAATATTTTTTTTTGGGTAAAAATAAAAATCACGGCAAGTACAAGACATCAATTGCAGATTCTCTGCGCTAGGCTCCGATAAGAGACTTTCTGTTTTAAAGGGTCTTCTCTCCTTAATTCGGATTTCGGACTGATTATCTGCGCATATTCTGTGTTATGAATTTAGCCCAGCCCAGAACAGACTTACGGGCCAGTTGGTTTTAAGGGAACTCTCACTGCCGGGTACGGACCTTACGGCCCAGTTTCTCTGGAATTCATGTCACCTGTATCAAAGCAGCGTTTGAGTTTAAATCCAATCCGTTCGTTATATTCGCATGCATCTAAAAGAGACCCTGTACATTACAGGCGTGAATCAGATTTGATCCAAATTTTAATTGGACGTTCTAGAATTAAACTCAAATAGTGCGTTGATGTTAATGCAGAGGATGCAGACTCGTTTTGCTATGACTCTCTCAAGCGCTAGAGACAATTCTAGACCCGGTGACGTCTTTATTTGATGGAGTACCAAAGTTCATTTTAATCAATGATTTAAAATGTAATTTTGTTCATACATGCAAAATATCGTCTGTCCTTTTCTACTTAGTTGGACAGAATTCAATCCAAAAATAAAATCTCATTGTCTTGGGAGTTCTGACTAATGTTTTCAGATAATAAAAATCCATACACTTTGCTTAGAATCTCATCTTGCATATTGAATATGCAGATTTTAATTCGGACTTATATATACGGATTTCAAAATAGAACTGTTGTTGGACCTTAAAAAATTTGAGCATATGTCTATAGAATTTACCATATTAATTTCTTAAAAATTGAGTGAAAATATATCCTAAAATCTTACTTTTTGAAATTCACTGATAAAGGACAGTTATTTTCATGAATATAATTCATAATAAAATTATACATAATGAAACCCTAAAAACTCGAAAGGGGTGAATTTATATGGATTTTGAAGTTTTAGAGAATTCTGGGTGCACAAAATGAGGCATCCTTAATAGAAACCCTAATCAATTCCTAGGTGTTCGCGTATACATCCGTATGGACGGTGCCACATGTAGTACACTGTATTCGCATGATCGTATGTATGGAACTGCATGACATTTTGAAAGCGACAACATACCACATACGCATATCGACCGCATTTGTAGTCCATGCGACCGCATTTAAAAACAGTGATTTTAATGATTTGTCGAAGCATGATGTTGTACTGTGCAATTTAATTTTGAATACTCTATTGAGAATTTTATTATATTTTATATTTGAAATTTGAGAAGGATTTAAATATGTCATGTCTTTCGTGTATTATTCGTGTCTTATGTTCTTATTTTCGTTTTCCAATTCAAACAGTTAATACGAACTGCCGAATATCTCCATATTAAAATGTGATTGGATATTAAATTTTATATTGTTTGAATATTTTTTATTATTTATTTAGGTAGATATAATTTTTTTTATGGTCCAGAATTTCTTAAAAACATTGATTTTCTAAGGAATGCTGGGCTTTTTCCATCACTTCGGAAAATTGAGAAAAATGATTCTTTTTGTTAACTTTTGCCGTCTTTCTATCGTCTTTATTCGCCTTTGTTATTAGTCATTGTTATAGTCATTTTGCTAATCTATTCGATGATCAGATAACAAATTATTGCATGTTATTGTTAATTGATTTTATTTAATTTTTATTAATAATTATTAATAAGAATAAATGTATTTTTTTGATAAAAATAAGATTAACTGTATTAAATATTAAATATTTTAAAAAGAAAATATGATTTCTTGTAACTATTTTTAAGATACAACTTATCATTCATTTAAGCTCACATTCCTACAATATTTTCGTGGATATTAGTTTCAATAAAATTAATTTGTAGATATTTGATATTCCTACATCACATTCACATAATTATGCAACAACCGAACACATCCTTATATCAATATGAGTTCGAGAATAACTCTTTGAAGGCATTTTAAGCTACGCAAAATTTATATTTTAAGAAATTGAGCAAACTTAATGAATATGATAAAAAAAGGACTGAAAACATGATATAAACATTGTAAAAAAAATACGTGGGGTGAAGAAACGAAACGGATACGAAGCGGATAGTGCTAAAACTATATCCATATTTTTTTTTCGGATACGAATACGGAGCAGATATCAGACGAATCCGAATACGAATACAGATCGGGTCAGATATTTATTAAAATATTATAAAAAAATATTAAAAAATATTTAAGTTCATAATATTTATCTAATTATAATAGTGAATAATATAATTTTTTTATAATATATATTAAAATATATGTTATATATCTACTACTCAAAATAATTAAAACGTAAAATTATATTAATATTCATATGAATTTTTGAATATCGGATATCCACAACCCTAAAAATACACATATTTAGCAAGCTTTAAACTTTGTACCGGAGACATATTGAGCCTCTTTTTGCGCGCCGAACAGGTTCGTGGAAAGATTCTATTGCACATGACCGATAGTAAAATAACATGCCAGGCCTACGGGTCATGTATGAAAAAAATATAAAATAAAAAAATAACACACCTTTGGACCCGGATCCGTATCCTTCCAGGTACCTGATTCAAACAAATTGAAATGGACGGCCAAGATTAATTATATCTGGGCCAAACTCAATCCGATACCTACGGATACTGTGGGAACTTATTTGAGATTCGTGCCATATTAAAAGAACCGTCCGATCATAATTTGCTCGAGTCAGGTAACCTGAGGTGACGTGTATTCTTTACACCCAACCATCCAAACTTTACCCTTGCTTCTGAGAATCACGTGCAGTCCTTCCACGTCAGCGATCCGCGACATAGCACACCGATAAATCGACACCGTTGTTTACAACACCAATCCAACCGTCACAGACACTCGATCCACGAATCCACTCCCGACCCGAAATTAAAAACTTCAAAACCCCAAAAAATTTCGCCATTCTCCGTCTCCGCGCCATTTCCCCCAAATCCAAGAATCTTTTCCTTTATAAACCCCGACCTCTTCGAACTTCCAATTCATCCCGTACTTCAATTTCTTCCTCTCTCACCTCAAATCTATTCAAACAATCACCAATCAATCATGTCTGGCCGTGGCAAGGGAGGTAAGGGTCTTGGCAAGGGAGGTGCCAAGCGTCACAGGAAGGTTCTTAGGGATAACATTCAGGGAATCACCAAGCCAGCCATCCGCCGTCTGGCTCGCCGTGGCGGTGTAAAGCGTATCTCCGGTCTCATCTATGAGGAGACACGTGGTGTCCTCAAGATCTTCCTCGAGAATGTCATCCGTGATGCTGTTACCTACACGGAGCACGCCCGGCGTAAGACTGTTACTGCCATGGACGTGGTGTACGCGCTCAAGCGCCAAGGTCGTACTCTCTACGGTTTCGGAGGCTGAGCTGGACTGTTTAGTTGTTAGGAGATATAGTTGTGTTAGGATTTCAACGTGGTTTATTTTGTGCTTGCATTGTTAAAACAATGTTCTTGTCTGCGTGTATGATCTGGATCTAAGCTATTAAATGAAATAGATGTTTTATAATATCATTTGACCAATTGTTCGTCGAGGTGTGTTTATCTAATGTTTTTCACTGATTAGTGACTATATTTTCTTGGAATCAGCTGACGTGAGGTACTAAACTCTTTGGTGCTGACTCAACAGTGTTGCATAATATTAAATCAGTATCAATTGCAATCCGGTGTGTTGTGTTGAAAGCTAGCTTATTTTGTCTTGGTTCGCACTGGTGTTCTTCAAGGTTGTTGGTGTAAGGAGGAGAAGATGGAGTCCGGATACTCCGAAATAACTCATTTGTAGTTTAGATCTGAATTGTTCAATCAGATTCAATTTGGTCTAGGTGGAATGCATGGAACTCCTTTAATATTCATCTCAAAACAAATTTAACAGTTTGGATCTAAACTTAAATTTTGAGTTATATTAGGCGATATGAATTTGTGATGGCTCCTCGCTTCCCAGTGCGAGTTCAATTCATATCCGGATATCCCATCTAAAATAATTCAAATTTTGAATTTAGATTTGCACCGTCATATTTATTTTGGCATGGATATTAAAGGAGTGCATTTCATTTTGAAATGGATTGGTTTAGAATTATATGATTGGATTGTTTGAATCTAAACTCAAAATTTGAGTTGCTTGCGAGAATTTGGTGCAATCAAAGAGGCCAGATCTTACTGAAATAACTCAACTTAAATTCGCACTTGGATGTTCAAATTATATAGAACATATTTATGATTTTATTTTATTCCTAAATTGATAATTTTATATGAGTGAGGCTACGGTACTACGCGTAGTACAGCCTCTGGTGTGCTTCAATATAGGAAACGTTAGATCTGTGCTAAGATTCGTGCCATCATCCGGCGCTGGATGAGGTTTAACGGAGAGCTTCCGTTAAGAGTTTAAACAAAAGGAGCTCATCTCAATCCACTGTCCCAATCTTTTCTACCCCCTCCCTTTTTCTCCTAAACCCTAGGAATTCGACCTCTACTAACCCCTAGTGAATTCGATAGTGAACGGGGTATGGAGCTCGCTTTATCGCCGACGCTCTCTCTCTAGTGCTGACAAAAAAAGAGTTTGTCTTTCGCTCTCCCCGTCTCTACTTTATTAAAGCAGGTATTATGTGCTGTTGCATTTTTCTAATGAAATTTGATTCAATTTGATTCAACTTTCCAAGTAATGTTATCAAAATAAGGTGCTTATTAATCTTTGGTGTCTTCCTTTGACCTCCTTCTGCTAGTTGGTGAATTTGATACAAAATAGCTAACTTTTCAGGATTTATGTATACATTTAGGAGATGAACACAAGCAGCGAGATGTCACTTGGAGCTGCTCCAAGTAGCATGCCATCTTTAATTAGCTCAGCTCCCTCATTGGAATTGCCTATCAATGACAGACATGGTCCCATAAAGCTCTGGGTAATGATTTTTTTTTTCATGTTGTACTTTATTTTTTCATGTTGTATTTTATTTGGTGATACACTTATATTTTACATCAAACAGATGGATTGCAATGACCCTTACATTGGGTTTGAGGATTTTCCAGCTTTAGAGTATCCCATACAACAAGGAAAAAGAGGAGACTTGGTAATAGAAGAAGGAGAAAAAAGAAGAAGAAAAAGAAGAAGAAGAGGAGGAGCAGGAAGAAGAGGATGAGGAGGAGGAGGAAGAAGAAGCAGAAGAAGAAGAAGAAGAAGGTGATGAGGAATGACCACAATGCTTAAAACCTTGTGTCGGTATGGAATTTGGATCCATCAATTTGGCATACAATTTCTACAATGCCTATGGCGGCCACGCTGGATTTAGCATTCGTAAAAATACACAAACGAAATCCAAGCATGGTGTGTCATCTGTGAGATATGTTTGCTCAAAGGAAGGGTTTTCTAAGCGCCAGAGAGCTGAACAAAAAGGGTTGGGACTGGGAAGTTCGACTAATCTAAAGACGCCTGAGAGAGAGCATGGGACTACAAGAACTTGATGTAGGGTAAGTATGAGAGTAAAGCTAGTAAAAGGAGTGTGGCAAGTGTCTACTTTTAGTGATGACCATAACCATGAATTGATCCTTTCTCCAGCTAAGAACTGAAATCTCCGATCCCAAAAATGCTTAGGTGCAGAAGAAAAGAAAATAATTGTCAATTTGAGTGCTCAAAATGTGGGTACTTCACAAATTTTGGAGTACATAGCTAATAAGCGGGGGGGGGGGGAAGAGAAAGTTGACCTTTAAGAAAAATGACGTGAGTAATCAAATAGCAACACAAAATAGAAAGATTATTGGGGTGGATGTTGAAACTACATTGGCTTACTTTCGGAAAAAACAAGAAGAAGATGTTGAGTTTTTCTATGCCATAGATGCAGATAAGAACAGAGCCGCAGAACATATGGAGATGAAGTTGTCAGCTGAGAGGATTAAATGATATGATTTGAGCACTGTTTTTATCTTCTTCATTTATGTGAACTTTTGTATTAGATAATTAAGGGTCTAAATTGTAAAGGTCGTCATTTTGGTGATATTTTGAAAGCTGAAATTAGATTGATTGTATATTCTAAGAACAAAAATAACTTGGTGTAAAGGTCGTTTTGATATTTTGAAAGCTGAAATTAGATTGATTGTATATTTTGATATAAGAACAAAAACAACTTAGTGTTTTGATAAGTTTGGGCAAACAAGAACAACCTGCTGTATTCATGTATAAACTCTGCCAATTTCATTAATGAAAAAGCAATTTTTCTTAAACAAGAAGTTGCATACTTCCAATAATTTCAATGATGAAAAAGAAACTAACATTCTAATTATGTATAAACTAATCAATCCTTTGCTACTTACAATTACATACGCATCAATCATTACTGTACCAAGAAATGCTATTGTTTTACAATTATGCCAATGAAAATTTAAGCCAATGAAAACACAGAAAACTTTAAGCCTCAAACTAAAGAAAATGGAAAATTACAACAAACTAACTACACAAGGATCTTCACTTGTCTCTAACTAACAAATTTTCAACCACAGAAGTGCATCCTGCACCACTACCTCCCCCAAAACCCATACTGGTATCTCCTTTCCTTCAAAAATTTTCCGATTTCTTTGTTTCCATAAATTCCAGCATGTTACCGCGAAAATACTGCTCCATTGATTCTTCCTCATACCTTTATTACTCACATTTTTGAAGGATATCATCCATGTTTGTTGAATCGTATCCCCTCTCTGCATCAACTGTACTCCTAACATCGCAGACATTTTGTTCCAGTCTGAGCTTAGACAAATCAATAAAAGAAATCAATAAAAGAAATCTAATAACAATCCTCATATCTAAAGCTTAGACAAATTAATTGCTAGAACTTGGTTTGGAGTGGTTAAACTCTTTCATCTCTTGTTTGTATACTGGCCATTTTTTATACTAATTTTAAAGATGCTTTAAAAGCCTTTCAAGGAGCTTTGTTGCACAATGCTCACTTTTGGCGCTTTCAATTTTATATTAAGCTTCTAAAGCCTTTAATAGTCTATTATACGTACCAATTTTAGAATCCCAGTACCAGTTATATACTTTTAGTTCCTACCATGTCTTTACCATAATCATAGACTCATAATAAGTTAAGATAACATCAAAGTCCAAAATTTCATGTTAAAATTAGGAAAAACCAATTCCTTTGGGTACCTTTCTAAAGATGATTAGTACAATTGGTTCGCACTTTGCAGAAGTTCATTTACCTCCAATACCCTTCTTGCAAATGAATTTTGCAAAAAAGACCCTGTAGAATTTGATATGGGGCTTTCGGTCTTGTTTTCAGCTGATCCAAGCTTTTGTTTTAAGCGAGGTTGGCCGTCTTCTATGGCAGATGCAAAAACACCCGACTCGCACAATCCTTGAATAATCGACTATTTAATGAATACTCACCTTATATTAGGAATTCAAACAAATAGACAGGAACAAAATAATAGAGCTGCTGCCTTCTCCAGCTTTATCTGCCTCACTCAACTCCAAAAGTGAAGAATTTAGACATTTTCTAGACTATGAATTTGATACTAATTTCAACGATAGGCAGTTATCATGCTAAACACACTACTCCTATTAATACTCTGAGTGGAACCAAAAAGTTTGGTGCATGCATTTCATAAATCAATGAGATTGAGAAGTAATTTTGTGCAAAATTTTAAAACTAAATCAAATTTAACAAGATAAATGCAACAACGCACAATACCTGCTCTAAATAATTAGAGACGGAGCATTGATCAGAAAACAAAAGAGAAACCCCTTCTCTGTTAGAAATAGACAAAAAATGTCGGCAGTAGAGCGAGATCCATGCCCCTCCGCTGGATTCGCTAGGGTTTAGTAGATGTCGGATTCGCTAGAACTTAGAGATAGCGAAAGGGGAAGAAAAGAGGGGGACGAGCTAGGGATTATCTGGGTTTTGAAGTTCGACAGGAAAAATAATAGAGAGTTGAAACTTACGGCTCGTTTAAACTCTTAACGGAAGCTCTCCGTTAAACCTCATCCAGCGCCATATGATGGAACGAATCTTAGCACTGATCCGACGTCTCTTGTATTGAAGCACACCAGAGGCTGTACCACGCGTAGTACCGTAGCCTCACTCATTTTATATTTAGTTGTTGTGGACATCGAATAACTTTTTTTGTTCGTACATTTCTTTTGTTCTTAAAAAAAAAGGAGTTGGATTGATATATGATAGATAACAGGCAAAACAATTATCAAAATTAAGAAAGTAGAATTATAAATAATTTTTATAAATTGTATTTCAAATGTTGTTAATCTGAAAACTGTTTTTTTTGTAGATCAAATATTCATAAAAATGAATAATTAAATTCTCATTGTTGATTGATGGTCATTTGATATTTAAAATAATATTAAATTTGATGAACAATCTATATTCAATATTAGAATATATTCGCAAGTATACTATCTTAATCTTAATAATTAATTCATTGATTATTATGATTGTCTATAACCTATTTTTAGAAGACTTTATTTTTATGAAAGTTAGGTCTTATGCAACTGATAGGAGTAGGTCCGATGCAACTGATAGGATTATGAAAGTTAATCTTAATGAAAGTTAATCTTAATAATTAATTCATTGATTATTATGATTGTCAATATAACCTATTTTTAGAAGACATTTTTTTTTATGAAAGTTAGGTCTTATGCAACTGATAGGAGTAGGTCCGATGCCCTCTGATGGGCATCGGATCTACTTTTGGGTTCAATTAGTTTCAACACCGTCTGATCAGTATGAAGATCTGTGCGCACGCAAATTAAAGTAGATGCACACGAATTTTAATGTATAGCGCGCGAATCTTAATATTTATTGAACGTTGATTACACTAAATAAACCAAGGTAAGGTAGGTCTGATGGGCATCGGACCTACTCTGAAGGCCTTGTGCAAACATAGAGCGTTTTATGAGGTACGAGGATTGTTTTTCGAATTTCGTTTCTAAAAAAATATGCTGAGTGAAATGAATTTTAAAATAACTTCTATAAAAATTGTTTTGCGATATCAACACGTTCAACCGTACAACATTTCAATTTAAGAGCCTGTTCGATTTGGTTACCTTCAAAAGTTAATTAAAATAATCATCATAGCAGGGTTGATTTTATTTTGCTACTAGCTATGGCATTGAAAAAACCTATCAATATTCAATCATAACAAATGGCATTCAAAAGAATCAAAACAGTGTTCGATGGTCCCATTTATTGTTCCGGCCTTTTATGAATAAAATAGGATAAAAATGTTTATTAGCGTGATTAAAAAAGGAGGATAATACTCCTGTAGGCTGTAGGGCTCAAATCATGATTTTAAAGAATGCATTGAAAACCACATAGTTTGTTAATTTTATGGTCCGGAGAAAGAATGAGTTACTGATAAATGAAAAACAAAAAATGTGTCATACTGTAGCATAAATGTATTAAAGAGGGAGGTTATGGATGAACAACATGACTTTATATTTTCGTTTTTAAAGTTCAAAACAATTAATTCAAACTGCTTAATATTAAAATATATTTGATACCAAATGTTATATATTTTAGTTTCTTTTATTATTATTTTAAATAAATAGAAAATATATTGATCTAAAGATTCTGAACCATATGAAATGAGGGATCTTCTATTTATTAAAAGAAATTGTAAGAATTTAAAATTTAGTCACTAGTATTTTTATATGAAAATAAACTGTTCCCCTTAGTCGTTTGATCTTTAAAAACGAAGATATGAAGTTATAGTAAAGACCGATGTGTACTATGCACAGTACTATGATCAGGGCGGAGACACGATTTTGAATAATAGGCATATAAAAACATAATTTTTTTTAAGTGGTGAGCTTGGAGACAGTAGTTTTGTGAGAATTGAATGTTGGATGGGAGAGAGAGTCAGGTAGACATGTGAAGATTGAAGAGCGGTGAGCTTCTTAACTTTTGAGAAAAAAATATAAAATGATACAAGTTCTCAAGTTGTACACATTGTATAATAGTCTATTTTTTTTTGAAAATGAATGAGAATCAATCATATAAAATTTTCACAAATTTACGAGGATCAGTTTTAAAGTACTCATAATATTTACTTATAAACTATACAATAAAACTATATATAACAAGAGGAGGATTCAAATGCCTCCATTTTTATACCTCCACCATGTCTCCATTTTTAAAAACATTAATAACTCAAAATTTAAAACTTAAAAGTCAAAATAAAACCGTTGGATATGATCTACATCATTTTATCTATACATGTGTAAAAAATTATGACATTTTAATTTTGTTTTGGTTGTCATCAAGAGCTTGTAAAAGTCGTACTAATGTGGATAATTTCTAGACGTTGATTTTTCAACTTATTGATTCACATAAAAACAAAATCGAAATGTGATAATTTTTTATGAGCACAAAGATAAAATGATGTAGATCATATCCAATGGTTTTATTTTGACTTTTAAGTTTTAAATTTTGAGTTATTAAAGTTTTTAAAAATAGAGGCATGGTGGAGGCATGAAAAATGGAGGCATTTGAACCCTCCTCATATAACAATTAGTTTTTGAAATTAAATGAGTCAATTGATTCTCATTTGATGTATGTCAATCCGCCTCTGACTGTGACCTCACTCATATGTTAAATTTATACTTTTGAATAAAAATATATCATACAAGAGGAGGGTTCAAATGCCTCCATTTTTCATGCCTCCACCATGCCTTCATTTTTAAAACTTTAATAACTCAAAATTTAAAACTTAAAAGTCAAAATAAAACCATTGGATATGATCTACATCATTTTATCTATGTGCTCATAAAAAATTATCACATTTTGATTTTGTTTTTATGTGAATCAATAAGTTGAAAAATCAACGTCTAGAAATTATCCACATTAGTACGTTTTTTACAAGCTCTTGATGACAACCAAAACAAAATTGAAATGTCATAATTTTTTACACGTGCATAGATAAAATGATATAGATCATATCCAATGGTTTTATTTTGACTTTTAAGTTTTAAATTTTGAGTTATTAAAGTTTTAAAAAATGAAGGCATGGTGGAGGCATGAAAAATTGAGGCATTTGAAGTCTCCTCATCATAGAATAGTCATCTAATTAAAAAAATACTGAATCAAACGACTGTTTAAAAAAGAAACTGAATCGAACGAGTGATTATATTAGATTGCTAAAAGGATTAGACGCACGTTAGGTTAGTTCAACCGCACACCCAATAACCCAAACATTAACAAGTCTGTTCCCCGGAAGTAACTCAAATTTTGAATTTGGATCTTAACCGTCCGATCAGAATCGGGCCCAAGGTGAAATGCACATATCCGCTTTAATATTCGTGCCAAAGAAGATCGGACGGTTCAAATATAATCACAATTTGATCCCACGATCCTTTTCCTATACTTTTTGTTGTCCCATTCGGCCATTCCCATTCCCATTCCCACCCGCAGTGACGGCTCCTCGCTACCAAGTGCCAGTTGCAATCAATCAACCACCGACTCTCCTCCTTCCCCACTTTCCCACCCATTCCATTCCTCCGCGTTTCACCCACTCCCCTCGTCTGCATCCCTGCCATGATCTCCTACAACGGGCCCATGCTCTGATCCAATGCTACCTCCCGCCCAACTCGCCATTTTAGCCGCGTCGGTTGTTCTCTTCGTCCCCATGGGCCTCGCCGGGTGGCATCTCAGTCGCACCAAAATGCTCTTCTTTAGCGGCATTCTATTTATTTTCCTCTTCGCTGCCGTACACGTCGCCCCTTACTTCCTCTCCGCTTCTCACCTCCTGCTCGCCTCCGTTTTATTCCCTTCCCCTCGCCCTTATCCTCTCCTCCCCCCTTCATCCTGTCTACCTTTTCTTCACCGCATTTCCTGGACCCGTGCACCCGATCCTGTCTGGTCATGGGACCGATCCGCCCCGGTACACTCCTGCGGCTTCCAGTGTATATCCAATAGAGATGCGTCCATTTTGCTTAACGGGTCGTGGATTCTGGTTGCCGGTGATTCACAAGCCCGGTTACTAGTACTTGCTTTGTTACGATTGCTCCTTGACCCGGCATCTCTGGCCTCGATCGAGCCTGATTTATTTAAACGGCACAGCGATTACCACATTGCCATTGCCGACAGAGGGATCAAAATTGATTTTCTCTGGGCGCCCTATGAGAGAAACATAACGGATCTACTTGTTCGAGAGATCCAGCCTGTGCCGCGATATCCGGATGTGATGGTTCTTGGGTCAGGTCTTTGGCATATGTTACATGTCACAAATTCATCCCATTATGGTGAATCCGTGAGCCGTATTAAGGAGGCAGTGTTTTCTTTGCACTCACCTGTGCTGCCTCATATGTTCTGGCTTGGTTTGCCGACTCTGATCAAATCAAAACTGAATACCAACGAGAAGCGAGAGAGGATGAGTAATGCCATGTTGGAGGCATATGGGCGGGAGGTGGCCAGGACTAAGATCCTGCGCCAGTCGGGTGGGCCTCTTGTGTTGTTAGATGTTCGGTTGTTGAGTCAAGGTTGTGGGGCCCGGTGTACAGATGATGGGATGCATTATGATGGTGTGGTGTACAATGCGGCGTTGCAAATCATGCTCAATGCTTTGGTGATAGAGTCAGAGCAAAGAATTGAATAATACTATGGCAGTAGCTTTGTGATTATTCAATGAGGTTTGCTACTTGTGTTGTAGTTCTATTTCTTTTATTATTTTTTTCTTTTTCTTTTTGTATCCTTTTATTGTAGAGTAGTGTGGCATTGCTTTCCTACAAGAGTTTTTTCTTTTTCTTTTTGTCAACTCAAGTCTTGGGCTAAGCTCATATGTTCATAATTATGTACCGACTAGAAATTAACATCAATGTTTTTGTTTCAGAATAATTCTAAACAGCTAATTCCATTTTCAATTTATATTCAGCAGTTCTAGAGACAGATTCCTACTATACCATTGACTTATTCTTTCTAATTTAATAAACCACTTGTAAGCTACCACAGTAAGAGACTAGACAATTGATATCTTTTCAGTGAAGTTTGGAAGAGCCCTCTGAAGATTAAATAGCTCAAAAGCTAACTTATATGTTCACATTCATATCACAATTATGCACGTAATTAGTGAACTTCTAATTATTTGCAGAATTACACTTTACCCTTCTTTGTGCCCGGTAGCACAATTCTCAGTTGGTAATTACATACATTCAGGGGCGGAGCCAGACTTTCAAACTATGGGGGTCAAAAATATATGGGGGTCAATCATATACAATTTTTCTATGGAGAATGGGGGTCAATTTTATAATATCAAGCCATTTCACTCTAAATTATATAGAAAATCATATCTATATACAAAAAAAATTTAAAAAAATGGGGGTCAATTGACCCCCATTTCCCCTTAATGCCTCCGCCCCTGCATACATTGGTAGTTGTATGTTATAACATGAGGCGCATTCTAAGTACACAGTTTGTTCAGTTCAGAATATTTGATCATGTGCTGTTATTTCGGTCATCAGATCTCTCTGATGAATTCTAATGGGAGCGTAAGAGCTAAATACTGTAATTGTCTCATTTCCATGGAGCGATATGTCTGATTCAATCTGGAACATTAGATTTTAAGAGGTCGAGATCTGCATACTATTATAATTTTTTAACTCACTGCAATAGTTTACATTTTTGAATTAGTTTATTCAATTTTCTTCATAGTGCACCTTTAATTTTTCACAGGTTTTTAATATTTTTATTGTAAGGTTTCAAAGCAGAGAACTTTCCGTGGAAAGAAAAGCTTGGCATCGGCCTCTAGCAAACATGGTTTTTGTAAGTCGGGTAATGCGGTGTGGATACCATGGCGCATAATCAGGACTGTCTGGGTTGTTCAGGGCTTCTGTCAAGTGAAACTTCTGTTCCCTCAAAATTTCATCTGTTCCATGGGGCTACTGATGCTCGACAAGATGCAGCTTTTGCTGCGTGCCTTCAGCTTTTGGGTCTTTCTTTTACTGGGTGTTTGGGGAAAAGAGGGGCGGGGTGACGGAACTGAGTAGATGACAGCATGAATCTTGATGCATTTCTGGTCATCGGATCCATGCTAGAATTTCGCTAGTGCGGTTCGGGATCCAATCGATGCAATAGAGGTTATCTTCAGATGGGAAACTAAAATGTTATTTTTTTTTTTACTAACAGTGACATTTTCTCTCTTATCAGATATGATGGAACTGTCCACCAAAATGTGGGTTTACTATTATTTGCTTGTAACCTAAGTGTTTTGAATTTATGATTTTGATTAGCTGTCTAACAAAGCATTGCATTCAGCAACATTGTTTAAAAGTTCGTCTTATCTCTATTAATATTTTTTTAGCATCTGGTAACAGAGATCTTATTTGGATCAAGCCATGGGACCAAGTAGTTCTTTCTAGATTCATACGTCTCGGGGCCATTTTGAAGAAATTTTATTTTCTTTCTCATCATTCGTAATTTTATTTTAGTTTCTCAAAGCTCTAATTTGCTCTTTGCCATGATCATCGTGGATACAAGGGGTAAATATTTTAACAGATCAGTTTTGGTTCAAGCAGTGCACGACTCATAAGAACACTTGTTTAGGTTCTAGCCGAAACTGCTCTGTTAAAATCTTTACCGCAAAAAAATGTAGCTCTGAATCTTATTGTGGCCCAAACATGTAGTCTGGCCCAGTGATAAGAGACTCACTCAAGCACTTGCAGCATTTTATTTGGGCTTTAAATTTTATAAATAATCAAGCTTTTTGGTGGCAGTAAGCCCATGATCATCCTTCCTTTTTCGGTCTGCATCCTTTCATTCGCTTTTTCCTTTTTTTTTTTTCATTATTTTTTTTTAGACAGGACTGTGAATAAATCTTTTAGTGTACCTTGAACAAAATTAAGTTGAATAAGCTGAGTCTATAAGGTATTGTTTGTTGCTATTCTAATGAGCTTAGCCTAGATCAAGTTGGATGCTTTTAAGTTTGAACTAAAGTTGGATCACATTTGCATAGTTTAGATATGTCATATGATATCAAGTCGGACAATAGAATAATTTACCTTAGATAAGGTTCTTCAGCGGGCAAAGAAATACAAAAAACAGGGTGCTCTGTACCGAACACTCGCGTTTGTCAACGAGATCACTCACTATTTCAAATTTTGATTATGAGTGCTTTGTAACTTTTCAGGTTTACAGCTTCCTCATTTTTTCAGGTCAGAATTGGTGATAAATTATGAAGTTAGCTTAGTTCAGACCAGCTTATTCATGTCTCGTATTACATGCATATTTAGATATTTAGGTCAGCTCAGAATATAAAATTGATCAATTACATTATATTCTGAAAAGAACAGTCCATAATAAATATAATTAAGGAAATTATTAGTGGCATCAGTATTAGTGGTTTGATCAAATAATGAGTACATCAGAACAACGGATCAGCAGTTTCAGTGGCTCAACTAATAACTATCCAAAATAAAAAAATATACATACAATAAAAATATAACTTTCAACAACAGTACAAAAATGCCGCATCAAGAACTCAACCCGTAACAGTTCTCTCTAAAAAGGAAACTGCTTGCCCACATATGTTTTGCCAAACGACCAATCTTTGGGGGCCACGTTGTATGATGTCAGCGTGACACTGTCACTGCTGGTGAGCTCGAAAGAGAGAGGCTGACCTGTGAGGTCGGCATTTATGTGCCAGATCTGGCCCCAAATTCGGCCCATTTCGAGCCAACCTGTTGTTGAGCCCTTTATTTTGACAAATTTCACATCCCCTGCCCCTGCAACATTGCTTATTAATACGGTGTGGAAGAACTTGCGCCCATTGATGGTAAACCTAATGCCGCCATCCCTTATGCACTTCACCCTGCGTAATTCCCAAAATTCTCATTAATAATGCTATGTTTTTTTTTTTCAAACATCAATAAGTTAGCAAATCACTCGATCCTTGGTTTATGACATCAGAAATTGCCTAATTTTGTTTTTTTCGGTTCATTTTAATTGGTATATGATCGAAAACCTTAAGATGGATCTTACCAACTATATAAGGAAGCAGCTATTCCTGTTAAAGGGTCTGGCAGATCAGAAGTTCAGACAATCTCCACATTAATTAATTACAATTTTGTACAGAACTTATATTTATCCATCAGGCTTTAATCTGCTTTGTACATTATTAATTACTCCAATTATATTAGCCTTTCATATTCAGGTGTTACATAGGTATGTTATGAATATTTGTTTGATAAGAAGCTAACAACTTATCATAAATTCTATTTGAAGACCACAGTCACCTGAATCAAGTTTTCTGAATCTCTGTATATACAGTCAAATAAATTGTCATTTTAGCTCATCTAAAAGTGTATAGTTTATGCTAAATGAAACTAGTTAACAGTATAAAGTATAAACCCTTTCAATACAAAAACAACCAACAAAAGTTTTGTTGTCAACTTCTCTTAATGATAAGGCATTAGATGATATGTGGCCTAAATTATAAGTTAAAGGCCAACTATCCCTTTCGATTTGGGACTCACAAGCTAATGCTCTTACCCTTCTTAAATGAACAGATCCAAATAGGTTTTAAAAATGATAGCTCAGTATGTAACCAGACAAAATCTCTCTTAATTACTGGGGTCCCATCTCTCCTAATATTTATATTATCGGATTCAAATAAACATTTTACTGTTGATTTTATGGGCATTTAGCAAAGTGAATTCAAACTTGCAATAAAAGTGAAAGAATTTGAATCAAGACAACAACCTTTATGCTTGGACCGTTATCTTTTGTCAAATTGAGCATAACTTTTTATGACTTTGTCAATTTGCAATTGTCTGTTGTATCATCTCCCCTCTAGAATTTTTGGCCAAAAATAGGGCAAACTATTTATTTCGTAGTACAACAGTCAAGTTTCAATTGATTTGATTGTTCTAACTTTCAAACAAATAATTTCATTCTTATTTTAACAAAAAGTAAAAATAAAGTTTTAGGTAGATTAACTAAGAAAAACAATGTAACATTTAAAGAATACCTTCGGTACTGAATTGGCATGACACCGGCCTTCCAAATTGCAATCTTTTCAAAAGCCTGAATAGGTAGCAACAGATGGTGATTTGGGGGATTGCACACACCGCCGGCCTCACCCGGGAGACCATAATTTGGTGCACAAAAGTTAGTGGCTGTGACTACGATCGAAGTACCCGGCAAACAGTATTTGAGCTCGGATACACACCTAATCTCATAGCAGCCGCCACAGGCTGCTCCTTTTTCAAACAATGCCTCACTGAGCCCGACTGTTCCCATGCCGTAACCTTCCTTCCCCAAATTCCCAAATCCACATGCACCATCTTTTACAAACAGAAATTGCATTGATTATTATAGGATTATAAATTAAGTAAATTTAAAGAAAGGTTGAATCTTTTGGTGAAAATGAAAATACCAATGGCGTCTTCTGGATCGGCAGCGTAGTAGGAGGCATGAGCAGGACGCCATTCAGTCAGTGCTGAGGAAGCGTAGGTGGAGGATCTCTGGTGGGCCCAAGCACAGGAGAGGAGGCAAGATGCTAGGAGGAGAAGATGGAGAAAGAGATGGAATGGACGGTGGAGATCTGACGGTGGCATTGCGCTTCTGAGCTTTGATCCTAGGTACTTTTAGTCTGCACCGATATACCTGGGAAGAAAAGTGTGTTTGTTTGCTTTGGAACGGAATGATGGAGATGAGAAGAGACAGACTGAGGGGCTCATGTGCAGTGGGAGGCGGAGTGAAGAGCAAAGAAAGAGGCAAAGAGGAGTCTGGACTCTGGAGCTGAGGTTTTGGGAGGGGGCTTTATTATCTAACCGAAATTTTTATTAATATTATTAAAAAAAGAACCATCTTTTTTTTTAAGAGATTTCGAAGATTGTAGGACTGCAGCGTCAATTGGCGGCTACTTCGGTTCCATGGGTTCGACGGGTTTAATCACTGTGATTTGCTTTAAGATTCATGCGGAATGCTTTAAACTTTGTGTGTGTCTGTTTCAATTTCGTGCGCACAATCTCAAATTAAATCAAACGGTCATCATGCTCGTTGAACCTAAAATAGGTCCGTTGGGCATCGGATCTACTATGTTCTCCTCTTTTTTTTGGGAGCCGCCATGTACCGCTGCGGCCCCAAAATGGAGACGCCAATTGACCCTGCGGCCCCACTTTTTTTAAATTATCTAATCACGGTATATTTTTGGAAAATATTTCTGTATATTTCGAAAATATTTTCTAAATATTTCTAGTAATTAACTTTTTTGGCAGATATATTTTCATACTTATTAAATTTATTTAGCTATTTTTAATACTAGTATCTTTTAACATAGAAAGTGATTATGAACTGCGTTTTTAACATTTAATTAATTATTTTTAACAAAAATATTATTCTTGTAAATACCTATTTTCTTTTACAATTTAGTATTTTAACTAATTCTCAAGATATATATACTGATTGTACGGAAGTTACATGATTAGTTAAATATGTATTCAAAAATGACAAGTAATATCAAATGTACAAAGTTGATCGTGGCCACAAGCATAGTGACAAATGAATTATTCAGGTTCAATTTGGCAAGGTCAAAAATTCATGATTCGGAATTATCTGGATCAGAGATCTCAGTCCTACAAGGAAGCAAAAAAAAAAAAACTAAAAAAATATTATGAGAAATATTCGGAAAAAATTCAGAAAATTCACAAATTATTCGTGAATAATTGATCAAAGTTCGGTCAACCGAATAATTTAACATTTAATTCTATATCATCTAAGAAATAAATTATTTACAAATAATTCACCAATTTTGTAACTATGAGTCTACGACCACAAGCCCACAAATCAGACAGCTAAAAGGGATGTGAAGTCTTTTCGTGGAGGTACGCAGTATAATTGTGGTAATCGAAGTTACTGGATGGCATTAAAGTTGCAACAGGCCAAATCCTGGCGTGGGATTGTCGCTTTTGTCATGTGATGCGGTGTCTACAATAAAGAGAAATGTATCATTTTCCTTTACCACAGTATACAAATCACTGCATTTAAATAACCAGTTCTAGCCTTCTAGGCGTCATTAATTGTTTCCTTGACCGTACCTGAATCATTGAATCATTAAATTCGTTCAATTAATTGTTTGAAATTTGTCATATCACGCTACAAAATGCAAATGCCAATGTTCTTGGGGGTCAATGGCATTTTTTTATTCATTTATCTGATCCGTACGGTATCCGATAAAACATATATGGATAAATTTTTTTTTTTGTAAATTTATCGGGTACAAGTACAGATAATTTTTTTTCGTTATCTAAACGGGTAAGGATATGGATAAAGCCTATTCCGTACTCGTTATCCGGGTAATTATAAAAAAAAATTATATTATATATATAGAATCTGGCTAATATGCTACACATATATAAGGGCCTCTCCGTGCTACGGCTCACTTTTTGAGTTTTCAAAATCCTAACGGTCGATCCGAACCGTTCAACATGATCTCCATATGAATATGTCATTGCAAACCAAATTTTACATTTTTTAGAATTTTTTTATCATTTATTAAGCCACTTTGAAAATCGCTGATCCAATGATCTAGCAGATTTTACTGTTGTGTACAAATTAGTGTTTTTTCAAAGTGGCTTAATAAATAGTAAAAAAATTCTAAAAAATCTAAAATTTGGTTTGCAAGTACATATTCATATGGAGATCATGTTGAACGGTTCGGATTGACCGTTAGGATTTTGAAAACTCAAAAAGTGAGCCGTAGCACGGAGGGTTCTATGCTACGCGTAGCACCGTAGCACTGTCCTATATATATAGTAAGGCTACGGTGCTTTGCAAATTAAACAGACTCTTTTACTTCGCATTTGTGGCCATTGGATCTGCTTCAATAGTCGTGCAGATCATCATGATCTCAATTTTTTCGGAACTTGACACATCCAGTTGGGAGCAAAATCAGATTTCCAAAACCAGTCCGATCTCTTCTCCTCTCGTCTCTCGCCTCTCATCTCCCAGCGAAAACCCTAACCCCCTCTCCTCTCCAGCGCCTCTCCTATCCAGCGACCCTCTCTCTCTCGCGAAACCCTCTCCAGCGCCTCTCCTCTCTCCAGCGGCCTCTTTCTCGGGTAAGGTTTCAAAGCCCTTTCCTTTTCTAATTTTTGTTGATTTTGGTGTACTGGTAGCACTGGTAGCAAGAGAGTATCATTTTCAAATGAATAAATAATCCCAAAAGTAATTTCTCACAGTTCAAAAACGGATTCCTTAGTCTTGTACTGAGAATCCTTAGAAATTACTTGATAATTATTGATAATAAGTTATAGATAAAATATTTGTAGTAGCTAGAGTTGCTAGATTTTGAATTTAGTGCTCATTTCAAGCTTCTCAATATCGTGCTTGAGACAAACGGAATTTTGGCCATTTTCTTTGAGTTGAGGTAAGGATGTTGGTTTTTGCAGGCACAAAGCGTTATGAAGTTTTCATGCCGTTTGCCGCTGAATAGAGGTAAGGATGTTGATTTTTGCCGAGTTTAATACCTAGAAGTAGCATATACTGATAGGTACCAATACAAGTACCTTTTTTTTTTTTCCTTTTTTGAGATTAGTGTAACCCTTTTCATGTTTATGCAAATTCTAGTCAAGTCTTTTACTTAGATTTTAAAAATGTAGGTTGGTTGGTGGATTGAAGCAAATGAAGGGGGTTTCCTAAAGATCAAGAAATGAAGATCAACAGATGAGCATCAACAAGAAGATCGGGAGCTAAACAAGATTATATATTTTTTATGTAGCTTTTGATAATATGCATAAGTAGCAATGTGTAGAGTGGATATAGTGTAATTGGGGTACAATTTGCTTTATCAAAAAGTATACCCGACAAAATTAGAGATATGTGTATCAGTTGTTGAAGTAACTAATATTTTTTTTTTATGTTTTAATAATGTACCTAATGGGTCATAATTTTCAGTTTTCTATTTTGTGGTTTTATAATTTTTTGACTTGATTCTTATCTAATCTGAAGCCCAGCCTATTTGAAAAACATAGAGCTGTCGGAGTGCTTGTACCAGTAACTAGTATGACCGTGAAACTATAATAAGTGGATCAATATTAATTTTTTCTTTATAATAAGTGGACTGGTATATATTCTGATACAGTTGATCTCATATCACTTTTCCAACACTCACCAGTTTCATTGAGGAAAAAGAAATTTTCTTCAAACAAGATAAGAACAACTTTGTAACATATATCTGAATTCTGAAGTGGCATAACATCACTAGTTTCATTGATAAAAAAGAAATTTTACATTCTAATTATGTTGTCACTTGCTACTATCTCATTCTCACTTATTACATTCTAATTAGATTCCCTAGCCTATCATATATAACTACTGCTATATAACTACATAACATAAAGAAAAAATAATCTTGTTTAACTCCTGATATTCACTTGTCGATCATCATTTGTTAATCTTCTTGTCGATCTTCATTTATGCAAAATCTGATCTGCAAAAAAGATCTTTAGTTATAATTTTTTTTGACAATGTTATAATTTAGAATAACATAATTGTAACATAAGCCGGTATTGTGTATTGGTACCTATCAGTATATGCTACTTCTAGGTATTAACCGCAGAAATTACAACAAAGTAATTTTTGAATTGGAAGTGGAAGAAAGAAAGACAACGAAGTAAGTCGTATTCAAGAAAAACACTTTTTTATCTCTACTGATCTGGGGTTGGCATATTATCATTGTCAAGTATATATCTGCCACTTATAAAGGCAGTTTCTGCACAGTTGCTTTTTTATCCAAAGCCAAAGAAGAAAAAAATGAAATACTACAAGCTATGAGTACTTTGAACTGAATAATCTAGCGGCTTTGATGACTCGCTGTGAATATGAAGGAATCCGTTGGGGAAGAGGGGCTTCCTTGTATCGACGTCAAGCCCTTCAAACTCTTGTTTGAAGGAAGGTCCCAAGTGGTCTCACATGACCTTTTAGCTAGTCATTTTCCGTATAGAGTGCCTTTTTTCAGGGGAAGGCTTAAATCAAACCTAATGAGAAATGCTCCATCACGTCACTACCATAGCCTCTCCTGTCTAGTCAACCCAGGAAGAAAGAGAGACTACATACACCATTGGTTTTGTTTCAAAACAAGCACTTCTTACTAAATGCATATCAGATCCTACCTGGTCGGAAAAAAGCTAGATTCGGCAACTTGAGGTCCCCCGAGGGGAACCTGTGGCTGGATTGAATCCTGAAAAAGAAAAACAGAAAGAAGGGAACCCCGCATCCTCTATGGATCCTGCCCAATCTGCAAAGAAAGGAAAAAAGCCCAAAATTAGGAAGCTTTTTCTTAGTGAGAGTCGCTAACTCTGAGATACTTGTCAAAGTGGAATGGGAAACTCCATTTTCAGAAATAGAAGAAAAGAAAGTAGTTTGAAAGAAGAACAGTCAGCTGAGGCAATCCTATCTCTCCATGCTACCAGTTCTGCAAACCAACAAATTGACTCCGAAGGGAAAGCGGCAAAATTATAGATGGAAAGTTATCAAGCCAATGATGCTTAGCTGGTCTTTTCGGATGATCAGCCACACTGGGACTGAGACACGGCTCGGACTCCCACGGGGGGCAGCAGTGGGGAATCTTGGACAATGGGTGAAAGCCCGATCCAGCAATATGGCGCGGAAAGTTATTGTGCAGCTGCAACAGACCCCTTACTCTATTCAGCGGCAAACGACATGAAAACTTCTTAATGCTTTATGCCTGCAAAAACCAACATCCTTACCTCAACTCAAAGAAAATGGCCAAAATTTCGTTTGTCTCAAGCACGATATTGAGAAGCTTGAAATGAGCACTGCATTCAAAATCTAGCAACTCTAGCTACTACAAATATTTTATCTATAACTTATTATCAATAATTATCAAGCAATTTCTAAGGATTCTCAGTACAAGACTAAGGAATTCATTTTTGAACTGTGAGAAATTACTTTTGGGATTCTTTATTCATTTGAAAACGATACTCACCTGCTGCCAGTGCTACCAGTACACCAAAATCAGCAAAAATCAGAAAAGGAAAGGGTTTTGAAACCTTACCCGAGAAAGGGGCCGCTGGAGAGAGGAGAGGCGCTGGAGAGGGTTTCGCGAGAGAGAGAGGGTCGCTGGAGAGGAGAGGTGCTGGAGAGGAGATGGGGGTTAGGGTTTTCGCTGGGAGAGGAAGGAGAGGAGACGAGAGGAGAAGAGATTGGACTGGTTTTGGAAATCTGATTTTGCTCCCAACTGGATGTGTCCAGTTCCGAAAAAATCAAATGAGATCACGATGATCTGCACGACTATTGAAGCAGATCCAATGGCCACAAATACGAAGTAAAAGAGCTTGTTTAATTTGCAAAGCACCGTAGCGTTACTCTATATATATATATATATATATATATATATATATATATATAGAGTAAGGCTACGGTGCTTTGCAAAGTAAACCCACCCCTTTACTTCGGGTCATTTTTTGGATTTTGAAAATCCAAACAACCGATCTGAACCGTTCAACATGTTCTAAATATTGAAATGTGCTTGGAGACCAAATTTTACATTTTTTGGAATTTTTTACTATTTATTAAGCCACTTTGAAAGTTTCTGATCCGGTGGTCCAGAAAATTTTACTGTTCACCGTTGGATCAACGATTTTCAAAGTGGCTTAATAAATAGTAAAAAAATTCCAAAAAATGTAAAATTTGGTCTCCAAGCACATTTCAATATTTAGAACATGTTGAACGGTTCGGATCGGTTGTTTGGATTTTCAAAATCCAAAAAGTGGTCCGAAGTAAAGGGGTGGATTTACTTTGCAAAGTACCGTAGCCTTACTCTATATATATATATAGAGAGAGAGAGAGAGAGAGATAGGCTATGGTGAGTTGTGAAGTAAAACGTCGTTTTACTTCACGCCATATTTTCATTTTGAAAATCCAAACAACCGATCCGAACCGTTTAACTTTTTTTAAATATTGAAATGTGCTTGGAGACTAGATTTTACATTTTTTGGAATTTTTTTACTATTTATTAAGCCACTTTGAAATCGTTGATCCACTGTGAACAGTAAAAAACAGTAAAATTTTCTGGACCACCGGATCAGCGATTTTCAAAGTGGCTTAATAAATAGTAAAAAAATTCCAAAAAATGTAAAATTTAGTCTCCAAGTACATTTCAATATAGAGAACATGTTGAGCGGTTCGGATCGGTTGTTTGAATTTTCAAAATAAAAATATGAGCGTGAAGTTAAAATGACATCTTACTTCACAACTCACCATAGCCCAGCTCATATATATATATATATATATATATATATATATATATATATATCAATGACCAATGAATATTAATTCTTCAACTATTCTTGATAGTTGTGTTACGCTTAATTAACTATTAAAACACGTAAATAAATTTCAACAAATCTCAATAAAGTTTAGACATTTTAAACACGTATATATATTTATGAAATGAATGGGTTTTAATTTATTATTTAGTAAATAATATTTTTTTGTATTATAATAGCATTACCTGTTATTTACCGCTACCGTTTCGTAATCCGACAACCATAACGGATAAGGGTAGGGTACGGGTAAGATAATTTGTAGCGGGTAAGGGTAGGGTGCAGATAAGAACAATTTGTAACGGATACGGGTATGAAAATGCTTCTATCCGACCTTACTGTACCCGTTGACACCCACTGAAGTCGGATCCAAGTAACTCAAATTTTGCGTTTAAATCCGGACAATCCAACCAGAAGATTCTGTACAAATATTAAACAAGTTTTGTGACCATAAACTTGAGTCAGATTAGTCTAAATTTTGATTGGATGGTTTGAATCCAAATTTAAAATTTGAATTACTTTAGGTTTTGGGTAAATTTGAATTACTCCATAGACACTATGAAGTAAATTAAATTTATTAATTTTCTCTTTTATTAAGAGTTTAAATTACATAATACATATAAGCAAAATACATGGTCCGTTGTATTAACATAGCAATTTGAATCAAACACTTCAATGCGCTAGGGGCTTCAGAAGTCGGAAGGTTTGAATTAGAAAAATGCAAGATTTTATTGGGCTGGTCCATTTTGACAATAAAGCCCAAGTCACGCATCACAAGAGAGAGAGATGTTCCCCAAAATAAGGACGGAGATTTCAGTAATGCTCAACCAAAGACAGGCTCTTTAGCCTTTTGTTGAAAGCCCAAATTAGAGGCAAGAGAAATCTGCTTCATCGGAGCAAGTTTGAGACCCAAATCAGGCTAATCGCCACTTCCAAGTTCGATTTCCTTGCAATCTTTTAATAATTCTTAATAGGTACAATCGATTTCCTTTATAGGTATTAGGTACAAGAGAAATGTGCTTCATCGGAGCAAGTTTGAGACCCAATTTTTTTTTTTTTTGGGTGTTCTTTATAAGGTTTTGTTAAAATACCTAACAGACCTACTGCCAGCTCGGGATGTAAATTCATGCGTATTGTAACTATGTTATGAGGGGCGAATTCACATTCAATAAATGAGGTTAATTGATCCTCATTCATTTTCATTTTTTCTTTTATATTTATACTCTATTTTTAATATAATTTAAACTAAAATATTATGAATAGTGTGAAATTGACCTCCATTCATAGTAGAATTTTTTATATGCTTTACCTATTCACGTTTGACATCTATAGTTTGAAAGTCTAGCTCCGCTCCTGTACGTTATGACTCGAATCATGGGTCATGTCATAACCAAGTTAAGTTTTCACGTGCCGTGCCGTAACTAAAACCGCAAAAATTAATAGTCATAGCACAACCGAGTATGGTCACGCCATGACCAACATCACATGGCTAACGTGTAATCATGTTTGATCACATTTAACTATTTATTTAAGTTAGTTTAAGTAAGAAAAAAATTAGAAAAAAAAGAAAAAAAAAGAAAAAATTATAAACTAAAGAAATAATGTCGTAAAAAAGTTATGCATAAAAAATAAAATATAGTGTTGGAATTAAATTGAATTGATATTTTGGAGGATAAATACTGATGTAATTTTATGTTATTTTGAAACGTGTAGTCATGTGTGATCACGCTCCGGGCCATGTTGTATCATGTGTCGTGTGTGTTGTGATCAAACTAGTTCATTTTTGATGCATTTATTTTGGAAAATAGTCACATCAAGAGAAACATGCCGTACTAAAATTGTACTGTAACGTGATGTGTTAGATCATGACGTGTCTTTTTACATCTCTATTCCCAGGGGCAGAAGGTAGTAGAACCCAAAGGTGGCCGAGTAAACTCCAATATTTTCAATTTTTTTAACATGTACCTCGAAAATTTACTAATTTTTTTATTTTATATGTCTCAGCCTCCTTGTGATAATAGAAAATGTATATATAAGAGTAACATTAACTTGATTTGCTTTGGTAGTTTGGTTTTCCATCTTATCAGATCACGTGACCGAGTAAATAAAAACATCTCACTTGAAAAGTTGTTTAATATAGAAATGTACAAAATAAAATAGGAAAAGGACAACGTGTACATCACGGTTACCGAAAAAAGAAAAAAGTTATTGTAATTTTAGAAGAGCAAAAAAATAAGTTACAAGAATAGAAAGCAAAGAAAAAAAAGACTGTGACGAATTAAAAAGCACCAAATTAGTTTATGAAGTTAGAAAATTTCAAAATAAGAAAGATAAAATTAGCGCTCCCATTGACGGTTTTCTATATATTTCAAAAGCAGCAAATTAATTTCTGAAGTTAGAAAAATTCAAAATAAAAAAGATCAAATTAGCGCTTCCATCGACAGTTTTTCTATATATTTCGACGTCTCTATGCTTCTTCGTCATAATTTAATTAGTTAAATTTTTCTCATAGCCAGAAGAGTCAATCTCAAGAATTTGTTCAACAAGTGAACTCCTTTAGTATTGAAAATGCATGTAAATTAGCAGAGAAATTTTACCCAGCAGATTTTACCAATCAAGAGAAAGCTTAATTACAATATCAATTGCGACATTATGAGATGGACATGAGAAATCATTCAATTCTTAAAGACTCCTCGTCATTGGTCGACTTATGTCACAGACTAGTGGAAAGTGACAAATCCAATGTATATCCTCTGATAGATAAGTTGATTCGACTAAGTGCTACTCTTTATGTCTCAACTGTTACTACAGAACGAGCTTTTTCAACCATGAGGCTTGTTAAAACTAGATGATAGGTCTAAATTATATACACATTCGATCTAGTTTTTATCACATAATAACACCAAATATCTTGTATTTTAGTAGAGAATAGAATGAAATATATCCAAGAATCAAGTTACTGCCAAAGTTTATTTAATTTACAGGAAATGGAGCAAATTGTAGATCTTCTCGCAAGCTTTCCGAAAAGTGGTAGAACATTGAAAACGGAGTTACGGATCATGAGTTATGCCCGTTTGAATTTCAGAGCAAAACAGAGGAAATAGAGCCCAGTGCGGACGCACTGACCTCCAGTGCGGATCAGCCATCCGCACTCAGCCATCAGGAGATGAAAACAGAAAAGTCCGAGCGCAGTGCGGACGCACTGACCGAGAGTGCGGATGGGTGCACCCGCACTCAGCGACACACAGTTTGTATTTTGGCCATATCTTCGTCATACGAACTCCGATTTGGGTGATTCAAAGCTTGACGGAACCAGGACAAAGAGATCTACAACTTTCATGAAGGAAAAATATCCAAATTCGGAATGTATAATTATGTACAGCTGCATCAATGGCCGCATCAGCCTGAAAAGTCTCCCAGTGCGGACGCACTAAGATCCAGTGCGGACGCACTCAGGAAAATTTGCAGAAAATCCAGAAAAGGAAACTTGGAACCAAAGGAGATTTGGAGCCAGTGCGAGCCCGACCACACGCACTCATCTCCAGTGCGGACGCACTGGACTCGCAGACAGCCAGAAATTCGCATTTTCAAGAGCTTTTCTATTTTTGGCCAACAAGGAACACGTTTTAGAAGGCCAAAAATAGCCATGGCAGTCTGAGGAGTGCACCCACTAACTCCACTTCTATCTTCTAAATTGGGCAAGGCCTTTGGCTATAAAAGGAGAATAATTTCATCTCTCTCATCATCCATTATTATATCTATTTTTCACAAATTGAGAGAGAGAGATCCTGCAGAAATTCTCGAAGACTTTTCAAGGAAGGAGAAGAAGAAGATTCAAGCAAGGAGTTGGCAAGATCGAGGTTTTAGATCTAAGAAAGGGTGTAATCATTTATTTATCTTATTTCTTATTGTTTTTGCCAATCTTTGTTATGGATATCTCCAAGAGAGAGTAGTTCTCTTTCTAGGGGTTTAGGTCAATGCATGAACTTGTTTAATTCTATCTTATTCGGATCTTTGTTTTTATTATGATTGTGTTATCGGATTTGATTGTTAATTTCTGTGATTTATTCTTTATGAATTTCATTAGTATTCGTTCCTTTGAGTTCACCTGGTTAGGGTTTATTGAATTGAAGTAGTTTTGAAATCGCGTTGATCGTGTTTTTCCGCTTTAAATTTATTAAATTCCGGCATTGGTCATGAGGAGACTACTAATTGAAACCATAAAGACACACCTTAGGGTTGGGTTAGAAGCGACCGTACTTTGATATCCAATCCGGAACTATATAAATTAAGGTTAGGATTTTGGTGAAGGACCGAAAGGAGAAGGCAATCCTAATTAGGACACCTTAGAACAAATATCGATATATGCTTTGAAGCATGAGATTAAATATCCCTCTAGGTTAGTGACAGCCCTAGAATTCGAGGCACATTAATCCTTAAAGCGCAAAGTATTTGTATTAATATTTGTTCCAAAGGCTAACATAGGTTAGAAACCTCATCAAATCAAACATGAATTTAAACAAACCGAATAAATAGAATTAGCAAGGAATTGTAGACCAAATACCCCTAGATCTCCTTAAACTTGAAAACAAACCAATCTTTCTTTCCTTTATTTTATTTACATTTATTGTTTGAAACTCCTCTCTTTCGGGTATTGAACCCAACCTTAGGATTTTAGAACAAAACCCCCCTTTACTTTTATTGTTTAGTTTTAATAGTAGTTTTTCTTATTAAAAATTAGTGTTTCCCTCTCTCCCTGCGGATCGACACCTAAATACTACAATCGATAGGTTGTGCGCTTGCAACTAACCTATTCTTTGAGTACGAAGGTTTATAAATTTTAAAGGCAAAAAGAGTACCAAATTCCTATATCTAAAATACTCAACACTAGACTTTGAAACAAGATGGGTGATGAGTTTCTTAGATATTACATGCTTGTTTATAACGAAAAGGGAATAGCTAATAAGATTAGCTCAGATGAGATTATTGTAGAATTTGATCTTTTAGAAAAACATAGGTCTAAATTTCAATAATATAAAAAATATGATGTATGCATATGCTATGTTTTTTATTTTTATTTTGTTAAACATGTCATTTATTAGTATTGGTGTTTGTTAATTATTGTAACTTTTATAAATCAAACAGTGAAGAATCATATTATCTTGTATTTTATAGATTTTGGTTTTTTATTATAATATTTTTTAAGTATATGATGTTTAGTCGGTTAGCCCCTTCATACTCAAAGTTGAGTTCCGCCCCGGTCTATTCCTATGTACAGCTTCATCATGCATCCCTTTTGAATATTGTTAATTACAGTTAAAGGGGGGGCACAACTAACTACATAATTTTGATATATTAATAGTTACTTCAGGATGTGGTTTTTTGTCAACATGCCAAAAAACAGTGTGAATTTGAATAGTGTCAAGACCAATGTATTGGTTGTAATCCGAATTACATCCATGACTTGCTATATATTTAAAACTGAATAGACTATACAAATCAAGCAATCACTTTTGTTGCATAAATTTGTGTATTTGATCATAGGTTATATAACAATTTTAACATGCATGTAGATATATGGTAAGTATTAATTTTCAATGAATAATATGTTCATATATATAATAACGAATTTGCATGAGTGCACACAATTTGTTAAGCCCCCTGTGATAAAATCCATTTGCTTTAATTTTTTTTTTTTCTGGATAGGGACTTGTAAATGCTTGGATTAATTGCACTTCTCATTAATGTCAAATGATAAATTGCATTGACCAAGCTCTGAAAATATTCCTTTCCCTTTTCGGATATAAAAGGTTGCACATAAATTGACAAAAAATCTCTAGTTTGCAAAAGTTGATTTTTGGTTGGTGATCTTTCGGTTGATACTTTTCCCAATTCCCCAAATTTAATTAGGCGATACTTTAGCACTAGACAGTGGAATTTAATTATAAAACTAATTAAAGATATTGTAGATCATTTAAAAAATATATAATTATATTGTATTTTTTTGAGGAAAGAATATAATTATATTGTACGTAGCTGTTAACCTATCATGCAAATTTTGTAAGGCTTGAGGTAAAGAACTTCCTTTTGCCAATTCTAGACGCAGCCGCTAAAGCAATTTTGCACTCAAGTATTGATCCCAATTCCATTCAATTAATATTCTTAGAATATTACAGTTAATTGTCACTTGCGATTAGCAAGAACAGTCTGTTATATTACATTAATTAGATGTGTCGTAAACACTTTAACGACATTTTTTGTTCTTCTCAATTTGTTGTAATGCACCTTTGTTACTCCAAAATAATAGAGGATTTGTGTGTATTTGGATTGTTAAAATAAATGCTAACAGTGTTAAAAAATATTAATGTACGTGAACAACAAGAGAAATGTGTTATAAGTTTGTGTTATTCGAAATAGTAGAAATATTGTTTAAACTGTATGATTTGAAATAGTACTAACATAAAGAGTGCTAATCTTTCTATTTTGAAATAGTACTAAAAAAAGGTTTTGTGTGATTAGGGGATCTATTTTAAATTCATTAACTAATTGAATACTCGAAAAAAACAATGCTTTAGGTATGGCTGCCCAACTCAATAGTCAGGAGCCAATAAGCACAGATTCAGTAGATATTTGGTGGACCCCAAGACGACAATTGGGAAGAGAACAGAGGAGGCGGTGGGACGTGGCATGGGCAGCGGGCTCGTGGGTGCTATGGAAGGAAAGGAACCGACGGACTTTCACCAGGTAGCACAAACCGAAGCACATTCTAGTCAATGCGGCGGCTATCGATGTTCATAACTGGATACTCTTTAGTTAGGACACTGAACCCACAAATTAGGGTAGAGAGAGGAGGGGTTGGCTTGAATAAAGTTATGGCCTTCTTAGTGATGTTATCGGACCTTTTTAATACATAGGTTGTAATATCTTATTACGAAACGACTACTGTGAGTAGTAAGTCTCTATGTAAATAACTTTTTTTATTAATATATCTTTTAGTGGGAAAGTCTCACTAAACTTAAAAAAAAATGAACAATGCTTTAACTTATACTTTCCAATACTTTAACTTGTAATTTCTGATGTTCTAATTTCTAATTACTAATCAAAATTCAATAAATTTATTTCAATTTTAACCTTAAATTTAATCTGAATTACAAATCAAACATCCAGAGAAGGGCAAATTTTTTTTCAGAGGGAGACAAAGTCTGTCAGGATCAATAGATCTCCACTAAAACTTAAAATTCAGGAGGGAGCTGCCTCCCGAGGCTATGTGGGTCCGCCCCTGTGTGTGATTCATACGAATCGTCACTCTTTGATCTTTTGTGTAATTAGTAGGATAATGATTATTTTCCATATCCGATTATAGCAAATTACTATTAGTTGTTGGCTTGTTGCACATAAAACACTACCCCAACCTATATATATATATATATATATATATATATATATATATATATATATATATATAGAGTAAGGCTACGGTGCTTTGCAAAGCATAGAGGCCTCCGTGCTTCGGGGCTACTTTTTGGATTTTGAAAATCCAAACAACCCATCCGAACCGTTCAACATGTTCTAAATATTGAAATGTGCTTGGAGACCAAATTTTACATTTTTTGGAATTTTTTTACTATTTATTAAGCCACTTTGAAAATTCCAAAATCCAACGGTAAACAGTACAAAAATTTGGACCACCGGATTTGGAATTTTCAAAGTGGCTTAATAAATAGTAAACAAATTCCAAAAAATGTAAAATTTGGTCTCCAAGCACATTTCAATATTTAGAACATGTTGAACGGTTCGGATGGGTTGTTTGGATTTTCAAAATCCAAAAAGTAGCCCCGAAGCACGGAGGCCTCTATGCTTTGCAAAGCACCGTAGCCTTACTCTATATATATATATATATATATATATATAGAGTATGGCTAAGTTGCTGCCGGCAGCATTTCGGCGAGGTGCTGCCGGCAGCGTTTCGGCCATACGGGTGTTCAAACAACAAATTTTTTTATATAGATGTTCAATCTATATTAAAATCTACTTGGAGATCAAATTTTACATTTTTTGGAATTTTTTTACTATTTATTAAGCCACTTTGAAAATTCCAGATCCGGGTGAACAGTAAAATCAGTCTGGATCATATGATCTGGAATTTTCAAAGTGGCTTAATAAATAGTAAAAAAATTCCAAAAAATGTAAAATTTGGTCTCCAAGTAGATTTTAATATTTAGAACACGTTGAACGGTTCGGATTTTCTGTTTGAACACCCGTATGGCCGAAACGCTGCCGGCAGCACCTCACCGAAATGCTGCCGGCAGCAACTTAGCCATACTCTATATATATATATATATATATATATATATATATATATATATATCATATCCGATTAGAGCAGATCCATATATATATATAAATATATTTATAGATATAGATGTATAGAGAAATAAATTGAATAATTAGTAGCACGACAGTCGGTAGATCTTGTTTAGTTGGAGGAGAAGAATAAACTAAAAAAGGAGGAAAGGCACCCGAGATAGATTAATGGAAGATGCAAAGAGAAAGAAAAGTACCATGGAATATATGGAAGAGGATTGGTGGGGGCCAACTCAAGAAAAAACACTAATGTCACGAGGAATGTATGAACCAGACCACATTTGTACTTCCTTTGCTTTTTTCCTTTTCTTTTTTTTTTTTTTTTTTTTTTTTGCAGCCATTGCAATTGTTAATAAGGTGGGGCGGTCTAATGGCCATCAGATTGAATTTGATTTGATCTCTGAGCTGTCTGATCCACATCAAGAGTTGTGCACTTAATTGGCACAAATATTAAAGTTACTCGCACAATTCTTATTGAGGATCAGACAATTTCGACCAGGTAACAGGTGGCTGACAATATTAAGAAGAGGTTACAACTAAATTCCGTTGTCATATATCTATATATACATATATACTTACAATAGGGTAAAAAATTTAAGCCTTCCTTTTCAATATTATTAATAAATGGTTCATTAATTAATTTTACCACAAATACTTGTGAGAAATGCATCCAACAAATTTCACCGGAAGTGTAACTCTTCCTAAAATTCATTTTTGTCAATCTATATTTCAAGTAATTTTTTTTTGCGGAAAAAATACTTCACTCGTAGTATATTTTAAATAATTTTGTTTTTGAAAAGGTTTGATAAGTTACACTAAACTATTAGAAGTGCCAATATATTTATATTATCTTATATATAGATATATTTATGTGGATGTCTCTATCCATTAAGAGACATATATATGGGGGATTTTTTTTAAAAATTGTAATTAAAATAATTAATTTAAAAAAAACAACTTGATTACTGATTTTTTTACAAAAACCGTAAAAACCGAATTGGCATTTCGGTGTAGCCTTTTTTCACAGTTTCCCACGTCCAACCGTGTGACCTTGCGTGTAACTCCCCTAAACAGAAATGACAATTCGGTTTAGGGGCTTTTTTAGACTAAACCGAATTGCCATTTCGGTTTAGGGGCTTTTTTAATTCTAAACTGAATTGGCAATTCGGTCCAGAAGGAATTCTGTCAATCCAACTTCTTCTCCTCTCTGGATCATTTCTTCCCGAGACAGAGAACTTCATTTCTTCCCGAGACCTTCGTGCTTCTCCAGTGTGCATAGTTCCAGTTTTCCAAATTACAGACCGGCCCCTCCATTGTGCTTCTAGCGTTCATCTGAAGATTGTAGTAATTTTTTTTTTCAATTACGATCATATTTTTTGTTGTAAAATTAAAAATTATCGAAGGTTGATTGTGAAAAATTTTGTTCAGAAAATGTCTCAAGTATTAATAAATGTGTACCACAGACGCGAAATTACAGACGCACTGACCTGCACATTTCCTGTTACTAACTCAACTAGTCTTGATGAGCTAAGAAGACAGATATATGTTGGCATTCGTTTGCTTCCTAGCCAATTCGATCTAACAATCAGCGCACGTTTGAACACGGCACCACCTGACTCAGCAGAAAAATACCAGTTGTTTAACATAGACCACGAAATGATCTGGCATATGGTGCTGGAGAATGCCACTCCGGTACTGAATTTTAAACTTCTTGAATTAGTGGTTGAGTCAGTACCAGTTGTTAGTCAGACCAATTATGACCCATACCCGGGTAGTGTACCTGGAACTAGCAGAGACATACCGGTGACTGATTCACCCATACATTTTGATGAAACCCCCGAAACACCCCCGGTTGATTTGCATAATTATTTTTGACCAGCTGAATAATGATACTGGTTCAGACACAAGCTCTGACCTTGGTGACCCGGTTGTCGGGGAAGATGATATGGCCGAAATTGAGGATCAGATTAGGATGCAAGATGTAAGGAAGGAGTGACAATCGTCTATTTCTTTTATTAATCGGGGATTGCAGCATTCTTGTCCGGTATTTCATGACGATGTGCCGATGCCGTACAAGAATGAAGCATTTTTTGGTTATCCACCCAGAACCGACGGTCCATTTTCGGTGGGACATATATTTGAATCCAAAGCTGATCTTAAATCGAAGTTGAGTGGATTTGCTATGGATAATAACTTAGAATTACAACAAACCCAGAGCAATCGTAAGGTCTATGTGGTTATATGTTGAGCGGAGAGGTGTCCTTCGAGGTTATACGCAAAAACCACTGAGACGGGAAATTGGACAATTGCAACAAACTCATACGCGCACAATTGTTACAGTACTGCTTGTACAGTAGACAGTCGTCAGATGACTGCCAGGATGATTGCAGATATAATCAAACCAGGTCTTATGGAGGACCTGGAGATGTCAATAAAAGCATGTTGAATTGTAGTTAGACAAGAGTACAAAATGGTTCAGCCTTCATACAACAAGATTTGGAGAGGGAGGGAGCTGGCTATTGCCGATTTATTTGGTTTGGGAAAAAGCTTACGAACTGCTACATCCCTCGCTCTCAGGTCAAAAGTATCATCGCTGATATCGATGCCGTTTATGTCAAATGGAAGTCCGGCCTTATCGATCATGGCTCTGAACAGTGCAATATGTCCAAAATCGGATAAAATATCGCGACTACGCTCAAGCAATAGGAGTCCAAAAGCCTTCTGTTCAGGTGTCCTTACCATCGCAATTCCTTCTGCGGTCATTTTCAAGAGGCAAAATCTCTACAAAAAAAGGATAGTTCGTAAATAAAATGAAAGATACTTCGTAAATAAAATGAAATGATATATTAAAAATTAAAATTAAAATACTTACAGTACGAGCTTGCACCACGGCATCTGAGACATACCCGAGATCTCCTACTTCTACTTTCGGTTCTGGCACTGGCTGGCTCAGAATTCTTCGTTGTTTTGCGTTGGATAAATCGATGCCATGCCATTCTTGAAGAACGAATCCATATACTCGGGATACCTGCAATCACCAATTAAAATAAATTAAGTCATCACTGGATCCGAATTCTAAATTAAAAAAAAATTACTCGTACCTATCCATATCGTAAGGTCTCTGCTCTCCAATTGTAAGGGGATTTGCAGTGATATAATTCGCAAAGTGAGTGCTCCAGTCTACACTGAATCCGTCTTCTGACAAACCACTCGCATGTTTCCATTCGCGGAGGTCTTCAATATACTCAAAGGGTGGTGGAGCCGGCGGAGGAACTGCCTGAAATAAACCGAACTGTCGAAAAACTCTCTCAGGACAGTGCATCTCTAACTCCAAAAAATGGACCAACCACACGCGACATATAAATATCTCCCGGTCTTTTATCCCGCGCCAAGGTTGTTGGTGATAGTAACTCACATACGGCATCCAGTTGACAACATTTACCTTCAGACGCTCAAACTGGTTACGAAATTGCGATGTACCTAAGTTGTGAACACATGACAAATACATATTGAATCAACACTAAATTATATTGAAAAACATAATTTAAATACATATTTAAAAATCCATATTTAAATAAATGTACCTCTAATAGGGTTGCCATCCCATTCATGCGGAATAGTCTATTTTGCACCAAAAGCCATCCTTTCTAATTGGACGTTGCCGCCAAATGGTAAATTGTTTTTAGGTCTGGGCCGGCCTATAGGAAACCGAGTCCAAGACCACATCTGTAACAGTAGTAATGGACCATTAATCGAAGCCGTTGGCTTTCTGCAAGCCCGGGACAACTCACGATACAGGCGTGCAAGCACAGCACCTTCCCAATTGTAGTCCTGATCCAGCGGTCCCAAATTCTCTAAGAACTGTAGGTACATTATCGGGACAGAACTTGAGTTTGCATCAGGAAACATTACCGACCCAAACAAGTCCATGCAATATTCCCGTGTGTATCGGTCGACGGTCTGCTGGGCAGTGTACTGTGTCAATTCCTCAACAAAGTGGTCCTTCAACCATTTAAGGCGCATAGGGTATTTTGATCTCTTAATTCTCTCGTTCTCTAGACCTCTGTTGAACACCTGTGAATGAAAAAATTCATCATCACCGTCTTCATAACCGTCATACACCTTATGTCCTAGGCAATCTTCGATCAATTGTGACCAATTATCATCTGAATGTCCAGAAATTGCCTTCCCTGTAAACATAGATGTTAGAGATAAACATATACTTGATATTTATAATACAATTTATTTACACCACAATACACTAAAAAAAAAGCTAAATTACTCTAAATATTTATACAATTTATTTACACTAAATTTATATACACTAAATTTATTTACACTACATATTTATTTACACTAATTTTATTTACACTAATTTTATTTACACTACATTTATTTACACTAATTTTATTTACATTAAATTTATTTACACTACATTTATTTACACTAAATTTATTTGCACTAAATTTATTTGCACTAAATTTATTTGCACTAAATTTATTTACAATTTATTTCACTAATTACTCTAAATTACTCTAAATATTCATAGAATTTATTTACACTAAATTACTTACATTAAATAAAAATTAATAACAAAAGTATAAATTAGTAACAAAAAATATTTTACCGGTAACAGGTAAGCCCCACAGACAGCTGACATCTTCCAATGTCACTGTGCACTCCTCCACCGGAAGATGAAAAGTATTCATCTCGGGCCTCCACCTCTCGACGAGCGCAGTGATCAACCCTTTATCAATATGACAATGAGTCACATCCGTCATCTGGTACAAGCCTAAATTCACCAAACCTTGTTTCATTCGAGGTTGGTAATTAATGCCCATTTGGCGAGGACCAGGACGCATTGCATAATCAAGCTGGAACGATAATTTCATAGCAACAAAAATTAATCATGACTTACAAGTTTATTTTGAAATTTAAATCCAAACCGGTATTAAATAAATACCTTCGCATTCGCCATTCATATCTTGTGTTGTTCATTAGGCAATTGCAACAAGGGTTGTTTATCAGCCATTCTGCACTACAATATAAATAAAATTACAACATAAGAAAACTCCAATTAGTTAACAAATAAAAAATTCCATTAGCTAATTTACTCTACATACAAAATTTAAAAAATCTACAATTAGTTAAATTATACTAAAAAAAGTCTAAATTACACTAAAAAAACTAAATTATTCTACATTTATTTTAAAAAATAATTATGAGCAAGATTACTCTACATGCAAACCAAATCATTCTACAATTTCTAAAATTACACTAAATACACTAAATTTATACACTAAATTACTCTAAATATTTATACAATTTATTTACACTAAATATTTATACAATTTATATACAATTTATTTACACTAAATATTTATTTACACTAAATTTATTACACTAAATTTATTTACACTAAATTACTCTAATTACTCTAATTACTCTAATTACTCTAACTATTTATACAATTTATTTACATGATATATTTATATAATTTATTTACACTACAATATACTAAATTACACTATAATACACTAAATTACACTATAATAAACTAATTTACACTACAATACACTAAATTTACACTACAATACACTAAATTACACTACAATACACTAAAAAAAAGCTAATTTACTCTACATAAAAAATAAACTAAATAATTCTACAAAAAAATATAAAATTCGGATTTTTTTTTCAAATTAAAAATTTACACTACAATATACTAAATTTACACTACAATACACGAAATTACACTACAATACACTAAAAAAAACTAATTTACTCTACATACAAACTAAACTAAATAATTCTAGAAAAAAATTATAAAATTCGGATTTTTTTTTCAAATAAAAAATTTAACCACATACCTAACGAAATTTGTAGATCTGAAGTTCTTCTTATTCTCCTCTCAAAATTATTCTAAAATATATGATTAGAATAAAAAATGATGAAGATTTGAGGGGGTTAAAATTTGATTTTTTTTTTCTCGGGTAGGGGAAGAAGAAGAGGATTGTCTCTGGTAGGGGAAAGACGGAAGAAGAGAAGGCCGAGGCGGTTTTGGAATTAAATATAGCTACACCGAAATGCCATTTGGGTGTAGCCTAAATAAACTCTACACCAAAATGCCTATTCGGTATAGCATAAAGAAAGAATTTTATGTGGCATTGTTCCTACAAGCCCACGAAAATCCTATAAACCGAATTGGAAATTCGGTGCAGCAAAAAAAAAAACCTTCAAACCAAATGACATTTCGGTTTTTACGATTTTTGTAAAAAAATACAAGTTGTTTTTTAAAATTAATTATTTTAATTATGTTTAAAAAAAAATCCTATATATGTGTGTAAAAGTAATCGATGAAATTACTCAAATAATAAATTATAATTGTACTTTATTTATATATCAGTTTTATATGTCGAGGGATTATGCATGACTAATAATTTTCTTGATTGCATCAATTTATCAGATGCGCCAAATAAGATCGATGTCGTCATAAATATTCAATTACTAATTAGTGTTCATTGTGTCGATAGCTCCACAATTAATATTGAGGAAAAAAGAAACAACAATAACTTTGAACACAGTAATTACTATATGGGATCGAGTCGGTTTGATTGGCACCATATCAAATTTGATCTGATACCGGGATAGAGCTGTCTGATTCACATCAAGTTTCGTATATAAAACTTCAAAATTTACATAAATCAAGTGTATACAAATCTTGATGTGGATCAAACGGCTTCGATAAAAATCAGACTGCCCCACTCCTTGCTGAATTTGTATCCTCTGCATTAACTCAAATTTTGAGTTAATGCATCTCGACTGTCCGATCAGGATCCGGGACAATCCGGTCCAAAGTGGAATGTACGGGGTCCCTTTAATATTTGTGCCAACATGGATTGGACGGTCCGGATTTGGTCTGAATTAACTCAAAGTTTGAGTTAATGAGAGGATACGAATTCCTCCTTACTATAGATACTAATTAAGTAGGACGTTGGTCCAAATTAACTAATTGATCTCATTAGTTAACACATGAAACATTTCCAACAACCTCGTATTTAGATTCAAATCAACATCGGGAAGCGTGTGTGAACTGACGTCATTTATCAAAGTAGATCATTGGTATTTGAGCCAACCAGTTAATAATTTTCTTTGGACCCACAAACCAGCAAATTAGGACCTGCCACGTCAGCTTGTAGCGTGGCATCATGGGGTTTCGTTTGAGCATATCTATGCATTGACGTAAAGCGAACCAAAAAAGGGCAGAAAGCAAAAGGCAAGAGCTTGTAGAGAACGGCAATGAGAATCGATCTACACAAAACTAAACACAAAAGATATTCATGCAAGGTTCTTTATAAAGTCATTTTGAAGCATTGTCTATCTCCCCCTTTCTCTTTCTCGTCTTCTTCTCCTCCTTTGTTTCCCTTAGGTCTTGCTCCTTCCCTCAACACTATTTTCATAATCACTTTCTCTCTCTAAATAGATAGCTAGGTCGCTAACAATTCTTTTATTTTTCCTCTTAACAGGCATTTTGTAATAGTAAACAAGTACCCACAAAAACAAAGCAAGCTAGGTTTTCTTGTGTTTGATAGAAACCTCTTGTTTGAAGGCTTAAAAGAGATTATAGAAGACAATGTCACCAGTGAGCTTACCACCTGGATTCCGGTTTCACCCGACCGATGAAGAACTTATCATGTATTACTTGAAGAGAAAGATTAACGGGAGGGCACTCGAACTTGAGATCATTCCGGAGGTTGATCTCTACAAATGTGAACCGTGGGATTTACCAGGTATTGTCTTCCTTAACTCATACTATTTTCTTTAGAATATTTAGGTATTAAAAGTATTTACTATGCTATGCATACTCCCCCTTTTAGAATATTCATATATTAAATGACAAAAAGAGAAGGAAAGAAACTATTTCGGAGTCCTTTTTTTTGTACTCAAGGCAAGAACCATAAACTTTCCTTCAATTGCACTTCAACTATACTGTCGAGTTTACGCCTATATTATTTCAAAGCTAAGATTCAGAGGATAATTTAAAAGAAGATCCGACATCTAATTAATGGCTTAACTATATAATTAAGCGCTCAACCTGTCAACCATCTATATATCTTTAGTATTCTTTTCAAAACAATGTGCATGTACGGCTAGCATATATATGACTATACTTCTTCTAATTTATCCAATGTTCTGTGAGCATGAGCCTTCGAATTAATATAAATATCTCTATAGATGTATGATAAGAAGGATAAAGCTAGCCTTAAAGATAAGTTAAAGGGAAGCCTTTTCTCTAGAATACTAAAGGAAAAAAAAAAAAAAGTGCAACCATATTTCAACTGGTGTGATGTAAGTCCATGGAATCATGGCACGTTATTAGTCATCTTTTAAGCCAATTTTAATCACCGACTTGAAAGAATCAAAGATTTCATGTACCATAGTCACACTTATGAGTTGAAAATATTGAAGAGGGTCCATTACATCCTTTTTATCTGTTTAAATTTTTGCTGTTGCCCTTTTTGTTTTTTTGAAAGAGGTGCTCTTTTTGTTTTGTTCATTATAGCTTTTGTCTCTTTCAAATAGATATAGGAAGTTTACTTTACTCTTTATATCTTACTGATGTTGAAGCACATTCTATTTTCATATGAAGATAAAAATATGTCAGTGGGCCCTATAGCATTACCTCTTTTTGTATTTTTAGAAAAAGATGACCATCCCTCACATGTCAATAGCACTACCTATCTAAAAGGAAGTTAAAGGAGATACATCGCTAGCTATCTAGTTACATACACTAATAAGCATGTTTTAAAAAAAATCTTCATAATGTGAACTTAATTTGTTTGTTTATACCTAAAAGCCCAGTTGTCTATGTATTCTAGCTGCAAGTTTATCACAAGTGCAACAAAAGAATGTAGAAAATGGACATACTGCATTTGGAATATAAGACAGAGGGCATTTACAAAAATTAAACTTAACAAAATATTTTTGCCTCTACAAGGATATATGAAAGGGAAAATTGAGAAATAGTCTAAATTTTAATTCAAAATTAAGATGATGGTTTAGATCCCCTATAATTTCTTTTATGCACCTCAGTAAATACTGATACATATTAAAGAAAAGTAAATGCACATATAAGTAGATCACTTTTCAATTTTTCATGCTGTAATGCATCAACAATCCTAATGGAACTTTGTCCATACGTAATATCAGAAAAATCATTCCTGCCAAGCAAAGACCTAGAGTGGTACTTTTTTAGCCCCAGAGACCGCAAGTACCCCAACGGTTCCCGAACAAACCGCGCAACACAAGCTGGATACTGGAAGGCAACTGGTAAAGACCGCAAGGTCAACTCGCAGAAGAGAGAGGTGGGTATGAAGAAAACACTCGTGTATTACCGAGGCCGTGCTCCCCATGGTTCGAGAACTGATTGGGTCATGCATGAATACCGACTTGATGACCGAGAATGTGACTGCCCCTCCTCTGGTTTACAGGTTCACACTGAGACACTTGTGCATGCATCTCAATTAGTTATTTTCTTTAAATTAGATGCGGTTTTAGAAGCATGGATGCTCATTACAATTCCTGGATAAATAAGAGTACTGCAAAAGTACTAAATGACATGCTGCAAGTAGCAACTTAACAGATAAAAAAGTGTCTTATTTTTTTTTCTTTACCTAAAAAAATATTTGTTATGTTGGCTTTCTTTTTATTTACTGGAACTAATGCATGTGGATTTGTTATTTGTAGGATGCTTATGCTCTATGCCGAGTGTTCAAGAAAAGCGCACCGGGTCCTAAGATAATCGAGCACTATGGAGCTCCAGCTCCTTGTTTAGATCACACAGGATGGATGAGTTATGATCATTCTTCACCAACACTAGAGATCTCCTCTGATTGTAGAGGAGATGATCTGGAGAGTTCTAGCTACTCGTTTCAACCGGAGACTAGGCAACTGGGAATGTTTCAAAAATTCGAGCCGGTTAATGTCAGCGTCCCTGATGAAGGCAAGTGGATGCAGTTCCTCACTGAAGATGCATTTGATGCAAAAACTGGTCCATTCATTGATCCTACAGGTTTCCCATGCTTTCCTTCCAAGGTACAACTAAACGAGTCAATTTGATATTCATTAATTAGGGATAAGAGTGTGAATATAATCCTTTTATCAATTTATCCTATCCATATTGTATTAGGTTAGATCTAGCTAGGGTATGGGTAATTTTTTTTTTTCCGTTAACTTTACGAAGTTAGTGTATGGGTAAGAAGAATTAAAATTCGTTAGCTTATCGTGAAAGGGTCTGAATAAGAACTATTTTATATCTGTTATCCTATAGAATAATTGATAAATATACAAATATATATGGTAATATTTTATTTATATGTATAATTTTTTAGATAGTAATTAATATGACAAAATTGATTATTACAATATTTTTTATTTTTTTTATTTTAATAAATAATTTATATTGGGATTAATAATTATAATGTTATATTATGATATTCAGAACATACATGGTGTGTTTAATATATTTTTAGATTAAGTATATAAGCTATCAATTTATTTGATAATTACTCATTATTTGTTCGTTAATTATCCATTAATCTTAAATGATAAGACTAATTTTACTTGGGTACATGTACAAAAATATCTCTTTTCGATCCGTACTGTACACATTGACATCTTAATTAGGATCTCATCAAATATCAACCGTTGGTTTAGAATAAAAATTTTTGTTTACGAAATTATCAAATCAAAACTATCAGTCGTTAAGTTAATTAGAAATGCAGTTCATCGGTTCGATAAGCCAAAATTTTCATAAATATATTGCCAAAACATAGAAATTTTTACTATCTTATAATTAACAGGTAAATGTGGCACTGGAATGTGCACGAATACAACATAGACTCTCCCTCCCGTCGTTGGAGTTTGACGACTTCTCCGATTTGGATCTAACCATCCCGACAACATCCCTTTACTCGGGAATAAATCAACATAATAACAGTAGCAAAGAGGTGGATGCGTTGCACGAGATCCTATCAGTTGCATCGGCTTCGCAAGAACTAATAAACAACCCGAGCTACACTAATCAATGGCCTGGAAGCAGCTCTCATTTAGATGAATTCTCCTTTATGTTAGAACACAACAAAATGAAAACCGAGCCATTGCAATTCCCTACAGATTCTTCAAATTCCACATCTGGTTTTATATTTAAGTCTGGAAGAGAAAATGATGCAACTAAGTTGATAGAAATAGGTGATTTAAAGGAGGAATTCAAGGAAGATAAGAATATAGCAAATGTGAATAATGGGGCACAAAATGATCACTTAGGAGAGGTACTAATTAATTTTCTTTTAACAATATATATATAGTTAACATTTAATTGATGAAAACATATCTAATTTCTTGTACTAAATTAATTTTCCTTTCCTAATTTCTAGATATTCTTGGAAGAGGAAGAGTGCAACCAGACACAAACCCTTGCTGATTCTGGTCTTGTTGAATCTAGCGTTAACGTTGTTGAAGGTATACTTCGTTAATGTTACTGTTACCGCATTATTACCTCCTTTAGATTTACTATTCTCTCAGGGATTCATTACTGAGAAATTTAGAGCAGAGACGTAATCCTATTATGGTGTTTTGGCTAATCAGCAAAATAATATATTTTTTTACTAATCAGGAAAAATAAGCAAAAATAACGGTCTATCATTAATGCGTCCGTTTAAAAGGGACGAGATTTGAAGAAAATTTGGGCCTGGCCCAGAAAATGATCACTTTTTTGGATAGTCTAGGAATGTATGGGCCTGAATAAGAAACATAATAGTTCTGTTATAAAAAAAAAAATTAAATATATTTGATAGGTTCTGTAGTAATTTTGGTTAAACTACCATTACAACAGAACCATCTTATTCTTCAAAACTCTTGATGAATGATTAGTCAATTTTTAAATTACACTAAATTTGATATACAATTTACAAAAAAATAAAAATAAAATCTGCATTTTTATTATTTATTTTATTTTGAAATTGCTTAATTAGTTGTCACGGTTGCTAGATACACGCCTATGGTACCTATGGTACCGATGATAATGAGGTTTATGTTAATCCAGTCAAGTAACTATTGTAACAAAGAATGAAAAGGAATACAAATAACTCGGAGTTAGATTGCAGGAGAACTCGAGCTCCCGACGGGAGGAGCTGAGACAGAGGACAGAGTCGAGCTCAAGCCAATCTTCTCACAGTCTCAACCTGACGACTTTGGAGCCGATTTAATCATCAGTATAAATTCCCAAGATCTTTACCAGGATGATCAAGATCAAGATCATAATCACAGTCCCAATACACCCAAATTAGATTTTTACGAGGAGAAACCTAATGTTAATCACGACTTGTGCATGTCGAGGACGGGATCAGTGTCTAAGACATTTTACTATCAAATGGAGCCTCCAAAGAAAATAACCATCCATCTTAATCCGAAATCTATCGATAACGAGGTGGTTAAACACAGAGTTAAGGGTTCAGTTCATGCTAAAATGAAAAAGTTCTTTGAAAAAAAGTTTACAACACAAGAGGTGCTCTCAAGTGAGGCGTGCAAAATGTCTACTAGCAATTTAGTTGTGCAAGGGTTTGTGCAATTGATCAAAAGCATGTTAAGGTCTCGCACCTACATATCTTGGGTGGGTTTATATCAGAGAAATATGGCTGTTTTAATGATGTGATTACTGTATACTGCTGTATATAGTTCTTGGGCTTCGAAGTGTACAGGAGAGATGGCGTTTTAACAACTTGAGGGTTTGGTCTTTTTTTTTTTCTCTATTATTTCATCATCAACTTTGTAAAAAACTAACATAAAGAAATTAATGATTATTGAAACACTAAGTGTTATTATATTGTAATATATAGCTGGTTAAACTAAACATCCTCTCTTAAAGTCTCCTTTTTGTTCTTTCTTTTTAAGGAGCAGCTCAATTTTTTTTTTTTTATGCTCTTTCTCTTTTTATTCTACGCAAAATCTAATGAGAGAAATAAAATAGTTTCTCCTCTCTCTCTCTCTCTTCGACCTAGATAGAGATACTCTTTCATTTGATATCTATTTTGATACGTATTCCTTCATTTCTTCTCTCTCGGATTTCTCTGTTTTTACTAGCTTTCATTGTTGGTTCTTAATTTATAGAAATTGGATTACAATTTAGTTTACACTTGCGGATATCAAATCAAAAGTCAACTAAAATTGGAAAAGATTCTTCTTTTCATGCGATCTCAGAGGAAACTTTTCTATGTTTGTAATTTCGGAGTTAGTTCTTACTTTGTAAAAATTGATTTTCGATTTAGTTGTTGTCTTCATTTTTTTTTTATTGTTATTAGCTAATATATTTTTGTTTGTAGAAACAATTCAGTGTATGTCATACATTGCTTCAATCGCTCGTCTGGTAATTAGATGCGTATTCTACTTTTCTTTTTTATGAAGAGGAGGGTTCAAATGCACCATTATTTTTGTGCTCTAATATACTTGACATCCTTTATCTTCATTTTCAAAGTCTGAACAGTCGATCTGAACTGCTCAACATGATCTTCATAATAAAATATGCTTGGATATCAAATTTTATATTTTTTAGAATTTTTTTACTATTTTTTTAGATAGGTACAAAATCACTTTTTTAAGGAGATTCTGGACCTTCCGATAAAGTGATATTGTACCTATCTAAAAAAAATAGTAAAAAAATTCTACAAAATATAAAATTTGGTCTCAAAACATATTTTATTATGAAGATCATGTTGAACGGTTCGGATCGACTGTTCGGACTTTGAAAATAGAGATAAAGAATGTAGAGCATATTGGATCACAAAAATTATGGTGCATTTGAACCCTCCTCTTTTATGAAAATTAACTCTATTTTTTTTTTCTATATCTACGGTACCACTTCATGACTTATGATCTTATATGGTGTTTAGTTGAGGTCTAAGTTAATTATTCTTACTTAAGTCGGCTTAAATTATTCATGTTTGATTGAGGTTTAAAGTTATATCATGTCTTAAACTATTTCTTATTTAGTTAGATTTTGGTGGCTTAAAAAATAATATAAATTGTTCTTTTTTTTGTTTTGGCATCCATTAATGCAGCAAAATTAATAGAAAAATTGTATAGGTTCTACACCCTTTTTTAACTTACCTTGTTCATTCACTTTTTTTTTTTTTTCTTACTTTACTTTACTTGATTTTACTTACAAAAACAGAACAAAAAAATTGCAATAATTCCAGTTTTTGTTACTGCAAAACATAATACAGAAAACTGGTACCAGTCCAAATAAGATTTTATTGTACCAACTTATAATTGAAATATAATAGTACAAAATTACAAGTTAAATAATTACCGCAAGTACTGCAAAACATAATACAGAAAATTTGTACCAGTTCAAACAAGCTTTTATTGTACCAACTTATAATTGAAATATAGTAGTACAAAATTACAAGTTAAATAATTACGCAAGTAATGAAAAATAATAGAAATTACTAATGAGAAATAACGCGAAAAATATAAAAGACGCATAATTACTATAAAAAAATTACAGAACCGTATAATTTCAATCATAACAGAAAAAATTAATAAAAAGAATGTGAAATAACATAATTGCACAAGTTTCGTATGCAATTGCATAATAATAATAATATCTTACAAGAGTTCATACTAGGTCTGCTTTTTTTTTTTTTCAATTAGACTATGCTAAATGTAATAATAACTTATACACAGTAAACTGAAGTGCAACAAATAAAAGAAAATTAAGTGTTTTTGCTTTAAGAAAATAGGTTAAGTCATATGAGGGAACTAAACGTTAAATCATCTTGATAGGTCGTTTAACTTTTTGCACTTCAGACTGGCTTAAAGTTCAGCATATTCCATCTTAGTTCGGCTCATTTAAATCACGTTTGGTGACTTAATCGAGGCCCAAACCCTGTATTTTATGGTTTAGACCACAAGCAAACATGACCTAGCTAAAAGGGTTAAGCAAATCAAGTCAGTATCATTGTATCAGTTTCTGACAACCACTGTACTTAGTGGTGAAATCGCGTCAGATGTTATATATTCGAATTTTTGGAGATTTCGCTAATTGAATACAGATAGTTAGCGGATATAGATACATATACTGGTATGATTTATGCATATTCATATACAGCTAAAGTTTCAGTTTCGAAAGTAGATAAGAATACGAGTATGGATAATTATTCGTATATGTATTTTTTTATTTTTTTGGATATTTGTTTGTGCAGATTTCAAATTATCTGTATTCTTATTTTTTCAATCTTTTTCGTATATTCATTTGTGCGGATACGAATATCTGTTTTTATTCATTTGCTTTAGAATAATATATGTTTAGAAAGGAATATTCTTTTTGTTAGTATAATTGATTAAAACTATAGTTATGTAGGTGATCAATTTTTGTTAATGAAATAAATTATTTATAATGACATAACAAGTTTAACATCTTTAACAAGAAGCAAAATGTTGTATTCACCGTAATGATCAAATATATAAATTATATATATTTTATGTTATTTTTAGTTTCTAATTGAAAAATATATTATTCAATAATATGTTAATTTTGTCACGATACTTAAATTAAGTATGCAAATTATATCCATATTTGTATTCATATTCATTTAATATCCGATCTGTAATTGTATTCATTTAATATTCAATTTGTATCTATTTAATATTTAATAATATTAAATATGTATATGTATTTGAAAAATAAAAATAAATAAAAATATAATTTTATCACTATCATGTCCGTTTTCGTCCCCAATTGTACCGGTGCCAGTGTTTTTTTTTTTTTTTTTAATATCTACCAATTTAGTTGTTCTGACCACGTCAAATGCCCAACTCAGCCAAGTAAAGATTCAATGTACTGCCTAAACATTGTACCAATACCGATACATTGAAATCTAGCATTGTAAGGTTTTTTTTTCGGCTTGAAATTTATTTAAATTTTTTGTATTTCTCTAATTATTCTAAGAGGAGGGATCCACTTATAACATTTGTAAATTACAACATCTTACAACAATTCAGTTTTGCGATTTTCAAAGTTCAAACAATCGATCCAAACCGTTCAACATGATCTTTATATTAAAATGTGCTTGGAGATCAATTTTTTTTTTCTATTTATTAAGAAATTTACAAAACTGTTGTTTTTAGACAATTCTGGACCACTGAAAAACAACAGTTTTATAAAATACTTAATAAATAGTAAAAAAAATTCAAAAACATTAAAATTTGATCTCCAAGCATATTTTAATATAGAGATCATGTTGAATGGTTTGATCGACTGTTTAGAATTTGAAAATTATAAAACCGAATTATTGTAAGATATTGTAACTTACAAATGTTATAAGTGGATCCCTCCTCTTATTCTAATAACCTCTTCTTACATTTAGTAGAAATAGCTAGTAAAAGAGTCCATGGTCACTACCAGTGCTTGTAATCTCTTCTTGTAAGTTATCAGTAAACTAAATTATCTGTAATTTGTTGAAGATGATAACTATATTAGATGACAAAAAAAAATAGAAAAGGGAAAGGTATTTTAAGTCTTTATAAGCTATAATATATATCTTATTTGTACTAAATTTTTGTTCTTTAACCCTACCATCTTACCAAACAATTATTCCTCAGTAAGAATTAAATTTGTAATCCACCATCGTTAAAAAGACTGCCAAACAACCACTTGTGTTGCTAGTCGGCCACTTACCACAACAATGATAAAAACCCACTAAATAGTTTAGTGCGAGTTACAAAAATAATAATATTATAGATATTTAGTTTAAATTTTTTTTTTTTTGAAAGAAATGGTCATGCCACCGATTTTCATTAAAATGAAAATCAAAAGTTCATACATTGTTTGGCTAGTACCACCAATCTGGTACCAACAGCATACCTAAAATCAGAACTAATTGGATAATCAGATAATACCCTCCGAAACAAAGTAAAGATCAACATTAAGAACTAACCTGCATAAAAAACATTCAGAACAAACCAAATAGAAACAAAGAGCAGTTACAACCCTAGATGTATACTAAAACACCAAAACAGTTAAAACTTCAATTAAGCCCCTGCAAAATCCAATTCTCCAAGTGCATCAGCTGGAGATAGATATTTAGTTTATAATAGTATATAATTTAGATTGTAAAATCGCCTTATTTTCGTTGCTATTTCCTACTCTGATCGCATGACCATTTCTTTTTCTTTTTATTGGATTGTTCGATATTAATATTTCATCCAAAGAAAACACACGTTATCTATATGCTAACATAAAATAATCCATCGGTATATGACATCAACAGATAAATTTAGTTCGTTCGTTTTAAATTGATATGATTGAAAAAGGCAGAGCCTTGTAGATAGAGTGGGAAAAATGGCACGGCGGAGGCGGAGGCGGAGTCGGCTCCATCACGGAACGGCACTGTTACGGTACAGAACGGCACGGCACGCGTGTCAGTTACATGCCGTGACTCGTGTGTTCCGTACCGTGACCATTCCCGTGCCGTGTTCATCTTTTGAATCTTTGACACGGCACGGCACGTGACGTAAAAGATTTAGTCATGGCACGGCACGACACGTAGTCACGCGAGTCACGTGTAATTAGGACCACATTAGATATTGATTTAATGATGAATCTTGAATAAACTAACCTAAATTATGATTAAATGGTCACGCGAGTCACGTATGGTCACAGCACGTTTAGGCACGGCGTGACTCACGTGGTATGACCATTCGCGTGCCGTGACCACCCCTTGACATTTTGGTCACGGTACGGCACGACACGTGAAAAATTAACTTAGTTACGGTACGGTACGGCACGAAACCAAAGTCACGGCACGGCACGTTTTTTCCAGTACAGTTCGAAATAACAAACTCACGTAAGACCTGGATTGAAAATTTATAATTACTTATTTTTTATTTTATTGATTATCCTCCAGTATAAAATGTGATCTCATGTAATAGTTCATAAATTTTATTATGGCCTTTGCTTTATTTAAGAAAAAACGGTGTTACATATTCTTGAACTTGGTTCAATTTTTTTTAATAAATTAAAGTAGGTGAAATTGATTTGTTATAGGTTTATAGCTCATAAATTATTCGGAATGGTCACCGCTACTATGCAGAAATTAGAATTAGAATTTTATACAGAGCCGAATTCCTTTCGTTCGGTGGGACCGGACTGCGACAAAAGGGTAAAGTTATTAGATTTAGGAGAGATCCTCTGTAATTATATCAGAAGTCTATCCTCAGAAAAAAAATTATATCAAAAATCCCCTGTTACCAATCCTCTATAATTGATTCTGTTATAAAGTTATCGACAAAAGCGTAAGACTTTCTCAAAGAAGAATTCTTACTCTTTGTAACGACGCGAAAAAAATGGATGACTCAAAATGAGAACACTACTTTTAAATAATTATAAACTTTAATTTTGACTTACATTCAGATTACAAGAGTATGATCATACCGTTTAGTATTAATTAGGGTGTCGATCCACAAAAATAGTGTATTAAGTTTTAAATTATTTTTACTAGTCTAGGTTATGAAATTTTTAAAAAAATTTGGTGGTGACAAATGCAATCAAGATATTATAGCTAAAATAAGGTTAAACAATAGATAGAGAGCATCTAGGGAGCATATAGGGTTCAGGTTTTCTATCATTTTTAATCATGCAAAGTATATTTTGGCGTTTATCTATGTCGCGTACGAAACTGTCACTACCGCGTACGATATAGATTGTCCCCAAGTACCTCGCGCACGGCACTGTCACTACCCACACGGTGAGCTGGGTGTTTGCTTATGCGATCCGAAAGGTTTTTCAATCTTTCGATCAGCTTTTGGGCTACCAAGACTAGAGTATTTTAGGTATGAAAATATGTTTTCCATATACTACCTTGTAGTTGAAATAATCCCAAAGACCTCACTTAAATAGTGCTTTATAATGTTGTTCTAACTAAGTCTAATATGTCCGTAGAGGAATTAGTCCTAGTCTAAGTACGATTTATATTATCCTGCCAAGGGAGGCCCTGAATTCTAACCCTAGTCTTTGAACCGTTGCCAAGTCTCGTTAGCCCAATCTCACCACTACTTATGAGTAATTCCTCACACAAATTCTCTGAATTGCTTATCGAAGGCATGTGAATATTATTGGCATATAGTAGACGGGACTATATATGCAAGGATATTATAAAAAGAATAAAGTGCAATAGAAATTCAGATCATAATGCAAAAATAAAACATAAACATATACTAAAATATAATTAAGAATTCAAGTACAACCCTCATTCTAGATATGAGAATTTTAGCCTCTCATGGCCATGGCAATAAAAGAAATAAATAAAAAAAAAACATAAATTACAACTCAATTGAAGATGAGAGAACCTTCACGCCTCTTAGTGAGTCGACTTCTGCATCCTTAGATGATTTCTCCACTACTCGACCTCTAATGACTATACCCTATCTCTCTAAGTAACTCTCTAACCTAACCTAACAATAATAATTGTTAGCTACAATTATGTGGAACTTGAACACATTGACACACTCAAAATCCTATCAAAAAGGAGTATTTATAGCCTTCCTGTACAATAGTAGGAGTAGTGGAGATCATGGGGGACATGGGGTCCACCCATGATTTATCAAGAATTGTCTAAAAATAGCGTGGCCCGTCAGCAAAGCAGGTCTTCTAGAAGGCCCGACCTGTCATCCGTCCTGTTTCTGGACTATGCTGCGCACGACATTGAGGATGCCGCACAGTCTTCTGACTTAGCAGATTTTCTTGTATTTTTATCATTTCGCATGTTGTGCACTCCGTGAGAAATGTTACATGTTCCATGTGATGTCCAATTTCGGCGGCTATTTGATAATCGTCGAAATATGACATTTTTGCTCTGTTTTTGGTCTAAATACGCAACTTTCTCCAAAACCTGCTAAAATGACTCAAAAACACGTTTGCGGTAAATATATCGGAAAAATGGTTACTTCAGATTCGTTTTTCGTCATTTTCCGGATAAAAAGATAGTGATTTTTGCTATATGATTTGGCGTCATCAAGGTTTAAATACTTGCGAGTAGCATTGTAAAAGGTTATAAACAGAACTTTAGAATCTTAGATATGAGCGCTGGAAATGGAAGTTAGAAAAAATTGAAATATTTTTTCTATTAAACTAATTCGGGGCGCACTCGGGTATGATGGCTCGAGAGGCGAGAACATTTCTCATTTTTTTAATAAAAAGTAAGAGTCAAATCATTCAATTGTTTAATATCTATAAAAAGTTATATTAAAATTTTGAACTTACAATCTCTAATATGTCTTTTGTTTTTAGATTAAAAATTAGTTATCATTCAAAAATCAAATTTAAAGGTTGCAAATAAAATTTTTGGAGGATCTCAACGTTGATGATTGATCGATGCTAAGACTACACGATGTTAAAGCTTATTCTATATAAATGGATTATTGTTCTTAACATATGAGCTCAATCAATATCTCAAGTGTTAAACTACTATATTGATTTCTAAGAAAGAAAAAATTAGTTCAAACTTAGTGAGAGCGCTACAAAAATCTATTTTATAGAAAAAATTAGTAACTTTTGGGTGAGGATAAACCCACATATATTATTATTTTTAAGATATAGTTATTATCAACCGAAGTATCAACAAGAGTACCAACAATATTAATCACTTTTACTCTTGCAGACGGGCAGAGTTAATTGAGATGAACATGAACTAATTGACCCCCATTAATTTTTTAAATTTTTTGTATTTTTCTATATAATTTAGAATAAAATACTATGGATACGATAAAATTAATCTCCATTCACAGTAATTTTTTTTTTATTGATTGACTCCCATTCACCACCTCCATACTTTGAAAGTCTAACTCTGCCCCTACTTGCAGATAAAAAAAATTCTTAAAACACAATATTGTGTGAAACTTGTGAGTCTTTTTCATCACTAGAAAAAAATTTAGGACAATTACTATCAAACAAATAATACTGTCATTTTTAAAAAAAAGTAATGACAGTCTAGTTCACTTTATTGCAATTTTAACAGTCATAGACTCGTAATTATGCCAAAAAAAAAGAGGATCTTCATACCTTCATAATTATCAAGATAAGGCTGCGGATTTGTGTGTGATCTATTTCGATTTGATTTTTCAAAAGGAGGAAGAAAGCACAAATCAATTAATCAACAATTTAATCCATATTTAGTGGATAATTTGCTGATGTGTCCAATCTTGGTTGACCAATGAATGACTAAGAAAGTGACACGGGACCACTTTATCCAGATAAAGTTATTGACAGAGCATTTTATGCTTCCTGCAACGTACGAATCAATATACAACGCTGCATTGATTCTACTGTACGTGCGCTGTATGAAGCAAAATATACTCTCTCAATATCTCTAACACTTTACCCGCTTATTATAATAATTTTATTCAATGGAAAGTCGTGCTCCAGGAAACATTGCAACATTGGCCTGTTGGGTTTACACTTTCTTACTTGAAATGGTGCTGTGTCGGCACTTTCTCGGTCCAAATGGGGCCCATATTCTAAGCAGCCAGCGGCTATCCGCTCTCTTCACAGGTCCAATATATTTCTGTCACCCATTTTATAAACTGATATGTGAACCAAGGATCAGACAAGTGGGTCCCGATAATCTTTGCTTTCTATGGCTTTAATAACTGGGACTAGGTCAAAAAATTTGTATCTTTATTTTTTTTAAATATTTATTTTTTGCATATTTACTTTTAGCATATTTATTTTATTGTCAAAAAATACCAAAACACAAAAAAAAAGTTAGAATTAGTTTAAAAGCTTGAAAATTTAAATTGCTCATGGGCTTTACTCAAAAATAAAATAAAAACAACTTGAAAAAATTTCAAAAGTATTTTTTTCATGGATCTCATTTGAAAGAGAAAATCAAATAGAAAACATTTGTATTTTTAGATCCGCAAAATTCATCACGGATCGTCGAAAAAAAGAACGAGAAGGATAAGAGAAAAAAAAATAGAGAATGAAAAAAGTCCTTTCTTTTTTTACGCGCTCAAGATTTATTTAGGAGACATACTCCTTAAAATATATATATATTTTTAACATAAAATAGAAAACTTCTACAAACATAGTTCAGATTCTCATATAATATAATATTACCAACAGCTTTAGCACTTTTTTCCTAACCAACTGTGCTACTTCTTCTTTCTCGAGTCGAACGAATGTCAATCCATCAAATTTCATAATTTATTCAGCTTCATGTTATAAAATTTTGCTCTAAAAATCTCACATCAAGAGTATGCTTGATCGTGTCTAGCATGATTTTGAATCAAATAAGGTATTTGACAGAATCAGGTTAGATTCGAACCTTTCAATATAAATTACACAAATTTTAAAGTGGATTCTCTTAACCTTTATAAATTGAAAATTTTATTTTTAATTTAAACCTAATTAAGAAAGGAGTGCTAAGCACCTCTTATAAATAGAAAATTTGATAATTCTGTAGAAATTCTAATTTTTAGAACAAAAAATACAATTAGTCTCCTCATAAAATTAAATTACAAGATATTTAATTATCCAGCTCTTTCAAAATTAATTTTATGGTTTCGCTCCTGCCACGTGGAATACTCACTCGTCCAGCAATGTGGAAGATATATATGAAGTCTTTTTGAAGATGGTTGGCATATTCCAAAAACAAAACAAAAACATATTATTATAATAATTACACCATAAAGTAGTGGTGCCACCACCATTATATGGTGATCTAATAAGGATTTTGAAAGGGAGGTATCAAGGTAATCCATTCCACGCGGCTAATTTCCTCATCAAACAAATATGTACACGCTTTCTCTTATCTTTAGCTGTCCTTCATATATATATATATATATTTTTTTTCTAAAAAAGAAAAAAGAATGTCTCTTTCTTTGACAAATCATAGTTATCCCCTTGCCAGTTGCCACCAAGGTCAATAAAAGGCGACATGGGCCCAGATAGGATAATGGCCACATTCTTTTCTCTCTCAATTTTTACTGGGCCCCACTATCCCCAATCATGGGAAGAAAAATCAGAGGTGGAGGATTTGGCTGCAATTTAATTAATTAGATAAATTAATTAACAGGTTGGTTAGTATAGATTAGTGATGAGCAATTATTCTTTGTTTTATTGGATGGTGTTATGTAGATGAGATTTTATGTATAAATTATTGTTGGGTTTTGGTAGTAGGTAGTTCATGCATGACAAGAAAATCTATGTCAATTATTATTTTATTAATTAGCGATTAGCATGGGGCTGTTTGTTTGGTGCATGAAATTTTCTTAGAACTTTCTATTAGTGGAAACCGGAGAGCAATTTACACAAATAAATCACATAAAATAGGATAAATCTGAATATTTGAAGTGCATTAAAAGGAGTGAGTTTAAATGTCATTAAGCTTTAACGATATTTTAATATTAATATTAATAAATAAATTTAAATTAAGACCGACGAATTAAGTCTGTTAATACTTAATAGTGATGTATTTATGTAAAATTTTATAATTTTTAAATTTTATTTTATGTAAGATCAAGAAGATTAATATTAACGCATTACAATTAATTTATCATAATTAATTTAATTAACTAAAAGGACATTATAAAACTATATCTAGATGCATTTCTTTTGTAGAAAAACAGTAACAACGGTTTCTATTCTTTTTTTGACCGTTGGGTTTTGAAATACTGCTGCAAAAATACATGAGGACAAATTGAGACATCATAATCTTTCTAAATCTGTAATAAATAGATTTTGATTAGTAATAGCAAAACATATACCATTTTTAGTAGTATATCCAAAATATTTTTCGGTTATTGCTGAACTATTTGTCCAAACTCCAAACTCTGTTGTTATACTATGAGTTTTTATCTACGATTACTAAATTTAAATCACTATCCAAATGCATAATATTATAAAATAGTTTACATAACAATTATATTTGAGTGAGGCTATGGTAACATGTATATTACGGTTCAACCAGTGCTACGGACCCATATATTTATTTTTAAAGTTCAAGCAATTGATCCAAACTGTTAAACACGATCTCCATATGAAATTGTGTATGGAGACAATTTTAACTTTTATAATTTTTTTACTGTATTTAGATAAGTAGAAAATCACTACATTTGAATGGTTCAGAATTTTTAAATTAAGTAATTTTTTATCTATTTAAATTTTTAAAAAATATAACGTTTAATTTGCAAATACATTTTCATATGAATAGTAAATTAATTATTCAAACTTTAAAAAATATTAATTTATAATAAGAACTAATTTGCGCCATACACGACACCGTAGCGTCGCTCAAATAATTTAATAAATGAGGGTGACTTGGGCCCTACTTGCTATTTCAATCGCCAATCCAACATGAATAAAGCGTGAGTCAGATGAATATGAGCCTAGTTAGTAATGGGGTCGGTCATAAATGCTGCTAAATCTACCGCAAGGCAAGGTACTCGGGTGAGAATCTGCTGCGATTCTAATTCGAACCGTTCAAATGATGAAATCCCGAATTTTTTAGAGAAGTCAATTTCTGTGCACGAATCTCAAAACATTCAAACGGTTGAGATTGGAATCGCAGGGACCCTGCGATCCCAGAGGATTGCAGCAGATTTATTTCCAAGGTACTCTTGGCTACGTGGGAAGCGATGTGGAAGCCTTATCCGCTGCTGCGTCTCTCTCTTCCCCAGTACTCAAAAAAAACATTAATTAAATCAATAATAAAAAAATAATAACTGAGAGACAACAAAGCAAGCACGAGTGGATAACACCGAATCTGGAACCATGTACCATCCAGCTCGAACAAGAGTCCACATCCCTGAGTTACCTCAAATTTTGAGTTTGGATTCAGACCGTCCGACCAGAAATGCATGTCCCTTGAAAAAGTTCGACGGTCCAGATCTAATTTCAAAATTTGAGTTACTTTAGGTGATATGAATTCCTCGAGCAGCTGGTGTTAGTCTAAATTCTTATCCCCACACCACCTCTCGTCCTGTTATAGAACCAATCCCAGCCCCAAACCAACACACATGGCATCCCATCCCCTTCTCATCCCCCTTTGCCTCTCCTTCTTTTAAACAATAAGCGCACTCCACTGGATAAATACACACAAACAGTTCAATTCATCGGAACTGAATTCTATTTCTCCAATTATCTCTGTTCAATCAATTAGTAACACATGGAGAGTACGGCTATAATGATGCCATGGATGGAAGAAGACGAAGATGACATCGGTTCCATGTCGTCTTTCTCGGATCACGACGATTCGAGCAACTCCGTGAGCTCTTTGGCCTCGTCGTCTGAAGTGACTGAGGATGCCAGCTCGTCGAATTATTCGCTTTCCTCTTCGTTTCAACCGGTTTCGGCGAATGATCAATTCGACAGGAGGGGCCCGCTCTTTGAGATGTCTGATCTCATCTCTGATCTACCTTTCAAGTATGTTCAATGCTCATACTCATATTCTCGGGTAGAGCTTTTAAAAAGCAGTTTTAGCTGCATGCAGCACACGAACAGTATGCGGTGCTGTTTGGATTCTGGAGTCTGTGTGCTGCATGAAGCCAAATCTGATCTGTTAATCTTTACCCATATTCTCTTTTGCAAAATTTCAAATTCATATAGCAATGATTATTAATTAATTAATTATTCTATAAATTCCAGGAGAAGTTTGTCGAAGTTCTTCGAAGGGAAATCGCAGTCGTTTACTTCTCTATCAAATGCAATAAGCCTAGAAGATTTGGTTAAGCCGGAGAGGCCGTACAACAAGAGGATGAAGTATTGCAAGAGTTACGCCGTAGGATTAGACCGGCACAAGTCGTTGTCACCTAAGCATCCAACGAAAGGCGCAATTATGAAGAAGTCATCGTCGAAGGGTTCTTTCGGCTCTCTTGGCTCGAAGAAACGGAGCTTTTTAGGGTTTAAATCGTCGATGGCGCCAGCGACTCCGAGATCAGGCTGCCTTTCAAACCAAGCCCTTCTATTTGCATAAAGGGTTTGGTCTCACGGTGGTTTTTTAGGAAGATCAATTGACTAATCAAATATCTTGATTTTTTCTTTTTCTTTTGGTGGTTTTAGCAAATCATGGTTTTTGAGAGGGAATGTATGTGTTGCAAGAGCGTTGTGCCTCTTAACATTTCGTTACCTTTTTTGAATCATCGGTGAAAACAATGGCGGTAGTTTGTCGGTTGCTCTTGCTCATCACTCAAGTGGCTTTGAGCTTGATGTACATAAAAAAATTAAAGCACATTGACTTTCCAAAGATTCAAATGCCTTCAGTTTCTTCTTTTTCTATCTAATTCATTTTGTTATGCATCGGTTTTACTTTTAAGAAAGTGAGAAATTTTAAAAATCAAATTAAATTATAGAACATATAAAATATGTTTTTTTTTTTAATCGAATTGCCGTGATATTAGTATTTATCATCGAATAGATTTTAGATTTTAAACAATCAATTTAAGTAATTCTACTTTTATAAGTAATGAGTTTAAATTCAAAATAAAAAATTTTCAAATTATTTTAGTTCCAATTCAAGCGGTAAAAAAAGTAATAAAAAAAGAATGAATAAATTAATAAAAAAATTTCACATTTGACAGCTTAATTCAAAAAAGTTCATTTATGAACTTTGTATGTAAGTGCATTATTCATAAATAGATTGGTTTAAATAATTTGAATTTGTCGTTTGAAATCAATTTAATAAGTTTTTTGATAGTCTAAATACCAAAAGTATCACAGTAGCTGAACTCTTCTTTTTTTTGTGTGTGTGTGTGTGTATGTGCATATATGCAGGAGATTACAAATAACTTGTTCCGCACCATTTTTGGTTGTTAGATAAAAAACACAATTTGTATCTGTACTTTGTTGAAAATGATTTTTCAGTATCCATGAATATGGAAATAAATCTTCTGTGATTCTAAAAGAATAGCATGATCCTATAATTTCAAATCAACCCCTTCATTTTTTTAGAATGCACGAATCTCAACAATACTTATTTTTTATACACGAATCTCTAAATAGATGAATGGATTGATTTAGAATATTAGAGTCATGTGATTCCAAAGAATCACAGCAGATTTGTATCCCCATGAATATGGCAATACTTTTTGGGTGAGAACATTCAAAACTAGTCAACTACTTAGATTTATAAAAAAAAGAGGAGACTAAGTCCTTCCATTAACTCAATAAAAAAAATTTATCCATAAAAAGGTCGTCGTCAACGAAAAGCAAAACTTATAACACAAGGTTTTAGATATTATAAAAAAAAAAAATGTAACACAATTAGTTTTGGAACATCCATTAGCATAGTTAAAAAGTGCACTCTATCGCTAATTGAAACCGATTTCGTAAATAAATTGAGGCAAATATGAGAGTTAAAATGCACCATTGGTTTTGTGCTCCAATCACGCTCTACGTCTTTTTCTTCATTTTCAAAGTTCGAACAATCGATCCGAACCGCTCAGTATGATCTTCATACTAAAATGTGCTGAAAGACAAAATTTTAAATTTTTTGAAATTTTTTTACTATATTTTTAGATAGGTACAAAATCACTGTTTTGAATGGTCCATAATCTTCTGAATACAGTGATTTTGTACCTATCTAAAAATTAGTAAAAAGATTCCAAAAAATATAAAATTTGGTTTTCAAGCACATTTTAATACAAATATCATGGTGAACGGTTCGAATCGACTGTTCGGACTTTGAAAATGAAAATAGAGATGTGAAGCATGATTGGAGCACAAAACCAATAATGCATTTTAACCCTACTCATGATTCATTGATAGAGAAATTGAAGGAAGTTTTATTAATTAAATTTGAAGCATAATCGGATTCAGACATTAAAACTTTCTTTTTAAAAATGTTAGAATTTTTTTATTTGAAATAAAAAATAAAAAATTAGAATTTAGAAAAAATGTCTCATGATAAGTATATTTTTTGTGCCAGATCTGACGATTTATTTGTATGGTAGAGAAAAGAAGCTCCTACTACCCGAAATTTTTTTTTTAATTTCAATTATTTTCATAAAATCTAAGTTACGTCTACATACGTTGTATTCCAAATTATAATTTATTAAACACCGGATGAATTAAAGTGAAATATAGAAAAATCAATAATTTATTAGGCACTGGATGAATTAATGTCAAATATAAAAGAAATATCAATCCAAATTGATTATGCTTTTGGGAATTCAGGGGATATCAACTTTCTGACATTTTTACCAGTCGTATAGGCAGGGGCGGACCCACATGGTCTCAGGGGAGACAGCTGTCCTTCTGGATTTTGAGTTTTAGTGGAGATCTATCGGTCCTGACCGACTTTGCTTCCTCTAAAATTTTTTTTGCCCCCCTCTAGATGCTTGATTTGTAATTCGGGTTAAATTTAGGGTTAAAATTGAAATAAATTTGTTGAATTTTGATTGGTAATTAGAATTATAAGTTAGAGTATCAGAAATTACAAGTCAAAGCATTGAAAAGTATAAGTTAAAGTATTTTTTTTATCGAGTACCCAATTAGTTAATAGATTTAAACCCGATTAGCCATTTAAACTCAATTCGCTATATTTTTTTGTCCCCCGACGAAAATCCTGAATCCGCCCATGTTAATAGAAATGATCATTTAGAAAAATACTAAAAAGATACAAGAAAAAAGAAAGCAAAAAACCTGACCGCATAATTTATGTAGTTTTAATTTTATGTTTGTTGTATGTTGCGTTACCTCTATATATTTTGTAAAATATGAGTATAGTTTAATTATTGAAAGATGCTAATGATCATTTAGTGAATTTTGGTCTATTTTTTTTGTTCAGTACAGAATATACCTTTTTTTGTTTAAAATCGTGAATGGTTCTTTTAAAATGAATAAGGTTTGCCAATTTTCGCGCGTAAAAAATTTGTATGTTGAACGAAATCCAGATGATTTTCTCCAGCTGAGCTTAATCACTACTCTTAATAATTAATTATCAGATCTAATTTAATTAACAGATTTTAAATGAAGACTGAATATGTCTCTTAAACATGTTATATATATTTTTTATTTTGAGTGAGGCTAAGGTAGTATGAATAGCGCACATTGATTCGTATTATGAATAAATATCTTTATTTTTAGAGTTCAAACAGTTAATTTAAACCGTTCAGCATGATCTTCATATAAAATGTACTTGCAAATTAAAATTTACATTTTTTAGAATGTTTTTACTACTTTTAGATAGATAAGAAAACACTTGATCTAAACATTCTAGAACATTCAAAAGTTACCAAATGAATATTTTATAATTTAAAACAAGTATTATTCGAAAAGACAATAAATTAAATAAATTTGTGAATTTTAAAATTTAATATTACAAAATTTAGAGGAGAAAATAAGTAATTTCGAAGTTCCCAAATAATATACATAAACTTAAATAAAAGAGATGGAAGAGATACACTGATCCAGTGCATATTTGTTTATTTTTAAAAATACAAGCATGCAATTATGCCTTATACAGCTAAATCCAACTATTTCTTTATTTTTATAAAATTAAATATACATTTTAATTTATTACTGTGATCTAATTAAATTGTAAGGGAAAAAAAAGAAAAGAAATAAGATCTAGCCCAACGAAAATTCTAAATGTATGGCCCGGCCCAAAAAGTTGATTTCAATCACCGCAGCCTATTCTAGCCTACTAAGAATTACTTGGATCTTGCTGTACACGAGAGAATACAGAAATCAAGAAGTCGCACCAAGGGATAGGGGTGAGTAAATTGCTCACAACTCCTAACTCGCTCATAACTCGTTCGCTAAACGCTCATTAATAACTCGCTCATTAGCAACTCGCTATAACTCGCTCATTAACAACTCGCTCATTAACTTAATGAGCCGAGCATGAGCATACCTCAACTCGCTCATAACTCGCTCATTAGCTCATTAAGAAATTAGTTACACAAATCCTGCCACATCTAATTCTATTTGGTTCTGTAGCTAAATTTTTTGAAACTATTTGGTTCCTGAGCTATTCCTGAGTTATTCTTATTCATTCATATTAGGCATATACAGTATGGTACTGGGTTAGTATATTTCTAAATTATGTTAGTATATCCATTATGTTAGTATATCCATTCATTTTGTTACTGTTTGTATATTTCTAAATTCTATATTTTTATTATTGTTTTGATAATGCAAATTTGTAGGTACGTGACAAGCTGTGAGAACGACAAGAAGATTGTTTGTTTGATTTTGTTAATTTGCTTATGGACAATTTTATGTTAAATTATGTATTGTTTAATTTGCTTATGGATAATTTTTGTTAAACTTGTTTATAGATAATTTATTAAATTCTATAAATGAAAATTAGTTTTGAATGAGGTATTTTAAACAACTCGGTAACTTGCTCGGTAACTCGCTCATTAACAACATGCTCATTAACAACTCGCTCATTAACAACATGCTCATTAACAACTCGCTCATTAATAACTCGCTCATTAACAACATGCTCATTAACAACTCGCTCATTAATAACTCGTTCTAACTCGCTCATTAAGCTAATGAGCCGAGCATGAGCATACCCAACAATGTGTCGAGCATACCGAGCATGAGCATATCCAAGCTAATGAGCCGAGCATGAGCATGAGGATGAGCATGAACATACCCAACTCGCTCATTAATCACCCCCTCCCTGCCAAGGGACTCACCACTACGCCAAACCCTACTCCTCTCCTCTCCTCTCCTGTCTCGATTCTGAGCGATTGGCTCGCAAAATAGCAAACCGGCGACGATGGGGTCCGATTGGTGTAATCTCCTACCTGAGCTCCTTCAGTCCATAGCCGAGAAGATCACCTCCCTCGCCGACTACCTCCGCTTCCGTGCTGTCTGTCGTCCCTGGCTATCCGCCTGTTCCCCGCGCCCCATCCACCTCCCTCTCCAACTCCCATGGCTGATGCTTCCTTATCAATCTGACGGTAACAACAATTCCACCCGTCTCTTTTACGATCTCTCAGATTCTAAAATCCACAAGCTTGACCTCCCTGAGACTCGCGGGGTGTTTATCTGTGGATCTTCGCACGGATGGCTTGTCCTCCAAAAAGGTCAAGTGGTGTCCTTGCTTAATCCCATCACTCACGCCACAATTCCCCTTCCCCCATTCACTGCACCTCCCTCTAATCTTGGAATTGCTCCCTTTGATGCATCAGATCCTGAGCATTTCTTTGAGAACTGTGAAGATGATAGATATGCTATTAAACCTGCTGACCATGTCATGGTCTTGAAGGCTATACTGACATCAAGTCCACTTGACCCCAGTTGCAAGGTGTTTGTTTTTACCGGTAGCAATTGGCAGTTGGCATTTTGTAAAATTGGGGATAAATGTTGGACGGTGATTGAATTTGAGAGTATTTCTCCTTGGGGGAGTGATATTTGCGATTTCACCTATATCGATGGTTTTGTATACACTGTTAATCCTTTTTCTACAGTTACAATGTATAACCTTAATAATCCTTCAAGAACATTGTTGGGTGGCGGCATTGATCTAATTGGCATTCATCTTGTCGAAGGGGTATCTGGGGACATATTGCTCATTTATGACAGACCTATCTATGTTAATGGAGTTTTGAAGGAAACTGAGTATACAGTGTACAAGTTGAGCAATCCCGGAGAACCAAATTGGATTGAAGTGGTAGATGTAGGGCAAAATGTGCTTTTCCTGGGTGGTGATTACAACGCATTGTCCCTCTCAAGTGCTAATCTACAATTGCCAGGGTGGGGTGCAAATTGTTTGTGCTATGACTCAGTAAGGACAGAGCAGCGGAACCGACAAAACAGTAGTGCCTCTTGGTATAACCACAAAATCAAATTGGCTAGGCTGGATGATGGAACGGTTACTGATATAAGTGGTGATTTAGGCTCATTTCAAGTGAATGAGCATTGGCAGAATTCTTTATGGCTGACACCGAGTTTGCTTTAGCTGCTCCCTTATTAATGATAGACCAACTGTTTTGGTAATTTTGAGTTGGTATATGGATATCATTTGATAATCCTTCTATTAGGCATGTTTCATGTTAATTTTTATTTATTTTTTACTGTTGTTCATGAAATGTAACTTCTACATGTTTTTGAATATTGATGTATTGACCCAAGCAAATTAAGCTAGTATATTTTCTTCTATGGTTCATGATATCCATGCAAAAATTTTCGTATTAGGTACCTATTTAATAACGATACTATTTTTTTTATTGTTCTTAGTAGTTAAATTTCTTAGTATTTATGGCTCTGCATTGGGAAAGTTGCATGCTAGAAAGCAATATTGTGAATTAGTATGCAATGGTTGCTTGGATATTTCTTCTGCGGAAAGGTATTATATTTCCATCAAATCAGTTATAGATTGTAGTGGTACCTGGTATTGGATGTTGTCTATGTGGTTTTGTCAAAAATTATGCTATGTACGAGTAACTGGTTCACCAAATTTGCAAATTTAAATTTCCCCGTTTGTGTTTTAGTAGCTTTCATTAGGGGAAAATCAGTCTTCAGTTTGAGGGGGGACATCTGCTCTAGTGTGCTGTATGTTTCTGTTTGCAAAGGCACTACAGGCAGATATCATTGTAAATTTAATTGACGATCAATTTAAAAGCCTGATAATGTGATTCTAAGTTGTGAAATGATGTTGAAAGGCTTTTGAACATGAAAATTCTGCTCAGGTTTTACTCGAATAGATTTTTAAGCATTTCTATTTTAGTAAGAAAGCCCCCATTTATAGTAAACCTCATGGTATGGAGACGTGCGAGATAGCTTAATGAAGCAACAGTGCCATTTCTTGTGGTTAATAATGTTCCTTTTTAAATCAAGTATAACTGCTGTGAAATGTTTCAACGAAAACTGGTGTCAATGATGTTAGGTCAGTGTAATATATTTACTGAACCTGTTATTACATATTAGATGTTTGAAATAAATTAAGTCAGGATAGTCTATGTGGTGAATTTTCTTTTTTCAAATAAACTGGTACAAGATCTGAATCACTGACTGTAAATTGGAACTTCTTTAATGTTATGACAACTGTTTTATAATTTTTTTGACTGGAAGCTGATACTTGAGGCACAATTATTAGAAAAAGGGGGAAACAACCAGGGAGGGATAGCTTAACTAAGCAAAATTGTCATTTATCTTTGTTATTTTGTAAAACAATGTCACTTTTTCAATCACATAAAAATAGAGTGAAATGATTCCAAGGAAAACCAGTGTAAATGATGTTTGGGAAGTGAAATATATTATCTGAATCCATTATTGCATATTAGATGGTCGGATGGACAAATAAATTAAGGGAAGATATTCTCTGTGGTATTAGTAATCTTTTCCAATGCACTTGTATAGGATCTGAATCCCTGACTGAAAATTGGCACTTCTCCAACGTTAAAAGAACTGTTTTCTTGACTGTGAACTGATGTTTGAGGCACAATTACCCCTTTAATATTCTTTGGTCATTCAGCTTAATGTAATACGAAACTAGTATATATATTAGAATTAGAGGGAATTGATGTCTGTTTTTTTATCCAACCAATTGCATTCAGCACCTCCTGTTTATTGCCAGTCTTAGCAGTACATTATCATTAGTTGGTTAGCCTTGCGCTGACAGAAGCTCATACTTATGGGTTATGGAAGGAGTGTAGGATGAATTAATTCTAACAAGTGTCAGCATCAACCTTGAAATAAAAGAAGAGGAGGGTTCAAATGCCTCCATTTTTCATGCCTCCACCATGCCTCCATTTTTTAAAACTTTAATAACTCAAAATTTAAAACTTAAAAATCAAAATAAAACCGTTGGATATGATCTAAATCATTTTATCTATGCACGTGTAAAAAATTATGACATTTCAATTTTGTTTTTGTTGTCATCAAGAGCTTGTAAAAAACGCACTAATGTGGATAATTTCTAGACGTTGATTTTTCAACTTATTGATTCACATAAAAACAAAATCAAAATGTGATAATTTTTTATGAGCACATTGATAAAATGATGTAGATCATATCCAACGGTTTTATTTTGACTTTTAAGTTTTAAATTTTGAGTTATTAAGTTTTTAAAAGTGGAGGCATGGTGGAGGCATGAAAAATGGAGGCATTGAACCCTCCTCATAAAAGAAATATATATATATATAGTTCAGAGAAACAAAACATCAGTGCTTAAAGTGATGGCAAATCACTGATTTTATTTTTTCAAATCTGTTACCTAGCTTTTACTTGAAGGGAAATATGGGGTTAATACAAGAATCTGCCACTAGTCACAAGGGTAAAAGTGCTTAACAGTGTTGGTATCATCGCGGATACTCCTGTCGATAGTAGCGATACCTTCGAAAATAGTAATTTCTATCGGCTTACCCTCGACAAAAAGTTATTTTTTACCCTCGCGGATAGTGACAGATTCTTGTAGTTTTAAATGGTTGTTGTCCATCGAGCTGAAGATGAAGATGGAGGAGAGGAAACAGTCGTTCAAGAAGATCAAGATAATCCCTCAGCTGAGACAAAGGATGGCTCTAAGCAAAAAATTGAGCTGTACCAGCTCCTAGAGCAGTCGTTGGGGCTATGTCAGATCACTGACACAAGCAACACGACCATTTTCTATGGGGATAATCACCACTTCTTGGCCATCTGCTCTGACGATTGGGACTCACTTTGTGGGGGTTGTATGTATGTGTGTGTAAAGATAAAGGGTGAAGGGTGTTACAGCATCAATTTTACCAAACTGGATAACGGCAAGTCTAAGCCGGTAGTGCGTAATCTTGGTGAGCGGCCACGACTTTTGGCCAATTGCACCGGCTATGTGGTTTCAGCCAAGCTTTGTTTAGCAGTTGGAGGTGGATTCCATTACAACATGCTTTTGAGGTAGAAATATCTGGTCCTTTTTTGGTTTATAAACTCAATTTTTAAGTTCTATATAGGGAGAATGCTAAATAAAAACATACATTTGAGTTGCTTAGGTGCTATGTTGTCAGAATTAGGCCAACCCTTGAATGTTGGTGTTTATGCTTTTATATACATATATGCAAATCTCAGATGCTTTATAGTTGAGTAAGGCTTAGGTGCTATGGATAGCATAAGGCCTTCCGTGCTACGGCCTAAAAAATCTATCGTATAAGTTTAAAACTTCGATCTAAGTAGCTCAGTCAATTGATTATATAATAAATTTGTAGAATACTAATTTTTACTATTTTTATAATTTTTTTTACTATTTTTTTATGATTTATGAAAGATGGTAAAAATAGCTTAAAAATTACTATTTTTTTACTATGAGTTATCAGTAATTAGTTTACTTCTTAACGTTGACATTTATGCTTTGGTGTGAGCAAAGGGAGTTATCACTAGCACCCTTGTCCATGTTCTTGCATCTTATGTTATTATTTGATAACAAGCTGCCTATAGAATTTAATACATGTCTGTCAACTACCTCTGCAACTATGAGTGTACCGGAATTCCCCTCTATAATGGATGATGAATGATACCCTTCTTTCTGGATTTGGGGCTCAGCATGAAGAGAAAGGGAATCAATTTGGTCATTGAATGAAAGATTAAATTGGATTATTTTTTTATTTGGATCAGCTAATTTGGGCTTTAGAATCTGGCGTGAAAAATGCAGATGCCGATAGTTTGTACGCAACAGCTCAGACAGCATGCTTATAAACAAAGTTAATTTTGTGGTGGATCTCTAATTTGCACTGTTTTATGCTGGGATATCTCCATTTTCTTATATTATGCACGTAGATGTCCTGATCCGCCAACGGCTATGATTGAAAGATGAAATTTCAGATTTAATATCAGCCCTCCAATTAAATAATTTGTCTTCTTTTGATTAAATGCATCTTTTTTACGTGTAAAAGTCTAAATTTAGTTAGAAACATATTCGCCACACATCCTGCCACATGATATGTTACAATTAAAATTGAATAGAGAACAAAATTGGAGAGAAAATCAATTTATTCATTTCCTTATTTCTCCTCCCCAGCTATCTCCCATTCCTTATTTTCTTATTTAAGAATCATGATGGATGATCAATTTATTTTAAAGAATATCAAATGCTGACATCTTTTAAGAATATCTTATCAGCATTTGATATCTCCAAATTTAATACACTACTCAATTTAAGCTATGGTGAATCTTTTTACAATTTTACTTCTTCAATTTTGATAAGATAAAATATTCTTTTTTATTAGTATGTTCAGGTTCGTTCTTAATTTCAGCTGTTAATTATCTGGAGAATATATGTTTAGGAGGGATTTTAGTAACATTATTTATAATTAGTGCCACAAAATAGAGCAACTAATTTATTAATACAAATTTTACTTTCACTAAATATTTTTTGTCCTTTTGGCTTTTCCATATGGGATGTATATATTTCTACAAGTCCTTTGTCTTTTTTTTATCAAGTCTCTTTACTTGAATCAAAGTTTGAAATTCAAATTGTACATCAAACTCTTGATCTTCTTCATTCATTTTATTTAGAAATGGGGGCACGCAATTTTTTTTTTTTTTTACTTTTCGAGTTTAATAGATCAAACGTTCCAAAAATAAATACACCAAAATTAACCAATTATAGTTTAATTAGAGTTGTTCATTTTTTTTATCATTTACGGTATAATACAAGATTCAAAAATCATAAAATCTTATGTGAATGTATCTCTCAATAAAATAAACAATCAACTATTTGGATTCAAAGTTGAATTTTAATCTTTGAAATATAAATAAAAAAGAGACTTTTTGCATTTTATGATTTGTGGTTTTGGTACCTTTCTAACAAATTGATGGATCTAACTTTTATGAATGGACATGCATAAATTCATCTTAGGATTTCGTGTATTTGTGTTGAATATACCATTTTTTGTTAGAAAAATTGGGTGAATACACTTGAATATACCCAAGTAGGCTGTGTACTTTAATTTAGGTTCAGTTATTGATCTGGTCCATCTCATCTTAATATAGTTTGTTAACATGATGAATTTCAATATTTTAATATAGATTATTGTAGAAGTTTAAACTTGTTTGGTTTCAAGCGGGAAAGTTCATCTAAAGGGGAACTTTGATGCATGCTATTTGGTATTTTTCTCTTTGGTTATTTTCTAATTTGTCTTTTATTTCATAACTGCGGCAAAAAAAATGACATGAATGTTAAGAATTAAAGTGTAATTAGTGAATCAAATTTCTTATTTAGAATGAAATTATGTTTTTACGTAGTAGGTTTTCTATAAAAATAGCACCCGGAACTCTGAATGTTTGGGCATTTTTTTGTTATTTCATTATGGTATTTTTCTTTTTAAACGTTATGGTATGATTAATTATTTGGACTACATAATTTTTGTTCACATGTGCGATGTGTGCAATCACATTTTCTTGTTTCTTTCCGGTTTATTGGTTTTGGTAGATTCCTTTTTTTTTATATATATTGTTACTAATACAAAAGTTGTATATGAAATAGACAATGTTTCTCTCACTTATATACTACTCAGGATTTTAAATTAATGAAAGGAAATATATATAGTTTGATTAGTATCTAATTAATATCCTTTTGTGTTGATATGGAAGAAATCATCATATGTACGTATTGTGTGTGCTTTCCAATCATCAGCTTATGGACACAAATATCATTTTAATTCAAACGAAATAATTTATCTTGTACTATGTAGAGTTTCCAATAAAAAAACACTTGCACTGTGCAGGACCCTAAATAATTTATCTATGTACAATTTTTTTTCATTGTGATTCCGATCAACAAAGTCAATTGGAACTCATCTCTATGAATTCTTTTGAATTGAAATCACATTAACTCCATTGAGTGGTATGATCCGATTAAACTCCAAATAATTTTCAATTGTCATAGAAATTTTTTGTTTGTTTCTCCAAAAAAAAAAAGTGGACCTAATTTTTTTTTTTTGAGAAGCCAAATATCAAGGGAAATTGTGGTCATTTCATGATTAACCTTAACAATAGTGCTCTAGGTCCAGGTATTGCACCTATTGTTTTTTATTTAAAAATTGGGACTTTTTTGAGCTCATGAATGAATTTTGGTGGAATATTTGAAAGCCGAGAGAGAAACAAAATATTATGTTGTTTTTGGCCTTTCAGGTCTCTACACTCGCGTACCAGGTGCAAATTGTTGATTGCTATTTTATTGCTTACAACTGTTGCGACTAGGGGTGCACAAAAAGCTCATGATTCGAAACTCAGTTTGGAATCAATTCGAATGCAACTCGCTAATAACTCGAGTTGAAACTGACTCGAGTCAAAACTAACTCGAGTTAACTGACTCGGTTGATTTATGAGTCGAATCCAAGTTACCTCCAACTCGGTTCGGAATCAACTCGGTTGGACTCACACCAAACCCTAATCCATATATTCCTAATTTTTGCGTCCCCAAACCTTATACCTGTTTCTCACAATATTTGATAATTTGATAAATTTTTCACTATTTCTTTTGTTTTATTAATTTATTAGACTCTGTATTGTTTTGTTAGGCTTTATCTATTTGGTAATTTTTAATTATGTACTATTTTGGTATTTTCATAATTTTTAATTATGTATTGGTCATTGTCTCATTATGTACTGTCTTTAATTGTGTATTATTTTGATAAACTATATAATATTTTTTTTGTTATAATTAAATTAGATTGTCGCACTATGTACTATATATATTATGAGTCGCGAGTTGACTCGCTTCGACTCGAGTTGCTCGCGAGTTGATTCTAAATTGGAGTTTCTGACTCGGAACTGGATTAGCAACTCGGATTTAACTCGGCTCATGAGTTCGCGAGTTGAATCCAAATTGTCCTCAATTCAGACTCAATTTAGCTCATGAACAGCCCTAGTTGCAACTTATAAATACTGGTAACTAACTCGCTATGCGGAACTTATTTTCTCTTGTTGCGGCCCTTTTTTTTCCCCTCTATTTTCGAGGAAACTGTCACCAACATTTTGACCGACGTGCACTCAAAATTGGCGTCTTTATACTTCGGCAAATGATATAATTTTACTTGGTTTTGTGTTTTTTAAACTCAAATTCATGAAAACTGAAAGCAGGTCATTGAAAAGTACTTTAACAGTTAATGAAATTCATACATAAAATATTAAACTTAAATTTTATTCACAATAACAATGCTTATCAAAATTATTAAATTAAACTATTATAAGAGAAGGGTTCGAATGCCTCTATTTTTGTGTCTCTATTATACCTTTATTTTTAAAATATTAATAACTTTAAATTTAAAACTTAAATGTCAAAATAAAACCGTTAGATATGATATATATAATTTCTCTATTATGATATATGAACTTTATTTTAATTAGCATCAAAAGATTGCAAAAATACATGCATGTGGAAAAAATTCTAGATGTTGATTTTTTGACTTATTGATTCATATAAAATTTTATTTTAGCATATAATTTTAGAATTTTTATTATTAGAAAATTAAAAATTAGAAGTATGATAGAGGCTAAAACATAGAAATATTTGGATCCTCCTCTTATATTAATAATGCAATATAAATAAAAGTTAAAAATAAAAATAAAAAACATACCTTATGATACAAAGCAGCAGTTTAAACTTCATTGAATAATTTATTATTACCATCTTTTGTAAGTCATTGTAATCTATTATATTACCAACTATTAATCTTCATTGAGATTCACACATACAAAACTTTGAACAATTTCAATCGGAATAACAGGTTCTTTTATTCCTTTGGAATAACAACAGAGTTATTTTCGCGTACACGATCTCTCTCTCTTATTATGATATTATAATAATTAATATAACATTTCATATAATTCTTTTTTGAGCCACTAATTCTGTTTTTGTAAATATTTTTCTTATTAATGAAATGTGGCATTCACCACCAGCCTTTAAAAAACATTTTTTATAATTTATAATTAATAATTTGTGATTTTTTTAATAATTAATAAAAAGAATTTAAACAATGAGTGAATATATTTTTATTATATTTAATGATATTACATATATATAGTATGTTTAATTTAATGATATTACATATATTACATATATAGTATGTTTAAAACATATTATTTACTTGTCATATTTGTAAGTTAAACTATATTACATTATAGTACTTAAATAAACCTATGGAGACATGTTTATAAGTCATACATCCGTTTCCAAAGTTCAAATGATAAATCTAAACCGTTCAAACCGATCTTCTTCTTAAGAGCTTCGTTTACATATAAAATTTTAAAATTTTGAATTCATTTAGTATCAAGTCAAGCAGTTAAAAATTGACGATTTTGATGTGCATATTGATGCATTATTGGCATGTCAAAAAGAACCATCTTTCAGAAATCATAAAAAATAATATTTTCTTAACTAATAAAAGTTAGTATTCTACGTTGAGTATATAACCAATTTAATAAGCTACTTTACTCGACATTTTAGATATCAAATTTGACCTGTAAGCATTTGCCTTGATATGTTTATATAAGTACTATAGCCGGACTCATTTAGTTGTTGTTCGTTATTTTTAACAAATATTTACGGATAAATATAAAATACGGACAACACTAATTTATACAAATAAAAATTACCTTCGTCCGACTCGTATATTATCATATTGACATCATAATAACAATCAAATCATATTTTTCATGATTATGGAATAGCAAATTAAAAAAAAATTGGTGATTCCAAAAATTATGAATTATTTATGGTGAATTGATTCAAATATGAAATTTAACGAGAAAAAAAATCAAATTTTAGTAATCAATTTATTTTGTTCAATATAGAGTTTGTCAGATTAAAAAATTAGGATAAATCAAACGAGAACAAAGAGAATCCATTCTTCAGGTCTTACCTAAATCCTTGTCCAGTGCCTACAGAAATCAACACAGAATCATTCCACTACGGAACCAACTCTCTCTCTCTCTCTCTCTCTCTCTTTCTGTCTCTGTTCCGAGCGATTGATCCACAAAACAGCAATCCGGCGACGATGGGGCCCGATTGGTCACTTCTCCCACCGGAGCTCCATAAGGCCATAGGCGAGAAGGTCACCTCTCTCGCCGACTACATCCGCTTCCGTGCTGTCTGTCGTCCTTGGCGATCCGCCTGTTCCCCGCGCCCCAGCCACCTCCCTCTTCAACTCCCATGGCTGATGCTGCCTTACCAATCCGACGGCAATGATGATTCCATTAGTCTCTTTTACGATCTCTCAGCTTCTAAAATCCACAAGCTTGACCTCCCTGAGACTCGCGGGGCGTCAATTTGTGGATCTTGGCACGGCTGGCTTGTCCTCCAGAAAGATCAAGTGGTGTCTTTGCTTAATCCCATCACTCGCGCCACAATTCCCCTTCCCCCATTCACTGGACCTCCCTTTAATATTGGAATTGCTCCTCTTCATGCATCAAATGATGATGAGCTTTTCTTTGCGATCTGGGAAGCTGATAAATATACTATTAATCTTAGTGACAATTTCATGGTCTGGAAGGCTATACTGACATCAAGTCCACTTGACCCCAGTTGCATGGTTTTTGTTTTTACTGGTAGCAAATGGCAGTTGGCATTTTGTAAAATTGGGGATGAATGTTGGACAGTGATTGAATTTGAGTGTAATTTTCCTTCGGAGTGGGATATTTGCGATTTCACCTATAGCAATGGTTTTTTATACACAGTTGATCCTTCTGCAACAGTTACGATGTATAACCTTAATAATTCTTCAAAAACGTTGTTGGGTCGCGGCATTGGTCTAAATGACATGTATCTGGTCGACGGGGTATCTGGGGACATATTGCTAATCTATCATGACGGACTTACCTATGATGTTGATGGAGTTCTTCAAAAGAAAACCGAGTATAAAGTGTACAAGTTTAGCAATGATGGAGAACCAAAGTGGATTGAAGTGATAGATGTAGGCCAACATGTGCTTTTCCTGGGTGGTGATTACCATGCATTGTCCCTCTCAAGTACTAAATTTCAATTGCCAGAATGGGGTGCAAATTGTTTGTGCTATGACTCGGTAAGAATAGAGCAGTGGAACCGACAAGACAGTTGGGCCTCATGGTATAACCACAACATCAAATTGGCCAGACTGGATGATGGAACGGCTACTGATATAGCTGGTGATTTAGGCTCATTTCAAGTGAATAGGCATTGGCAGAAGTCTTTGTGGCTGACACCGAGTTTGCTCTAGCTGCTTTCTTAATAATGATAGACCAAATGTTTTGGTAATTTTGGGCTGGTATAGGAATATTATCAGATAATCCTTCTATTGAGTAAAATGGAAGCTTATACATGTAATTGAATATTGATGTATTATCCTAAGCAAATTAAGATAGTATATTTTCTTCTCTTTTTCATGATATTCCCTGCAAAATTTATCTAATTTGGTATTATTTGGTAACGAGCCTACTTTTTATTGTTCTTAGTAGTTGAGTTGCTTAGTATTTATGGCTGCATTGGAAAAGTTGCATTCCACAAAGCAATATTGTTAATTAATATGCAATGGCTGCTTGGATACTTCTTATGCAGAAAGGTATTATATTTCCATCAAATCACTTGTAGATTGTAGTGGTACCTGGTATTGGATGCTGTCTATGTGGTTTTGTCAAACATTATACTTAAATGAAATTAGATCTTGTTCTCTTCTCTACATGTTGTAGGACAGTATGAGTTACTGGTTCACCAAATTTGCAAATTTCCCCATGTGTGGTTTAGTAGCTTCCATTATCTCATTCAGTGAAAATCAGTCTTCAGTTTGAGGGGGGGATATTACTGTAAATTTCCCGGACATCTGCTCTAGTATGCTTCTGTTTGCAAAGGCACCAATGGTAGATATCACTGTAAATTTAATCACCGATCAATTTAAAAACCTGATAGTGACTCTTAGTTGTTAAATGCTGTTGAAAGGCTTGTGAACGTGAAAAATCAGCTCAGGTTTTACTCGATTAGATTTCTTAAGCATTTCTATTTTTGAGTGACAAAACACTCATTTATAATGATCCTCACAGTCTGGAGATAACAAGCGCAAGATAGCTTAATTAAGCAACAGTTGCATTTCTTGTTGTTAATGTTCCTTTTGTCAATCAAGTATAAATAGAGTGAAATGTTTCCAAGGAAAACCTGTGTCAATGATGTTAATATATTAATTGAACCCGTTATTACATATTAGATGTTTGAATGGTGAAGTAAATTAAGTAAAGATAGTCTGTGTGGTGCTCAGTAATTCTTTTTTTTAAAATAAACTGGTATAAGATCTGAACACCTGACTGTAAATTGGAACTTCTTCAAACAACTGTTTTATAATTCTTTTTGACTGGAAGCTGATGTTTGAGGCACAATTATCCCTTAAGAAATCTTTAGCCAATTCAATTTAAATATAAAAAAAAACAATAGTAAGTATTAGAAAAAGAAGGAAACAGTGTTCCATTCAACCAGCTAGAATTTAGCACCACATCTATAATGAACATCCGGAGACAACAAGCGATGGTTAGCTTAAACTAAGCAAAAAGTGTTATTTCTTTTTGTTATTGGGAAAACTAATGTCACCTTTCAATCACATAAAACTAGAGTGAGATGATTCCAAGTTAAACCAGTGTAAATGATGTTTGGGAAGTGAAATATATTAACTGAAGCCATTATTACATATTTGATGGTCGGATGGTCAAATAAATGAAGGGAAGATATTCTATGCAGTCTTAGTAATCTTTCCAATGTATCGGTACAGGATCTGAATCCTTGACTGAATTTTGTCACTTCTCCAGCGTTTAAAAAACTATCTTATAATTTCTTGACTGTAAACTGTAAACTGATGTTGAGGCATCAATTACCTCTTAAGTATTCTTCAGTCATTCAATTTAATATGAGACAAAACATTACTAAATATTAGTGAAAGGGGAAAATGGTGTCTGTTTTTCCATCCAGCCAATTGAATTGAGCACCTCCTGTTTATTGCAAGTCTTACCAGTACATTATCAGTAGTTGGTTATCCTTGTGCTGAGAGAAGCTCATACTTCATGGCTATGGAAGAAGTGTAGGATGTATTAATTCAATCAAGTGTCAGCATCAACCTTGAAATAAAAAAGCGAAGTTCAGAGAAACAAAGCATCAGTGCTTAAAGTATCAACTCCCACCTTTACTGGACTTGGTTTTTAATAATGAAGCTCCGGAATAAGTGCGCTTGTTTCGTTTACATCCCTGTTCCCAGAGCTTCTGTGATTTTGATTTTTGAACCTCTCATCGTACATTCAATAAACCTTCTTATTGTTAGAAAGATAGGCACCACTATGTATGGTCCTTTTAGTGCTGACAGAATTAGATGATCATTTTCGGAAAAACCTAATGGTAATATTTTACTTTATTATATGTCAAATTGAACAAATTGTAGGTGTAACTATGCTTATGAGGTTTGAACTTGTTTACAGGTCTTATATGAATTTGGGAGTTTCAATTTGTATTGTATAATTGGAATTTATTTTTGAGAAGCCAAATACTACAACAACAACCAAGCCTTTAGCCCCAAGCAAGTTGGGGTAGGCTAGAAATGAAACCCAACCTGAGTGGCTATGCTATTTACATAAATGTGTAATTCAATTTAGGATTTACCCTAGGACTACCAAGATTGATTTGTACAGGTCAAATGTACTTTCTAAATCTGCAGATATGGGCACTGGTACTGAATTGACCCTTATCCTTTTTTCTCTAATCTGTTATATTTTTTCGGTATTAATTTGAAGCTAGATTAGTTCAATTGAGGCTGAATTACTTAATATGGTGAAATGTATGGTCCATCTCTATGACTCTATGACACATTAATACCAGGGGTGAAATGTATGGTCCATCTCTCTGCTTTTACAGAAAAGATTTTGCATGAAGGCATCTTATTTACCGAGATTTTTATTAATATCCAAAGTTTAATAGAAATTAATATTTATGCCCATAATTCTGGATTTTCGCCAAAAATGCCCAAGCCGGCCATTTTATGGCCGGTTTACTCTCCCCGTAAGCCGGCCATTTTGGCTTACTCAATTTTTTTTTTTTTTTTTTAGAGACACTATGAAGAGCAAGATAATGAAATCTAACACTGAAAATTTGAATTTTTTTGTTTAAATTATTTGATAGATTATTTCTTTTGATATATAATTAGCATATTTATACTTAAATACGCTAAATTACTTGAAATTATGTTGAATTACACTATATTAAATTAAATTACATTACATTACGCTAAAATACGGTAAATTACGCTAAATTACATATGAATAGGGACGATATCTTCACTGAAACAGCGAAAAACGACGACGAAATTTCAAACGGTCATAAAACGGCGCTCGAGTGTCTAATTTCAGCAAATGACCACTTTCGGAAAGTTTGCGAAAAGACGCATGCGTCCGTGCTGGCTATGCCAGATTTCAAAATACAGAATTGCCAAAAAACTAAGGAAAGAGCCTCAAAACTTGAGTTGAAGTTTTCGATTAAGATTTTTATTTCTATTATTCAATCTAAGTAGCTCAGTAAATTAGTTACATAATAAACTTGTAGAATACCAATTTTTACTATTTTTTTGAATTTTTTTACTATTTTTTATGATTCATGAAAGATGACACAAAATCGGTCTACTTTAGCGTAATTTTGCGTAGTTTAGCGTAATTTACCGTATTTCAGCATAATTAGCGAAGTGATTGTAATTTAACGTAATTTAGTGTAATTCAACATAATTTATTGTAATATAGTGTAATCAACATAATTTCAAGTATAAATATGCTAATTATAAATCAAAAGAAGTAATCTAACAAATAATTTAAACAAAAAATTCATATTTTCAGTGTTAGATTTCATTATTTTGCTCTTCATAGTGTCTCTAAAAAAAAAAAAATTTGAGTAAGTCGGCCATTTTATGGCCGGTTTGGGTATTTTTGGCGAAAGTCTGAAATTCTGAGCATAAATATTAATTTCTATTAAACTTTGGATATTAATAAAAATCTCGGTCTTATTTATAATGATCAATTGTAATGTATGGTCCATCTTTATGGCACATTCTCTCTGTACTACATTTTTCTAGTCCAAGAACAAATGTACCATAACTTATTTTGGCTTCAAGGGTAAAAGAGATGAACAAAATGTATGCAGATTGCATGAAAAGAAGTCTCTGTGACTTCCATATGTTTATTTTACTATGAAAATTAAGGTGTAAATGAAATAAACATAATAAGCTAATCCATAAAGAACTCATACAAGTATCAATCAAAAGAATAGAAGCAATAATTTGAGTAAGCGATATAAGTTACGGAGAGAAAACGAATCTTGGAATTGAGATGAGCAGTTCGGTGAAAAGAAGATAAAGAAGAAAAGCGAAGAGCCTCATCGTTGTGAAGAAGAAAGAGGTCAGCGAAATAAGTATCGCTGATGTGGTGGTCAAAAGAATTAAAGTTAATTTCAATAATGCAGTGTTTGTGAAATTAAAATCAACTTAATTTCTTATCTTCTTGACAGCTATCTGAAGTGCTAATTAATTTCAGGGATGGAGATGATCTTAGTAATCTTTCCTAATGTACTGGTATAGGATCTGAATCCCTGACTGAAAACTGAAGCTTCTCCAACGTTAAAAGAACTGTCTTATAATTTATTGACTGTAAAATGATGTTGAGGCATCAATTACTCCTTGTGTATTCTTCAGTCATTCAATTTAATGGGAAACAACACAATTTGAATGTTAGATAAAGGGGAAACCAGTGTGTTCTTCCATCCAACCAATTTGAATTCAGCACCAACTGTTTCTTGCCAGTCTTAGCAGTACATTATCAGTAGTTGGTTACCCTTGTGCAGAGAGAAGCTCATACTTTATTGGCTACAGACGAAGTGTCGGACAAATTAATTCTATTAAGTGTTTGCATCAACCTTGAAATAAATAAATAAAACATAGTTCAGATGTCCACTACACAAAATTTGCCATCATTCATTATCCTTTGTAATCTCTTTCAGTGGCTTCTATGCAATAAATGTTCAGATATACAAAGCATCAGTGGCTAAAGTGATGGAAAAACATGATCTAGAATAAATTTGGTTAGTCTATAAATCTATAATCAAGACAACAACTTACAATATTGTATGACTATCTATCAGAAAAGAAAGAAAGAAAAAAAAAGCCTGTACATTAAAAACTGGCAACTGGCAGGTCATCAGTGGACAAGCCATAGCTATGGCTATTTCAGAAATAAGTAATCACTGGTTGTATCAGCTAAATAACACCATCCCATGGCTTTGAAATAATGGCAAGAAAATTTAATGATTACAGATTTATTTCTGCAGATTATGTTTTATCTCCCTTGAATCCAAAGTTATTCTCAAGCCACCGTACGTGAACCTGAAGCTCTGCATCACGCAATCTATTCAGCACAGACTCGTATAACCTTTTGTCTAGCTCTGTCCCTTGTTGTTTCATATCTCGTAAGAGCTCAGTTAAATCGACGAACCTACTACTCCTTGAAAACACACCAACCATTATACCAGCTAAAACCCTATCCACCTTCCCTCCATTTGCTTTAAATTGTTGATAGAACCTAATACATTCATCCAACTCTCCTGCTCTGCTATATGCTCCAATTACACTTGTGTAACTTACTATATCAGGTGTGATTTTCCTCCTTTCCATCTCCTTCCATAATTTCTCAACTTGCCTTACATTCATAAGTTTACCGTACATATCTAAGAGAGAATTGTATACCCAAACATTAGGTTGCAATCCCTTTTGCTTCATCTTTGCCAATAGCCGCATTGCATCTGATGCTCTGCCACTCTTACCATACATAGAAATCATGTTAGCATATGCAACCAAGCATCTATCGAAACCCTTCTCTAACATCTCTGAGAACACCTTTTCGGCTTCTTTTGTCAGTCCGAGCCGACAACAGACATTGACAACTGACGCATAGGTCACCTGACCCGGTTCACATCCTATATAGATTAGCTGGTCAAATGATCTTAAAGAAGCTTTGAGGCTTCTTTTCTTAGCAAATCCATTTACAATTGCAGAACATATGCAGTCTGATATCTTGATACCTTCCTCCTTCATCCGCCTTACAACCCAGATAGTTTTCTCAACCAATCCAGTTTCAACATACATGACAATCAGCTTTTGGCACATTTCAGGATCTTTCACCAATCCCTTGTCATGTGCTTCATTGAACAAATCTTCGGCCATCTCGACTTCCTTCTTAGCTGCAAATGAACTGATTAAGGAAGAATAAATTGAAGTAGTAGGCAAAAGACCCTCTTTTTCCATTGCTCGCATGTACCTGAGAGCCACTGAAGGCTTACCCCCTTTCGCCAACGAGTCACACAAGATATTGTAAATCTCAATTGCATCATTGGAAGGATCAAATTTGTTTGATTTATATTCATCAAAAAGAGAAACCACCATATCTAAATTTCTGAGCGCATGATATGCCTTCATGGTCGTGACAAAGCAGGTTGAATCCAATGGAAATTGTGCTGCTCTCATACGATCATACACTAAAATCGTGTTACGATACATATGGAGCTTGTTGTAACCACGCAATGCAGAACCAAATGCTGCTCTTGCTGCAACCCCTTTTCTCGTCTCAACAACCTCTAGGAAAGATTCCATTAACTTGAACTTTCGAGCCTTAATACAGCCCGTCACTAATGCAGAGCACATTGGTACATCTGGAAGCACATTAAGAGAACGGAGGTCTTCAATGATGTAACCAACTGAGCTCCATTGTTTAGATTTGAGTAGTTTTCTGAACAAAGTAACTAGAGTCTTCGAATCGGGTTGAAGATTTTGCTTTTCTCTGGCCTTCTTGTAGTACTCGAAAGCAATAGCTTCGGTCTGAGGATCCTCGCACAAGTTTCGAATGAGATCATTAGAGATTGTAATATCTGTGACTGGAGATGGCTGTAGGGAAATTTGGTGGAGATTAATTGATGAATTTTCAAGTAGAGGTGAAGAACATGCATTGGTGAAACTGACAATTGGAATCCTCTGCTTTTTAGAGAGGTGAGCTAGTGAAGTGGTGTAGAGAAATGAGAGAGAGGGTTGAATTTTAGTGAGAGATTTAGAGAGAGGGGAGAGAGGAGCAAGAGACCAGTCTGAGCTCCATATGGGCATCATCATCAGAGAAGGGAGATTTTAGAGGAGGAGAAGGGAGGAGATGCTTAAATACTTCTTATCTTTTGGGGGATATTTTCTGAGGTGGAAATCAATTTGGATGAATGAGAAGTGAAATCGTGGACCACATGGGAGCCTTTGGAATCAATTTTTGGTTGATGTATTTGTGTGGGCTATTGGGCTATTAATTGTTACGTGGACCTCCATGTGCCTTGAAAAGCACCCAAGTGAGATCCGCATCAAGCTCCTATAGTTCGTTAGTTCAAGTTGCTCACGGTCTTTGACTCTTTTGTTGGGTTGGAGAGAGCAAATGATCCACGTAGGAAGGGCTGTTTAAAATTCTAGAATCGTTTAATAAAAATCCACCCCCGCGGCACTTGGAACGAGTCCACGTCTTCAATTACGGACAACATATAAACCGTTAAATCAGGATTATTTATAAAAATATTATTTCGGTCTAAGATTTTTGTTATGAATGGTATTTGCAAAGGATTGTGTAAACCACACATCGATTTTGATCACGTGGAATGTAGTCCCCAAATCGTGATTTATTATTTCAAAACTCATGTCTGCCACTCTGACCGTCTTAATTGCAATTATCCGTCTCCATTCTCATAGACAACCTTAGGAAATGGAGCGCGGTCTGATGGACCAAATTCGGTTTGATATTTGATCGTAGTTGTCCGATCTGTATCAAGTGCATACTTAGTATGAATCTTAAAGTGCTTGCATGAACTTTAATACGAATTGAACGGTTTTGATCTGATATCGAACTAAACTTAACCCAATTATCGGACTGCCCCCGATTCCCAGCCTTACGAATTCGTATCCTCTGCATTAACTCAAAAGGGAATCTTTTGAGTTAATGTATCTGGACCATCCGATCTATTTTAAGATCCATGCAAATTAGATTTGTACTAATATTAAAGGCCTCTCTGTTGGGCTCCAGGACCTAATGGGTTTTCATTTGTGTTCTACCAACAATTTTGGGATTTAGTCAAATCAGATTTAATAACTTTATGCTCTCATTTTTACAATCATACCCTTGACTTGCATAAATTGAATAAGTCCATTATTTGTCTTATACCTAAGGTAAAGGATGCCCATGAGATTAGCAAATTTAGACCTATTAGTTTAGTAAATTGTAGCTTTAAGATAATTTCCAAAATTCTAACTAACCGTTTAGAGAATATCATGACAACAATAATTGATAATAGCCAATCTGCCTTCCTAAAAAACCGTTATATTCTAGATAATGTCATTCTAAGTCAAGAACTTATTCATCATAGTAAATGTACACAAGAAGCAGGAGTAGTGATTAAAATAGACTTTGAGAAAGCCTACGACAAAATACATTGGGAGTACATATTAGAAATTCTTCACAGTAGAGGGTTTGGTAGTAAATGGGGTAGATGGATAAAGGATTGGTTATATAGTTCACAATCTTGTCTCAACTTTAATGGTGATTTAACTCCTTATTTCTATTGTAAAAGAGGGGTTAGACAGGGTACCCTTTATCTCCGTTCCTCTTTATATTAGCAGCTGATACTTTATGTAAAAATTTTCATAAAGGTAGACAAGCCAATCGAATTGTAGGATTAGGTCCACCATGTTTAGACAATAGAGCTATCACTAATTGTCATTATGCTGATGACACTATCTTATTTCTCAAAGCCACCCATGAAAATGTGGCATCAGCATGGTGGGGATTAATTAGTTTTGAAGCTCTTTCGGGTATCAAAATGAATCTCTCCAAAACTGAACTATATCCCATTAACATTGTAGGAGACTCTTATGCTAGTACTTTTCAATGCAAATTAGGGTCATTTCCTTTTCAATATTTAGGTTTACCTTTAAATGATAGTAAACTAACGATTAGAGATTGGCAGTTTCTGATTGATAAAATAGGCAAAAGGTTACCTAGTTGGAAGGGTCAACTATTGTCATTAGGAGGAAGACTCACCTTACTCAACTCTGTTTTATCAACCATCCCACTGTACACCCTTTCTCTATATAGAGCTCCTAAAACAGTCCTTTTTCACAATCCTCAATACTCCGCTTTATGGAAAACTTTGATTACACATAAATATTACTTAGATACACCCTTACCTTACTCTTTTTTTTGGAGTAGTATTATGACACTAGATAATTTAGGGAAATTAAGTGTAGCATATACCCCTCATATCCATTCACAATTAGAATTTTGGCATGTCATATGGTATGAAAATTGTGCATTGTCCACTAGGTACCCTCAATTATATAGGATATGTTCTAATCAACATATTACTATAGCTGATGTATCTCTTTCTCAAGGCAAAGCCATTAAATTTAGAAGACATCTTAGTGGTATCTTAGCCAAGGAATGGCAGGACCTTCTATATATTATTAGTTCTTTTAGTTTTACTCATGGTATGGATAAACTTGCGTGGAGATGGGACAATTTAGGGCAGTTTACGGTTAAATCGATATACCAACTTCTAAACTTTAGGGGGATTAAGGCCAAAACCTATGCCGTGATATGGGAATTACCAATTCCACCTAAAATCAGAATTTTTATTTGGCTGGTTCTTCATAACCGTATACTCACTAAACAAAACTTAAGAAAGAAAGGCTGGTCTGGTAGAGTCAAATGTCATTTCTGTACCAAAAAAGAAAATACCATGCATTTGTTTCTTAAATGCCCTCAAGCTCAGCAAATTTGGTTCTGGTTAGGCAATAGTAATCTGTACCTACCTACTTGGAATTCTTGTAAAGAGATATTTCAGTTTGCTTGTAGCCTTCCATCTCGGGATAAATTAGGGTTTTTAATTGTATTTAGTGCAGTTTGTTGGACTATTTGAAAACACCGCAACGATATTTGTTTCCAAAGTAGTCCAAGGAAAACTGCTCGAAACCTTATCCTTTTAATCATTTCGGTCATTGAATACTGGACAGGGAATATGGACAAAAAACTAAAGGAAGCTGCAGCGGAATGGCTCCCGAAAGATCTCAATGCAATCCCTCTTCGCGTGTAGGACCAAAATGACAACCAATTCATGGATTTCACGACTGAAGATGAACCAGCAGGGGCTATGGTGCCGCTGCAGGTGGCTGATGTGTAGAGACACATGAAGCAGTATCAAAATTTTAGATGTTAACAACAATGTGTTAGTTTTCCTTTGTTATTTTGCGCTTACCGTTTTTTGGTGGTTGATCAAACGCCGTGCTTATGTGTTTTGCTCGGTGTTAGAGCGTTATAGTATCCCGTAGTAGCACTTAGTTCTCAGTTTACTTGTAATTTAACTTCTATTTCATGGAAATGAAATGGGCATCTTGTATGCCTTTTATCAAAAAAAAAAAAAAAAGGCCTCTTTGTTAAAATCAGACAGCCGGATCGGCTCTATTTAATATCAGACGGGCGAGATGCATTAACTCAATAGAGGATAAATGTTCCAGCCTTACTATGTTGTATGAATGAAAAAGTCGATTCCTCTCGTCTCGATCACCATGCAGCCTGGTTGCACTTTTTTTTGTTTCGCAGGAAATGTCGTATTTTATTAACATGGCAAGCGAAACACTAGGAATTACTACAAAAATATGTTACTATCTGCGAAGATAAAAAATAATTATTATCTAGAGTATACTGTGAGTATAGATATTACCGACAAGAATATCTGCAACAATACCGACACTAAAAAACACTTCTACATTCGCGAAATTTATTTATAGTATAGCTGGCGAAGTCAACAAACGCCAGTCTCACCAATTAATATAATTATTAATTAATATGATGTCACTCCTTTTCTTATTATATTAATATGATTGCCGCGAAATTGTACCACTGAATCATTTTTTTTCCTTTTACATCCGTATAGATCATATACTGCAACCTTTCCGTACCGACTTATTGCCTATATGAACAGCTTCATCGATTACATCCATTATCCATATGCCCCTGAATTTTGATGCCTACCTAAAACAGCCCAGCATGGCAGCATCCATAACCAACATAACAATATAATCCGGGTCGAATGACAGATTAATTAAATATGAAGATGACATTAGAGATGTTTGGTTCTCTCCAGTGCCAGAGGTTAAGCGACTATATATGTTTGAAGTGTAACATATATCTTTCTTTGGGGGAGGAAACCTAGGATGTTTTTTTTTAAAATGCTTGGCAGGTGCTGCCAAGTTGAATATATTGCAATAAAAAGTTTTACATCCGCATCCTTACACCAGTATCATTTTACATCAAAACTACACATCTACAAACTAATGCATTTAAACAGAAACAACCACAGCAGTTTCAATTAGGGCCCCTTTCAGCAGTACTTGCACCACAGCTCAACTTCTCCCATAATACGGTTTGCCAGTGCAACCGGTTCCAGGCTGTTTCCTCCAAACACCACACAATTCCTTTGCTTCCAAACGTGCCAGTAAATGCACAGGAAGATGGCCGCCCACTTCTTTTTACCCATAACCCCCTGAGTTTTTACCAAATTCCATGGGCTACACCATACCTCTTGAAGAGTACCCCCTGGTGCCATCAAATTACAGCCATGCCTTGTGAGACCCTTTGCCAAACCACAGTTGCGTATAGACAGAGACACAATAAGTGAAGTGCTGTCTCAACTGAGCAAGCCCGACACAATACACAGTCCAATGAACATGGAATCTTCCTTACCAGCATCCTGTCATGCGTTAGAATTTTCCGTGCAGCAATATATTGGCAAATATCCGAACTGTGGGAGGAATTTTACAAGAACAACATACTCCAAAATGCCACTTTATCCTTCCACCCCCCATTCAAACTTCGGAAACCTAGGATGTTAGAAGCTGTGTTCTAAAAAATGACCGTCAAGACCGATTAGTTGGCCAACTAGTCAGAATTGATAGACAAACCGTCATCTGTAATATACTCGAAGGTGTTTTGCAAGTCTAAATGATGAGATGGCTGCCAAACTGATTACTTAGCTCAGGGGCGGACCCAGTAACACAAAATGGGAGTCAATTGACTTCGATTTATTTTTAATTTTTTTGTATTTATACATGATTTTCTATATTTTTAGTGTAAAATGTTACAGGTACTGTAAAATTGACCCTCATTCAGAGCACACAAATTTTATATGATTGATCCCATTCAAATTTAACCCTCATATCTTGAAAGTTTGGCTCTGCCCTGAATCAGCTTGGTTAGTTTTTCAGACTGTATAGTACGTGTTGCTTGTTCGGTCATGTCTTCTTCATCTAAACGCTGATTTGTATGATTTCAGGCATTATATATAAATTGTACTTCGCAGAATTTTAGCAAGTTAGATTAGTTTTTACTCAGTTGGATATTTATAATTATTTCAATTATTTTTTAATTTGATTGATTCTTTTGCAATGTAACTGCTTCGTAAAAGTAGGTTGTGAATAGTAGTTATTCTATTTCTTTTTGTTCTATTTAATTGAAAAACGGATATAAAAGTTTCTAAATTTATAAATATTATACTGAATTATTTTTGAAAGTATAATTTTTTTTATGACAAGTGCAATGTGCTTCTTAATTACATGTCTAGAGAATTTATGACAAGTGCAATATTATACTGCATTTTTCGCGCCAGATTCTAAAGCCCAGATTAGCTGATCCGATTAAAAAATAATCCAATTTAATCTTTCATTCGATGACCAAATTGATTCCCTTTATCTTCTTGCTGAGCCCCAAATCCAGATAGAAGGGAATTCATTCATCATCCATTATATAGGCGAATTTCGGTACACACATAGTTGCAGAGGTAGTTATGAAATAATACATAAGATATAAGAATATGGACAGAATCCGTATCCTCCCAGATACCCGACTCAATCAAATTACAAACAGACGGCCCAGATTAATCCCAGCCGGGCCAAAGTCAATCCGGTGCCTATAGAAACTATAGGGGTCCGTTTTGAGATTCGTGTCAAGTTAAAAGAACTAATCTGGGCTGTCGGTTTGTAATTTGCTTGAGTCAGGTACCTGGGGTGATGCGAATTCATATGGACAATGGTCCTAGTGATAACTCCGTTTGCTCACAGAAAAGCATAAATGTCGATTAAGAAGTAACTGAAACCAACATTTTATTTGCTTTCTCTCTATATAGAACTTAAAAGCTGAGTTTATAAAAAAAAAACACAGAATTTTCTAACTCAAAAGCATGCTGCAATGAAATCCACCTCCAACAGCTATACAAAGCTGGGCTGAAACCACATAGCTGGTGCAGCTGGCCAAAGTCGTGGACTCTCACCAAGATCACGCACCACCAGCTTAGACTTGCTATCATCCAACTTGGTAAAATAGATGCCGTAACATGCTTCACCCTTATCTTTACATGGCGCACACACATACTCCATATACATACAACCCCCACGAAGCAAGTCCCAATCGTCAGAGCAGACGGCCAAGCAGTGGTGGTTATCCCCATAGAAAATGGTTTTGTTGCTTGTGTCAGTGATCTGACGTATCCCCAATGACTGCTCTAGGAGCTGGTACAACTCAATTTTTTGCTTAGGGCCCTCCTCAGTGCCCTCCTTTGTCTCATCGGAGGGATCATCTTGATCTTCTTGAGCGACTGCTTCTTCTCCTCCATCTTCACCTTCGGTTTGACGGACAACAACCACGTAAACCCCTGATTTCCCTTCCAGTAAAATCTTGGTGACAGATTGTAACTCTTGCGGGAATGAGTGAACAAGCCTCCTCCCAGGATCGTTGAGGTGGTAAACCCTCAGGACTCCCTCGTGAGAGAGCAAATAGAACTGTCCATCATGGTAAGTCGCATCTGCAAACTCTGTGTTTTTTATCTCCCTAGGTTGCATGTTGACCATTGTCCAGCATGTATCACCAACCCGGCAAAAGAAGATCCGGCAGGTTCTCTGAAGGAACACCATAATCAAGCAGTTCGGGTCGGTGAGATCCGTGGAGAAAGACAACTTGCTGATAACAAAGTTACCAATGTACGGCTCAAACCAATAGCTAGCATCAAATTGGCAATCCTCCTTGTCAACCCCGAAAATTTTCACTGGAGTAGTAAACGGAGGAAGCTGGATACGAGCCCGGGTTAATGGGTTCAATAAGAAAACCTCTGTACCTCGAGTCGCCACAAGCACGAGCCAACCGCGGTATGAGGCGCAACACATCTTGCCACTGGTCTCTGGGAGGTGGAGCTTATGCATTTTAGATTGCCAGAGGTCGTAGAAGAGGCGGATCCCGTCATCCTTTTTGTTGCCTCGATAGGTGTCTTCTGGATCGGGGTAGTACGGAATCATGAGCCATGGGAGCTGAGGAGGGAGGTGGTGCGGCTGTGGAAGGGAGGCGGAACGCCATGGCAAGCAGACAGCACGAAATCGAACGAAGTCGGTGATGGATTTGACTTTTTCTGAGATCAGTTGAACGGCGACTGTGGGGAGGTGAGCCCAATCGCGAAGAGCGGATGGTGGGTTTTCCATTTTTAAGCGACTTGATTAATTTTAATTTCTTGAGAAAATATAGCAATGGTTTGTTTTTAGAGAGAAAAGCGGTCGGGGAAGGGTTCATCGGCGGAGGTTTAAGCAAAGCCCTATGCCTGTTCGGTAAAAATATTCGGATTAAAATTTCTTCGGTGCTCTTACCCACAAAAAATTCTTATTCTGTATGGTAGACTGTCAAGAGATCTTACGACATTACCACATCATAAAAAAAAAAAAATACATTTCTTATAATTTTTAGGGTCATATGTTGGAGTTTACAAATAACGAGAAATGATATATGTTTTGCTAATGTAAATTTTAAAACTAATAAAAACATGATGATACTAATTACCTTTTCGGTATCTTATTGTACTGTTCAAAATCTTGATTCTACAGGCTACAGCTAGACGAAATCATGGACAGTTGATGGTACCGCTGATACCATTACTACTGGCAAATTGATACGGTTAAGATGGCTGACACAATGTAAATAAAGGCTGCTGATTCTAGAGTTCAGCGGTGGGCTGGTACAAGTTGTGTATCAGTAGTAAAATTGAGTCTCGAGTTTTTGTTGAATTTTGAACTCAATTTAGAAAATTCATATCATCTAAGATAACATAATATTTCTGTTTAGATCCGAACGATCCGTCCGACCAGAATCCACACGAATATTACAGAGGCCCATACATTCCACATCACCTCAAGCTAGTTGACTATGATACTGATCGGATGATTCGGATCTAAATAGAAATATTCTGTTATCTCAGATGATATAGACTCCACCTTTAAATAAGAATTAATTATGTATTAAGATAAAAGAATTTCTCTCGACGTAATAATATAATTATTGTTCTCAAAATAGCATCCTCTTTTTTCTTTTAGAATAACATTTACTAAAGAGGAAAGGACAGCATTCTAAAAAGATATTTCTTGAAGTTTTATCAAGATGTACACTCAACATAATACTATCACCTCTTACCCAAAAAAAAGGAAAATAAAAGAAACGGATCCCCCTCTCGGGTCTTTAAATACAACCACAAAAAGGAAAAAGAAAATCATCCCCTTCTCTCTATCAGCAATGAAATTCCATTGATGATCGCATCAAAGCCGCAAATTCTTCACTTGCCAAATCACAACTTCTGAATACTAAGTTAGAACCACAACTTCAAACAGCACGGTACTCAATGAAATTGAACAGTTTCTGTACAAGAACTGCACGTGCACCAAACAAGGGCTTACCACCAATCCAGTCTCTATCCAAAGTCATCGACTTTGCACTTGCTTGCATGTCAGCCCAAAATGCTGACACAATCTGATAAATAGAGGTCCTAAGTACATCTGCTATTGCGTAAGCTTTGTTGTGCAACTCATCCTGTTTTTTAACCGTAACTGCAGTTACACGGTAGTCTTTCTTACCAGTGCTCACTGTTGCCCATTTCATAGTTGTAGGGCTTAGAAACTGTGAGGTGGAGGGCCCACCAGTCTTCTTCCCTATACAGGCCTCAACTGCAAGCAGGGATGCCAGTAGAGTGGTAATAGCAGTTGTGTTGCAACCGGAGATCTGAGCAACTCCACAACGGTCCTCACGGCATGAGCGTGCCGTTAATGCAGCTAAACTCCTGGCGGACCATGCACATATCTGTCTCATAGGAGAAGTTTTACATTAGATTCTCACAAAGACTAGCAAAGATAATTAGTACAAGTTAATTTTCAGTGTAAAAGAAAAGAATTCAACTCTTGCAAGCTAAATACAATGCAATAAGAATTAAAGGTATACAACACTAAGTTTGAGATAAGGGCTTGAGAATACAACACCAGTAATCAACTGTATTTGCAAGTGACATCCAATATTTGCTTCAATCAATTGAGAAAAAACAACACAATGGACATAAGGGCTTGAGAATACAACACCAGTACTCTACCGCATTTGCCAGTGGCATTCGGTATTTTCTTTAATCTTTTGAGAACTGAATGGGTACCAAATTTAAATCAATGTTTATCTTTTTTTTTCTTCTTTTTCTTAAGTGAATCACATATTTACAAACAAAGTTGGTTATGTACATAAAAAGGTTATGGGTAATTGTCAACTTGTTAATAAATTTGAGGACTCTTGCTTGGTTTCTGAAAATATGGTAAGTGCAGGGTGCAATTTGCAAAAGAAAAGGATGATTCAAGCCAACCTCAAAATCATCAAAAGCTCCATTAAGTTTTGAATAAGCATGCGAATCCATGGGCGGGCTCATCTGTTCCAAGAACAAATCCGAACGATCTCCATATTTCCCTTCTAGGCCCTCGACAAGCTTGGAGGTGAAATTCTCAAGAGGCCTCAGGCATGCGCTAACAACACATCTATATGTCTCACCGCTCTCCTCGAAAAACGCAGCCCTTCGCCATGGTTCAGTGTTGTTCTCAGACACCATGCACAGGTCAAAATATGCAAGGTGCTGTAGAAGTGATTTTTGAGGGCTTTGTTCTAGAGCTTCGAGCAGGGTTTCGCTCGGGTTGGTCTCTGCAGCAGCTGAGCCTTGTGGTGGTGCAAAAATGAACCTCCTTGTGTGCACCACCTAAAGTATAAAGGGAGGGGAAATTTGAGAAATAGAAGGAATGGGTTTGCAGGAAGAGAAAACGAATTTTGTGTATTACTGTATTAGAACATCTATGCATCTTTTTTTGGCATGTAATATTAGTCAACAAAATAGAGCTCAGCATGCAAGGTGCACAATGGACCTGTGGGCCTTCTTAATATATCATGTGAATTATTAACAATTTGCTAGTGAAGTAGTTCTCTAAAATTAAAAATATATATATATTTTTATGGTATAGTAAGATAATGAATATCATCATTTGAAGAGTCCATACTTTTAAGGGTCTCAGAAAATAGATTTAAGTACCAAATATAGTATTTCAGACTTAACTAAAATCAACAATTGCATTAGCTGATGAGTCTATGCTAGTATTTAAAATGATTTTCTAAAAGTAGCAATACCACTAATTTATCAATCCCATGTAACAGAAAGGAAAATAAGTTTACAATAATTTAAGGAATAAAATCTGACCTGGAGTAAATGGTGGCTCATTTCCCAACAGAACGAGACGATGAAGATCCCCAAGAAAACCCTTATCTGGTTATTGACCCATCTACCTATTGTTGCTTTGACTTTGTACTCATCATGTAGAAATAAAAGCAACACAAATGAATAGACAAACCCCTGAACTGACATCTTCAGAGCTCTGGGAAACGATAAATAGAAACCCTTCTTAAAGCTGTAGAAAAGTGGACGCTGCAAGATAATAAAAAAAATTCATGAAAGGGGTTATTAGCACAATGAAACCTTCTCGTAATTACCATTTGACTAATAAAATGGAACAACACTTTTGACATTGAACTAATTTGCGATTTAGCACTTTCATATAACAAAGCCATTTTTAATATATTCTATAAATGAACAAACTAACTAGATAATCGCCTTTTATAATAACTGGTAAATAGGATCAACCAAAAATGTTTTCAATAATTCCAAATTCAGTTTTAACCATGTCAATTGAAATCATTAGATTTGTACAAAAATTTCCAATATCATTTTCAATTGTCCTAGCAGTTTAAATGCTACATGAAAATGCCTGAGCTAATAATAATTCAACTCCTCTTAAATAAACCAATATCTCGGAGAATTATATAATCAAAGAAAGTAACAATAGACATAACTTTCACAGTCCAATAAATAGATTTAGCTGATTTACAAAGAAAGTTGCTAATACTGTAAAATTGAACTTCAATCCTCAGATATACAACTACAATTTCAAATGCACATTTAACAAAGTGACTCATCAGTACCAATTCTACATTTTAACACCAAAGGTCAAATCAGTTTAAGTGTCAATCTTATATATTTCAAATAGGAGCCTTAAAATTGTTTTTTTTTTAATTCCCCTAAAACATTTCAGGTGTACATACAGCTTGAACTCAAAAATAAGGAGGAAACAAGAAAAAACAATACCTGAATAATAGGGAACTTCAAGATCCATCTCTTCCTAAAGAGATAATGAGCACCATACACCAACCCAAACACAGCCCCTCTCATCCCCAGTGCATAAGCCCCCTCATCCGAATCCCAGCAAGCCGCAGCCACTGAAAAGGTTCCAGCCACCAAGCAAACAACCAAGAAGAAGATCGATTTCAGAGATCTCCGTGCTCTAAATATTGAGTCTTCAGTAAAAATCGAGCCAGAAAAACCACCGATGACGCACTTCAAAGTGGATTTGAGGAGAGAAATTAAGAGCTCGGGAAGAGAGGCAGCCGGGACAGGAGAGGGAGACAGTAGAATAAGGAAGGAAGAGGAGAGAAGGAGGAGAAAAGCTTGTAAGGAGAGAAAGGAGAGGAGGAAATCAGAGAGGGAGAACAGGCGGCGGCGGAGCGGGAGAAGGAGGAGCAGGAGAGAAGAAAGAAGGTAAATAGAGGCGGTAGAGATGGATTGCCATATGAGAAACCCTAGCCGTCGATCTTTTATAACGGACGGCGGAGATGGGCCCATTGCGGCCGATGACATGGCCGCCAGAAAGCGAGAAAGAGAAAGAGATGTGAAGAGGGAGGAGGGTTTTGAGAGTGGGGTTTTGGATTTTGAATTAGTGAGATGATGAGCGTTTAGCTCGCTCGCTGATCGACAAGGAACTGATTATCGAGTTATTGAGTGATATTTGATTGATGGAGTATTATTGCTTAGGAGTTAAGGAGTTCAAATGTTCAATAAGCAGTTGGCCCCCAAAACTTATTAAATTCCGAACTTGATTTTACTTTTGATAAACGGACCCAATAACTACCAGGAACTTTCCTCTAGATATTTCGATTTTTTATTAATAGAAAAAATAAAAAAACATTGACAGAGTACATTTTCGTGAGATTTCAAAAAATAAAAAGAACGTTATGAGGTTTATATAACGTCTAGCTACATTTTTTTTCTTTTTTTGCTTCAACAGTTGTTGTTGTTAAATTTGTTTTTAACGAAAAAACACTGTAGTTGGATGTTATAAACCATAACGTCTAGCTATAATGTTTTTTTTAACCAATTGTTAGCGATTAGATTAACTGGACGCTATGATTTATAACATCCAGCTATAATATTTTAAAATTTCATCAAACCATATCTCATTATCAATATTTTTTTATTTTTCCTATTAATAAAAAATCAGTCTACATATACTTAATTATAATTTTCATGCACCGTTATTTATCTGAAATTTTTATTAATATCATTTTAAATAAAAAAACCACATTTTTTTGAGATTTCGAAAAATACCAGGGTCGCAGGTCAATCGGCGGTTTCTTTCTTGGGGGCCACCATGTACCGATGTGCCTCCGGAATGGGGTCGCCAATTGACTCTGCGGCCCCACTCTTTTTTTCTTCACGGACTTGAAACTGTATGTATCGCTGCATATTTGACCTTTAAGTTGCTAATTTGAGTCAAATTGGTTATTAAAATACGATTTTCTGGAAAGACATACATTTTCATTAGTTAGTTTCTACATAAAAAATATGTTGGAGCCGCAGGGTCAACCGACAGCCCCATTTTTTGGGGCCGCAGTGGCACATGGCGGCCCCCAGTCTATGGGACCACCAATTGATCCTGCGGCCCCAGTATTTTTTGAATTTCAGAGAAAAAGTGATTTTTTTTATTTATTTTTTCTTTGAATATGGTATTAATAAAAATTTCGGGTTATTTATTCACTTGAGTATGAGACACGGGACATGCATTTCAGTTAAAGAAAATATTTGGAAGAACAAAAAAAAAAAGAAAGGAAAGAGATATATCAGAACAAATTTTGCAACAAGTGCAAAAAAGAATACATTGAATAACAAAATTGTAACAAGGTACCAAACCACGCTCTGAAGCAAGCAGCGAACAGAAACACAGAGAACTAACATTGAAAATCTATTGATCAACAGAGGAAGATAGAGATAATAAAATGATATGAACTACCAATACTCTATTTGTCACAACTCAAACCGAAAATTCCGAATGAAGGCGTGATCAATCCTCGTCTTGTGCTCATTTAAACCAATAAGCATGCGAGACTAAACAAATAACAATATAAGTAAGTACGGAAACATGAATAATAAAATAAAAGCATAAATCATACAATCCATAAATAAACATACACATATAATGTCCATACAACCTATATCATAGTAAAGTAACACATAATTTAAGGAAATACATGATCTAACGAATCCGATGTACGAATCAAAAGCATCAGAACACGTATATCCTAACCAAAGGCCCTATAAATAACAATCAAACTACATGGTCATCGGGGATAGCTCCTGATCACCAGTCTCTGTACTAAAAATTCACGAAACAACTTGTGGGTGAGTGACTAATCACTCAGTATGTGACCCAGAATTACCCTCTAGGGATCCTCTACGGTCAAAATACTTTTAATTGTAAATCTACATATAATTTTGTAAACGGTAATTTATATGCAAGTGATGTAGTTATAAATATAACCTAGCTTATTAACTATTAAAATAAATACATATAGTAGATGCAACTAGCAAATGACGCGATTACATGCAAAAGTAATAGGATTAGTCAAGGTTGTTAGAGATAGTCAAAGCATAATAGGATTAGTCAAGGTTGTTAGAGATAGTCAAAGCTGTTAAGCTTGGTAGTTAGGAATTATGTAGCTTCTTCTACAAGATTCTACAATGCTATATAAAGCCCTCTATTGTAATTGTAAAGATCAATACAATGAAATCATTCAATCATTCAATCTCTTCTAATATGGTATCAGAGCTTTAGGTAGAGCTGGAATTAGGCTAACGCCTATTCCAGGAATTATGTCCCTATTCCCATTCTATTCCTCCTAGTTAAAAAAAATATATCCTTTATTCCAAAATAAGCCTCTCTATTCTAGCCTAATCCTCCTTATTCCTCCTTATTTCTACTCTGAAATCAGACTTTACTTCTTCTTTATTCCCTCTATTCTTCTAACTCTCCCAATCCATAATTCCTCTATTCTCCTCACACCAACCCCTGTCCCATCTCTCTCTCTCTCTCTGAACAGAAATGGAGAGAGCACGTCCCCTCGCCGCAACGGCGATCTTGTGCCGTCTGATGAGCGAATCGAAGCAATCTCAGCCGGCTATCTCCAATTCAATCCGCCACATCTCCACTACTTCTCTCCAGCCATCCGACACTTTCGCACCCCGCCACAACTCCGCCACGCGAGATGAACAAACCATCATGGCCTCGCTCGTTGGTTTCCCCTCCACCGGTGCCTTGATCGACGCTACTGTTCCCAAATCAATCCGCGCGCCTCCTCTCAAATTCAGCAAATTTGATGAGGGTCTGACAGAATCTCAAATGGTGTCGCACATGCAACGCCTAGCCTCCATGAACAAAGCGTACAAGTCCTTCATCGGCATGGGATACTACGAGACCCACGTGCCAGCGGTGATCTTGCGAAACATAATGGAGAACCCGGGGTGGTACACACAGTACACCCCGTACCAGGCTGAGATTGCCCAAGGCCGTCTCGAATCTTTGCTCAATTTTCAAACTTTGATCACTGATCTGACAGCTCTCCCCATGTCAAACGCGTCTCTGCTTGACGAGGCTACAGCTGCGGCAGAGGCCATGGCCATGTGCAACAACACACAGAGATCGAAAAAGAAGACCTTCATAATTGCCTCAAATTGCCACCCACAAACCATTGACGTGTGCAACACACGTGCTGAAGGATTCGACCTGAAGGTGGTTGTGTCAGATTTGAAGGATTTTGACTACAGCTCGGGTGATGTGTGTGGTGTTCAGGTACAGTACCCTGGTACAGAGGGAGAGGTACTGGATTATGAAGGTCAATTCCTACCTGTCTTCTTCTACTCTTGAATCAAATTCCCCCAAATCCCTTCAAAATTCTCAAACTACATTACCAAGCCGAACCAATACCGGGCTCCTTTTCTCTTCTTTTCTTCTCTATCTACAAAATGCTTCTCAAACAAAAATGAGACAAGAGAGCTAAAAAACCTCTTGAACTCATGTACTCAAAGCCATGAGCTATTCAATTTTCTTTGCTTTCTTTTTGTTTTTATTTTTCAAAGAGGACTCAAACGAGCCTCTCGAGTACATGGAAGCATTCTTAAGCCAAAAGAGCTCATTCTTCTCTCCCTACCTACTTCTTTCTTCAAGGAGACCCAAACTTGACGATTCAAATCGCAAGAACAATGGCATTGAGATTTTGTCAGCATTCTTCTTCTTTTCGGAGCAAGCTCAACATTGCTACCGCGCACCATGTTTCGCTTGAGGGGGCGTAATAGGATTAGTCAAGGTTGTTAGAGATAGTCAAAGCATAATAGGATTAATCAAGGTTGTTAGAGATAGTCAAAGCTGTTAAGCTTGGTAGTTAGGAATTATGTAGCTTCTTCTACAAGATTCTACAAGGCTATATAAAGCCCTCTATTGTAATTGTAAAGATCAATACAATGAAATCATTCAATCATTCAATCTATTCTAATATGGTATCAGAGCTTTAGGTAGAGCTGGAATTAGGCTAATGCCTATTCCAGGAATTATGTCCCTATTCCCATTCTATTCCTCCTAGTTAAAAAAAAATATCCTTTATTCCAAAATAAGTCTCCCTATTCTAGCCTAATCCTCCTTATTCCTCCTTATTTCTACTCTGAAATCAGACTTTACTTCTTCTTTATTCCCTCTATTCTTCTAACTCTCCCAATCCATAATTCCTCTATTCTCCTCACACCAACCCCTGTCCCATCTCTCTCTCTCTCTGAACAGAAATGGAGAGAGCACGTCCCCTCGCCGCAACGGCGATCTTGCGCCGTCTGATGAGCGAATCGAAGCAATCTCAGCCGGCTATCTCCAATTCAATCCGCCACATCTCCACTGCTTCTCTCCAGCCATCCAACACTTTCGCACGCCGCCACAACTCCGCCATGCGAGATGAACAAACCATCATGGCCTCGCTCGTTGGTTTCCCCTCCACCGGTGCCTTGATCGACGCTACTATTCCCAAATCAATCCGCGTGCCTCCTCTCAAATTCAGCAAATTTGATGAGGGTCTGACAGAATCTCAAATGGTGTCGCACATGCAACGCCTAGCCTCCATGAACAAAGCGTACAAGTCCTTCATCGGCATGGGATACTACGAGACCCACGTGCCAGCGGTGATCTTGAGAAACATAATGGAGAACCCGGGGTGGTACACACAGTACACCCCGTACCAGGCTGAGATTGCCCAAGGCCGTCTCGAATCTTTGCTCAATTTTCAAACTTTGATCACTGATCTGACAGCTCTCCCCATATCAAACGCGTCTCTGCTTGACGAGGCTACAGCTGCGGCAGAGGCCATGGACATGTGCAACAACATACAGAGATCGAAAAAGAAGACCTTCATAATTGCCTCAAACTGCCACCCACAAACCATTGACGTGTGCAACACACGTGCTGAAGGATTCGACCTGAAGGTGGTTGTGTCAGATTTGAAGGACTTTGACTACAGCTCGGGTGATGTGTGTGGTGTTCTGGTACAGTACCCTGGTACAGAGGGAGAGGTACTGGATTATGAAGGTCAATTCCTACCTGTCTTCTTCTTCTCTTGAATCAAATTCCCCCAAATCCCTTCAAAATTCTCAAACTACATTACCAAGCCGAACCAATGCCGGGCTCCTTTTCTCTTCTCTTCTTCTCTATCTACAAAATGCTTCTCAAACAAAAATGAGACAAGAGAGCTAAAAAGCCTCTTGAACCCATGTACTCAAAGCCATGAACTATTCAATTTTCTTTGCTTTCTTTTTGTTTTTATTTTTCAAAGAGGACTCAAACGAGCCTCTCGAGTACATGGAAGCATTCTTGAGCCAAAAGAGCTCATTCTTCTCTCCCTACCTACTTCTTTCTTCAAGGAGACCCAAACTTGACGATTCAAATCGCAAGAACAATGGCATTGAGATTTTGGCATCATTCTTCTTCTTTTCGGAGCAAGCTCAACATTGCTACCGCGAACCATGTTTCGGTTGAGGGGGCGTAATAGGATTAGTCAAGGTTGTTAGAGATAGTCAAAGCATAATAGGATTAGTCAAGGTTGTTAGAGATAGTCAAAGCTGTTAAGCTTGGTAGTTAGGAATTATGTAGCTTCTTCTACAAGATTCTACAAGGCTATATAAAGCCCTCTATTGTAATTGTAAAGATCAATACAATGAAATCATTCAATCATTCAATCTCTTCTAATAAAAAGATTCCCAAAATAAAACACAAGGAGAGTATTATGTTCATATCCAAATTGGAGTTTAGTACCTAAATATTGTGTGTAAAAGTTAATACAATAATACAGAAAGAAATCCACCCTGTGCCGTGCCAATCGGATCAGAGATCCCATAAGATATTAACCAAGTACACCGGTCAGAAAGTTTAATGATACACGTTGCCTAGTGACATCGAGCATTGAGCCTCTCTGTGTACACAGAATGTAGATATCTCAATTGCGGGTTTCATACACTAAATCGATTCTTCATCCAAACATATAAAATAAGAGAAAACTACAAATATGACATAAAATATAGTTAATCTCGTCCCTCATGAGCAGGAGAGAACTCCATCCGTCCGGCCAGACTAATGAGACATAGTAACGCCACAGTCTCGAACCGTGCAGCGTAACGCCACGGCCTCGAACCGTGCAGCGTAAATCAGACCTGCCACAGCCTCATGATAGGAATCAGGATTTGTGCAGTCTCGTATCAAAAACACCCGTATATGGCGAGTAGCTCCTAATGTAGGGGGAAGTCTCGAATCGATTTGTACACCAGACTCTAACCGGTGCACGTAAAGGTAAAATGAAACAAGAAAAGTATATAAATCAAAGTTATACATATAATAATCCTAGAAGACCTCCTGAAGGATCAAGTGATCACTCAGCTCAGTGGCTATCGAGCCAGCTCGTACCTCATCCCACGAGACGGAACGAAGTCACTCGGTCTTTTCTCATCACTCACCAATGCATGCGTGCGAGTACATAATAATATATTGTCTTCTACGAGAAGAAGACAAACTAATAACCTAATATAATATTAATATACTATATTTTTAAGTTACCCTACTCCTAAAAAACAATAAATTATGATTTTTTCAGGAATTATGCAAGTCCTATCTACAGTGCAGAAAGGATAAATATGCTCTACAATATTCAATGCAATTATTTAATTTAATTAAACATGACAGGTCAGGTGGGTCAACTCGTAAGAGTACGTCACGAAAAGAATAATTCAGATATCCCACACCTGAATATAAAGCAAAAGTCGTGTGCAAGTGCTAGACACCGGCGTAGTCTGTAGGATCCTCGCATGCTTCGGTATAGTCGTCTGTAGGACCAGATCACAGATCGGAATCAAGATAAGCCAGATGACCTGAAATTCGTAAAATAATATAATTAAAATTTAAACTAAATTCCCGTAACACTCCCCCGTCTTATTTTATTAATGTGTCCGGATTTATTTCATTTAGCTATGATTCATAATATTTAATCAGTTCAGTCAGTCTGACTTTGGTCGGTTCAATCAGTCTAACGTGTTCAGATTAATCGTAGCTAATTTAATTTAATTTGAAGATAAACTGCTTGTTATATTTTTAATTTGAAGATAAACTGTTTATTTAATTCTTATAATAATAAACGGTTCTACTAATTTATTTATAAGATAAAAATACGTTGTTTAAATTAATTATCTATTTTTAATACGTAAAGAAATAGTAGTACGTTTGTTGACTTAATTTACTCTAATTATTATAATTCGAGATTATTTTTAAATACGTATGAATTAAAGATACGTTGTTAATTAGTTGTTCTAATTAGTTAACAACTTAAATATTAGATTTTTAATTTCAAATTCGAAAGTGTTATTTTATTTAACTACGGGGTGAGTGGTGTTTTATTGTGTTTCAATATCATATATTGTCCAATCGGATATTTGTATCTGCTCAAGTTATGTTATGACGTAACTATCCAGAATCTTACTAATCATCTCTCGATATTTAAGTTTACGTTCTTTTTCAATTTTTAGTTTGACTTTTAGTTTGACTTTTAAATAAAATCAATCGTCACTTGTTTACACTTTTAATTTCGATCCCTTTTAATTAATATCACGACTTCGGGTCGAGCCTACCGAGAGAAGGCTCGAGACCCTAATTAGTTTGTCATATTTTAACTTTAATTAATTTATCTAAGGTCTAAACCGTGTTTTCAATCTAGGTTCTAACGTATCGTATCTCTAACTCAATCTATGTCAAATTAATTTTGTGCTCTAACCTATTATATGTTGGATTTGCACCGCCCGATCAAAATTGGGCCAATTCCAACTAATTTAAATTAGGGCCCGATGTAATAATTTATTTTTCATATATCGGCCCAAGACCCAAATTGGATTTTTAAAACAACCACATAAATAAACATTTTTATTATTTTCGGATTGGGCCTAAGCCCATAAAATTAAAAGGCCCATTTTTTAAAAATATATATAGGGCCTACTAAATTTTAAAATACTCATTTTATATTTAGGTCCCTATAATTACCATATTTACCTAAGGGTTGAAATTTTACACAAAACCCCTAAATTACTTTATTACGTTTAGGTCCATGTCAGTTCAAGGCCTGGTAACTAATACAGAACCAAATCGGCACATAACAGAGCAAGTATTAGCTCCAACAAGCAACACAGAAGGCATCAGTACCAACAACAGACAAGGCACAATATCAGCACACACGCAACCATGGCATGGCACCAACCAGCCACATCAACAAAGAAAGAAGAAAATCTCTAGTTCAACAGAACCGACACCAGCAACAGTGCCAGTACCAGTGCTTCACTGGGCTGGTACCACTGGTACCAACATCACACATAACATAAGAAGCAGGGCCGAAAAAGGTTATCAACAACACAAACAACAGAACCCGGTTAGATACAACAACAAGCACAGCCAGCTAAAGAACAAGAAAAAGGGACAGCTAATCCCCAAAAACAGGCAAAGCCAACCCACACAAGGAAAATCAGGCACCTCCTCGGGTATCAGCAAAAACCAGAACACAGAAAAGGTAGCACAACCATACAAGTAAAGCCAGCACAATACCAATACCAAAAACAAGAACACCAAAAAAAGGGCATCACAGCCATCACAAAAGCACAACCAACTCAATAATCAGGTCGGAAAAATCAACAACCCGCACCAGACTAATTAAATCCCCAAATCATCATATAAAATACACAACAAGCACAAATCAAGCAACGATTAAAAAGGGGGTGCTTTGTAATTACCCGAGAGAGCCAAATCGTAGAGCGGGCAAAAACAACCAATACCAAGGACAACAAGCGCCACACGGAAAAAGGCACCACCTAGCACCAGAAACACCACCACGAAAGACACCAGCATCAAATAGCACTAGCACAGAACACCACAAGGCAAGAACACCCCAAACCCTAGTCACTAGGGTTTGGGAAAATCGTAAGTAACCGAGGAAAGGGAAAAATGGGGAAATGAAAAATCTCAACACATGAGCAAGCAAGAAAGAGAGAGAGAATTAGTAACCAAGCCCATGAAAGAGAAAGAAAGAGGTACAAATAACCAGAGAAGCCACGAGAGAGGGAGCGGGTCAAGGGTGTCAGAGAGCTCTGCTCTGACATCTGTACCGCCATAGTCGTCGCGCACGAGGGCGAAGTGACTGGCATAGGTGAGCGACCAAACCACAGATGAAAAAGAAAGAGAGAGAACCCTAGGTTCCTCTCCAACGCGCCAAGAGAGACGGGGATTAAAAGGAAAACATGGACTTTAAGATTCTTGCTGAAATGTTTGAATGGTTGAGATATTCTCTTGAATCAACTATTGTTTCTAGTTGCTAATATTAGTAAAAATAATCGCGTTTGAATAACCCAAATAGACGAGATTTACGTTTAAATTTTGTACGACCAATTTGATTATTCGTTAATTAATTTTATAATTTTATTTATAACTTCATCAATTTGTTATTAAAGTTTCATATTAACGTATTTATCTTTTTACAATCTCACTTATTATTAGCATGTCACTAAATTTTATTTTACTTTATGAAATATTATTTGGAAAATTCTAATTTAATAATTTTTAAGAATATGTTAGATTAATAACATATTTATATAATCCAATTGTTTATTTACTTAGTTAAATTTAAATTTTAATTAGTTGAAATTTATAATTTGTTTTGTTCGACTAATTAATTAAAAATCTACAGACTATAACACTATTAAAAATCCATTTTATAATTTTTCTTTTCCTAATCCATTTTATCCAAGGAGCGATTTCCTTGGGTGAGGCGATAAAAAAGCAATCTAAAAAAAACAGAAAATCAAGCAAAATCCAAAAAAAAAAAAGAAAGAAAGCAAAGCGAAAATTAGTTGCGATCATGTTGATCCATCAAATTCAGTTGGACCGACTCTCACAGAAATTTGCAAAGCTTGCTTCTAATAAAGGCCCAGAGCTTCCATTAATGGCGGTCAAATCTGGCCCAAAACTTTTTTCAGATGTGGTCAAACAACCTCCATTCCGTGTGTGGCAACCTGTTTCCAACACCATCCCTGTTGAGTCACGAAGACGCCTCATACAACGCAAATTAGAGGATATCCGTAGCAAATCGACCACAAACAATCCGATATGCATGAGATGTGGAGATGCTGGCCATCATGCAGCGAGTTGCCGCAACGCACAGCTGTGTTTTGTGTGCAACAGGTTTGGTCACACGGCAAGGATATGTAGAACACCTACTGGCACATACCCTTTCACACCTCCTAAAACTTCTGAGAGAGTTCTATTCCGCGCACCTTCTCCCTTTCCAGCACCTTCTGTTCACACTGCCGCCGCAACAAAAACTGAATCGATCAATCCAGATCCGAGTATGGTTGCCCCCCCCCCCCCGCTGCGGTGGTGGTGTACCACTGCTGGCCCGACGCACTGGACATCCACCGGCTGACCGCGACCTTGTGTCTCCTCCGATCCGACAGCCGCTCCTGCCATCCCGAGCTCCGATCCAGATCTTTACACCATCGCCGGCTGCTGAGGCACAAGAACGGGAGTTCCAGCAGAGTTTCATACTAGATGACACCGTCGGCTGGGGTCCTGAGCAAGTAGAACAGGCCCTCTTCCGCTTGTTTGATCAGTACCAATGGCGCGTCGCTGTTTTCGATGAGTTTTGCTATCTCATCAAAGCTCCCTCTATGGCTTGGAAACTCTCCGCTACTCGCCGAGGTTCAATACTGATCGATGACATTCAGTTCCCGTTGGTGGCTTGGGACCCGAGTCTGATCGCTGGTAAGCGCCTTACATCACTGTGGCTTCGTATCTGGGGTTTTAACAGAAATTTATGGGAATGGGTTGAATTTGATAAACTGCTCAACCCTTTTGGGGCAGTAGTTCTCGAGCTTGATCCTGCTACCAGAAACAAATACGATTGGCGTTTTGCTCGGGTCCGAGTGAGGGCCTGTGATCCCAAACTCTTTACTGAACAACACTGGCAGCTTTACAGATTTGTCACTGGATATGTTTCCACCTTCAATCTCAAAATTGAGGTTGAAACTGAGCATACAGAGAGCATTAATGCTTGGAGAGCCAGAGGTCCTGTTCAACAACCACACCGTACCTTTAACAGAGGCCCTATACCATTGGCACGCATACCACCTGCTCAACCCCCTCCTCCATCTATACCTCCTATACAAGATATGGATGAAGACCTACTTGAGGATCAGATTGCCACCAAAGAATTGGGAGAATCTAGTGCCACTTGCAAAGCGCAATCTGACAAGAGAGATGGCACCTTTACTGATGATTCTGATGAAGATCATGAACAGTTTCTCAACGCCATGAACTCGATGATAAATCGTTCTGGCTATAAAGGCAATGGCTCCCAAACTGAACCAAAGAAACTGAAGACCCAAAACCATAACTCCGGAGGAAATCGGACCCCACCTGTCAGCCACACTTCTCACAATTCTACTACTGGAAACTTGGTTCAGCTTCCATCTGCTCCAGCGACAGGTCCCGCGGTGAAATCCCCAATCTCTGATAAACAGAAACCTTTACCCGGGGGATCCACTTCTAAACCTCCCGACAAAATCCCTTCACCTCCAACCAAACCCATGACAGTGACTCTTTCTAAAAACAAAGGGAAATCCCCTATCTCACAGCTCACATCTCCTACTATCCTCACTCCTCAACTCTATTCTCCTTTTGCCTTTTCTTCCAAACAGAAAAGGAACAATACTCACAAAGCCTTGCCACAGCTGGGAGTGAAGTCTACCAGAAAATGGAAAAAAACAGTTAAAAAGACGCAAATGCAACCTGCTGTCCAGCCAACTGCTCCCCCCTTTCAACCCTTACTGGTGCTGTTTCAGCCTATGAAGATCCTCTTAGGCCTCCTCTTCCAAGGGGTGGGGTGTTGCTGAGAAAGAGCCTTCGACTGCAAGCTCTGGGAGATCCTGCCTCTGCTCTATCTAAGGCTAAGAAACGGGCTCGGGTTATAGATAATGGTAGCAGTCGCTCTTCAGGTATACCTCTTCTCAACAATTTCCCATATCATAGGCTCACTGTTGACCAAGTTAAAGATCTGTTTGGGGTTTATAAAATTCAATTAGGGACAAATGTCGATGATGCTGCTCATATCATACAAAAAATACAAACACATGAAAGGTCTTCCTTTGAAGAAATTATTCTTTCTCTCTTAGATAAAACAAAATCAATTGATTCTTCTCATGCCATTATTTTAGATGATAACTCTTTTACTCATGGTACCAAAAATATCATAGACCAACAGCAAGTCGATACTGATGCTTTTCATGATACTGTTTCATTTTTAGAAAATTCTGATATTAATGCTAATGATACCTCTGTTGCAGTTGGGCTTTCTCTAGTTTCCTTATGAATTTTCTAAATTGGAATGCTCGTGGTCTTAATTCTTATAAGAAGCGACAAATTCTGCATGATATTATAGTAGATAATAGAGTAGATATGATTGCCATCCAAGAGACCAAAAAGGAACAATTTACTAATAGGATTCTGAAAACCATTTCTTCCAAATTTGATATCTGGTTTTGGGTGCCTTCAATAGGAAGGTCGGGAGGTATTTTATTTGGATGTGATAGTGACCATTTTAAGTATCTTAGTCATTCTGTCCATACCTATGCACTTAATATCCAAGTAGAATGTAAATTTGATGGTCATAACTGGCAAATTACTATAGTTTACGGTCCGGTCATTAGATCAAAAAAGAAAGATCTTTGGATAGAATTGGATACTATCCGAGGAACTAGTTCGGATCCTTGGATTTTGTGCGGGGATTTTAATGCTATTAGACATAGAACCGACAAATCAGGCAATTTATTTGACATACAAACCAGCTCCTTATTCAACAAATTTGTACATAAACATCACATAGTAGAACAGAAATTAACAAGTAGGAAATATACTTGGCAAAATGGGAATAAATTTGCATTGTTAGATAGATTTTTCACAAGTCTGACATGGGAACAATTATATCCAGCTAGTAATACTATTGATCTTGGTAGATATGGTTCTGACCATTGTCCAATAATTTTGCAAATATCTTCCAAGCTAGACCTCCCTAATTTCATGTTTTGATTTGATCCTTCTTGGCTAGAACAACCTGATTTTATTCAACTCATACACAAATGGTGGATTCTCTTCCCTTTGGATTCCACTAATATAGCCAAAAGCTGGAAGGCAAAATTAAAATTTCTTAGACAAAAAATTAGAGGTTGGACTAGAAATTTTTATAGTAAGAAAAAAAAGAAAAACAACTCCTCTTAGCTAAGCTCAAAAACCTAGAACTAATTTTAGAATATAGAGACTTTACTACCCTTGAATATGATGAATGGATTCTTGCTAAACATACCCTAGATAATATCTATTTAGAAGAGGAACAACATTGGAAAAATCGTTCTAAACAAAAGTGGTTGGAAGAGGGAGATAATAATAATAAGTATTTTCATACAGTAGCTACGCATCGATAAAAAAAAAAAATTCTTACATTAGATATTGATGGTTGTCTTACTACCTCAAAACCAGCCATTAAACAACATATTCACAGTTTTTACAAAAATCTGCTAGGACAATCTGGTACCACATATGCTCAATTAGATAAAGATTTTTGGGATCCTAGTGAGAAACTTACTCATTTAGAACAACAATCTCTAGAACTCCCTTTTACATTAGATGAAATTAGACATGCTGTTTTTGCTTGTGCACCTAATGGAGCTCCTGGGCCTGATGGTTTTACCTTCAAATTTTACCAAGCATTTTGGGACCTGATTAGTAATGATTTGTTTCAACTATGTTTACATTTTTATAATCATCATACCAAACTAACTAGTCTGAATAAATCAATTATTTGCCTCATCCCAAAAGAAAAAGAGGCCAACCTTATCACTAAGTTCAGACCAATTAGTTTGGTAAATTGTAGCTTCAAAATAATCTCTAAAATTCTAACTTTTCGACTAGAATCAATCATGCATAGAATCATTGACAGTAGTCAAGCAGCATTTATTAAAGGGCGATATATCTTAGATAATGTCATATTAAGTCAAGAAATTATACATTCTTGCCAAACCACAAACGAGAAAGGAGTAATTATCAAAATAGATTTTGAAAAAGCATACGATAAAATTAATTGGCAATACCTTATAGATATTTTACATATTAGAGGATTTGGAGAAAAATGGATTAGATGGATAACAGAATGGTTGATTAGTTCACAATCATGCATTAACATCAATGGTGAACTCACTAATTACTTTTTTTGCAAACGAGGGGTGCGACAGGGAGATCCATTATCTCCTTATTTGTACATCCTTGCAGCTGATACTCTTAGTCAAATCTTTCTTAAGGGTAGAAATGCACATTCTTTAGTTGGTTTAGGACCTCCTGTTTTAGATAATCATGCTCATACCAATTGTCATTATGCGGATGATATCATTCTATTTCTAAAAGCTGATGAAGCTAATATTGAAAATGCTTGGTGGGCTCTAATTGCTTTTGAAGCCATATCAGGCATTAAAGTTAACTATTCCAAAACTTCTATGTATCCTATCAATGTTACTAATGTTTCTCGTTTTGCTCACTATTTTAGATGTAATACATCTTTCTTCCCCATGCATTACTTAGGGCTACCATTGCATACCCAGAAATTATCACCTATTGACTGGACTTTTCTTATTGATAAGATAGAAAAGAAACTTCAATCTTGAAAGGGTAATATACTTTCTATAGGAGGCCGATTAACTTTATTGAATTCAGTTTTGTCATCGGTACCTTTATACTTCTTATCTGTATATAAAATTCCAGATTCTGTGATAACCAAAATCGATCAAATTCGACGTCGGTTTCTATGGCAAGGCAATAATGCCAGTAGGAAGAAATATCATTTGATCAATTGGCAAAGAGCTTGTTTTGCCAAGGAATTTGGAGGGTTAAGTATATTAGATCTCAAACAAATGAATATAGCCTTACTTATGATATGGTGGTGGAAAATTACGGACTCCTCATACACTAGTGCTTGGAAAAACATGATATTATACAAATACATATTTCATAGTACTCCCAAATCTGTCTTTTGGTCTATCATTTCATCTCTACAAAATTTAGGAAAAATTAGTGTTTCTTATGAACCAGGCTATAACACTTCCGTTCGTTTTTGGACTGACATTTGGTATCACAATTGCTCCATGGCATCTCGATATCCCTATTTGTTCAATATTTGCTCAAACACTGACATATTACTACAAACAGTTATCAATTCACAAGGCAATGCCTTTACTTTTCGTAGGACTTTAGATGTTGTTCAATATACAGAATGGTTAGAGATTTTAGATATCATTAGTCACCTCTCGTATACTCATCTCGAGTATAAACTTAGTTGGAGATGGGAATCCAATGAAAAATTTTCGGTTAGGTCCTTATATAAACTTCTTAATTTTAGAGGTACTAAACCTAGAAATGCAATGTTATGGTGGACAGTACCTATACCTATTAAGATTTGAATTTTCATGTGGCTTACTCATAAAAATAGAATATAACAACTGACAACTTACGAAAAAAAGGATGGCAAGGAAATGACACTTGCCAGTTTTGTCAACAACCGGAATCAATTGATCATTTATTTGTGAATTGCTCATTTACAAAACAGATTTGGTTCTTTATGGGTTCTTGTCAAAATACTAGCATTCAATGGTCGAAATTTACACATATTATTAAGTTTGCTATTCAATTACCTAATACTCATCGATCAGTCTTTTTATTGATTTTTAGTGCAGTTTGCTGGACTTTGTGGAAACATCGCAATGAGATGTGTTTTAACAACGGTAAGCAGAAATCGGTGAGACAAATTGTTTTACTTATTATCTCACTTGTGCATTATTGGACAGGTAGAGTCACTCCACAAGTTGCTGCCTCCACAGCTTCATGGCTTCCAGTTGATACTGATGTCCTACCTCTTGCTAGTTGGCACCCGGATGATGTCGAAGTTGAAGTGGCCAACTCCACTGTTTTGGAGCTCAAGGGATCAGATGAGGCTATATGAAGACAAGTAGAAGACCTACGGCTTGGCAGCCAAATTTTGTAGTTACGTATTTTGTCCACAGCCCCAATGAGTGGCTTAATTTTCTATTTTGTGTGAACCTTTTTGATACTTTGTGGTGTCATTTAGATGCGATTACTTCGTTTAGGGGGTGTTTTTTGGTGATATCAAGGTGAACAAACATCATGCTGCAGGTGTAACTTAAATTTCTTCAATGAAATGGGCTTCGGCCTTTTAATCAAAAAAAAAATAACACTATTAAAACAAGGACAGAATAATTTTCATTACCATGCTACTCGTAACTCGATCATCTTGTCGACAGGAAAACAGAAATAGATCTAGCCAAAACGCATCAAGAAGGCACCTTTTCTTGGTTTTGGAGGCCAAAGAGCAACAGAGATAGTGAAAAGAAAGAAAAAGGGAACATATTGAACATGTATTCTAAGAGACTTTGTATTGGTACAGATAGTGGAGGATCATTGTCAGATCTAATAACACGTGCAACATCAAGCTTATGACAGCAGTTCAGAATTCATTTTACTTGATTCCTCTCTTCATTTCATTGAAACAACTGTTTATACAAACTAGGGTACCAACAATCTGGTCCTGCATCACACATTCACACTACATAGTTTTTGTTATAAACAACCTAATTTACATATCCCATTGTTAAAACATGACGTATTTATTTCTAATCAAAGTTTCCATAGAACAATCAACAATCCCTCTTGTTAATTCTATTAAGGGTTTATCCTTTAAGGGTGTACCAGAATCAATATTCCATAAATCTTTCATAGTATGTCCAAAATAATGAAAATTAGGCATCAAACCTTTCATAAATATTCAATAGTCAGTTTCACTGCTTGCTTTAGTAAGCCGACTCTGAACTGATTCAGGCATATAAAAGCCTCCTGTACACTCTGTATCCTGTCAGTTTGATGCTGAATGAAATAAAATTGAAACATTTCATGTCTCTTTCTCTCTAAGAGTTCAATAGGTGTGAATGCGTTCGAGATATCTGTGCTACACCAATTCATGTAAGTTTGCCAGGTAGAGAACATCAGCAATTGAAGAGAAAGAAAAAGAAAGCAAGAATAAAAAAGTTGACAACAGAATTTCATGGTACATAAAGAAAAGGGTAACCTATAGAAAATAGTTCACTGATTTACTTGAAATCAATAAGAATTGAAACAGAGTAAAATGTTATACAAGGCACTATCTGATCCACAAAACTAAAAAAAAAAAAAATATAGAAAAGACACATCACAACCCACCAGCATTGGACAGTGCATACCAGCAACTCTAGAACTACATCTCCACAAAATTTCTCACATCAGATCCATCAAAACATAATTTTTGTTTACCTATCAATTCCATCATAAGAGAAAACTCTAAACTCTACCTTGTGAACCTTCTCTTCAGTCCTAAAGACCACCATGCCCAACCTCCCATTTTTCAAAACAGTCTCAACCTCAATATTGCCGCCAGAAAGGTCCTTTAATTTTTGAAACACCTCTTTTGCCTCCTTGCTTTTATCCATCAAAGAATAAACCACTCCCAGCGCAAAATACGACCTATAATCCTCTGTGTCCTCAATTCTCAATTCCTCAAGGCTCTTTAGTGCCTCCTCCAATTTATGTTGAAAAATCAACATCCAGGCCTTTATGAATCTTATTCCCCGCACCTCTTTCTCCTTGTTCTCTCCATTTGCAATCTCCATCGCTTCTTCTAACCTTTTGTACACAGCCGAGTAATCTTTGGCCAGGTCCATCAAAATTGCATACTCACGCAATGCATCGAGAGATAACGTCTCTTAGGACAGAACCTCTTCTAAAATCTTCCTTGCCTTTGCAATTTCATGTTTGTCAGACAGGAGCATATATAGCTGCAGAGATCTTCCACTCAACCTCAGAGGGACGGCTAGAGATCACCTTGCAAAGGAGGGAAAGCTTCTCCTCATCGTAAGATGCTGTATCAATCTTGGTGTAGATTATCTTGCGAAAGTCATCGCTTAGTTGTTCATTTGAGTCAAGCAACTGAGACAGAGTAGAGGTTTCGGATTTAGATTCAAGGCTTTCAGATAGAGGGATGGTTTCTACAGTGGATGGAAGCGGGATTGAGGGATCAGCGCGTGCTTCGCCTGAGAGGAGTGCGGCGGAGGTGGCGGTGAGGAGGACGACGCTAGAGATAGTGGTGCGGAGGGTGAGGAGAAGCGTGTTAGGGGTTTTGGAGGATGAAGAAGCGATAACAGGAAGGTGTTTTGATTTGTGGAGAAGTCGGGAAATGGAGGGGAGGAGGAGGCGCTGCGACGGGATCGGCGCGGCTCCGACAAGGTAATCCATGGTTTTCGGTTCTTGGCTTTCTTGCTGAGTAGTTGGGGTTTTGGAGGGATTTTTCTCGAGTTTTACAAAGTCGAAGGTCGGAGAAAAGAACACATATCAGATTTGGGCCTACGAGCGTGGCTTATTGGGCCAGTACAATAAAAAAGACAGGCTTCCCCTCTAGTTTTAAAGGAATTCATATCACTAGCGTAACGTAATATTTCTGATCGGACGGTCGGGATCTTAACAGATATATTTTGTTACCTCAGAGAATATGGACTCGTTTTGAAGGACATGGATTAGGAGAGAGGGCGGTCCAAGGGTCATTGGACTAAATTCAGTCTGACACTCGGTTGATGTCCGATTTGTATCAAAATTCGTGTACACTTGATCTACACAAATATTTAAGTTGTTTCTATGAATCTTGATGCATATCACAGCTTCAATCTAACATCATACCGAATTAGATCCAATACCCATCGGACCACCCCAGCCCGATTCTTATGGAACATTATTCTGTTAACTAACAAAAATACAAACAAAATTGATGGCTTTCGGAGAAGATAAATGCTTCCACTTCAGCACATATTTCTAGTGCTGCTGGTCGTTTACCTTTTTTCGTTAAATCTTAGCCCAAAACAAAACTAAAATTTCCGGTATGACTTTTCAGTTTTGAGTGAAAGCTCTTTGTGATAGTTTAGCAAATCATTACTAGTAGATAAAAAAAGTAAAGAGTTTCCAAGATTCTTGATCATATCGCATCACCCATGTTTTCAACCATCCGATCACACTTCAATCGTTATTTATTATAATCAAACGGCTCATATTTTACATGCTTCTCTTCTCATCTAAAAGCAAATTTCTTGCGTTATTTACCTTGTTATTTTATATAAAACATAACTTTATTCAAAATTTGTTATATTTTATTCAAATTGTATTATTTTAAAATTTTAACTTTTGCTTCAATTAGATATTTCTCTTTCCAGAGCGAAGTCCAAAAAATAACCTAGTCATAAAAAGGGATTGTCAGATACAAACTTATTTCAACAATAATTCAGCAAACCGAGTCTGTTATTATAAATCCAGAAGAAGTATAAATTAATTCCTAAATGCTAAGATCATCAAATGGATTTAAATTACAAGGTAATCCCGAATCTCAGAAATGTCTTGAATGCATAACTGTATGAATAAAATTCAAAGCACACACTTTTGTATTGGTCTATGGGGGCATATAAATAAGAGTTAGAAGAAGAATCACCATTTTTGTCAGTGAAGCGGGTTAATCGGGCTGATTTGCCGAGCAGGTAGCTTCCTTAAAATAATTAGAACCAGAGCTGATGGCAAGAGTTCAAGTAGCTGCATGTACCGATAATTTCATTAGTAAAAACTTTACCAAAAAAAAGGTAATAAAATCAAGGAATCCGTACCACATAATATGAGAAATTAAGGATTGGATGGTTCATGACATCTAGGTCTGCTGACTCATAAAATGCACTAAAACACATCTGCAAGACAGAATTTTGAGATAATACACGATCCATATAACGAATAGAAAAGAAGCAAACTTCGGTAGTTTGAAAATATTAAACAAGAATACTTACCGTAATACACTTCACTATGAAGCAAGTAGAACATATTATTGCTACAGAAAAGACCTATAATAGTATTGAAAATGTCAGAAAAAAACCAGAAAAAGAATATAATCTTTTTTTTGGTTTTCTTTTTGCCGTGGTGGTAGTGGGGTGTATGTGTGTGAGGGGTTGGGGGCGAGGGTGAGGGCGGGGGCGGGGTACCTCTTTCATTTTTCTAGCCCTCCCTTGTGACTCTTTTGGATATTGCTGTAACATCATGAAAAGCCTAGCAATATAGTTGAATAAGAGCGGTTATATTATTGACAAGAAATATTTACAAAATCCAACTCTAGTACTGCATAATTTATATGCATATAACACCCAATTTTTCTCTTACTGCAGAATTCTTCATATTTTCAAAAGTTACACCAAGTTTTTTTTTTTTTCAATAATGAACTACTAGTAAAGTATTGTAAGTAAAGAAAAAAGACAAATTTCACCCAACATTCTAGGTATTACCTCAATTAGTCACTTAAAACCAAAACTTGGATATACGTCAAAAATCTTTATCATATTTGGCCTCATTGTAGCTAATTTCAAATCAAATAAAAGGATGATGAAAATAATTAAAAGTGGAGCAAAATTGAAATCCTGAACTGTGTCAAATAAATGGTTATTATCTTAGAAAGTCCAAAGAAACTTTGTGCATTGCATCCAAGTACATAAAATGATGGGTGACGTATGCAAATTTTGTAGTATTGGGTAAAATTTGCCATAAAAAACTATGTCTATTTCTCAATAAAACTTGTCAAAAAAAAGTAATGCACATAGTCAACAAAATTGATAATAAGACTATAGAATGTCATCTAAATACTAACCGCCCTCCATAGAGAACAAAACCAAAGGCCGCCAAGAATGATACACCTAATTAATTTAAAAAGCAAGAATTTGTCTGGATAAATGAAGCCAGTAGGAAGGTAAAGAAAAACAGTTTTAATTAACAAGAATTAATGGTTCAAATACTTCACCAGAAAGGAATAACTTGCATAATACAAGCATCGGTTGAATGGGCATCCACCATAGCAATGACCACAGGGCAATCTGAAACAAATTTTGACCATTAAAAATAATTAAGTTAAAAAAAAAAAATTGCCCATGTAATTTAATTTGAAATTTAGGCAATCAGATACCTGTACTGAATAGACAACTGCATTGATCATGTAGAATGTGGGTTTGAGTGCATCAGTCGACATTGCTCGTGCCTGCAGAATTTATCGAGAAACAAAATTTAGGAAAAGCGACATTTAAAATGAAACAAAAATAAAATGAGAAAAAGAAAGAAGAAAATTGGGCTGAACCTGATAGTAAATCTCAGCCCAGAAGAGAACTAAAAGAACATAGGTCGTGAAGAAGGCCAGGCCAGGCAAATCAACAAGAACATGTTGAAATACCTAAAACCAAAATTAAGGAAAAATAGAACAAAATTATTATGAATTTGACCTGCCACACTTGGGATTTTTGTTTGAGAAAAGCAAAAAACAGTAAGAGATAGTATCATTTCACAATAGTTGGCAATTATCTTCTTTTGAAGTAGTTTATTTTTTTTTTTCTGAAATAGGACAATTGCTGACAATCATATAAGGAAATTTGGTGTCTAAAACTTAACTAGTGGGATGGGATATCTATATATACAAATTGTTTATATAAATGATGATGAGATTCTATACATGGCACACTATTAATTTTTTTGAAATTAACACTAATAGCATGCTTATGTTTCTTTCTTGTTGTGATAGTCAATTGATCATTCCAAATTACAGAGTAATTAAGCCTTAAATCCAATATCCAATGTACACCCTTATTCCCAAAATATAATTAATAGAAAGATATAATCAAACAAACCTCAGGCTTTATCTTCTGAACATCCCGTCTAAGCGCAAAGATGACCGACCGGACTAAAAAAGGAAATAACAAAGTAAGTATGTTATTGGAAACTATCACTTAGTAATTTTAACCCAATGCAACTAAAATTAGTACATACCAGCACTGACTAAGAAATTCAACAAGAAGAAAACCTTTTGAGTCGTCCATCCAAACTCAGGAACTCTGTGCTCAATCCTAAATAACTGAATCTGCAGTTATGAAAGCTTGATTAAAACCTCTTTCTTAGAACACAGAATACTTTGAGAAAGTTTCAATTAATATCTTTCAAACATACAAGAGCAACAGCCCCAATTAAACCATAGAGCGCAGCGAGGGAATAGTAGATCAGATCCTGACAAGTGGCGGAGTTATCCACGTCGTCCCACCAACTGGAGCTACCGGTTAGACCGACCGCCATCTCCGGCAGCAAGGAATCCATGAATCCAGCCAAGCGGACTGGAGAAGATTCGCAATTAGTTGGAAAAAAAAAAGATTTAGCGGAGAAAAAGAAAGGATGAAGACCGAACGGCTGGGAGTGAGTATTTCTAAGGTACCTGACTGTGTAGAATAGTCACAGCCCGGCCGGTGCCAATTTGAAATATAGGGGGTCAGCTTTGATATTCGTGCCAGATTAATACGGACTACTCAGATCTCATATTACACGGTCAGGTATTGCACTGGATCTGTATTCGACGGCGGACCCTTCTTTAGGTTTATGCAAAAATTGCAATTAGTTAGCGAAGACAGTTTTCGGATTGTCAAATTTGCAGTCAATAGTCCATTTACATTACTATGCCAGGCCCTAATGTTTCCCTTGTCCGTTAGGAAATGGATTTTGGTCTTTGTGCTGGCTTAACAGAGTTCATTTTTTAACGCTCCCTACTTGACTGTAAATTCACGCCTAATGTTTCCACCAAATTATCAAGCCAATTCACGTGTCATATAATTGCTAGCCGGCCATCCGCTTTGTGTCCGATGCTGCGCAATAATTAGCTCAATGTAAAACTAGCTAAATTGGGCCGAGTCGATGCAAATTGGGCCGAGCTCTTTACTTTCTTCAGAAATAGAACGAAAGATGAGGAAAAGAAGGGTCAGTGGGACTAAAACGAACCAGTTATTTATTTTTTCAAAGGAATTGGCGAAATTCTTTTTTGAAGAAATGAGCCTAATTTTAATATAAAACATTAAATTATTTTCTAAGGTTCATCTGTTTAAAAATGATGACTATGATTTCAAAGTAAAACTTAATACTTTAATGCTTCACATTAAATTATTTTATTGTAATTTAATTTTGCAAAAAAGTTCGAGTTTTCAATCTGATTCAACCAATTCCTAATAATTTTCTCGATTTCACTCCCGATGAAAATTAATAATAAATAATAATAAATTGATAATAATTCTTTTTGCCTACCTCTAATAAAATTTTTGACTATGCCAGAGTAAAAAATTGCTTCCGATCAGAGGGTAAATTTTTTGCTCATAGTTCATTTGCGTCTCATGAAACCAACATTCAATATATATTGCCCTTTCAAAATCAGCACAACCTACATTTGATATTTTTCATTTAAGAACGAAGAGAATTAAACATGATCATGCATACTTCGCAGAATGCTGTTGCCTTGTGCTTTAATCAAATAAAAATAAAATGCAGTAATATTTCTTTTCAAACAACGATTCACTACAACCATCAATGCATGTTAATTGGCTATAATTACATGATCACACAAGCATGCACATTATCTTCGTTAAATATCCAGGCAGCTTCATCATCAACAATAACCGAATAAGCGGGATCAGGGTAGTAACCATGCATCGTGGGGTTGTATCCATGCTGATAGTAATTGTGTGTAGATGTATACGTATTGTCTTCTAAATATTGTATCGCAAAAGGGTAGAATTCTCCATCGTACGGAGAAGGCCAGTACTCAGCCTTCCTACCAGTTCGCCTAACCGCTTTCAAGACCTCCTTGCGGCCCACGTATCCGGTAACTGTCACCTTTTGCTTGTCCATGTCAATTTCCACGTTATCCACCCCTATGTAAAATATGGCATATATATATATATATATGCTGTTACTTTCTAAGACAGCCTTAGTCAGGTAGAGTTCAGTAATTGTTGCCATTGCTCATCAAAGTTGTAAATACAAAAATAGTAATTTGATGCGATCTGTGATCTTGATGATGATCGAGTTGCTGACAATTAATCTGATATTAACAAATTATTGATTGTTTATGTACAGGAGTATTGGTAGAAAATTCATACCATGGAGCTTAACAATTGCTTTTCGTATTCTCTTCTGGCATCCATCGCAGTCCATGTGAACATTTAGCTCAACAATCTCAACATATATATAGGAGAGGAAATTATTATGTTAGTTAAGATTTTTTTTTTTTTTTCATTCTTTCATCTTAATTTCATGTTTGTCTCAGAGATAACTTACGGACATAGCATCAGAAATGGAACCCTTCTGCTCCCAGAAACGAAACATAATTCTATTAGTTGTAAGTAGTAAGGAGCCCCAATGCTACAGAGGCTTTAATTAATATATAGGTGGGGAAAAGGAAGGAATCGTATGAGAATTTAAGAAAAAGTGAGATACTCAGATGCAATTTGTTTGCTTCATGTCCTATTGGTAGAAAAGCAAGACAAGATCATGCAATTTGTTGTTTGATTAGTAACAAAACAAGATCCATGTTAGTTATGTTTTAACTTTACATGACATATGCTTCTTGTAGAACTATTGATGATTACCTAACCTAATAATGTATAAGGTTTATGTTAATTGTAAGTTGGAAATAATTACCGTAATTAATTTGAACTGAGAATAAAATTTGATTCGTTCCAGTGGTAAAGAGCACATCAATCAAGTGGACCCCATTTGAGCCGATTGATATTCAATTATTGCCACCCAAACCCAAACGAATAAGTATCACTTCGGTTGATCAATTTGGAATGGGACCACAATCAGGTGCACAACTATTGTATCTGCAATCTGCTTACTTATTGTAGCCCAAAAAAGAGACCATAAAGCAGAAATTGCGGTCCAAAGAGATGGATTTTCTTGGCCCATAATGTCATTGAAGTTAGCCTATGGATTGGATTGCAAGACTATATATTTTTTATCTTCCAAGCCCACAGTGGCAAAAGTTCCAGTCCTGATAATACATTAAACTTCGCTATATCTCTCACTGTCCAGTTCAACAGGGTTCCTCGTGGATTTTCTATGTTTATTTTCATGTAACTAGCGGGTTGCAGGTTCAATTGAGGTACATCTATTTTCTGGAAACAGCCGCAAACTCTGATATGTTTGGTTAGATTCTGTATTTCTCAGTAGCAATAGCTATATGGTATATTATACAACGGTATTAAAATAACCCTGTAATTGGTCTTAGAGTGGGAAAAATGTCACGGCGGAGCCGGCTCCGTCACGGAATGGTACGGTTACGGTACGGAACAGCACGGCACGCATGTCAGTTACGTGCCGTGACTCGCGTGTCCCGTGCCGTGACCATTCGCGTGCCGTGTCCATCTTTTGAAACTTTGGCACGGCACGGCACGGCATGTGAAAGATTTAGTCACGGCACGGCACGACACGTAGTCACGCGAGTCACGTGTAATTAGGACCATTAGATATTGATTTAATGGTGACTCTTGAATAAACTAACCTAAGTTATGATTAAATGGTCACGTGAGTCACGCGAGTCACGTATGGTCACGGCACGTTTAGGCACGGCGTGACTCACGTGGCGTGACCATTCGCGTGCCGTGACCACCCCTTGACATTTTGGTCACGGCACGGCACGTTTTTCCACTCTAATTGGTCTTGACGGCCCACTGCAAGATCTATATCAATAATTGAGCACACATTAACTTTTATCAATATTTTTCTAGATATCAAGCTGATATACTATAAAAATCGAATTTAAACTAAAATTACAGATCAAATAAAAGCAGAGCTTAAACTGTTTAAGAGTAAATTACTGAAGTAAAATTTAAAATATTATGATATATATTTTACGAAACATAATATAGCATACCTTGTATATTTCTTTCATTACTTAGAAAATGGAAATAGAGCTCACACATAAACACCTGTACTGGATTTCTGACCAATAAAATTTCTACTGTTGATCAGTCAAGAGCTGAGAGAGGAGAAAGAAACGGAGGTTGTCTATGAGTGTGGACTAGAGATTGAGGAAATTCAATAATATTTGTTTAAGTAAAGACATAGATCAAGTCATCAAAGTTTTTAAGTATCCATAATAAATCTTTTCAGTTGAATTTCGAACATGCTATTTTTCACATAAAAGATGTTATTTTAACTATTAGATCAAAAGTTAGTTTCGAATTTTAACACCAGTTAAAAATGTTGATTTTTGAAAAAACTAGTTTTTAGTCTAGTGGGCGACGAATCCCGAGATCCTTCTTGTTCTCCGGCCATTTCTAAATTAACGAAGAAATAGGATTGGCTTAGGTAACCGCTATTCTTTATTTCTAAGGTATTACATTTACCGACTTATCCACTACGGATCGATTGCCAAGGCTGGATCATTAATCCTAGCCTCGATAACGTTATCATGCCTATGTGATCATTACATCATTATTAACCTCGGCAATGATCATACACAATTAATCAATATAAATTCGACTACCGAGATGGGAAAGGATTACCTGAAGTTGAAATTTCTCTACAACGCAATCTTCGGATGTCTTCTCCGAGGTTTCCTAAATGCTCTGAACTCGCTCCGTTATCACCAACAAATATTTTCGCTCTATGGTTCCGAGATAGATTTCCTCGCAATAATCGATAATGAATGAACGAAACGGGATGAGATATATATAAGGGTCTCTATTTTTCCCGCTCAATCCTAGCACGAATTTCGAAAAGAAGCCGCGAGACGACGCGTTGCCACCCCTCATCATGGCAACGCCTCGGTTTCAGCGCTTCGGGGTCGAACCGAGCTAAAGGATGCCAGGTGTCGCGCGAGGATTGCGCTATAACCTCGTACCTTTGAATGATTTGACGGCTGATTTGATAGCTGATGACGGTTAACGGAAGACGAGGCGTCGGAGTAATTAATGCCGACATACTATATATATACTACTTCCATCTTCCTTTAACGGAACGTCCATCGATCCCAACCATACCTTCCAGCTCGGATCATAATATGATGACAACTAGTAAAAATATGAAGGACGAGGTCAAGGAGGAGAAAGAAGATATTCCATCACCACACACATCTCCACAACATCGGAACCCAGAGATCAACATCGAACAACCCCGAATTAACTTGGGGGAAGAAGACGACGACCCGTTGGCCTGGGATAAGTGTGCTATTTGTAAAACCCGTGGGAACTATCGGCACATGTTCCATTGTGACGGATGCGAAGAAGCTTTTCACCCCGGATGTCTCGCTCGCAGATCACCTCGGAACCATGGTGATCCCCGCTTCACATCCTTCACTTGCAAGAGATGTCTGGATCAAGAACGCCGGGCTAAGCGCTCCCGCCGTGAATAACACTAGCTATATGTAGCGTATTGCGGAAATAGCCCGCCTTTTGTTTTAATTAACTGCAACTTTTTAAATTTTCTTACTTTCTTACTTGCTTATGTTGTACCGCCCAGCCGAGGTTTTTTACCTCGTGTTGTTTTGATTAATATACATTTTTGCATAGGCGTTTCAGTACTATTTAATACATTTTTGACCACCTCAACAACGTCGGAAGATTGTCATCTCGTATAACTTACACAATGCCCAATGACATTTATGGCTAGTAGCTGGCGGCTACCTATTTAGGCAATATGGCCCACGTCATTTATGGCAATATCTTTCCCAACAACTATAAATACCAGAGTCACCATACGGTAAAAAGACACATTTTTACTCTGAGCCTTTACAATTCTCTATACTTCCGAGATGCCTATCAAAGGAGTGGTCTCCAAAAATAAAAAACCTACCGACCAAGGCCAAAGTAGCCCCAATCTACCTTCCCCTAATCTTCGGTATTCTGAGGACACGATACGGGCCCTATCTCGGCCTGAGAGATGGACCCTCCTCCAACATTTTTCCGAGAAAGATTTGGATTGGATGCTCGCGAATGAGGACTTCCAAATCGGTGACCTTCTTGACCTAATCCTTGCTAACGCACCCTCGTTTACCAGGGAAGACGAGAACGACATTTCTAGATTCAATCTCGAGCCCAAGTTGCGTAAGTGCCGCATCTGCCGTAAAAAAGAAGACAAGCACGAGATGGTGAAATGTCGGGGATGCCGTGAGTGGAGTTGCTTCACCCACTACAACATCCAAGGTCGGTCAGACCCTCGTCGCCGGTTTTGGAAGTGTGCTGGATGTTTATCACGCTATGCCGGAGGTCCAACGTTGTACACCGCCACTGAACCTGAGCTCATATCGGATAACCTCTTTGAGGATACCGACAATGACATGGTGTAAGTGTGATTTTCAACTTAAAAAACGACATCACACCCGTCTTTTTGTCAAACATGGACAGCGCGATGCTTGGGAGACGCGACATGACAGACATGGCATCAATAGTGGAAATATTCTACCAGGCATCCCATGTTTTCATATACCATGTTTAGTCTAATTAGGCGTTGTATGATTTCGATATTTTACTAGATCGAGGCGTTGTATGATTTCGATGTTTTCTTATATGTAGGCTTATTCTACTACTGTAATATCAATGATTCCTTGCCATTTCTACGATTTCCTTCTTTTAATAATCTTTTACTAATCTCGGACTAAATTGGATACCATGTCGCAATTAAACAAAAACAAAAAAAAAAAAAAACAAAAAAAAAAAAAAAAAAAAAAAAATTTTGTTACAGCATACACTAACGTCGGTGTTAAAATTCCTCGACGCTAAGTACGCTCAATTGTATCGGGTTATTCCGTATGATAACACATGAACTATCGGATCCATACCGAGATAGGTATAAGTTAACATGTTGGGTCCGTAACAAGACATGCACCCGACAAATGTCACACCCGAGCTATTACAGCACGACTAATATACAAATGTCGGTAATAGAAACCATGTTTTATGAATTATTCACCTTCAAGTCGAAAGCATCTCGCCGATGCATTCCGACTTCGGGGGCTAATGATAGGGCCATGTTCCACAGGCCCTTTTACTTGTTCCAAACTGGGCCATGAAAGACTGGGATTCGGACCTTAACAAGGCCAACCCGACGTCATATGAAAAAGCCCAAAAACTCGTTAAGCCGGGGCCCAATATGCCGGCCCCAAACCAGAGCCTCAAAATAGGCCCAGGTCAACCGACATACGGGATAGCCGGGAAACGGCTAGCTTAATGCCCACGTCCCAGTAACGGCTGACATAACTGCCCACGTTCTCCATAAACGCCCGAGATGGCAGTTATGGCTGGACGATATATAAGGCAGTGATTCCCATGAAACGGGGGACGCAATTTTTACTAAGAGAGAGATCATACAGGTCAGAGTCCAAATCTCTCATCAAATATCCCGAGTTCCTAACTCGATCCACATCTCGGCCTACCATTCCTTGGCAGGACGAATCCAGTCCAGCCCAAAAAACTTCCATACGGCCTCATCTCCCGAGATAGGACGTATCACACATGTTTTCTAATGTGAGAGATCATAAATTTGAAATTCAGATAGATAGTCTTTATAAATAATTAAATAGAAGTTGGTTGACTAAATTTCCATCTTTTTATATTAATTCTGAATTCCGTTTGAACTTAAATAAGTTGTGATGCTTTTGAGACTGTTTAGCTAGATAGGTAGAAAGATTTTGACAAAAGTTTCAGTTAAAAAACATTTGATGTATTGATACTAGCAGTTTTGGACCCTTGTAAAAACTATGTATCTTCACATTTATCAAAACAATACAAATGTCATTATAGAAAGGGAATTTCATTCTTACAGAAGAAACTAAATTAATGATTTAAACTATTTATATATTTTTTAAACGAATCGAATTATTAATTCAGTTTCTTTAGCTACTTGATTTTTTTTGTGACATTGATTCAAATCTGTATGAAATTAAAAAAATTAGGAGTTGAATTTATTGTGTGGCCAACCGAATCTTTTTTTTTTTTCTTTTTTTTGAGGGACTTGACAGTGGCTGGTGGGCGGTGGCTAGAGTGGGAAAAATGGCACGGCGGAGCCGGTTCTGTCACGGAACGGCACGGCACACGTGTCAATTACGTGCCGTGACTCGCGTGTCCCGTGCCGTGACCATTCGCGTGCCGTATTCATCTTTTGAAACTTTGGCACGGCACGTGAAATATTTAGTCACGGCACGGCACGACACGTAGTCACGCGAATCACGTGTAATTAGGACAATTAGATATTGATTTAATGGTGAATCTCGAATAAACTAACCTAAATTATGATTAAATGGTCACGCGAGTCACGTGAGTCACGTATGGTCAAGGCACGTTTAGGCACGACGTGACTCACGTGGCGTGACCATTCGCGTGCCGTGATCACCCCTTGACATTTTGGTCATGGCACGGCACGTGAAAAAATAACTTGGTCACGGCACGGCATGACACGAGACCGAAGTCACGGCGTGTTAGTCACGGCACGGCACGGCACGTTTTTTCCACTCTAGCGGTGGCCAACCGAATCTACTGATCAAAATCTCCATACAATTTATCTATATACCTATAATATTGTTAAATAATTTCTATAAATAAAAAATTCTGAATTACGTCAATTGAAACTCTTATAAACTGCCAGGTATCAGTCAGAACATGGCATCCTTTCATGATTGCAACCCTTTTTGTCTCCGCCGGACTCACTTTACACCTCAAATCACATGGTAGCCAAGCTGACCCTGTCAGCTATATCTATAAAGAACCACAATTCCAAAACTGATGACACACTTTGCTCCACTTTCCATGCCAAATTATACTATAGTGGATGAGAAAGCACAAATTAGTGGGGAAACGGCTGAAATTTTTTATTTTTAGAAAATGAAAAATCATTTTTTTAGTAAATAGATTGATTGTTTTTTCTCTAAAAAAAAATAGTAAGAAACAATATGTTGTCTCTGATAAATCGGTTTTTGATTTTCTAAAAATAAAAAAAATTGCAACGCCCGCCTCTACAGAACCCATTAACCCACTTCTCATTATTTTGTGAAAGAGCACTTTATGAAGTCCTATTTAAAGGGTGACATACACATTGGTATTAATTGATCAGTTAAGATTCACAACTAGTGCAATAGTAATGGCGGATATGCAAATTGTTCTCGCCGGAGAGAAAATAGAGCCGCAACATGTCGAAATGAATGTGCCTCTCTATTCGTATGGATGCGAGAAGAAGATTAGGAAGGCGCTTTCGAGATTAAGAGGTAATTCTATATCTTGTCTATATATTGTACATAAAAAATACACCGAAATTATTTAATTAATTAAGCTTGATAGAGTATATTAATTTGACATGTAGGTATACATTCAGTACAAGTTGATTATCATGCTCAGAAGGTAACTGTGTGGGGTATATGCAACCGAGATGATGTGCTTACGGCGATTAGAAGAAAGCGAAGGGACGCATATTTCTGGGATGAACCGGAGTCTAAAATTGCACCTTCGTCTACGAAATATGATGGGATCGAGCTGGGTAGAAGTTCGCGGTTGGCAGCAACTTTAACAGTATATAAATTTAGGAAATCATGGAAGAAGCTGTTTCCTCTGGTATTATATTAGGCTCTGAAGAGATAATTCTGCATGTGCTGTAAATAGTGCTGAAATAAGCATGTCAATTTTCTTTAGTTACGTTTGAACTGATTTTGTTTCGCCTTAATTTGTTATCAGTCTAACAAGTTATTTTCATGCAACTAGGTTGAATCCTAGGCATGTTTCAGAGTTACTATTATATTAAACTGGCAAATTGGGCATGCATATGCTCTACTCTTAAGCAAAATGTTAGTAATATAAGATTCAAACAGAGCAATGTTGAATTTGATCTCTTGCTAGGTCATAAACTAAGTTTAATCAAAGATAAAGACATATAAAGAGGAGTTTGAAAGGACAGTGTAGAGTCCTAAACACATAAAAACAGGCTTATATACTATTCTACCAACATAGAGTTCACATCAGTTGCCATTGCCATAGCACCCGATGACACTGGGTGCCATTTCGTCGCTGACGGATGGACCGCAAAAACCCACTTCTTATGAAAAAAAAAAAAAAAACTACTATGTGGGGCTTGCAGGTCCGCAATCCAATGGCACCTAGTGCCATTGCATTTTATGGCAGCGGATTGAAACAACTATATACAACATACCCTTAGATTATACTTTTCTTAAGACATCTTTATCACATAACAACACAGGCATTTACATCATCGTCATTGAACATGTTACTGACACGGTCTTCGCCCCTTGGAGGCGCTGATAGTTGGCCATGTTTGTCTCCATTGTAACCGTGCTTCCAGTAATTGTAAGTCTGCCTAAACGACTCTTCGTCCCGGAAATAATCATTTGCACAGGTGAAATACATAGGCAGGTCTGGGTTAGGCCAGAACTCAGCTCGTTTTCCTTTACGTCTCACCTCCTTCAATATTTTCTGCTGGTCCACGTAACCTGTCACCGTCACCTTCTCCATTGGCAAGTCAATTTCTACGGCATCAACACCTATATGATTAAACAACGATTTGTTGGTATGAAATGATTAATTGCAACATATGCGTATAAGGTGCTAGAAAGGAGGATGCATTGATATAGCTGAAGTTACCTCTGAGTTTCAGCAGAGCGTCTTTGACAACCCTTTCGCAACCAGTGCAACACATCCTGACTTTAAGATCCACCGTCTGAAAAAGGAGCAAGATGAGAACAAATATTGTAATATTTATGTTTTATCGAAGCAATAAGACAATTATGAATAGGGATTTCAAGAACTATCTTTTCAAAATTTAAACATAAAACAAGGTAGTCAGGGGGTTTGGGACCCTCTGCTGTAGTGCACCGTGCAAGTATATATGATCTGCACAGCATGGCGCTGATGAACAGCTTTGAGTTGTACTGAAAAATGCAGTTAAAAACAGAGGACGCCACAATGCCAAGAAACAAAGTCATGTGCCATTGCAGGTCAAGGTTATTTTCGGGTTCGATAATCTCTGAGACTTTTTAACAAACACCTTGCAAGCACTCTAGAATCAATTCATCAAACATATAAAGTGCACTAATGACAGCCCCCACAATACAGAATTTAATCTATGAGAAACTTTTTGAAAACCTAATCTATGAGAAACTTAAACACCAGATCAACCAGACCCAACTTATCCTAGAGACCTAGACTCTCTCTCTCTCAACATCTACCTCCGCGCATGAGCAAAATATAGAAAGTAAGAAGAGGCATAAACAATTAAACATAAAAAAAAAAAAAAAACGGTAAAGAAAAACTACAATTCCCAGTTATCCCGGGCTCTTTTAGCCCATATTAGGCCCATCTATTTTGGGCCTCAATTAAAAAGCAGGCTCAAAACATTGGACTAAAAAATTAATTTAATGCATACTATGAAGCAATGCTTATCTAAAGTAGGTTGTATCCAAGGCCAGTGTTTGATGACTTGATCTAAAACGGGGACAGATATCCTCTCAGGTACCGGACTCAAGCAAATTGAAACGGCCGGCTAAGATTAGTTCTATCTTGACTAAACTCAATCCGGTGCCTATTGAGACTGTAGGGATCTGTTTTGAGATTCGTGCCATGTTAAATGGGCCGTCCGATCGTAATTTGTTTGAGTCAGGTAACCTGATGTGAATTTCTAAAACGGGGCCTATTTCAGATCTTATTCTGATATGACATTTATTCATCATCTGAAAAAGAAAGGGTTCGGTTTCCAACAAAGATAACAAGATAACTGGGGCCATCTGATTTCGGTCTGATGGTCACAATTAGTTTTAGATTTTAGTATTCTAGATTACTGAATCAGATTAAAAACTGTTGTAGGTGCGTCAATCTAAGCTATCAGAATTAAAAATGGGGTAATCTTGTTACGAGGGCACGCTGTTCTAGGCGAGGAGTATCACACTAGCAATAAATTGATCTCTGCTCTATAAATAAATATCAACAACTGAAGGCCCCAAACCAAAATCATGCGATATCAACTAATTAATTAGAGCAGTTGACGAATCAAAAACCGCTCACATGGATTTCAGATCATTATTTTACCATAACAGAACTATAGTGCTGTTATGACATTCATATCAATAAAAATATTGTTTATTTTGGGCAAGTGAAACAACAATATGATAGAGGCATACATGTGGGTAAAGATATCAACATAGTTATTTTGCATGTTATTTTGACTTCATGCAGCACATGACTGATAGAGAAAATGAATATATATACACTGGTGCAGTGTATGAAGTCAAACCAGCTCTGTTAATATCTTTGCTCAAACGAGGTTCCAACTTGGAAGTAAAACAAAGTACCTGTAATGAAAGAGCACGGCGTCCCTTGCCCTTGCCCATCCTTAATTTGTTCAAGTTTCTTGTTTTCTTTTCAATATATCAACAAGTCCCTACTTGCAAAGTGCATGCAACTATATCCGGTAATTAACTTGGCAGTGTACCTAAGTTTATAGGTAGAGAAAAGGGGAAGTGTGTTTGAGAAGAGAATTTTTTGTGGGTCTTATACAAGACAGACAGCTTCAGATGTTCTCACAATTTGGAATTATTATATTTGGTGAGTAATTAATATTCCATGTTATTCATTTGTCTTTTCATTCAGTACGAAAGCAGAGGCATAGGAATCGTTCGAATGGTACATTTTTTTTGTATTTTTTTTTTTGCTTTAATTAATTATTAGCATCTGGGTGAAGAATAGAATAGAATATATACTTTTTGAGTTTTAGATTAATTGAAAACCTGCTGTAGTGATATTGTTTTTCTAAACATCAGGATTCGTATTTATCTTTTACTTTTGAAAAGCAATATGCCCTTATTCGTATTTTTTTTTTAAGTTTAATTCGTAGGAATTATATTGTTCAACTTTATGAAAATATTTTAACAAAATTTCGTATTTATTTGGTTAATTTCATTTGAGTTTGATTTTAAAAATATTGTAGTAAGAAAACCTGAAACTAATTAATAGCTAACATCTGCATGATGTTAGGGGTGTCAAGGGCACCCTTTTAACCGTTTATCTAACTTGTATCGTATTTGATAACGCGGGAATGGATAAGATTTTTTTTCATTAATATATTGAGTATGGGTATGGGTAAGAATTTTTTTCATTAGCTAAATGCAGAGGCGAATTCACATACATCAAATGAGGGTCAATTGACCCCCATTCATTTTCAAAAACTAATTATTATATATGTTACTTTTGTATATTTTATAGTTAAATGTTAAGGGTACCTACAAAATGAACCCCATAGTTTTCTCAAAATTTTATATAGTTGACCCTCATTCATTTTTCAAAAAAAAAAATAGACTATTAAAATGTGTACAACTTGGGGACTTATAGCATTTTTGACCCCCATTATTCAAAATTCTGCCTCCGCCCCTGGCTAAATGAGTAAGGGTATGGGTAAAGAATATTTCGTACCGTTACCCTATAGGGTAATTATAATAAAAATATAATTATATATAATTGTATATTTTGAAATTGAACCATAAAAATTTCAAACCGGTCAATAATAAACATTAAATATTCAAATAATTATACCGAATAAAATACAAAAATTATCTGAAATATAGATGGAAAAATCTATAACTTTGTTTTCTTATTATAATATTTCATGACCTGCTGTAGTGGTATTGTTTTTCTAAACATCAGGATTCGTATTTATCTTTTACTTTTGAAAAGCAATATGCCCTTATTCGTATTTTTTTTTTGAAGTTTAATTCGTAGGAATTATATTGTTCAACTTTATGAAAATATTTTAACAAAATTTCGTATTTATTTGGTTAATTTCATTTGAGTTTGATTTTAAAAATATTGTAGTAAGAAAACCTGAAACTAATTAATAGCTAACATCTGCATGATGTTAGGGGTGTCAAGGGCACCTTTTTAACCGTTTATTCAACCCGCATCGTATTTGATAAAGCGGGAATGGATAAGATTTTTTCTTTTCATTAATATATTGAGTATGGGTATGGGTAAGAATTTTTTTTGGTTAGCTAAATGAGTAAGGGTATGGTAAAGGATATTTCGTACCGTTACCCTGTATGATAATTATAATAAAAATAAAATTATATATAGTTGTATATTTTGAAATTGAACCATAAAAATTTCAAACCGGTCAATAATAAACAATCAATATTCAAATAATTATACCGAATAAAATACAAAAATTATCTGAAATATAGATGGGAAAAATCTATAACTTTGTTTTCTTATTATAATATCTATTTAATAGATTTTCACAATTGTCAAAAAAAATCTAAGTTGGATAAAATTTTAGAGTATACTAAGCTAATGGCCTAGCTAGGCGAGCAGCTTGGGTCCGATGCCCATCGGACTCAAAGTGAGTTTGATGGGCTCCATGACCGTCCGATCTGCTTTAAGAGTCATGTGCACGAATATTAAAGCAGACTCAAAAGTTTTGGCGTGAATCTTAAAGCAGATCGGACGGTCATGGAGCCCATCGAACCCACTTTGGGTCCGATGGGCATTGGACCCAAGCTGCTCTCAGCTAGTAGTGGCCTGTAGTGTCACAATCAAGAAATGCTTAGTTATTTATCTGTTCCTTCAGTGTTTTAAATGCCTGGATCGGGGCCACACCCAGTTCCAATGCCGTAATGGAGTCAAATGCCATAACTGCCATGGTATTGGCCATATATCCAGAGGATGTAAGGAAGCCCCCAAGAGAACTATAAGTCAGCCAGCAGAGCAACACCACAATAACAGAGCTCCAGAGCATCACCACCCCACTGCCACAGAGCAACATCATACCACCACAGCAGCCGACCCTAGAACCACTAAAATGGATCTCGAAACATGGGAAACCGCCCCAATGCTAAGCCCGAAGCTCATCGGACCCCGGGCACCCGAACTGCGGGTTTTCTTCCCGCCCAACGACGACATCCGCTCGCCCAACACCCTCCTCCATCGGTCAGCCGTTGTCCTCATAGGTCCCCGAGCGGCTGCCGTAAACCAGCTTCACGGCCGCATTGCTACCGCAATTGCCACCACCTTTGGATGCCATCCCGAGGAATTCAAGGTTGAGACGCTCGACCCGTCAGCCGGTGACTTAATAGTGGAATTTCCTTCCAACATCCTTCGTAATATTGCCGTCCATGTGGGGATTTTTACGATTGCGCGAGGAATAGATGTGCAGTTACGTGCATGGAGCCCCAACCTCAATATGGTTAGAGATCCAACCACCCATCAAGCCCGAATCACACTCCATGGGGTGCCAGCGCAATACTGGAACTTCCCTGACATAAACCACCTTATCTCTGGCTTTGGATATGCTATCAGCATGGCCCCTGTTATTACCAATGATAACTATGAAACACTGAGAGTATTGGTGGCCTGCTATGATCCCTCCACCATCCCACCTTCCATTTCGGTGCATAAGAACCCCTTCTCAAAGACAGCGTTTGTTCACATAGAAGGATGGGTGCATAACCCGCCACCTTCACCTTCTCCCCCGCGGTTCCCCGATGACGGTGACCAAGGTAGCTCAAATCTTGGCCCTCACAGGGCAACCTATCGGCACCGCGCACACATCAATACACCAGCAGGGGGTTCTGGTAACCGTCTAGTGCGCCGGGGGACAAATTGGCTGCCAAATCAGCGTGCCGGTACGGACGTACCCTATGGCCGGCCCCTACAGGGCATCCCGACCATCGCCGTGGCAGACCCATTTCGAACAACACAGGATCTTCAAATGCAACCGTTGGATGTGGTGCCACGTGCCAGCATCAATCCTCGAGATCCGCAAGACGGAACAGACTCACTTTTTGCCCAACCGGCTTTGCAGCAAGACCTGTCAGAGGAGATCACTCACGCCACAGTAGTCAACCAAACTCTCACCACCAACTGCTATCGAAAGTGGTGCTCTGTGATTTTTTCACGCTTTTGGAAACTGCCTCCTGCCTCACCCCAAAAGAGAGCTTTAATTATCACAGAAGTAGAAGAAGCTCACGAGACTAACGACAGCGATGCATATATCTGCCTAGGGAGTGTAGCCGCACCTCAAAGGGAGGATGGGCCAAATCTACATGGGCTAGGACAAAGGCAGATACCAAAGGCCGACCAACTAATGGGCCCTAAAGGAAAAGGGGCCGACTACATGGCCCAGGATGCATTTGGGCCACTCTCCATGCCAAAGCCTCACATAATAAACCAGTCACAACTCATGGACCGACAAGACTTGGGCTCTAACAATTCACTACCACAATTTCATGACCTGCAGGCAACTGAGCAGCCATCCAGGCCGGACAATGCTTTCGCAATTACACACGGGCTGCGCCTTCTTACCATTTCATCGACACAGCCAATTGAAGAACTCCCATTGCAGTATGAGGGACCGCCCGATTTTGAGGGTCCACCAAAATACACCAGACCCGTTCGCTGTAGCACACGGCTACAGAATAGGAACCATGGAAAGTATGTTTCGGCCATTGACCAGGCACGAGCCACCCAGGGCTTTATCACAGTGGCAAAGCTCATGCAGCGACCCAAGAGCAAGCCGAAGCCGATTCCCAAACCTTTCATGCAATACTTGGCCACCTATCAACCGCTCTCACTGGAACACGCTGAGGCCATTGTAGCAGCGGCTGGAGCGGAGTTGGACGACCATCTTCGTCAACAGGTCATAGCGGCGACACGCGACCCGGGCCTTGACCTGCTGGTCAATGCAGCAACCTAGGAAGTAGGTGTTTAGAGACTACCAACCGTTAGGGGTTATCTTGTTTTATTAATGATAATGCAATTTTTAGTTTTCTGTCAATTTTAAGTTTTTAGGAATTTACAATCAAATTTGGGACAGTGGAAGGTTTAGACGGGCTAGCAGTGGGGAGGTGCTTACTTTATTGTTGTTTCGCAAGGCGGGTGTAATATTAGAATACATGGTAGTCTCACTTTATTTTAATGGAAGTCCTCTGGTTAACAAATGAGTCACAATTTTAACACTTCACTAATGTCTTGGAATGTCCGAGGCATAAACGAGCGCCCGAAGCGATTGGCAATACGGCAGGCAATTCTTATTGAAAAACCTGATATAGTGACCCTCCAAGAAACCAAACCCAGCTCAGTAAATAATATCATGCTCTCGGAGATTTTTGGAAGAAGACTCGATGCACACGCAATCTTGCCGTCGCAAGACACAAGAGGAGGGATCTTGGTGGCTTGGAATCAGAGGTGATACACGAATGTCGCCACCATCACCAAGCGCTTCTCGCTCACAGTACACTTACAACGTAATTGCGACAACAAAATTCTTGCTTTTACTACAGTATACGGACCGACAAATCAACGAGACCGGAACTTATTCTTCGATGAACTCCGGCAATCCAAGCCGCAAGGAGGGATACCGTGGGTGATTGGGGGAGATTTCAACGTCACCGCTGAACCGGAAGAGCGAACAAGAAACGACACGACATGGAGATCGACACTAGCTTTTGCAAACCTGCTATCCGAGTTAGAACTCACGAATCTGGCACTCACGGGGCATAGTTTCACATGGAGTAATGGGCGCCCACAACCACACATGGCACGTTTAGATAGATTCGTTATCTCGACAGAGTGGAATCTAATCTTCCCAAACTCAATTCAAAAAACAGTGGCAAATACCAGTTCGGACCATTGTCCGATTCTACTCAAAGCACAAGCGAATTTCAGAACATCGCGCTTCTTTCGCTTTGAAAATGCATGGCTACGCTACCCCGACTTTAAAGAAATGGTAAAGGCAGAATGGACAGCGATCCCGACATCAAAAACGCCAGAACAATTCGGCCACAAGCTGGATAGGTTGCGCCAAAAAATTACAGCTTGGACGAAGAGCAAGGTTGGTAGTATAAAATTGCAAATTATAGCTTGTAGAGATTTTTTGGCATGGGGAGATAAGGTCAAAGAAATGCGAGAACTAACGGCTCTGGAAAAAATTCTCACGGCAGTCATCAAAGGGCGGCACACGGCCCTTGCGGTCATTGAGGAGGTCTTATGGCGACAGCGCGCGCGCACGAATTGGGAGCTTAAAGGAGATCGCGGAACACGCTTCTTTCATGCAGTGGCCTCCAAATCAAAAAGAACAAATTTCATAGCTCAAATAGAGGTAAACTCCTTGCAATATTCTGACCAAGCAACAAAAGCAAATGCTTTTTTCAATCACTTCAAAGACCTGATGGGCACAGTGGCGCCTCCTACACCAAACTTACATTGGAGAAATCTCTACCCAAACACTTTAGACCTGCAAGAACTAGTGAACCCGATTACCAAAGAAGAAATCGAAGCAGCAGTTGGCCAGTGGCCGAATAATAAAAGCCCGGGGCCCGACGGTTTCCCCGGTGAATTTTACAAAACCTTTTTGGACATTCTCTTACAGGACCTTTTGCACATGTTCACACACACTATGGCGACAGGGGGAACTCTCAACACATTAAACTCTTCCTATATCATTCTCATTCCCAAAAAGGAAGCCCCCAAAACAACATCAGACTATCGTCCGATAAGCCTTCTACATGGGGTCCAGAAAATCTACTCAAAGATCTTAGCGAATCGGCTACAACCGCGCCTACAAGACATGATCACTGACACGCAGACAGGCTTTCAGAAGAATAGACAGATCACTGAATCGTATATCTATGCACAACAAGTTCTGTCTTACGCAACCAAGGAACGAATACCACTCGGGCTCCTAAAAGTTGATATCAGGAAAGCGTTCGATACGGTGAGCTGGGACTTCACCATTCGGGTTATGAGACATTTAGGATTCCCGGAAATTTGGCTCAGTTGGATAAGAAATGCGGTCTTCAAAGGAACCTCGCAGGTCATGATAAATGGCTTATTGGGTAAAAAAATCCAGCTGCGCCGGGGGGTCCGACAAGGCGATCCATTGTCACCATCGCTATTTATCATTGCTATGGATTTCCTCGCGCGATACCTGCAAAAACTTAAGGAGAGTGGAGCAATACGGTTGCCTGTGTCATTAATGCGCCCGTGTCTCCTTTATGCGGACGACGCCTTACTTTTCTTCAAACCAGATAGGCACCAAGCACAGACGATTAAAATTGCCCTTCTCGTTTTCCAACAAGTTTCCGGACTACAAATCAACTTACAAAAATCAGAAGTTCTCGCCCTCAATACGGATCAGGAAGGGAAGCAGCAGCTTATAAATATTTTCGCATGTTCGGAGGCGACCCTCCCTTTCACGTACCTTGGACTGCCTTTGTCCGACAAACGACTACCGAGAACAGCGTATCTACCTCTCTTGCATAAGTTAAAACGCAGGATGAGTGGATGGGCGGCAAGATTTCTATCGATGGTCGGAAGACTCATATTGGTAAATTCGGTCCTATCTTCGATGCCAATTTACCTAATGACGGTAAATAAGCTGCCCCAATGGGTCTTCAAGGAGATCGACAAAATTAGGCGGCAATTTCTATGGCATGGGGCAGATGGACAGCATAAGGACTACAATTTGGTTGATTGGGAAGCAGTATGTCAGCCGAAGAAACAGGGCGGACTGGGAATTCTGGAATTACAAACCTTCAACCAAACATTACTACTAAAATGGGTCTGGTGGTGGTTTCAAACAAATCATAGATTGTGGAAGCCTCTTTTTCGACAAACTAAACGCATCAGTGAGGGTATCCCACTGGCCCCGGCCTTTCAAGCTATAACAGACCACGCAGTAGCATTCTTCAACAACTCAACGTGTTGGAAATTGGGGGATGGATCGACCGTTAGCTTGTGGAACCATGACTGGGGACAAGGAGCACTAAAAGGCACATTTCCACATCTATTTTCATACACAATAAACTCAGGAATGGTGCTCAGCGAGGCCATTGCGGTGCTGCACACAGAAGTCGAATCCATCTTCAAACCAAATCCATCGGCAGCGGCATGTGAGGAAATGCAAGACTTCTGCGGCCTACTGGCCACAATTCAGTTACGCCAAGGCGAACCAGATTACATCACATGAAAGGGCACCCCCTCGGGACAGTTTACGGTACGCTCTGCATATCGGATGCTGAAGGGCGGACCGCGAATAGGCACAACAACTTCGAAAATTTGGAAGATAAATGCACCTCCGAGAATGAAGATCTTCGTATGGTTAGCAATTCGCAACAGCATTTTGACACATGATAATTTGCAAAAAAGGGGATGGTCGGTTGTCAGTAGGTGTATGCTATGCAAGTCGGCAACGGAGACGGTGAAACATCTCTTCCAGGATTGCCCATTTACACATTATCTCTACGACAAAGTTAGAAGCGGCAGACCCGACATCTGGTGGCCAATCACTCCAACCATTCACCTAGACAAGAGGGACTATATAGGCGCCGCTGGCCGAGAGCAGAAAACACTCCTCTTGATCATGCAATTTGCGATATGGAGGGAACGATGTGCGCGATGTTTCACAGACTCAGCCAAATCAGTTGACGACCTACTGTCAGAAATTAGGTGGCAGGCGAAATTCTACGTGCAACGGGAGTGCCAAGCTATTCGGGAGTAATCCGCCAATTGAAAAGCTAGGCCTACGGGAGAAGCTCCATTACCGAAGAACCAGGGGTATATTGTGCAAAATTGCAAACTTTGCACTCTCACCACCTGCCCCATTCCCCCTCTGTCTTCTTTTTAGTTCATCATGTTTTTCTAATTAAAGGCTCAGTTGTTTGAGCTTCGTTTTCATCATGGTTTATGACTTATTACAACACCTCTGTAATATTTACAATCAATGAAATTAAATATGGGCTTGACCCATGTTTTTTCTCAAAAAAAATTTATCTGTTCCTTCATATCCAATTAAAAGTTAAGATTCTAACTTGTAATCAACCGCCTTTTTCTTTAGGAATCATAGAATATTTGAATGCAAATAGGGTATTGTCGTCCATTAGTTAAGCATGACACGTAACGGGCCCCGCACTGCCTAACATTTCCTATGATTTAATTAGTGGGAATCAGGAATCATTTTCACTTTTTTTTTTTCTGGGATTATTAATTAGTGGTCCACGCGTGTTGCAATTAATATTATATACTATAATTAAAGCAATAAAATATTAAGAGAATTTCATTTTGAGAGGAATTTTTTCGAACTATTAAATTAAGCTATAACCTATTCATCAGCATGCTATATTATAAAATGTTTCGATGAAAGGGCGGTCTGTTGGACATCAAGATTCGTGCATATTTTATCTGCACATATTTTAAAGCTTTTTATACATATCTTAATACTAATTAATCGAACGACTATAATAAAAAATCAGACCGAATTTGATCCGATATATGTTCATCGGACCGCCTTCCGTTCCAAAATGAAGGAATTTAAGGTTTACGGTAAACCCCCACATAAATTTAATCGATGATCGTTGTATATCAATCCAACGGCTAAGATGGATTCTGAAGAGCCATTTAATGAACTCTCTTGTACAATTGGAGAGCGGTCACTGTGTTGTATTATATATCCTGGATAAGAGGGCATCTTTCATACCTTTATCCTCACAATGTGTCGTGTGATATTTATCTATATCGAACCAGTTCTAATCCTAAATCATGCATCAAGCTGGACTTGTGTCAATTAAATGTTAGACAAGAATTTCCTATGTCATGCGTACATCATTTAAACATGACTCTCGCGACTGGGCTGTGAACGACGAATTAGGCAAAATTTGAACTCACTTGTGTCCAAACGAGCCGAGCAAAATTTAAACCGAGTTCATCACGATATTCAATTTTTTTTGTCAATTTGATATTCAAGCCGAGCCAACCCAAACTGAGTTGGATCAGGTTTGAACTTGCTAATGACAAACCAAACTATAATCAAATAAGTTATTTACAAACTTTTTTTTTTTGAGTCAATCCCTAGCAAGCCATAATTGGGCCTAATTGGGCCGTTTTAGCCCGTCGTACAATTCTGAAAAAGCACATATTATCTAATTATTTAGGCTCAAATATTGCAGCATTTGCCATCGATTCCGCTAAAAAAAAATATCTTCTGAGATATATGATACATTAATGATTGCTATTTAACAGTGTTATTAAAAATTTAGCATAAAGTTAAGTCCTTCAACTCAACTCTAATACACGCACTGACAAAGAGAGTGCCTTAACTAATAAATTAACCGTGATTTGTTGCAAATTGTTATCAGCTTATTGGCAAATAATTTTGCTAAGAAGTAATATGCTGACCTAAGAGAAGCTGGCAATAATTTTTGAAAAATTAAATCACAAAAAGTAAACAATTATAGAAAAATAAAATAATTGATTCAAGAAAACATAAGTAGAACTAAAGTGTTTTTAAGCTCATCAATTTTTTTATTTTATAAACTTAATAATTTGAAATAATAAATTCAAATTGTTAAAACTAATAATTTACTTGTAATATTGATTGTATATTGTCTTTAGGGATCAATTTAGGCATTCATATTTGTTAGCATAATGAAACCATATATATATGACCAGTTGGGATTAAACAATTAGCAATTAATATAGTATACCATCCTTGAGATAATATCTTCAATTATTGTGTCGTCTTGCAGTTAAAATATCTTATCCCAAAACGACTTCCAAGTTGCATTGTATCTTTATCGATAGCCACAGCAACAAGTTCGTCATTTTGCTCGAGTCATCATCACATGTTCTACAGTATAGTGTTATTAGTATACTTGGAAAACGATCGGGTTTTTCGATTTCATCCTCTAAATTTCATCAATGGCTTTCTCTGTTTCTAGGATGTCAACCGACATTTTTATTAATATCCATTTTAAATTATAAAATATTAATTCTGCCCATCTTATCTAGGTATTTTTAAAAATGTCCAAACTGGCAAAAATGACTGGCTGGAATTAAAATTAGAACCGGCCAAAAAATAGCCGGTTGGGAATATATATATATATATATATATATATATACATATTTTTTTTTGTTTCAGACCCTATAAATACCCCTCTTTCTCTCTCCTCCCTTTCACAACTCACTTAAAATCACAGAAGAGAAAGAGAGAAAGAGAGAAGGTGATTTCTAAGGTGAAAATGGCAATTTCGGAGGCAATTTTTCGGGGCCAAAAGGATAAACAGTAGCAACCGAGGTAGATCACCCCATCGTGGCGTATCGAGAAGAGGGTCAATTTGTGGTCGAGGTAAAAATGAGGGAAAAAACTGTCAAATATTCTGTGATAAAAAGAACTGTCAAGTATGTTTGATGGAGGAATTTCTTAGACGGCCTATTCGGTATGAAATTTTAGACGATGACTTTGTGGAAAATCCCTATAGCTACGGTTTAAAAAAAAAGGAATGTTGATCTAGAGCCTCCAACATCGGATGATGAGTTTGTTCTGTGTACTTATACTAGTAAGGCTAGCACTTCATCTGTTGTCACTGATCCAGATCCGGCAACATCGTACGTGGAGTTTGTTCCTAGTACTTTCAAGACTCATTATAAGAAGTAGTATTATTAGAGTTTAAAATTTGAATGCATTTGAGTTAGATACATTTTATTTGGATGTAGACTTGATATTTCTCTACATTTTCATTAAAAGAACCAAATTTTTAGTTTAGTAGAAATCTTAGAATTAATTTTTAAATATGATAAAAAACAGTAAATTATAAAAACTAACATTCAACTTAATCATAACTTAGTCTAAATAAAATTCACACAAATTGCAAATAAAATAGCTTTCAAAGTTGCATCTAAATAAACAAGTTCACAACCTGCATACAAACATCAATTCAAATCATATATTACTATGCATAAACGGTATTCTGAGAAACCGACTAGTTCCAGAAGATGGCCTACTAGATGGCTCTGCTTGGCTTCCAAATGCCCCTGCTTGGCTTCCAGATGCCCTTGTACGCCTACCAGTTGACCTCCTTAGTTGGCTACCAAATTGCTCTCCTTGCACCCCAACCGCCTCTCCTCCCATGACAACTGTCTCTCCCATTACTTCTGCAAACATAACAGATACATCTAAACGGCTAGTAGTTGTGCTTCACTGTGACCCTTGTAACCCAGTTTCCTTTGCGATAACTCGCTCATTTTCTACTACATTTGCTGCGTTTCTGGCCTCTGCATTACGTTACTTAATAAGCTAGTAAAAATTGGAATGAAATATAATTTTTGATGAATGTTACATACCTCTTCTATTCTTGTCGGTAGTGGAAGGACGAGTCTGATGCCCCATTCGCCTACCTCGTATTTCGTCGATGGTCATTACATGACGGGTGTGTTTTCTCCTCTCAACCCTAATCAAAGCCTTGCCAGGAAAAATTCTAGGAGAATGACAAGTAGATCATTCTTCCATATTACCATAAGGAACAAACATCTCACTCCAAGTACTTTCAAGATAGTTCACTTTATATCAGTCTGCAACAAATTAGTTCTCGCTCCAGTTTCTTTCACGACAAACCGCTAAGACATTAGCGCACATAATAGATGTTAATTGGATACCTTTGCATGTGTTAGTTTGTAATAATCTAGAAGTCAATAATACGATAATTTAATTATATAAAGCTTTGTTCATGAATTGAATGATGAAATAATTTAATTGAATAAGGTCAATGGCCGAAATAAATTAATTAAAGTCAAAGGCCAAATTGAAAAGCCCAAAATTGAAAAAGCCCAAAATTAAAGTCGGCTACTATTCATGCCGACCTATAGGGGCATTTTGGTAATTTTTCATATTTTCAAAAACTATAAATAGAGAGGTAGGGGTAGAGAAAAATATAGAATTCCATTTGAACCGAATCAGATCGGATCGAATCGAATCGAGTTTTTCTTTCCCAAATAGTGTTTTCGTAAGAAAAGAAAGAATACGTAATTTGATTACGTATATCTTGCGAGCCGTGAATAGTGTTTGCGGTGAATAGTGTTTTCGGGATTTTTGTGAATAGTGTATTTACGAAAAACGCGGTTATAGTATTTCTGGCAAAAGAAATAATCGCTCTCTGGTTATTTCCTGGTGGACAACCGATAGAGGCATCAGACGTCTGGTGCTACAAGACGTAACTACAATCCAATTGGAATTTGGATACAAGGTATAAATGTTAAATATTAATCTATTTAATTGTTAAATAGATTTAATCTTTTAGAAATCAATCAAAGGAGTAGATCTATAAACTGATTAAAAACAAGTAAATACGGTTTTACTACTTTGGGTCTATAAAGGATTAATCTGGTATGTAACTCTCGGTTATTATCCGACATACTACTTAATCTATGATCTGAATGAGTAAAGTTTTACTTACGGTTTTTTAATCTGAGAAACGGATTGAACAGGTATGTAACTCTCGGTAGATTATCCGACATACCACTTCAATCCTTTTGGCTTGAGTTAGAAGTAAAAATTTTATTTTACGGTCTTTCCGCAGCTTAAGCCTAATGGCTTTGGGTAGCCTCAAAACCCAACAGCATGTACATTCTATTTTGTTATCGGGCCCGCGTGTCACAACGTACTGGAACTCCCTATAAATAATGTCTATACTTCCATTGGAGCCGCGGGTGACTGGAACGTACTCATTTGGGGATGAAACTTGGTACTGACCTTCGCCATGCGTATAAGGCACCAAATACATTTCTGCAGCTTTGAGCCGCTGTTTTCTGAACTTGAGCTTCACCAGTTCGGAAAATAACTGATTTGCATATTTTAAATCTATGGCTCGCTTACGTCGCTCAATAAAACCATATGTTGCACTTATAGAACATATCCTCCATAATGGCAGCCATAGGCATTCTCCGGCTCATTCGAAAGACATTGTTCAGCGATTCGAAGCCGTTTGTTGTCATGATACTAAATCGGTATCCTTCATTATAGGTTTGGAAAATCTTCTCATAATTGGACGGCTCCATCACATCATTGGGACGTACTTTGCCCACTTTCTTTAAAAATACATTACACCTTAGATTTAGCTGCACAGGAACAAAGATGTGTTACTTCATTTGCCTCATCTACTTATAAAATAATTAAACGAAATGTTATAAATTAGACATATCACAACAAACTCTTCGAACATCTCTTTCAACCTTCTTGGCTTCTTCTTCCTGGCTCTTAGTCTGGACCTCCATCCGAACCACTTGTCATTTTCATAATTCTGGATCAGGTTGTCAGCAACATGCTACATACAAAACCTGTGCACAAAAAATTCTAGAGACCATCCGTATTCTGCTGTCAGTGCAGATTTGATCCCCTTGTGCTGGTCTGATATAACACAGACGAATCTATCAGCTCCAAGCACTTCCTTCCTCAACCATTGCAAGAAAAAAGCCCAATTCTTACCATCATCTTTCTGTACAATTGCAAATTCTATAGACAGCAATTGGTTCACGGCATCATAGCAGCAAGCTATCAAAAGCCTCCTCTCTATTGCCCAGATAAGAAACATGCATCTATATTTATTACTGGTCTCAAGTACTGAACCGCTGCAATGCATGGACCAAAAGCCCAAGCTACGGCCCTGAATTGAACAACATCTTCGATAAGCACTCTGTGTTTATCTCGTACCGGACAAGTCAGAAATTGGTACTTAGATCCGGGATTCTTGTTGATACGTCCTATCTCGGGAGATGAGGCCGTATGGAAATTTGGGCTAAGCTGGATTCGTCCTGCCAAGGAATGGCAGGCCGAGGTATAGATCGAGCTAAGAACTCGGGGTGGTTTATGAGAGATTCAGACTCTGACCTGTATGATCTCTCTCTTAATGAAAAATTGCCTCCCCCGTCTCCTGGGGCTTATTGCCTTATATAGTCCAGCCATAACTGCCATCTCGGGCGTTTATGGGGAACGTAGGCAGTTATGTCGACCGTTACTAGGACGTGGGCATTAAGCCAGCCGTTTCTGGGACGTGGGCATTATGCTAGCCGTTTCTGCGGCTATCCCGTATGTCGATTGGCCTGGGTCTATTTTAGGGCTCTAATTTGGGGCCGGCATATTGGGCCCCGGCTTAACGAGCTCTTGGGCTTTTTCATATGACGTCGGGTTGGCCTTGTAAAGGTCCGAATCCCAGTCTTTCATGGCCCAGTGTGGAACAAGTAAAAGGGCCTGTGGAACATGGCCCTATCATTAGCCCCCGAAGTCGGAATGCATCAGCGAGATGCTTTCGACTTGAGGGTGGATAACTCATCAAACACATTTTATTAATGTTACCTGTGTGTCAGTGATGTAACATCTTAGGTTTGGGTCACGTCGGGTACCTATCTCGGGTACGTATTCCGAAGTTAATGTGTTACCATACTGAATAACCTGAGACAACTAAGCGTGCTTAGTGTCGATGATGTTCAGGAAGGGGATCCGGAGGATCTTTCCAATTCACCTCGTGATGGTGGAGATGATGTTCACGAGATGGCTAAGTCTCCTACTTTAAAATGTAAGTAAAAAATTATATTATCGTGACCTCCGAGGTGTTTAGTTCATGCTTAACCTTACTATTTGTTGTTTCACTATAGGAAGGACCATGTCAGGCAATGGATGCAACGTCGGCCTCAGGAAGACATTTGTACCCCCGAGATGTGGGGGATTTTGAAGTTGTAATATGTACTGTTTTTATTTGTACCCCCGAGATGTGGAGGTTTTAACAGAATTGTGTTGTAACATGATATTTTGCACCCCCTGGATGTGGGGGTTTAGCATAACATTTCAATGTAACTTGCTTCCTTTATTCGCATTTTGCTTTTTCCGAGTTGTTTCTTTCAAAATTTATCTCGGTTCATGCTTTGAATGCCTTTGTAAACGAGCAAAATGTGCTCGATGGTATATCATTTTCCCCCTATTTTTTTCTTTATTTTTGACAAAAATAGTCAACATCGGGGGAAAGGTATGTCGCGAAAACGTATGCGTTACCCCGAGGGGTTTTCGATAAATGTTTCCGACATAATAACAATGAAATCCATGTTACTGGTTTAACATTCGTCGTCCCTTAGGACTACATTAATTTATGTTGTGTATCTCGGGAATATTAACCAAGACGCATTTCGTTGCCTTAAAAGGCTTTCGTTCATATATCTCGGACCCGATAAACGCATTTCATTTATTTTTGACAAAAATGGTCAACATCGGGGGAAAGGTATGTCGCGAAAACGTATGCGTTACCCCGAGGGGTTTTCGATAAATGTTTCCGACATAATAACAATGAAATCCATGTTACTGGTTTAACATTCGTCGTCCCTTAGGACTACATTAATTTATGTTGTGTATCTCGGGAATATTAACCAAGATGCATTTCGTTGCCTTAAAAGGCTTTCGTTCATATATCTCGGACCCGATAAACGCATTTCATTTATTTTTGACAAAAATGGTCAACATCGGGGGAAAGGTATGTCGCGAAAACGTATGCGTTACCCCGAGGGGTTTTCGATAAATGTTTCCGACATAATAACAATGAAATCCATGTTACTGGTTTAACATTCGTCGTCCCTTAGGACTACATTAATTTATGTTGTGTATCTCGGGAATATTAACCAAGATGCATTTCGTTGCCTTAAAAGGCTTTCGTTCATATATCTCGGACCCGATAAACGCATTTCATTTATTTTTGACAAAAATGGTCAACATCGGGGGAAAGGTATGTCGCGAAAACGTATGCGTTACCCCGAGGGGTTCTCGATAAATGTTTCCGACATAATAACAATGAAATCCATGTTACTCACACTTCTTGGAGTTATCTTGTACCGTGAAGATGCCTTCAGGCAATGGTGGGGGCAGGTCGAACATCTCCTCTACGATGTTGTACATCTCGTGTCGTTTCTTCGTGAGAGGCGCGTATCTCACGAAATGTTGTCGGTACCCCTCAGTGCCAGATTTGTGTTCTTGCTCGGTTGATCGATTTGGTTGGTTTCTCCGAGGTTCCCTTTGGTTGCGAAACCTATCCGGAGCCGGCTGTCTGTTAGTTTGATGGCGGGGAGATCGAGATCTCGGTCTCGTGGGACTCCCGTTGTCATCTTCGGCACGGATGTAACCCTCTGAAAGGTTACAAACTCCCCCAGGGTATTAATTTTCTTCATGTGGGCTTCGTAACGCAAGGTTCCTGGACCCCCTTTGCGGAGTCCTTTCTTGATTGCGGCTAGGGCGAATTCCTCATTGAGGTTCTGAATTCGCCGAGATGCTTGTATGAAACGGTTGACGAACGCACCTGTTCTTTCGCGCTGTCCCTGGACTATGTCCAAAAGCATCTCGCACGTGGCTTGCGGTGGTTTGATTATTGTATATCTTTCCAAGAACAGTTTTGCGAAGTCTTCAAATTTGTTGATGGACCTCCGGGGTAGCGTCATGTACCAGTCCCATGCTTCTCCGGTTAAGCAAGTGGTGAAGACTCGGCACATGATGGCATCGGTGGCTCCAAGAAGGCGGAGCCGCTCAAGGAACCCGTACACAAAGTTGTGTGGATCCTGCGTATCCCCACTACCTCGGAAGCTGGGAAGGGTTGTTGGGTATTTGAAGTCCGTCATTGATTGGCGGTAGATGTCTCTGGACAGGGGGCCGTCCTCGATTCCCATAGGCCGAGAGTAAGTGCCTGCCTTCCGGGATTCGAGTTCGGCTAGTTTGGCCGCGAGTCTGGTCTGGATCAGCTCTTCGACTTGGGCCATGTTGATACCTCGGGTTGGGGTTGGTGATCGCCGGTTCCTTCTTCGGTCATCGCGGCGAGTTTTATCCCGACATCGGGGTGGGCTTCGTTCGCGCTCTCTATGGGAGCGAGATTGATCTCTGCGGGATGGTCTGGACCCTCTGCCGTGGTTAGCTGATTCTCGCTCGTTGTTAAGGTGGGCTCTGGGACTTTCGGTATGTGGTCCTTCCGCGGGGTGTGGCCCCCTATTCTCATCCTGACCTTCCGGGCGTCTTCCTACATCGGGATGTACCCCTGCAGGCAGGACATTTTGGTTCCTGCGTTCGGATTGGACTTGTTGGTCGGGTAGTGACGGGGTATCCGTCTCATTGCCTGTTCGGACCTGTACGAACTCTCGCTCCAGATTTCTTGGCGAAACATTTGCCGGTCGACTGTGGACACGGTTTGCAGAAAAAGGTCGCGGTACAGCTACGGCGGGTGGTACAGTCTGGTGGACAGGTCGCAGTGTTATTTGCTGGGAACACTGTGTTGGACCTGTCATGGGATACGTCCCGTGAGCGCCTCCCGGGCCCCATTGCACAGGTGGTGCGGCATAAGGATACTGGGGGCCCGGGGGAGTGTAAGGTGTGTAAGGAGTCGCACCGTAGTGATAAAGCGGCGTTTGCTGAGGGTAATACGGTATGTAGGGTATCTGATAAGCACCAGTTACCTGATTGTGATAGGTACCGGCTGTCTGATTGTGCTCGACGTAGAGTGGCCTGGTTGTGTTCCCTTCAGTGAATGAAGGTCGAGTAACGTCGGGGCGAGGTTGAGCAGGTTGAGGACCCTGAGGTCGTACCATTGAGCTGCTAGGCCTCGCCCCCGGGAATTGACTGTGGGAAGGATTTGATGTGGGTGATGTTACCACTGGAGGTGGTGTGATTGTTTCCCCGGGCGGGGTCGTCACCCCTGGTGGGAGCGGAGTTGATGTGGTCGGACGAGCCATCTAGTTCTGCGTTTGAGCTAGGCGTGGCCCCACGGTGGTTGATACGTCCTATCTCGGGAGATGAGGCCGTATGGAAATTTGGGCTAAGCTGGATTCGTCCTGCCAAGGAATGGCAGGCCGAGGTATAGATCGAGCTAAGAACTCGGGGTGGTTTATGAGAGATTCGGACTCTGACCTGTATGATCTCAGGTTTTAACAGAATTGTGTTGTAACATGATATTTTGCACCCCCTGGATGTGGGGGTTTAGCATAACATTTCAATGTAACTTGCTTCCTTTATTCGCATTTTGCTTTTTCTGAGTTGTTTCTTTCAAAATTTATCTCGGTTCATGCTTTGAATGCCTTTGTAAACGAGCAAAATGTGCTCGATGGTATATCATTTTCCCCCTATTTTTTTCTTTATTTTTGACAAAAATAGTCAACATCGGGGGAAAGGTATGTCGTGAAAACGTATGCGTTACCCCGAGGGGTTTTCGATAAATGTTTCCGACATAATAACAATGAAATCCATGTTACTGGTTTAACATTCGTCGTTCCTTAGGACTACATTAATTTATGTTGTGTATCTCGGGAATATTAACCAAGACGCATTTCGTTGCCTTAAAAGGCTTTCGTTCATATATCTCGGGGGCTAATGATAGGGCCATGTTCCACAGGCCCTTTTACTTGTTCCACACTGGGCCATGAAAGACTGGGATTCGGACCTTTACAAGGCCAACCCGACGTCATATGAAAAAGCCCAAGAGCTCGTTAAGCCGGGGCCCAATATGCCGGCCCCAAATTAGAGCCCTAAAATAGACCCAGGCCAACCGACATACGGGATAGCCGCAGAAACGGCTAGCATAATGCCCACGTCCCAGAAACGGCTGGCTTAATGCCCACGTCCTAGTAACGGTCGACATAACTGCCTACGTTCCCCATAAACGCCCGAGATGGCAGTTATGGCTGGACTATATAAGGCAATAAGCCCCAGGAGACGGGAGAGGCAATTTTTCATTAAGAGAGAGATCATACAGGTCAGAGTCCGAATCTCTCATAAACCACCCCGAGTTCTTAGCTCGATCTATACCTCGGCCTGCCATTCCTTGGCAGGACGAATCCAGCTTAGCCCAAATTTCCATACGGCCTCATCTCCCGAGATAGGACGTATCACTTGTCGCATATTTTCATAAGCAGTGATTCCAACAAGCTGTATGAACCCCTCTACAGTCGATTGTATTTCGGGGTTACATTGCCATACTTAACCCTCACACAGTTTGGCACCCCTTGGATGCTCATACAGGGGTCCGTCTTAATGGAGGTCTCAATGATATCGGCAATGATTGATGCTGTGAGACATTCATGGTCTTGCCTTGAGTATTCAGACCTGCATGTGTGAGGTTTGTCTTGCTTCGTTATAACCCATGCGTTTCCAAAACCCGTTGCTTTTTCCCTAAGTTCGTACTCACAACCCGGTATCTTGCACACCACCTGAATCTGATCCGTGTCACTTTTATTCATTCTAATCTCCTGATTCTTATCAATATGTTACTCTCTAATCTTCTTTATTAGTAGTTCTTCTTTGCTTTTAAAATATTGTTCTGGCGCTAGCTCGCCGTTGTACTCAATCTGTCTCTCATAGTAAGCAACATTTGCTTCTTTAAAAGTAGATATATCATTGAAGTTTGAAAACGGGTGCATATCAATCCGGCCACTAAGCGACATATTCTCATATTCTCTGCGAATGGGCACTGCACCATCTTCATCACAACCCTCCAGGTGATCAGAGTCCCAGTTTTCTCCCTCAAATTCATCCCTAGTTTGCAGATCTTCATCTGAAATTTTGTTAATATTTTCAAAATCCGACCCAGTTTCGTCGTCTACTGGTGCCGGTCTGGGGTGAGGTACTAGTGCAGGTAATGATAAAGGCGCCACATGCACGGGTCTAAGTGGGATTCTTGTATGAGGTCGTGGTTGGGGTGCTGGTGGGGTGAAGTGACTGTATGTTTCTGGGTCAGGTACGAATAAAAGAGCCTGGTGACTAAATGTTTCTGGGTCAGGTACGAATAAAGGAGCCATGAGAGTGTATGGTTCTGGGTCAGGTATGAATAAAGGAGGTTCCGGTTGTGATGTATAATTTGGGACAACCGAATTTTGGTTAGAACTTCTAACCCCTGACTCTATCAGAACTCTCTTAGCGTAGATTTCTATAATAAAATTTTCAGTGACCTTTAACCGTCCGTACATGCCTCTCCATGCAACATCACTTATTATCGTACATGCCTCTCCATGCAACATCACTTATTATCGGAACTCTGATATAGGTTGGAAGTGTTCCAGAGTTCACTCAGGTTGCTAATTCTAAGTTTCACCTTTCTGAATTATAATCGTAAATTATAAACTTCAAGTTCCAAATTGAAATATCATCATCAACCATGAATGAATTAATTGCCTCTTTGGAGAATAAACCCCATATGTATTAGTCAAACACTTCTTACCACAGTATAATGAAATGATCATGAACATGACCAACAAACTACATTTTAATAAATGATAAACAGTTGTCAAACCTATAATTTAGTCAAAAACTACATTTTGATAAATTGACATTTCCATTGTATCTTGACTTTTCCAATTTAATCAATGCAGGGCTCGCTTGGGAAAGAAACCATAATTGCTAACAAATTGCTGGACAAGTCAATTGTTTACCTAAATAGCACATAAATTGATCCATTTTCGCTCCAAATATTTACTAATTATAATAAACAACGATAGAATTCTCTTACGCAAAACAGAGACAGCTAAAACACCAATAAATAAACGCTACAAAATTAAAAGAAAATGTAAAAAAATCTACCATATATACAGAAAGATCGCTAAAAAATTAACCAAAATTGCTCCACTACAAAGCAAATACACTAACCAAAACTAAAGATAAAATACATAGAAACAAATCAAAATCAAAATCAAAATCTACATCAACGCAGCACGCGTGTTGATGGGGAGAGCATATGGCGGCGCGGGGAGCGGCTGAGGGGGCGATGCAAACGGGAGGCTCCGTAGCATGAGGAACCGCATCCGTCTCGGAAACGGCGCGTCGTTTAGGAGCTGTTCCAAAACTCGCGCCACCAACGCCGTGTATTCCTCCAACAGCTCCGCTACAATTGCCACTAGTATCATCTTAATTTCCTTTCTGATTTTCTCAAATTGCTTTCCTGTTGCTTTGAATTTTTGAATTCAGTGCTCAGAGTGAGGATTTAATTAAAAGGAAAGGACGTGGGGTTTGAGTAACAGTGTGCTCGGTTGATGGGATTGAAAGAGACCGCTTACAAATGGGGTTTTGTTTTTTGTTTGTTTTTTTCGCTTGGGAGTTGCTGGGTTTAAAAATTACGACGCGTGGTACTGAGAAATTTATTGGATGCATGAGCTCGGTTTTTGGTAGGCTTGGGGAGAAAGTTTAATCCAGACAATCAAATGCGGATCCCACTGGTCAGAGGAAGAAGTTAGGTGGCTTTATGTTAAACCATGTGTAGGCGTAGTTTTGTTAAAGTGATAGCTAAGCTTATCTAGTATCCACTGCTGGTTTTATCCTCCTAGAAAAAACCAGAAGTTGACTGAGCAGCTTGTTTGACATAAGAGGATTCCTGCGGGAACACAAGTTACACCCACTTTAGCGTTTGAAACTTTTTTTTGGCAATTTTGAATTGCATATGATAATTTTCTAATCTAGTTGTTTTTATTTGATACAAGTGCTCAATCAGTTTTTACTTTTAAAAATAGTTCATGAAAAAAATTTAGTAGTCTTTTTGTGTGATATTCTAAATTTATATTATTATTGTTATTAATTTTTACGTATATAAATGTGGAATTAGATCTATGTCCAAAGACCTTTGGAAATTTGGTAAAGGGACTACTTCATCTTGTTATCTTGGGGGGCACTTTCTGAAATACCGAAGCATTTTTCTGTGAGGCGATTGCTATAGACTGATTAGTGGTAATAGATAACGAATTCATATCACCGACGGTACCGTAAAAGGGAATCTTTTACAATTACTTGATCTGGACCGTTCTTTTTAACTTGGCACGAATCTCAAAGCCCAATAATACTGCCCCCTCAGTCAGCCCGAATCCCAAACCGGCTGAGAGTTAATCTCAAACCGTAAATAGCTAATTGTAAAAGGGAGTCTTTTACGGTACCGTCGAGAATATGGATCCATAGATAACGCCACCCTTAGCTTTCCTTCCTTCTATTTACACAATAAACCTCATATACTTTATTAAAGCATGTATTTAAGGTGGTAACTAACTGGAAGACCCCAGAGCAACTTTATTTGTAATTAATATCGAATTTGTAGGCCATAGGCATCAGAGATTATTGCTGAGTTGTCCATTCAGATAGGCGTATATCATGCGGCGCTGCATGAAGGGATCAATATGAGATAACAAAACAAATATAAATATTTTCATATGGAGATGGCTTAATAAGGTGCAACTAGCTATAGTTTGGACCTGATTTAGACATTTAAGTTACTATTACCGTTTAATGACCCCATCCAACCACCCTTTTGAGTTTGACAGGTCTATCTAATTGTTGGTGTCTTCATTTGATAGGAGAACCCCACTGAAATCACTTTGAAGTTTGATTCTAGGTAGCCTTTCGCCATCGTTAGTACTTAGAACTATTTGATTAACTATTCTGTTTATTTAATTAATTAGACCTGATATTTTTTAAACTGCATGCTGATGTCTACTGTAGGGAGTGGGACGGAGCCGTCCAATCCGTATCAAAATTCGTGCACCTTGTGATATGTACTAATCATATAGTTATTTGCACAAATCATGATGTAGATTGGACGTCTCTGAATCTGGTCCAACTAGGGTGGCAAAAAAGCTCGTAGCTCGTGGCTCAATTGTGACTCACACCTGACTCGCTCGCTAACAGCTTGTTCGTTATTGGACCGAGCTGTTAACGAACCAGCTCGATCCAGAATTAACGAGTTTAAGCTAGGGCCTAGCTTGCTCGCCAGCTCGGCTAGGCATCAATTTATGAATTTGTATGATTTTGTGGCATTTTATATTGTCTAGCTCGGTCCAGCTCGGCTCAGCTCGATCTAAAAAGTTTGCAAATTTTTTTTTTCTTAAAACAAGATCTAGCCAAACCCAACGAGCCAGCTCGTCAGCTCGCGAGCTAGCTCGAGCTGGCTTGTCACGATTTCAAGCTGAGATTTTAGCTCGGATGCCCTAGGTCCAGCTCGCTCGGCTGTAGCTCGGCCCAAAATTAACAAGTTGAGCTAGAACCTAGTTCGGACCGAGCCAGCTCGTTGCCACCCCCTAGGTCCAACGCTCCCCCAAATTCAAATCATGATGTGGAGTTGATAGTAGGGCCGTCCTTTTTTTCATTTGATTATTAAACTGGGCCTTCTTTGTGTTTAGTAGAGCTAATTATGAACATTTATTCTTACAGCCCAACAAAAATTCTGAACATAAAATATTGAACAAAGCATCAATTGGGCCGAATGTTGGATAAATTCTGCTTGCATCTTTCGCCGAAGCATTTGGAGAATTTATTATGTCGTATTAATTAATATTCAACGGGATTAACGCTGTTGAATATGCGCGCGAGAGATCAGGTTTTCGTGAACATCGAAATAGGAAGCTTTATCAGTCTTTGTCTGCTTGTCATCCTAGAAGAAAATTCTGAAAAAGCTTAAAAAAGAAAAGAAAAAAGAACTCTGTACATTTGGGACAAATAATTATCATAGTGATACAGGCTTTTGTCTATTGAACATACTAAACAGAGCTACGTGAACTACTGTATTCTTTTCACAGATTAAAGACAATAAGAGAGCAAAGTGGGCGGGGGCGTATTCCTTTTTCGAGTGGCAGCTTTTACAATGCATTGCATTACTTTTGAATTGTAAATGATCAACTAAAAGTATATATATTGTCCGATCAATTCAAACACAAAACACAGATAGGTTTTAGGAGGCGGACAATTTTTAAATTGGTACTTAAAAACATGCAGATATTGTCCACTATAGTAGAGAACTTAAAAATCTAAGATAGAGAAGATGTATTTTGTAAAGAATCATTCTTTTGATTTCATTTCATTGTTTCGAATCTGTTACAGAGTGCTCTTTATATAGAGTCTGATATTACAGCCTTTAATCTCTCTAACTAACTAATCATGCCTAACAGAATATTATAAGTCTAACTGACAATACATCCCTCTTGATCCCTATTCTGTTGAGCTCCAGTAGCATCGGTACTGGTCATGTCCAGTTGATTCCTATTAGAACTTCACAAGATATGAGATCTTGGTGATGACTTGCGTAAATATCTAATTTATATTAGTGTTGCATGTGCCAAAAGGAGATTTATAGATGTTATGTGGACGTACGTTTATTAATATAGGACGTTATATAGGAAATAAATATGTTGTTATTTCAAAGGAATAACAAGAACCTGTTATTCCGATTTCAGCCATTGATTTTTATTGAAATTCGTGCATAATTTTTTTCATTGAGATTTGTGCGTGGAAAAATATGAACCTGCTTTACTGTATTTCCTGTTATATATGCAATTTTTTTTAGAGAAACATATAGATTTAGTATTTCAAATTTTAATATTTATAAAGGATTCTTGAATTAGATTTACATAATTTACGAATTAGGTTTACAATATTTTTGAATTAGGTTTATAGAATTTAGGACCTGAAATTTTTATTAATGCTTGATATGAAATTATATTTCATTTGATAAAATCTGAAAGACAATTACTTTGAAGCCTGTGAAATGTTCGAATCAAGAACAAACAATTTGTAATTATTCAACTTAATTGTTTTTCTTATAAATTTGCTCTTGCCTCATTGATTAAGGATGGAATGATGAATTATTAAGTGTTTATATTACAATTGCTTTTGGTTCATCTTAGGTTTGCATGATTCATGCACTAGGTTATTCTTGACTAAGGTTTACATAATTCATGCATTAGGTTTATAGAAATTAGGACGTGTTATTTTATATTTTAAGCACTTGAGATCATCTTTGGTTTATAGAATTCATGCATTAGGTTTATAAAATTCTTGACTTAAGTGTACATAATTAATGCATTAGATTTACAAAATTCTGAACAAGTTATTTTAGTTTTTAAGCACTTAAGATAAATTTAGGTTTACATAATTCATGCATTAAGTTTACGAAATTCATGCATTAGGTTTACATAATTCAGGACCTGAAATTTTTATTAATGCTTGATATAAAATTTTATTTTAGCTGATGAAACTTGGAAGCTTGTCAAATGCCCGAAGCAGGGTGGTACATAAGATTGCACAATTTGTGTATTTGTTAATGATAAACAATGGTTTGTAATGTTTGTTTGGTTGGTCAGAAACACTTTAGTTGAACAGTGATAAGTAATGCTATGGTAGACTTTTTTATGTTTGTTTTAATTTGTAGATATGTTATGCTTGGTGGAAAATAGGTATGCTTTGATTTGTTTAATATCGTAAAATATTTAATTTGCAATTAATTTTGTTTATGTTGTTATGTCTTATTCTAGTGATGATAATTTTATTTCATTACCAGACTATATATTTCATTGTCCGCTCGTTCTTTTACAGAATTTGGTGAACTGATTTACAAAGTTTAGTATTGCAGTTTATATATATAATTCTTATAAGAGGTATACAATCACTTGAAAAGTTGTCACAATTAGTTTGGGAAAATGTTAGGGATTGATGTTTGAGGGACAATTATTCAGCTCCTTTAGATAATATTTCATGCATTTAGTGCAATTTTTGCCTCATGAATGATAAAAAAACTTAAATTAGGTAAATTATATGTATATTTTTTAAGAAAATGTTCGTAGGAAAATTAGGGTATGTTTGGGTCGTCTGAGAATAGGGCTATTCTTAGAATAGCAGTGCTATTTTAAATCAAGGGCAACCAAACAATCTCACATGCTATTCGGAACAAGCAGAACAACGCTGTTCCGCTATCCCAGTAAAAAATCAGAATAGCAATTGGACCCCTCTTCACCCGAAAAAAAAATCTTTCGTTAATTTTTTAATCAGCTCACCTCTACTCTACCGTTAGAAAGAGAGAAGAAACGAAGATGGAGGCTGCCACAAAAACTCAGATCTCCGTCGATATGGAAGTTTTTCGTCTTGAGAATTTGCAAAATGTCTATCCTGATTAATCAATGCTAGGAACTAAACATTATTACGAATTTTTTTTTAATCTAGTGGGTCCACCTGTCAGTTGAAGACTATTGTTGCTCCATATTTAATATTCAAAACTTTTTTTTTTTGAGTCGAAGCCCTTAGGCATAATATTCAAAACTGGAAGGCTCTGTGGAGTACTCTGCAAATCTGCAGTTACTACAGTCTACAACCAATGATCACTGAACAAGGTCTGATTCTCATGTGACCCATGTATATTATTGCCGTGAAAAATTGCATATATGCCCATGAGGCATAAATGTAATTTGTTTGCAAGACCGGTGATTATATCACCTATGTATCTACAACTACAATAATATATAATTCCAAGTAGTACTAGGGTTGTTCCTAAGTTCATCTAAGTTTTTGTGAATTCAACTCTAAAACATATCGGATTGATTTTAAATGACAAATTTGAACCGTTGAAATTCATCTATCTTACGAGTGATGCGTTTACATGCAAAAATTAAAATTTTTGAATTAATTTAGTATAAAGTCAAGCAGTCAGATATAGAAGGTTTATAAATTAATTTTAATGCATTCATTTTTTAACGTCTTTTGACCACTTGACTCAATATAAAGTTAATTTGAAATTTTGAAATTTTTGCATATAGATGCATCACTCGTAAGGTAGACGGATTTTAACAGTTCGGATTCGTCATTTGAAGCCAATCCAATAGGTTTTAGAGTTGAGTTCACAAAGAGAATCAGTGAACTTATGAACACCCTTGTTCTACTCTATAATTCCATATGTGCTGTCAGTAGTCAATATACAGAGGAGGGTTCAAATGTCTCATGTCTCTCACGCCTCATTGTGTCTCAAGTTGTGATTTATAAGTTTTCAAAATCCAAACAATCATTTAAAACCGCTCAACATGATCTCCATATTAAAATGTGCTTGGAGACCAATTTTTATATTATTTGAAAATTTTATACAATTTTTTAGATAGGTATAAGATCACTGTTTATGGACCATCCAATAACAATGATATTGTACCTATCTAAAATATAGTAAAAAGTAAAAAAATAATATAAAAGTTGATCTCAAGCACATTATAATATAAAAATTATATTGAGCAATTCGTATTGACTGTTTGAACTTTGAAAATAACAATAAATAATGTAAACATGAGACACAATAAAATATGAGAGTCATAAATATTTGAACTCTCCCCCTCTTTGTAAAAGATCCTTTCCACAATTTCATCTTCTGTATATGAAATTGTCTATTCTATCTAATAGGAATAAATATAGGTTTTAGTAAAGACGAGAGCACTATGATGATAAAATTCTGCGTCATTTTACAATTTTTTTGGCTACATTCCATTCAGTTCTAATCATTACTTAATTAATTTCGCCTCTTAGATAGGTCCAATTGAAATAGAGAAAAATTGGTAAAACTTATGAGACAAATAAATTTTCTTTACACAGCTATTTATTCGCACAGGGACGGAATCATAAAATTAATTAAGATTGAGAAGGCTCAATAAGTAAGTGTAATATAATTTCATTATATGAGAGAATAATGGTATTATTTTTTGTTAAAAAAAATAGAATTTATAAAAGGACACAACTAAAAAAATTGATTCAATTTATTCACGTGCCTGTTTAATTAGCGCATGAGAATGATAGGACTGAACTTCTGAACTACAGAAGATTTTGCAATTTATTTGTGTCTAATTTCGCCTCTTACCTAGATTCAAATGAAATAGAGAAAAAATGGCAAAAATTAGGAGAAATCAATTTTCTTTCATTATTATTCTGTGAAGGGGAGGATAAAGAAATTGAGACTGGTTGGCTAAATAAGTATGTATCATATAATTTTATATTATGAGGATTGAGGGCTAATAATATTCACAATTAATTCATTGTGGATTCTTATACATCCTTCTGCCTCTGATTCCGCGCCTTATCAAACGGATTCCAGAAATTTTTATTTATAACATTTAAAAAAAAAACCAAATAACTATTGTTTTTGGGAATTTTGATTTTCACCACGGCCGCACCGGCATTATGCGGACCCAAATGCTTGAGACCGCACAGGCGTTCTGCGGATCCCTGGCTGGGTCCGCAGAATCATTCTGCAGACCCCTTTTTGTTGTTGTTGTTGTTGTTGTTTTATGGTTCAGGAATGTGTTGACCCACCAGCGAGATATCTCAAATCTTTTGATTTTTTAATATTTTTTGGTTTTCTAGGAATGTGTGTCACATCATGTGGGATCTGTCAAAGTTTGAAAAAAAAATGGGTCCGCAAAATGGTTCTGCGGCTCCGCTGAAATGGGTCCGCAGAATGCCGATGCGGCCGTGCTAGAAATCAAATTCCCACCAAACGATGATTATTTGGTTTATTTTGTTTTAAATGTTATAAATAAAAATTTCGTAACGGATTATATATTATTACTTGAGAAAAGTTGGTTTTTATCAAACTTTTGTGGGTAGTATATATAAATTGTCATATTTTTCAATTTAATTAATTAAAAAGATTCGTACTATTTCAACTTTACAAGCTAGCTAGCAATCTATATATTATAATACATACAAATTAGTACTGAACAAAGCCCCACTAATTCATTAGTGTATTATTATTTGCATCAGATTGTACATATATAATATCTTATTCCACATTCTCTCTTGCGAAGATAACTGGAATGCTATGCCACGCTTATATATATATATATATATGCAAAGTGGTCCGGTCAAAATTGAACCGGCCTTCTTCTTAAAAAAAATAAAAAAAAAATAAAAAAACAATCGATTTCTTCAAAAAAAAAAAAAATTGAACCAGCCGGCCAATTTAGAAAAATAATGTTTATGTTAGTTTCATACTATTCACAAAAATTCTAATGTCATCATTTTTATATAACATAATATATTATATATTATTATTGCAATTTTGATATATATCCGACCCAAATACACAATATTTAAACTTTTATTGTTTGACGCGGAAAGCTTTTTTGAAAAAAACACAATCAGTTTTGAAATTTGAAATGGATAATAATCTGAAGAGTGAGGCTATGGTGCTATGCATAGCACGGATGACTAGTGTACTACGGCTCAATATGATACTTTTTAAAATCCTAGCGGTCGATCCGAACTGTTCAATGTGATAACCATATGAATATGTACTTGCAAACTAAATTTTTTATTTTTTCGAATTTTTTTACTACTTTTTTAGATAGGTAGAATTTTGATGGTCCAGAATTTTCAGAAAACACTAATTTTTCTACCTATCTAAAAAAATAGTAAAAAAATTCAAAAAAATATAAAATTTAGTTTGCATGTACATATTCATATGGAGATCACATTGAACGGTTCGGATCGACCGTTAGGATTTTAAAAAGTACCATATTGAGCCGTAGTACACTAGCCATTGGTGCTATGCATAGCACCATAGCCTCACTCTAATCTGAATATTATTACAGTAATTTAAAATATGAATGGCATACTACTTGTGCTGTTTTCATACTTTTATACAACAATAAAATTACACATATAGCAGTATACATTAATTTATATTCAATAATAAACTCTACTTTTTGGGGGGAATTTCATGTATATCCCTAAAAAAATTCAATATTACGTATTTATCCCTCCAAAATCAATAATTACATATTTATCTTTGAAAATTGTACAAACTCACATATTTGTCCAATTTAACTCTATAATATATCAATATCTCCAAAAATAATTAATAATATTTTTTAAAATTAAAATTTATTTTATAATATTAATTAAGAATATGTTGACTATTATGCTCTTCGTTTTTGTCTCTTTAGTCTGCCTGAGTTCTCTTCTCTTTAAGGCGCCAAATCTCCCGTCTCTCTCTCCAAACGTGCCAAATCATAGATTTCTCCCCGTCTTCTCTTGTCGCCTCCCCTCTCATAAATTTATGTCGCCCCTCGCTGCTTTAATTTTTCCATCTTCGTTTGGAGAGAGAGGCGGGAGGTTTGACGTCTTAGAGAGAAGAGAACTCAGGCGGACTAAAAAGGCAGAAACGAAGGGACATAATAGTCAATATATTATTAATTAATATTATAAAATTAATTTTAAAGTTTTAAAAAATATTATTTAATTATTTTTGGAGGTATTTGATATGTTATAGAGTTAGATTGAACAAATATGTGAGTTTCTACAATTTTTAAGGATAAATATGTAATTACTGATTTTGGAGGGATAAATATGTAATATTGAAACTTTTGAGGGATATACATGACATTCCCTCTATTTTCTATTCAAATTATCTTCTGGTTAGAGTAGGTAGCTAGTTACACATAAGAAGTTAAATATCTAATTTTAAGGGTATCATTTAACAAACGAAAAGAAGTAATAATTTATTTCATATTTCCAAATGATTTATTTTTAAATAAATCTTATTTTATTCATAAAATTTGAAACCTTTTCTAAATCATATATACATCCGATATATATCCACCGAATTTACAACTGCATATACCGCTTGTGTATACATACAATACGTACGCTTATATAAATATTATTACAAACCACGTTTCAAAACAATGTATTGGTCAACCTGACTCCCATAGTTAGCCCATTCCTCTCGATCCTGGTGCATCCATTCACCAATTAACTAATAAAACCCCACCACCTAATCACAGCTCTATCACGTGCTATAAACACGCGCTAGGCCTAGGAATCAGACACATTAAACTATTAAACAGGATTTACCTAAAAAGCCATCTAATAATTATAGTCAAATGCCTTTCAATGCCAGAGGAGTAGAGGACACTATGTTGATGTGAAAAATTTATGAATAAAATAAATGTAGCTGGATCGTTGGCAGCAGCTTGAACCGAAATTTTTATTAATACTCTCAAAAAAAGAAAAAATAATAAATCTGTCTTTGATATGAATTTTTTTTCAAAAATATTCTGACCGCCTCATGTTTGGGCGGTACACTCTCCCAAACCGCTCCGTACTGGAGCGGTCACCTATTCATACCAGACCACTCCACTGTGAGACGGTTTGGTGTTTTTGTTTTTTTTTTTAAATATCGCGACCTAGCCGCCCCCACCCCCTGTTGCTCTCTCTCTCTGTCCCTATTGCTCCACCTAAAACCGCACCAAACAACTGCCCCCCTCCGCCCTCACCCTTCCTCTCTCTCCCTCTCTCTCGCTAGGCCGCCCCCACCCTCTCTCTCGCTAGACCTCTCTCTCCCCCTCTCTCTCTCGGCCACCCCCTCTCCTTCTCAGCCACCCCCTCTCCCTCTCGCTCTCTATAGCAAGGCCGCCCCCACCCACAAAGCTTGAGGTTAGGTGAGGCCGGAGTACGAATCACGAAGCACAATCCGATTATTTCCGAGTAATCCGACATAACTTATTTTATTTGTGTTTTGTGCCTTGCGATTGTTAGAAATTGAATTGTTAACTATCGTGTGCGAGTTGTTGATTTTCCCGATGCGATTGAATTGCTCGGACTTTTGATATTTAGTAATGTTGCGATTGAAATTATTAGAATATGTTAAGGAATTGCCTTGCGGATTGTTGATTTTCCCGACGCGATTCATTTTACTGTTACACCTTTTTTAAAATTGTCCAAAATTAGGTTTGACAAAATTAGGATTTAGGGTTTAGGGTCCAAAATTATCGTTTAGGGTTTAGGGTTTTTTTTTAAATTCTCACTAATTTTTATAAATATGTTATGTGAAAATTTTAAATCTTTTAATGTACGGTAATTTTTTAAGGTTTTAGAAATTATCCAAAACTAGGGTTTAGGGTTTAGGGTTTTAGAAATTATTCAAAATTATGTAGCAATTGTTAGGAATTGTTTACAAATTGTTTATTAATTGTTTATTAATTGTTTATAAAGTGTTCAAAATTTTATTATTAACATTTTTTATGGTAGTTTGCAATAATAATTTTTATTAATTAATGTAAATTGTAATATTAATTTTTTTTAGGATTTAGTGTTTTTTTCAGGGTTTAGGGTTTAGGGTTTTAATGCATGAATTATGCCTTTTATTTTTAGGGTTTAGGGTTTTAAAAATTTCCCAACATATATAGAAATTGTTAGGAATTGTTTAGCATCTGTAGAAATTATCCAAAATTGTTCATAAATTGTTAGAAATTGTTTGCAATAATAATTTTTATTAATTAATGTAAATTGTAAAAATATGTTAGAAATTTAGTAACCGGCTATTTTCAAATGTAGTATGACTAGATCTAAACGGGGATGGTCACGGGATACTCTGGAGACCGGTGAGAGTTCACATGCTCTCGCTGGAGAGGCTCCTAGTGCGGAGGCCTCCGGTGCATAGGCTCCCGGTGCAGAGTATCCCGCTCATGATGCTGACACATTTAGTCATCTTCTGTGGATCACACATATTAAGCACCGTGTCTCATACGCATCTATGGAGATACGATGATTTTTTATAAGTAATTTAAATAGCATTATTTAATATGACATATAGTCAGCTGCTTAAATTGAAATTATTGTTAAATTCAGGACGAGACGATGTTGACAGTGAGAATAGGTGACCGCCCCATTGCGGGGCGGTTTTGTAGGGAGAGTGGACCGCCCAAACATGGGGTGGTCAGGGTATTTTTGCAATTTTTTTCATATCGAGGACAAATTTGCTATTTTTTCTTTTTTTGAGGGTATTAATAAAAATTTCGGCACCCTTGAAACTGCTGTTTGTATTTTTCATTTCTCTATTACTAAAATATTATATTTCCTTTTTCTTTTAACACAACAAAACTTCCAGGCCCCTGCCATCTCTGTCCCTGCGGTTTCCTGCTTCTCTTTTGTGCCCCCTCGATCGCTTCCCTTGAGAGAGGGGAGGGAGAGAGAGAGAAAGAGATAAAGTGAGAGTAGGGCAGTAAGAAGAAGGTTTTACTGTGAAGTTACATGGATGATGGCAGAGGCAGACAAATCTCTTTCCTCTGCAATGCTATAACTGTTACAATTTCATAATTCATACGTACTGTTCTTTTTTAGGCATCATCAATGGTTAAATTTGACATACATAAAATAATTAGGTCTATTTGTATAACAAGACCTGCTAGTATGTATTCTAGTAAATATACTTGTGTAGTTGTTATATACTTGTGTAGTTGTTTTAATATTTTTCGTATTTTACTACATCTTTATAGACAAAAATAATAAATCTGCTGAACTAAATAGAGAAAATCATTAATGTTAGATGTAATAAACAGTGAACCGGCAGTGTTGCAAATGAAGATTGCTTTATTTTAAATAGAAAACATACAGAAACAAAACATTACTTGCAACTGTTGTTTCTATAATAATTACTTGATTGTACAAAACATTACTTGCAACTGTTGTTTCTAATAATTACTTGATCGTACAAAACATTACTTGCAACTGTTGTTTGTAGTAATTAATAGGATTTTCTTTGCATTTTGGCTAGTAGCCCATTATATCTGGCAAGCATGTTAATGTTCATTGTTTTTCTCACAGTACAATCATCCTAGCTAGTTTAGTTTCTACACCTTTCCTATTATATTATCTATTTTTGAGATTATGAAAGTGCTTCATTTAAAAATAATAATGAAAACTTATATTTTTTTTTCCAGTTACCTAATAACTCATTTACTTATTTACTATATATTGAGATTTTGTATTTTTAATTGTGTGAGTACCAATTTACCTTTGGTTATGTAAAGTACAGTAACTCGCATATATTAATATCACCATTGATGTCTTTTTAATTTTTTGGTAGTCTGTTAACGTTCCCCGTTGGCATTTTCTGATTTTAAATGTTATATGTTTTATTTGTATTATCTGGCGCGGTCGTCTTTTAGTAAAGGAAGCGACTAATTGTCTCCAAGCTTCTTTCCCTAGTTTTTTTCCCAAAAAAACTGTCATTTGACTTACGCGAATACTGTAAAACTCTATAACCAATACTGTAACTTCAACAACAAATAATGTATAATAAGTAGTTTAAAAATCTAACAATCCAAGTTAGTTGGAAGTGGTCCCCAAGTTAGTTGCAAACAGTTAGCAACTTGCAAAAATACTGTACTTTCGGCTGTACTTGAAAAACTGACGGCTTCTAGAAGGTTTTCAAAACAAACCACTTCTCAAACTTGTAGTTATTTACAAATAACACCTAAAATTGTGCAAAATTAATTTTTTGCATCAAAATTTAAAAAAATTCGAAATTAAAGTTTTAAAATTTATTTTTTATTTTTTTCGTATTTTTATTTTTTACGTAATTTTTTTTCTTCAATTATTAATATTTGTATATTGATCTATATTATGTAAAATAAGACTTACATACTGTAAAATTAGCAGATTCAAACTATAAAACTAACATATGTGAACTACAAAGACTTCAATACTGTAAAATTAGCAGATGCAACTTATAAAACTAACAAATGTGAACGGCAAAACTTTAATACTGTAAAATTAGCAGATGCAACTTATAAAACTAACAAATGTGAACTGCAAAACTTTAATACTGTAAAATAGACTCCTGAAACTATCAAAATAACATATACAAACTATAAAATTTCACTAATTACAAAATTAACTGTTCAAACTATAAAACTTCAATACTGTAAAATTCGCAGATGTAAACTGTAAAACTAACATAAGCAAACTATAAAAATTACATGTGTGAAAGTTAGAGACATCTCGGTGATCAGATTGTAGACAAAGCACAAAATAAAAATTGCACAGTACATTGATCCTTCTTCCTGCTTTGGGCACACCTCTTTAATAATACCAACATTTTTCCAAGCATGTTTAGCTGAAAGAAAAAAAATGATATCAACAAATTAATAAAAACTTCAAGTCCTAATTCTGAAAATCATTAGCAGAATCCTGAAAAAATAGTTGAACAACTATTGCATGAAATCTATAAAATAATTGATATATCCTATAAAACTATTGCATGAAACCTGAAAAACTATTGAATGAAACATGTAAAATAACTGATACATCATATAAAACTTTTGCATAAAACCTGTAAAATAACTGATACATCATATACAATTATTGCATGAAATTTGTAAAATAACTGATATATCCTATAAAACTATTGCATGAAACCTAAAAACTATTAAATGAAACCTGTAAAATAACTGATATATCCTATAAAACTATTGCATGAAACCTGAAAAACTATTAAATAAAACCTGTAAAATAACTGATATATCTTATAAAACTATTGCATAAAACCTGTAAAATAACTGACATATCCTATAAAACTGTTAAGTAGATCATGTAATAGTTTAATGCATTTCAAATTCTAATCCTGTAAATCATTGGAAAAATTCTGTAAAATAATGTATAGAAGACTTTAAATCAGCAAAATTTACATGTCGACTAATGTAAATAAAAAAAGACATTCAGATAATACGAGATATGTGAAAACAATTGTATTTATCCTGTAAACTATTGCATATATACTGTAAAACTCAGATACTGTAAAATAAAGAAAAGAAAAACAATGCATAGATCATGTAAACTATTGAATATATCCTGTGAAAATGTTAAATAGATCCTGTAAAATACTCTACAGAACCTTTAAACCTGATTGATAGATCATATACAATACTATATAGATCATGTAAACTTATTAGATAAATCTTGAAAATTTAAATCAGAAAAATAAAAAATTTACAAAACTAGACCAGATCGACAGCTGATCTGTTAGATCAGATCAGATCAGACTCTAAATATTACCATATCGGATCAGGATCCGTCAGAAGCAGCGGATCGGTAGCGATATAGCACTACTACAAACATTGCACCGGCGGATTAGTCAATCTAACCGTGCTCACATCAATCTGCCCCCCTTCAAGCTGCTGGACTGTTGCCACAAACATTGCATCCATTATTTTCTTTGTATCATCAGTGATATCTTTCGATCCACTGATCTCGGCAAGTTCTTTTTTAATCTGATCTGAGGCTAATTATATGTCATTGTGAAAACAGTGCTAATTATATGTCATTTCATTTCTTCAAAAACCGAAAAAAAATTGTGACAGGTCCGACAAATTTCTTTCTAAAATTTAACAATAATATAGTTAGTTTAAACAACAAATATCTTTCGTCTATTCTCATTTTACCAGCACTAAAAAATAGTCAATTACTCAATAAAGATCATTGTGCAAAATATATAAAAAGTAGAATAAATAATTAGTGAATGTAATGCAAACAGAAAATACATTTTATCCACCTAAGAAAATCTAAAAGAGATACCAGCATTCAAAATAATATTAGTCAAACCTTACCTCATCAATCAGATCCAACAAATTGAGATCTGAAATACAAGGCCTAAGCAACAAGGATCTATCTACAGAAACATCACTACGTGTAATTGCTTGTGTATCCACATCATCTAAAGAATGTGAATGAGTAAAAGGTTAATAAAGAAATAGAAAGTAGAAATTCATGTTAATAAACAACAGTCTGGTATGCTGAAACTTACAAATGCCTATGATGTTTCACTGAGGCATTTCACCAAACAATTGGTAGGCATGACTGTTGTAACTTGGATCTAAAGAATATTTGCTCCAATTTTTATGTAATTTCGATAGCTATGCCTCTTGAAACGGTTATTAAGGTAGAATTTAAGAATCTCATAAACAGATTTTGTAATACAAATTGTGAGATTATACCTCATAAACAGGCTCTTTGATCTCAAGATAGATGAAATTCATGGACCTAACAACCCACCTATCAAATCCTAAACAACAAAAAACGATGATCACCAAGTCCCTTTGTGAGCTTAAAATCAAAAATCTATTAAATTAGTTTCAAACGATGTATCCAAACCGTTGAAACCGATTTACTTCACGAGTGATGCATTTACATGTCAAATTTATAAATTTTTGAACTAATTTAATATAAAGTCAAGTGGTAAAAAAATAATGAAAAATGAACACATTAAAATTAACTTATACCATCTTTTTTTTACTGCTTGACTTTATACTAAATTAGTTCGAAAATTTATAAATTTGACATGTAAATGCATCACTCGTGAAGTAGACCGGGTTCAACGGTTTGGATGCATTATTTGAAGCCAATTTAATATGTTTTTGAATTAACCTCACAAAGAGACGCTTAAGAAAACCCTAGTTCTACTCCGATATTAATGTACTGCGCAAATGGGGAGCCCATGGCCTCAGTTGCTTCCTTAATTAATGACCCTTGTTTTCTTCTATATGGATTCATTCGCGCACGGGGATATATATCAAAAGTTTGTATTTGCGTGGAGGTCGTACAAATGATAATGCTTTCGATCAGTACAGAAAAATCTAATAATATTCATGATGAGGATTTTTAATGTGATAGATGTCATTCACAGTTCACACTGACGCATCTTTCATTGCTTCGATTTTATTTATTTTCTTGTTGAGGTTCTGGTTATCTTATCTTTGGAGATTAATTTTTAGTGGTCCTGGAGGTTTAATTAAACATGAAATTAAAGAGCGTTATGGCTTATATAATAACAGTATGATGCGTGTACAGCAAAATGGTCTCTCAATTAAATTGAAGAGATAGAGGCAGGTCCCCCAAGGAGGCAGCTTTATCTTATATATATATATATATAGAGAGAGAGAGAGAGAGAGAGAGAGAGAGACGGAGAGGTAGATGGAGAAAGAGAGAGAGAGAGAGACATCACCCCAACCTAGCTGTGAACCAGGACCATTGCATGAAAACAACTACCATCTGATAATTTCCTTCCGCTGTTTCTTCTCTCCGGAGAGATCTCCCTATCTGCGTTCTTTTTGCTTGTAAAGTAAGAAGAAAGAGAATGAGAGCAAATACAAATTGCAGAGAATACCAAATGAAGGAAACTTCATAGGTGCAATATTGTTTCTTCAGTAAATATTGTCTGCAGGGCTTATTTTCATATTCTCTTAATTGATAATCCTTATTATATAGCGTTTTTTTTAATAATAATACATTCCTGTGTAAGTATTATTGTTAAGCACAAATATTTTATTCAGAGTAGTACTAAAAAAACGCTGTAGGCATTCAAATGAATGGGGGTAGATAAATAAGCAAAATAAATATTATCATATCATAACAAAATAAAAGAAGCAAATATTTTAGTAAAGAAAAGTAAAACCTACACACACATGCCGAATTGCTTTGAGTGAGTTTCATTTTTATTTTAAAAAGGATTTGAATTAATTGACAAACACTTATCTTTACAATCTTGACGATGCATTTTCAAATTATGTGAAAAAAATATTTCACTTGGTATAATGACCTTCTCTATGCCAATATATATATATATATATATATATATATATATATATATATATATTTATCTATAGTTGGTTGTGTATACATTTTTAAGTTTAATATCATTTGATATTCTATCAAATGGACAGTTGTAAGTTTCATGTCATATTGATTAACAGTGGAACTTGCATTAATTTTCATTATTTTTCTTGTATGTGTTGTCTATAAGGTATATATTATTATTTACTTGCCGAATTTTAAAAATATAAGTTCTTTTCTTTTTTACAGTTGTGAAGATTTCGATATAATCCCTTGTCAATGAATCTCCGCTCTTTTACAAAAAGCCTGTTTTCCCATATAATTTAACCAATGAAGGTAGCTAGTGGTAGAAAGTATTTATATATTGTTGTGTATTTTGGGTATAGGAATAATTGGTCTATTTCGTACACTTCTGCTTTAAATTTATAAAACCCTAAATACGCAAAGTTAGATTGAATTGCAAGCGCACAATCTATCCTTGTAGTAATTATGGGTATCGATCCAAAGATAACGGGAAATATTTCTTTTTACTAAATTAATTAACTCTAAAATATTGCAAATAGAGTAAAGGGGGGGTTTGTTGTAAAATTGGTTTTGGGTTCAATACCCGATTGAGAGTTGAAATTAAAACAAGACAATTTTAAACAAACAAATAAAAAGGAGTTTGTGATTCAGATGGATAATAGTCTAGGGGCTATCGGCATACAATCCTTTGGTCAAATCCACATTTACTCGGTATTCTAAACTCATGTTTGCAATTATGGGGTTTCTAAACGTAAATATCAAAAAGGGTCACTTTCGTAAATTAATGACGTGTCTAGATAATTCGGACTTCACGATTAAGTTCTTCGCCCTAGCTATCTAGACCATAAACACAGATTAGCCTAGTTTATCCCTAAATACCAATACTTCACGGTTAAGTCCTTCATACGATATTTGGTTCAATTCTAGGTGTCCCAATCAAATATAAGGCTTCACGATTAAGTCCTTCACCTCAATTCAACCTTTGTTCTTGTGGTTCCGGACTAAGAAATAGATTTGGTCATTTCTAATCTTAATCCTAAGGTAATTCATGTATACAATTTGGTACCATTAATTATAACTCCTAGCATCTTAAGTTGGTTAGACTCAAGCGGGAAATTAACAAGCAATCAAATCATACAAGCACATGAATTGTAAAATCAACAAGAATAAACAAACTCGCAAACAATCATCATAAATAAATTAATCCAAGTAAATATTAATTCGACGCAAATTCATGTTTTTAGCCTAAGCCCCTAGAGAGGAAATCTAGCCTCTCATGGGTGAGTTAACATCCAAGAAAGTTACAAGAGAAATCATAATGAAAACAAAGTAAAACAAGTAAGAGAATAGACTACACCAATCTCTTCGCTCGCTGCCTTTGATCTTCACTTTTGCTTGCTCGAGAATCCTTCAAACCTTGCTCTTAATCGCCTTTGATCACGAGGAGAAGATAGAAGATGTGTAGAGAGATGTGGAAATTAAACCTAGAATGAAGAATAGTTTCTCCTCCTGCCTCCCTGCCCATATATAGCTATTTTCGTGCCTTGGGAAGCAATCCAACAAAATCTGGAAGTGAATCGGGCGAAGATGGCAATAAAATCTGTCCAAGTCTAGGCTGGGCGGCCATTGGTGCGGCTGTACAAAATTCTACATTCCGAATTTGGATTTGTTTCCTTCATGAAAGTTGTAGATATTTTCGTTCTGGTTCAGCCAAGCTTTGATTCACCCAAATCGGAGTCCGTATGACCAAGATATGGCCAAAATACGAACTGTGTGTCGACAGCTATAATTTTGTGCGGCCTTCACAAATTTCCTGCGGCCCGCACGAGTACCCGCAAAACTCTCGGACAAATCCGTGCGGCCCGTACAGAATCCGTGCGGCCCGCACAGAATCCGTGCGGCCCGCACAAAAGGCTGTTTTGCTCATTTTTGCTCGATTTCTGCAAATTAGATAAAGGAAAGGCAGTAACTTGGTTCTACGGTGCATTCTATACTAAACTAGACTAAAATACAAGGGTTTTGGTATAGTTTAAGAGGTAAAACCTCGACCGAAGGTATATATAATTGAGGCTTATCAAAATCCCCAAGCTTAGACCTTGCTTGTCCTCAAGCAATAATCCAAACTTAGGTGTATGTCCGGTTTCTAAACTAACCAAATTCCAAGTATAACTCTAAATGCGAAAAATTTGTATGAACTTGCTATCATTAAAAACTCGAGAATCTTTTTGGACAACAATTTTAACTTTCCTTGATCAATTTTAATTCACCCCACAAATCGACAAATCAAATCTCATATTCAAAGATGCTTTTGTATTTGTAAAAACTTATCATTTGGATTTATCAATATTTCATTTTTTGACCAAAAATATGCCCTCATTTTGTGGTGATTTTCCTTTTTGTCCCCCCCAAGCTTGTTCCAAGCTTGGGTTAGAAAGTTGTGAATTTTCGTGTGTTGGTATCATGCACAATTCTACAATTTTTTCCTTTTTGTTGCTATTTGGTGACACTATGATCTTTATCCTTAATACAAAACCGGTTAGTTATAAGTAGTTAATCATACCCAACCGTTTTAATTCAAAAGTGCTTTTGCATGCTCTTGGTTTAACCCTTCCATGACACGAACTCACACTTGTGGTGTAAACTCGGCCACTTTATCGGGTAAACTAGCGGAACAAAGTGTCAAGGACTCATAACTTCAAGTACGTCATATCGCCGTAACATAGACAAGTGGAGTCCGAAATTAATTTTCAAACGTTTTCAACTTTAATTATTGCAATAATACCATGAATACACACATCCAAAAGGTATTCTTTCATACCCATAGATATCACAATCTTTCTATTATTTTTAAATCCCAAATTTCCAATTAGAAAGACATACTTGGTTTCAAAATGCTTTTTCGACAGAACCCAATTTTTCATTTTTTCAAAGTCCTAAAACATCTCATCCTATGCAATTTTTTGATCAAATATGGAGTTAGTTCAAATTTTTCAAAGTCATCCAAATCATAACCAAAATTTTCCAAACAAGTCCTTAATTCTAGCAATCACACAAACTTTTCACCTAAAAATGCAATTGTGCAAAAAATTAAACATGTCCTAAATGCAGATACAATTTTTTTTTCTTCCAATTCCCTCCCCCAAGCTTAAACAAAGCATTGTCCTCAATGCAAACATTCGCACAAGAAAGAGTGAAAAGGAAGAAAAATGAAACTCACAAAGTGGTGGAGAAAGCGAAGGTGGAGGAGGAGGCGAAAACGCCTCCTCGCTGTGGTGGATCGGGAGGTTTCTCTTCCCATAGCACGTGTGTTTCCTCCCGTGCGGCCCGCCAACGGCGGCGCTCTCTTGGCGATGTGGGTGGTTCTTGGGTGGCGGCATTCGGTGGAAAGATCGTGGGCTCATTCGCCAAGTTCCATGTGGAACGCCGATGCGAGTCGATGTCAGTAGTGAGGTGTAAAGGCTTGAGTTCAATTTGAGGGGATTCGGGAGGTGTATCGGCTAAATCAGGGCTGTCAGTTTTTTTCTGGGGTTGGTGCGACCCACACAAAATTTCGTGCGACCCGCACAAAATTTCGTGTGACCCGCACAGAATGGTTTTTGCTGGGTGTGTTTCAGTCTATTCTCGGACATTTTTATGCGACCCGCACAGAATTTCAGGCTGCTCTCGGACTTTTTGATGCGACCCGCACAGAATTTTGTGTGACCCGCACAAATCCTCGCTGTCACCAAACTGATCTGTTTCAGCTTCTTTTTCACCCAAGATCTCGTCCAGATTTTCGTTCAGCTGTCCACCATTTGTTACCTTAACTACTTCAGCAGCAATTATGGTATCTAAAACATCAATCCTGCAAATTATGTCATTGTCATTAGAAGGAAATTGCATAGATTTAGAAACATCAAATTTCACTTTTTCATCACCAATTGAGAAGGAAATCTTTCCACCTGAGACATCAATGTTTGTACCTGCCGTACTTAGAAAATCACGCCCAAATGAAAGAGGGGTGTGAGGATCTTCTTCCATTTCTACAACCACAAAATCTACAGGTACATAAAACTTTCCAATTTGAACAATAACATCCTCGGCAATTCCGGAAGGGTATCTTACAGATCTGTCCGCTAATTGGAGGGACATTCGAGTTTGCTTCAATTCCCCTAGACCTAGTCTATCATAGACCGACTTGGGCATCAAACAGACACTAGCACCAAGATCTAGCAAACATCGATTAAAGGTGGTATCACCAATTTTGCACGGGATGGTAAAACTGCCCGGATCTTTCAGTTTAGGGGGCAATTTAATTTGTTGGTTCAAAACAAGTGCGCTACATTCCGCATTTAATGCCACAGTTTCTACCTCTTCCAATTTCCTTTTGTTGGACAACAATTCTTTCAAAAATTTCGCATAGGATGGCATTTGAGTAATGGCTTCCGTAAAGGGAATGGTGATATTCATTTTCTTCAAATGATCCATGAACTTGGTAAATTGTTGGTCCATTTTGGTCTTAACTAACCGTTGAGGAAAGGGAACAAACCTGAGAGGAGGAACATAATCAGAAGGTTTTACCTTTTTAGGATCAGAGTTACCCGAATTTTGGCGATCTTTGAAAACTGGTGGGTCTAGAGGAAAATCTGTGCAGATCTGGGGAGCTGGCCTTGAGGTCGCAGAAGAGGGCGCAGAAGGTGGAGTTGAGGCCGCAGAAGATCCCGCTTCTGTTGTTTGAGGTGCGGCGGTCGGTTGTTTGGGTGGCTCCTCTTCCGGCAATTTTGGCCCGTCGTATTGTGTACCACTTCGGAGAGTTACCGCATTCGCATGTTCCCTCGGATTGTGCTCAGTTTTTCCGGGAAGCATGCCTGGAGTGCGTGCGGCAGAAGCGGCTTGTTGAGCCACTTGGGCTTCAAGCAACCTAGTTTGATTTTGCATCAAGTCCATCCTGTTGTTCACAGTTCTAAAAGAATCTGAAATTTCATCAAACCTTTTGTTGTTGTTAAGATTAGTTTCCTTTTGAGAGAGCATGAACTCTTCCATCATTTTCTCTAACCTAGACAAAGGTGGACCTTGACCTTGGCGGTTTTGATATTGGTTACCATTACCTTGGTTTGAATTGTGATTTTGGTAATGGTTGCTATTTCCTTGGTTTGGTACCGCATTCGGGTTTGGATTTTCATTGTCATTTCTCCACCTAAAGTTAGGATGGTTATACCTCGTGGCATGGTTGTAAGTGTTAGAGTTGTTTTGGTTGTATGAGTTATTTCTTTTGTCACCTTCATTGTAAAACAACCCATGAACTTGTTCAACTGTGTCATTACCTTCCGTGGAGTATTGACACCCAATCGTGAGATGGTCCACTCCTCCACAAATACCACATGGTGAGTTTTGAACTACAGATTTTACCTGCTGCATCTTCTTCATTTGGTTTTGGAGAGATTCTACCTTTGCGTTTAAAGCTGTCACCTCATCTACCTTCAGCATGCCAGCGGGTGTGTTGCTCCTCTTCACGTCTCTTCCAGCAGTCCATTCGCGTTGACTTATAGCCATGTCCTCTATCATCTCCATGGCTTCTACAGAATCCTTGTTGGCTAGGTTTCCACCGGCAGCTGCATTTAGTTGAGATTTAGTCGCGTATGTGCAACCTGCATAGAAAAACTGAAACAATAGCCACACATCAATACCATGGTTAGGACACAAACGCAAGAGTTCTTGCCATCTATCCCAAGCTTCGCTTAACGGTTCATCATCACCTTGTTTGAAAGTTGTGATTTTTGCTCTAAAGTGTTGGGTTTTAGAAGGCGGGAAGTACTTGCCTAAAAACAATTTTTGGACTTCAGGCCAAGTTTGTGTTACCCTAGGGTTTAACGATCTTAACCAAGTCCTAGCCTCATTCCTAAGAGAAAGGTGAAAACAGTTCAATTTCAAGGCATCAAGTTGGGGTCCCCTTGGTGCAAATGTACCACAATGTTCTTCAAACATTGCCAAGTGTTGGTGAGGGTCCTCATTTAATGCACCACCAAATTGGTTTTGACCTAACAAGTGAATCAGAGTGGGTTTGAGATCGGGATTGGTTCCTCCATGCGCTATATAGCCGAAGCGTTGTCCCGGCTCCATATAGTTCATGAACTCCCTCATAGGTCGACGGTCGTTTGGATTAGGAGGTGGAGGGCCATTTCGTCCATATGCGCCATGGAAGGGGTTGTCAACATGGGCTTGAGTTACATCTTCTTCTTCGCCATCCAAAGGCATTCCGTATGGAGGGTTTCCAGCCATGGCCAGCGCTCAAAGATGTGAAAAAGAGAGAAAAAAAACGTGAGTCTCAAAGAAATGAAATAAAATTAAATAAAATTGAAGAAAAAAATTCTAGAATTAATTTTTAAAGTAAAAATTAATATCTATCCGTTATTCCCGGCAACGGCGCCAAAAGCTTGTTGTATATTTTGGGTATAGGAATAATTGGTCTATTTCGTACACTTCTGCTTTAAATTTATAAAACCCTAAATACGCAAAGTTAGATTGAATTGCAAGCGCACAATCTATCCTTGTAGTAATTATGGGTATCGATCCAAAGATAACGGGAAATATTTCTTTTTACTAAATTAATTAACTCTAAAATATTGCAAATAGAGTAAAGGGGGGGTTTGTTGTAAAATTGGTTTTGGGTTCAATACCCGATTGAGAGTTGAAATTAAAACAAGACAATTTTAAACAAACAAATAAAAATGAGTTTGTGATTCAGATGGATAAGAGTCTAGGGGCTATCGGCATACAATCCTTTGGTCAAATCCACATTTACTCGGTATTCTAAACTCATGTTTGCAATTATGGGGTTTCTAAACGTAAATATCAAAAAGGGTCACTTTCGTAAATTAATGACGTGTCTAGATAATTCGGACTTCACGATTAAGTTCTTCGCCCTAGCTATCTAGACCATAAACACAGATTAGCCTAGTTTATCCCTAAATACCAATACTTCACGGTTAAGTCCTTCATACGATATTTGGTTCAATTCTAGGTGTCCCAATCAAATATAAGGCTTCACGATTAAGTCCTTCACCTCAATTCAACCTTTGTTCTTGTGGTTCCGGACTAAGAAATAGATTTGGTCATTTCTAATCTTAATCCTAAGGTAATTCATGTATACAATTTGGTACCATTAATTATAACTCCTAGCATCTTAAGTTGGTTAGACTCAAGCGGGAAATTAACAAGCAATCAAATCATACAAGCACATGAATTGTAAAATCAACAAGAATAAACAAACTCGCAAACAATCATCATAAAGAAATTAATCCAAGTAAATATTAATTCGACGCAAATTCATGTTTTTAGCCTAAGCCCCTAGAGAGGAAATCTAGCCTCTCATGGGTGAGTTAACATCCAAGAAAGTTACAAGAGAAATCATAATGAAAACAAAGTAAAACAAGTAAGAGAATAGACTACACCAATCTCTTCGCTCGCTGCCTTTGATCTTCACTTTTGCTTGCTCGAGAATCCTTCAAACCTTGCTCTTAATCGCCTTTGATCACGAGGAGAAGATAGAAGATGTGTAGAGAGATGTGGAAATTAAACCTAGAATGAAGAATAGTTTCTCCTCCTGCCTCCCTGCCCATATATAGCTATTTTCGTGCCTTGGGAAGCAATCCAACAAAATCTGGAAGTGAATCGGGCGAAGATGGCAATAAAATCTGTCCAAGTCTAGGCTGGGCGGCCATTGGTGCGGCTGTACAAAATTCTACATTCCGAATTTGGATTTGTTTCCTTCATGAAAGTTGTAGATCTTTTCGTTCTGGTTCAGCCAAGATTTGATTCACCCAAATCGGAGTCCGTATGACCAAGATATGGCCAAAATACGAACTGTGTGTCGACAGCTATAATTTTGTGCGGCCTTCACAAATTTCCTGCGGCCCGCACGAGTACTAGCAAAACTCTCGGACAAATCCGTGCGGCCCGCACAGAATCCGTGCGACCCGCACAAAAGGCTGTTTTGCTCATTTTTGCTCGATTTCTGCAAATTAGATAAATGAAAGGCAGTAACTTGGTTCTACGGTGCATTCTATACTAAACTAGACTAAAATACAAGGGTTTTGGTATAGTTTAAGAGGTAAAACCTCGACCGAAGGTATATATAATTGAGGCTTATCATATATCAATAATATAAATCTTTATAATAAATGTTAAGATCGATTGTAATTTAATTACATCATTTCTTATGACTATGGTGTCAACTAATCCTTATTGTTTGCACTTCCCTCAGACGTCCATGCTTGCTAGGTACTATATATACTTTAATGTTATTACATAATAGCTTCTTAATTATCATGCGTTTAATAAACTGCATTAACAAATCTCATCTTAGATCTGCCTTACATTTGTTTACCAAACTAGATGTTCTGTTACATTTGTTTGTAACAGACTGTGTGTTTCAGGATCGCCGATATGCTGGATGAACTACCGCAAATGATCCCACCTGAGTAATAATATCAGTGATCCTCGATTGCCTACTAGTTTTGTAATAATATTTCTTAATCCACCAAAAAATATATTGGAAAATCATAATTTGATGCTCCCTATATCTGGTATTATAATGGACCATACTTCATACTTAATTTGTATGTTGATTTCGACGCAACTTCTGTAAGAATAGTGGCTCGGGGCGCACAAACAAATTGTTGGCAATTTTGAACCGTTCAATTCCGATCCAACGACTCTTAAATCTCCCAATCTGGTAAGCTGGTAGCATTGGCTTGGCTCAGCTTGCACCATCCAAAAAGGGTCCCATCCCATCCCAGGCCCCATTTGCTTGGTTTAGTAACCACCTCAAAGCCTCTCTAGAATTTTGCTAACTAGGCACATCCCAAGCACACATCTCATGGCATAAGTTCCCCAATTTGTATCTAACAACCAGTAGCAGTCTAGCTAGCACGCTTAGATGTAAGTCTCAGGCATGGAAAGTATATATGGGTGTATAAAAGTGGCAGGTTATGGGTATATACCACTGGGCCGTAACCTAGAGGGCAACAATTAATATATAGTACAACCCAACACAAGGAAAGGCGATGCATGAGAAGAAGAAGACCACACAATTGGTTAGATGCTCTTTGGGGCTACATCAAAACAGAAAGCCTAATAGGGATCAATTAATGACCAATTTCTGTATCTCTGTTTTTGTTTCTATACATTTGAACCAAAATTTGCTATTATAAACTTTCTGATAGGTCGTCTATTATAAAGCAATGACTTAATTATTTCGGAATTTTTCTTATTTTAGAAATTAACATATTAATCTTCAAAAAAAGGATTGATTGGTTTTTTTCATTTCTTAATTTTCTTCGAAAAATATATAGATAGAACCAGATTCCGTCAAGGACATGCTTATGGAAGCACACCAATAGTATGGTTCCAACAATTTTCACGCATACCTATGGTCAAGATATATGGGGTTGTCTGAAAAATACTAGATATGTACCATTGGTGTGGACATGTGGTCCCACCTGCACTTGGTGGCAGGTACGGATCTAGAATTTCAGTTAAGGGTAGGCATAAAATACTGACAAGTGTTCATTTTTTTTTCTCCTATAGCAAAACGGAGCAAAATAGCGGATAGGAATTTAAAAAAAAGTCACAGCGTGACCGGATACGTCATGGCACGACTCAGTTCTGTCACGGCACAACACGTCGACACTACATGTGTGCTGGTCATGTGCCGTGACTCACATGTCCCATGTCGTGACCATTCGCATGACGTGACATTCAAAAATTTGACACGGCACGACACGCGAAAGATTTTGTCACGATACGACATGTGGTCACCTGAGTCATGTGTAATTAGGACCGTTATTCTTGATTGAACGGTGAATCTTGAATAAACTAACCAAAATTATGAAAAAAAAAGTTAAACGTGACCAAATGTAGCAAACGTGACCGGTCACGTTTGGTAACGTCACATGTGGTCACAGCGCGCCTTGGTCGCAGTGTGACTAATGTGTCATGACCACCCTTCCAAATTTGGTCACGGCAAGACACAACACGTGATCCATCTCACGACGTGACTATTCACGACACAACACATATTTAGATCACAGATCGACTCGTACTAGATACTATGACCCGCTTGCTGCTTGAGGAATAGCAGCAAGTAGTTTACTCACAGAGAAAACCTAGTAGTGGACCTCTTTTTTCTCCTGGAGAATCAACGAATTTTCTTAGCGGAGTAGCAAATTGGACCGCATCTTTTTTTTGTCTTTCTTTCTTTTACGCGAATTAGTTTGAACTGATTTTCTTTTCCGCGCAATTTTCTTCCACTAAGCCTTGAATTAAATCCAGGGATAGACACAAGTATAAAATACTACAAAATGTAAACAAAATTTGAAATCCAAGGTACCCCTGACCCTCTTTATGTCTGCCCCTGCATGGTGGAACCATACTATTTGGACGACAATTATTTTATCCTCGAATACTAGAACCATACTATTGGTGTGGTCTCAGAAATCTACCCTTGGTGGAACCATGCTACTAGTGTATACCACAAGAATATGTTTGTATCTGCGAGAAAAGTGCTTAAAAGAGTCAGTATCCCCACGGATACTTCCGTCAATAATAGCGATACTCTCGGGATAGTAATTTATGTCGGTCTATCCTCGACAATAATCATTTTTTTATCCTCGTTTCAAAGAAAACAATAAGTAATCAATTCCGATTTGAAAGAATTAAATTTTCAATTTCTAAAAGAAATTTCTTTAATCTATCGAAATTAATCCAGAGGTATGCGACAGAGAACCTAGACGTACATGTGCAAGTTTCTATCACTATTCGAGAGTAGGCCATAATTAAATAATAAAGAGCGAAGACATTAATTACGAATCGTTTTATGCTTTTCGAATGATGTGAAGGTACCATTCTGTGGCGCATAATTAAGAATTAATAAGATGAATTTAGCATCCGAATAAATTTGAAGGATTAATTTTATAATTCCCATCAATGATGCATCAGATTGGTGTAGAATCATATAGATGACAATTAGTTCCTGTAAAAATACAAGAAGAAATAAAGAAATAAATTATTTTTTCTAAAATTTATTTAGTTAATCTTGGATAGTACATAAATAAGTACCCGTTTGAATTTTTTTTTTGTCATTAGTGTTGATATTCTTCATTTCATAGTATTAAATCTGAAAAGGCATATTTGGACTTTGACTGCTTCCATTATGGGTACATAATAATTTGCATTTTAAAGCCAAATTAAAACAATATAATTCTTAATCAATGTTGGCATATGAATGCAACGAGGCCAACTATATGTAAACAACACAGAACTGTAAATTCTAATTAATAATTCCGCGTGCAATTAATTATAGGTGTTACTGAGGGCTAAAGGATTTAATTACTGTTATTATGTTTGATTTCAAACTTTAATAATAATATTTATTTTTACTAATAAATTATTCTTAAGTATAAAAATTTATCAAAACAAATAAATCACTTAATTAGTCAAGTTATGAAAAAGTATATAAATGTTTTTCAAAATATGACCATATGTATTTTTCAGCTACAAGAAAAAGTTTAACCACGCTGAAATTAATCCCCAGGACTCACGAAAATGCTAAAAGTGTGTATCTTCTTTGAAATTACACACGGATAATTAGTCATTTTTTACCGCAGTCTTAACACAGATTCTAGCTTGTAGTGTAGTTGGTTTGTATTCCACGGTGAAACAAATTAATAAAGCGTGGACTGTTGCTGTTTAGATCTAATCCAACAGTTGTGTGGGTGCGTATACAACCCACCAACCAATGCGCGCACATGCCATGAAAGTCGCTATCTGCATGACTGGTCAGCTTTTATGAGTGACAACTAATCATGTTCATATCATACTTTGTTTATAGACAACGTCGCGGTCACAACTTAACATTCTCATGCTACTTGCTATATATTAGTAAAATACTAAAATGTCGTGATTTTTAAAACCTATCTGTTCGCATTTTTTAAGGAACTATAGGTTTGTAGCTAGGAGTCAAATAACACCTAATTAAGAATATTATAAGTACTAGCTAAAAGGGACCTATAATGTACAAAATATCACTGTAATTTGAGCAAAAAGAGGAAGAATCTCTTCTTTTCGGAGCTTTGTTCAGGAACCCATAACTTAACGTTTTTTAGAAGAAAATTATAAACTTAGAAGAAAAATATAAGATCAGCATATATAATTAACTAGCATTGATATGCTATTTTAAAATCTATTGATAGACAGTTTCATAATTTTTATGGGAACCTGGTTTTATTGTAGATTAATTCTTAGAGCATCTACGTACATCGTTGATATTATTAGAGTTTCTAATATGAAGTAGTAGTTTCTAATTCAGTTTCAAAGATATGAAATAGTTTCTTATTTGAAAATTATGCAAGAACCTTTATTTTTAAGAAACTGTTTATAAACTCTACACTTGCCAAATGATTGGCTCAAATTATTTCTCCTTCGTAATTTATTGCTAACGTGACTTAATAGAAAGTCAAAAAATTAATTTCAAAAAATGTGAGAGTTGAGAAACTTTAGCGACCTTAAATTCTAAAAAGTAGTTAATAATTATTTAAAAACTCATTTGAGTTATTCTGAGATGTAGATGCTCTTAGTCTAATTTGCCATCAAACTGTACTTCTTCTTTTTCTCCACCAACTACTACCTGGAAATTCTAATTTCATTTCAACTTGATATGTCTCCATCTTTTTTTTTTTTTTTTTTTTTAGTGAAGGTTGATTGTCAATGTCAAGACACTCAGGGGCGGAGACAGACTTTCAAGTTATGGGATCAAATTTGAAAAGTTCCGTATGGGGTCAATCATATGAAATTTTTACAAAATTATGGGGGTCAATTTTATTGTATTCATATCATTTACTTTAAATTATATAACAAGATCGGATCAAAGTACACATATTTTAAAAATGAATAGGGATCAATTGATCCCCATTAACTATGAGTAACTCCGCCTCTGAAGACACCCGAATGATTTAATATCTTCAAGGAGATCACTTTATTGATTTCGAACCTACGACTGTTCATCTGTTCATATGCAGGATATTGCTTTGCCACTAGATTAAATTAGGACGAATAGTCCCACCTACATTAAAATCAGATAATATTTCAAAAACTAAATAACGGTATGCGCTCGTCGGACGAACATGGTACCGTCAAGTGATTAATTGAGAATAATTGAAAATAATCGGTCATAATCGGAAAAAATCTGCCGATTAATCGGAAAATTCTTTGACGGTTTGATTACCGCCAACGCCTAATCGGCCGATTAATCGGCATAAACGGACGTTTTTTACAACACCGGTTCTAACCATGTTCCAAGTAGGTAGAGAGCTTGATTTAATCCGAATCTCAAAAAAAAAATTTAGGTAGTTTAACTGATGCAGAATAATTTGAGGATTACAATTGCAAAAAGTTTCTAATTAATTACAAGTTACAACGCATAATTAATTATCCCTATTCTAGCCCGTAAATTTTAAAATCTGCGCACAAATCAAGAAATACGTCGGCACAAAACAAGACAGGGAATTATTTGTTTGTATCTCTCTTCATTTTCTAAGAAAGTTGAGGCCGCCGGGGGCCCGGTGCAGGAGGGGTTAGGGTTGGTTTGTTTTCTCTACAGAGCTTCTTTAACTTGCAGAAATCCCACGGTCTCCTGTGGCCTGTGCAGTGCAAGCTTTGAGATCCGTGCTTTCCCACTCGTTTTGAATCAGACGGTCTTGCAGTCCCGTACAGCGGTGTTGATGATATATGTAGTTGTGGGGAACAGTTGGACATTAATGAAAGATAAGTAAATGATAAACAAATATTAAAATAATAACAAATATATATTTACAATCTCAAGGGTCAATGAAGTTTTGTTAATGATAAATATAAAATTAGATAATCTTTCTTTAGGCCATTTTGATTAGGTCGAAAATCCATAACGTCAGTCAGGGATTTGCCGCCGACGTCAGCGCGACCAATCGTGCGACCGTTAATTGAAACATTTTTTAAATTTGTTAGAACTTGTCATGGGCGGTGTGCGAGTGGAGACAAAAACTGTCAGCAGAGATTGGTTCCTGGAAAAAATAATTCTACGTAGGGGGAAGAGAAAGCAATTACTATATTCCAAGGGGGGGAATCTGCATTCTGCAGTCAATTTTCTGAAACTACATTGGGATTTTTTTTTTTTTTTGGGTATTAATACTATTAACTAATATTTGGAAAGTAATATTTCGTGTCTATCAAAAATTTTGGAGAACTTTTTTATCTGTAGAAAATATATTAAAAAAGTAGAGAGAAATAGAAAGAGTATTGTATTATTGTTAGATTTTTATCAGTAGAAAGTTCGGTAACAATTATACCGATTCAAAAAAATTCAAAATTTGAATCGCTAAAAATTCTACCGATCCAAACTCATATTTTCTCTTTAAAATAGCTTTTTATACAATGAGGAGTGGAGCCCACACTATTTGATTAATAAAAACACAGATTAGTTCCTTCATTTTCGTCAGATGGTAAGAGATGGGCCCATTCTTTTTATCATTATATGAATAAAAAAATGAAAGGAGGAGTTTAGATTGGTACACAATTTACCGATCTTTTTAAGCATAACAAAACAAACACACTCTTTATGTTTCTCTCAACTTTTTTCAATATTTCTACCAATAAAAGATCCTCAAAATTTGAGAATTTTTTATCTATAGAAAATATTAAAAGTATAGAGAGAAATAGAAAGAGTATTGTTAGATTTTTATCAGTAGAAAGATCGGTAACATTTATATCGATTAAAAAAAATTCAAAATTTGGATCGGTAAGAATTGTACCAAATTTTTTTTTGTTTGATACGTACTATCTGTCATAGTTGAATTCAAAAATTTCTTTGAATAATTCAACAAAAATACGAAAATCTGCTGAATTATTCAACGGAAAGTTGATTTCCGAATCTGTCAAATAATTCAGCGAAAATTCAAAGAAATTCGACTGAATTATTTGACGGATGGTTATTTTTCGAATTTTGTTAAAAACGAGTATATTTTGTTAAATTTTAAATATTTTTTGGATATTAATAATAATTTTGGGTGTTAAAATGGTATATAATATTAGAATACGACTAAGATTTATCTCGAAAGTAGAAAAATATCTTACTTTAATTTAGTATTTTTTATAGGGTTACTTTCGTAATTCTGAATGGATGTGAATGTTTACATTCACAAATTAAGCATGTTTGGTGGCAAAAGGTTTCAAGCAAATTTATGGATAGATTATGACGAGAATTTTTTCACTAGTTCTAATGGTTAGGTCAATTCGGATAATCCTAGTAATTGGCGCATATTTTGATTCTGTGATTTGGCAAATAAATGTCAAAACTGCTTTTCTCAACAGATACTTGAATAAGAATGTGTAATGACACTGTTCGAATATTTTGTTAATCCAATTAATGCTAGGAAGGAAAGCCAACTTCAAAAATCCAATTATTGATTGAAACCAAGCACCATAAAATAGTCAAAGGGTTTGGTTTCATAACGAACGAAGAAGATCTTTGTGTTACAAGAAACCAAGTAGGAGCACACTTGTTTCTTCTTATTTTGTATATATGCAGATGACATACTATTGATAAAAGAATGATATTCTTATGCTTGAATCAATAAAAACTTTGCTGAAAGCAGCTTTTCAATGAAAGATTGATATGTCCGCACAATATCACTGATCCTTTAAGACAATATAAATATTGCAGGTGTTAATTTCTTATGTCACATGATATTGTTAATAAGTCCAAGATCGAAAAGTGTCATTAATTCTTGCTACTTATTGCTTTCTTGATTTCTGAATTAGATTATATTATATAATTGACTTCTTAATTATATTGCATGCATATAATCCTATTTCATCAAGGGACCTAGAGATAACATTACTCGCATTAATTAAAACATGAGGAACATTAGTCATCTTGATGAGCTCATTCCCTTCGTACAAGTCATACATACTTGGAGCACTACCTTTATGACACTCGCATAAGGCGATTGTTGGACAATACTCACAAATATATATTCCTTATGTAGGAAACATTAACATCTCAAACCGTCAATTTCAGATAATTCTGGACCATTGAAAAATAATGATTTTCAAAAATTCTAAATAAATAGTAAACAATTTCCAAAAAATAAAAAATTTGGTCTCCAAGCACATTTTAATATGGAGATCCTGTTGAACGGTTCAGATTGATTATTTGGATTTTGAAATTGCAATAATGATTTATAAAAAAAAGTGTCAAGATGTGTAACCATAAAATGGTGTAATTGGATCCCTCTTCTTTATAAAATACCCATTTTTCCTTTTATTGTAAACATCGAAAAATATGCAAAAATGTCGGTCTTATAATTGGTCAGTTACCGAGATCAAATGGGTCATTTCTCTACTTCTGATACATATACAAGGGTATACCTAAATGTCACCGTGTATCCGTCAGAAGTAGAGAAATTACCCATTTTCCCTCGGAAACAAATCAAATATAAGACTAACATTTTTCTTAAACATGATACAATTTTTTTATACTTTTAATAAATGGCAAAATGGATATTTTACAAATTCAAAATGGGTATTTTACAAATTTAAAATGAGTTTTAACATAAAAGACAATAAAATGGGTAAATTTGTTAGTTTTTGAAGTATAGAGGGGGAACTACGTAATTAAAATTTCAAAGTTTAGAGAGAAAAATACATAACTTTGAAGTTTTTGAGGGTTATACGTGAAATTCCCCCATTTTTTAAGATCACATCCTCTCCATTATGAACCAGAAATGGATCTTCCAATCGACTTACTATGTTCGATGAGTGCAGACGACGACAATACACAAATTTTTTAAATCACTTGCATCCAAAAATTATGTTTCCGAGTACATATTCATATAGAGATTATGTTTGATGTTTAGATTGATTGTTTGAACTTTATAAATGAAAATAAGAATTCATAATACGTGTCAATTTGAAAATAAGATCACATTCTCTTTCTTTTTTTCTTTCTTTTCTTTCTTTCTCTACCCCTTTCTTCTCTCTTATTTTTTCTCTTCTCTTCTCCGTCGCTCCACACCTACACTAGACATTCTTGGTGCTCCGGCCACCAAAACTCACGAGGAAACTCCCATTTTTCTCTCATATCTCCTCTCTACTCGAATCTACCCTCCATTTCCACTATCTTTTCTCTATTTTTTCTCTCCACCGAAACCCTAGGTTTCACCTACACTCCAAATCCGGTGATCCGACCGTTGGATTGATGATCTGACTACATTTTTGGCATCTCCTCGACGATCTCCACCAATATATTTACTTCTTTCGTCGATTGGTAAACTTTCATTTTTAACTCTCTCAAAATGGCACCAATGATAAAAAGGAAAAGACAACGGGATAACACAAACATAGAACAGAATTGGGAAATTGATTATGAGAACTGATACCTCTTTAGGAATAGAGAGGCCTATGCTAGGTATGTTGGTGGTATTCATTCCTGAGAACTATCAAGGTGTTTCTATTTCACCAAACTTCTCCCTATTACTGAACCCGAGAACAGTCGGGTCAATGAGTACATCAATCAAAGGAATTGGAGACCACTGATTGAGTGTGACCAACCCTTTACCGAATTTTTAACTCAGTTGTTCTATGTCAACTTTGAACTTGACTTGGAATCATTCTTAGCCACCACTCACGTGTATGGTAAATTGATCAACCTGTCCTTAGAAAATGTTGCGACATGGTTAGGCCTTGACAATGATGGTGGCGAGGTGTATCTTATGCGAAAATGGCCAACCCAACCACCGGCGCTTGTTACTGACTTTGATTACAAGCGTTGCTTCAACTGCAACAACCCATTAGCACCCTTGTACTCTACCACTCTTCCAGCCCTTCATCGGTTTGCCTACCTCATTATCAACACATTCTCACTCCCTAATCCACCATCAAAACCAATATTTAATTTGGTGGTCTTTTCTTCTTACGTCATCTCATTATGCGAGATGACTTGACCCTCAACATACCCTACATTATCCTCCGTCACATGAAAACCTTAGTAAATGGTTCCCGATACAGTCTCCCATATAGACACCTCATTCAAAAGATTTTGATCACTTATGACATAGCCATTCCTGGAGATCAAGCCCTAATTCAACCTATTGACCTATTTCATGAGTTATCCAATTTGGGTTGGGTTGAGGAGTCCATTCAAGGAGTCATGCATCTTACCCCAGCAGACCATCCCCTCAACAAATGGATTTGGGCCAAAAATACCCGACCTAACCAATATTGGGATCCAGAAAACTCTAACCCAACTCCTTCTATTCCACCGACCCAAACCCATGGAGAACCATCTCAACAAATACCGTACGATGAATCCATGGCACAAAAAATAAGATGGATGATGGAGCAAATGGGGGTCTCACTACTGGTATTGGAAACTTGAATGCGGGTTTGGTAAAGGTGCAAGAGACGGTTGATAAGAACCAAGAGATTACGGATAGCCGGTATGAGAAGCTAAAGAAGCAACTAAGGAATATGGGCACTGTGCAGACGAGTCTCTTCAAGAAGGTTACCAAGCACTTTGGTGAGTCTTCTTCCGACGATGATCACTCATCCGGTGAGGAGGCATAGAGGTTGGGTGCCACATCACTTCTCGACTATCATTATTTTTATTTTCTCTTGGTTTAGCTTAAGAATACTTATGGTTTGTATTATGTCTGATGATTGCTATGCTGTGTAAATTGATAATTTAGGTACGTAAACTTTAGTTTTATGAATTAGATGGTTGAACTAATTAGGATGACACTTTGATGGTTAAGTAACCTGACTTGCTAGATTTTTCTTATTGCTCAAATATTTTATTGCATGCATAGTCTAGTAGATTGAGTAGAATAGATAAATTTGGATCTCTTACATCTCAATTGAATCCATTAGATAAACGAGTAGATATCGAGTATTGCGACATCCATATTTGTGCTTATAAGTCAGTCACACAAGTATATGTACACATATATTGGAGCCTATCTTAGTTGATATTCAAGTAAGAAAAAAGTTAATCTAATTGTAATTACTATATACCTAATCGCAAAATTATAATCTTATGACAACAATTTGACTTTGATCAAAATAAACAATTTTAATTCTCAAATGATTGGATATATGACTCAATTAAACATATAGTGCACATTATTAAATTTCTATACTCTTGAGTAGTGCATATATGTATGTTTTCATTGCTAAATTCTTTTAATTATTCCTTAATTTACATTTTTATAAAGTTAAGGGGAGTGCATGAATTGAGGGGGGGCCCTCTCATATTTTGTTGAAATAATTGTGATATTTTCTCCCTTTTGAGAATTTCCAAAAGGGGGAGAGATATTACAAGTTCATTAAAATTGGTATTCGCTAAACACACGGGAAATTAAAAATTCAATTTTTTTAGAATATCCAATTTATGTACTCACTTGAAATATATGTTTTGCAAATCATCAAAATGGGGAGATTGTTGGACTATGTAATAATCTAACTAGTCTATTTGACTAGAGTTACAAAACATATATTTGTTGAATTTTACAGTTTTTTATCTTGAGATATTCTGCAGGTTCATAAAGATATAAAGTTTCAATAAGCATCAAGGACGCATGTACAAATGCTGCACATATCAAGGACGTGTTACAATGAACCAAGGAATGGACTAAGAAGACTTAGCTTAAGATTAGTATTAATTAAAAATCTGTGAATTTGGTAAAATATACTTGAGATTTGAGGTAATTTACATAAACCGTTACGATAGTTAAGGAAGCGTTGTAATAGAACAATTCATATCTGAAATCCATAGAGTAATCGATTTATTCTGTCACAATGGTTAATCAAACGTTGTAACATAATAAATCAATTTGGATCTCAAAAACTTCCAGAGAGTTCCGTTGTAGCAACCGTTATAACGCTTAACAAGCGTTAGGGTTTTCAGCGCAGCCAAACCTATTAACTGAGGCTAACCGATGCAACGCTTTACTAACTGTTGCAATGGTTGACGCTAGTTATCAAGTTTTATTTCTCTCTGTATAAATAGAAGCAAAATCTAGGTTTGAGATAACAATCTAGCCGCCCCCAATTGCAATATTTCATATTTTTTTCAGATCTAGAATTCTCTATTGTTGCTTGTGCATCAAACTTCAATATTCTTACAAAAATCTCAAGCATACTCCACCAAACTCAATCTTGTATAAGAATTAGAGTGATTTGTGTGAGATCTCTTGTTTGTTTCAAACACTAGAGCCTTTAGTGCTCAAGAGCCAATTTCGTGCTCGGGCCTTGTGACTTTCCAAGGTTTGTAATGGCTCACCGGTTCCACCTTGTACTCCTTTCTCATTGGGTAAAGAAAGGTGCGCCATCAAGAAAATGTCGCGAAGGCCCGGAGACATAGGCGTTAGTGTCGAACTCCGTAAACAACTCTCGTGTAAAGTGTCTTTTAACTCTTCTATTTATTTTACGCACACTTGCTTAGTTCAAGTTTTTTTGTTTCCGCCAAGAACACCTACACGTTAAATATATATACTTAAGTTAAAATTTTAAAAGGCCCCATATTCACCCCCCCTCTAGATGCCTTGGGGACCAACAAGGACAAGTATCTGTTCTTTGAAATGTTTTTTCAGAAAGATTTTCTCTTTTTAAAGGAGTTAGTGAGAGTAAAGTCCATTTTGAAGAGGTTCACGACGCGTTGGAAAAATAGACCATAACTCAATAGGATACTTGAATAAGAATGTATACATGACCATAACTCATATTTCTATTATGAGATTTGACAAATGGATTCAAAATTGATTACCTCAATGGATACTTGAATAAGAATGTATACATGACATTGTTTGAAGGTTTCATCGATCCAAGTAATGCTAACTTCAAAAATCCATTTATGGATTGAAACAAGCATCAGAGAGTTAGAATATTTGTTTTGATGATGTAGTCAAAGGGTTTGGTTTCATAACAAACGAAGAAGAGACTGGTGGATGACATACAATCGATGAAAAATGATATTTCTATGCTTGAATTTGTAAATACTTTGCTAAAAAGTAGCTTTTCCATGAAAGATTGATATGTACCGCACAATATCACCTATCCTTTAAGAGAGTATAAATATTACCGGTGTTAATTCTTTTGTCACATGATATCCTTAATAAGTCCTAGATCGAAAAGTGTCATTATTGCTACTTATTTGCTTTCTTAATATCTGAAATAAATTAGATTAGATTATATGATTAACTTCTTAATCATATTGCATGCAAATAATCCTATTTCATCATTGGGCCCAGAAATATCATCACTTAGATTAATTTAAACACGAGGAACATTAGTCATCTTGATGAGCACATTCCCTTCATTCAAAGTCATATATACTTAAAGCAATACCTTTATGACTCCCAGTTAAGGCGAACGTTGAACAATACTCACAAATACATATTCCTCTTGTAGGAAACATGAACATCTCAAATCATTGACATTAACACTGCATGAAACATTAATGACACATACACAATTCCACATAATGTTTCAAGTTAGTCAAATCTAATGTCGTGTCATATATGTATTCATGAGATTAATCAAAACTCTTTTTTATTGTTATGTGAAACTAACCATCATTAATCCTTATGCTAACCTTATATAGGTAATTAGTGTTCCTTACTAATCACATCAGTTAGGGACAATTCAAAGTTATTACTAATAGTGTTGGTGCCCTAGAGTAAATAGTTGTACACCGGTTTAACCAAAGAAAGTGTTAATGCCAAAAATTATAGATTTCTTTTTTGGTAAAAAGTATGTAGGCATATCATTAAACGTGAAAGTACATTACATGATAGCTATAGTACCAGTAGCAGCATGCATGCTCATGATAGATGCAGTATCAGTAGCAGCATGCATGATAGCTGCAGTAGCAACATGTAGTACCAGTAGCAGTATGCATGCATACATGATAGTTACAGTACTAGTAGCAGCATGCATGCATAGAAACACCGAGAACGGTGGCCAGATCCACCAGGCGGAAACACCTGCTTATGAAGGGGTGGACTGAAGGCGGAAGCTGAGGAGAAAGGTAGGGGTGCGGGGTGAGGGGTGGGGTTGGAGGTGCGAAATCACCAGAGGCGATTTTTGAGTTCCCTGTTGCAACCGCTTTAAGCGTCACTGCTTATGGAGAATGGTAAAAAAGAAAAATATCGATTTATACATATTTTCAAATAACAAATTTTGAGATGATAATAAATTACACGTATTTAATAGTGATGGTTTAATTTGATCTGAATTTTGGCTCGTTAATTAATTTAGTCAAATTTGACACTCCTTTTAGATTTTATTTCAAATGAAATGAAATTTCTGTCGCAATCACCACAACAATCCAGTACCCTATTTTTGTGTAGCTTTTGTTAATTTTTTAGTTTTTCAATTCAATATGATTAACAAAATAAAAAGAAAATTTTCCTCGATTATTTATATGCAACACTCAATTTGTGCTGATGTATGATCAATGATGTACACTTTTTTTTTAATCTTATTAGGGTTAGGGCAACTGTAAATAAAAAATAGAGAATATAGAGCTATTATTATGTTTATAATTTTGGCCAAGTCTAATTGATTCAATTTTAAACTTATTGAATATTTCTTACTCTTATTATCTTCATCGTTTTCATAGAATAGTCTAATTTCATTAATTATCCTGGCCCACCTAAAAAAGTATAGAATTCTATATATGCGGACGTATAGTTACTAAATGAGAGAGTTTAGTTGCAATCTTTTAATGTATCTTATTTGTTTCCATTTTGTCATCTGCAGTGCTGTTTCAGCCAATTTTCATATATTAAAAGAAATTATTCCTGGTATTGGATTTTAATCTGCAACTTTGATCTCGCATAAAATAAATATTATAATTAGTCAAGTATATCTAGCCTATACAATTCTTTCTATTTAATTTTAATAGCAATTTTAATTATGTTAATTTTATTTAATTTCATTTAAAACTATGTTTGCCGAACCGCACTTGGAGAAAATACCAATTTGTTAACATTGAACTGGACAGGATAAGGTAAGAAATTCTTCTTACCCGTGATCCCATCCAATTGCACATGCAATTTAAACTTTATTTTTCTTTTTCCTTTATACTGCACTCTCTGCCTAGCATAGGGCCAATGCCCCACTCGTACAAATCCCCGTGCTAGGCAAAAGTCAAAGCAACCTATACCGATTGCTGTTTGTTATTTACCTTTCTATGGTCTGTTTATTTCTTACTGCACAGCCATAACCCAGATCAGCTATTTGCGTGCTAGCTTGCTACACATTGTTTCACTGTGTACCAACCTACCTGCTGCACCATCCAAATAACAAAATACATAATAACAGAGCTAGCCGCTATCACGTACTACTAGTACCGTCCTTTTGTGTCGTATAATATACTTCATATGTGTGTGTTGTGTGTATTATTGTTTGCTTCCAACTGTAAATAATATACTATATATTCTATTATGATATTATATCTCATCTCTCCTAGAACAGCTGGTTTTGGTGCGTTGCCTTATCGCCAGCCATGTTTTACACTTCCTAATCAATCCCTATATATGATGACAAGGACTCGCTCACATGAGCCCAACCCTATAACTCATGGGCCCCACCACCCCTTTCTCCGTTTTTTAGTACTCTTCTCTTCTCATTTATAAAGCTACTGTACTCAACTTTCCTCTCTCTCTCTCTCTCTCTCTCTCTCTCTCTCTCTAATTTCCTTAAAAAACTCAATTTCAGCCTTCTTCCAGGAAGTTTCTAGGGCAGTTTTGCAGTCTCTAATTGACAGCACCTCTCAATTCATATGAAAAGGTCAATGGGTTTTCGCCTACTCCTTTCCTCTTCTTGCTCTAGTCAACTCTAAAATAACCGTTTCCTTCTTTGGTTTCCTCTATTTCTCCAGTTCTTTGTGGATCTGAAAAGACATGTATATATAAAAAAAGATTCAAACAAAGAAAAGAAAATTTTATATATATACATAGATATATATATATACACACACACACAGACAGCAGTAGCTTTTGTACCACTCCAAAGGGAACCTGTTTCCACATCCGTAGACTTTCTCGGGTTTTAATCAAGAAATGGAGCTTCCACATGGAAGAAATTCAAGAGAAGGGGAAGATCAGGAGGAATCAGCTTTAAGAAATCGAATCCCTCTGATGCTTCCAGCTGGATCTACTTCCTTGTCGTCTTCCTCCGCTTTTCGTTGGTCTACTGATGGATCTGGAAGCAGCATGTCTGGAACTGGGGCGAGTTCAATTGACGGTGTATACATAGAGAAGGAACGCATGTTCGATAAAGTGGTGACACCGAGTGATGTCGGAAAACTCAACCGGCTCGTCATCCCCAAGCAGCATGCCGAGAAGTACTTCCCCCTGGACCCGTCATCTGGTGACAAAGGTCTCTTGTTATGCTTCGAGGACCGTACAGGGAAGCCATGGCGGTTCCGGTACTCCTATTGGAACAGCAGTCAGAGTTATGTGATGACAAAGGGTTGGAGTCGATTTGTGAAGGAGAAGCGGCTGGATGCCGGTGATACAGTCTCTTTTGGAAGAGGAGCAGGGGAACAAGCTCGTGAAAGGTTATTTATTGATTGGAAGCGTCGATCAGAGGCAACACATGACCTATCCCGGATTCCGGGACAGTTACCCTTGACATCCATTCCGTTTCCACACACTATCGGTTCATGGGGTCACAACAGTTTTTATCTGCCACCATCACCTCCGGCAACACTCTATGAGCACCACCAAAGCAGGCAATCAATAGGGCAGCAATTTGTCTGGTTCCGATCTGGCGTGTCAAGGCCTCAAATTACAACACCAGGCTTGCCAGTTGTTTTGGAATCAGTGCCGGTTGGGAGTGGTCAGGCAACTGCAAAAAGAGTGAGGTTGTTCGGGGTAAATCTCGACAGTCCCGAATCGGAGGGGAATTCGAATGACACTAACCTAGAATCAATAACAATGCCTAATTGGCGGTCAAGACCCATTTCATCGGCTCTACCTTTGTTTGAATTGTCTTCTAATGGCATGAATGAACAATCGACAGCAGCTGTGGTATATTCTCCTTCTTCTTCCTCAATAAAAGAGGGGCATTCATCCTTGGATCTTGATTTGTGAGAAGTACAAACTAACAATTGGGGTAACTCAACTACCGATCGACCCAAGTACTCAATGAAGGTTCGAACAAAGATTAAATCTTTTTGGAAATTTTTCTGTTTACATCTTTTTAATTAAATAGGTTATCAAGATATCATGACAGTTTTGTGATGATAAGGAAACTGAGCATAGATTAGTATGTGGATGTTTCTCTAGATATGATCAAGTTGATTTTGCATTTCTCTTTAATTATTTGGATGTCTTTTTTATCTTTTAGTTTTAAATTGTAAGTACTTTTCTCATGTTTGATAGGCAAATTAATACGTATTCTATATCTACATGTGATGACATTTTTGATATTTTTAACCTGTAGCAACTTCAATTAACTATATCAGATGCTGTTTCCACATTTCCATTTGGCACACAATTCTTCACGCACCCATTTACTGTCCCATTATCTTTTTATTTTTCTCTTCTATGCTATGTGTTGTGTCGCTTGCTAGGTCGACTCAATTTTCGGCACATCCACCAGGCCATTAACAGGACTAAACCTACAGTTGTGGAGCACACTGCCAGGTCAGATCTTAATCTTTCTTCACTAAGTTTAATTTTCTTTTTTTTTCTTATTTGCTCTTTTGTTTCATTGGGATAAGCCATGCATCAGTAGTAGCAAAGAACATGCAACCTTTAAAAGCGTACAAACTTGTGTTGCTCTACTATGGAATGGAACCTCAATTCTTCTTTTAATAGGGCTTTATAAAAATTTAGTTTGCGCTGTCTGGGGTTGTATGATATAAAGTCCATGAGTTCTTTATGTGGTGGCAGAATGTAAAGAGCATTGGTACGAATATGTACAGTTGTGCAGGAACCTTTGTCTAGAATTTATGTAATAGCGTCAAATTTTACTGGTATAGACAATTTTTACTGTGCTAGGTAGCTATATTAATTCTTTTGATATTGCGTTTATTGGGTTGATAAAGTTTGATTGAAGCACATGAAAAGATAGAATATACTTGCTGAGATACGACTTCATATCGTTCCAAGTATCTTTCTCTAGTGTCTGATATGTAGCATCTGAACTATCAATTCCGAATTTAAAAATCAATCAATCCATCCTACTAAAGGATTCTTCTTTTAATCGAACAGTTCATATATTGTCCAACTAAATCAAAAGATGTGGAGTTGTATGGTACCGCATAAATATAATTGTAGAGATGAAAATTATTGATGAGAGGTTTAGATTTGTTGCTGGTGGGGTGATCAAGTGCCATGTATATATGCAGAGATGTTGAGACAGTACCAAAATTAATTGAAATAAAAGAGTTTTCAATTATCTCTATTAATTTTCTACATATCACTATTATATATTCTTTTAAAAATCTTTAAATTACCATTTGAAAAAAAACTATTGGATGTTAATGTGATATATGGCACTTCTTTATGAATATATTGAATTTAAAATATTTTGACTTTATTATGATGTTTATCAACTATTAAGAGCTTGTAAATATTCAATGGCGCGAAGAACTTTTGTTTTTTTTTTCATACAATCAATTATCATCAACATGAAGCTGAAATTCTATGTTCTATTATGTACGAGTTGAGAAAGCAAATGAGATCATGTTTGATAATTCTATTTATGTTATATCTTATTTTATGAAACGTATTACAAATTTATAATACTTATAATAGATCATTATACATACCAATGGTAGCACTAGCTAGGGACTGATGGTATGAAAGAGGTAGAGAGGTCATAAAATAATATTACTTATTTTTCATAAGAATAGAATGAGATTCATATGAGTTATACGATTAATTATTTCATTTTAGCGCTACATGCACCTTATACTTGCACCAAATGGTAACGGTTGATAGAGCCTCAGTCAATAATGTCTCAATAATTGACCCAGTAATTTGAGATGCACTTAGTGCAGCAGCAAACACATATCAATATCTCATTCCATTCCCACGAAAAGTTAACATCTTGACCCTATCAAATCAAATTTCTCATTAGTATTATATTGATCTTAATTTGTCAAAACATATACTTTTGTATCGGCTGATCGATGGGGTCCGGACCTTGCAGGTGGCAGCTCAAGCGCCGTTGCCGTGTTAATAGTCACACCAAGCTATGATACCCCTTTATTGAAGTACCTTATATTGATACTGATAGTACTAATAATTGTAAGAATCATGTTAATTAATAATGAAATGTAGTATTTGCTCATAGGAAGGTTCGGCGTCAGTTTTTCATGTTTCTTCTATTAGTTCACCTTCTTATCCAATTAATTGCTTTCTGTTAGCATTGTTTCTTTTTCATAAAATTTTCTGTGTTTTCCTTGTTACGATGAGTGCTGGAAATCAAAATATATACCGGGACAACATTAGTTAGTTCAGAAGGAAATTATCTTCATAAGGTCAAGGTCATACATCGAGTTTTAGTCTCAGGATTTATTATAAAAGTACTGATATATGGAGTAACAAAATATCAATGCATGATATACAATTCCAATGCATCTCTCTGAAACTTGTACATTTCAAGTTTTTCTTGCTGAGTTCATGTTTATCCGACGAGATTAAGTATTAGTACTTTAAAATACTTTAAAAAAAACATTCATAGGGTATATATGCATTTATTGGAATTTTGTTTGGCAGAAGAGATGAATATAGCAATCAGGTGCTCTACTTAAACTTTGAAATTAAAGTAGAAAGGTGTTTTTAAGCTCATCAAGCATCTTTGTGAACTTAATTTCAAGACCTATCAGATCGAATTTAAATAATGAATCCAAACTGTTGAAACCGACCTACGTATATTTGCTTGGTGAGCTTAATTTCAAAACTTATCAATTGGCTTCAAATGATGAATCCAAGCCGTTGAAACAAATCTACTTCACGAGTGATACGTTTACATGTAAAATTTATAAATTTTCAAATTTATTTAGTATAAAGTTAAGAGATCAAAAGAATTGAAGGTTTATAAGAATGTTAGTACATTCATTTTTCATCATTTTTTACCGCTTGATTTTATACTAGAAGTCTAAAATAATTCTAAAACTTATAAAATTTTGTTGTAGATGCATTACTCGTGAAATAAATCATTTTAACAGTTTGGATTTATCATTTGAAGACAACCCGATAGGTTTTAGAGTTAAGCTCACCAAGAACGTCCCGGGAAGCTTAAGAACAGTACCCTAGTACTCATGAAATTAAACTAATTATACAGTGTAATGAAAGATTTAGCTTCTTTGTAAGCATACAATTAATTGGCAACATTTGAAATTATTGATTGCATCCATGTGCTTCTGTATCTTATGGATTAGTAATTACTAGGTACTTAGGCTTTCTTTAACTTTCCTGATGCCTTCATCATTATAGCTAGGTACTTGGGCTTTTTTGTAGTACTTATTCTAGATTTTTATAAAACAATTGTTTAAAAAAATGAATAACTTTTTTATACAAAGCATTCTATGAATCTGTATTAGTTTCTCAAACATGGCAATTAGTTGAATATCAGTGTAGTGTATAATTTATATCAGTTTCTTGTAGAAGCGAAGTTCTTTTGGAAAGCTGGTGATTGACCATGGGGGCTTGAGAGAAGTGCACTTTATATAAAAAAAAAAAAAAAAACACGCTCTTTATACTCACAGATAAGGAGACCTGCTTGGCAAAAACCACGCTCTTTATACTTTTCAATAATATAGCAATTAGCAACTCCGAATCATATATGGTTAGCTAGCTAAAGGAAGAAAATCAAGGAGCATACATGTAAGTAAGTTGCTTAAGAAAAATTTAGCTAATTCCGCTACTAGTATATAAAGAAGATTGTGCTCCATACAGGGTATGTAAAAGGGAGGGGAGGGAAGGAATCCATATCCTCTGAGGTAACAGAATATTTCTGATAGGAATCCGGACCAATCCGACGGCCTAAGGTGGAATTATAGTCGTGCGGATTAAATTGGGTGATCCAGATCCTAACAAAAATATTATGTTACCTTCGAAGAGTTTTATCTCTTCTACATTCCAATTTAATGACTACAAAATTTGAATATATAGTTTGTATATAGACCTCATTTCTCATTCTCCCCTCAAAATTTAATATTCTGAAGCAAGTAAATATAAGTCAGTCAGATCCAATTAGCTCTCCTCTCATCTCCCCCTCCTTGTGTACCCTTTTGTGGAGAACGCTCTAATTAAGGTACCACATATATATTCCTTGAGTAAGTAGCTTGAGAGAATGATATACTAATTTATGCATCACCTTGTGTTATTACGTAAATTTGGCAATGCAAGTTAATTGTTACATCATAAGTCTGCACAAAAGATATTTGGTACACATGGAGCCTATGTGTGAAGCAGTACCATGCATTGATGTGATTTTCTGCCATCTTACATTTATAGGGGTCAATAATTAATTAAGATCAATCAAATATGGGAATCGAGTAATATATCTAATAAGGTACAATATGGAATGAGTAAATTTCAATTACAAATAACTCATTTTATTGGATTCTTTATGGTAAACTGGTCAGGTGAAAAAAAATTTTAAGTGTGAATTCCTCACCCATTTCTTCTCCTTAATTGCTAGTCCTTGTTTATTTATTTCTTGAATATTTCCTAGTAAAAATTACAGGAGAAAGTGGCCTATTTATAGGCGAGATTAGAGTGTACTGCCTAACTATACTATTGACTTAATTAACAGTGTTAATTATCTCTTTTACAGATTGGATTAGACGAGTCCACTTAGGTTGTGCTTCAGAAAATGTAGAGGTAGAGGGAACAAATGAGAAGGAATGTTAACCATAACAGCCAAGAGATTAGTTAGTTACGGTCAAAGTCAAAGTTGTAACTAACAGTTTGTTATAGCTAACTGATGTATTTCTCATTACTGTAGCCTATATAAGGCGTTGTACTTCTCCTCTGTAATTCATTCAATAATAATGAGAATCAGTTACATCATTCTTGTTTCTATCTTTACTTTACCAGCATTATAGCTTTCATGGTATCAGAGCACCATGGATGCTGATCCAAACTCTAATCCCTCTTCTTCTGTATCCACCCCTTCCCCAAATACTCATGTTCCCCCAATTGTGATGCTCACCTTACCGATTTCAACCAAATTGGATCGAGAGAACTACCTATCATGGCACTCTCAGATCGTTCCTCTACTTCACGGCTACGGCCTTTACCAGTTTCTTGAAGATCCTGCACCATCGCCAACTGTGACCACGGCCACCGGAGCAGTTCAGACCAACCCTGAGTTTCTTCCTTGGCACAAACAGGACCAGATGCTTCTCGGGTGGCTACGGTCTTCCCTAACTCGCGAGATCCTTGCTCAGGTGGTCTCGGCTAAGACCTCCGCCGACCTTTGGCTCAATCTCCAAAAATCGTTCTCGGCAACCTCTAAGGCTCGGCTCTCTGAACTTCGTCGCAAACTCCAAAGCACGATCAAAGGTGGCTCCTCCTGCCTGGAATTCGTTCAGAAACTTCGATCCATTGCTGATGAACTTGCGTTTATCGGTGAACCAGTTTCTGACGAAGACTTTCAGCGATATCTTCTCCAAAGGCTGAACTCCGAGTACGATCCGTTTGTGATTGGTGTACATACAGCTCCAGCTAGATCAACGGCCGATCTCGTGGCACTACTCTACAGCCATGAGGCTCTCCTCACTTCTCGGATCCAGCCGAGTTCGCATGCCTCTCTTCCCTCTGCATCTAACCCATCCGCTTACTACACTACCCGCCCCAATAATCAGAAATCTAAGTTTGGTAACAAGCCGCGTGGGCCTTCACCCTCTCCTAACAGGCCGCCTACTCAATATTTCTCCCAGCCCAGGCCTCCTACTCCTTCCCAGCAGCCCTCTTCTGTTCGGCCACCTATTTCTTCACAGCAAGCTCCCAAACCGACTGGTGCTTCCAGCTCTCGGCCATTCAATCCAGATCGCAACACAGTCTGTCAGATTTGCACCAAACGAGGGCATTCAGCCAGGGATTGCTGGTACCGTTATGATGCTGACCCGGAACCTACTCCCCAAGCATATGTGGCACAACCTCAATCGGTGCAACCGACTAATGAGTGGTACCTTGACACCGGCGCTACACATCACGTAACACACGATCTGAACAATCTTTCCTCGTTCCTACCTTATGAGGGACTGGATACTCTCCAAATTGGTGATGGTTCCGGTATGCCTATTACTCATATTGGATCTTCCCAATTTTCTTTCTCCTCTCATTCTATTGTGTTACGGGATGTGTTACATGTCCCATCTTTTACCAAAAAATTATTGAGCATTTCGAAACTTTTACAAGATAACGATCTTCTAATTGAGATTTGCTCTTCTTCTTGTGTGATTAAGGACCGCCACACATTGATTCCAATTCTCCACGCCAAGCTACATAATGGGCTATATTTGCTTTCTCCTTCTCTTCCTCAAGCTTATATTGGTGCCCGAATTTCAGCCGATCGGTGGCATGCCCGGCTTGGCCATCCTTCTTCTTCTATCACACTTCAAATTTTACATCGTTTTAGCTTACCTTGTTCTTCACATAAGCTGAATTTTTGTAATAATTGTGTGGTCGCTAAGGCTCATAAGCTTCCATTTTCTTCTAGTACTTCTCATTCTTCTAAACCTCTTGAGCTTGTACATTCGGACCTTTGGGGTTCGGCACCTATTTCTTCTCATAATGGATTTCGTTATTTTGTATTGTTCATTGATGACTTTACTAAATTTTGTTGGATCTATTTTCTTCATTCAAAAGATGAACTTCTTCGAGTTTTTACCCTCTTTAAAGCCCAATCCGAAAACCTCCTCAACACCACAATCAAAACCCTTCGTACCGATGGCGGTACGGAATTTAAACCTCTTGCTCGTCACTTTCCCGCTCTCATTCACCAAGTTACTTGCCCTTACACCCCGCAACAAAATGGTGTTGCCGAGCGCAAAAACCGTCACATTGTTGAACTCTCACTAGCCACAATGAACCATGCTTCTATTCCTACTCCCTTTTGGGACGATATTTTTGCGAGCATAGTCTTTCTCATAAATCGGCTTCCCTCTACCTCAAACCCTATTTCTCCCTTTACCTTGCTCTTTGCTAAAGATCCCGATTATTCATTTTTACGGGTTCTTGGTTGTGCATGTTATCCCCTCACTCGCCCTTATAATTCACACAAGCTCCAAAACCGATCCAACCCTTGTGTATTCCTTGGATATGCCATGAATTATAAAGGATATAAATGTCTTGATTTACAAACTGAAAAACTCTACATCTCTCGGCATGTCGTGTTTAATGAAGATTCTTTCCCATTCAACACCATTTCTCAGCCTGTTTCTTCTAACATTCCAGAGACCTATAGTTGGCTGCCTCTGCTTCCTGAAACGCACCAGCCTTCTATTTTGGATCCTGTTCCTTCTCCCTCTACAGCCCAAACCATTCCTGCTGCAGCCCATTCTGCCGCTACACCACCTGCAGCCCAAAATTCCCCTAATCTAGGCCGATCTTCATCATACCCGCCTACAGCCTCTCCCTCCTTGGGTCTCGGCCAGTCCGCTACAGCCCACTCTGCAGCCCAAACCTTACCTTCGGCCTGCTCATCTCCCTCTATTCCCCCACAGGCCGACTCCTCTATGCCAACACAAGTCTCCACTCACCATATGGTAACCCGGTCAAAGGACCACACCCGCCGGCCCAGGCTTTTTCCTGACCATTTAGCTTTGATCTCCACTTCTTCTCTAGAGACTGAACCGAAAACATTTTCCCAAGCACAAAAATTGGGTCACTGGATGGATGCTATGCACAAGGAATATGATGCTTTGATCAAAAACCACACATGGACCCTTGTCCCTCCTTCACCTAATCAAAACATAGTCGGGTGTAAATGGGTGTATAAAATGAAGAAAAAGGCCGACGGCTCAATAGAACGCTACAAGGCACGCCTAGTAGCAAAAGGGTTTCACCAAGAGGAGGGTGTTGACTTTTTTGAAACCTATAGCCCGGTTATTCGTCCAACTACGATTCGCTTAGTTCTTTCCCTTGCGGTTTCCTTTGGTTGGACGATTCGCCAACTCGATGTTCATAATGCGTTCTTACATGGGGAGCTTTCCGAGACGGTTTTCATGCAACAACCACCCGGCTTCATAAGTCCCACTCATCCCGACTATGTATGCCGTCTTTCCAAGGCTTTGTATGGTTTAAAGAAATCCCCGAGGGCATGGTTTCATACACTTAGTTCGGTTTTGACGGAACACGGCTTTCTTCCCTCCAAATATGATCCCTCCTTATTTGTTCTCAAAAGCCAAAACCGAACCCTCATTGTATTGGTCTATGTGGACGATATTTTGGTCACCGGCTCTCATTCCGCTCATATCATGGAGTTCATTCAATTTTTACATGCCAAATTTGCTCTCAAGGATCTAGGTCCCATTCATTACTTCCTTGGTATTGAAGTCCAAACCAATTCTCATGGACTACACCTTAGCCAACTTAAATACATTCGTGATATACTTGCTCGAGCCAACATGACACATGCCAACCCGTGCTCCTCTCCTATGGATACCAAGGCGCCTCTCTCTAAATTCGATGGGGACCCGTTTGATGATCCGCACCTTTACCGAACCATTGTTGGCGCCTTACAATATGCAACCATTTCCCGCCCCGATATCGCTTTCGCCGTTAACAAAGTCTCGCAATTCATGCAATCCCCGACCTCTTCACATTGGGTTGCGGTCAAGCGTATCTTACGCTATCTTGCCGGCTCACTCACCTTTGGCATCACTTTCAAACCCGCTTCTGCTCTCTCGCTACACGCCTACAGTGACGCCGACTGGGCTGGCTGTCCCGATGATCGGAAATCAACCTCCGGTTTTTGTGTTTTTCTAGGTCCCAACCTTGTGTCTTGGAGTTGTAAGAAGCAGCCTACTGTTTCTAAATCCAGCACAGAGGCTGAATACAGGAGTTTATCCTTGGCTAGTGCCGAACTCCAATGGCTACAGTTTCTCCTAGCCGAGCTTCACATTGACCTCTCTTCTTCACCGACCTTGTGGTGTGATAACATAGGCGCGACCTATTTGGCTTATAACCCGATGTTCCATGCTCGAACAAAACATGTCGAGATTGATTTCCACTTTGTCCGCGAACGAGTTCTTGCCAAAACTCTCCTTGTCCGATTCATTTCTTCTCAAGATCAACTTGCGGACATATTTACCAAGCCTCTCTCATCTCCTCGCTTCATCTCTCTTCGATCTAAGCTCACCATTCTTGGTACTCCATCGGCTTGCGGGGGGGATGTTAACCATAACAGCCAAGAGATTAGTTAGTTACGGTCAAAGTCAAAGTTGTAACTAACAGTTTGTTATAGCTAACTGATGTATTTCTCATTACTGTAGCCTATATAAGGCGTTGTACTTCTCCTCTGTAATTCATTCAATAATAAAGAGAACCAGTTACATCATTCTTGTTTCTATCTTTACTTTACCAGCATTATAGCTTTCAAGGAAAGAAAAGGATCGGAAGCATGTTTACTCTGTTTACATTCTAGTTTGAGAGTGACGAATTTGGAAGAGTTTGTACAGCGAGTTTCCCCTCTCTCCCCTCCGCTTCCTCTCCGATTTTCTTCTTCTCGAGCAGGGAAACGACCTCAATTAGGTCTAGTCTGCTGGCCTTTCACCCCGCTCCCTTTTCTTTCCTTTAATGAGCGATATTTCACCTCATATAATTAAGTGTAAACCAGAAAATGAGGTGTTAATTTCACTGTTGTCTCCAATACATATAATTTTTTTACTAAAACTTCACACGCCTTAATTATTACGAATAATCAACAGAGTACAGATAATCGGAAGAACTTTTAATTGTTTTTAAAATATCTTTAGTCAAATTGGAGTAGAAAAGCGGAGCCCTTGTTCCAACCCAAATACATCTTTTTATTGTACAAAACTATGAGTTTAATTAGCGCAATGGCACGACCTCTATCTCTCTATAGAGAGACATAGGTTTATTTTTCGCAAAAACTATATATAAAAAGTAGTCGGTACATATATCAGTGGCCTTTAACAATAATAAAAAATTACTTCTATTGTGCGGAACTGGAAATAATAAGACAAACATATGTCGGCAATAATTGTACTTGCGGATAGATATTTAAGAGTACAGATCTATCCCTGATGATGCTGGCCATTATATATTCGTTGCTTGATGTCTTAATTTGTTAATTTTTTTGGTCGATCTTCATGTCATATGTCAGCTCATTAGTGCTTTCTGAAATACTGTTTATATATTAATTAATACTTGTATTGTGTCTATACATTGCACCGGAAATATATTATAATAGAAAAAAAAATTATCATACAAAATAACATATTTTTATGAAAAAAAACTAATAAAAAACTAATTATTCAACAATATCCGTGAATGATATTAATATAGATTGTCTCTAAATTCAAATTACAAATAAAAAGTCAATTAGTATAATAGTCCAATTAATGAAAAATAACATCGACTTAGCGCAAGTTGAACATATCATAGTAGTGAGTCTGGCTAATATGACATCAGTGTCATTTCAACCTATATAACACAAACTCCAAAATCTATTGAATCGACTTCAAACGGTGAATCTAAACCGTTCAAACCAATCTATTTCATTAGTTGTGCTTTACATGCAAAATTTATAATTTTTCGAATTTATGTAGTATCAAGTCAAGCGGTCAAATGTGTGAGTTTTTAAGTTAATTTTAATGCATTCATTTTTCAACATTTTTGACCACTTGATTTGATACTAAATTAACTAGAAAATATAAAAAATTTACATGTAAATGCATCACTCATAAAGTAAATCGGTTTGAACGGTTTGGATCAGTCGTTTGAAGTCTATCCAATCAATTTTGTAGTTGGTGTCATATGACACCGATGTCATACTAGCCAGACTCCATAGTAGTAGCTAATATTATACTTATACACCTTGTATCTGTCAAATGATTGTTATTTGTCATTTAATTATCTCATTTAAGTAAACATGATTATATTCTCTATTTTAAGTACACAAATGCATATAAATCCTAGGAAGTGGAGGCTAACCTTATATATATATATATATATATATATATATATATAGGAAGTGTCTACGGTGCTATGCATAGCATAGAGGCCTCCGTGCTACGGCTCAATTTTTGAGTTTTCAAAATCCTAACGGTAGATCCGAACCGTTCAACATGATCTCCATATGAATATGTGCTTGCAAACAAAATTTTACATTTTTTAGAATTTTTTTACTATTTATTAAGCCACTTTGAAAAAACAGTAATTTGTACACAACAGTAAAATCTTCTGGACCATTGGATCAGCAATTTTCAAAATGGCTTAATAAATAGTAAAAAAATTCTAAAAAATGTAAAATTTGGTTTGCAAGTACATATTCATATGGAGATCATGTTGAATGGTTCGAATCGACCGTTAGGATTTTGAAAACTCAAAAATTGAGCCGTAGCACGGAGGCCCTCTATGCTACGCGTAGCATATTAGCCAGATTCTATATATATATATATATATATATATATATATACTCATATATCAGCTCATTAGTGCTTTCTGAAATATTGTTTATATATTAATTAATACTTGTATTGTGTCTATACATTGCACCGAAAATATATTATAATAGAAAAAAATTATCATACAAAATAACATATTTTTATGAAAAAAAAAACTAATTATTCAACAATATCCGTGAATGATATTAATATAGATTGTCTCTAAATTCAAATTACAAATAAAAAGTCAATTAGTATAATAAAGTCCAACACCTTGTATCTGTCAAATGATTGTTATTTGTCATTTAATTATCTCATTTAAGTAAACATGATTCTATTCTCTATTTTAAGTACACAAATTCATATAAATCCTAGGAAGTGGAGGCTAACCTTATATATAACAATAACAAGAGTCATAATATGACAATAAAAGTTGTCATAATATGACAACAACAAATAATACAACTTATTTTGATGATTCTTTTTTCTTTTGATTTCCCATTAGGCAACATAACAAATAAATAAACTTGTTTCGAGGTGTTATTATTTGTTTAAGAACTTCATATTCAGTTTCTAACAACCAAATGAGAGGGTTTAGGGAAATGACAAATTTAGTTTCCTTAAATGATATAATAAAATGGAAAGAAATGAAGACATGACCAATCAATTACTAATCAATCCAAAAAATCCTTAAATGACAATTAAAAATGGAAAGAAATCAGGATCAATTAGAAAATTGAGTATTTGACAATCGTGTGGTGAGTATGTATCTAAATAAAATTACTTCTACTTGTAATTAAAAAAACATCAAAAAGAATAAAAAAAAGGAAGACGATTTGATCAGAGGGCTGATATTCAATCCGAAATTCATTGTCGTTGACGGATCAAGACATCTACATGCTTAATAAGAGAGAAGAGATATATTGTGTCAGTCAACTTGGTTGACCTACAAAAAAAGTTAGTAAAAAATGTTGTCCCTAACGGCACTTAGAGGGGGGGTGAATAGGTCAATTCTAGAATAGTAGAGTAGCAATCCTTATTGTTAGGTTAGTTTAGAGAGTTACTTAGATAGAGGAGGGTAGCCATTAGAAGCCAAGCAAGAGAAGAAGACATCATCTAAGGAGGCAGAGGTTCTTTCATCTTCAATTGGGTTGTAATTTATGTTCTCCTTATTTTATTTCTTTTATTTTTCCATGGCAATGAGAAGCTAAACTTCTCATCTCTAGGGTGAGAGTTGTAATTGAATTCTTAATTATGTTTTAGTATATGTTTATGTTTTTTTATGATTGGTTTGAGTTTTCCTTTATATTTTGAATTTTTTTTATTACGTCCTTGCATATATAGTTCTGTTTACTATATGTCAATGACCTTCCACATACCAATAGGTGTTTAGTCATTGCATCCTGGTGTGAGTAGGATAATGCAAGTACTATAGGCACTTCGGCTAACGAGGCTTGGCAGCGGTTCAAAGACTAGGGTTAGAACCTAGTGGGCTCTTTTGGCAGGATAGCGTAAATTGTACATTTAGATTATATTATGAAGCACTTAGATTTGGTAGGGTCTTTGGGATATTTCAACTACGGGATAGTATTGGGAAAGAATATAATTGTGTACCTAAAATACTTCAGTCTTGGTAGCCCAAAAGCCGATCGCAAGATCAGAAAACCTTTCAAATCGCATAAACAAACACCTAGCACACCTTGCGGGTAGTGACAGTGCCACATGCGGGGCAGTTGTGGGACAATCTAGGCCACATGCGACAGTGACAGTGCCACATGCGACATAGAGAGACATCTAAATTTATATTTTGCATAATTAAGAAGGATAGAACCTGAACCCTAGAGGCTCTCTATTTAGTGTTTAACCTTAACCTTGATTGCAATTAGCGCCACCGCATCAAACCTTTTAAAAACCCTGATAACCTAGACTTGTGAAAATTGTTTAAAATCTAATACACTATCCATGTGGATCGACACCCCAATTATACTATACGGTAGGATCATGCGCTTGTGATCTGATCATAAGTTAAAATTAAGGTTTACAAATATTTAAAAAGTAGTAGTTCACTTTGGACTCATCAATCATATGTATTATATCATTTATTGTAGCTCGAAGAGATTATGTAACATATTATGTTGTGCAGCTAGTCACGTTCCGACTTGTCATGATGAAAACTTTGACTTTCTTTGACCTTCGGACGCGTCTTGTTACGCCAACTTGTCATGAGATGAACTGTTGCCTTTCGTTGACCTTTGGTCATAATTCTCAAACCTGCACACATTCTTAAACATAGAAACTATAAAATTTAATGACTATATGTTTTGCAAATTAGTCAAACAGCACAGAAGATTACTTACAACAACAAAAAACATTTTTGACAGAGTTAATTCTAATAAACTATTCACTTGTTTTGGTATTCATATATATAGCGAAAATCACTATCTTTTTATTTTAAAAAATGGCCAAAAATGAATGTTGAGTAGCTATTTTTCTAAATTATTTATCGTAAACCTGTTTTTTAGTAATTTTGGCAGGTTTTCAATAAATTTGCGAATATATAGCAAAAACACCATATTTCGACGAAGACAAAATCTCCGTCCAAAATTGGACATCTCATGGAGCATACAACTGTTGTTCTATGCAATCTTCTAATTACATTGTTTGACTAATTTTCAAAACATACAATTATTGAAGTTAATGATTTCTTTGTATGACTGATTTTGCGGGTTCATGAACATTATAATTGCAAGATTAATTTAAAGAACCGAAGAAATCAACAAGACTTTACGAAGATTAAGATTATAAAATTGTAATATCAAATAGAAAAGTAAAACAAAATTTGAGATTTTTAATTTCGGGAACTGTCCATTCAGAACGGAAGCAAATTGTTCAGTACAGAATCTATTGAATGGTTCTGGACGGATAGGCAAGCGTTCAGTATGGAATAAATGATTCCGGCAAGCGTTCAGTATGGAATAAATGTTTGCTCCAGAGAACATCCAGATTGTTTCTATTTCGAACGGATGCCAACCGTACGAATGCTATTCAGATAACATAGAATTGGGGTGATATATACTATCCGTTCGGAACAGACAGAAACGTTCTAAACGATTAATTTATAATTCAAAAAGAAGAAAACCCTAATTTCAAATAATTTGTACAATTCGTTCAAATGGAACTTTACCATACTGAACAAATCACTTCAAATACGTAGATTTAAAGCTTCCTCTATAAATAGAGTTAATACCCTAACTTCAGATTTAAGCTAGTCGCCTCTAAATTTCAAAAAGTACTAATTATGTGTTCTTGAGAGCTTCCATCTTTGAGAGAGCTTAAACATAATACTCCTTTGATAATCTCCAATCTACTTGACTAATCTACTTATAGATCTAGTTGGAGTGTTGGTTCGTTGTTCTATAGTGTGGAGATCTATTTTAGTGCTCCCTTTGGGTAGCCGTGTGACTTCCCGCTTGTAGGGCATAAAGGGCTCACCGGCTCGAGCGTTTGTGCTCACCATATAATCATAGTTGTGTGACGATCATCTTCGCCGGACTCTTCAACTCGAGCTTCTAAGCTCACCTTGTACACGAGTTAGGTCGTGACTTCCCACGTGTGTTGGGCTCACATGTCACGAGTTGTATCATTTCTTTTTGGGAAATAAAAAAGGCACATTGATGAGGTTTTTGCTACTCGGAGACGTAGGCATTTTAAGCCGAACTCCGTTAACATCCTGCATGTTAATCTCTCTTACTCTTATCTATTTACATTTCATTGTTTGATTGATTGCGGTTGTTGTTTGTTTACCTACCATTACGAAAAACGTCTAAGGCTCTTTAAGACACCGTATTCACCCCCCCCCCTTTAGGTGTCGTTAGGGACAACAACAACACCTCTCAGCTATATTTGTATCACATTCTTTGTGACAATAACAAAACTGCAACCAATATGACCAATTAATAACTAATGATATCCTTGAAAAAAATACTAAGTTGATAAAAGTAGTAATATTTGGAAAAAAAAAATTACACATGTTTCATTTTGTAGTATTGTAAACTTCTTTAAGTTTGGCAAACTTTTTAGAATCCAAGTTCCCATTTCAACAAAAAAAAGAAATACGAACAAATGAAAATAGTGAGATCCTTCAAGTTCTGAAATATTAGGTGTTGTAGCGGCAAAACTATTGTTGGTAGTTCCAGATTTGGAATAATGTAAACACACAGTCAGAATCAAGACATGCTTTAAATTTGTTAACATTAATTCAAGTGCAGTACTCAGAATTTGGTACACATAATGAATAATTTTGTTATTTTAATTTAGTACCTAAGATCTAATGGAATTCAAATTACTAAAAATATTAAAATCATTAGAATATGAGTGCATACCACGCATAGATTGCACTTGAAATTTAATTCTAAAATATCAACATTTGTAATCTTCTGGAGTAAAGTTGTCATCCACTCCAAGGAAGCTAATTGGGTTTCATAATCCCAATAATTGATGTTGAGGAAGGGTAGAGAGGTCCATAGGTTGTGCACCTCTTAGACAACGCCTACGAATGCACCGTCTCCTTAGTCACGAGTAGTCCTAAGATGATGAGAAGGATTAGGTCGGGCAAATTGCTGATGAAGTCACACTTTCTACCACTTGAGATTGTAGCCTTCTCCACTGCGATATCGAGAAATAGTATAGTGGGTGAAAGAAAGAGGTGAGTGTGGATTCAAGAGAGAAAAAGGACGAGACAGAGGCTGTGAAACCCTAAGAGAGAGAGAGAATTGAACAAGGAGGAGATTTAGTATAAAGATGGAGAAGAGGCCTAGGAGTTAAGAGTTATTTGATTAGACATAGAGGTGCTGAGAATTAAAGACATGGTAAAATTCGAAGAGGTGTCAAAAAAGTAAAAACCCTAAGTATTAATCATACACGGTTCCAAAACCAAAACCGTGCAGAATGAATTTTATCAAACACAGTTCTATAGAAATAACCGTATATGGTAAGTATTATTTTTAATATTCATGTTTGTTAGCCATTAAAAATTATAAAATAAATTTCATACAAATTAATTGGTTGGATTATTAATAAATTAAAAGTATAAATATGCAACATACCAAAGAAACTTGCTACTTCTAATTTTATCAAGATTGTGACGGTTATTCACAACTTTTCTCAACCAAGGAATCTCTTTTAGAAGTCTGATGTCTTACATCCATGGAGAAGAGGTTCCTTTGTTGAGAAAAGATGTGATTAAACCTTTACAATGTGATAACAAGTCTTGTAGATCATTATAGATCCAATCTATATTCCAACAGGACTGACATCTCACTCATCAAGATTGTGAATATTTAATCACAACTTTTGTCAACAAAGAAAGGAATGGAGGAGAGGTTTCCTTACTAACAAAAGTTGTAATAAACCTTCAGTTTGATGTTCTAGTCTTATAGGACATACGAGGGGGAAATGAAGATAAAGGAGAGGAAGACTCGATCTACACCTAGAGAGAAAAAAAGGAAAATGAAGAGACAAGTTAGGAGAGTGGGTTGGACCTAAATGGAGAGTGTTAAGAGGCGGTTGAGGGATGTAAGATATTAATTACTAACATGGGTTTCGGTTGAGAGAGGCAAATGAATCGTACACAACTTCTAATAAAAAAACAGTGTTTGAAAACTGAGCAAAAACATACACAGTTTGTTCAAGAAAGACCGTGTATGAAGTAATACAACCATACGCGGTTTGTTATTAATGAACCATGTACAAATATTGGTAACTTCCAAACACCATTCAAAATTAATGAGTTTTTTTTTTCGCACAAACACCTTCTCCCATTACACACGATTAATGTAGAATTTTTTTGCATCTGTGTATGATATGACGTGTATAATCGTGTTTTATGTACTATGACTTTTAATGTCCAATGAGTTTGCACGTAGCAAAAGAGTACACAATTAAGAATAATAAATAAAGTATGACCATTGAAGAATATATATGTTGGAGAAATGGGTGATGTGCTTTTCTTCACATGATTTAGGTAAATATTGTTTGAGATTTAGAAACACTAGAACCCAGATAAAATCCTATCACATGTAAAGAAACCCTTGCTCTATTATAATTAATGTATGAAAAATTGAATATTAATTAGAAATAAAACTTCTTATCATTTAAGATTGAGTGACACAGTTTGGATCGCGTCACAAGTCACCTCAACTATATAGGCTATATCATCATGTTCAGTTCAAATTAATTGTCCCATATGGAGAATGTTAGCCCTAGATTAGGTCCAGATTTACACTGGTTGAACTTAGTGCTAATACAATTCGGGTTAGCATTGGATCATGCATGCCTCTAGATTAGTAGATTGTTTTCTAGATAGAGCCTAAATCGGAACATGTCGGTATATATTTGGACCATAACTTTCTCGTACAAGATCTAATTTGTGTGATTCAAATTACGTGGAAAGCTTAAAAAGCGTGTAACTATTATATTTTGAGTTTTTTTCATAATCAAGAGGTATATATCATGCATATGGTCAAACAGGCGGGCCAAAAGAATGTTCTCTCTTTGAAGTTTGTTTATCATTAATAAGTTAGATGTGATTAATAAGTTAGATGTGAGTTATTTGTAGCCAATCTAGAGAGAATAATATATAGTAGTTAATGTTTTGATGTTTTTAAATGTCTTTTGAGTGACTCGAGGAGGTTTATTAAGTGTGTTTTGATAATAGAAAAGATAGTTGGAAGTTATATTATTTTTTGAGTGAGTCTATGGTATTATGTATAGAACGTATTGGTCCGTAATATGGAGCAATATTTTTGTTTTTAAAATTCTAACGGTCAATCCTAACTGTTCAATATAATTTCCATATGAATATGTACATGTAGACCGAATTTTATATTTTTTTACTATTTTTTAAGATAGGTAGAAAATTACTTGATTTGAAAATTCTGAACCATCCAAAAACAGTGATTTTCTTTCTATCTTAAAAAATAGTAAAACAAAATAATTTGGTCTGTAAGTACATATTTATATGGGAATCATGTTGGAAATGAAAATATTGCTATGTATTATAGACCAATATGTGATATGCATAGTACCATTCACTCTTATTGTTTTAGGTAGGATATGGCTATTTAGCAATCCAAAAACATACCATTTTTTCTAAATACTCTAATAAAAAAATAGCAAATCTACCCTCGTATTTGAAATATTTTCAACAATGACCAAACTGCCCCACTGAGGGCCGATCAGCTCTCAATACCAAACCACCCTTAGTAGGGCAGTCAACTCCAGACCAGGCAGCCCTCCAGTGGGGCGGTTTGGTTTCGCCTATATATTGCAGGTTACCCCTCCCGTTTTTCACCCAATTCATTTCAAATTTTCACTCTCTCTCTCCTCTTTTTCTCTCTTTCTCCAGTATTTCGCCCCTGTTTTTGCATGTAAGTCCCTCAATTTTTTTTGTTTATATTTTTAGTTCGAAATTGTTAGAAATTGTTAGGAATTAATATAAATTGTTAGGAATTGTTTAGAAATTGTCCAAAATTGTTTAGAATTAATATAAATTGTTTGAAATTGTTTAAAAAATTTCCAAAATTGTTTAGAATTAATATAAATTGTCCAAAATTGTTTAGAAATTGTCCAAAATTATTTATAAATTGTCCAAAATTGTTTAAAATTAATATAAATTGTTAGAAATTGTTTATAAATTGTCCAAAATTGTTTAGAATTAATATAAATTATCCAAAATTGTTTGGAATTAATATAAATTGTCCAAAATTGTTAAGAATTAATATAAATTGTTAGAAATTGGTTAGAAATTGTCCAAAATTGTTTAGAATTAATATAAATTGTTAGAAATTGTTTAGAAATTGTCCAAAATTGTCTACAAATTGTCCAAAATTGATTAGAATTAATATAAATTGTCCAAAATTGTTTAGAAATTGTTAGGAATTGTTTAGAATTAATATAAATTGTTAGAAATTGTTTAGAATTGTTTAGAAATAGTCCAAAATTGTTTCCAATTAATATAAATTGTCTAAAATTGTATTATTAATTTTTTTTAGTTTAGTTTGCAATAATAATTCTTATTAATTATTTTAAATTGTAAAAATATGTTCGAAATGTAGTAACTTGATATTTTCAAATGTAGTATGGCCAGACCTATACGGGGATGATCACGAGCAACGATGGAGATCGGAGAGAGTTCACAGGTTGCCGCTGCGAGGCTCCTGGTGTAGAGGACTGTTAGATTTTATGTTTGGATGGTTAGATTTTATGTTGTAGACTTAGCATTTTGTTATTTTTATTTTGTTGTTTATCTAGTCGAACAAAACCAATTTATAACATTACAAGAAAAATATAACAAATAAAATTATAACAAATAAAATTATAACAAATTACAACAAATTATAAAACATTACAACAAATAAAATTATAACCCTAATTTATAAAACATTACAGTAAAATAATAAAACATTACACAAGAAATTATATAATACCTCATTTGAGAAATTATAAAACAACATATCACACAACATCTTATAACAAAATCTTTAACATAAATATAGTAATACAACACCATTTAAAAAAAATTATTATATATCAAATCGCCCCACTGGGGGCGGCTTGGTCTGGAGCTGATCGCCCCACTGAGGGGCTGTTTGGTATTGAGACCTGGCCGCCCCTCAGTGGGGCGGTTTGATCATTTTTGAAAATATTTCAAGTACGAGGGTAGATTTGTTATTTTTTTATTAGGGTATTAAAAAAATGGAAAAACATATAGTAATAAAAGCTATTGTCATATTATTAGTTTTATCTAGTGTTGTAAAAAACGGTCGTTTAAGCCGATTAATCGGCCAATTAGTCATTGGCGGTGATCAAACCGTTACGGATTTTTCCCTAATCGGCCAATTATTTATAATTATGACCGATTATTTCTGATTAATCACTTGACAGAATCATGTCCGTCCGACGAGCGCATATTGTTATTTACTACACTAGTTTTATCTCTTGAGTTAGAGTTTATCTTATCTTACTCCTTTGGAGTTGAGTTATCTTTTACAAGTGATGTATAGTATTAATTAATTGCTTGTGTTTTTGAACATTTCGATCTCTATCCGAACAAATCACGCCATTGAGATTCCTTTTTTTTTTTTAACTTATAATGTATATTTCCTCCTCTTAAAATATTCCACGGGCCATTATGAGTTCTTATATATGCATACAATTTTATACTACATAAGTAAATGTCAGCGTACGTATATGTGGTTCATACATCCACATTTTAAAAATCTCTGTTGAAAGCAATAAGGAGAGCATTTGTTAAGTTTCTTGAAAAAAGATAAATAAATTAAGGAGCATTCAATGTATGTAGCGTGTAGTCACCTCTAACTGGGCTAGACTTTATTTTCCTTTGAACTATATCAGAATCCCCTCGGAAAGCCAGGCTTACTTTCGGAGGAGAGAGAAAGAGAGAGGGGGCTACGCCGCATGCATCGCCATGCCATGCATGAGTTGTAGCTGTCCAGGCTTAAGGTTTTTTGTAAGCTTTTGCCACCGAAAGGACATATCGTTGCTACGTAGAAGGCCAGACAAATATGCCAGTGCTCTGCCATTTTTTCATCAAATGCACGTTGCCTTTTTACATATATAGCCAATTAAGTTGCTTAAGTATATATATTTAATTTGCATTTGATTCACTGGTGACTGGACGATACATTACAAGGTTAAATTCAGGACCTCCGATCTTCCAAAAATTGGCTTAATACCTAATAGGAATTGTGGATTATTTTTCTAAATTCAGAATATAAAAAATAAGAGAGTAATTTATGTATCGGTACTCAAGAAAATTAATTATCTCTATTCAAGCCTCCTAATGTTATTTTAATAAAAAAAAACATATTTCGGCAATCATTTAATCCTATGAAGCTATTTAATTATGAGATGGTAATGTTGGTAATTTGGAGGTACTATATATAATTAGAGCGAAATTAGAATATTTCGCGGTGGCTTTAATTCTAATATTGTTCACTTGTTTGATTGAGTTTGAGGTTCGATCATACATGTGGAGGAGTGACACAAGATTGCTCTTGAACATATCTAGATTTTAAAATATTTTTTTACAATATTCTAAAACCTAGATATTTAAAAAAAATATATAAATTATGTTTATTAATTCAACAGATAATCACTGCAACAATATTATTATCAAGATATATCTTTCGATGTTAATTTGACATGTTTTGGCGATGAACATGTTATTTAATGTTTTTAGTATTATTATTATTATTATTATTATTATTATTATTATTATTAATATTGTTATTATTATTAATATTATTATTATTATTTTGAAAGCAAGGTTCTTGAAATCAGACATTTGTTTTCTATTTTATTTTTTTTCATTATATCTATATCTCTTCGTAAAGAGGTAAATTTATAATATTAGACTTGCGCTTTCGAATTTTCGATGATCATATTATAGATTCTTTTGTCTGATTAGAGCTTTCAAAGGAATATTTAAACGCCCACTTTTACAAACCAGAATTCCACCTTGTAATGTGGGCCCAAAAGGAGATGAGAGGGCCGCCAATCCATATTGGATTCAATCAATGCTTTACTTTTGGAAATGCAAAATGGTCCATGACCATGACATGAGCAAGCAAAGATATTTGCTAGTGAGAGGTTAATTACTCCATGAATAGCATTAGCATATATAGCGCATGTTCCTCAGAACTTTCCAGCTTGGTAAAGTAGGCATGCACATAAGAGCTGATTTCGCTTTCGCGTGATTGTAAATGGTGGAAACTGGAGAGTTGAGACCTTTCACTGTGCAGAGAGAAGAGGAGAACTAGCTAGCTTTCTGCTTTAATCATATCCCCGAGAGTGACACTGAGTTTGATCAGTTGTAGCTGATATTTATGTACGTCAAAGATTAGTGGGAGGTTCGCAGGAGGCAGGACTGCAACTAGAATTCTAAAGATATATACTTTCTGTGATTTGATTGATTAGGCTTCCAAGGAATGATTAATTGGTCCCTTAGGATTAGGACTAAACAATAGTAATGAAGTAGATAAATTGCCACCATACTAAGCCTTTATTTTATTTTTTATTCCTCTTTGTTAAGGTATATCTATGTTTACTATGCATAAGCACAAATGAGTTCATACTATGAATCGATATATTCATTCTCAAAATCCAAACAGTCTGTGAACCGTTCAACATGATATTCATATTAAAATATTCTTGGAGTTCATATTTTACTGTATTTTTAGATAGATGGAAAAATCACTACATGAAATGATCCAAAATCTTTTGACTAAGTGACTTTTCAGTCACCTATCTAAAAACATATTAAAAAGTAGCTAAAAAGATGTAAAATCTGATTTCCGATTACATTTTCATATGGAGATCATGTTGAACGGTTCAGATCAATTGTTTGAATTTTAAAAAGAAAGATATCAATCCATTGAATGGACTCATCTAACGTTGTGCAAAATACCGTAGCCTCACTCCCAAAATATATTACCATAATAGAACAATTTTCAGTGCTAGACTTGTTGTAAATTACATGGACTGAAATAGTCAGCCCTTTGTCAGGCCTTTGCAGGAGACTTGTCATCAATTAAACTTTTCTTGACATCTCATTGAGTAGATAATTAGAAGAAACAAATTTTCGTGGATTAGGCGCAATTAAATTTGTGGGCTTTCACATGAGCTTTTGGAGTCGGAAGGCCTTCTATGCAGAGACAATATTTCAAATTATTCTTCAATTTGGGCCTCTCTTTCTACTAAAATGGCCTCATTGTGTATTTTGATTTTCGGCCGTTCATTATATGAATTATGAAGCGGTGCATTGCATACCAATTTTAATCGTCAAAATTTCACTCCAGAAGCATTTTCGGATTTTTTTTTTTTTTTATTTACATTGGATCAAGAAACAAAAATATGTCACGAGCTACACATAACACGATTTCACCATGCACACGCAATTTTGTATTTCGAAAATATACAAAGGTTAAGTTTCTTGATTCGAATAAAAATATGGCTAAAAATTATATATTATTTTTATAAGTTAATTTACATATCAGAATACTAATATTTTTAGAAGGAAAAAGTTAGCACATAGTGTGTTACCTGTAACATAGTGACATATATATCGTGCTACTTTCTCAAACACTTATTAAATATATTTCAAATGACTAATTCAAAGTGTTAAAACTGGTCAACTTTCAGGTGATGCACTTATATATAGAATATATATATAGAATTTATAAATTGTTGCATTAATTTAGAGGGCTCTTAATTAAGGAAATAATTGATTTAGGCGTGAAAATGTTTCCTTTAGTTATCTTAACAAGGAAATTTGTATTCGAATTTCTTATCCTCTACACGAATAGCAGTCTTAGTCATTGGATTAAAGATTGATTGTCTTTTTTTTTTTTGAAAGACTTGGTAACGCTACCAAGTTAAAAAGGAAAAAAATAAAATTGTTTACAACTCACACCTACCGTCAACACTCAAATTACATTAGATTGAACTTCTTATCACATCTTCTCCACTTACAACTTTGCTCCCCTTGCAGTACTTAATCCATAGCTCTGTTTCCTCTTTGATTTTTCCGGCGAGCAGCTGTGGTGGCATTCTTTTCCCTCGAAAGATATTCTCATTTCGCTGCTTCCAGATTCCCCATAGCACACACATAAACCGAGTTGCCCATATCCTCTTACCTTCTTGCGAGTAGAGCCTGTATTGAAACCAGGACCTATCCCACGTATCCAACATCGAATCAGACTTATGAATGATCAGTCCCATACCATCCCAAATTTGAGTCGCATACTGACACTCGATTAAAACATGAAATATTGTCTCAACTGAGCACTCAGAGCACATAGCACACTCAGCTTCAACATGCATACCTCTTGTGAGCATATTGTCATGTGTTAGCAATCGGTTATGGAGTAAGAGGAAGGTAAAAAACTTGACCTTTAGAGGAGCAAAAGAACGCCACAAATAACTGTACCGCCATCTCACCTTTCCAGCAACCGACAGCAATTTATAGAAAGAAGCAGCTGAGTAAATTCCATCGGTACTCCATCTCCAAACCAACAGGTCTTCATGCTCAGTAAACTCCGGTATTTGGTGGACCGGTACTGGTATTATCACCGGCCATTTTGCAATCATGTCCCTTAAAGAGATAATATGTTGCCTAGGCCTTGGACCTGAATTTTTCATCTTTTTAATCGGGATCCCACTCCAGGAATCATACCAATATGAAACTGACCGGCCATTGCCCACTGACCAAAGAACACTCCATTGAAATAACGGGTTGATTCTTACCAGTTGATTTCAAAAGAATGAACCATTACACATCCAAACCGAGGGGCCTAGCATGCCTGTATTCAATCCCCTCAATTTCCTTGCAACATTGGACCAAAGACAATCTTTGTCATAGTGTAATTTCCACCACCACCTCAAAAGCAAAGCCGTATTTCTTAGGCTTAAATTCGGAATACCTAACCCCCCATAAGCCACAGGGTAGCATGCAATTTCCCAATTAATGAGGTGTACTCCTCTCCCTTGGCCTTCCATCTTACCCCATAAAAAGTTGCGGCATATCTGCTCAATATTCTTAATGACCCATTTTGGAATAAAAAAAGAAGTCATAAGATAGATAGGAAGGCTGGCTAGCACCGACTTGATGAGTATTAGCCGACCCCCTTTCGACAAAAGCTTGCCCTGCCATCCCTCAACCCTATGACGTACCTTTTCCAAAAGTGGCACAAAATCAAGACGGGTCGGATTTTTAAGTGTTAAGGGCATACCCAAATATGATATAGGTAAAGAAGTCTGAGTGCATCCCAAAATCATAGCAACACACAAAATTCTCCTTGAAGAGAGATTCAAAGGCAGAAAAGAGCTCTTATCAAAGTTTATATGCAACCCAGACACACTTGCAAACAATCTAAGTATCAACTTAAGAGTAATCAGTGTTGTAATGTCAGCCTTCGCAACAATAGCAGTGTCATCTGCATATTGGAATGAGAGAATCGGTTCTTGAATTTTACGAGAAATTTGAGTTAGCAGATAGCACTTTGAGTGCTCAAGCATCCTTTGTAACACATCAACACCAATGATAAATAGCATCGGCGAAAGAGGATCACCTTGACGAAGGCCCTGTTTATGCTGGAAAAATTTCGAAACCTGCCCATTCAATACAATACGGGAAGAGGAAGTGGCTAAAAGAACTTTGACCCAATTCATCCACCTTGCCGGGAAGCCCCGAGCTTGCATAACTTTGAACAAAAAATTCCAATTAATCGAGTCAAATGCCTTAGTGAAGTCAATTTTTAAGAACACCGCTTGTTGTTTCGATTGGGAGATGTGTTGCAGCACTTCTCTGACTGCCACAAAATTTTCAGAAATTTGACGACCTTTAACAAAAGCCGTCTGACTGACCGAGATCAATTGTGGTAAAAACCTTGAGAGCCTCGTTGCTAGTAACTTTGATATGATTTTTGGAATCAAGCTAATTATACTAATCGGCCTGAAATCCTTGACATGCATCGCATTTTCCTTTTTCGGAATCATCACGATATTGGCCGTGTTCAAGCAACCCAAATCTGCATTCCCATTATAGAACTGTTGCAAGAGTGGAAATATTTCGCCCTTAATATCATGCCAATAAACCTTCGCAAACTCACTCGGCAGACCATCAGGGCCCGACGCACGGTTACTAGCCAAGCTTCGTACTGTTGACTCAATCTCTTCATTTGAAAATGGCTCCTCTAAACACTGCAAATCAGGTCCAGAAGAGTAAAGTTGCATAGGATCGAAATTTTGTACCTCTACTTGGGTGCCGAGCAAGCCTTTCATGTGATTAAAAAAAGCTTTTTGAATGCTCCCTTCATCCGAAGTTGTGATACCATCAATTTCTAGTGACAAAACTGCATTTCTTCTAAGTCGGGAAGAAGCGAACGAGTGGAAAAACCTCGTATTATTATCCCCTTCCGTTAGCCAACGACACCGAGCCCTTTGAGACCATCTCATTTCAATCACCGAAGCTAGATAATAGGCCTGTTGACGACAACTCTGGCGAAGTGCAAACTCAGAAGCTGATAGTATTCTAGTTTCTTCCAAAACATCTAAATGAAAAATCTTCTCCCTGCAATTTTGGAGCTGCTGCTCAATGTGACTATGATGCTGCACATGCCATGACCTTAACAAGCCTTGCATTTGTTTAATTCTGTTGCAAATGGATTGAGATGCAGGCACTCCATTCATAGAAGGTAGAGTCCATTGTTGTTGCACTATAGAGCAGACTTCATTATAACCCAACCAAAATTTCTCGAATTTGTACTGCTTAGTCATTGAATGCAATTGCTTACAAGATAGCAGTAGAGGTGGGTGATCTGAAACAATAACCTCAAGAGCAATTAGCGAAATAGAGGGAAAGCAAACTGATAGCTCACCAGAGATAAGAACTCGGTCAATTTTGGAAAAAACTGGAGCCGGTCGCTTGTTCGACCAAGTGAATGATCTATTACTGAGAGGCACATCCATTAAAGCTAGATCCGAGATGAAATCATTGAATTGAGACATCAACCCGAATCCCCTCATATCACCAGACCTATCAATCAACCAATGCACTAGATTGAAATCCCCGAGTAAGAACCAAGGATCTTTCACTAAGGTGGCCATTAATCGCAGCTCCTCAATAAACATCAGTTTTTCCCCCTCTACAGCTGGGCCATACACATTAGTCACCAGAAAAGTCCGGCCTGAAGTTGGTTGTAGCAACAGTGCCGAAATTGAGTGGGTTGTTGCCCAAGAAGAGACTAATGTATAGCTAGATTTCCAGGATATCAACAAGCCACCTGATGACCCAATTGATAAATTGTACACACACTGTCTTTGGAAGAAATTAGGAAGAGTAGTGGTGACATGTACAAAATCAAAGCTACTCCATTTTGTTTCCTGCAAACAAACGACATCACATCGAGAATTCCTGATGACATTTCGCACAACCAAACATTTCTCCAAATCACCAAGACCTCTACAGTTCCACGATAGCACCTTTATCTTCTTAAGCAACATTAAAAACTGATTTGAACTCCCCAAAACCACTCAATGCAAGTTACCGGATTTAATCAAAATCCGATCCCAACTCATCTGCTGAATCGGGCTCAAAGTCCGTGAGATGCTCCCCATGAGTAGAATCAGAATCCATGGCTATTTCGGTTAAAAATTGGCCACTGCCTTGCTCCTGCACTGCCGCCCCTTCGTAGCCCTTTCAGAGTTATCATCATGCAGTGCCTGAACAACTTGGGAAGGTAGGAAGCCAGATGCAGAGGCCATCTTAGAACAATGCTCATAAGTTACCTCAACTTCTATAAGCCCATCCCCATTATTTTTCAACTTTGCACTTTTAGGCCTGCCTTGGACTTTTTTGGCCCGCTTCTTTTGGACCCTTACTTGCTGCTTGCGTTTTTGCCTAATTGGACGTGGTGACAAAGGTGGCAATGAATTTCCAACAGATCTCCCTGACCCGAGGCAACTGTCAGGTGATTTAATTACTTCCTTTTGTCGCTCCAAAATTGGTGGGGGATTTTCAGGAACTTCCATTCCTAATTTTTGTCCACCCGAATTATCTCCTTCCAAAATAGGTGCATAAGATAGCTGGGATTTCAAGATACGCCTCGGAGTAACAATATTTCTCAACAGGATTGTCTGAGGCGATGCCGATGGTTGAAACCTGCCTAGCGAGTGTTGTATGATGTTGGATCGACCCGGTTCATCCTCCGTTCTTGTCAGACCTAAAACCGGGGAATCAAAGTGCATCTCCGTATCTTCCGCGAGATTAACTGAGTCCCCATCCCGTGTAGCCATGCATGGTGACTGCTCATGGTTGATCTCTGTTAGGTTTGCTCCGGCCAAGGCGGCCCTGACCCCGGCTGACAAGGATGTCATATCCCTTCCTTTGCATAACTCCTTAAGAACCGCTCGAGAAACTGGGAAGAGGTCCCCATCATTTTGAGTGAAGGATTCTGTAGAGGTAGTTGGCTTATACCTCTGCTTAGGTTGGGATAAATCCGCCGGTTTGTACAAGGGACAATGCTTCCAAGTTCTTGGAATGACATCTACTAGAATTTCTCGACCACCGACTATGTAGGCTACTTGGAGAGGGACACGTGATAAGTCTGTAGTTGCCACCACCACAGTCCATACCGCAAGATCTCCCTTTCTAGGCTGTTCAATTGTACCTAAGAAAGCACCAATCGAACTAGTGGCTCTAATAACTTCCTTCTCCCTGTATAGATCCAGTGGGATGCCCACCAAGTCTAACAACACCTTAAAGTGTGGCACAGCTACAACGGCGTCATCTAAAGGACACCATTGATAAAAAGAGAAACCCTCGTTCCAGATGCGTATAGGGATGGCCTTGATGAACATATCAGGAGATAACCCACGAGGGAGTAATATGACATATCTCGATTTTGTTAGAATGCCAACCGAAATCTCCTCTGCCTTCACCAAGTTAGAGCTTACCGCATATTGAACTACCTGCTCTAGATCTAGATCAACATCTAGTTCCGGATTATGCATAATCACTGCATTATCTAGCTTTGCCAGCTCCTCAAAGTATTCCTTGTCTCGATCAACAAAACAAACAACCTTCTGTGGCCGTCCCTCCGGCAATGGCTTAGCAATGATGGGATCAGCCAATAAATCGGCAAATGACGGTTCACCTCTACGCACCTTGTCAACTGACTTGACCGTCCCATAAGGAATAACCTCTGGATTGAGCTGCTGGTGACAGCGAGCACCAATGTGCCCTTCCCCCCAACACTTACCACACCGCTTAGGATTACGACACCGTGCCGCATTGTGGCCCATTCGACAACAGTTAAAACACCTTCCCTTCCATTCTGGATATTCCGGCAACGGAGGGAACCTGAGTTGGGCCTTACTGTGGGGTGAGATGTAGACAGACGGGCTAGTTGGCGTACGAGGTGAGGAAGACTTTGTAGAATTAGGGTTTGGTTTTGCAGAGGTCGGTGGGGAAGCTGAGTTCCTGCGAACAACATCGGCGTAGGAGGGCTGGGTTAGGAATGGCTGAAAGGTTCGGAGTTGAGGAGCAGCAGGTCGGGAGTTAGTCGGGGAACTTCTACGTCGGGTTACCATGCGCCATTCACCTTCAGTAGTCGCCATTCTTACCGTTTTACTGATCTCGCTATCATTCGTATGTTATTCATTCAAAGATTGATTGTCAGTCAATTCTGATTTAAAACAAGAATATTCAATTTATTTATTACTAATAATCCAATGTTTTTGCTTAGCTGTGGGTGTTAGCTGCTTCTGCATCTTCGTTTTCTTCTTAATTTGATGGATTAAAATATGTGAAAATAACATTTTTGAGTAATGTATTGTATGTATTTTGATCTATACAGTTGGAGAACGGATCAAATCGGATCCAAAATAGACATCAAATGACTCTGAAACAGATTAAAACTATAGGACATGGGAACACATGGAGTTTCCTATCTAATTGTATGAGACCCGCGTCCATCAACATTTTGAGTGTTGGTGCGGGTTGAAGAATGTGAACAGAGATCACGTTTCGGATTCAGTGCGGATGTTACGGGTTGAAGAATGTGGATGAAGAGATCGCATATTTTTGTTTTTTTGAAGAAATAATAAAATGTGATCAACTCCATAAGTTTAAAATGAATTTTAACAGGAAATATGATAAATTGAGATAGAAAATCTCATTATACAAAATCTGTGAGTGTTAGTAGCTTCTTCTTTTTTTCTTTTTTTTTATTTGATTAAAATATGTGAAAATGATATTTTCGAATGATGGATTATATTTTGATTTTCTACATTGAGGATCTTCTACATAATGATTCATGTATCTCAAGAACGGTCAAATTGGGTCCAAGAGAGAAATATATAGAATGAGTCTGAAACGGATAAAAACCGCATGATGTGGGATCGTCTGGTCGGGTTGTACAGGATCCATTCACATTCACGTTACGAGCATTGGTGCAGCTTGAAGAATATGGACGAAGTAGGTAACAATTTGAATCCGGCATGAACGTAACAGGTTGGAGAACGTGAACTCAGAGGCTCCATATTTTTTTCATTTTCTAAAAAATGATAAAATGTGAAGCTCATAAACTTAAAATGAGTTTTAATAGATAGGATATATAATAAATCTAGTAAATTTGTGATTTTCAGAAATTTAAATGAGTTAATATAATATTACAAAATTTGGAAGGAATAGATTTTTTGAGAGATATATCTGAAATTCCATCCAAAATAAAAAAATCTTTATTTATTTATTTTCATGGGAGAGTCAGGAGGAATTATTTCTGAACTCGCACCTCTGAGATATCTCATATTTTGCGTGATTTTTCTGCGAAATCTCAACCGTTCAAATACGTTCTGCACGAATCTCAAGGCTCAAATAATACTGGCCCCCTGCGCTATCCCGAATAGGCACCGGACACGTCGATCACGCAAAAATATGAGATATCTCAGACGACTCGCACTCTTATTTCTGGGCTAGTCCGCGTCGCAAGATTTCTAATTTTGGGCTGGAAGTAGCACCTTGATTTAGGGACTTAGGGTTCTACTCCAGGCGCTTCCAAGTTCCAACTACTGTGCGGAGTAGCCAATACTTGCAGTAGACGTCGGGTGGAAATTGAACGCCGCAAAAACAAAACAAAGCACCGTTTTTTGTCTAGATCGGGGCACAGTCGAATAGTCGCCTAGATAGAGAAACGATGGACGCCTTCTCGTCTCCTTCGTCCAGTTCGTCAGGCTCAGGTATGTCGACAGAGGCGTTGATGACTCAGATTAAGTCGCAACTCGCTGAGGCCTACGCACAGGAGTTCCTCGAGGTTTGTTTGTATTTTCTTAGACTTTTGATTGTGTCGTATCTCTGATTGAAGGGTTTTTAGTAAGAGCGAGTGAAAAATTCGTTTTGGTTGAACAGGGGTTTAGACTGATATCATAATCTTTTACTACTGATTCTCTTATCATATTAACTTATTAGTTCACATTTTGTCAGTTGAAGAGCTTACATGCGTTAGGTTTGTTTCCTGGGCCAATAACATATATTATAAGGGACAAAAAGATATTTTGATTTGCATGGAGCAGAGGGGGGCGGGGGAGGGGGTGGGGGTCGAATTTATGACCCGACTTGACAATATTTTTTTAATTTTGACGAAAAAAGGGCTAGAAAAACAGTAGATGTAGTAACCAATTACTTGCTGTTATAGTTTATAAAAAATGGAAGTTTAGTTTGATTTTGCATGGAGCAGAAATAGGGGTGGCTATATGGAACGTTATCCTCTGCGGAGCTTAAAAGCTCCGCAGCCTGCGGTTCTTTTAATCTGGTCCGTTAGTGGTCCGTTAGTTTTAACTTTGCACGAATCTAAAAGCACAATAATACTGCCCCCTCCGTTAGCCCGATCACAAAGCGGCTGAGAGTTAATCTGGTCCGTTCATTTGCTCCGCACCTGCGGAGTTTTATAGAACTCCGCAGAGGATAACTTCCCGTGGCTATATATGACCTGACCTGAATATTTTACAAGAAAGATGGGTGCAAATGAGATATTCAATTTCTTGCAGTTATAGTTTAGATCTTCTTTCAGAAATTGTTAAAATTCAGCTTTAGTCCTTGGACTTCACAAAAGGAGAATTCAACCCGATAAATTGCCCCATATTTGTCTTCAACTTATTCATAAATGGATAATTTTATTTCTTTTGTTTACCCTCAAGCTGCTAAATGTATATCATGGGCCCCATACCCCCATACCCCATACCTTTAGAGAAACTGATATGCCAGAGAAAGATTGCAGAGCTTAGAAAACAAAGCTATCTTTTACAATAATTCCAATAGGGAGACAGAGTGAAAAGAGTAGACTGGAGAAATCAGGAGAGAAGAGGTCCATGGTTTTAGTCTGACATTCATCAAGTATACATTGAAAGCTAATTAGATATCCGAGTATAATAAATTGTTGGGAAGTGATGAGATTAATTCTGATTTACACCTTTGATCAGTTTTAAAAGTGAAGAGTCAAGAGAGTGGGTTTCGAGATAAATGGAGAAAGTGGGAAAAAATTAATAAGCTTTGAGCGCTTCTGAATCTGGGTTGGAAAGCCTGTCATTCTACCAAATTTTTGTTCATTTGTAATGCTTGGTTTTCACTGCTTATCCCTGTTGGATAGTTTGGAGTTTTGACTGTGATTTGGGTCGCCACGGTTTGGATCAGAGCTCCATTGGTGTCCCACATTTAAAAGACCCTATAATGCATCTGTTTAGGGATCTAATCTGTCCATTTTAGATTGGATTGACCGAGTTAAGATAGCATAGACCATATTACTAAAATTTCAGGATGATAAGGGTCCATGATCAATTTGGTTCTTCTGATAAAGTTCAGGGATGAAAATCTGAATTTTCGCATACAAAATATTTTGACGTCTCCATTTTGGAACTATTAAGTTTCTTAATATGAGATTAATTTTGTATTTAGGAAATGTATCCTCTGTGGTTAATGAAATTTATTGCATACTCTTTCAATATTAATTTCATTTTTTATTCTATTTTCTGCGCAAAATTACAGACAGTAGGTAACAAGTGCTTTGCAAAGTGTGTGACGAAGCCAGGGACAAGTCTAAGCGGAAGCGAGAGCAGCTGCGTCTCTCGTTGTGTCGATCGGTACATCGAGGCAACCGGTATCATTAGTCGTGCCCTCTTTAGCTCCCCTCGTTGAAAAAAATTGGAGGTTTTATTCGTGGTTCAGTGGGAAGCTGTTAAAACATTTTTATATTTTTCAATTTCAATTTTGACATCTGTTGTAACTCCTTTTACTGATTGAGGAGACTAAACATGAGGCTAGTGTCGTTTAATCAGCCTGAAACATTGTTTACTTCGTTGATTACACTTTTTTCATAAATATAATTGTCTTTTAAGCCTACATAGAGGCCTTATGATTTAGGTAGCAAGTAATAATTTAAAAGTGTGATCATTCAATACAATGTTGAGATATCTTTTATTGATCAATACAATAATTTGTGAAATTGGAAAGATTAATATTGCAAGCAATTTTCATTTTCAGTTTTTAACTCATTTCATGTGAAGACCATATTCTGGTAAGACCTCCAGGAATCTCCATTGGTGTATCTGAACTTTGAAACCGCTAGCACAGATTTTGCATTGATATATAATGGAATGCATTTCTTAGTTTGTACATTGTTGCATGCAAGCTATCTGATACCCTAAAGCATATGACCATAAGACCGATGGTTATTTTATTTACAGGATTTAAACATAGAGAGCTACAATGTTGAAGGAAAGTGGGGAAATAAACTAGGGGAATACTATTAGATCAGAGCAAAAGCTCTCTAAGCCTAAAAACATTAATCTCAAACCCTTAATGAGTCTGGTGACATGGATATCATCTGTAGTAGACTAGAATTGGAGAAAGTCTCCTCTAACGAAATCTCGATCGTGCTACTAGAGCTCCCCATATTTTCCCTTACAATACCCACGAGTTCCTTCGCAACTCCGGCCAAACACATACCGCCACTGTCCTCAATTTCTCTGCTCAACAACAACCTTAAAACAAGGTCGCCCATTCGCTCTACTTCTTCATACACGACACGCAGCTGCTTGCTAGACAGGAGAAACGGGTCGAGTACCTCATGAAACCGCTTTTCTTTAGCTTTCGCTAATACCATCTCCAAAACATGCGCATCAGGTTTCAAACCAGTTACAAGCTCAACCAAAAGGCAACCAAAATCGTACACCATGTTTAAATTATTTGGACTGTTAACTAGGCAAGATCTGACTAATCTGTATCCTGCTATTTTGGATTCGTAATTGGAACCAAAGAAAATATCAGTTGTCTTAAGGTCACTAAGGTATATCGGACTTGCTTCAATACACTCGAGATATGCAAGAGCAGTAGCAATCTCAGTAGCAATGTTAATTCTGGTGTACCAGCTGAGACCATCGCCTCTCTGGCCTGTTATATACTCCTCAACCGTACCATTTTTAAAATGTTCGTGTACAATGAGGAGGGAATTGTTTGACTCGAAACAAAATCCAATGATTCGAACTATGTTTCGGTGGGAGATATGAGACAAAAGCTGTAATTTCTGTACGAGCTGACTTACTTTTTCTTGGATCTGACAGTTGATTTTCTGTACTGCTACTATGGACCCGTCATCCAGCGTGCCTATATGCACACTGCCTTCTTCAATAAAATCAGCTAGTATTTTAGGTTCTTCAAACCCCTTTGTGGCCTCATTTAATTCTTGGTATGTAAATTGCCGGGTACTACAAGCACTGGTTAAGATTTTCGGAATGCACGACGGATCCGGATCAAACTTGCCTTTCCTGATTGGTCGTCTCAGAACAAAGAGAAATGTAGCTGCGCCTACTAGGAAGAGGGCCGAAATAACCAATCCTGTTTTTTGGATGAGATTATATAAATGTGCTAAACAAATCTCTATATGATTTGTGCTAGAGCAGGCCAATTAGTACAAATGTATTGATAACTTTGCTTTAATTTAATGATGTTGTAAAATACGTGTTTCTTCTATTGATGAGTACGAAAGGCCATGATCATTGCGAAGTACATACCAGCAATAGCAGCAGCAGTTTTTGTGCAAAATCTGCCTCGGCAACACTCTGCGTTGTCACTTGTTTGCGAGTCTTCACTACAAGCTGGATAGTAATTGAAGTATCAGAATAACAAGTAGGTTCAATTAGATAAATATGTATTCAAGTTATGCTTAATCCTAGACTGATAAGTGGGTAAGACAGGCAGAGGCCTCTAAATAAATTAAGGTCTAATTTGCGTTCAAATCCTGGTTTTATTCAATCGGCTAATCGTTCAATATGATATCAGATGTTTTACATTGCCAAGCCTCGTCACAACCTCATATTCCCCGGATATAACTATATACTAGAATAATTACTAACTTAAGCACAAATAATAACCAATGGAACATTTCTTTGTTTCTAAATTGGGTTCATTAGAAGTCAAGAACTGATTACCTTTATAACATCCAGCCCCTTGTGCATATCCATCACCGACAAACCCGGCACCACACACGCACCGAACTCCCCCACGGACTGCTGTCGCATTCACCAAAACAGCACCATCAGCACACTCAACCCCAATCACATTCCTTCTCGGCATGGCCCATTCCATCTCAATCCCTCTCACAGATGTCGATTGGTTTATGACCCAGCTTGAGAAACCTCTACAGCCGAACTCACCGAATACAGAAAAATCATCCCCTTTTTTCCACACGCTCCCATCGGATAACGGGTAGCAGCACCCGTATTCTGTTCGGTTGTTTACATGACACTCACCGGCTGCACTAATCAAGGCACAACTGCTGTGGCATAAGGAGGAATCCTCACAATCGTACAAACGAAGTATATTATCAGGTGTAATTGCAAAGAAAGGTTTTTTGTTGAAAATCGATGGCAGGATGAGGTTTGCATACCAGCGGTCGCATGATCTTGAGAGAGATGAAGAAGATGTGTTGAGAGTGTAATCTAAAATGAGGGAACCTGATGAGAGAAAATCTATAATGCGAAAGTCACCTTGGCCCAATGTCAGGTACAGAGAAGAGGTCGTGGAGCATGAAAGCTTGAACGCCTCAATTGGGGGCCCACACGACGAGTTGATGTGGAAAGGAAAGGGGATTAGTTGGGTCCCACATTTCTCTTCACAGCGATTGGGAAATACCGGCTGCGACAGGGAGCATGAAAGAGAGAAAATCACAAGGAGAAATGAAGCAAAGATAGACATGAAAAGAGAATTGAAGGAGAAGAGGCTACGTGGGAACGAGAAGAAAAACAGAATCCATTTTGGAAAGAGAAGGGAGGCGATTCTTGTAAAGAGTTGCAATGGAGATCCGTACGCAAAGAGCGAGAGGAGAGAGGCATAGGAGCGCGCGAGCGGGGCGTTCGAACTTGTCGAGGTATGGAATCAAATTGAATTTATATTCTTTGTTTGGAATACCGAACTGGACGGTTGAGTATCCCTGCGGTACCCGAGTCGAAATCAATTCGATGCATATTTGGATTATAGGAGGTTCTCTTTAAGATTCGTGTCAGGTTAAATCGAACAATGCACATCTCATTCTACACAGTAAGGTAACGCACTGAATTTGAACTCATTTTGGAGTGGGGCGTTGGAGGGAGAGACGGACGGGGGGAACAAAGCATAGAGCCGGTGAGATGGTGACACGTGGCTTAGATTTTTCGTGATCGATGATGGAGAAGGGGGCAAAGTACAGAGCTAGTGGACTTGTGGTTGCTAGTTAAGCTATCGTGTCAGAAGAGATAATACTATTTTATTGAGTCACGCTTGTCGTACATCATAGAAGGATGGAATTTAATCGATTGTGTGTATCCTTGTTGAGTTTTTCCAAGGAATATGTTGGGAAGGATAGTTGAGCCTCATAAGGCCCAAAATATTTGGGCTGAATTTTCAAGAACTTATGATGTACATTTGTTTTTTACTGTAAACTGAAAATGTTGGGCCTACATAGGCAGCCTGTTCGATCTGATGAGGCCCTTGACAATCTTCACCATAAATTTTTAAACTAAGTTAGAAAAATAAATTTAAAGTAAAAATACTGCATGTTGTTGAATATATAAATTGGTTGTATATTAAACTAGTTTAAAATATTCAATATAGAAAGTAATTCATCACCATAGTCATGACATAAGATGGGAGTCTATCTAACCCAACATTTTAATGGAATAGCATAAGAGCAAGCTAACCTCTGCTAAACTCAAGACTTTTGGAACTACTTTTTCATTTATACACAAAATGGCGAGTTTCTTTTTCGCTAATTCGAACTTTTGTTATTCCATCGCCATCCAAGCATACTCATATTAGCTTGGGCCAGACAATTTTTGGAATGGCGTACGTTTATAATTTCAAATGTTTCTGATATGCATCTGTTTCTTCAACTCTTTTTCCAACCTTCATTATGTATTTGAATTTCATAATATTTTCTTTTTAACTAGGCAAGAAGGCTTGGTCTTTTGTTATTAGAATTTGAGCTGACAAGAATCCCCGCCAGGAGGATACTTTGGATTGCGTATTTTGTTATAACTGACGAGTGTCTTAACTTTTCGCTTGTATGCTGAATTTTTTTATTTTCTTTTATACAAAAATATGTTCATATTTGTATGTTCTATGGTATAATTTAGCGTGTGCATTACAGAGCATCCGATTGTGCATTATAGATTTATCTAGTGTGCATTGAGTTAAACCAGAAAATCTTAAACATGAAAACTTACAATAATCAAGTGTACATGTTACAATTATTCAGGGTGCATAAAAGAAATGAAAAGTGGGCAATCTACTTACAAATATTATTTGTTAGAGTATCCAAAAGAGAGAATAACTGAAAATCAAGTTTTCTAACTTATAACTAGTATAAGTTTAGAGCTGTTACCTCAGTAATCAATTTCATAATGTACTGGTAGGTTTATAAATTGAAAATTAAGTGTATCATTTTTGGGTTGTAGTGTGCATTAACAAATTAACAAGTATGCATTGACTTATAATTGATAGATATTTCCAACTTATAAGCCGTATTAAGTTCAGAGCTATCAACTTATTGAATATATATACATGTGAGAAAGTGTGTATTAGGAAACATATATACCAGTATGACTGTTGGTACTGATCAATTATGCATGCATGATTTTGCATGATCTTGTTTTTGTGAGTATTGCTTCAGTGAGCAAAATGCTCCAGGATTTTGATACTATTGATGATTTTGGTAACGAGAAGTGAAATTTGCTTAATAATGGGATTTTCATGATTTTTTGTGAGTATACCAGTATGACTGTTTGTTGGTACTGATCAATTATGCATGCATGATTTTGCATGATCTTGTTTTTGTGAGTATTGTTTCAGTGAGCAAAATGCTCCAGGATTTTGATACTATTGATGATTTTGGTAACGAGAAGTGAAATTTGCTTAATAATGGGATTTTCATGATTTTTTGTGAGTATACCAGTATGACTGTTTGTTGGTACTGATCAATTATGCATGCATGATTTTGCATGATCTTGTTTTTGTGAGTATTGCTTCAGTGAGCAAAATGCTCCAGGATTTTGATACTATTGATGATTTTGGTAACGAGAAGTGAAATTTGCTTAATAATGGGATTTTCATGATTTTTTGTTCAGATTTTTTTTTTATGTTGGTATTCTGGTACAGTTGAAGTTATAATGATGTATTGTTTGTATCATACATTAGTAATGAGATATAACTGGCCTCTTTTCATTTAGATTTAGTGTGTGTTTTGCTTTTTTATAGTGTGTGTCATGGTTCAGTTTAGTGTGTAGGTTCTTTGTTTACTAGATATAAAATATCGTGACTGAAGCCCCAACTTAAGTGGCTTAGATTTAGGTTTCTTTATAACTGTGTTTTGGTGGTTAATTAATCAAGCGTTAGAGCATTTGTATTTTGCTCAACGCTGTCTACTCTAGTTTAAAGATGTGTGTCTGGATTTCAATAGGCTGATGCTTAGCCTGTAACTGATAACTATGTTTCATCTAATGGAACGGGCATTATATGCCTTTTATAAAAAAAAATATCGTGACTGTGACTGAAGTACATATCGCGATCGGGCATCAAATTTGGTGCTGGTAAAAATTAAACATTATCGGGAGTAGTTATCAATATATCGCAATACAGTTCGGAACAACTTCTGGGTTGGGCTTCAGTTAAAAAAAACATGGGCTTCTGTCCGGAAGCCCGAGTGGGTCGGAATGGGATGGTTTGGGGATAAAAAAAAAATGGATAGTTATCAGGCCTGACAAAGAATATTATAGGAACAATTGCCCGATATTTTTATTAAAACCCCCAAAAAAAAACAAATTATCAAATCTGCTCCCACCCCAACTTTATTTTTATTTCTACCCCAACCGCCCGTGGGATGGGCGGTCCACTTTCTGGATCTGACCGCCCAGCAGGCGGGCGGTCCACTACCCTTATCCGACCGCCCAGCAGCTGGGCGGTCCGCTATAAAACCCTATAAAAGAGCCTTTTCTCTCTCCTGATGAGCACAGTATTCATTCCAATCCCACAAATTTCCAGAACCGATTGAATGAGAGATGAGAGAGCCGTCAGAGGCGATTTTGAGGCGATTGTGCACAGTAATCCCAGCACAGTAATCCCAGCACAGTAATCTCAGCACAGTAATCTCAGCACAGTAATCCCAGCACAGTAATCCCAGCACAGTAATCTGCATATGATGCTGAAAACCAGTTGTTGCCTTTGGCCTTTGCAATTGTTGAGAAGGAGGACGGGGAAAACTGGGGATTTTTCATGAGGTTCGTAAGAAGACAAGTGGTTGGCGACCGGTTCTTTTGTGTCATATCAGACCAGCACAAAGGAATCAAATATGTTTTTGATCGCCCAGATTTCGGGTGGTCGACAGCGAACGGCGAATGTGTGCACAGGCTGTGTATGCAACATGTTACAGACAACCTACACAATAACTGCGGATCTGGAAAATGGGTTGCAGATACATTCAGAATTGGTGCCAAGAAGAAGAAGCCGAGAAGGGTGGAAGAGATGTTCAAAGATTTTGCCAAGGTATGTATATTTTCACAGACTTATATTTTCTGAATTATTTAATCAAATGTTTTCTCATCTGAATTTTTTTTTTTTCAGTACTGTCCAAAGGCAAATTTGTACTTACTCAAGGTGGGAAAAAATAATCCCGCCGATCTGGCTGAGCCACCTCGATATGAGAAGATATTGCAAGCCCGTGATGGAGGTTTCCGATGGGGAATTATGACCACAAATGGGTCTGAGTCCTTGAATGCTGTTTTCAAGCAGAGCCGGCAGTTGCCCGTGGCAGCAATTGTGGAGGACACCTTCTACAAGTTAAATGCATGGTTTGTTGCACGGCGTGTTAAAGCCCTCGAATTACTGTCCAGGTATGTATATTTTTATTCAGAGATTTTGCCAAGGTATGCATATTTTTATTTGTTGACTTATATTTTCTGAATTACTGTCCAGGAATCAAACGTTTTCAACAAGGGTGGAGGGGAAACTAAGGAAACATAGGGAGAAAGGTGCAGTTATGAGAGTTGTCCCGTACGGGGATAACCAATTGGAATTCGAAGTGCACTGTCCAGATGAGTTTGCTCCAACCGGCCGTAGACCGGATGGGACTATGGAGTTTGTGAAAAGGATGTTCAAGTATGTTGTTATTTTTGCACCTGACAATACTGTAACATGCACTTGCCAAGGAATCCAGTTGGCCCACATACCTTGCTCTCATGTTATGGCGGTGTGCCGGGAGAGAAACTTCTCTGAGGATGATTATGTCGCAGACATGTACCGTACCGAGTACCTTGCGAGTACTTGGGGTGCATCTTTCCATCCTTATCCCAACCAGTATCAGTGGCCGCCCTATGTTGGTGATAAAGTCTGTCCCGCAAGCGGGTGGATCAGAAAAGGAAGAAGACCCCACAAGCGTCAAGTAATGAACATGGACGAGATGGAAGGTAGGCGAATGGGACATCAGGCCCGCCGTTCAACAACTGACAGGCAGCGAGCAGGTACGGTTGATTCCTTTTATTTACTTATATTTTTTTATTTACTTATATTTTATTTATTTACTTATATTTTGTTTTGATTTTATTTCAACTGGAATGCAATGCAGATGCCATTAACGAAGCCAACGAAAGAGAAAATGCTAGAGTTGTTGCTGAGGCTACCGGGAGTAGCCACCGCAGGGGTGAAAGCTCAGGAACCGGTAGTAGCCGCCGCACTCATGAAAGCCCAGGAACCGGTAGTAGCCATGGAGAGACATCCGGTAGTGCCGCAGAACCAGCTGCACCCAGACCCAGGCGTCGTATTTTGAGTTTGTTCGGCCGTCGTCGCTGATTACCAAGTTTTGTTAAATTATGTTATGAACTATTTTAGATGTATATTGTGAACTATTCTAATTGGTAGTTTGTGAACTATGCAATATTTTATTTGCCTCGATTATTTTATATGCTTCATTTTTGTTATTTTTATTTCTTAATTACGTATACAAAAACTAACAACATAAAATATAAACAAACACAAAACTATTGAAATAAAGTCTGCGACATAAATTTCTAAAAATTCTACAACATAAATTCCTAAAAAATCTACTTCTTATAACGAGCCTTGAAAGTGCATGGAACAAAATCATCATCAGAGTTTGCCTGATCTGGATCAGTCACAGCAGACGAAGTGGTAGCCTTACCAGTACACGGAACAAACTCGTCGTCCGATGCGGGAGGCTCTGGATCAACTTTCTTCTTTTTCAAACCAAAGCCGTAGGGGTTTTCCACAAAGTCATCGTCTGAAATTTCATACTGAACATGTCGTTTTTTCCATTCCTCCAGCTTACATGTCTCACAATTAAAAAAATCACGACATATTTGACACTTGTATTTTTTTTTCGCATTTTTACCTCGATCACTAATTGACCCTCCTCTCGCTACGCCACGATCTCGGTTGCTCGCTTTCTTACCTCGTTTGTTACTGTCCATACCTCAAAATCGCCTCAAAATCGCCTGACAGCTCTCTCTTTCGGTTCTGGAAATTTGTGGGATTGGGGAATGAATACTGTGCTCATCAGGAGAGAGAAAAGGCTCTTTTATAGGGTTTTATAGCGGACCGCCCAGCTGCTGGGCGGTCGGATAAGGATAGTGGACCGCCCGCCGGCTGGGCGGTCAGGTCCAGAAAGTGGACCGCCCATCCCACGGGCGGTTGGGGTAGAAATAAAAATAAAGTTGGGGTGGGAGCAGATTTGATAATTTGTTTTTTTTTTGGGGTTTTAATAAAAATATCGGAACAATTGCCTACTATAATTTTTGTGTACTTACTAAAATCTGGTCAAAATTGTCTGAGTTGCATCAAATCGTGTGCATACCAATTCGTTCCAATTAAGTAACATACCAAATTCGTTCCGCTGGCCATCAGACTACTACTGCATGATTCCATTTACATGAGCCTTTGAAACGGGACGATAAATCTTGTTTTAACCCACGTCGTCTTTTCTTTATTTAATATTTATTTGATTGGCCAGCCCGTGAGTTCGTACCAGACACTTTATTTAATAATTATTTGATTGGCAGGCCGCAGGCCCGTGAATTCGTTCACATTTGAATCGACTTTCTCAACAACCAAAAAAAAAAAACACGCTGTTAGACCACGTTTGAATCCAAATTTTGGTGCGGACGAGCCGCTCTTCTCGTAGTTGGCATTTATCATGTGTTTGTATGACTGGTGTAGTGGCTTGAAAAGGGTCCGGTTCGGTCCGGGCCGGTCCAAACCCGCCCGGTCCCCGGGTTGACTCGGGCACGGGTTAGCCCGGGTCAACGGGTTGAGTCGGGTAGGGGGGGCGGGTTGGGGTCTGATTCGGCCGAACCTAACCCGGTCTAAACCCGCCGGGTTAGGACGGGGCGGGTTAGATCGGGTCGGGGGTCGGTCCGGTCCGGGTTGGTCCGGTCCGGTTTGGTTTTTTTTTTTTTTTTTTTTCTGTTTTTTTTTTCTGTTTCCAGAGAGGCAGAGAGGGGCAGACAGAGGGCCAGCGGCAGATTTTTTTTTTTTTTTGCATTTTTTTTTCTTTTTATTTTATTTTAACTCAATATATTTTTTGTTATAACTTATAACAAAATCAAATTAAGTTAAAACCGAATTTTGTTAAAATCAAATTATTCTAAAACCGAGATATACCGAAATACCGAATTAGTTTAAAACCGAATTATTTTTTATCTTTAAAATCGAATTATTTTAAAACAATAGATTTAAAAACAAAAGTTACCCTCCTCCTTTATTCCGGGCTTGGGACCGGCTATGTAAAATAACATAGGCGGAGTTCTAACTTTTTTTTTGTTAGTAATTATTCTTTAAAATAAAACAATTGAAATATTTAGAAATTATAATTTAAAAAAATGTAAATAAAAATTAAAAGATGATAGAATTTTATACCGACACTACCTATCTAGTAGTTGTTGTGCATATACCATAGGTCGCTCTCTTGCTCACCGTCCGAATCTTCGTTAGGCTCAGGTCCCTCGGTACCGCTTTCTTGAGTGTCGACACCGGATGATGACGCTTCCAATCTCATGCCATGTTGCGTGCGATTTTCAGCATCAATCCAGTCTTTCAAGCACACAAGCCTCTCGAAAACATGTGCACCCAGCTTACTTCGTTTATCGGTGAGGATCCTGTTCGCCGAGCTAAAACAGGATTCGGAAGGGACGGTTGACACGGGCACGGCAAATATGTCGCGGGCCATCATCGCCAGTGTTGGATAGGCAGTTGCATTCCTCCTCCACCAATCCATGAAGTCAACTCCTTCAATTTCGGTGGTCCCCAAATTGTAGCTGATTAACTCGTTCGTGTCACCTTGGGATCCCGTCGGGTCGTCATCATCCTGGAAATTGCCTAACAATCCAGTACTGCTGTGTGTGGATAGACTATTAAAACAATAGAAAAAATTAGTGCACAAATAATGTAGATATTATAAATAATGAATATTAAAGACATATGTATATTTATATTCATACCTCACGCCAGCGGTCGAAGCCGGTTGGTCGGCATTTCTTCTTTCGCTGTATATGGCAACATGTCCTCCAATGCCCGTGTTACGCGGGGCTCCTCGTCCCTCCAACTTAATTTTAGATTTTTCTTGTAGGCTACGAGTATTTTTACCGTGAACTTCTTCTTGTATGCCGGATGGAGGCAGTTTGCGAGAACGGTCAAGAGGGGTACCTCTTCCCAATATTTAAGAAATTTTTTCTTCATGGCTGCTACGATCGGATGGAGAGGGGAATCCTCACTATCCCTATCTTCCATATCACGGTACACCTTCGAAATGTAGTAGAGATGGTGCAGCAACTCATGTGCCGTCGGTGTGTACGAGCAAGATAATTTCACGGTTGCGGTGAAAAAGGTTTTAAGGAATTGTGTAAGCTGTATTATTCGCTGCCATTCGGGGTCGGTGAGTTCCAAAGCAACTCCTTCGTCCGTCGATCTCAACATCTCCCCTATAGCCGCCTTGTAAGGAATGCATCGGTTGAGCATCCTGTAGGTGGAATTCCAACGGGTGTCTATATCCCAAGGTATCCTCATTTTGCCCAAACCTATTCTTTCGCACAAAGCGGCGAAATTTTGTTTTCTTTCTTGGTTTGAATAAATATGGGCAAGACCTCCCTTGAATTTAATTATTAAGTCCTTTACGGCTTCTACCTTAAGACCATCTTTTACGGTAAGGTTTAGTATATGGCAAGCACACTTTTGGTGAAACAGTGCACCATTCATGATTGGGTTTAGGGACCGGATGAAATGATCGATGGACGCTACATTGTTGCTAGCATTATCGAATGAGATAGCAAAAACCTTGTTCCGTAAATCCCTTTTGAGATTATATTCTTGTAAAACCTCAATAATTGAATGGTAAATAATTACTGCAGTGTGCGGGGAATCTAACACCCGAAAACTTAATACCCGTTTTTGTAAAACCCATCTCTCATCGATCCAATGACCGGTAATACAAGAGTACCCTAGGCCGTGTTTACCGGCAGTCCATATATCGGAGGTAATAGAGACATTATTATTTGCATATCCAAATATAGCCCGTAGCTCGTTTTTCTTTTGGATAAACTGGTTTTTCATTTCACTAACCATTTTTCTATGATGGATTTTCTTATACAATGGTTGAGCTAACCCCCGAATGCATAGCCGGGCAAAACTACTACAATTACCCATACTAATTGGTTGTTCCTTGTGGGCAATATATCGGGCAAATTCTTCAAGCATTATTTTTTCATCATATCTTTGGTGGGTTCTACTACCATCCGGGTTCATAAGGCTTTGGACTAACCGCGGGTCCGCATGTTCTTGCGGTTGCTCACCCTTTTTCAAGTGACCATCGGCATGTTTCTTAAATGTGGACATACCATTCGCTAGTTTATACTCGTAAATAACTTTGCAACCGCGTACCTTACATTTTATAGTATTGACAATTCCGCTCGCATGAAAGGTCTTTTCATAATACCGCCACCAATCGGCCTTGTATTCGGGCACCTTGGTTTTCCTCTTCTTCGGTGGTTCCATGGGAATGGGTGCAACAACTTCGGCGGTGGTTGCGGGGACAACTTCTTCTTATATTTCCGGGACACTTGTCGAGGGACCGCTTCCTATAGGGGCGGTGTATTGAGTCGATCCCGTAGAAGCCGTACCTCCTCCATATGAAGGGTTAGAATAATAGTAATTAGGTGGTGGTATTTGGGAGGGATTTTGTGGATAATAGTTAGGATATTGTTGATGATAAATAGGTGGTGGTATTTGGGAGGGATTTTGTGGATACGACGGTTGAATTTGAGAGGGATTTTGTGGATAAATAGGTGGTTATTGTGGTTGAATCCTACTTTCTATTGCCTCCATATTTGGTTGTAGGCCATCGGGCGTAGGGTTGAAAAAATCGGCGGAAGCTCTATTAGCCATACGCATCCATTCGAGCATTTCGGGGTCCATTTGTTCTACATATTAAAACCAAATTCATATCAAAATAAATTCAATATAAATTAGATTCAATGTGTATTAATTCTAAATTACGTCTAAAATAAATCTAAATTAAATCTAACATAAATCTAAATTAAATATAAATTAAAGTAATTAAAAGAAAAAGAAAAAAAAAAGAAAAAAGAAAAAAAAAATTGCGAAATGGCCTCTGCCTCTGGTCTCTGCCTATGGCCGAAAAAAAAAAAAATCCAATTTTGTTGAACTTCAAAAGAAAAAGAAAAAGAAAAAACAAGAAAAAGAAAAAAAAAAGAAAAAGAAAAAATAAGTGTAATTAAATTTAACAAATTATAAATCTAACAAAATAAAATATAAATTATTTAAATTCAAATTTATCTAACAAATTTATTTATTTATCTAACAAATTTATTTATCTAATTCAAATTTAAAAATTTAAGATAAATTCGAATTTAAAAAAAAAAGATTATTTATCTAATTCAAATTTAATTTAACAAATTTAAAAATAAAATATAATTTAACAGAAAAAATAAGTGTAATTAAATTTTAACAAATTATAAATCTAACAAAATAAAATATAAATTATTTAAATTCAAATTTATCTAACAAATTTATAAATTTATCTAACATATTTATTTATGTAACAAATTTATTTATCTAATTCAAATTTAAAAATTTAAGATAAATTCGAATTAAAAAAAAAATAAGATTATTTATCTAATTCAAATTTAATTTAACAAATTTAAAAATAAAATATAATTTAACATATTTAAAATATAAATTAGATTAAATGTAAATTAATTATTAATTACGTATAAAATAAATCTAAATTAAAGTCTAATTGAAATTTAAAAAATAAAGTCCAATTCGAATTTAAAAAAATGTCTAATTCAAATTTAAAAATTTTAAAAAAATAAATCTAACTATCCAACAAATTCTAAAATAAGAAATAACTAAAAAATCTAACCTATTTAAGATTATTTTCGAATTTTAAAAAATAAAATCTAACCTATTTCAAAATAAATCCGAATTTCATAATAAAATATAATAATCTAACATATTCAAAATTCAAAATTTTAAAAATAAAATATAACATATTTATCAAACAAATCTATTTATCTAACCTATTTATAAATAAAATAACTTATTTGAAAAAAGTAAAATATAACGTATTTCAAAATTAAATACAATAATCTAACAAATACAATAATCTAAAATCTAACATATTTGAAAATATTCAAATGTAACCTATTAAAAATAAAGATAACATATTTAGAAATAAATCTAACTATCCAACAAATTCTAAAATAAGAAATAACTAAAAAATCTAACCTATTTAAGATAAATTCGAAATTTAAAAAATAAAATCTAACCTATTTCAAAATAAATCCGAATTTCATAATAAAATCCAATAATCTAACAAATCCAATAATCTAACATATCCAATAATCTAACATATTCAAAAATAAAATCCAATAATATAACATATTCAAAAATCTAACAAATATAACATTTATTTGAACAAACAAATAAATGTAGCTTATTTATCTAACAAATTTAAAAATAAATCCGAATTTAACAAATAAAAACTAACAATATTAAAAATTACTAACAATATCTAACAATTACTAAAAATTACTAACAATTACTAAAAATTACTAACAACTACTAAAAAATACTAACAATTACTAACAAATAACAATTACTCAAAATTACTACAAATTTCTAAACATTACTAACAATTACTAAAAATTATCTAACAATTCATAACAATTACTAAATTAACCTATTTAAACTAATTCTAATTATTTAACAATTACTAAAAATAAATCTAACCTTTTAATCTCGCGGAAAAATCTTGCGGGAGGTAGAATGAAAAAAATCCTTCGTAATTCCTCTATTTTCGTCTTTCGTATTCCTTTGCGTATTTGTATTTTGTAGAATGAAATAAATTGCAACTCTATTTTTTTAAACAATAAAAATAAAATTTGAGAATAATAAAAATATTGAGAGTATGAGAATATGAGATTGAGAGAATGAGAGATTGAGAATAATGAGTATGAGATTGAGATGTGAAAATTTATGAAGAATGGGGGTATATTTAAGGGTGTGTTTGGGGGGGGGGGGGGAAATTTGCCGTTGGAAACAGTAAAAAAAATTGAATTTCGGGTTTCACGCGGGTTGGCTCGGGTTGACTCGGGTCCCGCCGGGTTAGACCCGGGTTTCGGGGGGGTTAGGTCGGGTCTGACCCGGTTTCACGCGGGTTAGGTCGGGTTAGGGTCAGGGTAGATCGGGTTCACCCGGGTTAGGCCGGGTTTGGGGGGTTCAGCCGGGTTTTGGGTCGGGTTAGGCCGGTTCGGGTCGGTTTTAGGTCGGTCCGGGTCAGGTCCGGGTGGACGGGTTGACTCGGCGGGGGGAAGGTCGGGTTTCGCCCAGAAAACCGGATCCGACCCATTTTAGACCCGACCCATCACTCTAGGACGGGTCGGGTCGGGTTCTGAGTCGGATCCGGGTCGGTTCGGATCCGGGTCACGGGTTTGCGCGGGTCGGGTTGGACCGTGCGGGTTTTGTCAATACACTAGACTGGTGGTGCGACACGTGCGTTGAGGATGGCCGAATAACACATTGTCTTACATCCGAGTGCGTGTCCTCTGAGATATCTCATATTTTGCTTGACCGACGTGTCCGGTGCCTATTCCTTACATCGTAGACAAATTGAAAACCTCCTTAATTATATAAGAAATAAAATAGAGTAAGCAACTTAACCAAATTTAATTTACGTAACAACCAAACATAATCTATACCCATAGACACTCGATTACACTGTCCAATTTAGTTTTTATGTTTGTCTTTTTTTCATTTAAAAAAAATGTGACATAATTTTTAAAATAATATCTTTTTGTTTTTTCAGTGTAATTACTGTGCGAGTAATTATGAAGTCTTTGAACTTAATTATATCGGAAGGCCAAGGATGGCAGGGACTGAAACGCCTCCGTGCAACACTTCAAGAGAGAAAGTATAACAGTGGAAATATTATACTGCCTAATCCTCCTATTATCTACTAACTAAAGCAATAGCCAGCTAGACTGCGTTGTTTATCCATTTTGTCTTACTTTATAAAAAGAGGCCCCTATGTATTAAATAGAATAAATCTATGTATCAAAACAAATATATTCATTTTTCTTAAAAAAACATCGATGTATGAATTTTATTAACTCATATTTTGAATTTACCAATAGTAATGATACTCAATAATGTCAGGACATACGACCAACTCTTGACTCGTGATAATAGACGAAAAATTCATATGGCATGAACGGACGGAATGTTATCCTCCGCGGAGCTTAAAAGCTCCGCAGACTGCGGTTCTTTTAATCTCGTCCGTTAGTTTTAACTTTGCACGAATCTAAAAGCACAATAATACTGCCCCCTCCGTTAACCCGATCACAAAGCGACTGAGAGTTAATCTGGTCCGTTCATTTGCTCCGCACCTGCGGAGTTTTATAGAACTCCGCAGAGGATAACTTCCCATGAACGGACCGTCATCCGACATTTTTATTAATATCCAAAGTTAATTAGAAATTAATATTTATCTCCAAAATTCTGGGATTTCGTCAAAAATGCCCAAACTGGCCACAAAATGGCCGGTTTTCTCTTCCGCCGGCCATTTCGTGGCCGGTTTACTATATTTATTTATTTTTTTAGAGATACTATGAAGAACAAGATAATGAAATCTAACACTGAAAATTTAAATTTTTTTGTTTAAATTATTTATTAGATTCCTTCTTTTGATATATAATTAGCATATTTATACTAAAATACGCTAAATTACCTGAAATTATGTTAAATTACACTATATTAAGTTAAATTACACTAAATTACATTAATTACGCTAAAATACGTTAAATTAAGCTAAATTAAATATGAATAGGGACGATATCTTCATTGAAAAGGCGAAAATCGACGACGAAACTTCAGATAGCCATAAAACGGCGCTCGAGTGTCCGATTTCAGCAAATGACCATTTTTCGGAAAGCTTGCTAAAATACGCATGCGTCCATGCCATCTATATTGGATTTCAAAATTCAGAATTGCCAAAAAACTAAGGAAAGAGCCTCAAAACTTGAGTTGAAGTTTCCGATTAAGATTTTTATTTCTATTATTCAATCTAAGTAACTCAGTAAATTAGTTACATAATGAACTTGTAGAATACCCATTTTTACTATTTTCGGAATTTTTTTACTATTTTTATGATTCATGAAATTTTTTTATGGCACAAAATCGGTCTACTTTAGGGTAATTTTGCGTAGTTTAGCGTAATTTATCGTATTTCAGCATAATTAGCGAAGTTATTGTAATTTCGCGTAATTTAACGTAATTTAGTGTAATTCAACATAATTTATTGTAATATAGTGTAATTCCACATAATTTCAAGTAATCTAGTGTATTTTAGTATAAATATGCTAATTATAAATTAAAAGAAGTAATATAACAAATAATTTAAACAAAAAGTTCAAATTTTCAGTGTTAGATTTCATTATCTTGTTCTTCATAGTGTCTCTAAAAAAAAAAAAGTAAACTGGCCATAAAATAGCCGGTTTGGTCATTTTGGCGAAAGTCAGGAATTCTGAGCATAAATATTAATTTCTAATTAACTTTGGATATTAATAAAAATGTCGGATGTATGAATTTTTCTTAAAAAACATCGATGTATGAATTTTATTAACTCAAATTTTGAATTTACCAATAGTAATGATACTCACTAATGTCAGGACATGCGACCAACTCTTGACTCGTGACAATAGACGCAAAATTCATATGGCATGAACGGACCGTCATACATCTATAAATCAGAGATAACCTGTTTTCAATTTAATGTCAGGACATACGACCAACTCTTGACTCGTGATAATAGAAGGAAAATTCATATGGCATGAACGGACCGTTCATACATCTATAAATCAGAGACACCTGTATGAAATTGAAAAGAAGTCTTAATTTTCTAGCAACAATTAATTGTCCGTAGTTTTGAAGAATTTTCTCATTATTTCTTCCACCCTCTCACTTTTTTTTTTCCTCCTAATCAATCAACCCAACCGTTATCTCTAAATTAAAGGAGTCCATATCCTACGAGATAACAAAATATATATCTGAGTTTAGATTCCGTTTATCTAATTAAATTCAGGCCAATTCGGCTCAAAGTAAAATGTTCCTTTAATATTCATGTCAAAATAGATTGAACGGTCTATAAATATTCTATAATTAACTTTTCTTTTTTCTCCATATTTTATAAATAGAGGAGGATTCAAATACCTCAAATTTTTAATCTTCTAGTAATAATTCTTTTAGAACTTATATGTCAAAATAAAACCGTTAGATATGATCTATATTATTTTTTCTACACACAAAAGAAAATTTCATTACTTTGTGGTTTTATTTTTATATGAATTAATAAGTGAAAAATCAACGCTCAGAATTTATCCATATTATTGTATTTTTATAAACTCTTGATGCCAATTTAAGCAAAATCGAAATGTTGCAATCACTTATGTGTGCATAGAAAAAATGATATAGATCAAATCTAACGGTTTTATTTTTATATTTGAGTTTTAAATTTTAAGTTATTAATATTTACAAAATAGCAACAAAAAAATGAAAGTATTTGAACCCTCCTCATGTAAATATTCGAATTTAAATCAGGAAATTATCCGAATCCGCTTCGGATAAATTCAGATACGTATTCAGCCTAGGGATGCACAAAAAGTTCGTAGTTCGTAATTCGATTCGAGTTTGATTCGAAAAAGTTCGTAAAAATTTTGATTCGAAATTGAGTTCGTTCGAAATTAATTCAAACCAAACTCAAACTGGACCTTGTTCGTTCGAAATAGGTTCGCAAACCAAACTTAGTTCGAAATTAACTCAAACGTGAACCGTTGATTTCCCCTGATAATGAACTTTAATGTTTTATTTAGGATAATATTTTGGTTTGTAATAATTCTAAGACTTTGATGATTGTTCTGTACTTCTATTGATATTTAAATTGTACTTTGAATACTTTGAATATTTGAAAACTTTGGTGATGTTGCTCTTGTTGGCTATTTGGAAATAGAACGGAGTAGGTCCGATGCCCATCGGACTACTTTTAGGTTCAACGAGCATGATGACCGTTCGATCTAATTTAAGATTTGTGCGCACGGAAATTGAAACAGACACACACGAAGTTTAAAGCATTTCACACGAATCTTGAAGCAAATCGACTGTGATTAAACTCATCGAACCAAAGTAGGTCCGATGCTCATGGGACCTACTCTCAACAAATTTGGAAAACTTTGGATTCTGTGATTGTACTAAATCAAATTGTACTAAACTTTGGTGTTTGATAAAATTTTGGTATTTGTAATGAACTTTGATATGAACTTTAGTGTACTGTGTAATTAGAATTCAGAATGCCTGAGTTTTAATTGAAGTGCTGTAATTTCGAACTATGGCCCAGCCATAAGTCATAACTCGTAAGTCGTAACAAAGTTCGTAAAAGTTTGAAATTGAGTTCGTAAAAAATTCGATTCGAAATTGAGTTCATTCGAAATTGAGTTCGTTCGAAATTAATTCAAACCAAACTCAAACTGGAGGTAAGTTCGATTCGGTTGGTTCGCAGCCCTAATTCAGCCCTAGTCAGGTGCAGCTGAGGAAGAAAAGTCGTAGCTTTTTAAAAGAAAAATGTAGTGCATATCAAGTGTTATTTTGTGGACAATTATGTGTTACCTTTTGTGTGTCTATAATTTCTTAAGACAATTATGTGTTTTAGTATTTTTATACAATCGTCACAACATTACTTTTTTTTAAATAAATTTTCAAAATGCTGAATTTTAATATTGATCATCAGAAGTTTGTTTGATTATGAAAAAAATAATAAAAATTCTATGTAGTTATTCAATTCTAAATAAAAGTATCAAACTATAAAATATTTTTAAAGAAACAGAAAATGTTCCTACAATATTTTATTTTAATAATTCTAAGAATTATTTAATATTTAATTCTATAGATTTTGAGCTTAAAAAAAATATAGTTCTACCTTTTTTAATAATCTATAATTTTTTATTTGTAGTACATTGTTTAATCTATGTGTGAGAACATTTACTATTTAAAATATACTTATTTTTATCTCATAAATATATAAATATATAAGTATTTGAAAAAAAATTAACGATTTGGTTAACTCATCGGTTCAACCAGTGAACCGTTGATTCGGAGTTTTAACGAGTCAACTTGCGGTTTGGTTATGATAACATTCATTCTCACAATAACAAAAATCTAACAAGCTTTTCAGTTTTACCCTTGAACTTTCTTTAAGCTCGATATTTATGGAATTCTTGCAATTTGCCCTGAAATTTTGATATTCTTATTTTCTTAACTTTCTTGAAGATTATAAATACTGAAAATTTCATATTTTTCATGAACTTCTAAATTTATTATTTTATTCATGAAGAATTAATCAATTCTTTTTGCTGGAGTTTCTAGTCTCCCAATATTTTTTAAATGAAGAATTATATATTTATTTACTTTTAGAGTTTATTTAATTTGTATATTTTTAATTTTGAAACTTGAACTATTAAATTCATACTTTTAAATGATTTGCATTATTGCTAGAAAATATTAAAACTTGTATATATATAAATTGTATCGAATTTTAAATTTTTTAAAATATTGTATCATCATATTTGTATTGTATCCATATATTTGATTTTTTTTTTAAATATTGTATCATCATATTTATATTTTTTTTAAATATTGTCGAGATCATCAAATTTTTTAAGTGACAACTTTTTTATGATATCGACAAATTAATAATTATTATGGAGACAGGACAGGGCATGTGCGACTAGAGTGGGAAAAATGGCACGCCGGAGCCGGTTCCGTCACGGAACGGCACGGTTACGGCACGGAACAGCACGGCACGCGTGTCATTCGCGTGCCGTGACTCGCGTGTCCCGTGCCGTGACCATTCGCGTGCCGTGTCTATCTTTTGAAACTTTGGCACGGCACGTGAAAAATTTAGTCACGGCACGGCACGTAGTCACGCGAGTCACGTGTAATTAGGACCATTAGATATTAATTTAATGGTGAATCTTGAATAAATTAACTTAAATTATAATTAAATGGTCACGCGAGTCACGCGGGTCACGGCACGTTTAGGCACGGCGTGACTCACGTGGCGTGACCATTCGCGTGCCGTGACCACCCCTTGACATTTTAGTCACGGCACGGCACGGCACGTGAAAAATTAACTTGGTCACGGCACGGCACGAGACCAAAGTCACGGCGTGTTAGTCACGGCACGGCACGGCACGGCACGTTTTTCCCACTCTATGTGCGACCAACAATGTAATTGCATGCAATAATAATACGAATTGGATTAGGGATGGTACATTGGTAATGGTACCTATCATTTCGGATACACAGTTGAAATGGTTGGGTACGGAGTCCTAATTAAATCCTTAACTGACCCCTTTCACAATTGACACATAAATTTTGTCCGGTAATCAAGTTGTTGGTGGTGTCAGAAAAATAAGTGGTTGGAGACGATGAATATATACGTATATATAGTGTTCTTAAGCTCACAAGGTTCTTTTGTGAGCTTAATTCAAAAATTTATTGAATTAGCTTCAAACGATGCATCTAAACTGTTGAAACCGATCTACTTCACGAGTGATGCATTTACATGTCAAATTTATAAATTTTTGAACTAATTTAGCATAAAGTCAAGCGGTAAAAAAAATGATTTATAAGATAATTTTAATGTGTTCATTTTCATTATTTTTTTTACCGATTAACTTTACATTAGATTAGTTCGAAAATTTATAAATTTGACATGTAAACTCATCACTTGTGAAGTAAATCGGTTTCAACGGCTTGGATGAGTTGTTTGAAACTAATCTCATAGATTTTTGAGTTAAGCTCACAAAGAGACTTGATGAGCTTAAGAACACCTCCTAGTTATACTCATATAGAATATTGCTAATATGCTACACGTAGCATGAGTCCGAATCTGCTGCGATTCTGAGAGGAATCGCAGGATCCTGAAATTCCGAGATCGACGGTTCAAATTTTTCCTTGCGTGGATCTCGGAAACGTTCTCGGAAAAGTAAATTTTCATGCACGCATCTCGAGAAAGACCAACAGTTGAGATCGGATCGCAGGGTCTTGTGATTCCCAACAAATTTATTTTCCACATAGCATAGAGGGCCTCCGTGCTACGGCTCAATATTTGAGTTTTCAAAATTCTAACGGTCGATCTGAACCGAATATGTACTTGCGAATCAAATTTTACATTTTTTACTATTTTTTTACTATTTTTTTAGATAGGTAGAAAATCACTTGATCTGAAAATTCTGTACCATTCAGATCAACTGATTTTCTACCTATCTAAAAAAATAGTAAAAGAATTGTAAAAAATGTAAAATCTGGTTTACAAGTACATATTCATATGGAGATCATGTTGAATGGTTCAGATCAACCGTTAGAATTTTGAAAACTCAAATATTGAGCCATAGCATGGAGGCCCTCTATGCTACGCGTAGCACCGTAGCCAACATATATATATATATATATATATATATATATATATATATATATATATATATATATATATATATATGTTGGGAAGTAAAATGTTATGGGATAGGAGTGAGGCTATACATAGTCCACATCGATTCATATTATGATTTTATATTTTCCTTTTCTAAGTTCAAATTGTTGATTCGAATCACTTAATATGATCTCTATGGGTGCGTTTGGATGGAGGGATGGGTTAGCGAGAATAGTGGAGAACAAAATAAAAAATCATTGTTTTTAGTTTGGATTATTTCTATTTTGTTTTTTAAGAAAAATTTTTAGAAACAAATAACAAATCTCTTGTGATCTAAATTAAAAACAAAAAAATTTAAAAACTTTTTTTTACTATCTTTTAGATGAGGAGGGTTCAAATGCACCCAATTCTTTATCTCCTTTATCTCTATTTTTAAAGTCTGAACAGTCGATCCAAACCGCTCAACATGATCTTCATAATAAATTATGCTTGGAGACCAAATTTTATATTTTTTAGAATTTTTTTATTATTTTTTAAGATAGGTACAAAATCATTGTTTTAAGGACACTACTACAAAAAAAGAGATTATACACGGACAATAAAGGAAGAGCTACACGGATTTCCTACCGTGTTTAAATCGAGGGTGTACGATTAGTTCAATAACTACACACGGACTTTTGGCCGTGTGCAATTTTAAACGGGGACTAAATGAGACATAATATTCAAAGAGCAGTCCCAAAACGGGGACTATCCAAAATTAATCCCTATTGGATTAATTTTGAACGGGCATGGACCTAAAAGCATCTAAAGGTCGGTTATTGGACCACAATACAAAAATTAATTACATCTAAAATTAAGAATTCAAGCATGCATGAAATGACCTAAATAAGCCTAAATAACAGAAAATTAGAGAAAGAAAATGATTTAAATACATATTACTAACCTTAGAAAGATGGAGAGGAGAAAATACAAACTTAATTCAAAGATCTCAGATCTCAGCTGCTGGCCTCGATCAATTCGCAGAAATAAAAAGCACAGTTCGATATGTATGAACTAAAAACTTGATCAAAACGGCGCTCTGGAAGGGAAGATAATAAAACCCTACACTATTATACACGGCTATTTAGTTATATATCCGTGTAGCTCTCCTCCTATTTCTACACGGCTTGTTAGTTATAAAGCCGTGTACAATTATAAGATTTATACACGGCTATTTAGTTATATATCCGTGTAGCTCTCCACCTATTTCTACACGGCCTTTTAGTTATAAAGCCGTGTACAATTATAAGATTTATACACGGCTATATATCAAAAAACCGTGTGTAATGTTCCTACACGGCTTTGTATTAAAAGTCCGTGTAGCTCTCTCAATTATTTGCACACACACTTATTTACACACGAATTTGTGGTTTCTAATAAACCGTGTAGCTCTCTATAATAATTCGACACTGATTGTTAACTAATTATCCGTGTAGAAATCGTTCAGATCTTTTGAACTCATATTTTGTACACTGTTTTTAATATAATTGCCAAATCTGTGTACAATGTGCAGTGTACAAAACCAGTTTTTGTAGTAGTGGGAGATTTTGGACCATCCGATAAAGTGATTTTGTATCTATCTTAAAAAATAGTAAAAAATTTCTAAAATATATAAAATTTGGTCTCCAAGCATATTTTATTATGAAGGTCATGTTGATCGGTTCGGATGAACTGTTCGAACTTTGAAAATATTGAAGATAAGGATTGGGTTCATTGGGAGCATAAAAATTTGGATGCATTTGAACCCTGCTCCTTTTAGATAGATATAAAATTAATTTTCTTTTTTAGAAGATTCTGAACCATAAAAAAATAATAATTTTCTACCGATACATCCTATCCTAGGAGAATAGGCCGTATGAAAAAAGAGTTAAGAAATTGGGCTCGTCCCGTCTCGGGTCGACGGGCCGAGACTGAGAAAAAGAGTGAAGGTGTGAAGGTATTAGTACTCTATCCTCTATAATACCTTGCTTAGTGGAAAATGCGACCCGTATCACAGGGAATTCTTTGCCTTAAATAGGGTGCCCTAGACCGTTAATACGCGTTGTCAGAATGATTAGGGAGTTTGCATAGAAGCGGTGATACCCGCATAATCGGTGGTAACACCTGCATAATCGGCGGTGACACGAAGTCGAGGTTGGATTGGGCCTTATCGGTTGAGGCCCAACTCGACTTCGCGGGCCGAATTGTTTCGAGTTGATTGGGCGAGGCCCACCTTGGTTTAGGCCGTTCAGCAGCTGGACTATGGGCCTCGTTTTGTTTGATCTCAGGCTGACCCCAAGAGGGGGTCCGGGTCCCGAGTTACATGCCGGGCCACGGGCCTTGCTGCTCTTGGTCTCGGGCTGGCCCCGAGATGGGGTCCTGGTCTCGAGTCGCTTTTGGGCCACGACCAGCTTGTTAAGGGCCCCATTCTATTTTACCTCGGGTTGGCCCTTGGCGGGGTCCGAATCCCGAGTCATTTATGGGCCTAGTTTAAGTTTTTTTAAGGCCATTGGTACATGGACCTATCATCTACCTATTTAAAAAAATTAATTTTTTTTTTGTAAATTTTGGTCTCTAAATATATTTTAATATGGAGATCATATTGAACAGTTTGAATCAACTATTTGGATTTGAAATCACAAAATATGGCAGGAACTAAAACATGATTTTAATTCCCAAAGCACCGTAGCTCAACTCAGATAATAAAATATTATATATTTTATTATGAGTAAGTAAAATAACTTATATTTATTTTAATATCAATTTTTACAAATATATAAATGAGTATGAGTGTCAAATTGTCCCCAAATTTGTATTCACATCCTTCATTAAATAAAAAAAAATACATAAGTATCCTCAAATTTTTTTTAAGAATGCCCCAAGCCCGAACCGCCCAGAATTTGAGCAGTTGCGGTTGTCTTTTATTTATTTTTATTTTTTGTAAAATTCTCAACTTCCGAAGAGAATTTGTCAGAAAACAGTTGTCTTTTATAAAAAAAAATTTTACAAATGAAAACACTAAACTAAATCTCAGTGGTTGATTTTTTTTATAACATATCCTAGATATGAATATCAAAAAGACTAAACTAAATTTCATTAAGAAAAATATTTTCATAAATAACATTTTAACTAAAAAGTAAAAAATATAACAAAAAATCCTAAACCGAGGAGCATATAAAAACAAACAGAAGCACTGTATTAGTTCAAGTTAAAAAAGTGAGGAGCATCTTTCTTTCTGACAAACATATATGAACTTTTGCACATCATCGATCCGTGTCTTTCTGTTATAATACATCTCTATCTATTTTTTTTTTCTAAGTCATTTCTTTCATTTCTAAAATATTTATTCTCTGTACATGTATTTATGTCAGACATCTCTTCTAAACAGAAGAGGTTAGGGCGATGAATAAGGCAAGAGAGGTAATATCTTCACCGAGAATGCGATCTTCCATGAACAAACTTCAAATGGGTATATCTCAGTGCTCGAGTGTCCGATTTTAGCATTCAACCACTTTTCGAAAAGTTCGCAAAGAGAACTACAACTATTTTAGCGTTCAACCACTTTTCAGAAAGTTCGCAAAGAGATCTACACATTTTTCATCCCAAAAAACAAAGGATAAAGCCTCAAAACTTGAGTCAAAGTTTTTGATTAAGTTTTTTTATTTCTAATTTTCGATTTTCTTGTCATTTACCATATTTTTCTTAGACATTGTTCATGTAAATGTATGAAGTTTGAGACTTAGGATCTCTTGTTATATTTCATTTTGTTAGTTAAAAAAAAGTGAACCGCTTAAAATCTGAACAGTTGAGATATTTAAAAAAAATTGAGGATAATTGTGCAAATTTTTTATTTAATGGAGGATATGCATAAAAATTTCGGCAAATTGTCCTATAAAAATATATCATTCAGCTGATGCGTTGCTCTGTCAGCCCGTGAAACATATCTTTTCAAATGACTAGCCCTTTTTGTTGGCCTATCCTACTGATGATGACATTGATTGCTTATTTGTCGTTTTCTCTCCAGAGTTGCATCCTGATGTCATCCATGAAGTAAAAATAACTTTCAAAAATGACGTCCTCATATAACGTCAAATGCAAGACAAAATTCCAACGTCTGCTTTTGCTATAATTACTTGTAAAACATGGCCATATTAAAATCTCTAAAAAAAAAAAAAATGGTTAGCTGTCGCCACTCGGATAGAGCTAGATTAGAGTAGATTACTGACATCAGTGCCGATGACGATCTGATGATGATATCAGCATACCTCTCGCCTATATAGACACATCAAGCAGAAATTTGAATTGAGTGCAAAGCAATTTTGAATTTTTGAATCTTAACCCATTAGTCAAAACCATTTTTGATACTGAGACAAGTTTTGTATTGCCATGGCACCGGGAGCACCGAAGGTCCTATTAAGCGACATTGTTTCTCATTCAAACAAAATTCCCTCTAGCTACATTAGACCAGCAAGTGACCGACCTGATCTATGTAATGTGGTCGACTCATCATTGCAATCAATTCCTGTTATTGACATGAAAGGGCTAGGTGGTTCAAATCACCGGCAAATTATCAGTGAATTGGGCTCAGCTTGCAAGACTGATGGTTTCTTCATGGTAAATGACTTCTCTTTGGTGATGCACTTTCTTTTTTTCTTATTTGAGTACTTATGATTTGACTTCCAGTCTCAAATTAAATATTTGGTTTAATTTGGTATTTGGTTCTGCGATAGTATATAAGCAAGTTTGTACCATGAGATCAAACGTGAATAGAGTACTGGAAGCTATAGGGTCAAACATAAATAGAGATTAATTATATAAAAATTTTATAATGTGTATGGGAGATTAATTTTATAATACTAGTAATATTTTACTCTAAACTATATAGAAAATCATATATAATTACAAAAAATATAAAATGAACGGGATCAATTAACTTTCATTCACTTAACATGGATCCGCCTCTGATTATTTCATTTCTTGGCTTAATTAACTAAACATTTTATTAATTCCTCTATTTTTTTTCTTAAAGATAATAAACCATGGTATTCCGAAAGAAGTAGTTGAAGGAATGTTAAGAGTTGGTAGAATTTTCTTTCATTTGCCGGAGTCCGAGAGGATGAAAATGTACTCTGACGATCCGACAAAAGCAAATAGGCTATCGACGAGTTTCAATGTGCGTACTGAGAAAGTCAGCAACTGGAGAGATTTTCTAAGGCTCCATTGCTACCCTCTTGAAAATTTCATCCATGAATGGCCCTGTAATCCCTCTGATTTCAGGTATACATAATTTAAATAAATAAACTTTATTATATGTTAGAAACAACACAGTTAATAATTTACAATTTGCTGGTACACAGGCAAGTTGTAGGGGAATATTCAAAGCATGCAAGAGAACTTGCACTGAGGCTACTGGAAGCGATCTCCGAGAGCCTCGGGTTGGATAAACAACACATGGTAAAGGCAATGGGAAAACAAGCACAACACATGGCGATTAACTACTACCCACCATGCCCGCAGCCAGAACTCACTTACGGGCTTCCCGGCCACAAGGATCCGAACGCCATCACGATATTACTCCAAGATTGTGTTTCAGGATTGCAAGTAATGCGTGACGGGAAATGGGTTGCTGTTGCCCCAGTAGAAAATGCTTTGATCATTAACATAGGTGACCAAATGCAGGTACCAAACTCTTAATTGATCATCCAGTGCGCGCGTAAGTTTTATGAAAGCATGTTAACAGGCCTAATTATTTTTGAATTACTTTTCAGGCACTTAGCAACGACAGGTACAAGAGTGTGCTTCACCGGGTGATAACTAACAACAAAAGCGAGAGGATATCAGTTCCAACTTTCTACAGCCCTTCGCCTGATGCTGTTATAGAACCAGCGAAGGGGCTTTTGGATGGAGATCATCCTCCCGTTTATCGGAGCTTCACGTACCAGGAGTACTTTGACGCCTTTTGGAACCAAGGTCTCAAATCAGCAAGCTGCCTTGACTTGTTTAAAAATGAATCAAATCAAAGTTCATGAAATGGAATTTCATTGCAAGTTAAAGCTTATTATGCCGACATTTTTATTAATATCCAAAGTTAATTACAAATTAATAATTATACCCCGGTTTACCGGGTTTTTCCAAAAATGTCCAAACCGGCCTCTCACAGAAGCCGGCCATTTTATGGCCGATTTCCTATTTTCTTTTTTTTTCTTTTTTTTTTACACAAACTATTTTCTTCTTGTATATGATCTGCTTTGTGATTATGTAGTGTAATTTTATTTTGTCATTGTATTGTAATATTATTGTTTTGATTATTTTTGCTGGGTATTTGTGTCACTCACATCGACTCAATTTATTTTGAGATGCGTCAATTGGTGTGCCTTTAATATTTAAAGTACTTATTTTGTTGTTTAAAATACTTATTCAATTTTTTTTAATATTTTCTATTTATTTTTTATGTTGTACTATTATTGTTATTGTTGTAATATTTTATGTTTAGCATTATCATGATAATTTATTTTATCTGAAAAATATAAAAATACACTAGTACAAAAAACCCCTTCACCGACTGTTAAAAAACCCTTATACCGACTGTTATTGAGGCGTCGGTGATGGCGGCGACGGTATAGATAAATCTTTACTGACGGATGAATAACAGTCAGTGTAGCACCCAACACCGACTGTTTTTTTGAAAAAACTGTCGGTGTAGGCGCCCAACACCGACTGTTTATTGGAAAAAACAGTCGGTGTAGGCGCCCAACACCGACTGTTTTTTCCAAAAAACCGTCGGTGTAGGAGCCCAACACCGACTGTTTTTTTCAAAAAACCATAGGTGTAGGCGCCCAACACCGACTGTTTTTTGGAAAAAAAACCGTCGGTGTAGGTGCCCAACACCGAATTTTTTTTTTTTATTTGCACCTGTAGACGTGACAACTGGCAAGCCAAAATTTGCTAGCAATATATTATATCGGTGTAGGCATAAAATTTTGGCATGATTCTATTTATATCGGTGCTAGCCTCCATATTTTTGCTAGCAATATATTACTATTCGGCATTAATTGACATTAATTAGAATATCATGCAAATAATTTGAGCAACACTATATAAACAACATAACTCATATTTCATTCACAAAAAAACACACTATGAGAAATATGTAGTAGTTGCATCCGCACATATAAGAAAACACACTCATATTTATAAATTGCGAATAAATGCAAATAATTTGATCCTAGGACTGGATAAGACTGATACACCTCTGGAACACTGGTTTAGCAAATTGCGAAAAGCCTGGACCAAGTGCCTAAAAAAAAAAGGAAGAAGAACACTATGAACACACTTATAAATTCAAAAGAATTATATCAAACAATGCATTTCATAGTAAGGTGTGTCATTTCAACAAACATATGCATGGCAAAACAATTATACTGGAGAGATAGATACAAGTTATGAAAGGTAAACCACCTAATAGCTCATTCAGATATGTTAGTTCTGTTCTCATAATATTTCCTTTCACTGGCTTCTTTCATCTCATTTCTCTTCTGCACCCAGAAATGCAACATTTAAATATATAGTGCCTTGACAAATTCATCGTGTGGAAGAACAAACATGGCACTGTGTAAAGAAAACAAACAGATAGAAAAACAATGGAGATCTATGAACCTGATATGCTTCATGATTAGCAACAACCCTCCTAATTATTGTACTAGTTGTGATATTTAATGGACTCTCCAGTTGCTTTAAGATGCCCATATCCATTGGAACCCTATATGGGTTTGGCTGCTCCTGTAAAAGCGATCCATATATCGAAACAAACAAACAAAAATTAAATTTAATCTTTAAAATAAAAGATCCTTATATCATGAAATTTATTACCTTCGTAAACCCATATTTTCAGCAATTGTTCCATGCACTACCAAGGAAATATTGAAGGTAGTGACCTGCACTGCAAAGAAAGTTTGCATATGAAAATTGCTCAACACACAGAAATTAGAAAGCAAATGAAAGGACAGAATCTACAATTTCTAAAACCTACCATATCTTTTGAAACCTCACAAGGGGCTCATATTATAACTTCATATACATATCGACAAGCTAAGACACTTAGGCTTCTTTCATGCAGATTAATTATTGGGCGATATGCACCTTGGACCGAGCTGCATACAAAGAAAAAAAAGAAAAACAAATTCAGCAAAACAGTAAATATGCAGAGAAGCCCTTATTATGCCTCAATTTAGTAAAATTTCAACAAACAGTGACTAACAGTTGTGACCATGCTCACTTAGTGCTAATATAAGCACAAAATCAGTTCAAGTTCTATAACCCTTTTCACAAAATCAACAAGCATCATCAAGCACCAAAATCAGCACACTCATCACCAAGAGGCAAAGAAAATCCAGTACCAGTATAGGTACTGGTAAGGTCAGATCCGAACTCAACAAGGTAGCAAGCAAGCAAAAAGGAAGCATCACAGCTTACCAGTGTAGCAAAAAAAAAAGGGTACCACAGACAGCAAAAAGGCCGGTACTGGTACCGTATCAGTCAGCAAAACAGGAGGCAGAAACAAGCAACAGGTAGCAAGAAACCCAGCACAAAACCAGCAACACAGATTCAGAAAACAAGGCAGCAAGAAAACGGGGATAACAACCTGCATTCAATCGATCACATATTCCAAATCGAATACCCCAATTCATACCCTTGATCAAGTCGGGAAATTCAACAACTCGCACTTAATCGGTCAATGTCCTCATTCTTCACCAAAATTCATCATCGCCGAGAAAATCAACCACTCGCGCGAGACATTCGATAAATCAAAATATACAACAATTTCTCTCCTAGCACAAATCAACGATTAAAAGGGGTTGAATATTTACCCGAATGGAGATGAAGCATAAGGAAGGGGTTGAATATTTACCCGAATCGGTCAATGTCCCTGAATGTCAAGATCGCAAGCACACCAGAATGTCAAGATTGCAAGCAAAGACAAACCCCCAATTTCTAGGGTTTTGAGTGTAGTAATCACAGAGGAAACGGAAAAGAGAGAGGAAGAGAGATAGAGGCGAAGACGCAGGGGTAGGCAAAGCCTTTAAATCAGGGCTAGTGGGTACAGGTTTGGCTAGCGGGTGGGAAGTCATGGGTGGAGCTCCGCTCAGGGCTGGAACTGAGAGGAGTACTGGGGCAGGAGAAGGGTTTGGCGAAGAAGGGTCAGGAGAAGGGTTTGGCGGAGAGTAAATTGAAATTGAGAAGAGGGAAATGAAATATTTCGCGGCAGATCGAAAGTTATAAACCGGGAACGAATTATTGCTCAACCAACACCGACTGTTTTTTAAAAACAGTCGGTGTAGGGTATAACCAACACCGACTATTTTTTTTAAAAAAACAGTCAGTGTTGGTGACTTCTCAACACCGACTGTTTTTTCTAAAAAACAGTCGGTGTAGGGTGTGAGCAACACCGACTGTTTGTTTAAAAAACAGTCGGTGTTGGTTCACTGACGGTTTTTTGTAATGGAACAGTCAGTGTTGAGGTTCTTCTTATTTACGATTTTACTAGCAGTCTCTACACCGACTGTTACATATTAAAACAGTTGGTGGTTGAGGGTCGGTGAAGGGGTTTTTTGTACTAGTGATAGTACCATAAAAGCACACATACAAAAGAACCGAAATATTGAATAATAAAATATACCAAATATAAATAGTACAAAACTAGCCACGATACTACTAAAACGGAGAGGGGGCCATTGCTCAGGCGGTACTCCGGCGTTTGCCCGGTGCTTGCCCGGCGCTTGCGCGGCCAGGCTCTATCTTCGAGAGCCTCGGGTTGGATAAACAACACATGGTAAAGGCAATGGGAAAACAAGCACAACACATGGCGATTAACTACTACCCACCATACCCGTAGCCAGAACTCACTTACGGGCTTCCCGGCCACAAGGATCCGAACGCCATCACGATATTACTCCAAGATTGTGTTTCAGGATTGCAAGTAATGCGTGATGGGAAATGGGTTGCTGTCGCCCCAATAGAGAATGCTTTGATCATTAACATAGGTGACCAAATGCAGGTACCAAACTCTTTATTGATCATCCAGTGCGCGCGTAAGTTTTATGAAAGCATGTTGACAGGCCTAATTATTTTTGAATTACTTTTCAGGCACTTAGCAATGACAGGTACAAGAGTGTGCTTCACCGGGTGATAACTAACAACAAAAGCGAGAGGATATCAGTTCCAACTTTCTACAGCCCTTCGCCTGATGCTGTTATAGAACCAGCGAAGGGGCTTTTGGATGGAGATCATCCTCCCGTTTATCGGAGCTTCACGTACCAGGAGTACTTTGACGCCTTTTGGAACCAAGGTCTCAAATCAGCAAGCTGCCTTGACTTGTTTAAACATGAATCAAATCAAAGTTCATGAAATGGAATTTCATTGCAAGTTAAAGCTTATTATGCCGACATTTTTATTAATATCCAAAGTTAATTACAAATTAATAATTATACCCCAGTGTACCGGGTTTTTCCAAAAATGTCCAAACCGGCCATAAAATGGCCGGTTTCCTCTCCCAGAAGCCGGCCATTTTATGGCCGATTTCCTATTTTCTTTTTTTTTCTTTTTTTTTACACACAAACTATTTTGTTCTTGTATATGATCTTCTTTGTGATTATGTAGTGTAATTTTATTTTGTCATTGTATTGTAATATTATTTTCTTGATTATTTTTGCTGGGTATTTGTGTCACTCATATCGACTCAATTTATTTTGAGATGCGTCAATTGGTGTGCCTTTAATCTTTAAAGTACTTATTTTGTTGTTTAAAATACTTATTCAATTTTTTTTTAATATTTTCTATTTATTGTTTGTGTTGTACTATTATTGTTATTGTTGTAATATTTTATGTTTAGCATTATCATGATAATTTATTTTATCTGAAAAATATAAAAATAGTACCATAAAAGCACACATACAAAAGAACCGAAATATAGAATAATCCAAATATACCAAATATAAATAGTACAAAACTAGCCACGATACTACTAAAACGGAGAGGGGGCCATTGCTCAGGCGGTACTCCGGCGTTTGCCCGGCGCTTGCGCGGCCAGGCTCTATCTCTAGGGGTCTCCACACCAGCATCGGCGTAGCTACGTCTCCTCTCGGCGGTATCCCATATGTAATCACCCCTAGAGACTGTCGAGACTGGCGGGGGTGTACCGGAGATAGATGCAGCCCAGTCCCAAAGTCAAGCTGAGTATGAGACCCGCTACCACTAGCCTCTCTATCATGTGGCATCTTTGTGCCATATCAGGGTACTGGCAGTGCCGACATAAAACCCTCCTCGTATACCCCGATCTCATAGAGATTGCACGAGAGGGACTCAACATCCGTAGTATCGAGCTCCTGAGGCAGTGGCTGTGACGGCATCTCGGCCGGACCCTGCAATCATACACATAATTTAGTAAATTTGATCTGAATGAAGAAATTTGTACAAACCTGACAACTACTGAAGTATGACATACCTGAGTCTGAACCGGACGTCCATGCTCGTCGTAGAATGCTGACCACCCAGCATTGGACAATACCCAACGATGGTAGTCCCACTCTGGATGCTCATCGGGGGAAGGTGGCATCTCAGACATCCTAACCGGGCTCTCGTCGGGCTCGATCAGATATATCTCACGCTAGTTGATGTTCTTTCCGGCATCTCGCAGCATCGTGATGAGCTTCCCACTGTGCCCGGTATCCTTAACATAATTTGCATTTTTTCTTGAGGGTGCGGTACCTAAGATATCTCCAGTTCTTCTTTCCCATCAAGGCGATCCCATACCCGCACTCCTTGATCGAGGACAAAAGCTGAAAAGAAATTATTTTGTCAGATCAAACCTTGATAATTATTCAGTTAGGGAAAAACTATGTAGTTTTAGGTGCATTACCTGACGAGTCCATTTGATGCCGCTGGAATGGTAACCATCATCCGTGACCCTATCGCGGAGATGGGTGTTCGCGCAGAAGCGCAACGCAAGTTTCGGTACGCTTGAGGGCGTACCTTTTAAAACCGCGTTTACACTTCACGAGTAAGGGTTGCAAGTGCACAACCCCTATCGAGTAGTATAATCGGGTATCGATCCACAGGGACGGACAATTACTAGGTTAGAATCTACCTAACTCGATTAAAAACTAGAAGTGAGAAAGATTTGGTTTGGTATTTAATTTCCTAAAAAGGTCAATTCAAACAATTCAAACAATTCAGAAAGATGTAATAAAATGCTAGAAGAAATGTAAATTGTGTTTTGATTATGGATAAAAGGCGTTTCCAGGGTTTCAGACTTCATCTATGATCTGCCTCTAGTGGTACGGCCCGTACCAAGTCGGTACGGCTAGGCCGTACTTAACTTGGTAAGGCAAGGCCGTACCACTCTGGTAAGACCCGTACTGGCTTCCCAGAACAGAGCTTACCAGTTCGAGTTGATGCATTTCCTTGCTGGTACCTTGTGCTAAACTCTTTGGAAAGGTTCAATTGACCATACCTAAGGTTCCTAAGCCTCAACTGTCGTTTGTTGGATCAAGATCTAGGTTGGAATGCAATTGATTGCCTTTTAGGGATTTCTACACCTCAACTCTCGTGTGTTGGTACAGATCTACCCTAACTGGTTGATTGGAGACCTAAGGCACCCTCTAATCTGTCGATTAGAGGAGAATTCAACCTCTCGGCTTCAATTCGAACAAGTCTACCCTAAACAATTGATTTGGTTGAGAGATTGAGATGATCACATGACCTTGATAGGTTCGATCTAAACCTAGAGGTTCATCATACACAATCACAGCAATCAAAGCAAAAGATAGCAAAGAAATCACAATCAATCAATCAAAAGAGTTCATACAAGATACAAGTCAAAGAAAGTCAAAACAAATCAAGAATCCATCTCTAAACCCTAGAAACTAAAATAACTACTCACAGCACATGATCTGATCTAAAAATACAATAAAAGGGATAGAGATAGCCATGGATCGAAGGGATCGAGAGGAGGAAGCTAGATCCGTCGAGTTTCGCCTCTTTCCTCTTCCTTCCTTCTTGCTCCTAGCTCCTTAGCTCTCTTTCTCTCTCTTACTGTGCTCTCAAATAGATCTGGAATGGAATGAATGTCGAAATTGGAGAGTTCCCCGCTTTAAATAGCCTCTGCCAAAATTTGAATCTGTCAGGCCGCCTTTAGGTACGGCCCGTACCAAATTGGTACGGCCAGGCCGTACCAGGCGTGATGAGCTGAAAAATGGCTAAGTCCGGTAAGACCCGTACCAAACTTGGTAAGGGCCGTACCAGATCATCCCAAATCGTCGTTTCTTCGTGTGTTTTGCTCCAAGCCTGCAGAAAACAAACAAACACTCAGCAGTACCAAATTCTAAAGATATATCGATGAAATGCACATGATTCTGGTGAATTAGGGTACGAATCTGGTACTAAAACAGGCCTAAAATAGACTAAATATGCGAGGTATCAAATTCCCCCAAGCTGAACCTTTGCTTTTCCTCAAGCAAAAAGTTTCAAACTCGGGTAAAAGTGCTGGACAACTAAATCTAAATGCGGATACAAGTCTAAATGTGAAAACTTACATGATTGCTACAATAAAAGAACGCAAGAATCTTTTTGCTATGATTCGGACTTCCCTTGGTCAATTGTGATTCACCTCACAAATTGATTAATAAAACCTCAAACTCTAAATGTTTCAAGTCTTGAAAAGTTAATTACTCGAATTTATCGATTTATCATTCTTTCACTAAACTATGCCTTCCCTTGTAGAGATTTTCCCTTTTTGGCACCCCCAAGCTTGAATCAAGCTTAGGTCAGAAAGTTGCGGACTTCGTGTGTTGATATGTGCAAAAAATTTATTTTTTTCATATCTAATTGGGAGACGAGCTCAAAGGCGCCCATTCAAGGCTTATTGCCAGTACTCTTATGTTCTCCATCTTTTCATCTTTCTTTTTTTTTTCTTTTTTTTTTTCGCACATACCATGAATACACACATCCACTAGTGTTCATTCACACCAACGGATATCCCAACTTTTCTTTATTTGAAATCCCTATTTCCACATTTGAAAGGCACAATTCGGTTTCTAAATGCTATCTCGACATTCAAGTTTCCAATTTTACAAATCTCAAACCATTTGTTCGTAATCAGTTTTGTTTGGTCAATTATGAGGTTAGTTCTAATTTCCCAAGGTCATCCAGCTCACAAACAAAAGTTTTCAAACAAGTCCCTAATCCTAGCAATCACACAAATTTATCACCTAAATGCAAAATTTTTGAAAAAGAAACATGTCTAAATGCAGATACAATTTTCTTCTATTCCACCCCCCAAGCTTGAATGAAGCATTGTCCTCAATGCTTGAATCTACACAAGGCAAAAGTAAATAGAAGAAAATATGGAAACTTACTAGATGGTGAGCAAGGGATGAAGCGGGGGCGTCTCACTGGTTGGTGGGAGGTGGATCAGGTGGCACTGGTGGGAGCACCCACTTCTGAGGTACACGGCCCATGCGATCACACTCTTGCATCAGAAGAATCCGCAAGATTCCCATCAAGTTCTTGATCGAGCGCCCGATCGCGCTTTTGTGCGCTTCCAATTTCTCCAAGAGTGTAGCAGTTCGATCGGGTTCAAGATCTGCACTTATGATCACAGGACGACATCTATCTGGGTCTAGAAGCTCATACCTGAGGTGAACTGCTGGAGGCTTGAGCTCAGGAGTCAGCCGCTCTGTCTGGGTCTTGACGCAGGTCGCATCAGGTGCCGTGCGGGTCGCATCAGGTGAAATGGCATCGCATGCTGACCAATCCGACTTGCTTCCTTTTGTCTCCAGGTCATCAGACCACGGCATGCGGGTCGCATCAGGTGGCGTGCGGGTCGCGTCCAGATGCTCTTCAGGTGGAGATGCGGGTCGACTTGGCTCGATGCGACCTGGGTCCACATGTTCTTCCGTGGGTGATGCGGGTCGTGTCTCAATGATGCGGGTCGCGTCAAGTGCGGTCTGGTCTGTTGGCTGGGCTGGTCCTTCGCATTCTGGCTGAGCTGGCAGCTTTCTAGGTTGAGATTGGCGTGAGATGATGATCTGACTCAACTGCTCCAACAGCTTGTTTTGAGCGGCCATCTGTGTGGACATGTTTTGCAACTGTTCCCACAGCATCTGGTTCACCTTCCCTTGCTCGTGTATGAATTCGATCTCAGCGGGATCAACGTACGGCTCGGGTGGGTCGGGTTGGAATACGCAATTGTTCGAGTCATCGAATGGTGCAGGGTCGTAGAAATTGCCATTGTTGTTGCTGATATAGCCATCCTGCTCCGGTTCCTCACTCCAATCAGCCAGTGGGCAATACTCATAAGAGTGTCTCCTGTCCCCACACATGGCACATGGCTGTGGTTTCTGGTTTCTGGCTGCCCTCATGCTCATTCTGATTGAATAACTCTCCATGGCCTCCTCTAGCTCGGCAGCTCTAGCATATAGAGCTGCGATCATGGCCTCCTCTAGCTCGGCAGCTCTAGCATATAGAGCTGTGATCTGATCAGCTTTGGATCGGCCACCTCCTCCAGCTTGAAAATTGTCGCGGCCAAACCAATGTTGGTCTGTCGTCATGTTGTACATGAGATCCATGGTGTCTCGAGCTCCTCAGATAGTAATCGCCATAGTGTTCCTGAAAAAAAAAGAAAATAAATAAATAAAAGAAACAAAATAAAATAAAAGAAAATAAAGGATACAAGATAAAGTCTAGATTAACTAAGTAAGGTAAAATCTAACTAGGCAATTGGTTACCGTCCCCGGCAACGGCGCCAAAAACTTGTTCGCGCAGAAGCGCAACGCAAGTTTCGGTACGCTTGAGGGCGTACCTTTTAAAACCGCGTTTACACTTCACGAGTAAGGGTTGCAAGTGCACAACCCCTATCGAGTAGTATAATCGGGTATCGATCCACAGGGACGGACAATTACTAGGTTAGAATCTACCTAACTCGATTAAAAACTAGAAGTGAGAAAGATTTGGTTTGGTATTTAATTTCCTAAAAAGGTCAATTCAAACAATTCAAACAATTCAGAAAGATGTAATAAAATGCTAGAAGAAATGTAAATTGTGTTTTGATTATGGATAAAAGGCGTTTCCAGGGTTTCAGACTTCATCTATGATCTGCCTCTAGTGGTACGGCCCGTACCAAGTCGGTACGGCTAGGCCGTACTTAACTTGGTAAGGCAAGGCCGTACCACTCTGGTAAGACCCGTACTGGCTTCCCAGAACAGAGCTTACCAGTTCGAGTTGATGCATTTCCTTGCTGGTACCTTGTGCTAAACTCTTTGGAAAGGTTCAATTGACCATACCTAAGGTTCCTAAGCCTCAACTGTCGTTTGTTGGATCAAGATCTAGGTTGGAATGCAATTGATTGCCTTTTAGGGATTTCTACACCTCAACTCTCGTGTGTTGGTACAGATCTACCCTAACTGGTTGATTGGAGACCTAAGGCACCCTCTAATCTGTCGATTAGAGGAGAATTCAACCTCTCGGCTTCAATTCGAACAAGTCTACCCTAAACAATTGATTTGGTTGAGAGATTGAGATGATCACATGACCTTGATAGGTTCGATCTAAACCTAGAGGTTCATCATACACAATCACAGCAATCAAAGCAAAAGATAGCAAAGAAATCACAATCAATCAATCAAAAGAGTTCATACAAGATACAAGTCAAAGAAAGTCAAAACAAATCAAGAATCCATCTCTAAACCCTAGAAACTAAAATAACTACTCACAGCACATGATCTGATCTAAAAATACAATAAAAGGGATAGAGATAGCCATGGATCGAAGGGATCGAGAGGAGGAAGCTAGATCCGTCGAGTTTCGCCTCTTTCCTCTTCCTTCCTTCTTGCTCCTAGCTCCTTAGCTTTCTTTCTCTCTCTTACTGTGCTCTCAAATAGATCTGGAATGGAATGAATGTCGAAATTGGAGAGTTCCCCGCTTTAAATAGCCTCTGCCAAAATTTGAATCTGTCAGGCCGCCTTTAGGTACGGCCCGTACCAAATTGGTACGGCCAGGCCGTACCAGGCGTGATGAGCTGAAAAATGGCTAAGTCCGGTAAGACCCGTACCAAACTTGGTAAGGGCCGTACCAGATCATCCCAAATCGTCGTTTCTTCGTGTTTTTTGCTCCAAGCCTGCAGAAAACAAACAAACACTCAGCAGTACCAAATTCTAAAGATATATCGATGAAATGCAAATGATTCTGGTGAATTAGGGCACGAATCTGGTACTAAAACAGGCCTAAAATAGACTAAATATGCGAGGTATCAATGGGCACCGTAATCGCCCTGCAAATAGATAGTGGCCATGCATACCTGCATGTACCAAGTCTCATACCTCAATAGGGGATGTCCCTGGGTCTGAAAGAACGCATCTGGCTCATGATAGAAGTTGAGATACTGAGGATCCTCCGCCTTACTGTAGTACTCTTGCAGATGGTTGCTCCAGTCCCAGTCTGTTCGCCTTTTGTGGCTCATCCTGTAAGGAACATGTTAGTTGCAATACAAAACTATCAAGTAATATGAGGTAATTGATAATAGGATAGGACTTACTTGTGCATGTCTTTGATAGTGGACCTCGGCAAAGATGGATCTGTGGGAATCAACGACCCTAGTCCAAACTGACGGAGTACCCAATCTGGGTAGTGGTGCTCCACTATCCAGAAGTGTACGAGTGGACCTCTATAGTACCATATCTCCCGCTCCTGCTCCTGTAGACAACTCCCGGGCAACAGTTCCTCCTCGTACAACTGCTAGTACGGTGTCCACTCAATAAGATCGGCAGCCAAACTCTGCAGCTCTGAACGGACTGGCCTGATCCCAATGGTACTACCGTGGGTCCGATCTATGTAGTGGTGGAAGCTGTGCCACTTCTTCCCGTATGCCGGGCATCCCAAGTATTGGACGCTCCCCGTACCGGAGCCTCATTCTGGATAGGCCGGCCCACCGGTAGCCGTGACCACGACCAGTGCTGAAATAGGAGTACCGGCCCATACATCTGCTTCGTTTTCTTCTGCATTTTGAAGAATTTTAGCCGTCAGGGTATTTGGATTGATTGATTAAAAGAAACGTGTCATGCGTTCAAAAAAGTAGTCCACACGGTGTTACCATAACAAAATTTAAAGAAAACCTAAAAAACGGTACGTACCTCACAAGAAGCCAGTGAGACTCGGTGATCGTCGTGAGGCATCCACAGGAGAGGACTGATATGCTCAGTGCTGCTAGTACTGATCAGCTCGTCAACTACTAAGCAAGCTGTAGACCGTGCTCTACACATCTTGATGTCAAAAATAACCTAAAATAGGCCAATTACGGTTAAAACATGCTAAATAGGCTTCATTCTGCTTAAACATGCTAAAATAGGCCAATTGCGGTTAAAATAACCTAAAACATGCTACAATAGGTTACAATACCCTAATTTCGGTAAAATATCCTACAAAGGGTCAACATAGGCTTAATTCTACTTAAACATGCTAAATGATCAGAGTCAAAATGATGTTGAATTACGTAGAGTTTTGACTTAGGTTTTGCATATTATCTCACACTTATGTTTAATTAATTAGAGAAAAAAGCTACTGTCATCCTTCTTTATATTTTATTGCAGAAAACAGGTTTTGGGACTATTTTACATCAAACGGAGCAAGAATCGGGTCAATCGGATAAGCAACGCTCATTGACTAAGGCTCTGTTACAGCCCGTATTACCTGATACGAACCTAACCGAATACGGACCAGGAGATAGCGCAATACACATTAAACCCTTCAGCGATATGGTCTCAATACGAACCGTATGAGCTAGTACGGTCCGTAACCAAGGCGCCCTTTGGAGAATAACTACTACAGCTGTATCCAGATCATGTTTCTTGGCCTCCACTCAACTCCAGACGTCCCCTCACTCCTATATAAGCACCCTGGACAGAAGAAGAAGTTATCTTTGTAATTTGGGTTAGATTTGATTAAGTGAGAAAGAGAGGAGTGATTATAACAATGCCGTTCCGCGGCTAAGTTCTTTTCTTAGGGGCTAGGCAGTAAACCTTGATGGTTTGATATATATATTTTATGTTGATTATGATTTCTTGTTGTTTAATTGAAATGTTGTTGTGATTTATTATTCCTTCATCTGATATCGATGATCTAGTTTAATCCGTTAGGGTAGTGACAGTGTTTTAATGGTAAGAGAAACTATGTTGCACGAGTTAGTCTCGTTGGAAGTCATTAGATTTATGTGAAGAAAACCTTAGCAGGGAAATCATAAATCGGAACAACAAAACGCGAACCAAGTTCTATCATTTGCATAAGATAAAACGCGGGCCAAAATACTCTAAAATACGGTCAACTATGCTAATTACACTAAATTACAACAAATTACCCTAAACCCTAAACTATAAACCCTAAATTAAATAAAAAAATTACCTTAAAGAAGAGAGAAAATTCGGTTGTGAGATGAGTGAGTTGTGAGGAGGAGAGAGAAAAAAGGAGTATTTATAGGGTTAATTATGGGTAAAAAAAATAGAAAACCAACCATTTTATGACCGGTTTTGACATTTTTGGAAAAACCTGGTAAACCGGGGTATAATTATTAATTTGTAATTAACTTTGGATATTAATAAAAATGTCGGCTTATTTATTCTCTATATAATTAAAATGCAGTAATTGGACTATTTTATCCTTTAACAGATCAATAAGTCAGTTTTGAGAGGTAAAAAATTATAAAAGAAAATTATTAAGAATATGCTTAACATTTTTCAAGAAAATAAGTTCGTACTGGAAAATTAATGCTAATTGGTCATTCTCTTTTTTTTTCCTTGACTAGCTCTGCTGTATATCTAAGTATACAATTATGGATTTAAAGAATTTTTGTAACTTTCAAGAACTAATTGCAAATCATATTTACTGATAAATTAGAGATATAAGGGTAAAAGTGTAAAGAGAGTAAAAAGAAGAAATAATTTTATTCAATTTCATTTTTATCCTATTACATTGCTTTCTCTACCTATTTATAGTTGTTACAACATATCTAACTAATCAATATATATTTCCTAAAGTTAATTCAAAGACGAAATCATAAAATGTTAAGAATCTGTTATGCTCATCTCTAGCTTATGTTTTCAAACTCCAAATCCAATAGACCGCAAAGTCTCTAAACTAGACCAATGCCTCCAAATTCCAAACCCTGAATATGTAATAAATAAAATAAGTAAATTGTATGCATATACTTATGAGAATAAAGTATCATGTCTCTCATATTGCATATACATCATGACAAATAAATGTGCACATAAGTGAAAACCAGCAAACATGACCGAAATTAATACATGATCCCCCTTTAGCTCCATTATTCAGTTCACTTGACCATAGACACAAATTCTGGAATGAACAAGGTGTTCAATCAGACTCGAAAGGTCTATTGATGTAATTAACGACAGGGGCTTGCATCCGCCAGGATGTTAAACGTCCTCACAATCAATAAACTCTCTCGATGATCGATCACGAACAGTAAGCCACACTAGAAAATAAAAGTCAACCAGTATAAAATGAAAGACACCTAGAAGAAGTTGAAATATAATTAGAAGAATGTGAAATACAACTAGTAGTAGATGAAAGACAATTAGTAGGACATGAAAGACAACTAGTAGAACATGAAAAACAACAAGTACAAGATGATAAACAACTAAAAGAATATGAATAATAACTACTAGAAGATAAAAGACAACCAGTACAAGAGAAAAACAACTAAAAGAAGATGAATACAAACATAAGTAGATGAAAGACAACCAATAAAAGATGAAAGACAACTAGATAAAGATGAAAAACAACTAATATAAGATAAAAGACAACTAGATGGAGATGAATGACAACCAGTAGTACAAGATGAAAGACAACTGGAAGAAGATGCAATACAACTAGAGGTAGAATAAATACAACTAGAAGAAGATGAAAGACAATATGTTGAACATGAAAGACAACCAGTTGAACATGAAAGACAACAAGTCGAAGAAGAAAGACAACAGACAACTAGTTGAACATGAAAGACAAATCAGTACAAGATGAAAGACAAATAGAAGAAAATGAAAAACAACTAGCAGATGACAAAATACCAGTAGTAGATGAAAGATAACTAGTATGAACGTGAAAGACAACTAGTGTAATCCGGTGTCACCAAAAAAGGATGTAAGTGGATCCCTCATCATATATATAGAGTGAGGCTATGGTGCTATGCATAGCACAAATTGGGTCCGTGCTACGGCTCAAAATTTGACTTTTCAAAATCCTAACGGTCGATCCGAACCGTTCAACATGATTATAAAATTAATATGTACTTGCAAACCAAATTTAAATTTTTTCAAATTTTGTACTATTTTTTTCGAAAATCACTTGATCTGAACATTTTGGACCATCCAAAAACAGCCTATTTAAAAAAATAGTAAAAAATTCAAAAAAATGTAAAATTTGGTTTGCAAGTACATATTCATTTTATAATCATGTTGAACGGTTCGGATCGACCGTTAGGATTTTGAAAAGTCAAATTTTGAGCCGTAGCACGGACCCAATCTGTGCTATGATAGCACCGTAGCCTCACTCATATATATATATATATATGTATGTATGTATGTATGTATGTATGTATATAGAGAGATGGGCTATTGTGCTTTGCAAAGTAAAACACCCTCTTTACTTCGGGCCATATTTTCATTTTGAAAATCCAAACAACCGATCCGAACAGTTCAACATGTTCTAAATATTGAAATGTGCTTGGAGACTAAATTTTACATTTTTTGAATTTTTAACTATTTATTAAGCCACTTTGAAAATAGCTGATCCACTGTGAACAGTAAAAAACAGTAAAATTTTCTGGACCACCGGATCAGTGACTTTTACATCTCATACCGTAAAATTTTTTACTATTTATTAAGCCACTTTTACATCTCTATCTTTTTACAAAACCTTCCGTTCCGAACGGTTTGTCAACTGTAATAATTCTTTCGTGTTGTAACACCTCATACCGTATCCGTCTGGTACCGTGTCAATACATTCCGTACTGAACGGTTTGCTTCCTAACGAACAGATAATTCCTGAAATTAACAATATCAAATTTATTTTACTAATCTATTTGATATTACAATCTATATTTTTGATCTTCGTAAAGTGTTGTTTTATCAATTTTAATCTTGCAATTATAATGTTCTTGAACCTGCAAACTCATTCATACAACAAAATTGTTAAATTCAATCATTGCAAATTATGTCAAACACGGCAATTAATGAATTGCATAGAACAACATAAAGACAATCAGTGGAACAAGAAAAACAACCAAAAGAGGATGAAAGATAACCAGAAGAAGAGAAAGACAACTAGAAGAAGATGAAAGACAACCAGTAGAATATGAAAGACAATTGGAAGAAGATAAAAGGCAACCAGCAGAACATAAAAGACAAGTACAAGATGAAAGACAATTAGAATAAGATTAAATACAACTATTAGAAGGTGAAAGACAACCAGATAAAGACGATAGATAACTAGTAGAATATGAAACACAATCAATACAAGATAAAAGACAACTAGAAGAAGATGAAATACAACTAATAGGACATTAAAGACAACCAGAAGAAGATGAAAGACAACTAGTAGAATATGAAACACAATCAGTACAAGTTGAAAGACAACTTGAAGAAGAAGAAATATAACTAGTAAAACATTAAAGACAAGCTATACAAGATTGAAGACAACTAGAAGAAGACGAAATACCACTAGAGGTAAAATAAATACAACTAGAAGAAGGTAAAGACAACTTATAGAACATAAAAGACAACGAGTAGACAATGAAAGACGACTAGAAAAAGTGAAAGACAACCAATAGAACTTGAAAGACAACTAGTACAATATGAAAGACAACAGGAAGAAGATAAAAGACAACCAGTAGAACATTAAAGACAACCAATACAAGATGTAAGACAACAAGTAGACGATGAAATGCAACCAGTAGTAATAGAAAGATAACTAGCATGAACGTTAAAGACAACCAGTAAAACATGAAGGATGATAGAACATGAAGAACAACTAGAAAAAGATGAAAAAAAAGCTAGCAAATGATGAAAAACAACTTGAAAAAAATGAAAATACAACAAAGAGAAGAAGAGATACAACTAGAGGTAAAAGAAATACAACTAGAAGAATATGAAAAACAACAAGAAGAACAAGAAAGATAACCAATTGAAAATGAAATACTAGAAGACGATGAAATACAACTAGTAGAAGATGAAAAACAACTAGAAGAAGATGAAAGACAATTAGTAAAACAATAAAGACCACCAGCTGAAAACGAAAGACAACTAGAAGAAAATAAAATACCACAAGGGGAAGAATAAATACAACTAGTAGAAAATGAAAGACAACCAGTAGAACATGATAGACAACAAATAGAAGATGAAAGACAACCAGCAGAAGATGAAAGTCTACCAATAAAAGATGAAAGACAACTAGAAGAAGATGAAAGGCAACTAGCAGAACATGAAAGACAACCAGTACAAGATGAAAGACAACTAGAAGAAGATGAAACACCACCAGAGGAAAAATTAATACAACTCAAAGAAAATGAAAGACTAACATGAAAGACAACTAATTGAAGATGAAAGATAACAAGAAGAAGAGGAAAGACAACTAGTAGAAGAGAAAAGACAATCAGAAAAAGATGTAAAACAACTAGTTGATGATGAAAGACAATTAGTAGGACAATAAAGACCACCAGCAGAAATGAAAAACAACAAGAAGATGATGAAATACCACCAGAGGTATAATAAATACAACTAGAATAAGATGAAAGACAACCAGTAGAACTTAAAACCAATCGAAGATGACAACGAGAAGAAAATTAAAAACAACAAATAGAAGATGAAATACAACTAGAAGGAAATGAAATACAACCAGTAGAACATGAAAAACAACTAATACAAAATGAAAGACAACTAGAAAAAGATGAAAGACAACCAATACAAGATGAAAGACGACTTGAAGACGATGAAACACCAGTAGTAGATGAAAGAACTAGTATGAACGTGAAAGACAACCAGTAGAACATGAATGGCAACTACTAGAAGATGAAAGACAACCATTAAAAGATGAAAGAGAACTACAAGAAGATGAAAAACTACTACTAGAAGAAGAAAGACAACAAGTACAAGATGTAAAACAACTAGTAGAATATGATTGACAACTAGAAGAAGATGAAGTACAACCAGTAGTAGATCAAAGGCAACCAGTATAACATTAAAGACAACCAGTAGAAAATGAAAGACAACTTGTACAAGATGAATGACATCCAAAAAAATATGAAAAAGGACTTGTAGAAGACAACCAATGGAAGACAACTAGAAGAAGATGAAAAACAACAAGTAGAAGATGAGAAAACAACTATTGGAAGACGAAAGTCAAATAAAAGAAGATGAAAGACAATCCGTAGAACAAGAAAGACAACCAGTACAACCAGAAGAAGATGAAAGATAACTAGTATAGTATGAAACACAATCAGAACAAGTTGAAAAACAACTAGAAGAAGATGAAAGACAACCAGTAAAACATTAAAGACAAGCAGTACAAGATTGAAGACAACTAGAAGAAAACGAAATACAACTAGAGGTAGAAGAAATACAACTAGAACAATATAAAAGACAACCAGTAGAATATGAAAGATAACTAGTATGAACATTAAATACAACCAGTAGAACATGAAGACGACAAATAAAACATGATGCACAACTAGAAAAAGATGAAAAGAAACTAGTAAATGATGAAAAACAACTTGAAATAAATGAAATACAACAAGAAGAAGGTGAAATACAAACAAGAAGACCAAGAAAGATAACCAATTGAAAATGAAATACAACTAAAAGACGATGAAAGACAACAAGCAGAGGAAGAACAACATGTAGAAGATGAAAGACAACTAGAAGTAGATGAAAGACAATATGTACAATAAAGACCACAAGCAAAAAATGAAAGACAACTAGAAGAAGATGAAATACAACCAGGGGAAGAATAAATACAACTAGAAGAAGATGAAAGACAACCAGTCGAACATGATAGACAATTAGTAGAACAATAAATACCACCAGCAGAAAACGAAAGACAACTAGAAGAAGATAAAATACCACAAGGGGAAGAATAAATACAACTAGTAGAAGATGAAAGACAACTAGTAGAAAATGATAGACAACAAATAGAAGATGAAAGATAACCTGCAGAACATGAAAGACAACCAATAGAAGACGAAAGACAATTAGAAGAAGATGAAAGGCAACCAGCAGAACATGAAAGACAACCATTACAAGATGAAAGACAACTAGATGAAGATGAAATACCACGACAGGAAGAATAAATACAACTCAAAGAAGATGAAAAACAACCAGTAGAACATGAAAGACAACCAATTGATGATGAAAGATAACAAAAAGAAGAGGAAAGACAACTAGAAGAAGAGAAAAGACAATTAGAAAAAGATGTTAAACAACTAGTTGATGATGAAAGACAATTAGTAGGACAATAAAGACCACCAGCAGAAATGAAAAACAACAAGAAGATGATGAAATACCACTAGAGGTATAATAAATACAACTAGAAGAAGATGAAAGACAACCAGTAGAACTTAAAACCAATCGAAGATGAAAAACAACGAGAAGAAAATTAAAAACAACAAATAGAAGATGAAATGCAACTAGAAGGAAATGAAACACAACCAGTAGAACATGAAAAACAACTAGTACAAGAAGAAAGACAACCAATATAAGATGAAAGACGACTTGAAGATGATGAAACACCAGTAGTAGATGAAAGAACTAGTATGAACGTGAAAGACAACCAGTAGAACATGAATGGCAACTACTAGAAGAGGAAAGACAACCATTAAAAGATGAAAGAGAACTACAAGAAGATGAAAAACTACTACTAGAAGAAGAAAGACAGCAAGTACAAGATGTAAAACAAGTAGTAGAATATGATTGACAACTAGAAGAAGATAAAGTACAACTTGATAAAAGGCAACCAGTAGAACATAAAAGACAACCAGTAAAAAATGAAAGACAACATGTACAAGATGAATGACATCCAAAAAATATGAAAAAGGACTTGTAGAAGACAACCAATGGAAGACAACTAGAAGAAGATGAAAGACAACCTGAAGAAGATGAAAAACAACTAGTAGAAGATGAGAAAACAACTATTGGAAGACGAAAGACAAATAAAAGAAGATGAAAGACAATCCGTAGAACAAGAAAGACAACCAGTACAACATGAAAGATTACGAGAAGAAGATGAATGACAACTAGAAGAAGATGAAATACAACTTGAAGAAGATGAAAGGCAACTAGAAGAACATGAAAGACAACCAGTACAAAATGAAAGACAATTTGGAAAAGATGAAATACAACTAGAAGAAGATGAAATACAACTATTAGAAGATGGAAGACAACCAGATAAAGATGATAGATAACTAGTAGAATATGAAACACAATCAATACCAGATGAAAGACAACTAGAAGAAGATGAAATACAACTAGTAGAACATGAAAGACAACCAGAAGAAGATGAAAGACAACTAGTATAGTATGAAACACAATCAGTACAAGATTGAAGACAACTAGAAGAAAGCGAAAGACAACTAGAAGAATATAAAAGATAACGAGTAGATGATGAAATACAACTTGAAGAAAGTGAAGAGATCTAATAGAACTTGAAAGACAACAAGAAGAGGATGAAAGACAACCAGTAGAACATGAAAGACAGCTAGTACAAAATGAAAGACAACTAGAAGACGATTAAATTCAACCAGTAGAGAAGAAAAATAACTAGCATGAACGTTAAAGACAACCAGTAGAACATGAAGGATGACAAATAAAACATGATGGACAACTAGAAAAAGATGAAATAACAAACTAGTAGATGATGAAAGACAACTTGAAGAACATGAAATACAACAAGAAGAAGATGAAATATAACTAGAGGTCGAAGAAATACATTTAGAAGAAGATGAAAGACAACAAGTTGAACATGAAAGATTGAAAATGAAATACAACAAGAAGACGATGAAATACAACTAGTAGAAGATGAAAAACAACTAGAAGAAGCTGAAAAAGAACATGTAGAAGAAGAACAACAACATGTAGAAGATGAAAGACAACTAGACGAAGATGAAAGACAATCAGTAGAACTATAAAGACCGATAGTAGAAAACAAAAGATAACTAGAAGAAGATAAAATACCACAAGGGGAAGAATAAATACAACTAGAAGAAAATGAAAGACAACAGTAGAACATGAAAGACAATAAATATATGGTGAAAGACAACTAGTAAAAAGTGAAAGACAACCAAAAGAATTTGAAAGACAACTAGTACAAGATGAAAGACAACATGAAGAAGATGAAAGACAACCACCAGAACATGAAAAACAACCAGTACAACATGAAAGACAACTATAAGACGATGAAATGCAACCAGTAGTAAAAGAATGTTAAAGACAACCAATAGAACATGAAAGATGACAAATAGACAGTGAAGGACAACTAGAAAAAGATGAAAAAAAAACTAGTAAATGATGAAAAACAACTTGAAATAAATGAAATACAACAAGAAGAAGATGAAATACAACCAGAGGTAGAAGAAATACAACCAGAAGAATATGAAAGACAACAAGAAGAACAAGAAAGATAACCAATTGAAAATGAAATACAACTAGAAGACTATGAAATACAACTAGAAGACTATGAAATACAACAAGTAGAAGATGAAAAACAACTAAAAGAAGATAAAAACAACAAGTGGAGGAAGAACAACAACATGTAGAAGATGAAAGACAATAAGTACAATAAAGACCACAAGCAGAAAACGAAAGACAACTAGAAGAAGATGAAATACCACAAGGAAAAAAATAAATACAACTAGAAGAAGATGAAAGACAACTAGTAGAACCTGAAATACAATAAATAGAAAATGAAAGACAACAAGAAGAAGACGAAAGACAACCAGTAAAAGATGAAAGACAATTATAAGAAGATGAAAGGCAACCAACAGAACATGAAAAACAACCAGTACAAGATGAAAGACAACTAGAAGAAGATGAACTACCACCAGAGAAAGAATAAATACAACTCAAAGAAGATGAAAGACAACCAGTCGAAGATGAAAGATAACAAGAAATAGAGGAAAGACAACTAGTAGAAGATAAAAGACAATCAGAAAAAGATGTAAAACAACTAGGAGATGATGAAAGACATATAGAAGAAATTGAAAGACAATCTGTAGAACATGAAATACAACCAATTAAAGATACAAGACAACCAGTAGAAGATGAAAGACAATCATAAGAAGAAGAAAGACAACAAAAACAAAATGAAACACAACCAGTAGAAAATGAAAGACAACTAGAAGAAAATGAAAGACAATCATTACAATAAAGACCACTAGCAAAAAACGAAAGAGAACTAGAAGAAGATGAAATACCACAAGGAGAAGAATAAATATAACTAGAAGAAGATGAAAGACAACCAGTAGAACATGAAAGACAATAAATAGAACCTGAAAGACAACTAGAAGAAGGCGAAAGACAACAAGAAGAAGACAAAAGGCAATCAGTAGAAGATGAAAGACAACTAGAAGAAGATGAAAGGCAATCAGTAGAAGTTGAACGACAAGCAGAAGAAGATAAAAAAAACTAGTAAAATATGAAAGACAACTTGTAGAAGATGAAAGACAACCAGTACAAGATGAAAGACAACTAGAAGTAGATAAAACTAAAGGTGCAACTAGAAGAAGATGAAAGACAAAAAGTATAACTTGACAGACAACTAGTACAAGATGAAAAACAACTAGTAGAAGATGAAAGCAACTAGTAGAATATGAATTACAACTAGAAGAAGATGAAAGCCAACCAAAGAACATGAAAGACAACTAGTACAAGATCAAAGACAACTTGACGAAAATTAAATACAACTAGAGGAAGAAAAAATACAACTAAAAGAAGATGAAAGACAACCAGTAGTAGATTAAGAACAACCAGTAGAATGTGAAACACAATCAGTAGAAAATGAAAGATGAAAGATAACTAGAAAAAAGATGAAAGACAATAAGTAGAAAATGAAAAACAACCAGTACAAGATGAAGAAGACAACCAGAAGAAGATGAAAAACAAATAGAAGAAGATGAAAGACAACTAGAAGAAGATGAAATACAATTAGAAGAAGATAGAATACAACCAGTAGTAGATGAAAAACAACCAGTAGTATATTAAAAGCAAATAGAAGAAGATGAAATACAATAAGAGATTAATACAACAATAAGAAGATAAGTAGAACATGAAAGACAACCAATCAAAGTTGAAAGACAAGAAGAAGAAGATGAAAGACAACTTGTAGAAGATAAAAGATAACTAGAAGAAGATAAAAAACAACAACAAGATGATAAAAACAACTCGAAAAAACATGAAAGACAACCAATACAAGATGACAAATAACTAGAAGAAGATGAAAGACTACATGTAGAACATGAAAGACAACCAATAAAAGATGAAAGACAACTAGAAGACGATGAAATACCAGTTGTAGATGAAAGAACCAGTATGAACGTGAAACACAACCAGTAGAACGTTAATGGCAACTTCTAGAAGATAGGCAACCTGTAGAACATGAATGACAACTACTAGAAGATGAAAGACAATCATTACAAGATGAAAGACAACTACAAGAGGATGAAAAGCTACTACTAGAAGATGAAAGACAATCAGTAGAAGATGAACAACAACTAGTAGAATATGATTGACAACAAGAATAAGATGAAGTACAACCAGTAGTAGATAAAATACAGCCAGTAGAACGTGAAAGACAACCAGTAGAACGTGAAAGACAACTAGTAGAACATGAAAGACAACCAGCACAAGATCAAAGACAACCAGTAATATATGAAAATGAACTAGTATAAGATGAAAATGAACTAGAAGAAGATGAAAGACAATCAGTAGAACAAAAAAGACAAACATTACAACATGAAATACCACAAGAGGAAGAAGATGAAATAAAATCAGTAGAACATGGAAGAAAAGCAATAAAAGATGAAAGACAAACAGAAGAAGATGATAGACAACTAGTAGAATATGAAACACAACCAATACAATTTGAAAGACAATCTGTAGAACAAAAAAGACAACCAGTACAACATGATAGACAGCTAGAAGAACATGAAATCCCACAAGAGGAAGAATAAATACAACTAGAAGAAGATAAAAGACAACCTGTAGAACATGAAAGAAAACTAGTAGAACATTAGAGACAACTAGAAGAACATGAAATACAACAAGAAGAAAAAGAAATACAACTGGAAGAAGATGAAAGAAAACAAGTAGAACATGAGAGACAACTAGAAGAAATAAAAGACAACCAGAAGAACATGAAAGATAACTAGTACAAGATGAAAGTTAACTAGAAGGAGATGAAAGAAAACTAGAAGAAAATGAAAGACAACTAGTAGAACATGAAGGACATCTAGAAGATGATTAATTACAACTAGTAGTAAATGAAAGATAACTAGTATGGACGTGAAAAACAACTAGTAGAACATGAAGGACAACTAGAAGGACATAAAAAAAAAAAAAACTAGTAAAACATAAATACAACCAGTAGTAGATTAAAGACAATCAGTAGTACATGAAAAACAACCAGTAGAACTTGAAAGACAACCATTACAAGATGAAAGACAACTAGAAGAAGATGAAAACAACTACTAGAAGATGAAAAATAACTAGAAGAAGATGAAAGACAATCAGTAGAACAAGAAAGACAACCAGTACAACATGAAAGACAACTAGAAAATGATGAAATACCACAAGTGGAAGAATAAATATAACTAGAAGAAGATTTTGACAACCAGTTGAACATGAAAGACAACCAATAGAAGATGAAAGACAACTAAAAGAGGACTAAAGACAATCAGAAGAAGATGAAAGACAACCAACAGAAGATGATAGACAACTAGAGGAAGATGATTGACAACCAGCAGGACATGACATGAAAGACAATCAGTACAGAATGAAAGACAACCCAGTAGAATATGAAGGACAAAAAATAGAACATGATGGACAACTAGAAAAAGATGAAAAAAACTAGTAGATGATGAAAGACAACTTTATGAAAATGAAATACAACAAGAAGAAGATGAAATACAACTATAGGTAGAAGAAATACATCTAGAAGAAGATGAAAGACAACAAGTAGAACATGAAAGATAACCAATTGACAATGAAATACAACTAGAAGACGATGAAATACAACTAGTAGAAGATGAAAAACAACTAGAAGAAGATGAAAAACAACAAGTAGAAGAAGAAGAAGAACAACAAATAGAAGATGAAAGACAACTAAAAGAAGATGAAAGACAATCAGTAGAACAATAAAGACCAGCAGCAGAAAACAAATGACAACTAGATGAAGATGAAATACCACAAGGGTAAGAATAAATACAACTAGAAGAAGATGAAAGACAACCAATAGAAGATGAAAGACAACAAGAAGAAGATGAAAGACAACCAGAAGAAGACAACCAGTAGAAGATGATAGACAACTAGAAGAAGATGAAAGGCAACCAACTAAACATGAAAGACAACCAGTACATGATGAAAGACAATTAGAAGAATATGAAATACAACTAGAAGAAGATGAAATATAACTAGTAGAAAAGAAAAGTCAACTAGAAGAAATAGACAACTAGAAGAATATGAAACACAACCAGTACAAGTTGAAAGACAACTAGAAGAAGATGAAAGACAACCAGTAAAAGAGTAAATACAACCAGTACAAGACTAAAGACAACTAACAGAAGATGAAAACTAGAGGTAGAAGAAATACAAACTAGAAAAGATGAAAGACAACCGGTAGAAATGAAAGACAACCAGTAGAACATGAAAGACAACAAATTGACGATGAAAGACAACTAAAAGAATATGAAAGTGTAGGGCGCAGAAAGTTGCACTGAAGGTGCGGGTGTGTGAAATGTTCCAGGGTTCAGTGCTCTTTGTTGTTGGTCATGGCGAGGGCATAGAACTTCAGAAATTTTATCTTTCTACTTTCCTTTGGGTTCACCCTCGATGGACTTACCGTTTATAATCGGTCCATCGAGAAAGTTTATTGATTGTGGGGATGTTTAACTCCTTACGGGCACAAGCCCCCGCCGTTAATTACATCAACAGACTAAGGTTTATGTGAACTGAATAAAGAGGCTAAGAAGGGCTCATGCATTGATTTTGGATTTGATTGGTTGGTTCTTACTATTGGATGTATGTGTGTGTGTGTATGCTATGATGCATGTGCAAACATAGAAAATTGATTTCTAAAAATAAAATATGTTGTTAATTAATAAAGGACAATTAATTAACAACATATTAATATTTTCGAATCATTACGATTACAAAATCTTTAAGTAGGATAATTAAATAATTAGCATATTATAATTAATTACGTAATTAGGAATAAAATAAATTGAAAATAATTAATTAATTAAGAAATATACCTCTATACTACAAGTAATTAATTAGGGTTAAATAATAGCAATTCAAATTACGTAAATTATACCTTTAAATTGTAATATTACAAATAAAAGTTAATTGCAGGAATAAAATTATTTGAAATTAGTTGAAAATGATAAAATTGTTATTGTGTCAAAAAAGAATCATCTTTTGATAATTTGTTTAGAGTGAGGCACTATGCATAGCACGGATGGGGTCCGTGCTACGGCCAAAAATTTGACTTTTTAAAATCCTAATGGTCGATCCAACCGTTCAATGTGATAACCATATGAATATGTACTTGCAAACTAAATTTTATATTTTTTCGAATTTTTTTACTATTTTTTTAGATAGGTAGAATTTTGATGGTCCAAAATTTTCAGAAAACACTGATTTTTCTACCTATCTAAAAAAATAGTAAAAAAATTCGAAAAAATATAAAATTTAGTTTGCAAGTACATATTTATATGGTTATCACATTGAACGGTTGGATCGACCATTAGGATTTTAAAAAGTCAAATTTTTGGCCGTAGCACGGACCCCATCCGTGCTATGCATAGCACCATAGGCTCACTCATTTGTTTAATCTCCCAATCATCCCCTTTTCTCCTCATTTTTCATTTTTTTTTTGTAATGTCTCTTAAATAATCAAAATTTCCTGCATGAAATAATAGATAAAGAGAACATATACGAGAATAATTACATATATATCAATATTTTTATGTTTTCTTTTTACACATGTTTATGCAATTTTAATTGAAACTTAAATCGTCTCCTCAAGTGCATTTTAAATCTTTGACTGAATTTTTTTCAATTATATATATATTCTCACAAACCGTATCAAATGTGATGTACAAACTATCTAAACTATACGAATAAATCTATGATTTTACTTTTCTTTTCTTATAACTTTTTGTCAGTTGTGTGGCAAACAAACATATTTATCAATATATAATTTTTTTTAGGGGATGCAACCTCAGGAATAGCAAGAACAATGCTAGCTCCAGATTAGTGCTATTTCATTGTTTAGACGGGTTAGCATGAACAACGGTAATCTCAGAAATAGCTCTATTGTTTAGCGATCCAAACGTAGAATAGAGTAATGTTTAGACGGGTTTGCTAAATTATGCTAATTAGCATCATTAAGCATAATTAGCACATTTTAGAATAATTATCTTAACTTAGCATAATTAACATAATTTAGCATAAGATTCGACTTATATTTACCGTTAATTGTTATGAAATTAGAATGGCTGGAGGACGGCCCAGGACTCGACCTCAGCCGGTACTAGCTGCTAATGATGACCCAATCGCCACTGATAGCACGGAGCATTTCAGTCCTCTTTTATGGATGCCACATTGCGATCACCGAGTCTCACTAGCTTCTCGCGAAGTACTTTACTTTTTTTGGATTAATTTTAAAGTTTAATTTTGGGTGTGTTAACTCTATAATATACTGTGGATACCTTTTTAAACACAGGACACGACGATTTTAGATGTCAAGTTTTGGCGCATTGATATACAGTACTACGAGATGATGGATTCGTATCTCATCAATCTGGGGTTATACAATATTGCTACTATGCAGAGTGGGAGTGGCATCATCAATGCGTCTCTTATTGCAGGACTAGTGGAGCGATGGCGTCCCGAGACCCATACGTTTCACTTACCATTTGGAGAGATGACGGTGACACTTCAGGATGTCAATGCCCTATGGGGTTTTCCTATCAGTGGAACATCCGTCGGTGGTGTATCTAACTGGATCTGATCCAAGCGAGTTATGGGGGAGTAGTGGGACATCTAATTACCATTTGCAGATTCCACCATCGAGGAGATTCAGCGGTAATACTTGTAAACTCTTTCTATTAAATGTTGATATTTCCAACAACGATTTATTAGATTTTTGTTATCTACTTTGCATTGCAGATATAGACGGGGATACGTGATGGACCTCTTTGGATCTGTCATGTTTGTTGATTCTAACAGTGATGCCGTCCCATGATGTATCTGTCGCTGTTGGAGGACCTTGATAGGCCGTCGAGGTACAACTGGGGTAGGGCTGTCCTAGCCTACATGTACCATAGCCTTTGCCATGCTTGTAAGGTAAGTCTCTACCTCTTTTCTTATTTATTTTTTTCTAAATCAAGCTAAAGACCTTGACAGCAAAAGTATGGGCAGATTTTGTTGCTGCAACATTGGTCATGGCCACGGCTACCTATGGGCTGTCCAAGACCGAATGAGCCCGAACTAAATTGTTGACAGCCATATATTCATAGTGCCGTGCATACGGCAAAGCACAACTGTAGAGTCTAGTTCCAGAGCAGGTTGTCTAGACACTGTACGATGCATTGTACGAGAGTCAGAGGTTACCAGAGGTTATACTGGTTCAGCGGGATAGCTGGTGGTATAGGGGACCGCTAGTCTGCTTCTGGATTGTAGAGCATCACTATCCAGATTGGTTCCTCCGTCAGTTCTGGGAGGTGTCATTGATTTCTACAGATCCGGATTTGCCGAGGTCTGAGATAAAGAAGCTACACCAGTAAATCATATATTCCATTATTTCATATCACCATATTACTTATTACATTTGTATTGCAACTAACATGTTCCTTAGGACTAAGCAACGGCATCGGGTAGAGACTGGAGTCTGTTCTGGGCTGAGCATTATCAGTGGGCAGAGCATCCGGGATTGGAGGAGATGTGGCAGATGCCAGATGAGATTACATAGACCCAGGGACATCCGAGATTGAGATATCGGTCTTGGTTCATGCGGGTTGGCATGACATCTTTTTATTTGCAGGGTGACTACGGTGCCTACCTTCGCAATTGGATTAATGTCGGGCATGAGGGTTACACCTCCAACAGCCATTGTTGGGCTCACGCGGTAATGTACCCAAAACCATACGTTTTTTTATTAACTGATTGGTTTATAAATTTTTGACCTAATAAATTATTATCTTTTGCAGCTATTAGTGGCGCTCAAAGGTGTCGCGCATGGCGTCAAGATGTTGGGAGTAAGGGGTTGAAGAGCTACCGGGAGCATGAAAATAAAGAACCATACCGTACTCGTTGAGGATGCCGGGCATGAGGGGCAAATCATTAGTATGTTGCGAGACGCCCGAGAGAATATCGACTGGCGGGCGATAGATCCGTACGAGCATGATGAACCGTTAGTTAAAGCTTCTCAGATTCTATCTCCCCCCGAGAGCAACCACAGTGGGACTACCATCGTTGGGTATTGTCCATGACTTGCTGGCATGCCTACTATGACGAGCATGTACGTCTAGTGTTACCTCCGGTATGTCATATTTTTTATCTGTCAAGTTAGTACAGATTTCTTCCTTCATATCAAAATTAGATTATTTGTATGTTTGCAGGGTCCGCAGTACATGCCGCCACCGCTAGCGCAGTGATAAGCCTAAATTATATATACTTTTGATTAAGTTTAACCTAAAAACTAAGCCAATTTCCTTGTATTTTAGTATAATTATGTGTTAAAATATGCCAAAAACCAAGTTACTGCCAAAGTCTATTTAAATTACAAGAAACGAAGCAAATTGTAGATCTTCTTGCAAGCTTTCCGAAAAGTGGTAGAACACTGAAAATAGAGTTACGGATCATGATTTATGCCCGTTTAAAGTTTGGTTCACAGAAAATTCAAGAGAATACTGCGGCCTGTACAAGCATTTCGTGCGGGTGATCACTCAAAAGAGAGCAATGTTTCTTTTAATATTTATAAACTCGGAAATACTATCGGTTCGGACTGCAAGCGCACAATCCTATCGAGTAGTATATTCGAGGTCGATCCACAGGGAATATTGGTTCAATGCTTTGAGCGATCGAATCACAATCTTTCGAAAGGCTAGACGAAATCTGAAAATTGAGAGATGTTGTTTTGATCAATGTAAATTAGGAAGCAATTAAAAGTAATTAAAATAAAGATAGAGATGAGAATTCCTAGGGTTTCGGCACACCATTGCCACTCAATCCGCTTTGACAATATATTCCTGTTGCGTCTGATTTTCTGTTGTTGATTAATGAAAGACACCACACAGGTCACTGCGATTTATGTTACGCGAGAATGACAAATCTTTCACCGAGATTCTACATAGGACACTGCGATTTACCTTACGCAAATGTCTGATCTCTCAAATACCCCAAATTGCTACACAGATCACTCCGATTTACTTTACGCAAGTGATGGAAGTCGTTACGCGTTTTGTTGGTCTGGTTTATGGTTTCCCCGCTAAGGTTTTCTTTACATAAACCTAATAGATCTCAACGAGGCTAATTCATACAAATAGTTTCTCTTACCATTAAAGTACTGTCACTACCCTAACGGACTCAAACTAGATCATTGAAATTAGATGAAGAGATAGTAAATCACAAAAGCATTTTGTTTCAACAACAATAAATCATAATCAACAGAAATATATATATCAAAACATCAAGAGTAACAAGGTTTACGCCTAGCCCTAAGAAAAGGAACTTAGCCGCGGAACGGCATGATTACAAGCACTCCTCTCTTCTTACTTTAATCAAATCTAACTCTAATTACAAAGATAACTAATCATTCTGCCCAGGGGTCTTATATAGGAGTGTAGGGACGTGTAGAGGTTGAGTAGGGGCTAAGAAACTGATCTGGAAACAGCTATCGGCAGTTATTCCCCAAGAGACACCTTCGGATACGGACCGTATTGGGTGATACGGTCCGTATTAGGACCTTGACGGTTAGGGTTTAAGTGCTTCCAACGCTATCTTCTGGTCAATGCTAGGCCTGGTCTGTATTAGGCAATACGGGCCGTAACAGGGACTTAGTCCATGAGCGTTACTGATCTGATTGACCCGATTCTAGCTCCATTTGGTGTAAAATAGTCCCAAAACCTGTTTTCTGCAATAAAACATAAAGAAGGGTGACAGTAGCCTTTTTCTCTAATTAATTAAACATAAGTGTGAGAAAATATGCAAAACCTAAGCCAAAACCCTACGTAAATCATCATTATTTTGACTCTGATCACGCCTCCCAACTTGAATTGTTGCTTGTCCTCAAGCAACGACATCCCAGCTGGTCAAAGATTCGGTCTAGGTTAAACCATACAATCTCAAGGTCTTGTTTAAAAATCAAATTAGGGCTTATGTTTGGTACAATTGGCATGACAATAAAAATTTAGAACTTAAAAATATTAATGACCTCTCCCTTGAACAATTTATTCACCCCATGATTGACCTCATTATGCTTGCCCTAGAAAAATTATCATTGAACAATTCATTTCACAAATATCCTTAAAATTGAGAGTATTAATTTCCCCTTCGATTATAAATGGATCCCTTCCAATCAATAGGAATTCTAATGATAAAAATTTTGATTTTCCTTCCCAATTGATTGGAGCAAAGTATGACAACTAAGTGTGTTGGTACTTGTGACTATTTTTGAAAAATTAAATGTATACAAAAATTAAAATTTGGGAGGTTTTCTCGAGCCTATTGGTAACCAGTCTTGCGTAGGCACCCGTACTCTTTTTATCCTCCATCTTTTATTCTATTTTTTTTTCTGATTTTTCTATTTTTTTTGGATTTTTCTCATTTCTGATTTTTTTTGTATTTTCTTTTTTTCTGAAAAATAAAATATTTTTGTGTCACAAGCACCATGATTACACACAATTCCAAGTACTCATTCATACGAGAAATTATTGCACAGTTTTGCTAGGGGTCTATTTATAATAAATGGGTATTCTAAAACACTATCAAGTTTAAAAGGACTTTGCAAAAATAAATTATTCAACAATAAAAATTTTAGGGTTTGCAATTTTTGGTCAACATTCATGGTTAGCAATTAATTATTCACTTTGAGATCACTAATTATTTTTAAAATTCTGAATTTTTTGTATCATGGCCAATTGTCTAAACCTTAGTCTAATTCAATTTAAAAACAATTTCTATTTGATTATCCTACATGCAAATTACTCCTAAATTACATGCTCCTATCAATGCAAATGTCTATATGCGCGCTAGATAAAAACCTCAATCGTTCCTCCCAACTTATCTTGGTTAAGCCTTGAGAAGTGGTCCCGATTGAGTAAAACTGCTAGCGAAAAAAATGAAAAATACGGGTCCTACATGCCATGATCCTAGATACAATGCATTTCCTAAACTAATTTCTTAACCCTACCCCCATCCTTAAATTTTGTATTGTCCTCAATGCAAGAAAATAAACAAAAAGAGAGGGATAAGAAAGATCTCACAAATTACTCGTCGCGAATGGGTGGTGGTGGGGTGAATGGAATCGGTGGTGTGAATGGTATTCCCTTGGAAAGGCAGTACGCATAGAAGTTTTCGTGGGCTTTGTTTACCTTATCCAAGTATTCCTGATCACTCAAAAGAGAGCAATGTTTCTTTTAATATTTATAAACTCAGAAATGCTATCGGTTCGAACTGCAAGCGCACAATCCTATCGAGTAGTATATTCGAGGTCGATCCACAGGGAATATTGGTTCAATGCTTTGAGCGATCGAATCACAATCTATCGAAAGGCTAGACGAAATCTGAAAATTGAGAGATGTTGTTTTGATCAATGTAAATTAGGAAGCAATTAAAAGTAATTAAAATAAAGATAGAGATGAGAATTCCTAGGGTTTCGGCACACCATTGCCACTCAATCCGCTTTGACAATATATTCCTGTTGCGTCTGATTTCCTGTTGTTGTTTAATGAAAGACACTACATAGGTCACTGCGATTTATGTTACGCGAGAATGACAGATCTTTCACCGAGATTCTACATAGGACACTGCGATTTACCTTACGCAAATGTCTGATCTCTCAAATAGCCCAAATTACTACATAGATCACTGCGATTTACTTTACGCAAATGATGGAATTTGGTACGCGTTTTCTTGGTCTGGTTTATGGTTTCCCCGCTAAGGTTTTCTTCACATAAATCTAATAGATCTCAACGAGGCTAACTCATACAAATAGTTTCTCTTACCATTAAAGTACTGTCACTACCCTAACGGACTCAAACTAGATCATTGAAATTAGATGAAGAGATAGTAAATCACAAAACCATTTTGTTTCAACAACAAGAAATCATAATCAACAGAAATATATATGTCAAAACATCAAGAGTAACAAGGTTTACTGCCTAGCCCTAAGAAAAGGGAACTTAGCCGCGGAACGGCATGGTTACAATCACTCCTCTCTTCTCACTTTAATCAAATCTAACCCTAATTACAAAGATAACTAATCATTCTGCCCAGGGGCCTTATATAGGAGTGTAGGGACGTGTAGAGGTTGAGTAGGGGCTAAAGAACTGATCTGGAAACAGCTGTCGGCAGTTATTCCCCAAGAGACGCCTTCGGATACGGGCCGTATCAGGTGATACAGCCCGTATTAGGACCTTGGCAGTTAGGGTTTAAGTGCTTCCAGCGCTATCTTCTGGTCTGTGCTAGGCCTGGTCCGTATTGGTCAATACTGGCCGTAACAGGGACTTAGTCGATGAGCGTCGCTGATCCGATTGACCCGATTCTAGCTCCATTTGGTGTAAAATAGTCCCAAAACCTGTTTTCTACAATAAAACATAAAGAAGGGTGACAGTAGCCTTTTTCTCTAATAAATTAAACATAAGTGTGAGAAAATATGTAAAACCTAAGCCAAAACCCTACGTAAATCATCATTATTTTGACTCTGATTAATTCCTCCAAGTAGCGTGTGCGTTTCTTCAAGTTCTCAAGTGTGTTGTTGGCGTAATGCGCGGTTGGACCAGGTTCGCGAGGCTGAGATATGGCTGGCTCTTGATCCCATCCGGTAGGTGCGGGCACGGAATTTGCTATGTTGGTGCTTTCGCGCAGCGGAATGAGATGGCGTACGAAAGCCATGTCATGATGGTGGATGGGTGAGTGGTGTGATGCGCTATGTGATTCCTCCATGGGTTCTTCGGTTGGTTCTTCCTCGATTGGTTCTTCCTCTATTGGTTCCTCCTCTTCGCTTTGTGCATCATCTCCATGCTCAGATTCGTATCCAAACTGAAATGACCCCTTATCCGTTCCGACATGGAGGGTCATTTCCTCGCTTATTTTCAATGTGTACCTTATGTCACCTGTGTGTGCATTGAATACCGCTTGCACGTGATTGTTGTTCACCAGGTAGTTCATGTTAAGGCGGTTGTTGCCGAATACTTCATTGTAGCCGTCGAGTTTTATGTTGTGGTGATGTGCAAGGAGGGTTGCGTACCAACCCACGGAAACCACGTGATTATTCTTTGTGTCGGCGGCACAGATGTGAGGTGGTGCAAGATGTGGTGTCAAATGTGCGGTTGATGTTTTTGACTCTTCATGCAACGCATCATGTAGATGTCCCTCTCTCGCACTTCCGTTGTGTCCTCTCCTGTCGGGAATATAGAATTAGTCATAATAATATGAATATACCTTAATTCTATCGAAGAGATGAGGCGTGATTCCTTGCGGTATATTTTGCGCTCATCGATTGCGATCATTTCCCAATACTTCATGCGTTTCTCCCTTGCGCATAAATCGGTTTCGCCATTTGTGGAGATGGACAGCGCCTTGCAAAATTCCTCCATTATTATGGCAAATGGGCGGTTGATTAGTCGGTACTTGATCATGTCGCCATCCCATTGTAGTGTCGATAAAAATTCGATGGAGGGTCTCAAATAGACTCTTGTGGCTCGTAGGCGGTCCGCCAAATCCCATAAATTGATATTGTTAAGGGATTCACGCACATAATCATAGCACCCGAGGACTTTCATAGTATTGATACACATCGCTTTGTTATTCGCGATGGTTCGATCAAGCAATGTTTGAGCACGGTCGAATTCTTGTTTGTCGTGGAATTTGATTCCCATGGCTGTTGCGTAGATGCTTCCATCGTCGGATTGAGAGTTGGAGGAACGAGGGCTGTTGTGCGCCATTTTTCTCTGGTTTCGGTCTCTGTTACGGGCCGATTCACTTGATACGGGGTTGATACGGGGCTGACTTGGAGGATTTCTGAGGACATGATGCGAATTTTGATCTGAAAATTCTATGAAATGGTGCAGAAAAAAACGAAAGTGGATGAAAGGTTTATATGGCAGTGAAAGGGCGTGGTGAATGTGCAGGAGGTGATAGTAGTGGGAAGTTAAAATTGGTTAAAATTCGAATTCTTTTCTTGGAGCGCCAGAAATGGAAAGTTGGTTATTTTTGCTCATTGAATACGGTCCGTATTAATTGATACGGTCCGTAATCACTGTGTGGTTGTGGACTGGAACCGACTTTTTCTGCGCCAAGTCTGAGATGGGCCTGTATTGGAGAACTACCCCGTATTGGACTGATACAGTCCGTAACAGAGAGTAAATCTTCGTGACAGGCTACGAATTTTTCGACCAAATTCTTCCGGCATCTCCTCCTGTAGGTAAAATTAGCAACCCTGAGATCAGTGTAATAGTTTAGGATTAGATGGAATATTTTTTTTTGATTTTTTTTTTAAATTTTTATATGAAAAAGAAAACGAAAGTGGCCTTGGGTTGCCTCCCAAGAAGCGCTTGTTTAAAGTCATTAGCTCGACTTGTTGATTTCATCCATCGTTTGGCTGATTCCCGAAGGAATATGTCTCTTTATGCTCATCATTCGTTCCTGCGATGTAATGCTTCAGCCTCTGGCCATTCACTTTGAAATGCCCAGTTTCTTGACTCCATATTTGGACTGCTCTATAAGGGTACACATAAGTGACCTTGTAGGGTCCCGTCCATCTGGATCTCAATTTTCCGGGAAATAGTTTGAGCCGTGAATTGAAGAGAAGCATCGTGTCTCCTTCCCTGAACTCCCTTTTTCTGATCTTTTTATCGTGGTAGAATTTTGCCCGTTCTTTATACATCTTTGCATTGTCGTATGCATGGAGTCTCAGTTCATCTAGTGCATTCAGATCTAGTAACCTCTTTTTGCCAGCATCCCTAAGGTCATAATTGAACGTTTTGATTGCCCAATATGCCTTGTGTTCTAATTCCACCGGCAGATGACAAGCTTTTCCGTAGATCAGCTTATAGGGTGTCATTCCGATTGGAGTTTTGAACGAGGTTCTGTAGGCCCAAAGTGCCTCGTCTAGTTTGAGTGCCCAATTTTTCCTGGACCAAGACACCGTCTTTTGCAAGATGTTCTTGATTTCTCTGTTTGAAATTTCTACTTGCCCACTGGTTTGTGGATGGTAAGGAGTTGCCACTTTGTGTGAGACGCCATATTTCTTCAGAAGATTATTGAATTGATTGTTGATAAAATGCGATCCTCCATCGCTTATCACTACTTGCGGGATGCCAAACCTTGGAAATATGATCTTCTGGAACAGTCGCTTGACTACATTTGCATCTGTGGAGGGTGCTGGAATTGTTTCTACCCATTTTGAGACATAGTCGACTGCTACGAGGATATACTTGTTGTTACCTGAGCTTGGGAATGGTCCCATGAAATCAATTCCCCAAACATCGAAAATCTCTACTTCTAGGATCGAATTTTGTGGCATCTCATCACGTTTAGATATGTTTCCCGTCCGTTGACATGCATCACAGCAGGAGACATAATCCTTAACGTCTATGAAGATGTCAGGCCAATAAAAGCCTGCTTGAAGAATTTTCAATGCTGTCTTTTGGAATGATGCATGGCCACCATATGGCGAGGAGTGGCAGTCATGGATGATGCTTTTCGATTCTTCGTGTGTGACACATCTCCTGTGTATTCCGTCTACACAAAGGCGGAAGAGGTAAGGATCATCCCAGTAGAAATGTTTAGCATTTGCCAAGAATCTCTTCTTTTGCTGAAATGTCATGTCGGGTGGGATGGCCCCGCATGCAATGTACTTGGCCAGGTCTGCGTACCACGGCCGTTTGCTTATCTCTACGGAGTAGAGGTGTTCGTCAGCAAAAGAATCGTCGATCGGTTGATCATTCTCGCTTGGTTGTCTCAGTCTTGACAGGTGGTCAGCTACCGAATTCTCTGTGCCCTTCTTATCCCTAATTTCGATGTCGAACTCTTGTAGGAGAAGTACCCATCAGATGAGTCTGGGTTTTGCGTCCTTCTTGTTGATGAGGTACTTGATTGCTGCATGGTCTGTATAGATGATGACCTTTGAACCTACAAGGTAAGATCGAAATTTGTTAATTGAAAAAATTACTGCGAGTAGTTCTTTCTTAGTTGTTGTGTAATTGCATTGGGCTTCATTTAGAACTTTGCTCGCGTAATAGATTGAATAGGGCTTCTTATCCTTCCGCTGTCCCAGGACTGCTCCTACTGCGTAATCACTTGCATCGCACATGATCTCAAAAGGAAGGTCCCAGTCAGGTGGTGGAGAATTGGTGCTGAAATCAAAGCATTCCTGAGTGTGTTGAATGCTTCGATACATTTCCCATCAAAGATGAACTCGGCATCCTTCATGGTCAAGTTTGAGAGTGGCTTCGCGATTTTTGAGAAATCCTTGATAAATCTTCGATAAAAACCTGCATGATCAAGAAAACTGCGAATGTCACGAACACATGTTGGTTGAGTTAATTTTTCAATTACCTCGACTTTTGCTTTGTCAACCTCCAATCCCTTAGAGGAAATGGTGTGACCAAGCACAACTCCCTCTTGTACCATAAAATGACATTTTTCCCAATTTAATACGAGGTTTACTTCTTCGCATCTTTTTAGAACTTTAGACAAGTTCTTCAAACATGAGTCGAAGGTATCCCCATAAACTGAAAAATCATCCATGAATACTTCCATTATTTCCTCAACAAAATCTGAAAAGATAGACACCATGGCTCTTTGGAAGGTCACTGGGGCGTTGCATAACCCGAAGGGCATGCGTCGGTATGCGAAAGTTCTGTAGGGGCATGTGAATGTGGTCTTTTCTTGATCTTGAGTGTGAATTGGAATTTGGAAGAAGCCGGAGTATCCATCAAGGTAGCAGAAGTATGAATGCTTTGCTAGTCGCTCCAACAGTTGATCAATGAACAGAAGGGGGTAGTGGTCCTTTCTTGTTGCCACATTTAGCCGCCGATAATCAATGCACATTCGCCACCCTGTTACGACTCTTGTTTGGAGCATTTCATCGTTATCTCCTTTCACAACTGTGGTGCCTCCCTTCTTCGGAACGACCTGGACGGGGCTCACCCAGTTGCTATCAGAGATGGGCTAAATGATGCCTGCATCTAGCAGCTTCAGGACTTCTTTCTTGACCACTTCCTTCAAATTCGGGTTGAGCCTTCTTTGCGGTTCTCGTGAAGGTTTGTAATCTTCCTCTAGCAGAATTCGGTGCATGCAGATGGTAGGACTGAGGCCTTTGATGTCATCGATCGTGTAACCAATGGCTTTCTTGTGCTTCCTGAGTGTATTGACGAGTTTGCTGATTTGGGTCTTGTCAAGCTGAGAGCCAACAATTACCGAATAGGTTCGGTTTGGGCCTAGAAATTCGTATTGTAGGTTGGGTGGAAGAGGTTTAAGCTCGAGTTGTGGAGGAGAGGTTGACTTTTCCTCCTTCTCTTCGCTACTAACCGTATTGGGGAATACGGGTTGTAGGATTTTGGACACGGGAATTTCTTCTCCTTTTTCTGTGACAGTGGTGTAACTTGCGCATGTTTCATTATAAACCTCGTCAGGTTTAGTGGTGAAATCTTGTTCAGGTTGCGCTTCGTCATCTTCCCTTACAAGAAGGCTATCCAGATCCTCTAAACCTATGAACTCTTCAAATTCATCGAATGTATATTCTTCCTCTTCAAATTCGTCAATGATGCCCAAATTGAAGACACGATCGATGTCCGAAGGGTATTTTAGAGCTCTGTTTATGTCGTAAGTAACCTTGTCCTTTCCGACATTTAGTGAAATTTTCTCATTCTTGACGTCAATCATTGCCCCACATGTGGCGAGGAATGGTCTTCCAAGGATGATTGGAATGTGTTCATCTTCTTCCATGTCAACTACAACAAAGTCTCTAGTTATCCAAAAGTCTCCAACTTTGATCGGTACATCTAGCAATACTCCCTCAGGATACCGAATTGACCGATCAGCCAGTTGTAATGCCATTCGAGTTGGTGATAGGTCTCCACAGTTCAATTTATCAAATACTGCATTTGGCATCAAACTAACGCTTGTCCCCAGATCACATAAAGCTTTCTTAAAATCTGTTGTACCGATTGTGCATGGTATCGAAAAGCTTCCCGGATCTTTCAACTTTGTCGGTAATTTGCTTTGCACGAGCGCACTACACTCCAGATTGAGCGGAATTGTTGAGAGTTCTTGGAGTTTGCTTCGGTTCGAGAGAATCTCCTTCAGAAATTTAGCATACGAAGGTATGCTTGCGATTGCTTCAGTGAAGGGGATTGTGACCTGTAATTGCTTGAGTGTCTCCATGAATCTCGCAAATTGCGGCTCCATCTTATGCTTGGCAGGCCTTGGAGGGAATGGCAGAGGTGGCTTGTAGGGTGGTGGTGCAATATATTCAGGTTCGGGTTGTCGTTCGTCTCCACCTACGGTGTCATTCTGCTCCTCGATAGGGTCTGCCTGCGTTTCGAATACGGGCGGCTCCGGTGATTGTGGCTCATACTCTTCGGAATGCGATGGCTCTGCATGCATCTCATCAGAAGTTTGATCGGGCATGGGAGGTCCCTTATAAGCTGTACCGCTCCTTAATGTTATGCATTTGCAAGTCTCTCTCGGGTTTTCTTCCTGTTGGCCTGGAAATTTGCCTTTTCCGCATGTAATACTCGAGAGTTCTTTTGCCATCTTAGAGACATTGTCTTCTAAGTCTTTGTTGCAGTTTGTTAAGGATTCGATCTTTTACGCGATTTCAGCGTTAGCCTTGTCTTGCTTCTCTAGGAATCTCTCCATTAAGGATGTGATATCAGGTTGCGGTGGTTGATTGTATTGCCTTGGTTGATAGTTCTGTTGAGGATTATTGTATCTTGGTTGATAATTGGGCTGTGGTTGATAGTTCTGTCGGGGTACAGCAGGTTTTTGATTGTTTGCGTATGAAAGATTTCGACGGTTTTGGTTGTTCGGATGGTATGTGTTGTAAGCGGGCTGAGGTCGAAAGCTGTTGTCGATTGCGTTTGCTTGCTCTATTTCTTCCTCAGTTTGCGTCGCATTCATACATTCGGTCATCTCATGCGCTCCTCCACAATAGCCACATGCTGTTGCGGCATTGACTGCTACTACCGTTCACTGCTTGGTTTGCTTGTTGAGTGCCATTTGCAAAGCATCAATCTTTACGCTCAGCATGGATATATCATCTACTCGGTGCATGCCAGGTGTTGGAGTTGGCTTCTTCCGCTCAGGGATCCAGTAGTGTTGGTTGATTGCAATCTCTTCAATCAGGTTGTAAGCCTCGTCAGGTTCCTTGTTCATGATTGCTCCTCCTGCGGAAGCATCAATAGACAACCTATCGGTAGGGTTTAGACCATTATAAAAAGTTTGGACAATCAGCCATCTTTCTAGACCATGATGTGGACAACACCTTAACATATCCTTATATCTATCCCATGCCTCACACAATGTTTCACCATCCCTTTCTTCAAAATTAGTAATTGCATTTCTAAACCTTGAAGTTTTGGATGGTGGAAAATATTTTGCAATAAACACATTAAACAATGGGTCCCAAGTTTGAATGGAATTGGCCGGTAAGGAAAACAACCATGCTCTTGCTTTATCTTTTAATGAGAATTGAAATAGCCTTAGCCTGATTTCTTCATCGGTAACTCCGTTGATCTTTATCGTCTCGCATATCCCTAAGAAAATTGACAAATGAAGATGTGGATCTTCATGTGGAAATCCTCCAAATTGCTGTTGCGAAACCATATTTATGAGAGCAGGTTTGATCTCAAAATTACGGGGCTAGACGAGACGAGGTCAAAATTACCCTTGCAATAATCAAAATCCTACGCGAAGAACTCGATGTAATGTCTCAAAGACTAGACGAGGTCGAAGCAGCACTCGGTGTGAGCCTAGCATTCGACCCCGGAACTCAAACACCAACCGACTTCTTCGAGAAGGGCAGTAATGATGAAACCATAGAAGACGCTGAAGGCGAACCACCCGACAAGCAACCCCCTTGCATTGCCGGGAGGATATCCGGAAGAAACTGATGCGACACGAAGTCATGCTAACGACTTTAAACAAGCGCTTCTTGGGAGGCAACCCAAGGCCACTTTTGCTTTCTTTTTTTATAAAAATTCAAAAATCAACCCGAAGAATATTTCATCTGATCCTAAACTATTACACTGATCTCAATGTTACTAATTTTACCTACAGGAGGAGGTGCCAGAAGAATTTGGTCGAAAAATTCGAAGTCCGTCACGAAGATTTACTCTCTGTTACGGTCTGTATTAGTCCAATACAGGGTAGCTCTCCAATACGGGCCCATCTGGGACTTGGCGCAGAAAAAGAAGATTCCAATTCACAATCGCACACTGGTTACAGACCGTATCAACTGATACGGACCGTATTCAATGAGCAGAAATAACCAACTTTCGATTTCTGGCGCTCCAAGAAAAAGATCTGAATTTTAACCAATTTTAACCTCCCACTACTAGCACCTTCTGCACATTGATCACATTTCTTCACTACCATATAAACCTTTCATCCATCTCCCTTTTCCCTGCACCATTTCATAGAATTTTCAGATCAAAATTCGCACCATGTCCACATAAATCCTCAAACTCAGGCCCGTATCAACCCCATATCAAGTGGATACGGCCCGTAACAGAGACCGAAACCAGAGAAAAATGGCGCACAACAGCCCTCGTTCCTCCGATTCTCAATCTGACAATGAAAACACCTTCGCGACAGCCATGGGAATCAAGTTCCGCAACAAACAAGAGTTCGACCGTGCTCAAACATTGCTCGACCGCACCGTCGCAAACAACAAGGTGATGTGCATTAACACCATGAAAGTCCTTGGATGCTATGACTATGTACGAGTATCCCTTAATAATATCAATTTATGGGATTTGGCGGACCGCCTACGAACCACAAGAGTCTATTTGAGACCCTCTATCGAATTTTTATCGACACTACAATGGGATGGCGACATGATCACATACCGTTTACTCAACCGCCCATTTGCCATAACTATGGAGGAATTTTGCAAGGCGCTGTCCATCCCCACAAATGGCGAAATTGAACTATGCACAAGGGAGAAGCGCATGAAGTATTGGGAAATAATCGCAATCGATGAGCGCAAAATATACCGCAAAGACTCACGCCTCATCTCTTCGATAGAATTAAGGTATATTCATATTATTTTGACTAATTCTATATTCCCAACAGGAGAGGACAAAACGGAAGTGCAAGAAAGGGACATTTTCATCATGCGCTGCATGAAGAGCTATAAGCATCAACCGCATCTTGGCCACAACATCTTGCACCACCTTACATCAGTGCCGCCGACACAAAGAATAATCACGTGGTTTCTGTGGGTTGTTATGCAACCCTCCTTGCACACCACCACAACATAAAACTCGACGGCTTCGTTGAAGTATTCGGCAACAACCGCCTTAACATGAACTACCTGGTGAACAACAATCACGTGCAAGCGGTATTCAACGCACACACAGGAGACATAAGGTACACGTTGAAAATAGGCGAGGGAATGACCCTCCATATCGGCACGGATAAGGAGTCATTTCAGTTTGGGTACGAATCCGAACATGGTAATGATGCACAAAGCGAAGAAGAGGAACCAATAGAGGAGGAACCAACCGAAGAGACCATGGAGGAAATCACATAGCGCATCACACCACTCATCCATCTACCATCATGACATGGCTTTCGTACGCCACCTCATTCCACCGCGCGACACCACCAACGAAGCAAACTCCGTGCCCGCACCTACCGGATGGGATCAAGAGCCAGCCATATCTGAGCCTCGCGAACCCGGTCCAACCGCACGTTACGCCAACAACACACTTGAGAATTTGAAGAAACGCACACGCTACTTGGAGGAATACTTGGATAAGGTAAACAAAGCCCACGAAAATTTCTATGAGTACTGCCTTTCCAAAGGAATACCATTCACACCGCCGATTCCATTCACCCCACCACCACCCATTCGCGACGAGTAATTTGTGAGATCTTTCTTATCCCTCTCTTTTTGTTTATTTTCTTGCATTGAGGACAATAAAAAATTTAAGCATGGGGGTAGGGGTAAGAAATTAGTTTAGGAAATGCATTGTATCTAGGATCATGGCATGTAGGACCCTTGTTTTTCATTTTTCGCTAGCAGTTTTACTCAATCGGGACCACTTCTCAAGGCTTAACCAAGATAAGTTGGGATGAACGATTGAGGTTTTTATCTAGCACGCATATAGGCATTTGCATTTATAGGAGCATGTAATTTAGGAGTAATTTGCACGTAGGATAATCAAATAGGAATTGTTTTTAAATTGAATTAGACTAAGGTCTAGACAATTGGCCATGATACCAAAAATTCGGAATTTTAAAAATAATTAGTGATCTCAAAGTGAACAATTAATTGCTAACCATGAGTGTTGACCAAAAATCGCAAACCCTAGAATTTTTATTGTTGAGTAATTTATTTTTGCAAAGTCTTTTTAAACTTGATAGTGTTTTAGAATACCCATTTATTATAGATAGACCCCTAGCGAAACTATACAATAATTCTTTGTATGAATGAATACTTGGAATTGTGTGTAATCATGGTGCTTGTGACACAAAAATATTTTACTTTTCAGAAAAATAGAAAAATACAAAAAAAAATCAGAAATGAGAAAAACCCAAAAAAATAGAAAAATCAAAAAAAAGAAAAAATTATAGAATAAAAGGTGGAGGATAAAAAGAGTACGGGTGCCTACGCAAGACTGGTTACCAATAGGCTCGAGAAAACCTCCCAAATTTAAATTCTTGTATATATTTAATTTTTCAAAAATAGTCACAAGTACCAACACACTTAGTTGTCATACTTTGCTCCAATCAATTGGGAAGGAAAATTAAAATTTATATCATTAGAATTCCTATTGATTGGAAGGGATCCATTTATAATCGAAGGGGAAATTAATACTCTCAATTTTAAGGATATTTGTGAAATAGATTATTGAATGATAATTTTTCTAGGGCAAGCATAATGAGGTCAATCATGGGGTGAATAAATTGTTCAAGGGAGAGGTCATGAATATTTTTAAGTTCTAGATTTTTATTGTCATGCCAATTGTACCAAACCTAAGCCCTAATTTGATTTTTAAACAAGACCTTGAGATTGTATGGTTTAACCTAGACCTAATCTTTGATCAGCTGGGATGTCATTGCTTGAGGACAAGCAACAATTCAAGTTGGGAGGCGTGATCAGAGTCAAAATAATGATGATTTACGTAGGGTTTTGGCTTAGGTTTTGCATATTTTCTCACACTTATGTTTAATTAATTAGAGAAAAAGGCTACTGTCACCCTTCTTTGTGTTTTATTGCAGAAAACAGGTTTTGGAACTATTTTACACTAAATGGAGCTAGAATCGGGTCAATCGGATCAGCAACGCTCATCGACTAAGTCCCTGTTACGGCCCGTATTGCCTAATACGGACCAGGCCTAGCATTGACCAGAAGATAGCGCTGGAAGCATTAAACCCTAACCGTCAAGGTCCTAATACGGACCGTATCACCCAATACGGTCCGTATCCAAAGGCGTCTCTTGGGGAATAACTGCCGACAGCTGTTTCCAGATCAATTTCTTAGCCCCTACTCAACCTCTACACGTCCCTACACTCCTATATAAGGCCCCTGGGCAGAATGATTAGTTATCTTTGTAATTAGGGTTAGATTTGATTAAAGTGAGAAGAGAGGAGTGCCTGTAATGATGCCGTTCCGCGGCTAAGTTCCTTTTCTTAGGGCTAGGCAGTAAACCTTGTTACTCTTGATGTTTGGATATATATATTTCTGTTGATTATGATTTCTTGTTGTTGTGCTAAAATGCTTTTGTGATTTATTATCTCTTCATCTAATTTCAATGATCTAGTTTGAGTCCGTTAGGGTAGTGACAGTGCTTTAATGGTAAGAGAAACTATTTGTATGAATTAGCCTCGTTGAGATCTATTAGGTTTATGTGAAGAAAACCTTAGCGGGGAAACCATAAACCAGACCAACAAAACACGTACCAAATTCCATCACTTGCGTAAAGTAAATCGCAGTGATCTGTGTAGTAATTTGAGGTATTTGAGAGATCAGACATTTGCGTAAGGTAAATCGAAGTATCCTATGTAGAATCTCGGTGAAAGATCTGTCATTCTTGCGTAACATAAATCGCAGTGACCTATGTGGTATCTTTCATTAAACAACAACAGGAGATCAGACGCAACATGAATATACTGTCAAGGCGGATTGAGTGGCAATGGTGTGCCGAAACCCTAGGAATTCTCATCTCTATCTTTATTTTAATTACTTTTAATTGCTTCCTAATTTACATTGATCAAAACAACATCTCTCAATTTACAGATTTCGTCTAGCCTTTCGAAAGATTGTGATTCGATCGCTCAAAGCATTGAACCAATATTCCCTGTGGATCGACCTCGAATATACTACTCGATAGGATTGTGCGCTTGCAGTCCGAACCGATAGCATTTCCGAGTTTATAAATATTAAAAGAAATATTGCTCTCTTTTGAGTGATCAAATGTTAGCGCACCCATGAGAGGCTACATTTCATCTCTAGGGTAGTGTTCGGCAGCCCCATCAAACTTAAATTTTAAGCTGCACTAAGGAGCACCCGTTCGGCAATAAAGTTGAAAAGTAACTTTCTTAAGAAAGCTTTAAGCTTGGCAAAATGCTTAAGCCATGTAGAATGGCTCCTTAAAAACATGGGCAAGCTTAAAATTGTGGGCAAAAGGAGGCTTAAGAAAGTGGTTTTAAGCTTTACAAAGGAGCAAGTGTTTGGCAAGCTTAAACCTCCTTTGTCTCTTAAGGAGCTCTAAGGAAGCCTAAGGAGGCACAACCGAACACTACCTAGGAGCTTAAGCTTTAAACATGAACTTGTGTTAAAATCTATCTTACTTGGATAGTTTTTTTTTATAATGATTGTTTGCTTGCATGTTTGTTCTTGTTGATTTTATAATTCATGTGATTGTGTAATTTGTGTGCTTGTTAATTAGCGTCTAACTTAGGTTTAACCAACTTAAGGTGCTAGATCAAAGAATTGATGGTACCAAATTATATACATGAATAATCCTAGGATTGAGATTAGAAATGACCAAATCTATTTCTAAGTCCGGAACCACAAGAAACAAAGGTTGAATTGAGGTGAATGACTTAATCGTGAAGTCTCATATTTAATTGGGACCCCTAGAATTGAACCGAATATTGGTATGAAGAACTTAATCGTGAAGTATTGGTATTTAGGGATAAACTAGGCTAACATATGCTTATGGTCTAAATAGCTAGGGTGAAGGACTTAATCGTGAAATCTGAATTATCTAGGCACGTCATTAATTCACCAAAGTGATCTTTTTTGATATTTAAGGCTTAGAAACCCCATAATTGCAAACATGAATTTAGAAACCAATTAAGTGTGGATTTGACCAAGTAATTGTATGCCGATAGCCCCTAGACTCTTATCTATTTGAATCACAAAACTCATTTATTTGTTTTTTTCAAATTGCTTTGTTTAATTTCAACTCTCAATCGGGTATTGAACCCACAAAAATAATTTTACAACAAACCCCCTATTTACTTTTATTTGCACTATTTTAGGATTAATTAATTTAGTAGAAAGTAATATTTTCCGTTATCTTTGGATCGATACCTATTTTACTACAATGATAGGTTATATGCTTGCAACCGGCCTATCATTGTGTATTAAGATTTTATAAATTTTAAAAGTGAAAAAGTGTATTAAATTGACTCATATTTTGATACCCAAAATACACAACACGAAGCAGGAGGCTCCGGAGTTTGAGCCTATGGACGAGGAGGGACTATCATTCAGTATGGATGATTTTGATAGCCTTTTGATAAAGCCAAAACATATAGTGAAAATCTATATATTTTCTTTCGAAAAATGGTGAAAAGCGAATGCAAAGTAGCCATTTTCCCAATTTATTTATCGCAAACGTATTTTAGGTCTTTTTGGCAGATTTTTGAGAAAGTTGCGTATTTAGGACAAAAACCTCTCAAAAGTGTCAAATTTAGGCTATTTCAAACAGGGCATCACATGGAGCATGCAACACCTCACACGAAGTGCACAACATGCAAAATGGCAAAATTATAACAAAATCCGCTAAGTCAGAAAGTCATGCAGGGTCCCCTATACCTCATGTGGCATAGTCTTAAGCCGCACGATCCGTGGACTGTTTTGACTCTGATCAAATCTCCACTATTGATGCTATTTTTGGTAGGAATCTTCTGAACATACGAGATTGCTTCAGCGGCAAACTTTTATAGCTATTTTTGGCTTCATTTGAGCAAACTTGAAGTGCACTCCAAGTTTGCACCACCTCCACTACTTCCACTACTCATCTCTCATATTAGGAAGGCTATAAATACCCTCTTGTAATAGGATTTTAGTGTGCGTGTTTGCTTATGTTAAGTCCATAGAATAGAGATTAGCAATCCTCATTGCTAGGTTAGGTTGGAGAGTACTTAGAGAGAGAGGACTAGCCATCAGAAGCCTAGCAGGAGAAAAAGGCGTCGTCTAAGGAAGCAGAGGTTCATCCATCTTCAATTGGGTTGTAATTTATGTTCTTTTTATTTTATTCCTTTTATTTTGCTATGGCCATGAGTAGCTAATTCTCTCATCTCTAGTGTGAGGGTTGTACTCAAATTCTAAATTATGTTTTTGTTTGACCCTAAAAAGTTGCTATTTAAAGTCAACATGACAAATGGCAATTCCTGAGGTAATTAAAATGCCAAAGTTATACTCAGACCCTTCAGGCAAATTGGTCACGCATATTAAAATTCTTGTTAGTATTCTACATGCAAAACAATGAATTTTGATATTTAAAACAGTCAAAATCACAAAGGAAATAATTTCATACAATTTAAACAATAGCTGAATGCTTTTCTGGGTGCGAAATCATAGTGGTGCTTAGCAAAATCATGTTCTAAGTGGTTCTGGGTACGATTTGGAGCTGTGTAGCAAAGGTGGGGAAATAGGGGCCCCACAAGTCAGCGACTTGCACCCATTTTCTCTAAGACCCGTGACATAGGTACACCAAGAGCATAAACCCTAAGTCGTGTGCACCAAGCTAACAGCCGCACGGCTCATCATGCGCCAGGATTACCCAAATTCACGGGATGCCGCTGGGATTTTAAATCTCAGCGGGGTGACCCCTTCAATCTGCGTACACCCGGTACACTGTGCACCGTGCACAAGGTAACTCCCAGTTTACATTACACCGAGCTCAGCTAGGGAAAAGGAAAGAATTAAAAGGGAGGAGTACTGTAGCAACAGAGAGAATGACAAGCGGGCCCTACCCGCAGCTCCTTCTTCTTCTTCCTCCTCTAACCCGAACCTAAGTAATTCTTCGAATTTCGAACTTGGGGAGATGGTGAAGCCTTAATTCCAAAGCTCGCATGAGATGAGTGAACATCCTCTGCCCCTCTTCTCTGCCTAAACCCCCAATTATTCCCTTTCTCCCAAAGTTTCAATTTTAACCGAGAAAGAAATAATGAAGAAAATGAGTAACCCGAGTCCAGATAAAAATTGGGTTCTGGGGCTTTGAGTGTACATTAATTAGCCTCTTACGATGCTATATGGGCTGTCAATTTGATCTGAAAGGGGCCCGGAATGGTGTATGGCCGGTATGGCACAAGCCCGGCTTTTACCTTAAATGGAAAATATCAATTCGGTTGCTCAAATGGTCAATTGATCTCTGGAGCAACCTAAGCAAGCATAGGCTACGCTAGAGGCCATGTTTCAACTGACAAAGGTGCAGAAATCATAGAGGATGCATTTTTACCTCTCGGTGTACCGCCAAGGCACCATACCTTATACCCTACAGCTGTATATGGCTCAGTGGTCCCTTCCAACACGTGTTACACTCCCCTGAAAGAAGCCAAGATGTGGAATATTCCTCTCCCAGGGTGCAGGGACACGTTTCCTGAGCCTTACCATAATAGGCCGGTTAATCAATGGCCAAGAGGTGATATAAGCTATTTAATGCTAATCCAAGGGCTGAGAGTGATACCACCCATGATTGGTGATATATACAAGTGTTATTGGATAATATTCTACCAACAAGGCATCTGAAAATGAGAGAATGAATCAACACCCTTGATCAAACACCAGGTGGGCACTGCAGAAGACACATCAGCAGGCAGCAAATCGAAAACCCTAATTTTGCCCATTATAAGGCACCCCAAATGAACACTCAAGACAGATTTCATCTTCTCCAGAAAGCTTTGAGCAAGAAACAAGAGAGAAAACCCCATTTTTACACCAAGGCTAGGTTAGAAGCTTGAAGTTTTCTTAAGCAAGGCTAATAGGTAATTAATACCTATGTAATGTAAGGCTCTTGATGAGCAATGTTATGTAAATATTCTGTTTTTTAATCGAAATAAAGAAGGTTTTTTTTGATGATTTTCTTGTTTGTTCTTCATTGCTTTAGCTTTATCCCTCACCTCTTCCTCTTTTATTTTATTTCTAAAACCTTCAAAAATCATGGATGTGAGAGTTGCATAGTTTCTAGTTCATCTTAGGATGAACAAAAATGAAATATGTAACTTGAGGATCAAATAAAAATATATTTTCCCTTTTTAGTTCCTTTCTTTGCATCTTTCATGAAATAATAATGAAAAAATATAAAAATGTGATTCTTCTTACCTTTTTATTTACTTTGCATAAAAATATATATAAATATATATATAAGTATTAATATTTATATATGTTAATATTTTATCATCTCTTTTATTTGGAGTTTATGAAATAAAAATAATAAAGTTTTGATCTTTGATATTTTCTCCCCTTCTCTAAACTCTTTTAATTTCTTCTAAAAATAATTAAATAGTAGAAGTATGAGGGTTGAGCCATGAGGTCTCCCTTCATATGAAAACTATATTAATTATTTTGTGAGGATGTTAAAAGAAAAATAAAGTGACAACAAAAGAAAATTAAACACAAGAGGTAGTAGGGTTGAGCCATGAGGTCTCCCCTATTATTCTCTCAACCTAAATGATCAAAGGGCCTATTTGTGCAAACGGATTAATTTAGTCAATAATTAGTGCATTTACATGCATGAATATTGGCAAGAATTAAAAACTATGTGCAAATGGGGAGAAATTGAAGTCTAAAGTATTAAATGATATTAGCTTTGGCTATGATATGTCATTTGTGCTTTAAACTTGTGATATTTCAATGACCCTCCCTTTTTAGATCCATTTGTGTATGGAAGAATACTTGATTTCCTAAGCCAATATGCTAAAGGAAATTAAATATTCCAAATATATGCAAATGATGGAAGATGGAAGGTTTGAAGTGTAAACAAATGACAAGTTGGATGTTTGCATCTCTAAACCTAAGGAAATCTCAATGACATGTTCTTCAAAAAACATCAAAAACATGATTTTAAACAAAATCAGGGGCTTCTTTTCATAAAACCACATTTTGGCAGATTTTTGGCACCATTTTCGGAATTTTTGGATTTTTTCCTTTCCCTTTTGTTCATTGGTACCAAAGATATAGCAACAAAGGCCATGAAAAGTCCCTAAAAATGATGTTTAATTCATGGAATTAGTTGTAAATATTCTAAATCAGTCCCTAGTACCCTCTGGAACAATGGACCAACATTACACTACAAAGCATGCACCAATGACACAATAAAAGCCCTCTAAAGTGTCAAAATGACCTTCTCTGGTAAACAGTACCTTCTGGACTGGTACAGGGACCAAAATAAAACATGGACTTCACCACTGGATAGAGGACTTCAAAACACACAAAATGGACATCAAGTTTGCACTTTTCTGACTACATTTCGATTTTATACGAATTTTCAAAGTTCAGATCCAAAAAATAGAAAAACAGCATTTAAAGAAAAAGGGGGCTGCTGTTGGAAAATGGGCAGTATCGAATGACAGAAAAAATCAAAACATAAAATAAACATCATAATTAAATAGAACATTTCAAAACACACAAAATAGACATAAAGATCATATTTTTCTGACTTTGTTTCAAATTGATATGAATTTTTAAAGGTTGAATTGCTAAGTATAAGTAGAAATCCAATAAAACAGCTGCACGGATCTTAAAGCAATCTGAGACCCTCCATTCCGGCGCCATAACAGGATTTGAATGACAGCACGGGCTTTAAAGTCCAGAATACACATCAAATGGCCAGCACGAATCCTGAAGCTCAGCCCATATCCTAAAGCCCAATACACGAATCTAAGAGACCCAAAAACCCGAATCTTAAAGCCCAAACAATAAATAAAATTATAAATCAATCCCCTTTTTATGGAAAACCCCCTCTGATTTCCCAATATTTGCAGCGAAGCCCCTGTAAATTTACAAAAAGGCCCCTGACAGCACAAAACTCTCAAAAATAAGCCCTTAGAGGCCCAAATTTCACATGAAACCTTGTCTAAAACCCAAATCACAAAACCACACCCTTCCAGCTTTGTAAATAAGCCCCTGGAAAAACATAAATATTTACAAATAAGTCCTTTTGGGCTATAACTTCTTCATTTCAAGTCCGAATTGACTCAAACCACCTCCAAATGAACCCAAATTGAACCCTCCATCTTTCTAAACCAAAATTGAGCATGTCCGGACATCAGCCAAGCCCTGAAATGACGAAAATACCCTTTTCTTCATATTTCAATCATTTTCTCTTAAATAAAAAGGTGTAAATAAAGCATAAATATATCTTCTCAAGTACAAATATGTTTATAAATAAATAAAAATGTGTAATAAAGGTATTTTAACGATAATCATTACACCTCATGCAGGCACATTAATTAAATACCTAAAACAATGGTAAATCAAAGAAACACACGAAAACCAAGTACATGAGCTTCCCCTTTTAGCCCTTTTATTCAATTCACAACAAATAGGCATAAATCCTGGAATGAATGAGGTATTCAGCATGGCTTGGGAGGGCCATCTGATGTAATTAACAGCGGGGGCTTGCGCCCGCTGGGAGTTAAACGTCCCCACAATCATTAAACTCTCTCGATGGACCGATCACGAATCGTAGGTCCGTCGAGGGTGAACCAGAAGGAATAGCGGAAAGAAAGAAATGAATGTTTCGAGTTCGATGTTCTTTAATCAACAGAGAGCATTGAACCACGAGACATTTAAATACACATGCACACACCTTCCCATACCAACAGCTGTGCAACTTTCTGCGCCCTACAGGTTTTGGCACGCCCGGTGGGACATTCTCCTCCTCACAGGTTCGGGATCCGATACGAAGGTAAAAGGAACGTACTCAAGTAGCCAATGACTTCACAACACTCAACAACGAGTCATTGGACCGCTTGAGTTATGTCATTTCCTTTTACATTCGATATCGACGCCTATGGATTGAATAATTGGGCTAACACTCATGTATGAATTTACATATGAAAATTGATTGATGAAATCTTGAGTTTGCTTGTTTGCAGGAATGGCTTACACCGCGACCAACGCACGCTCGTTTGCTCAAGTTGCCAGCCTCCCTGCTGGCGAGGAGGTGGTCTATTTTGGGACTTTTGCAGTCCCCGTCGATGAAGTCAGGGCGTTCGCGGCCCCTGTTCCTGCTCCGATGAATGAGAAACATGAGCAACAAGTCGAGCCATCCTATACCCGAAAGGGAGGCAGTTGATTTGCTCATAAGAAGTACATCCGGCAAAATGAGAGAAATGTTAATCGTTGCCAACCCCAACAGTTATCAAGATCTGGTAGACACCGTATCTAGATTGGGGCAAATGGATATAGAAGAAAAGTCATCTATTTCCTTCAAACCAAGAAGAGACTTCCCAAAGAAAAAGGAATCGAAAACGGTATATGCCGTCAAAACCAATAAAGCCAACAAAATCGAAAACAGCGATTCTGACTCTTCTGATGAAGAAACGAGGCAAGTCGATAGCCAACCCGCTCAGCCAATTACTCGCGATAACCAAAATAGTCGCTACCCCAGATCATTGGAAGAACAAAAGAGCAAGAAATACTCCTTCAAAAGAGAGAAAACAGCAAAGATATTTAGACAAGCCTTGGAAGATGGTATGGAATTGCCTCCAAGTAAGCGTCCCGATCAGGCAGATAAGGTTGATCACCCCAACTATTGCCCATACCATAGGGTAATAGGCCATAAGATAGAAGACTGTTGGGTCTTTAAAGACCTGATAGAAAGAAGAATTCGAGAAGGTCGTTTGCAATTGGCGCCAAGTGCCGTGCAACAACCTGCACCTCACGAACAAGTTAACGTTGTCTCTCATGTCGAGATGATTGAAGAAAAAGGGTCTGAAGGTCCCGTAAATGAAGCATGGGAATTCCACATCTCCAAGAAAACTAAAAAGTTGCTGAAACAGCTTCTGAAAGAGCCTCGCGTCAAATGGGATAGCAATTTAAACCCCACTGTGCCAAGGCCCCTAAAACGGGTCATCCATCGTAAACTAAACAAGAACGGCAGCCAGAAGGGCAAGAAATCGCCTAAACCGACAGAGTTGCCTACACCTTCTGAAATCCAAAAACACATACAAACCTTAGATAATCATAAGCAAGGTACTCCGCTACCGTTGACCCTTTTAGACTTCTTAACAGAAGATGTATTGGCCTTGATGTTGGGCCTCAAAGCCGAGAAAGGGGAAACGAGTGGGGCCCCTCAAGAAGAAGAAAACAATGACGGTGACCATGAGATGTGTAACGTAGTTGTCTATGGAGGAAGTTCCTCAAGTGATTCAGATGATGGTGAGGTCATCTTTGTCAAAACTAAGAAGCCTGATTGCCATGCGGTGCTCCGCTCGGGTACAAATATCCCTGAGCGCCAGCCACCACAAGAAGATGAAATTGGGAAGCCAAAGGCCAAGGCAAAAAGGAAAGAACCCGCAGTACAAGATGAGCCAACACCTAAGAAATATATGGTGCAAGATTACAATATCCTCGCACAACTTAGAAAAATACCAGCGGCGGTAAGCATGTTTGACATATTGATGATGTCCGCTGAAGTGAGGGAAGTGCTCATTTATGCACTCCAAAACCCTGAAGAGTTTCAAGCACATTTTGCCGAAAAAAGGATACAAGAAATAGCGCTGGTGAACAACAAAAACCCAACCATCACCTTTAACGATGATGATTTGCTCATAGGCACGCCTGATCACAATAGACCACTCTTTCTCATTGGTGAGTGTGATGGCCAAAAGGTAACCCGCATGCTAATCGATCCGGGCTCTTCCATTAATCTAATGCCTAAACGAACGTTAGACCGTCTCACGTTGAGCGCTAAATTCCACACGAAGGATAAGATCACTATACATGGGTTCAACCACAAAACGGAGCAATCCATGGGGGCCGTTAGCTTGCCTTTCGATATTGGTGGTATTCAAGAATGGATGAAATTCTACATCATCGATGCGAAAACCACATACAACGCATTAATAGGTCGACCATGGCTACATAATAACAATGCCGTTCCATCAACTTTGCATCAATGTGTGAAGTACATAAAGGACGGTGAAGTCAAACAAATCAAAGGAGAAATTAAACCGTTTGAAGTGCACGAAATAGGGTTGAAAGATGCCAAATATTTCTTTGATAAACCTGCTCTAGAGGGAGAATGTTCGAAGAGACAACGAGATGAGAAAATAAGGCTATATGGAGCCGATACTGACTCGTCATCAGAGGAGGAAGCCGATGAAGCTAGGATACTCGCGTCATACATAATACCCTCAGAAAATGAGGAAGAAACAAGTCAATCCTCGTTGATGATTGAGAGGATACCTGAAAACCATCATAAAGAGCTCACACCAAGGGAAGTGAACCAAATCCAAGAAATGATATTATTCATAATACCGCCCAAGGAGGAGGCTACTGAAGAAGGGATCTTTAGGCACAAGCCTATTGTATTATATAGAGCGTCCGATGGTAAAGATCGGTCTTTGGTGCTGAACGACGATGAATGGCCTTTAGAAGACGAAACCATGTCCGACAAAGTGGATGTATCTCTTCTGCCATATTGCCCCAAAAGCCTAACTAAGATTCTTGCAAACATGAGTCCCATGTCTCCAACCTACGCTATGACAAAGCGATTCGATAGGATATTGGCTCATCGCAATTCTACAATCATAGGACCGGATGGAAAACCAAGAAATACTCGAGGGCTCGGGTATGAAGAATCTGACGATGAATACGACGATTCCAAATGTCGTCCTATGCAATACCTCAGCAACAGTGGCAGTGATGACGAGCCACCGACTTGTGATCTAAGAAGGATCCAAGGGAGAGCTGCTCATGCCAATTTAGAAATGGCTTTAAGAGGCAGTCGTGGTAGAAGCCGTGGAAGAGGCCGAGGTAGAAATTCCTTCGCCAATACCTTGCCAAAACAACCCAAACCAAATCCAACCGAAACTTGCTCCTTCCAAGACCTGTTGAGACAAATGAAAGGTTTGGATATGCATTCCGAGCCTAAACAACAACAACCAAAAAATAATCAAAGAACCTCCCAAGCTTCATGTCATGCAATAGAAGCTGAAGACGATCAATCGTCATTGATCGCATGTAGTGTATGTGATAGACCGGGAGAGGTCACAGAAATGACTTCATGCGTAGAATGTGGGGCCATATGCCATCCCCCTTGCACGAGGTTTAGAGAACATCCTCAAAGCAGTGATGAAACCCCAAAATGGAGTTGCCTACGTTGCTTCAAAGGCAAATGGGTACCAGAACCGAAGAAGAGCGAGGAAAAAGCAGGATCACTGCTCCCAGCACCAGCACTTGAGTCTTTTCCACTTGAAGGCATGCTGGCTCAACTCCTAAAAGACTATTTAAAATTCCAGTCCGCAAAGAGACAAGCCCATACAGATTCAACAAAAACAGTCTCTGAATCAAAGAAACCCGTTCCAGTGATGCCAAAAGAAAAGAATACTCTGGCAGAACTTAAGAACAAAACATACTCATTTGGGCGAGATAAAGTTGCTAAAGCATTTGACCTAATGATGCAAAAAGGTCTCAATCTGCCAGTATGCAAACGCCCGGAACAGGCGAGTCGGGTCAACGAACCTAATTATTGCCCATATCACCGTATCCTTGGTCACACCATCGACGACTGCTGGGTCTTCAAGGACTTCCTAGAAAAGAAAAGGCAAGAGGGGACTTTACCACTCGCGGTGGCAACCCATCTGGAAGGGACTCATGCGCCAATCCCCAACAAAGATAAAGGGAAGCAAAAGATAAAATTTATCCCTAAAAACGAAGTGCCTTCGCAATTCGAAGAAGGAGACATGGTGTCTATGCTCAGCCAGTCTCAACCATCCAAAGACGGCCACACTAAAATTGAGTGGAAAGGACCATATATCGTTGAGCAAGCTTTGGGGCGAGACACCTATAGGTTGCGAGAAAGCAATGGAAACAAATTCGCACCACCTATTAAAGGGAGGTATCTTCAAGAATACCAAACACCTGGAATGCAGAGTCGAGCCCGAAATTTGAAAACTCGAGGTGACAACTCGGAAAATTCAGAAGAAGAACAAGAAGCTGAGTGCTACATGGCATCTCAAAGGTCCACCGACTCAGAATATGATTCACCTCAAGAAAAAGAGGATCATAGTAACAATGGTCACACAAAGCAAGACAAATGCATGAATTGCGATGAAGTAGACGATTATTACGTCATGTTCAATTGCGACCGATGTACTAGGTACTCATGTACCGAATGCGCCATCGGAAGAAAGATAAATTCTGGGTATGACAAGAGGTTCTTCAATTGGTTTTGCGCCTCCTGCAAGTATATCGTAGAGGATGAGAAACAAAAGAAGAAGGAAAAAGTCAAGCAAACTTCCAAGAGGAAAGGCGAAGATTCCAAGTCTCACTCAAAGCATGGATTATCAAGGAAACCTAAGGATGGTGATTCGAACGACCCTAGCATGGATGCTACATGTTACATGGTAGAAGTTGAATTTGAACAAGAAGAATTCGAGTTTGGATATATAACCCATTGCGGCATCTGTGACCAAAAAGGAAATTCATGGGACATGTTTGAATGCAAAGAGTGTGGCAGCAGTCACCACCCTTCATGCGCAAGCCCAAAGGCAGCTATCGCCAACCACAACGATCCTCGATTCGATATCTATGAATGCCCGAATTGCATTTATCAACAAGTACAAAAGGAGATAAGGGCGATGAAAGAATTCAAGGATCAAGCCATAAAGCCCAATTGGGTTACAAAGGATATCGGAAGCACTTCAAAGCAGGAATGGGACGAAACCCATATGCCACAAAAAGCAAAAACCGATCTCGAAGCAAGACAAGAAACAGTTCACGTGCTTGGCCCGTTTAATGAATATAAGAAAGGGCAGCTTGTGTGGGTTGTCAAAGAAACATCAAGGTCACCATCTATCAGATTCTGGGGCCCATATTTAGTGGATCAAGTCTTGGAAGGGTACCGATACAGGCTGATAGATAACGAAGACGGAGAGCCCGTTAAATCAATCAACGGTCGTTATCTAAAGCTCCACCAGGAGGGTGATATACCAAGCGACTTCTGCCAAGAATACGAAAGTGACTCGTAAACCGTCACTTACAAAACCACTCCCACTACAGCCATGATGGAGGCAATAATGCGCATGAAGGGGTATGTCGGGTATCGAAACACCCGAAAGAGGAATGATATATATACCCCACCCTTGGAGGAAGTCGACATCTCTAAGTCACAAACTCCCTCAACCTCAATCAGACCCTGTGCTAATGGCTGCTCAAAGGACAATTCCCCGCAACTGGGAGACCATGGCGCTCACGCCGACGGTAAGGATGGGATATGGCCGATATCCAGGCCCGGGTTCTCTTACCGTCGACCTCCCCAACAAGGACGCACTGCCACAAGAGAGTCGATGGTTATGGCGATCCATCTTCATCTATGTCACTGGAGGAAGGAAAACCGGGTACACCAAATACCGCCTCGGTCACTACTTCTCAAACCAACTCAACTGTGAGTTCTCAAGCCTGATCATTCAGGAAGTCGACGAAATCGAGGCCGACTACATACTCATATGTCCAAATGACGACATAAGAAGGGGCATCCTTTTGTTGGGTTCGCTCACCTTAGAAGCCGACGTCCCCGGTATCATTCCCACCGATGTCCGAATGATAGGATGGACTTCTAGCCAAGGGGGCTATGACAACCCCCTCAATTACCGTGCGCGCATAAGACTCCGTAAGGTACCTCTACACTTATGGAATTCTGCTGATATTCATGCTTTGGTGGCAGGATTCGGGTATCCTCTTAGGATCGCCCCATATTTCTCCAACAACAACTATAATACGCTCAGGCTCTTGATCGCTTGCGGACCGCCAAACACCATCCCGCACCAGTTGTGGTTGACCATTGACCCCATCCGTAAAATTGCGGACGTGGAAGTCGAAGGATGGGACGAAAATGATGGAGACATGCCTCCGCCTGATGATGCAGAAAGCTCCGTTAGCAAGCCTCCTCCTCCACCACCAGCGCCAGAGAATCCAAAATCCTCTGGGTCACCCAATCTGTCACTGCCCTCTGAGCCAACCGCATCGGGCAAAGACAAGAGGCCCGCCAAACATGTGGGGCCCAAGGCCGCTCCTTACTGACAGGGGGCAACAAGCCGTTTATGTTAAATGCTTTTTAGGAGTTGATTTCCCTTTCTCATGAACAATGGTTATGTTTGTTTAATGATGGTGTGTTTATGTCTAAATGTTTCTGTGTATGTTGGCATGAAATGAGAATCCCACGAGATCTCCTCCTCAAATTCTACTCCACGATCTCCAAATTCTAAGATCGAAAACTCCACAAATATCCAAAATTCCAATAAACCTAAAGTCTAATATCCACGAATAAAATGTTCCAAACAAAATTCCATAAATATCCAAAATTCCAATGAAGTATAAATTCCAATGTCCACAAATAAAATATCCCAATAAAAATACCTAAGCGAAAGCCTCTACAAATAAAAAAGGACCAAATCGCAACATGAATGAAATTGTCTCGAGCGAAAAGTAAGGTCCCCCAACTACCCACAAAATCTATAAAGGCCTCTCGCCACAAAATGGGTTTTGTTAAGTTTGTACCCTTAAACAATTAACACTGGCAAAGTTTGTCCAGCCAGTTCTGAATATGGACAAACAAGTTTTATATCTTGTACTTTGAACAAAATATGGGCTTTGGTGTTGTGCCCATTTGAAACAACTATCACTGGTTTTGTCTTTCCTCCCAGTTCGAAAAAAGGAGAGACAAGGTTTCTTCATTGTCCTTTAAACAATGGAGTGCCTAATGATGATGTCTCAAATAAAATCAAAAGATCAAAGAAAGTGGTCGTTTAGACTATTTAAATTCTGAAGGCACAAAATCCCCTTTGAAACAAAGTTCTCAAAACAATGGTGTTCGCATTTCCCGCGATACCCTTGCCTAAGGATTGATGCCACATAGGCTATTCAAGAAGGCACGAGAGGAGCGAATAAGGCGCCACCCTCGAACAAAGTGCACGCACGCACCTAAATCACACAACAACATAAAAGGAGCGGAGAGATGTAAAGCCCACTAAGAAAGCCTCAAGCACAAAATGGGCTTTGTCAAGATTGTGCCTTTAAAACAATTGTCACTGGTACGCTCGTCTAGCCAGTTATCTAAAATGACGAGCAGGCTTTATATATTTGTGCCGAACAAAATAAGGCTTTGATGTTGTGCCTAGGCCATGTGAGCACTAAAACAATCATTATGGCCCAAAATGAAGGAAACCGAGAGCCCAAAGGCAATAACCCTAATCGGGTTCTCACCAAACCAATCTCCGCAGAAGCAAGCCTCAAGTCAAGTCAACACCCATGAATGATATACCTACAGATCAACGCCCCACGGGCAATAACCCAAACTAGAGTTTAAGAATAAGAACCCTTGACTCCAAAAACTAAGGCCCATAGTTTGGCAAGTAAACACCCCAAAATCCCATGAATGACAAGCGAATACCCTAAAAAACCAAGCATGATTTGGCATACCCTGTTGATATACGTCCCATGGGTGACGGCTGAACCCAAAACAAGAGAATACCTTTCAAGCACCAGAATGAAACCTATGACAAGCAAGCTAAGCTTCACTCGTAAGAGAAGCGTCGCTTCACTATATCGCATCGATCTCATGGAGATGCATGAACATCTAACCTTAACGGGTTCCGTATGACCAATGAAGCCTCTGAGCAGAATGGTTCTACAAAGTCTCCATATCGCCAGTAACCTTTTTGTGGGAGCGGCGCATGAATCATGAATGAAAATTCGACCTTAACGGGTCTCCATATCGCCAGTAGCCTTTTTGTGGGAGCGGCGCATGAGCATGAATGAAGATTCAACCTTAACGGGTTCAGTATGACCAATGAAGCCTCTGAGCAGAATGGTTCTACAAAGTCCCCATATCGCCAGTAACCTTTTTGTGGGAGCGGCGCATGAATCATGAATGAAAATTCGACCTTAACGGTCTCCATATCGCCAGTAGCCTTTTTGTGGGAGCGGCGCATGAACACGAATGAAGATTCAACCTTAACGGGTTCCGTATGACCAATGAAGCCTCTGAGCAGAATGGTTTTACACAGTCATACATGCTGGGGTCGCCTCTTTTGTGTGGGCAGCATGAATGAAGATTCGACCTTAACGGGTTCCGTATGACCAATGAAGCCTCTGAGCAGAACGGTTTTACATAGTCACACATGTTGGGGTAGCTTTTTTTGTGGGGCTATTGTGTGTGAGAATCAGACCTTAACGGGTCCCGTATGACCGTTGTCACCCCTAAGTGGGACGGTTTTTACGTAGTCATACGTGCTGGGGTCGCCTCTTTTGTGTGGGCAGCATGAGTGAATGTTCGACCTTAACGGGTCCCGTATGACCGTTGTCACCCCTAAGTGAGACAGTTTTTACGCAGTCATACATGCTGGGGTCGCCTCTTTTGTGTGGGCAGCATGCGTGAATGTTCGACCTTAACGGGTCCCGTATGACCGTTGTCACCCCTAAGTGAGACAGTTTTTACGCAGTCATACATGCTGGGGTCGCCTCTTTTGTGTGGGCAGCATGAATGAAGATTCGACCTTAACGGGTTCCGTATGACCAATGAAGCCTCTGAGCAGATCGGTTTTACATAGTCACACATGTCGGGATAGCCTTTTTTGTGGGGCTATTGTGTGTGAGAATCAGACCTTAACGGGTCCCGTATGACCGTTGTCACCCCTAAGTGGAACGGTTTTTACGCAGTCATACATGCTGGGGTAGCCTCTTTTGTGTGGGCAGCATGAATGAATGTTCGACCTTAACGGGTCTCCATATCGCCGGTAGCCTTTTTGCGGGAGCGGCGTATGAATTACGAGAATAGAAAACCGAACTCAAGCCAGCTGAAGACGTTTGATCGCTTAGAACCCGATCGAATAGACGCAGAAGGCTGAGAGGCAGCTTGAATCCAATGAAGATGCCTTGTCGCTTAGAGCCCGACAGGGGAGATTCAGAAGATTCAGGATTAAGCCCTGACCCTACAAGTACATCTGGTCGCTTAGAGCCCGATTGGAGAAGACTTGAAAGGTTCAGGAGAAAAACCGAGTTAGGCAAGTTTATCCGATCGCTTAGAACCCGATTGGAGAAGACTTGAAGAACTCGTAGACAAAAAGAGAAAGAAGGAGAATAAAGGAAAAAATTGATTTAGACGAATCTATTTGATCGCGTAGAACCCGGTTAGAGAAGATTCGAATAAATCGACCAAAAAGAGGAACAAGAAGGAGAGTGAGAAAGCTACAAAAGCAAACATCTACCGTAAATATGTTTATCCAAACATAACCAACCAAAACCAAAATACACATACAAAGAGTGGGCTCGAAGGCGCGCACTCTCACAACGAACCCACAAAATGGAACCTAAAGGAAGGTGCCGTAAGGTACCACATCCAAGCAAGGCTCCACAGTCTCAGAGACACCCTGGGGGCAGTCGACGACCCCTCCTGCCCTAGTGCCGGAGGAACCTGTAACACCCTGACCTAGCCCTGCAAAGACAAATATGGGTCACAAAAAGAAACAAAAGTGACGAGGTAGAAGGAAATGAAGCTAGTAATACCTGGCCGGACATCTGCCTCTGTGACTGGAGCAGAAGAGCTAGCCTTGCGCTTCTTTCTCACGCGAGAAACTCTCTGGGAAGAAGAGTCAGAACGCTGGAGAACCCTGCTAGGGATCCCAAAAGTGGTCCGTAAAGACCCTAAACTAAAACCCGTAAAGAGGGAGTGGTCCGAAAAGACTTTAAACTACACCAATGGTCCGAAACGACCTTAAACTACATCAATGGTCCGAAAAGACTTTAAACTACACCAATGGTCCGAAACGACCTTAAACTACCCCAACAGTCCGAGGAGACTTTAAACTACAACCAAAACCAAATTCCAACCTGATATGCCAAGAAGACCCCGAGATGCAGCTAAAACCAACCCTGGTTAGCCAAAGGCCCCAAAGAGAAGCACACGAGACAAGCTGGATCAAAACCCGAGATCATGCCTACTACCAGAAGGCCATTTTATCTAAACCCTCAATTTTGCAAGCTACCCGCATGGTTCCTGTACTAGATCAGAGATAAAGTTTCCCTGTCTGTAATCCCTCCTCGGTTAGACAGGTTTTCCCCAATGAATGTGAGTTTGGAGTACAGTCACTGTCTGAAGCCCCAATGTACAAGCAAGGGACCGATTGCTCAGGCAAACCCCGAAGAACGCGCATTCAGCCCTCACCTAACCATGCAAGTATTAGCAAGATGAGATAAAGATAACATACCTTTTTGAAGTAGATATGATCGAAGGAGATGATCAGACCCGCTCCCGAGCTCAATGCCCAATGTGGAGTTCCAATACCTGAGATTCAGACAACTCAGGAAGAATTCTATAAAGTTCAAGAGGAACACTGGGGGCACCTGGCTAAGCTGTTCAATCCTAAGGTCTTCACACCTCACCCAGGTGGGGGGCATTTGTTTGACCCTAAAAAGTTGCTATTTAAAGTCAACATGACAAATGGCAATTCCTAAGGTAATTAAAATGCCAAAGTTATACTCAGACCCTTCAGGCAAATTGGTCACGCATATTAAAATTCTTGTTAGTATTCTACATGCAAAACAATGAATTTTGATATTTAAAACAGTCAAAATCACAAAGGAAATAATTTCATACAATTTAAACAATAGCTGAATGCTTTTCTGGGTGCGAAATCATAGTGGTGCTTAGCAAAATCATGTTCTAAGTGGTTCTGGGTACGATTTGGAGCTGTGTAGCAAAGGTGGGGAAATAGGGGCCCCACAAGTCAGCGACTTGCACCCATTTTCTCTAAGACCCGTGACATAGGTACACCAAGAGCATAAACCCTAAGTCGTGTGCACCAAGCTAACAGCCGCACGGCTCATCATGCGCCAGGATTACCCAAATTCACGGGATGCCGCTGGGATTTTAAATCTCAGCGGGGTGACCCCTTCAATCCGCGTACACCCGGTACACTGTGCACCGTGCACAAGGTAACTCCCGGTTTACATTACACCGAGCTCAGCTAGGGAAAAGGAAAGAATTAAAAGGGAGGAGTACTGTAGCAACAGAGAGAATGACAAGCGGGCCCTACCCGCAGCTCCTTCTTCTTCTTCCTCCTCTAACCCGAACCTAAGTAATTCTTCGAATTTCGAACTTGGGGAGATGGTGAAGCCTTAATTCCAAAGCTCGCATGAGATGAGTGAACATCCTCTGCCCCTCTTCTCTGCCTAAACCCCCAATTATTCCCTTTCTCCCAAAGTTTCAATTTTAACCGAGAAAGAAATAATGAAGAAAATGAGAAACCCGAGTCCAGATAAAAATTGGGTTCTGGGGCTTTGAGTGTACATTAATTAGCCTCTTACGATGCTATATGGGCTGTCAATTTGATCTGAAAGGGGCCCGGAATGGTGTATGGCCGGTATGGCACAAGCCCGGCTTTTACCTTAAATGGAAAATATCAATTCGGTTGCTCAAATGGTCAATTGATCTCTGGAGCAACCTAAGCAAGCATAGGCTACGCTAGAGGCCATGTTTCAACTGACAAAGGTGCAGAAATCATAGAGGATGCATTTTTACCTCTCGGTGTACCGCCAAGGCACCATACCTTATACCCTACAGCTGTATATGGCTCAGTGGTCCCTTCCAACACGTGTTACACTCCCCTGAAAGAAGCCAAGATGTGGAATATTCCTCTCCCAGGGTGCAGGGACACGTTTCCTGAGCCTTACCATAATAGGCCGGTTAATCAATGGCCAAGAGGTGATATAAGCTATTTAATGCTAATCCAAGGGCTGAGAGTGATACCATCCATGATTGGTGATATATACAAGTGTTATTGGATAATATTCTACCAACAAGGCATCTGAAAATGAGAGAATGAATCAACACCCTTGATCAAACACCTGGTGGGCACTGCAGAAGACACATCAGCAGGCAGCAAATCGAAAACCCTAATTTTGCCCATTATAAGGCACCCCAAATGAACACTCAAGACAGATTTCATCTTCTCCAGAAAGCTTTGAGAAAGAAACAAGAGAGAAAACCCCATTTTTAATCGAAATAAAGAAGGGTTTTTTGATGATTTTCTTGTTTGTTCTTCATTGCTTTAGCTTTATCCCTCACCTCTTCCTCTTTTATTTTATTTCTAAAACCTTCAAAAATCATGGATGTGAGAGTTGCATAGTTTCTAGTTCATCTTAGGATGAACAAAAATGAAATATGTAACTTGAGGATCAAATAAAAATATATTTTCCCTTTTTAGTTCCTTTCTTTGCATCTTTCATGAAATAATAATGAAAAAATATAAAAATGTGATTCTTCTTACCTTTTTATTTACTTTGCATAAAAATATATATAAATATATATATAAGTATTAATATTTATATATGTTAATATTTTATCATCTCTTTTATTTGGAGTTTATGAAATAAAAATAATAAAGTTTTGATCTTTGATATTTTCTCCCCTTCTCTAAACTCTTTTAATTTCTTCTAAAAATAATTAAATAGTAGAAGTATGAGGGTTGAGCCATGAGGTCTCCCTTCATATGAAAACTATATTAATTATTTTGTGAGGATGTTAAAAGAAAAATAAAGTGACAACAAAAGAAAATTAAACACAAGAGGTAGTAGGGTTGAGCCATGAGGTCTCCCCTATTATTCTCTCAACCTAAATGATCAAAGGGCCTATTTGTGCAAAGGGATTAATTTAGTCAATAATTAGTGCATTTACATGCATGAATATTGGCAAGAATTAAAAACTATGTGCAAATGGGGAGAAATTGAAGTCTAAAGTATTAAATGATATTAGCTTTGGCTATGATATGTCATTTGTGCTTTAAACTTGTGATATTTCAATGACCCTCCCTTTTTAGATCCATTTGTGTATGGAAGAATACTTGATTTCCTAAGCCAATATGCTAAAGGAAATTAAATATTCCAAATATATGCAAATGATGGAAGATGGAAGGTTTGAAGTGTAAACAAATGACAAGTTGGATGTTTGCATCTCTAAACCTAAGGAAATCTCAATGACATGTTCTTCAAAAAACATCAAAAACATGATTTTAAACAAAATCAGGGGCTTCTTTTCATAAAACCACATTTTGGCAGATTTTTGGCACCATTTTCGGAATTTTTGGATTTTTTCCTTTCCCTTTTGTTCATTGGTACCAAAGATATAGCAACAAAGGCCATGAAAAGTCCCTAAAAATGATGTTTAATTCATGGAATTAGTTGTAAATATTCTAAATCAGTCCCTAGTACCCTCTGGAACAATGGACCAACATTACACTACAAAGCATGCACCAATGACACAATAAAAGCCCTCTAAAGTGTCAAAATGACCTTCTCTGGTAAACAGTACCTTCTGGACTGGTACAGGGACCAAAATAAAACATGGACTTCACCACTGGATAGAGGACTTCAAAACACACAAAATGGACATCAAGTTTGCACTTTTCTGACTACATTTCGATTTTATACGAATTTTCAAAGTTCAGATCCAAAAAATAGAAAAACAGCATTTAAAGAAAAAGGGGGCTGCTGTTGGAAAATGGGCAGTATCGAATGACAGAAAAAATCAAAACATAAAATAAACATCATAATTAAATAGAACATTTCAAAACACACAAAATAGACATAAAGATCATATTTTTCTGACTTTGTTTCAAATTGATATGAATTTTTAAAGGTTGAATTGCTAAGTATAAGTAGAAATCCAATAAAACAGCTGCACGGATCTTAAAGCAATCTGAGACCCTCCATTCCGGCGCCATAACAGGATTTGAATGACAGCACGGGCTTTAAAGTCCAGAATACACATCAAATGGCCAGCACGAATCCTGAAGCTCAGCCCATATCCTAAAGCCCAATACACGAATCTAAGAGACCCAAAAACCCGAATCTTAAAGCCCAAACAATAAATAAAATTATAAATCAATCCCCTTTTTATGGAAAACCCCCTCTGATTTCCCAATATTTGCAGCGAAGCCCCTGTAAATTTACAAAAAGGCCCCTGACAGCACAAAACTCTCAAAAATAAGCCCTTAGAGGCCCAAATTTCACATGAAACCTTGTCTAAAACCCAAATCACAAAACCACACCCTTCCAGCTTTGTAAATAAGCCCCTGGAAAAACATAAATATTTACAAATAAGTCCTTTTGGGCTATAACTTCTTCATTTCAAGTCCGAATTGACTCAAACCACCTCCAAATGAACCCAAATTGAACCCTCCATCTTTCTAAACCAAAATTGAGCATGTCCGGACATCAGCCAAGCCCTGAAATGACGAAAATACCCTTTTCTTCATATTTCAATCATTTTCTCTTAAATAAAAAGGTGTAAATAAAGCATAAATATATCTTCTCAAGTACAAATATGTTTATAAATAAATAAAAATGTGTAATAAAGGTATTTTAACGATAATCATTACACCTCATGCAGGCACATTAATTAAATACCTAAAACAATGGTAAATCAAAGAAACACACGAAAACCAAGTACATGAGCTTCCCCTTTTAGCCCTTTTATTCAATTCACAACAAATAGGCATAAATCCTGGAATGAACGAGGTATTCAGCATGGCTTGGGAGGGCCATCTGATGTAATTAACAGCGGGGGCTTGCGCCCGCTGGGAGTTAAACGTCCCCACAATCATTAAACTCTCTCGATGGACCGATCACGAATCGTAGGTCCGTCGAGGGTGAACCAGAAGGAATAGCGGAAAGAAAGAAATGAATGTTTCGAGTTCGATGTTCTTTAATCAACAGAGAGCATTGAACCATGAGACATTTAAATACACATGCACACACCTTCCCATACCAACAGCTGTGCAACTTTCTGCGCCCTACAGTTTTAATATAAGTTTATGTTTTATTTATGTTGATTTGAGTTTACTTTATTATTTAAATTCTTTTTTATTAAATCCTTGCATACATAGTTCTGTCTACTACATGCCAGTAACCCTCCACATACCAATAGGTGTATGATTTCATTGCATCCCGATGTGAGTGAGATAATGCATGTAAGTATATGTAACACTTCGGCTAACGAGGCCTGGCAGCGGTTCAAAGACTAGGGTAGAACCCAGTGGGCTCCCTTGGCAGGATAACGTAAATTGACAATTTAGATTATATTAGAAAACACCTTAATTAGGTAGGGTCTTTGGGATATTTAATTGTGGGGTAGAATAGGGAATGATCAATTGTGTTTGTGTGAGGAAGATAATTGCATACCCTGGATACTTAGAATTGATAGCCCAAATGTCGATCGCAAGATCAAAAAACCTTTCAAATCGCATAAGCAAAGACCCAGTAAGCCTGCGGAGTAGTGACAGTGCCGCATGCGGGGTAGAGAGACGTCTAAATTTATATTTTGTATAATTTAGAAGTAGATCACCTGATCCCTAGATAATCTCTATTTAATTGTTTAACCCAAACCTTAGCACAATTAGCGCCACCGCATAAACCTTGAGGGTATTGAACCCTACCTTTTTATTATTAAAAACTATTTTAAACTTGTTTTCAAAACCCCTCAAGTACCTAGACTAGTGAAATTGTTAGAAATCTAATACACTATCTCTGTGGATCGACACTCCAATTATACTACACGGTAGAATCATGCGCTTGTGATCTGAATGCAAGTAGAATTAGGGTTAAAAGGTATATTAATTTATATTGAAAGTTAGCAGTTTAATTTGGAATCATCACCTTTCACCCGTTCAGTCACCGAGACGACGACGATATGCTACAAAGAGGCCACACGATAGAGAGGTCAGCGGTAGCGGGTCACAGGCTCACCCTGACTATGCGACTAAGTTGGCAGCGTCCATCTTCTCTACACACCCGCCAGTCACTAAGGGTGAGGATGAGGATGTATGGGATACCGTAGTCCTGATAAGCAGAGAGGCCGAGGCCGATGCCGTTATACTTGATCAAAAAATCTGGCAGGGACTACCTAATCAGGGAGTATGGGAGGGACTACCTGAGAGAGCTAACAGGGGAGTGCCGGCATCGCGATGGTCCCCCTCTGGTGGTCGTCGCCGCTGACCATAGGTTTTTATGGTAGTTTTAATTATATTGTTTTGTAGTATTTATTGGTATACTATGTTTGGTATTTTATGTGTGGATTAGATTATAATATTTTTATTGTATTAATTATATATTTTTTATGCTAAATTATACTAAAATAAACTAAATTATGCTAAATTATACTAAAATAAACAAAATTATGCTAATTATGCTAAATTATACTAAAATAAATTGGTTTTGTTCGAATAGATAAACAACAAAACAATAATAATAAAATGCTATGTCTACAACATAAAATCTAACAATCCAAACATAAAATATTACAATCCGGTCTAACATAAATACTACGAAGCATATTCTCATATGAGAAAAACTATGGCTTACGAGTAGTGAAACTTTCTCCTGTCGTCTCCGAAGGCCTACAACAGCATGCAACACACTCCCAAATTTGGAAACGATAGTCATTTACCAGATCTGCATTATTGTCAATACATTTGGGGTGAATGGCTATGCCACAGAGATGACAAAATAACATCTCCGCAATATCTCCCTTGACAAGACATGCGGGGCACACTTCCCATTTAGGTGGAGGGTTGATATCGCTGAAGTTCTCGTCAAGAACGTTTCTAATAGTCGAATCATCTGTGGTTATGTATTTTTCAACATCTTCGGGTGGAAGAAAACAAAATAAATGTCTCTTCAAGGGGGCTTCACCCATCCAAAAAAATTTAGCGACGGATATGCTACTATTGCGTGCCATTTCACTTGCTCATTTTCGAAGTTCGGGTTTGGATGCCACGGACTAAATAATTTCTAAAATAAAAAATAAATAAAATAAATAAAATAAGAAATACCTCAAAATCGCTTCTGAAATCGCCTTTTTCGTCTCGGAAATCGGTTTCTCTCTCTCTCTCTCTTCCTCTCTTCTGGGGAGTTTGAGTGAGTTGTGAGAGGGAGGAGAGAGAAAATGAGGTAATTATAGATTTTGAAAAAAAAAATTATCAACCGGCCAAAAAATGACCGGTCCTAATTTTAATCCCGGCAGGTTATTTTTAGCCAGTTTGGGCATTTTTAAAAATACCCAGCTAACCTGAGTATAATTATTATTTTATAATTAATTTTGTATATTCATAAAAATATCGGAAATTGAGTTTAAATTCTACCTACCACCTTATATATTTTTACATTTTTTTTTTCAGTTTTTCTGTCTAAATTTTCTAAGTTCCGTCCCTGCAAATGTTAATTAGGTTTTAATATATTGATACCTCTCATCAGTTACTAATTTCAATGAAATCGGTGGAACTTTTTTCCACTTATCAAAAATAAAAATTGTTCGTTCCTTGTTAATTTGTCTTGTAAATTTCGATCAGACTCGCAATACTAAATGTCCGATTTTGAAACAACCTCATCCTCTTCTGTTTCCGGCCGAGAGAATACTCGTGTAGCTATTTCCTATCGTCAGTCAATGTTACTCGTGTAGCCATCTCCTATCGCAATACTAAATGTCTCTTTGTACGTGTTGTGTGACTCGTGAGTCATGACTACCACTTCAATGACTCATGTAATGTTTTATTATTAACTCTTTTTTTGCTCAAAATTAATTGTTAACTATTAGCGTTGGGGTTCGGCAGCAAGTGCTCTCCCTCTTGTCTACCATATGTGATATCTCTCTATCGCGTAGACTGAAGCTATTGCCGAGCTAGCACATCCATAATTGATTTGACTTTTATGTCCACCACATATTACCAATTAAACTAGAGTGGGGTTAGGTATTATCAGTGCTTTAAAATGCAGTTTTCATGTGGTATGTGAAAGGCTACTGCATACCGTATATACGGTATACGGCCGCATATGCAGATTTTTATGTGGACCTATATATGCGGTTTTATTATGATGTAATTAAATAAAATTTGAGTTACAACAAAGTTACAACAACTATTTTTTTCATTTTCAAAATCCAAATCATCGATCCAAACCGTTCAACATGATCTCCACAATAAAATGTGCTTGCAGATCAAATTTTACATTTTTTTTGAATTTTTTTCTATTTATTAAGTATTTTACAAAATATTGTCATATTCAGACCATTGAATTTTGTACCCATCTTAATAAATAGTAAAAAAATTCAAAAAAATGTAAAATTTGATCTGCAAGCACATTTTATTTAGATAATCATGTTGAGCGGTTTGGATCGACGATTTGGACTTTGAAAATAAAAAAAATGGTTGTTATAACTTTGTTGTAACTCAAATTTGTTGTAACTTGATCCCTCCTCAAAATATTTTTGAGTAATAAAATAATGATAGAACTTTGGTAAAAATCATTCAGTGTGAAATAGATTTCACCTTGATCAAAGAATACAGTTCTAAACTTCAAGTTCTGAACAGATATGAGCATCTCTAAATTCATAAATTCCACCTTAATTCCGTTGGCTCAAGTACCATGCTCAACATTTCTTATATAAAGGCCCAATATTTTTTGAATCTTTGATAATAAAATAATAAATCTTTTGGCCCAAGCCCAACCGAATTTAGGGATGGTAGGTGCACATGATGGCGTGGGATATTGGTCCAGCGAAAATTTGTGCACCGTGTTTGTCCATAGAACAGAAAAGAAAAGCAATGCTCCGTGTTTGTCCGGAAAGAACTTCTAATTTTTTAGTCCCACAACACCTGAACAAAAGAAAATCAATGCTCCCTACTCTATAAAAGAAGCTGTGAACTACTTACCCAACTACTCATTTGGTCTCCACTTGGGTTCGAATTTGGATTGGATTTCGGTTATTACCGGATATCTGATTCGCTTCAATTAATAATATTATTTGGATTCAAACGAATTCGAATTTTTTAATGAATAAAATATTTAATATGCGGTTTGCATAGACTAATTTCATGCGGTAGTGGGCTGCATACGCATATGCGGCCGCATGAACCGCATTTTATTACATTGGGTATTATGCATCTTACATTACATGGCGATGGCGTTGGGTACTATGAATCTATATCTTCATTTTTAAAATTTATATAATTGATTAAAATATTTCAACATAATCTCCATATAAAAATAGACTTACATATCATATTTTATATATTTTTTAAAATTATTTTAATATTGTTTTAGTATTTAAATAGATAGAAAATCACTTAATTTAAAAACAATACATTTTTTAAAATTATTTTATTATTTAGATATATTTTTACTATTATTTTACTAGTTTCTGCCTATCTAAGAAAATATAAAGAAATTCTAAAAAAAAATATAAAATTTGATCTTTAAGTGCATTTTCATATGGATGTCATGTTTAACAGTTAAGATCACTTGAACATTGAAAATAGAAATATGAAACCAATATATGCATATTATCATAGCCACACTTATTGAACGAAATCAAAATAAATTAACAATTATGGATGAGCAAACTAGTTGAACACAATTAAAATCAGAATTACCACAGTTGAAAACCTTTTGTTGCGTCAATTTTTTTCTAAGAGGATATTGGGCTCTGACGGGCATCGAAGGCCCAATACCACTTAAATTCCCTAATAAAAAAAGAAAAAGAACCCAGCGCGAAACCTCACAAATTCAACAATCAAAAGCCCTGTACAAGCCCACCAAGAAAGGAACATCAGGAACAGAGTATGCCAGACTACACATAACCCAATACCCGTTGGGCTGCCACAAAACAATCTGTCCCAGGTAGAGCTGCACAAAAAATTCGTAGTTCGTGATTCGATTCGAGTTTGATTCGAAAAATTTCGTAAAAAATTCGATTCGAAATTGAGTTCGTTCGAAATTAATTTAAACCAAACTTAGTTCGAAATTAATTCAAACCAAACTCAAACTGGACCTGGTTCGTTCGAAATAGGTTCGCAAACTATTTTAGTTCGAATCTCAAAGTAACGTGACCCGTTGATTTCCGCTGATGACTTATGTTCACTGATGAGAACATAAGGCCGTCCAGTCCATAATCGCTCTCAATCCATAATATTTGGGTTTGTAATAATTCTAAGACTTTGGTGATTGTTCTGTACTTCGATTGATATTTAAATTGTACTTTAAATCACTACAGCAAACATGACCATCAGCGACCGGAATTCCGGTCGCAGACAATAATGTCACCGGTCGCTGATACTCTTTTGTCAGGTTTTTTATATTTTATTATATTATTTAAATTTGCACCATTTAATAGTTGGTACGACACGTACCAACATACAACATAGACATACATGTCGTAATATCAAGTAATACAAATAAACATAAACATACAACAAATAAACATCAAACATAATAATCGTAATGTCAAGTAATACAAACATAAATGTCGAAATGTCGAGTAATGTCAAGTACCATCTAAACCTAAGTAATACCATAAACATCTATCAAAATGTCGACATTTTGACCCCTGCCCCTCGTCACCATAAACATCTAAACCTAAGTAGTACCATAAACATCTAAACCTAAGTAGTACCATCACCACCAACATCCGACCCCTTCCCCTCGTCATCATCCTCGTCATCATCCCCGTCATCTTGAGGAGCGGGCCTCGAGGCATGCTGCGAGCCCGAACCTCCCTGTGAGATTGTAAAAAAATTGTTTAGATAATTAGAATTTAGGGTTCAGGGTTCACAATTGAAGTCGGACTGAAATATCGAATAATATTCCTCTCAAGCTTCTCAATATGAACTGGGTCCAATTCCCTGGCACATAGATCTCTAAAAAAATTACTAACCTCTGTTAATGCCTCCCAAATTGGGTTAGGAAAGAAATCTCGAAATGCAACCGGTAACGACCGCTCCATAAAAACATGACAGTCATGACTTTTCATCCCACTGAATGAAGCATCATCAACATCCACGATATTCGACAGATTAGAGGCATACCCATCGGGAAACTTCAAATTCTTGACCCATTCGCAAACTTCACGTCTCTGTTTTTTGTCTAAGCAGTAGGTTGCGTGTGGCTTTACTATGTTGCCCTTATCGTTGACCGTCAGCTCCAAGTGCGGACGATTACATAGCTGTACCATATCGAGACGAGCCTTTGCATTATCTTTTGTCTTTCCTTTAACATCGAGTAACGTGAAGAATATATTTTTAAAGAAATTCATTTCTAGATGCATAACATCTATGTGGCGTCGTACCAGATGATCTTTCCAATATGGCAACTCCCAAAATATACTTCTCTTCTTCCAATTGTGCGTATCACCAAAACCAGGAATGTTCTTCTTATTTTTGGTGCCAAATGTGACTTGCTCAAACGAAGAGACTCGATCGAGCAATTCTTGTCCACTCAAGCGTCGAGGAAACGATATATGCCTTGTTTGAAACGATTATGTCCACAGACATCACACTTCTCTTTAGAAATATTATCATCACCGTAGTATAACATGCAATCATTCGGACAAGCATGGATCTTCACGTGACTTAATCCCAACCCTTTCACCAATTTCTTGCATTGATATTGATTTGGAGGCAACCTGTTCTCTTTTGGAAGCCACTTCTTCACGGCCGATATGATGCGATTGAATCCCTCATTGGTTATGCCACAGTCGGCTTTAATGCTAAGGAGTTCGGTAACACATGCAAAGACATTATGTTCCTTATCACAACCATCCCATAACGGCTCATCTGCCGATTTCATCATGTTATAAGATTCTTGAGCTTGTTGATTCGGGGGTTCGTCCGCAGTCCATTCAAAATAAGGACCTGCAGCATCAAGAAGCATGTCCACCATAGCATTTGGCAACTCCACCTCGGGTTGGCTCTGTTCGGGTTGGCTATATTCCTCACCATGCATGAACCACTTCTCGTAAAAAAGTCAGAACCCCGATTTCATCAGGTATTTTCCGATAGTTTCCTTATCCAACCATCTGGTACACCCACACTTGGCATATGGACACTTAATGCGATCACCACTAATTATATTTTCTTGAATACTGAATGCATATTCAAAAAAACTCTCAACACCCTTAACAAATGTGGGATTCATTCGTTTGTCACGTAACGAGGACCGTACATCCAATAGAGCCTTAACCAAAAAAAAGGAAAAACAGTCCTAAATCTAAAAAATTGTGACAGTCCCTAAAAATGACAAGACAAACGTAGTGTATATAAACTCTAGCCCTGAAATGATATATCTTTAATAGCCTAAAAGAGCCTAAAAGAGCCTTAACCCAATAGAGCCTAAAAAATTGTGACAGTCCCTAAAAATCACACTTTGGCTGCCCCTTTTAACTTAATCCTAATAGAGCCTTAACCAAAAAAAAGGAAAAACAGTCCTAAATCTAAAAAATTGTGATAAATCACCATAATTTGACCTAGCTAGGTTACTTATTTATATACTTTGAACTATAAATATCATGCATGCACATGCACACTTGTTTGAAACATTTAATCAATACTTATATACTTCTTCTTTTTTCTATTCCAAATTTTATAAAAAAATTATACAATCAATACTGTATTTTTTTTTTTTGAAGAATAACAAACTATTTTTGAAATATGAAAAGTAACATACATTCTTCAAATTAATATATTGGTTGAAACAATGCATTAAAAAATTTAGATACAAATATGTAGATATTTGTATCAGCACTGTTTTGAAATATGCAGCATCTACTAAGATTTCAGGAAAAAAAAATAGAGAGAGAAAGAAAGAAAAACTTTGGTATTATTTGTGCTTTGAGATTCGTGCCAAGTGAAATTAAAGAACGATCTGGGCGGCTGAAAACGCATCTAAAACCGATTAATACCAATTTTAGTACTAATTGTATTTACATAATTTTAGTACATACCAGTACTAAAACAAAAATCAAATAGATACTTACGTTTTTGCTTTCGCCGCTTGGAGTTCGGGGTCGGAGTAGGCCACAGACAGTCGGAGTCGGTGTTCTCAGCGACGTCGGAGTCGGTCTCAGCGACGTCGGAGTCGGTGAGGCGGGGATTGGTCGGGGTCAGGGTCGGGGAGGCGGGGGCGGGGTCGGGCTCGGGGGTCACAGAGGCGGTGGAGTTGTCGCTGTTTTTTCTTTTTTTTAAGCTAACCTAAATCGAATTGAAACGCATGAATTAAAAAAACGGAGAGAAGGCTTCGCGGGACATTTTTACTAAGACTTTCTGCGACCGGGCCACAATAGTCGCTGAAAGCAGTGGGCGCCGGTCGCTGAAGGTTTCGTCGCCGAAAAAATTCAATTTTTTATTTTTTTAATTTTTTTGTGTTTTCAGCGACCGGCGTTTTCCACGGTCGCTGATGCCGGTCGCTGAAGCATCGTTTTGTTGTAGTGAATACTTTGGATATTTAAAATTTTTGGTGATGTTGCTCTTGTTGGCTATTTGGAAAACTTGAGATACTGTGATTGTACTGAACTTTGATTGATTGTACTAAACTTTGGTGTTTGGTATAAATTTTGATATTTGTAATGAACTTTGATATAAACTTTGGTGTATTGTGTAATTAGAATTTATAATGCCTGAATTTTTATTGAAGTGCTGTAATTTTGAACTATGGCCCAGCCATAAGTCATAACTCGTAAGTCGTAACAAAGTTCGTAAAAAATTCGAAATTGAGTTCGTTCGAAATTAATTCAAACCAAACTCAAACTAGAGGTAAGTTTGATTTGGTTTGGTTCGATTGCAACTCTGGTCCCAGGAACCCGAACCAGAACTTGAATCCGAATCCAAATCCGAATCCGAATCCGAACCCGCAACCCCCCCCCCCCCCCCCCCCCAACCACACACACACACACAAATGGAAGGTTGATACTAGAACTGTCAATGAGCTAGACAAAGTTTGAACTCAGTACGAGCTGAGCAAAACTGAGCCGAGTCATCTCATTTATTATGAGTTGCCACAAATCTAGAGAAAACAATATTCTTCTTGCAACAAGTTTCATCATCTTCTTATGGACACAAATAATATAGTTAAATAGTTGAAAAATAACTTTATCTTCTTCTTGTAACGAACTGAGCTTTGTAACGAACTGAGCTAGCACAAATCAAACTAAGTCAAACTTAAATTTGCTAATGACAAGTTGAACCATAATCAAACAAACTAATTATGAGCTTTTTGATAATATCAAACGAGCTACAAACTTTTCTAAACCATAATCAAGCAAACTAACTACTAACTTTTTGTGAACCGATCTCAAGCGAATTACACATTTTTTTAAATCAAAATCAAGGGAACTAATTAAGAATATTTGTTTATGCCTCATCCTTGTACAAAATAATTACTAATTCTGAAATGACCTCGTTACCGACTTCGGCTATATGGACAATATATATAAAATTCGTAAAAAGTTGAAAAAACTTTTGCGGCCTCACAACAATCACGCGTACTATTATTGGTAAACATCATTAAAGATGCCCATTGCTTTTACCAACGCAAGGAGTAAGAGCATCTACAATGATGATTTCTTTTAAATTGTTAATTTGATGTGTCAATATAATTGTTGGGTTGTAGGTCAATTTTAAAAAAAAAAAATTTGCTTATAAAACAAACGATTTCTTTTGGACATGCTAGTACTCTCTCTATTTTCTATTGACTCTAACTCCTTCATTCTCTTTCCTATTGGCTCTGACCCAATTTCTGAAATGGAGGGGTTAAAAAATTAAAAGGAACTTAATTTTTAAATAGTGCTTTACAGCTGTTTTTAATTTTTTACGGATTGCTAGGTTGGATTCGGGATGCCGCTTAATTTCTGGTTGAAGTTGCAGATCGCAATAGCATTGATCGGGATTTAAGTATTTTTTATGATTTGTACAGAAAAATAATAAAAAAGATTTGTCCCGAAACATGTTGTTGCGGTTCTGATCTAAACATGTTGTTTTGATTTGTCATGGTTCGTACGGGAAAATACCTTTTTTTTTTTTTTACCCTTTATTAAGGAAAATAAAAAAAAGTAACATGCTTCAGAAAAAAAAAATATCAATCTTCCTAATTGATAGGTTTGTGAAAGCTAATAAGTTATTTTTCTACTATTGATGCATATACAGTGATATTTGGAACCGGTATTTTCTGTAGTACTCCACGGTGGGTCTCACTACTTTACGGTTTGAAATTTACTCTCAATCGCTTTGAGATTCACGCTAACGCATGTGACAGTATTATTTGTGCAAAGTTAAAAGAACGGTCTGGATCCACTAATTAAGAGATTATTCTAAAAGATTTCCTTGTACAGTACTTTACTGGATACGAATTCGTGACATTTGGGTATATACTTATGCAGGGGCGAACTGTCAGGGTAGGGCACCAATCGGGTTCAAACTCATTAACTTATCGGATACACAATTACAACTCAATCTCTATAACTATGTTTATTATAAAATATGTTATAATCATAAAATCGATTGACACAGCATTGAAATATTTTTAGTAAGCTAATTCAAAATTTGTTTGGCACAATTCAAAGTGGGACTGCTCTTAGCCAATTAGCAAAAATCAAAGTTTAGATAAAATTTTAACCGAAATATAAGTGTTGAATAATAAAAGGCACAAAAAGTTCGGCTAACCCATTTCTTAGAATTGTAATAATAGGTCCCACCATCAGATTTTTCTTGCTCTCTTATTCTCTTTCATTATATTTACGAAATAGAGTATCGCATATCCGAAAAAAAACGAAATACATATAATCGACCAAAACTCAAAAGGAATCGGTTCAAGAATCGGACTAACTCGAACTAGGGGAGGCACTACATCAAATCACGGGTAGGCATATTAAATAATTAGTACTAGATCAAAATAAAAAATTCAAATCCAGGAGTAGACACTTGCCTACCCCAATTTGTATATGGATCTGCCAATGTACTTATGTAAGCGTCAGAAGTAAAGAAATGACCGATTTGCCATAAAAAACCGACCAATTAGAAGGCTCTATAAAGATAAATATAATTTTTATTTATTCTAATAAATAATAAAATAGATACTCTATGGATTTAAAAACGAGTTTTAATAGAAATACAATAAAGTGGTAATTTTTTTTAACATTTAGAAGAGTAATATGATACTATGAATTTTAGAGAAAAAAATACGTAATTTAGAAGTTATCAAGGGGTATACCTGAAATTCCCGTTCGAACCATGGAACGCGGAAATCATATCCTAAGATAAAATAATATTTTCTTATAGATCTGGACCGTCCGATAAAAAACGCACGAATATTAAAAAGATCCTGTGCATTTCATATCAAATCGAATTGGCCCGATTTTGATCGAACGGTCCTGGTCTAAACAGAAATATTCTGTTACCTCACAGGATTTGGATTCGAGAGCACGTGCTTTTGACCTCATCCCTACTCTTCTTTGACCTTCGGACAAGTCCTCATCGACCCAGCGCCTTCGTCTGATTAAATTCACAAACCCCCCTCAAAAGATTCCCCAATCCTCAACCCACAATCTTCTCCCTCTCCCTCTCCCTCTCCCTCCAGTCAACAATGGAGCACACCAGCTCTATCCCCAACCCCAACCCCAACCCCAACGCCTACACCTTGGACTCGCCGCACCCAGTCTACTCCATGGCGTTCTCTACCTCCGCCCCCTTCCGCCTCGCTCTGGGCTCCTTTCTCGAAGAGTACAACAACAGGGTCGACATCGTGACCTTTGACGAGGAATCAACGACTTTTCGAGCCGAACCAGCTCTCTCCTTTGACCACCCGTACCCAGCAACCAAGCTTATGTTTCACCCTCGAGAGATTCCCGGCTCCACATCGTCCCTGATCGCGTCGTCAGGTGATTTCCTGAGACTCTGGCAAGTAAACCATGACGGGGATGGTGCAGGGAAGAGCGAGCTCAGGTCAGTGTTGAATAATAGCAAATCCAGTGATTTCTGTGCCCCTCTGACGTCATTCGATTGGAATGATGCGGAACCCAGGCGGATCGGTACATCATCTATTGATACCACGTGTACTGTATGGGATATCGAGCGTGGTGCTGTCGAGACTCAGCTCATTGCACATGATAAGGAGGTGAGGATGCAAGTCATTGTATTTTAGGTACCTTTTCTGATTCAAATTGTATTGATAATGGTTGTAGTAAACCATCCATGCTGTCGAAACCAGATTTTAGTTTGTGGGACACACCAGTACCAGTTGTGAAATGTTGCACTGGTCTCAGGGCATTAGTGATTGAGATAGAAACATTTCAGGAGTAGACAGTGTATGGAGGAAGTTCAGCAAAAAATTTAGTAAAAAATAAAAAAAGGTTCAGCTAACAAGGAAAAATACTTGGGCCAAAACAAGCCATGGGATGTGAATTACTATAGAAATATTGCTTGTATTATTAGAGATTATAATGCATGCCAGTACTGTGTCTACACTAGGACCACTCAGTGGATGGAAATCTTGTACATAAGTATATAAGACTATTGGTTAAAAAGAGGGAATATGAAAAAAAATGCACACATTATTTTTTTTTTTCTTCAAGTTTACAAGTTGCTATGAACCGGACAATATAATAAAATATCAGTCTTTTTGTATATGAAAGAATGCCACAAAGTATATAATTACTCAGTGAGGAAAATTATTTTCCTTACTTCCCAGTTTACATTTGTGGTTATGATGTCTCACTACAATATAGTTCAAAAATAACAAATTCTTGAAAGACACAAAAATAGGAGATAAAATCATCAATTAAATAGAATTGAAAATATAATAATGCTATAATGACAGAATTAATGGCTTTTACTAGTTTGCACCTTCTGGGACATCAAAATACTGACATAATTAGAACACCAGAGAATCAGAAGTCTGGAGTCAAGAAGATAAGCTCAAAAATAAGATAAAGGGTAAAATAGTAACCCTAATTCCCTGTACTGAAACTTGCGGTTTCAACACGTGGCAGGTGTATGACATCGCATGGGGAGAGGCTGGTGTTTTTGCCAGTGTCTCGGCCGATAGTTCCGTTCGCATATTTGACTTACGTGACAAGGAGCACTCAACTATAGTGTATGAGAGCCCGCGGCCTGACACACCCCTCCTCCGTCTCGCTTGGAACAAGTCCAACCTTCGGTACATGGCAGCCATCCAGATGGACAGCAACCGCATCATCATCCTCGACATCCGCTCCCCTGCTGTACCTGTTGCCGAGCTGCAGCGTCACCGTGCCTGTGTCAACGCCCTAGCATGGGCCCCGCAGGCGCCACGTCACCTCTGTTCAGCTGGGGATGACGGCCAGGCATTGATATGGGAGGTCCCAGCAACTGACACACCAGGGACAATGCTCCCGCCTGAAGGACTGGACCCAATGCTGGGATACTCAGCACCAGCCGAGATAAACCAGCTGCAATGGTCAGCGGCACACCCGGATTGGATTGGGATTGCCTTTGCGAACAAGGTTCAACTGCTTAGAGTTTAGTTAGACATGGTTGGTTTCTCTACCTCTTCTTTTTTTATTTTAATTGATTTACAGAATGAAACATGTAGTTTAAAATAAATAATGTTCTTAACGACGTGCTTTAGTACTCAGATGTCATTGTTTTAATTTCGACAATGATATGTCAATAGTAGTTTCAACAGGGTACGAGGTTCCTAGCATTGCTATCTTTTAACGGTTTATTATCTCCGTTATTAATAAACTCTTTTTTTAGGAGCAAGCTAGTATTTACTTTCTCACATATAGTTTTTATCTAACAGTTCCTCACGAGCTGAGCGGGCAAAATCTAGGTTATTAACTCAACTGTGAGTAACCTGACTGAACCAAACCCTCACAGCCTCACCCACTTCAAACTTTTTTGAAAATGTGCGACCCGACCTTGATCAACCTGCAGCTCAAGCTGTCTGAATTTGAATGACCCCGAATTCTGACAGCCCCAAAATCAATTTTATTACGATAATAAGGTGAAACGATCTGGATTACTACTTAGATTGATAATAACCTAAACCGAAGTAATATATAACCTTGAAGACTGGATGACCTGAACTGACGCAAAAAGAAAACTTTCTGACTTAACTGTTCCAAGATAACTCCTCTTGCCACTATAATTAAAAGGCTAAGACTATGTTTGTCCGTGGATCATGATTTTACTGGCAGCGTAACTTGTTTGTACATTACCTTGATTCTATGTGCATTTTTTTTTCTTTTTCTCTTTTGCTTTCTGTATATTTAGGGATGCTTCTATTTAATTTGTGCCCCACAACCCTAATTAACTTTTACACAATTTTCGTCAAATAGGCTGAAGGTATGAATCAGCTGTACCATACCACATGGTACCAATATTGGTTAATAGATGGTATAAATGTTGTTCTTTCCTTCCATGCAAAATTTTACCGACAGATTCATTGTGTTAATTATTATATTGAAAACTTACAACTTTGGCTTTTTGTTTTTGAGTGCTTGATCAGTTGTTTTTTCCTCATTAAGGTCAAGGTCCTTTTTTCAACTGTAGCACTAGTTGTGGATAGATATCTTCTATAGTTCTATTGTTAGATCTGATATATAACTTTTTTGTAATTTCAGATAACCAATATTGCAATGACACTTGTTGCTGTAGATGCTCTGTTTGCTGAGAAACACAAGTGCAAGTGACATGGTAAAAATGTTGTTGTAGAAAACTAGCACATTTGTAAGTTTGGGATGTAAGTTTAAATTCTAGGATCTCTGTTTTTTATTTTTCTCTCTCTCTATTTCCTGTATGCCTATCATTTTAGTTTCCTTCTTTATGCAATAATTTAATTTTTGGTAGTGATTATTGTATAGCATTGACACTCAAATCTTTCAAAATATCTATAACATGGGCTTATGATTTCCTTGAGATTTAGGTCTGTCTGAAGTGTTTCCGATGGCTTTTAGCAATTTGGATTTTCTGTATTTCTTAATGTACAATTTTATGGTTCTTAGGAATACGCAAGGAGAAATGGAAAAGGAGTTGGACCAATTGTATCTTGATAATACGAACAACATTTATCAGATAAAAAAAAGTGTTTGACTTTTTTTTTTGGTTAAAAAGGCCGAAAGCCCAGTTCCATTTTACTGAAACAAAGTTTGATTACAACCATCATCAAGTATTCAGGAGGAACAAGCTCCTCGTCTGCTCAAAAGACATAATAACATTGCATCTAAATAATAACATGGTAAGTCTCCACTGTCCGAAACACAACACACAGGATAACTTCTAGCTGAACTCAAAATCCAACACTTCTACGTAGTAAGAAGGATGAGATACACTGATAATCCAAAAAATTTCACTCAGAGATGATCTCTTAAGTAACTACTTCTCTTAGGTATCCTAAAGGTGACTGTTACTGTTGGTCTTCTTCTTCTGGGGTCTGATAAGGAACTATCAGGTCATCTCCTGGAAGTCAAACTCTTTAGTGGAATTGCCTCAATACTCAATAGAGTCTTCAGCAGGCATCCAGTTGCATGTCTCTTCCTGGATCTTCTTCTTTTTTTGCCTTTGTTTGATGTCCTGTCCAATAGATCACCAAAGACATAGTTAGTAAAATAATATTCCTAGTTGGTTTAGGAGCTGTATTTTGGAAACATATTTCATTTCGGTGTTTCCATATAGTCTAGCAAGTGGCACAAAACACAATTAGAAAAGCCAGTCTATGTTTGGATGGTAAATTTAAAGCAAAGGTTTTAACATCTTTCATAATTTGCCAGGATAAGTAATAATGTTGACATTGACCTATCCAAAACTAAATTTGTTTTGCAAATTGGCACCGTAAGAAAAGGTGATTCACAGTCTTAGTCTTATCATAGAACACACATTTCAAAAAACCTTTCCATCATTTTTTACTCAGATTTTTCTTAGAGAGGATCCTATTTCTAAACTATAATTCAAATGAAAATTTTTATTTTTGGTGGAACAGGTAGAGACCAAAACAGTAAAGGATTATCAATCCCAACACTATCAAGTTTAGCATTTTATATAAAGACTTGACAGTAAATTTCTCTGTTGATTCCCATCTCCAAGAGAGTTTATCAGTATTATGTGTAAATGAAATCTGACTTAGGATGTGTAACAGGTGGTTCCATTCATTGAGGCACACTCCTGTTAAGATTTTGCTAAAATAGACATTTTGCTCCTGAGAATTAATAACATCAGATATGAGGATGTTTTTAGAATAACAAATTTCATATAGCTGGAGATAGCTAGAGGCTAAAGGGCATGTATCTAACCAAATGTCTTCCCAAAATCTAACCAAAGAATTAGCACCAGAAAGATACTGTACATGCACTACATTTTCCTAGGTCATCAAGAGCTAAGATATTAGATCAGAAATGGGAGATAGGTGTTGTAGTGGATATAGTAGAGTATAAATGTTGAAATAATGTTTTCCAAGGACTATTGTAAGTAGGTTCCTTATATTTAACCCACCACTTACTAATAAATAAATATTCATTTCTCTTAAGTTCAGAATTCCTAATCCCTCAGATTCTTTAGCTATACATACTGATGAAAAAAGTGTTGACTTAGATAAAACAATTATAGGCGTGTGTACTTTATAGATTAGTTGTGTCAAAGTTTCATGTAATTTTAGTGTTATTTGAATGTACATAGTTATAGTTGATCCGAACCATATGACAAATCAAAAGTTCGGGTTCGGTTCGGCGAGGTCAAAATTTCGTGATTCGGGTATAATTCGGGAATGATTCGGTACAACAAGGAAGCAAAAAAAAAAAAAAATCTCGTTTTTTCACGTTTTTATCGCAAATAATTCGTCAATTCGCGTTTTATACGCGTTTTATTCGTGAATAAAACGTATTATACGTTTTTCAGCGTTTTATACGGAGTTTGGTTCGGCAACGTTGAAAAAACGAATAATACGCGAATTTCTCGCGAGTCTTGTTACTATGATCCGAACTCTTGGCGTGTAAATATTTTTCTTAATTTATGAAACTTGTTGGTTGGTTATTGGCTGACCAACCCTCAAAAAGAAATTTAGTGTTATTTGATATTTCATCAAAGAATTTTAAATAAAGATTTTGTAAATAATAAATCATTGAAAGATAAAATTTGAAAGATAAAATTTGCATCGAATTTTATTATTTTACCTGTGTATAATATGCAAATAGTATTGACAATTATTTATCGGTCAAATTTTCAAATTATAAGTTATTTTGATAATTATGGTGATTGTAATAAATTTGTTGTTGATGAATTTCGACTGTAGAAAGAAAGTAAATAAAAAGGTTGTCTACAAGGTACTTGCATTGGCCAGCTCTATGAAAAATACTGTTTATCAAGATCAGCCGAATAGCAAGAGAGAGAGCTACCATAGATTGCAACTTTTTTGCGAGAAATGAGCTACATCTGACAGTTCTCTTTTCATGTTTAGAAATTGAAAAACCGATTTTTCTAATTGATTGCTTGCATTTTTTTTTTTCAAAAACAACAAGGATCGAATCATTAATTCGATTCAAGTACTCCTAAGAATTATCAAAGATTGTTTAAATATATTGCAAAAATGAAGTTTTTGGGTTGGAAAAAAAATCCGAAAATCGTCATTGACTGGATAGAAGCTTTCGGGTGAGGGAAGGGAGAAGATGAGAGAAGCTAGGAAGAAGAAAAAAGAGGTAGTCTGAATTCTGAAATCATGCGTGGAGCGAAACATTGGTTCGATCACTTTCCTTTTCGGATTTTAAGTGTTACCACTTGTTAGTCGTGTAAAGGTGTAATAAAGATGACCGAACTATTAATTTGATCACCACATACCTGAACCGAAATAATGGTTTGCTACTTGTTATTTTTTAAGAAAAAAAGTATCATTCTATTTGTGATAAATTGATTTTTGAATTTCAAAAAAATAATTGTACATCTGTAGGTGTTACCTTTCTTTAAAGAAATCTGAAGTTAGGCTGAGTATAGTGTTATAGAGAAAATCAGATTGCAATACTTGTTGATTAGTTAACGTCTCATTTACTGGTAACCACCGAACGATAGAGACAACAAATCTGAAAGAAGAAGTCCGTATCACCACGTAACATGCAAACTGAAATTCAACTAAGGATGCTTCTAACTTTTAAGCATTACCTTAGTTCTCTCGAGTAGAGGTATGTTTAAAGCATTTTTCAAATATATATAAAATATATTTAATGAAATATTAAGGTGTGGGATGTGTGGGGGCTAGGGTGAAAACGGATCGGATACGGATCAGATAGTGTTAAAATTTTAGGATATAGATACATATTGGATATTAGACGGATATTTATAAATACGGAACGGATATCGGATATTTGTAGATATGTACATAAATATTTTCATAATATATATTAAACTATATGGTATATATCTACTATTCGGAAATTAAAATTCAAATCATATCCGTACCACTATCCGAACGGATATTTAGTATCCGATCTAATTTTCGAATACAGATTCAGATTCGGTCGGATAATATCCGACCCGTTTTCATCTCTAGTGGGGTTGACAAAATAATAAAGATGGTAATGTACATGCGTTTATATTTGTTCAAAAACAGTACAATTTTAAGGGGAGAGAAATAAAAAAAATATAAAGAGGAAGAAAATCTTTATACAGATCTTTCAATTTTTCTAATTTTAAATCGGAATGTAGAGCCTGTGAACTTTTTATGTTGTTTTTTTTTCTCTCTTTTCCTCTTCTTATGTATTCTCCTGCCAAACACAGTCTTAAGATAGCATCAGATGTTTTAAAATTTCCGTACGATCTCAAACAGTTTAAATTAATACAAAATTGAGCATGTCATTGTTGCTATTAATAACACTGAAAGATCATTGACGTCCCGCCATCCATATTTTTTATATGTTGATGTTACAAATACCAACATCATAATGCAACCACATGCTATATCTATCTATTCTTTTAATCTACTTAAAACCACATAACTACTTATTTGATACAAATTGAAAATTTTAATACTAATTTAATATTTTTGAATTTTCAAAATTCATTTCAAGCAAGGAGTATTTTGTTCACAATCCAGTGATAGTAGACCAACAATTAATTGTCCTATTATGTTTCAAAGAAATCGACGTAGTTTAGTTATGACTTATGAGTCATTTTTTCAGAAACCCACACAAAATTAAGTACATCCAAATATAAATGCTATGAACTTGTAATATTTGATGAGGAGCGTAAACTATAACATATGAGAATTTATGCATTGGTGCATATATAATTTTGAATTTTGACATAGTTTAATAACAAAATACGTATTTACTTGGGGAAATACGAATATATATAACTTTATCATTATATACTGCTTATTCATTTTTTTTTATATAATTCGGATCAGTACTTCTAACTGTATATTTATCATACCTGCCTAATCTCACCGTGAAAAATTTGAAGTTTTGATCTGGACCGTCCGATTATAAACGGACGGTATAGATATGTCCATAACCGTCCAATATATTATGTAGAGATGTGTCCATTATCTGAATTTTTGGAGGGACGCGCTTCCTCCAGAAAAAAAATACTTAAAAGGAGGCAGTTGAATGTCAACCTTAAGAGGGCCAACACTTCACAGTTATACCCATCAATGGGATTTATTCCTGGTACCACAAAATAATGAATTGGTTCCGAATTCTTCAGTCCCGAAATTTTTATTTATAACATACTTAAAAAAAAAAAAAATCAAATAACCATCGTTTCTCAGAATTTCGATTTTCACCACGGCCGCACCGGCATTCTGCGGACCCATTTCAGAGGGACCGCATAATGCCAATGCGGACCCATAAATGGATCTGCACGGGCATTGTGCGGACCCAGGGTCCGCAATATGCTAGTGCGGACCCATATTTTTTAAATAAAAAAATTGAAATCTGTAATTTGTTTTTTGTTATAGAAATATTTTTATGTTGATAAATCTGTTATTTATTTTATTTCAAATATTGTTTAAATTGATATATTTTTTGTCGTATCGTATTTTAGAAATGTCGTTCGTTTGGAATATTTTAGAAATGTCGTACGTTTGGAATATTTTAGATATATCGTTCGTTTGGAATATTTTAGATATGTCGTTCATTTTGAATATTTTAGATATGTCGTTTGTTTGGAATTTTTTTGTGTACGATGAAATAATGAAATCAACAAAATAAATAAATAACAACAAAACAAAAAAAAAACAAAAAACTAATTAACGAAATAAATAAGTATCTGACAAAAGATCTAATCAACACCGCCCAAGCCAGCGCATCTCAGTAGAGAGTCGAGACGCACCCTGTACCCACACTGGCACACCGCGGGTACGTTGTGCTTGAGGATGACCTTCCCGAGTCTTTTCCATTCCTTGGTCACGGCCATCGTAGCCCCTATGACGCAACTCTTGACAAGATATAATGCCTGAAAATTGAAAAAATTATGAAAAAGTTATACAAATGTAAATATTGTTAGTTTTTAATTTGAAACTTCAAATTAAAAATACCGTGGCTGCGAACGGTGCGCCGGCAGGGATAAGACCATGGATCCGTCCCCTCCGATCCCTCAGCTTCAGTACCCGCTCATGGGGGCTGTCGGCGAGACACCCCTCCAGAAATATGGTGTACGCGCCATGATTCTGGTACCAATCTCTGTAAGGTCTATACGAATTACAACAAATGTTAGTTATTACAATCAGAAAGCTATAGTGAAGGTTTTGAATTAATAAAAAAGTTATTACACTAGCGCGACATCCATGTGATGGTCCAGCTCGGCCAATGGGGGATTTGCAGATGCTGCCTCGAACACGTAATCGGCACGCACGACTCCCCAATTCTTGCCCGTAATGGTGTCTCTGGCATGATGAAGCCCTCGCTAGACCCCCTCGCTGATCGGTACCGGGGGCAGAGTAAGCTGACGCATCCCGAACTGTCTCATGACCCGCCCGGGTAGTGGTGCTCGATGATCTATATATTTAAATATGTTAGGTTGTTTTTATTAAATTAAATTGCTCGTGTAGATAATTAACGAAGTTAAATTACGGTACCTGAAAACATATGAGCGGCACCTCTGCATGCCAGAAATGCTCATGTTGCCGACATCACTCAGGCAATATCTCAAGAAAAGACCGATGTGCGTCATCCACCGAGACTTGGAAGTATAGATTTAATATCATATATCAATTCGAATTGAAAAATATGAAAAAAATTTAAATCAAATTTAAAATAAAAGTAAACTTACATAATATCTGTAGGGCTCCCAGGTCACAAACTCTGGATCATCTCTGAGATGCTCGATCTCCTGTCTCCAAAATGTGATGCCGAGTGACGAGCCATACCCCTGCCCGACCCAAATCTTCGGATAACAGTACTTGGCACCGTATGCAGGGCAGTTGTCTGGCTCTGGCTTGCCCCACTCCGACACATCTGTCTTGTTGGCCAGAACTGGACGGCCAACAATCAGATGTGCGTAGGACCAATGCTATAGTAACATGCATGATCCAATAAAGGTCTTGTTTTTCTTCAAGCAGGCATTGTTAAGACCCCTTTACAATGTACAAAGTCAGTATTACTATACTACGATGTATAATATTTGAAATAATTAAAAAATTATAAGAATATGTTTCTTACCTATATAAGCATGCCAGCGTGGCACCCCCCAGTTGAACCTGCCCGCAGTGGACAGGTCGTGCAGAAGCTCGAGGTAGCACAGCCGCACCTGATCTCCATGCGAATTCGAAAACAACCGACAGGTGATCATCTCCAAAATATACGCGCGCAAGTATCAGTCAACAACCACCTGTTATTGATTTAAATTAGAACATTGTTTACAAGTAAATAAATCTAATATTATTTAAATTAAAGAATATTACAAGGTACACCCCTATTGAAAGACGGTATATCTCTACTGGATGTCATGCTGTATTTGATAATTTTTGGTCAAATATGAGAGTTTTGGTACAAGTCCAATTTAATGTTGGTGCTCAAACAATTAATTTTGGTGAAATAAACCTAGTTCAATTTTGGTACAAGTCTAATTTAACTCAAACAATAAATTTTGGTATAATAAACCTAGTTAAATTTTGGGTACAAGTCTAATTTAACTCAAACAATAAATTTTGGTATAATAAACCTGTTTAATTTTGGTACAATTTTAAACCTAAACTTAAACCTACATTTTAGTACAATTCTATTTGCTCAAACAATTAATATTTGGTACAATTCTATTTAAATTTTGGTACAATTCTAATTATAAACCCTAAATTAATATCTAATTCTAAACCCTAAATCTAAATTCTAAACCTAAACCCTAAACCCTAAACCTAAACCTAAATCTAATTACTATTCTACACTAAAAATTAAAACTAGAAAAGAAGAAGGAAACTTACCCGATGTCGAAGGGATTGAAACTTCTTTGAATTGACACAAAAAATGAAAACATCGGACCCCTTATATACCCTTCCCAGGGGTCCGCACCGGCATATTGCGGACCCATTTAAGGGTCCGCATCGGCATTCTGCGGCCCCGTTGAAATGGGTCCGCAGAATGCCGATACGGTCGTGGTGAAAGTCGACATTCCACGGAACGATGGTTATTTGATTTTTTTTTTTTTTTAAGAATGTTATAAATAAAAATTTCGGGCTTCAGTCGTTCAATGAACGGATTGCAGTGCTTAATTAACGGATGATTGAGGCCATGTTCAATAACGGATGATTGAGGCCATGTTCAATAACGGATGCTTGCGTATATTGGTTCATGTTATAATGTTATAGATTAATATCTTTATTTTTAAAATTGAAACACAGTTAATCTGAACCGTTTAATATATTCTTCATATAAAAAATATATTTGTAGATTAAATGTTATATTTAAAAAAAATTAACTATTTTTTAAATAGGTAAAAGAACACGATCTAATAATTTTGGACCATTCAATAGTATTTCTACCTATTTAAAATATAGTATACACACACATGTATAGAGAGAGAGAGAGAGTTGGGCTACTGTATTTCGCGAAGTAAAGCGAGTGTTTACAATCCAATGTACAAGACTGTAAACTGTTGGATTCGAAGTTCAAACAATCGATCTAAAGGGCTCAACATGTTCTTCATATTAAAATGTGTTATGAGACCAAATTTTATATTTTTAGAAATTTTTTTACTATTTTTTAGAATTTTTGAAAATTGTTTTTTTCAGAAATTTCTAAACCATTGAAAAACAACGATTTTCAAAAATTCTAAAAAAATAACAAACAATTTTCAAAAAATGTAAAATTTGGTCTCCAAGCACATTTTAATATGGATATCAAATTGAACAATTTGGATTGGTTGTTTGAAAATTAAAACCAACAATTTATAGTCCAATGTATAAGATGACATATACATTGCAATGCACCATATTCCAACTATATATATAGAGTATGGCTAATGTGCTTCCTCTAGAACTTCGGTCTCGTGCTTCCGGAGGCATATCTTAGTGTTTGATGTTCAAACTGTTAGATGTTCAATCTATATTAAAATGTACTTGGAGACCAAATTTTACATTTTTTGGAATTTTTTTACTATTTACTAAGCCACTTTGAAAATTCCAGATCCGGGTGAACAGTAAAAACAGTCTGGACCATATGATCTGGAATTTTCAAAGTGGCTTAATAAATAGTAAAAAAATTTCAAAAAATGTAAAATTTGGTCTCCAAGTACATTTTAATATAGATTGAACATCTAACGGTTTGAATTTGTTGTTTGAACATCAAACACTAAGATATGCCCCCGGAAGCACGGGGCCGAAGTTCTAGAGGAAGCACATTAGCCATACTCTATATATATATATATATATATATATATATAGACACACATATATATAAAATTTAGTTGCAAATATATTTTTATAAGGAGACCTTTAAAAAATAGTGATTTTCGACTGTTTGAACTTATAAAAACTGATAATATTGATCCATAGTACGGACTAATATGCGTTATACATAGTACTGTAGTCTCACTCTTAACGGATTGAATTTAGTGCAGGGTCTATATAATTTGGTCTTGATCTGATAGTATTATATTTCTATAATTTTTTATTTATGAGAAACTCTCTCTGCTCTCGTCCTGGTGCTAGGGGGCGGTTTGATGCTTCGATAAGAACAGCTTGATTTGCATTATGATTTATGGGTATTTAACTTGCATGAATTCTAAAGTTGTCAATCAAATTTTGATGTAAATCGAACAATTCCGGCGAACATCAAATTATGTTGTCCATCGGGAAACCTCTTTGACTCATTCCATTGATCACATCCACATGTATAGCACGAAGATTGAGAAATTTCAATTTTGTTATTCGGATAAAATTTTCATTAACAGATAAGACATTGATAACTTCTTGACAGATAGGATCCTGCAATTAAAGTAGACATGTCGACAAACACGATTACAATCATATAAGAATCTTTAGATACACGTGTATAACATGCCACGTCACCCATCTCCGTGTTCCATTTGAATTTTTTCACTCAGTCAACTTGTGATTGCTTGCACTTGCAATTTTTCCGCATGTTCTTTTGACCCATGCCTCTCACCGACTACATTCACTGGCACGGGTAAAGATTTTAACAGAGTAGTTCTGGCTTAATGCAGAGCACGAACAATATGCAGCGCTGTTTTAATTGTATAGTTCGTGCTCTGCATGAAGCAAAAACTACTCTGTTAAAAACTTTACCCCCACGGCACTATCGTGTGAGAAAGAGACCGTTTGCTTATAGCACATGCTTCTCGATTTCTTCTTGTATCCTTGCCCAACTAACACATTATCTGTCATTTATAAAGCCCCTACTTTGTCATAATACAGACTGAGAAGGCAAGATCACTTCTGATTTTGTTCTTATATTTTCTTTTCACTAAAGATTCAATCAATAATTATCTTTTTCCGCTCATGGGCATCCCTTTGGTGTCTTACTGTGTTGCGGTGCCGAGGCCTCTGTTTCTCCTCGTCAAATTCTTGAACAAAATAAGAGTTGCCATTTTGGTTGTCGTATCTTATCTCTTCCTCTGTTTTCTACCTCGTCGAAATAACAACAGATCAGGTCATGGACTCCACGCTTCGGTTCGGGAACCTCTGCCGCTGCCCTCGACAATTAAAGAACAGCTACCAGTGACCGAATTCACGAGCATCAGTCATAAATTGCACGATCCAAGGAAATGTCAGAGCGAGGCAAAACATTTATGCATTATATGCTTGGAGAATTTGGAGCAATCTGATCAGGTCAGAGTGCTGGGAAATTGTGTTCATGCATTCCATAGAGAATGTATCGATCAATGGATTGATGTCGGCCAAGCGATTTGTCCGTTATGTCGAGAGCAGCTACTACCTCGAAAACACAAGGGAATCAGTATGTTACTGAGATATTTTCATGACATTATTCTTGATAAATAGATGAGCTTATTAAACAAGTTAGAAGGTCAGGATGAGTCTTTTTTTTTATTGTACAATGTTTATTTTTTTTTTATGAAGTTTGTTTGTAAAGATATGTTTATGGAGACTGACAATCAGAGTTCAAATTGTGTAATTGGATTAAATATTTAATGAGTTTCGTACAGTGGAGCTGTCCTAAAATAAATTAAAGGTGTTCAAAAATCTAAATCATAAAATTTAAGGCTGTGGGCGCTGATAGAGACAGGATTCTTCCCTGACAATGATAATTGATAAAAGATATACAAACCTATAAATCTAGCAATTTAAAATAACTTATGAATCCATTAATTGTTCTTGTTTCAAATTTGTTCAAACACTTTTATTAAACTTTCGAGTGCTGGAGAAAGACTTAAAAGTTCCTCATCACTCATCTTTTTATTTTCAAATTTTAAATAGTCGATCTGAACTTCTTAACATAATCTTCATATTGAAATGTTATTGAAATGTGCTTGGAGACCAAATTTTACATTTTTTTTAGAATATTTTTACTATTTTTTTAGAATTTTTGAAAATCATTGTTTTTCAAAAAAAATTTATTATTTTTTATTTAATGAAAAACCGTGATTTTCAAAAATTCTACAAAAATAGTAAGAAGATTTCAAAAAATATAAAATTTAGTCTCCAAGCACATTTTAATATGAAGATCATGTTAGAAGGTTTAAATCGACTATTTAAACTTTAAAAATAATGTTATAAGTGGCAAGTAAAACACCTTCTTTACTTCTTAAAGCATGATAGTCCATCTCATTAAAATTTGTCTCCAAAATTTCTTAAATTAATGACAGTCTAATAATTTATCACTTGAACTATTAATTAAATTCTTTAATCTTCAGAATTAGGCTTCGTGATGTATATAACGTACCTGTGCCAAGAATCAATTCTATACTTTTTATTTCAAATAAAAGCAATTAATTTTCTAGAATGTTACCGTTCCTGTTTGTCCATTAATACTGCAACTAGTTACCATGTCCTGAAGAAATTTGTATTCTTACATCTTTAGGGTTTAAGAAATATTATATGTAGTTCTCAGTTTTTCATTTTGAAAATATTTCATAATTATTTTTGGTCAATTATTAAAAAAAACTAAATAAATAAATAAGTATGACTTGACGCATGTATGTATTGGTATAATACGGAAGCATATATTGAGTAATAGTTAAGTATACATTTAAGAGATTTGGAAAATGAGTTTAAAAGATTAAAATAACTGTTAAATGCTCTAAGAATTTTGTGGTAGCTGTCAACATTATGTCTCGAGTAAAATAGACAAGTATTCATGAGCACAATATACACAACTATGCATTTCAATACACGTGAATTTTTTTTTTGGGAACATTTAAGAGGTGAGTGAGTTCATGAAAGTTAGTTATTAGACATGCATTTTTAAATACATGAGATTTAAAAGAGCTAAGAGTCATTGTTGTGGGATCATATGTGGCCAGGCGGTGTGGCCCGAAATCACATAATCTTATATATAACCATTAATCTGTGGTGCCATTTTTAATCATTCACATCTTTTATTTGCTTCTCAATTACGGATAGACATGGACAGAGGCAAAATTTTATGGATGCATTGTGTTTACCCAAAAGTATACAATAAGCATTGCTTCTTCTATAATTAATTCATAAAAGAGGTTATCATCACAAACAAGATTTACTAAAGACTTTTCCTAAAAAAAGGACTATATATATATGACATTAAAAATGCTAACTCAGGTTATTTTTGGAAGGGACAGGTTGCAGGATATAATTAACATCGTTTTCATCTGGTTATCTTTTGAATAAAAAAGAGACGTGTTAACTGTTTTGAAATTAATAATTTGTTCTAGCTTGTTCATCAATGAATGCGTACTATATATATTATCTGTGTTGAGTGAGGCTACGGTGTTATGCATAGCACGGATGGGGTCCGTGTTACGGCTCAAAATTTGACTTTTTAAAATCCTAACGGTCGATCCGAACCGTTCAATATGATTATAAAATGAATATGTACTTCCAAACCAAATTTCACATTTTTTCAAACTTTTTTACTATTTTTTCGAAAATCACTTGATCTGAACATTCTGGACCATCCAAAAACAGTCTATCTAAAAAAATAGTAAAAAAATTCGAAAAAATGTAAAATTTGGTTTGCAAGTACATATTCATTTTATAATCATATTGAACGGTTCGGATCGACCGTTAAGATTTTAGAAAGTTAAATTTTGAGCCGTAGCACGGACCCCATCCGTGCTATGCATAGCACCGTAGCCTCACTCAGCTTTGTTTTAAGTATCTACTCCATACAAATTTCAAATTCTCTTTACGTGCTCGTGAAAAATTATAATTTAAGGACGACATATATAGAAATCAAGCATTGATTGAAGAATTAGGGGGGGGGGGGGGGGGGGGGGGGGGAATCATTTTCTAAATAGAAATAGTGAGGATCGGATAATGATAACACATCGATCGATCGTCACAATTATTTCAACTCTATCCCACGTTGCCTAATATATATATATAGTTAATTTAATTTGATATACCACAACACAATTAGATTGCAACACTATTAAAATAATCTAATAGTGAACGAGAATATTCATTATGTACCTGAAACAGTTTCAGTATTGACTTACATTATTGTAGCACTTGGAATTAAATACCACCGACAGTTTTATTAATATCCAAAGTTAATTACAAATTAATAATTATATCTCGGTTTACCAAATTTTTGCAAAAATGTCCAAACCGGCTACAAAATAGCTGGTTTTCTCATATATATATATATATATATATATAGTATGGCTAAGTTGCTGCCGGCAGCATTTCGGCGAGGTGCTGCCGGCAGCGTTTCGGCCATACGGGTGTTCAAACAACAAATGTTTTTATATAGATGTTCAATCTATATTAAAATCTACTTGGAGACCAAATTTTACATTTTTTGGAATTTTTTTACTATTTATTAAGCCACTTTAAAAATTCCAGATCCGGGTGAACAGTAAAAACAGTCTGGACCATATGATCTGGAATTTTCAAAGTGGCTTAATAAATAGTAAAAAAATTCCAAAAAATGTAAAATTTGGTCTCCAAGTAGATTTTAATATTTAGAACACGTTGAACGGTTCGGATTTTCTGTTTGAACACCCGTATGGCCGAAACGCTGCCGGCAGCACCTCGCCGAAATGCTGTCGGCAGCAACTTAGCCATACTCTATATATATATATATATAGAGAGAGAGAGAGAGAGAGAGAGAGAGAGAGAGAGAGAGATAGACTATGGTGAGTTGTGAAGTAAAACAACTTTTTACTTCATGCCATATTTTCATTTTGAAAATCCAAACAACAGATCCATACCGCTCAACATATTCTAAATATTGAAAATGTGCTTGGAAACTAAATTTTACATTTTTTGGAATTTTTTTACTATTTAATAAGCCACTTTGAAAATCGTTGATCCACTGTGAACAGTAAAAAACAGTAAAATTTTCTGGACCACCGGATCAACGATTTTCAAAGTGGCTTAATAAATAGTAAAAAAATTCCAAAAAATGTAAAATTTAGTCTCCAAGCACATTTCAATATTTAGAACATGTTGAGTTGTTCGGATTGGTTGTTTGGATTTTCAAAATGAAAATATGAGCGTGAAATAAAAATGACCTCTTACTTCATAACTCACCATAGCCCAGCTCTATATATATAGATGGGCTATTGTGTTTCGCGAAGTAAATGGGGGGTTTACTTCGGGCTATATTTTCATTTTTTTGAAAATCCAAATAACCGATCCGAACTGTTCAACATGTTCTAAATATTGAAATGTGCTTGGAGACTAAATTTTACATTTTTTGGACCTCTGTAGTACCACATCTCCCGCTCCTGCAGACAACTCCCCGGTAACAGCTCCTCCTCGTACAACTGCTCGTATAATGTCCACTCAACAAGATCGGCAGCCAAACTCTGCAGCTCTGTTGAGTATTTTAGATATATGAATTTTGTACTCTTTTGCCTTTAATATTTATAAACCTTCGTACTCAATAAATAGGTTAGTTGCAAGCGCACAACCTATCGATTGTAGTATTTAGGTGTCGATCCGCAGGGAGATAGGGAAATACCATTTTTTAATTAAAGAAAACTACTTTTAAAACTAAACAATAAAAGTAAAAAGGGGGGTTTTGTGTAATTTCGTTTTTAAAGGAGAATTAATGTAAACTAAAAGTTCGTAAAAAGCAACAAAAGGTCGGGTGAAAATTAAGTTTGAGAAGTCTAGGGGTATTCGGTCCACAATCCCTTGCTAATTCTATCTACTCGGTTTGTTTAAATTCATGTTTGATTATGACGAGGTTTCTAACCTATGTTAGCCTTTGGAACAAATATTAATATAAATACTTTGGGTGGATGGATTAATGTTCCTCGAATTCTAGGGCTGTCACTAACCTAGAGGGATATTTAAGTCACATGCTTCAAAGTATATATCGATATTTGTTCTAAGGTGTCCTAATTAGGTTTGGACTTCACGATTAAGTCCTTCACCAAACCCTAACCTTAATTTCTGTAGTTCCGGGTTGGATATCAAAGTACGGTCGCTTCTAATCCAAATCCTAAGGTATTTGCAATCACAATTTGTACTATCCTATATGATCCTAATATACTTTTAATCAAAAAGACTTAAGCGGGATAACTACAATTGAAGCACAATAATTTGTGCTATCCTATATGATCCTAATCTACTTTGGGTCTAAAAGATCAAAGCGGGACAACTACAATTCAAGCACAAATCATGGAACATCGCAAATAATAAATCACAGAAATTAACATCAAATCAAACAATCATAATAAAAACTAAATTCCGAGTAAAATATAATTAAACAAGTTCATGCTACATGACCTAAACCCCTAGAGAGAAACTAGCCTCTCATGGAGAAGCAAGCATCTACAAGAAAATACAAGATACACATGGTAAAAACTGAGAAAATACGTAAAAGAAAAGAATACAACCAATCTCCTAGTTTCTGCCCAAGTTCTTCCCTTGTCGCTCAAGCAAAACCTCGACTTCTTCCTTCTCTTCCTTCGCAACTTTGATCACCGCCGGAAAGTGGAGCAGAATAACTTCAATTGAGCAATGATGAGCAGTGATGATTTCTCCTGTGGCCTCCTTAGCCTTATATAACATTTTCTGAACTTGGAGATCAAGTCGTTTTATTTTCGGCGCCCACTATATATATATATATATATATATATATATATATATATATATATATATATATATAAATATATATGAGGAAACCGGCCATTATATGGCCGGCTTCTGGCAAGAGAAAACCGGCCATTTTGTGACCGGTTTGGACATTTTTGCAAAAACCCGGTAAACCGGGGTATAATTATTAATTTGTAATTTACTTTGGTTATTAATAAAATTGTCGGTGGTATTTAATTCCAAGTGCTACAATAATGTAAGTCAATACTGAAACTGTTTCAGGTACATAATGAATATTCTCGTTCACTATTAGATTATTTTAATAGTGTTGCATATAATTGTGTTGTGGTATATCAAATTAAATTAACTATATATATATTAGGCAACGTGGGATAGAGTTCAAATAATTGTGACGATCGATCGATGTGTTATCATTATCCGATCCTCACTATTTCTATTTAGAAAATGATCTCCCCCCCCCCCCCCCCCCCTAATTCTTCAATCAATGCTTGATTTCTATATATGTCGTCCGAGCACGTAAAGAGAATTTGAAATTTGTATGGAGTAGATACTTAAAACAAAGCTGAGTGAGGCTACGGTGCTATGCATAGCACGGATGGGGTCCGTGCTACGGCTCAAAATTTAACTTTCTAAAATCTTAACGGTCGATCCGAACCGTTCAATATGATAATAAAATGAATATGTACTTGCAAACCAAATTTTACATTTTTTCGAATTTTTTTACTATTTTTTTAGATAGACTGTTTTTGGATGGTCCAGAATGTTCAGATCAAGTGATTTTCGAAAAAATAGTAAAAAAGTTTGAAAAAATGTGAAATTTGGTTTGGAAGTACATATTCATTTTATAATCATATTGAACGGTTCGGCTCGACCGTTAGGATTTTGAAAAGTCAAATTTTGAGCCGTAACACGGACCCCATCCGTGCTATGCATAACACCGTAGCCTCACTCACTCAGCTTTGTTGTAAGTATCTACTCCATACAAATTTCAAATTCTCTTTACGTGCTCGTGAAATTAGAATTTAAGGACGACATATATAGAAATCAAGCATTGATTGAAGAATTAGGGGGAAAAAACATCATTTTCTAAATAGAAATAGTGAGGATCGGATAATGATAACACATCGATCGATCGTCACAATTATTTCAACTCTATCCCACGTTGCCTAATATATATATAGTTAATTTAATTTGATATACCACAACACAATTATATGCAACACTATTAAAATAATCTAATAGTGAACGAGAATATTCATTATGTACCTGAAACAGTTTCAGTATTGACTTACATTATTGTAGCACTTGGAATTAAATACCACCGACAATTTTATTAATAACCAAAGTAAATTACAAATTAATAATTATACCCCGGTTTACCGGGTTTTTGCAAAAATGTCCAAACCGGTCACAAAATGGCCGGTTTTCTCTTGCCAGAAGCCGGCCATATAATGGCCGGTTTCCTCATATATATTTATATATATATATATATATAATCTGGCTAATATGCTACGCGTAGCATAGAGGGCCTCCGTGCTACGGCTCAATTTTTGAGTTTTCAAAATTCTAACGGTCGATTCGAACCGTTCAACATGATCTCCATATGAATATGTACTTGCTAACCAAATTTTACATTTTTTTAGAATTTTTTTACTATTTATTAAGCCACTTTGAAAATTGCTGATCCAATGGTCCAGAAAATTTTACTGTTGTGTACAAATTACTGTTTTTTCAAAGTGGCTTAATAAATAGTAAAAAAAATTTTAAAAATGTAAAATTTGGTTTGCAAGTACATATTCATATGGAGATCATGTTGAACAGTTCGGATCGATCGTTAGGATTTTGAAAACTCAAAAATTAAGCCGTAGCACGGAAGCCTCTATGCTATGCATAGCACCGTAGACACTTCCTATATATATATATATATATATATATATATATATATATATATATATATATAGATATATATATAGAGTATGGCTAAGTTGCTGCCGGCAGCATTTCGGCGAGGTGCTGCCGGCAGCGTTTCGGCCATACGGGTGTTCAAACAGAAAATCCGAACCGTTCAACGTGTTCTAAATATTAAAATCTACTTGGAGACCAAATTTTACATTTTTTGGAATTTGTTTACTATTTATTAAGCCACTTTGAAAATTCCAGATCATATGGTCCAGACTGTTTTTACTGTTCACCCGGATCTGGAATTTTCAAAGTGGCTTAATAAATAGTAAAAAAATTCCAAAAAATGTAAAATTTGGTCTCCAAGTAGATTTTAATATAGATTGAACATCTATATAAAAACATTTGTTGTTTGAACACCCGTATGGCCGAAACGCTGCCGGCAGCACCTCGCCGAAATGCTGCCGGCAGCAACTTAGCCATACTCATATATATATATAGAGGAGGGTTCAAATGCACCATAATTTTTGTGCTCCAATATGCTCCATCCTTTATTTATTTTCAAAGTCCGAACAGTCGATCTGAACAGTTCAACATGATCTTCATAATAAAATATATTTGCAGACCAAATTTCATATTTTTTAGAATTCTCTTACTATTTTTTTAGATAGGTACAATATCACTTTATCGGATGGTCCAGAATCTTCTTAAAAAGTGATTTTGTACCTATCTAAAAAATAGTAAAATTTTTCTAAAAAATATAAAATTTGGTATCCAAACATATTTTATTATGAAGATCATGTTGAGTGGTTCATATCAACTGTTCGGATTTTAAAAATAGAGATAAAGGATGTGGAGCATATTGGAGCACAAAAATAATGGTGCATTTGAACCCTCCTCATATATATATATTTTACACACAAACTATTTTCTTCTTGTATATGATCTGCTTTGTGATTATGTACTGTAATTTTATTTTGTCATTGTATTGTAATATTATTTTCTTGACTATTTTTCTGGGTACTTGTTTCACGCACACCGACTCAATTTATTTTGAGATGCACCAATTGGTGTGCCTTTAATCTTTAAAGTACTTAATCTGTTGTTTAAAACACTTATTCAATTTTTCTTAATATTTTCTGTTTATATTTTCTGTTGTACTATTTTTGTTATTGTTGTAATATTTTATGTTTAGCATTATCATGATAATTTATTTTATCTGAAAAATATAAAAATAGTACCATAAAAGCACACATACAAAAGAACCGAAATATAGGATAATCTAAATATACCAAATATAAATAGTACAAAACTAGACACGATACTACTAAACGGAGAGGGAGACCATCGCTCAGGCGGTACTCCGGCGTTCGCGCGACCAGGCTCTATCTCTCGGGGTCTCCACACCAGCATCAGCGTAGCTGCGTCTCCGCTCGGCGGTATCCATATGTAATCACCCCTAGAGATTGTCGAGACTGGCGAAGGTATACTGAAGATGGATGCAGCGAGCCCAGTCCCAGAGTCAGGCTGAGTATGAGATTCGCTACCACTAGCCTCTCTATCATGTGGCATCTCGGCCCCATATGGGTACTGGTGGTGTCGACATAAAATCCTCCTCGTATACCCCGATCTCATCGAGACTACACGAGAGGGACTCGGCATCCGTAGTAAAGGGTTCCTGAGGCGGTGGCTGTGGCGGCATCTCGGCCGGACCCTGCAATCATACACATAATTTAGTAAATTTGATCTGAACGAAAAAATTTGTACAAACCTGACAGCTACTGAAGTATGACATACCTGAGTCTGAACCGGACGTCCATGCTCGTCGTAGAATACCAACCACCCAACGTTGGACAATACCCAACGATGGTAGTCCCACTCTGGATGCTTATTGAGGGAAGGTGGTATCTCAGACATCCTAACTGGGCTCTCGTCGGGCTCGGTCGGATCTATCTCACGCTAGTTGATGTTCTCTCCAGCGTCTCGCAACATCATGATGAGCTTCCCACCGTGCCCGGCATCCTCAACATAATTCGCATTTTTCTTGAGGGTGCGGTACCCAAGATATCTCCAGTTCTTCTTTCCCATCAAGGCGATCCCATGCCCGCACTCCTTAATCGAGGACAAAAGCTGAAAAAAAATTATTTTGTCAAATCAAACCTTGACGACTATTCAGTTAGGAAAAAACTATGTAGTTTTAGGTGCATTACCTGGCGAGCCCATTTGATGCTGTTGGAATGGTAACCATCATCGGTTTTGACCCTGTCGCGGAGATGGGCACCGTAATCGCCCTGTAGATAGACAGTAGGCATGCAGACCTGCATGTACCAAGTCTCGTACCTCAATAAGGGATGTCTCTGGGTCTGAAAGAATGCATCTGGCTCATGATAGAAGTCCAGATACTGGGATCCTCCTCCTTACTGTAGTACTCTTGCAGATGGTTGCTCCAGTCCCAGTCCGTTCGCCCTTTGTGGCTCATCCTGTAAGGAACACGTTAGTTGCAATACAAAGCTATCAAGTAATATGAGGTAGTTGATAATAGGATACGACTTACTTGTGCACGTCTCTAATGGTGGACCTCGGCAAAGATGGGTATGTGGTAATCAACGGCGCATATCCAAACTGACCTAGTACCCAAAAGTGTACGAGTGGACCTCTGTGATACCACATCTCCCGCTCCTGCAGACAACTCCTTCTCGTACAACTACTAGTACGATGTCAACTCAACAAGATCGGCAGCCAAACTCTGCAGCTTTGAACGGACTGCCCTGATCCCAATGGTACTACCGTGGGTCCGATCTATGTAGTGGTGGAAACCGTGCCACTTCTTCCCGTATGCCGGGCATCTCCAAGTATCTGGCGCTCTCCATGCCGGAGCCTCATTCTGGATAGGCTGGCCCGCCGGTAGCCGTGACCACGACCAGTGCTGAAGCAGGAGTACCAGCCCATACATCTGCTTCGCTTTCTTCTGTATTTTTAAGAATTTTAGCCGTCAGGGTATTTGGATTGATTGATTAAATGATTAAGTAAGAAAAGAGTTAGAGACTTACCTCACAACCACGGCACATATGGGAGTACACATGGGCTAGGGCAACCCCATCCCAGTTGTACGGCGACGACTGCTCAAGATCTGCTAGCAGCAGGAGATACATCATCGGCATCATATCACTGCTGGAATCAGAAAATATGACAAAACTAAAAAGGTCCATCACGTAGTCCCGTGTATATCTACAATACAAAATATATAAAACATCTAATAGAAACAATTTATAGTGAAAGTAATAGAAACAATTTACAGTAAATGTATTAGAAATAGTTTATAGTAAATGTAATAGAAACAATTTATAATTTTTACTTCTGAATCTCCTCATCGGTGGAATCTACCGTCAGACCCGCACTGAAGTGCTCTCGTAACTTCGTCATCCTCAGATGTAATTTGGACTGCCCATGATCCCCAATGAGAGAGAGAGGATCAGCTCCCAACAACTGGCCGATATCAACAGTAAATCTTCGGCTGTTAGATACGCCGCCAACAGGTGTGCCATGGATAGGCAAACCTAAAGGGCACCCACATCCTGGAGTGTCACTGTCATCTCTCCGAATGTCATGTGAAACGTGTGCGTCTTGGGACGTCATTGCTCCACCAGTCCTGCGATGAGAGATGCATTGATGATGTTTCTCTCCGTCCGCAAGATGTCCACAACTTGGTAGAGACCCAAGTTGATGAGGTACTGGTCCATTACCTCATAATACCGCATGTGAATGCACTGTAACTTCACATTTAAAAGAAACGTGTCATGCGTTCAAAAAAGTAGTCCACACGGTGTTACCATAACAAAATTTAAACTCAACCAAATTTAAAGAAAACCTAAAAAAAGGTACGTACCTCACTAGTCGTGGGGCATCCACATGAGAGGGCTGATATGCTCGGTGCTACTAGTACTGATCAGCTCGTTAACTACTGGACGAGTCGTAAACCGTGCTCTACGCATCCTGATGTCAAAAATAACCTAAAATAGGCCAATTGCGGTTAAAACATGCTAAAATAGGCTTAATTCTGCTTAAACATGCTAAAATAGACCAATTGCAGTTAAAATAACCTAAAACATGCTACAATAGGCTACAATATCCTAATTTCGGTAAAATATACTACAAAGGGCCAACATAGGCTTCATTCTGCTTAAACATGCTAAAATAGGCCAATTGTGATTAAAATAACCTAAAATATGCTACAATAGGCTACAATAACCTAATTTTGGTAAAATATGCTAAAAAGGTCCAAAATAGTCTTAATTATGCTAAAATATGCTAAAATTGTCCAATTGTGCCTAATAACCTAATTTCGGTAAAATATGCTAAATTATGCTACAATAGCCTAATTTCGGGAAAATATGCTCAAATGATCTGATTATCCTAATTATGCTAACTTCGGCTAAATTACGCTTAATTTGCCTAATTATGTTAAAAAATGCCAAAATATCCTAAAATATGGTCAACTATGCTAATTACACTAAATTACAACAAATTACCCTAAACCCTAAACCCTAAACTATAAACCCTAAATTAAATTAAATAAAAAAAATTAAATACAAAAAATGACCTTAAAGAAGAGAGAAAATTCGCTGGAGAGATGAGTGAGTTGTGTGGAGAAGAGAGTAAAAAGGGGTATTTATAGGGTTAATTACGGGTAAAAAAAAAATAGGAAACCAGCCATAAAATGGCCGGCTTATGGGGAGAGAAAACCGGTCATTTTGTGGCCGGTTTGGACATTTTTTGAAAAACCCGGTAAACCGGGGTATAATTATTAATTTGTAATTAACTTTGGATATTAATAAAAATGTCGGAAGTACGAGCAATAGATATAAAGAAGTACCATTTGGTGCCAGTTTGTCCAATGAAAGCCGAAAAACATGGGGTCCAAACCAATTCAATTATATGTTAAACGATAAAAATTTGTCAATCATGTCCACAAATTATTAATCCCTAATGATGGAACGGTGATTACTGGTGTTCCACATTCATTCATTAATTGCAAGCTGTTGAAGGACTGGGTCCGACTCGGATTTACTTTTTGGGGGCAAGAAAGGGTCCATTACTCGCCAACAGCACCTAAACATGCATAAGACCTAAACATGCACCTACTGTCAAGCTGCTGCGCATGAAAATAAATCTCCTGTGATTCTTGAGGAATCACAGGATCCTGCGATTCCATCTCAACTGTTGGTCTTTCTCGAGATGTGTGCATAAAAGTTTATTTTTTTAAGAACGTTTCTGAGATCCGTGCACGGAAAAATTTGAACCGTTGATTTCGGAATTTTAGGATCATGCGATCCATCTCGGAATCGCAGCAGATTCGGACTCGCTGCGCATACTATTAATTCAAAGGTCTTTCAGTTTGCATATCTTGCGAGTTATAACACGACAGAAATCTTTACAAAGATGTAAGCTTAGGCCTTGCTTGATATAGTATTATAAACGGAGAAATCGTTTTGATTGGGAATTATATATCCAGTAGCGTAGTTAGAATTTTGATTAGGGGTGGTAAAATTTAATGAAAGAAAATAAAAATTTATTAAAACTTAAATGAGACAAAATACAGTTTCTAAGACATGTTTTCGATAGAACTGATACTTGAACAAACCAATTTACCCAGATGTCTTTGTACCCACTTCAATTCTAGAATGTTTTTTTTTTTAAATTCAAAACCTTAGCAATTATAGAATGATTTTCAGAATAGAATTATGGCGGCTATGATATAGATTAGCTTTGGCCAATTTGACAATTTGGCATCATATATTTTGCTGTAAATGAATTCTAACATTATGTTAATTACAAACTTAGCCTTTTAAAAAAAGTGAAAAGGTTTATTTCAAAAATGACGGAGATTTAGTACAAATTAATTAATCATTTAAAAAATAAGAATCGGTAAATAAATTCCTTTTATGTTAAAAAAAATGCGTGTGATATACCTGTCGGTCATTCTTTTAATTATCTAATTACAACTTTACCACTCACCAAACTTCACATACTCTCTCACTAATTCACCTACCTTCACTTCTCTCTCTTTACTATCTATTTTCTCTCTTGGTTTATTAATTCAAATTTGGAAGAAATTGTCAGAAATTGAAAATGGTTTTAGAACATAAAATAAAGAGAAAGAAGGGTAGTGGTGTGTGCTTGAGTTTTCTTAAAACTTTTTGAAAATTTTAGGATTTTACCAACTTTAGCATAATCTCAGTTCTAGGCTTCATTCATGCGCTCCGGACAAATATCCTCTCCGGTACCGTACAAGATTTCCTCCACTTTACGGTTTGAGATTAACTCCCAGCTGCTTTGGGATTCGGGCTGACGGAGGGGGCAGTAGAGTGGGAAAAATGGCACGCCGGAGCCGGCTCCGTCACGGAACGGCACGGCACACGTGTCATTCGTGTGCCGTGACTCACGTGTCCCGTGCCGTGACCATCTTTTGAAACTTTGGCACGGCACGGCACGACACGTAGTCATGCGAGTCACGTGTAATTAGGACCATTAGATATTGATTTAATGGTGAATCTTGAATAAATTAACTTAAATTATGAATAAATGGTCACGCGAGTCACGAGGATCACGGCACGTTTAGGCACGGCGTGACTCATGTGGGGTGACTATTCGCGTACCGTGACCACCCCTTGACATTTTAGTCACGGCACGGCATGTGAAAAATTAGCTTGGTCACGGTACGACACGGCACGAGACCAAAGTCACGGCGTGTTAGTCACGGCACGGCACGACACGGCACGTTTTTCCCACTCTAGGGGGCAGTATTATTGGGCTTTGAGATTTGTGCCAAGTTAAAAAGAACGGTCGAGATCAAGTAATTGTAAAAGATTCCCTATTACGGTACCGGGGGTGATCTGAAATTGAATTCCATGCGCTCCCGCCTAATCTCTTAGTGATGCCAACCCCGCTGTCCTTCGTCCCCACCAGCTCGTGGCCTCGCATAGCCGCCCGCGTTTTCGTTCTTCTCTTCTCTTTCTCTGCAACTGCGTCTCCGACTCGCACAGTCGCACGCCCAAGTTACGATTTTGGAGCCCTAAGCCACTATGCGCCCAAACGGAGAACGGAAGAAGGTATTTTGTTGTTAATTGAGATTTGCAATTTCATTTTCATTGAAAGAATTAGCGATGGAGAATCAAAATTGTTTCGCTAGCATATCACGAGAATAATTCCGATAGACAAAATAAAGTTAGAGATGAACTTATGGATGCAGGGGGTAGGCCAAAGGCCCAATCAAGGATAGACAAAAAGCCCAATTACTATAGATCACTGCTAGCTACTCAAAATCCAGGGGTAGAGGCTGGCCCAACGTGGCTCCGCCTCTATATATATCAGCAAGATCAATTCATTGAACAGGGCTGATTCTTTGTTTGGGCCTCAGAAAGATATATTGGGCCGAATGAGCTGTTTCATAATATTATTGAGCATATTGGGCTGTCATTTGGGGTCTTTGGGTTGCGTTGCCTTCAAGAATAATTGAGGCACGTGTACGGTCAATGTGGCTTTCCGAGAGCATGAAATTATGCATGTCTGGACAATTCAATTGCATCTAGGTCTAGGGTTTACGTCTTATGTTATTCGTAGGTTGTGTTCTTTAATTAGTAAATACTAAATAGTAATCAATTTAAAATTTGATATAATTTGATGAAATCTATAATTTGTTATTTAAATATAGTATGGATATAGTTACAATAATTTATAATAGAAATATTAATATGTTAATATTTTTCGCAAGTAAAGAAAATGTTTGTTATTTCCATGATAATATAGATATAAATTGCACAATATTACTAAAATTCACGAACAAAAATGTAATTTCTTTATTTGTCTGGAGGGTGGGTAATTAATAGAAATATAAGACGGATAACTAACTAAGGGTATCATTTTAAAGCCTTATCATTAATGGAATTATATACAGGGTAGATAATTAAAAAAAAAAATACAAGTTAAGAGGCATAACAATTAACAAGTTAAATAGATTATCACCTTAACAGTGCTAAATATGTTCCTCATTTACTCTTGCATTGTCAGGGGTGGGCCCACATGGGGCAACCGCCCTCCCTCTGAATTTTGAATTTTTATAGAAATATAGAGCTCGGACCGAGTTTCCTCTGGAAATTTTTTTGCCCCTCCTCTGAAATCCTGACTTGTAATTTGGGTTAAAATTTGAATAACAATTAAAATAAATTCTTTAAATCCTGATTGATAATTAGGATTAGGATTTATAGCATTGAAAATTATAAGTCGGAGCATTAGAAATGATAAGTCAGAGTATTTTTTTATCTAGTATCCAATTTGCTAACGAATTGAAACCCGATTAGCTATTTAAATCCGATTCGCTATTTTTTAGCCCTCGTGATAAAATTCCTTAATCCGCTCCTGCATTGCAAACATATATTTGCTCATGTCACGATATAAATATGCTAGCTGCGGAAAATCAGAATTCAGAATAATCTCAACAAAACATAGCTGTCTTGACAATTAACATTTTCTTTTCTAGTTATTTTTTCTTTTGAATTTTTATGGCACCTCTGATTAACCACGAATTATCCTTAACAAATTTTGAACTTAAATCCGGACCGTTCGACCAGATTCTACACAAATATTAAAAGAATACCATGAATTCTAACACTGGACCAGATTTGTCTAGAACTCTAGATCCAAACTCATAGCTGGACCGAAATTAATTCGGTACTTATTTGGAATCTAGGTGAAGCTTTGAGATTCGTGCAATATTACAACGGATGACTCAGATCTCATTCTACAGCCGTTCCGCCGTTTGCACTGGATCTGAATTCCTTGCGGCCGTTCAGCCGTTTGCCGCCTCTTATAATTTTAAATTAACCCTGAAATCTTAAAACTATTTCCTAAAATCAAGGCTTTTAGAGAAAGAAATCTCCAATCCAGCTTTTTCTGTCCGTACATAATAATTCTAGGGAAATACAACCCGGATATTCGGCTGAAAGTAGTACAATTCAATGACCTCTCCCAAGTCATATCCTGAGCATAATTAGACTAGCACCTCATGCACCATCTCTCTCTCTCTCTCTCTCTCTCTCTCTCTCTCTCTCTCTCTCTCTCTCTCTCTCTCTCTCTCATATAGCAGTCAATCAAATTGACACGCCAATTAAATCCCGCCACATGTACCCACTCCCCAAAAAACAAGAAAAAACAAAAAGTAAATAGGACTGCATAACTCATAGCTGCAAGTCATGTTCTTAAATCATTCGGCAGTTAGGGTTATGGCCTATACTTTAACCTAGATTAAACACAGGTTCATTGAAGGGCTGCCATAAGAGGAGAATTTTTATTTATATATTTTTTTCTCATACATATTTCTTTTGATGTCTGCTCGTTATAAATTAACCCTTAAAATTATTTCAGAATTTCTTTTGGTGCTTAGTCATCTTTATGATTTAAATTTTCTTAATTAATATATTGAAATTTAATTGAATTGTTGTCTTAAAATTTTTATATAGTTCAATTCTCTCATAAAATTCTAAATGTGTGTTTGTAGTTAATAGTTAGAATTCCACTTTGTGATCACGAGGACTTGAGTTTAAATCTCGGCTGCCACACATTAATTATGCAATTTAAATTTCAGCCCTTTGCATTCTAAATTTTCTAGTTCCACACTTGGATGAGAGGCAGATTTTTATTTTTAATTTTTATCGTACTTATTTTTTTTCAATGCAAGTTTTTTTTTTCAATGCAAGTTTTAACAGAGCTGTTTGATTCTATAGTTAGTACACTGCATGAAGCCAAAACTATTGTGTAAAAGAAATCTTTATCCATGACTGATCAATACTTATATACAAATGGAACTATCTCAATTAAGAGAAAAGTATGGATCCATTGCCCATCGGAAGCAAATTTGAGTCCGATGGGCATCTGAGTCGTCCGATGTGCTTTAAGATTCGTGTGTGCCCCGTCTAAGACTTTTTCACACAAACCTCAAAGCGCATCGGACAATTCCAATGCCCATAAGACCCAAATTTGCTTCCGGTGGGCATCTGACCCAAACTGCACTACTCATTAAATCTAACCAATTGATCATACTCTTTATGATAGACTGGTTTGAAATAAAATTTGAACTGATTGTCTTGTCAAATCTAGTTTTGTCTCCGACTTTGCTAAGGACTACAATTGGATAGCTGGCAAGCAATGTCCTGCTCTACAAAAGTAATTAAGCATCAGAAATTAAATATCAGTTGAATCGACCAAAACTATAGATCGTAGACTGTAAATTAAAACTGGATAAAATGAGACAATAGATAGATAAGGCGAGTAATTGCATATGAAGTTACTGCAGCTGGTATATATTATGATGTGTATAGCTAACGTGAAGACAAATTTTCACACATCTCACATAGGCCTTTCTGGAAAAGAAATAAACGGAGACATTTTTTTGTTTGTTGTACAATTTTGTTTTTCTTTTTTCAATGAACTTATAATTACATTCCACAGTACTGTTATTCCATATATATCTAATTCCACATTTTGACAAAACAATTGTACAACAATTTTGTTTGTTGTACATTTTTGACTATTTCTGTTCGATGGAGGCTAATACAGTAAATTTAGGTTTTAATTAACTTATAAGCTGAATACGATGCTTAGAACTATGTAAACGGGTTATTAGTGATCTTGCTTTTTCCTGTTTCCATTTTGCTTTTCTTCGTGTCATGTTCTTTTCAATAATTGCTTCTCTTTTCTTTACCTTTTTTGTTTCAATTTACCTACCATAAAAAGGAAAATTTATTGCTAGCTTAAAAAAGATAACATTTTCTTTCTGTACGTAATACTATTACATCTTCTCAACAATGAAAAATATACACAGGTGCAAGTTCAATTCAAGTATTCAACTTCCTTTAACAAGTAGAAAACTAGAAATTCACCAGACATGCATTATACAAGACCATAATACTATATTTATTAATGTTATTTTCCAGGGTTCCCTGCAGTACCAGATCAGTTTGGAATCCCCACAATTATGCCCTCTAGTGAATAATGGATCAAAACTACGTTGATTTTGAAGCGGATAATTAATGAACAAATTAATTCAATCATAAACAGATATATGTGCATGAAGTGCATTAGATGAATTACTGGGTCAACAAATAATTAAGAGATGTAATCAAAGTCTGACATCACCAGATATTATTAAACCTTCCCAGGAAAATTAAAATAGACACACTGTGTATATTTTACAAAGTCCAATAGCATAATGCATCAAAAAGATAAATTTGTTCAGCATTGAACTGCACACTGCTGAGAAGTCTGAAAACACACCAAAAGCAAGCTAGGTTCTTATAAACTACAAACCACAAAACATGTCAATAATATGATAATTTCAATACTTGTTTAAGAGGATCAAAGGACCCCTAATTGCAGTATTGATTTAATAGGTTCAAAGAACCCAGCCAAGCATGAAGTTGTTCTCTCCTCCATTGTTCCTTGGCATTGTAGCCTCAGGAGTAGCAAACTGGTGATACCTAAAATTACAACAAAATATTTTTTTATTAGTGTATGCTTATTAATAGAAATTGGAACTTAATTAGGTGTGTTGTCTCTGCACCCAGTATCCGCAGCCTGGTAAACTTTTTTTTAAAAAAAAAAGAACCTGAATTTGATATTTGCAGTATTTTAAAAAATTCAAAATTCAAAAGGTAGCATGTCTATGCATCTCCCGGAAGATGCCTGCGTGCCACCCATGAATGACACACAAACTAGTTATGCATGTCTGCTGAGATTCAAGATTTTAAAACAACATGCTACTTTTGAATTCTGAATTTTGGAAATGCTACAAATAAAAAAATTGGAAAAAGAAATTCAGAACCCAACCCAACCTTCTAAAAAAAAAAGGTGAATATTTGTTGTCCAAATTCAAATCCAGGTTTTTAGCATATAGATATCTAAGTTAGGGGAATAATTCTCTGGCTAAATTTACCAACACTATAGCTACCTAACACATTCCAGGAAGGCATGCCATTCCATAGGTTTCTCCCTCCAGTCATGGAAAATAAAGGTCTCAAATCACAACTAGGCCTTCCTATTTACAATAAAGGTCTCAAATCTCAACCATATATATTATGGTTCAAATTTTCTATATGACATAAAAGTGTTCCAATATTCAGATTTTTGTTGGGGTGAGTACAAATTCAGGACCATCATGGGTTATTGGGTGCCATGTTCAATAGTTCTATTTTACAGAACCGTTGAGAATTTGAGACAACTTATGATGCTTGGACACTGATTTCGGTATAATGCTTATATGAAACCTCAATTAAAATTCAACTAGTCTAAGAAATACAAAAGAAAAGAAAAACATTAAGCATATCAACTACTTGCACCAGCTACTGTCAACCATACAAGATTAAAGCATATTAAGCATAACAACATTGAAGTCACTAATATATGATTGATATTATCCATTGTGGAATGTATTAGATAGCATGAAATGATACCCATTTTAATTAAAAATCAGTCTCCAGTTTGTAATTGATTGTCTCCAAAGATTGCTGCTTTGATTTATTTATAGAAAAGAAATCTTTACATTTATTTAAAGAAATAGTACAAGTTTTACCCGATTTGGAGTGTAGGTTCGCAATCCATGGAATTTGAGTGAGAAGCTTGAACTGGGAAACCGCCATCCGCCGTAACTATGGAATCTGGTGGTCCCCATGTACCTTGAATGGATCTTAAAGACCCAGCTCCTTCAGCATCAAGCTACATATAATTTAAGCAAGTAAATTAGGAACTAAAAATAATTATAAAATGATTGTTTTGTTTTAAAAATTGTTCTTAGTTTCTAGTAAAAGTACCCTGCTCTTGAGCTGCTTGTTTATCTCGCCAAGCTGACGCTCCTGTAAGTATTAATTAAAGCACAGAAGGCTAATTAACAAGATTAGAATGCAAAATACAATACAGGTCCTGTTATAACACTAGAAAATATATATAGTTTGAGATATATATATATATATATATATATATATATATATATATATTCCTATAAAAAAAATATGAAAAGTATATATTCTCATAACTCTCCATTTCACACAATTTGACTTAACAATAATTAGGAAGAATAACATACTTTCTTTACTATTATTTTAAGGAAATAACATAATATCAGTCCAAAATATTAACAAAAATTTAATGTTGTTAGCCTAATGAGTGACTCAGAGATAGCTTTGGATGTTCTTTTAAAAAAATAGCAAAATAATAAATCAAAGATTCAACATACCTTCCGGCGAAGTTCTTCAACTTGATCCATCATAATCTGGGTCTGTTTCAATATTGTTATGATGCATTAAACATACAAATTTGGCTTGAATTCTTGGAGAACATTAGATTTATGATTGCAAATAAAAAATAAAAAATTGTCTGGAGCAATTACTGTTTCTATGGGGAAAAACTAAATTTGATCAGAAGGTTTTTTTGCTATTTTGGATAGTACGTAGGCATGTATGCTCGGTCATTAAATCTGACAATAATACAACCTTGCTAATCCGCATCTAGTTTAAGGACCATTTTGACAAGGAACCAATTAAGATTAAAGCATGATGATAAATCATAACATAGATTATACATTACCTAAATTAAAAATGATGTAAAATAATTATTAATATACTCGACAGCACATATTTATATGGTGGTACATGGTCTCACATCACAAGAACAATTGTTATACGACATACCATAAAATACTTTTTTGTTCATTTACTAACCTATGCAAAATATATATAGAGACTATAGGCATAACCAACAGGTTTGTTTTTTTGGTCTGAATCCGAATAGATTGCTACAACAGCATCACACAGTTAATATATGTGTATTAACCACTGAAATTAAAAGTGAAATAAGATTATACCTTCCTTTGTCTAGCTTGTGACAGAGCTGTTTCAAGTTGCCGCTCTAGTTGTTGTAGCTCTTTAACACTGAGAGGTCCGAGATCTTCTCCGAGCAAATTCCTTAAATTAATATTTTCATAAGCTACCTATTAGAAAAACTTTTGTTGGCATTGGAACATATTTCTTAGAATTAAAAAATAATTTAAACTTCATACAGATATTCAATTTGAGTACAATTAATTAGGCATCTAGTCCATTTTTTGAAAATTTAGTAGAAGTAGATGGTTTTAAAATAACTTGCCAAATAGATAAATAGTCACTTAATTGTCTAGACACTTGTTACCTAAATTTTTTATTGAAGAACTAATGCAAAGTGTGAGAGAATTCTTCACATAGATGTTTAATCAAGAAAAGTATCAGTAGAACAATCTCTTATTTATATGTTGAAATATACATTATAAGCCATCATTCAAGTAATGACTGTTCTATTAATAACCAGGAATAATGGTTCACATCTTGTCGTGTAAGCTATGATTGAAAAAAATATTTTATGTAAGAAAAAAATAATACTCTCTCTATTTATCTTCAAAGGTAATTTATACCTCATGGTTTGTCATCAGTAAACTACAAAACTTATGATTTGACAAGTAAAATAATCATACTTGTTGTGTTTTGTGTGTGTATATTATTGCAAAGTTGCAGATGTATATAGGTTTTTTTTTTCCAACATTTAACTCAATATTCTTGCAAAACTATAGTTAGATTGAATCAATCCACCAATATTCTTGCAGAAGTATATAAATTATATATCCATGTTAAAATTTTAAGAACTCTCCTAATTTTAAAATACAATTGCAAGATTTGGATGATAGAAGTATACATTTCTTTAGGCCAAAAATCTAATGGGAGAAACATAACTGTATTATGCTAAAGGTTTCATTTTTTTTAATATATATATATATATATATATATATATATATATATATGAATATTTTAGAATCCTGAGTCCACTACAAAATGCATTGCAAAAAATTTCTTAACTCTTATTTTAAGCATGTGATACATCTTGAAATAATATGAAATTAGACATTTTCACTCACCATACTTCTGTATAATAACATATGTCCAATCAAATTGCTATAATTAACTTTCCTTCTTAACTTGTAGTTTTCATATGAAAAGAAAAACTGACAAAATTTCACTCAATTTATGTATGTTGCAGACACCATCGATTTTAATTTGGAAAGATATTTTTGGTCATGTCTTCAATTTTTTCAATTTTATTTTCAAATTATTAATTTTCTTTTTTCATTTTTGTAATTGTTCTTAATTGATCTTTGGATGTAGGGACCTGAATATAAAACCTCGTATGGCTTCCTCTAAATTTAGTCAAACAAAGATGCACCTCTGAGTTCGTTGCAGATTCTCTAATTTGGCCTTCAGCTTTGACATTTCTTGATACCAACTCTGCAAATTGAAAGAACACTAATTAGTGAATTAACACCAAAAGATCAACCAATTCGAATATCTTCAAAAATAGTGTTATTTTGCCAATTACCAAGTAGTGAAGCAAAAATTTGGTCAAGTTTATATTACATACAACTTGAGCATCTTTGCATGACACAAAAATAGCATCACTTCTCTCCTTGATTTTCTTTACAAAAATAGAGTCACATTTTATATTTGTTATGGAATATATGTATATGTCTTCGTGCAGGAAACAAAGAAAGCTATATTAATAAAGGAGAAATAAAAATGAATAATTTTTATTAAATATATTGTTTTCAATAAATATATGTTTTCAATAAATATATCCAATCAGCTAGAATAGATTGTTTTCAATAAATATATCCAATTATTAAACTGAATAATTTTTCTATATAAACCAATCAAGCAGTGCATTACATAAAACTAATTAAAATAACAAAAATATAAGTATTGTCATTGTCACAATAAAAAATACTAAAATGAAAAAAGATAAAACAGGGATTTAATAATAAAAATAAAAGGGGGAAAGTTTTGAAATTTCCAGTAAATTAGTGAAAAATCCGCTCTCATTATAATACCCGTTATTTTTCCACTATACCATTAAATGCCACTATAGGTAAACACGCTCAATCGCTGTGACCGCTAAAATAGTCCCGCTAAAGTGGCTTCTATGGACGCTATTTAAATCATCCATAGTCCTACAAAGTGGTATTTTCTATTATTCTTTCCATTAGTTTTCGTTTCAGATTGGAGAAAAGGAGGCAAACTCAAGTACTGCCTCATTGTACAGAGTGTTTTTCAATAAGGAATAAGAATTGAAGTAAAAACTGTGAACAAATTCATTAGAGGAAGCTATTCTTCAGCTAAAATTTACAAATTTTGTTTTTTCTTTTGGAAAAGATAAATAATGGAAGATGCACATATTAATAGTTGAGTTCATGGGAAACAAGCCAGTTATTGTGTAATCTTGTATTAATAGAAAAAACATTTAATGCTGAAAATATTAGCATACAAAATTATATATTATCCATTCAGACAAAGTACCTGTGTCTCACAAATTGCAGCAGTAGTACCATCTTGAGAGTTGAAACAGGTGCGCTGATACCTCTCCAAAGTCTTGGGTATGCTATAAGAGAAATTAAAGGCACATGTCCATACAACAAATCAGGTAAATTTAGTAATACTAATATGGTAAAAACATAATCGTATCAAGAATAAACAAGTTATCATGCGATCATGAATCGGTTAAAGCTATATGCTGTGATGTGTTGTTTTCTGCTGCAAAATTAATTATTCCAGATAATTCTTTGAAATTTTGGTTTATTGTATTATTTCTTCTACAATTAGATGAAAGTAAAGTTAAAAGGAAAATTTAATGTTTATTAGTCCAGAATAGCTATAAGATTTTATCATTTTAGTAAAACAACATGGTAAAAATGACCAGACGTTTTGGATATAATGCTATGCTAAAATTATTTGTTCTAGTGTAACTCAAAAGGGCTCATGGCAACCCAGAGCACAGTAGAGAACACAAAATGCTATGTATTTCAAAAATTGAGTCATGTACTTGAAGAGAAATAATGTACTGATCAGGTTAACACTCGTTTGATATCAAACTTAAGGGCAAGGAAAATTAACTACTTCTAAAAGACAATGATAGAGTTATTTTCTTGTAACCTGGAAGAAGCTAATGAAGCTCCACAATTTCAATTATAAATAAAGCTCTTAAGGGAATATAAAAAATGAAGCTACCAATTAGCATAACTTAGAATCAGCAGTCCATGATAAGAATATCATCAGATCAGTACACAATTAGGCATTTAGACGGATAAGAGAGTTAGAGACAATTAAATCTTCCCCAAAATATATAAAGATTTTTGAGAATATTTTTCCTTATGAAAATAATAATGATGATTAAACGACTCTCTTTCAGAATTTTTGTTCATAGTAGTTCCACTCCAGTTGTGACCAGCTTGGCTTGAGACAACTAAAGATAATTTGTCTTAAGATAAAAATAATAAGATAGAATACATACTGAAAAAAAGAGGAGCGCTACTGTTTCATTAAGAGAGAGAGAGAGAGAGAGAGAGAGAGAAATTATGAAGAAGAAGCCAACTGAAGGAATTGCAGTTGCGCCATACATCAAAACAAAAGGTTGGTATTTATGAATTATAAAGAAAACAACTTTACTTGATGTTAAAACAAAGAGAGATGAGTCAACAAAAGTTAGCCTGAAGTGAGAGAACAATTAAAATAGAAAGAGCAGTTCCTTCTTTTCTTGCATTTCCTCTTGCTTAGACATCAGGAGGGGGGAGGGGGTAGAGAGAGAGAGAGAGAGAGAGGTATTGAGTGGTAAAGCAAATAAGAGAAACAAAGATATGGTTTGGGTTATAGATCAGAGGTGGTAAGAGATTCAGTATCTAATTGTGACCATACCAAAATCTAAATCTAAGAGAGAGTTTGGAGGAGAGAGCTGAGGAAAAGACCCTCAAAAAGTGAAGTTAGACATTACTAAAAGAACAAAACCTACACAATTCATCAACTCTCAAAATAAACAAAGAGGAAATAAATGAGCGAAAGTGTAAACCTTGAAAGAAAAAGAGTTTGAAACCTTGCTAACTTTTTGTTTAGACCAAACTTTACATACAAATGGAAAAAGAATAAACAAGAATAGATCTCCAGCCTAGGTACAATAATGGTAAACTAAATAACCATTAAAAATCAGTTGCCAAATGGAAGAAAAGATGCAACTATTTTAGATAAAACAGTACTCTCCTAGAAAAATACACAAGTGTTGTAGCAAAGCTAAGAAGTATAGAACAAGATCGTCAGAGATATATCATGACACAAAACTTTACCTAGTTATATACCAAACTAAACAAGCTACGAAAACCACCAAAAAATTAAAATAAAATCACCTAAAAAGAGCAAACAAAAGATCTGACCATTTTAGATAAAACAGTAGTCTCGTTAGGGAAATATAGTACTTGAAACGAAAGCCAAAACAGTGCTTACAAGAAAAGAATTATTACAAGGTAAATACCATGAAATCACGAAAGAGAAAACCAATAGTTGAATTAAATTCTTTTAATTGGAGAAGAAAGAATTGTCTTACCCAGCACTGCCAAACTCATAAAGCTTGCCGCGGCTCGAGAAAATTATGAGCGCCACCTCCGCATCGCAAAGAACGGAGAGCTCGTAGGCCTTCTTGAGGAGGCCGTTGCGGCGCTTCGAGAAGGTCACTTGACGGTTGATCTTATTCTCGATGCGTTTCAGCTCAACTCTACCTCGCCCCATTATCGATCGATCTGACCTCCTCTCTTAATTCTCTCTTCTCTTATCTCTTCTAGATCTAGTGCACTGTCTCTGTTGTGTGAAGCTGGAGAGGGTAGAATATAATGAGCTGAGAAGGAATATTATTTAGTGGAGACAGGAAAAGCACCAAGTACTGTAGCTCAGTATTAATTTTCTCCTCCCTCCAGCATTTTAATTAATTTGGAATAATTAATTAGTGGGGATAATGGACATGGCGTATGAGCTATAACACTCTGACAATCCCTGCGCGTTAAAATTGGAAAAGGTTAATAAAAAATGTAAATTGGAAAATTCTAACCAAAATTGGATTTGTACAATGCAGTTGTTCTTCGTTTTGGGTCAAGCTCCCAAGCTGCTCTTGGCTAAACTTAAATCATTGCAGTGGTCCAATGTTAAACTTTCACCTACTAGTCCCTTCTTTGGTCTCTCAGTCTCTGTTAACATCCTCTTACATTTCCTATTCGAACCCATTATCCTCTACAATTGTTAAACACCTAATTTGGTACAATAATAGCTGAGTGAGTACTTCCCATAGGGAGGAGGTCGGTACGATTAGGGGTGTTCATTGGGTCCGGTTTAATCGGTTTTGAACCGAACTGAATTAGTTTGGACCAAACGGTTCGGTTTGTTCGGTTTAATGATTCGGTTCGGTTTACTTTCTAAAATCGAATTATAATTTCGGTTCGGTTCGGTTTGAAAATTTTCAAAACCGAAATAACCGAACCGACCGAACTTTTATATATTATGAATTTGGTCCGGACCGTCCCGGTTTATTTCTTAATTAATTGCTTTAAATACTTTGGTTTATTTCTTAATATCATTTATTTCTTAATACCCGGTTTATTCTTAATATGCTTCGGTTTATTTCTTAATATCCCAGTTTATTTCTTAATATCCCAGTTTATTTCTTAATATTCCGGTTTATTTCTCAATATACTTTGGTTTATTATAAATCTAAAAAAAATAATATATTTTGGTTTGAACCGAACAAACCGAAATAAAACGACGCTATTGCCATATTGCGCCGCTATAGCGCGCTATAGTGTACTATAGCACCAATAACGCCATAGCTTTTATTGTCCGAAAACGCTATAGCGCGCTATTTAGAACTCTAGTTGTAAGTATGTATTTTCAGT